>JARHVA010003865.1:522500-1801218 GCA_037957365.1 Torreya grandis
ATTACATAGACTTGGTTGTAGATGCATATTTTAAGCTAAAGTTCTAATCATAGGTCAAAACAATTGTTGATTCATGACTCATTTTCTAAGGCTTTCATACACTAAAACTCTCATATCCAATTCAAATCTTATGCAAATTTTAAAACTTCAATATCAAGTCTTAAATAAGACATTGAGCCTATAGATAATCATTTGTTCCTCAATTTGGCATCTGTATAGATAGAAGAAGGCATGATAAGGTTGAATTAGAGGGAAAACATGTATTAATACATTCATTGACTGTATTTCACCCTACATTTCTTGGATAAGTATCAAATTGATATGAGAAAGCTTAATTAGTATGGAACCAAACAATGATCTTTAACTTAAATGTTGTTAAATAACATTAAACAATGTTAAAGTGTATCTTAAGGTCATATTTTATGTTCTTGATTTATATATTGGTGGTATCTTGAACCATGAGTTCAAGTGTGCTAAAAAATTATCTTGTTATCATCTCTCCAAGGTTTGCTTCACCTTGAAAATCCATTTAACACCTTCATGGTTCATCTTTAAGTGTACATAGTCCATCATAAGTCTCCTCTAATCATGACACATAGGCTTGACTATATTATTTAGGAATATAAGGCCTAATTAGAAATTTTGATCTCTTTTAATAATATTTAGTGACCTTGAAGAACTTTATAGATTGATCTATAACTAATTCATGCTCTTAATCAACCTCTTTATCTTCATGGCTCCTTTGTTCATTTAAATTCTATTGGAAAATTATATGCAGTCAGGCCTACAGTTAAACTTATGAATGATTTATTGAGTCTGAAGAGAACATAAGAACATGAATGTCATGTTAACTTCTTTCTTAAGATGGAAAAATCTTTTCTCTCCATTTATATATCTGTTAAGACCTTATGCTGACTTGAAAAATATATTTTTTACATCAAGAACTCTTGATTTAATGATTTCACCTTATTAAATACCCTCTCACTATGGATATTATTGACCACTTTCTAGACCCATACCTATAAAGGGGTCAACCTATTACCTCAAGTCCTGGTCCATCATAAGTCTCATCATTGTATCTTATCCTTGTGAGTTGTGAGGGTTGTCCAAACAGTCCATGGTCATATCATACTACAACTTTTCCTTGCTAGTCTTATACATCTATTCTATCTTGATTCAAGTGTTTTCATGATGATCAAACATTATTGGATGGTCCTTGATCACTTTTATGGAGTCTCAATAGTTAAAAGATACCATGGTTAATGAAAATGGAATAGGTAGTTTAGTGAAAATTCATGAAGACCCTTCATTTTTCTAACAACATTAGTATATTGGAAGGTCTTGCTATGGTATTGGGAGCTATTGAGAGGCAACCTAACGTGTCTCTGATGAGAGATAATTTAAATATTTAGAATTCATCAATGGTTTTGGAAACACCTTTTTTGGCAATAGCTCCAAAGATGCTCTTAAGATAATCTAGTGAGATCTAAAGATGCTATAGTGAGATCCAAAGATAATCTAGTGAGCTCCAAAGATGCTCCAAAGATGTTATAGGTAGCTTCTAAGATGTTATTTTAAAGCTTTAAATATGGTCCAAGATGCTATGAAAATAATTTAGTGAGCTTCGAAGATGCTACAATCAGCTCCGAAGATAATCTAGTGAGCTCTGAAGATGATCCATAGATGCTCTAGATAGCTCTAAAGATGTTTTATTGAATCTTCAAAGAAGAATAGGTCCTAGTGATGAGCCTCATAAATTTCATGTTATTATGTCCATCTATTGTACTCATCCTGCTTAATTACCATGCTCTTTAACACTTTTCCATATCAGTTTCCTACTTTCATAGCCGTATAACATTATGTTTTCAAACTCTTTTAAATAGTTGAAATTTTTTAGTGGAATTAAATATATGATGGTTGTCTATTGATTTAGGATGTTTTTTTATAAATTTTTTTTTAATATATTTTGGATAAATAAGTATATAGCATAAAGCATCCTGCAGCAAAGGAATCTCATTACATAGACCATCCTGCAGCCACTACATAACTAAAGTTGTGGATGAATAGATTTTGATTCTTTTCCAACCAATTCATATAAATGACTCTAACCTCCATGGATCTCAATAAGGAAGTTATTGAAGAATAAAATAGCCTTGTTTTTCCTACAATAAAGTCACAAGATTCATATGAAGGATGTATTTAGTGAAAGGAACCAATTTTGGTTATCCAAATTTGAATGTATCTTACAATAGAATTTATATATTGTTTTACATAAAACAATCTCCTCTAAAATATATAAATATGTAGCAGAAAAGTTGAGAGATATATTAAAAAAAGTATATGTTGAATAGAGATTGTTAGAATTACATTGTGTTAAGCAATTGTTATTATAACTTCCTAAAACAATTCATTGCTACACTTTTGATTAATATGAGTGAGTAATTCTAAGTTCAATCTAGTGTTTTAAGAGGAAGGGTTGAATCTATATTTGGAAGAAGGATGGCCCCCTTTGGAAGGATACAACAACAATCCAACCCATTTTTTTAGCTAAGCATGTTATTTGATTTCCTTAAGCATTATGTGTTTCATTTTTGGATTGTATGAGTTACATTCTTGTTTATGATTTGTTTAAGTAAGCTTCTATTCATAAGAATTTATTTTACCATACTTTTTTTATGTTTCATTTCAAGAATTTCATTTACTTCAATGTCAAATTAGAGATTGAATGTGCACATACAATGGCATCATCCTATCAATTTTACATCTTTGGGTTTATATTTAAATGAGGTAGAAGGTATAGATCCATGGTTACTCTCCTTTCTCATTTTTATCAAGAGAATTATATCTGATTGTGAATCAGTTGCTAGTCATTTTTGGTGTCATTGCTAGAGAAGGGTGTCACACACTTGTAATCTTCAATCTTGATAGCAATTTTTTCTAGATGTTTATTGTTTTTCCAAAGCTTGTTATTTTTATAGATTAAATATTTACAAATTTCATATTTTAAAATTTCCCTTTTTGTAAGTATAATAGTGGAAATTTCAAAAATCCCCATATTACTAAATCTATGTAGGCAGGGTGGGAAAAAAGTTAAAAATAATAGTGGTTAACGTATGCAAAGCAAAAGGGACTATATATGAATATTTTTTCCTAAATCATCAAATGTTACTAAAAGATTGGATATTCATACTACAATAATTGAGGAACATGAAGTCTTGGAAATCACACACCATTGTCAATATAAGAGGTAGACAAGGAAGAATTTTTAGTTGGATTAGTAGCACAAGTTGAAGAAACTGAAGAGCTTCATACCCCTAGAAGAGACCCACATGCACCACCTCTGAGAATTCCCACCTTATCACCTCATACTCAAGAATATAAATTTTTTTCCCTCCACCCAAATTTATTACTAAGAAGGCATTCAAAGCTATTCTTGCCCCTAGAAGAAACACCAGGCCAATAGAATCTTCCAATTAGAGAGACTCTTTGCCAAAACACTATCAAAATCTTTTCAAACCTCCATAGGATCTTTGTTGTATAAGAATCCATACATTCCTAAGGAAAAAGATAAAGTCTCCATTTTAAACACCCATGGAAATAAAATAATTGATAGGAATTTTGAGCATTGGGTAGCAATAACCTTCCATCTACCAAAACAAAGAGTATTCATGGGGGATCATCAAGAAGAAAACAATACCAATGAGTTTGCTACTTTCAAATTTCCTATCATTACTCCTAATGGAAATGTACCCATGAACAATATCCCTCACTCTACCCTCCCTACCTTTAAATAAAAAACATCTGAGGATCCAGATACATTTATTTTTGAGTTTGACATCTTATTTTACAGCTATTATTATAATCAAGACACTCAAAAACTTAAACTATTTCTAGTAACACTCAAAAATGCAACACTTAGATGGTTCATGGGACTTCAAAAATATGTCATTTCTACTTGGGAAGAAATGAAGGATAATTTTCTAATGAGATACCAAGATAATTATAGGGGCAAAAAATACATGAGAGATTACATTTTCATAATGACACAAGCTGATGATGAGTCATTGAAGGGATATATGGAAAGATTTTTTGTTCAGCTTACAAAAATCCAAGAAAACCATAATAGACAAGGAATAAATCAAGATGGTATTCCTAAAAAATATTAGAGATGATTGTCTAAAGGCACTAGATCTAATGTCTAGTGGTGATGTTTCTACACTACCATTTGATAGACTAATAGTTCTATGTACAAACTACTCTAAATCAACCATGAACAAAAGTAAGGGCAAAACCCTTCTTGTAGAATCTACTATAGGACTATCTAAAGGTGAAGTTAGCAACCTGATCTAAGATATGAATTAAGACATCACCATTCACCTAGATACTCAGCTTTATACATTACATACATGGTGGAAGCAAGAAGAAACTGGAAAAGCCTTAGTCACCTATTGTCCTGAATGTAGAAAGAAGAAGGTGGATTGCACATTCCATTCCATGAAATATCAAGTAACCAATATCACTAAGGAAAATCTTAAGATAGTAGAGCTACATGCTATAGGCAAAGATGAGAACCAAGTGTTTTTCATAGCTCAATAGAAATCATAGGTATGCCATCAAACTCTATGTTTACAAATTATCAATTCTCAAATAATCCTCAATATGGTTCTTAGATGAATATACCCAATCCAAATTGGTCCTAAAAAAATTGGTAGCTACCCCAAAATTAGTTATGGATGTAAAAAAATAGACAACAACCTCAATAGAGACAATTCCAAAACATGTAATGGTTTTATCCCTCTAATACATGACAACAACAATAGAGAGGTAATCAAGGCTTTCCCTAGCAAATGCAATAACCACAAAAATAGTCCATAATGCCAAACACTTAGAAACCTATTTGAAAAAATCAATTACCTACCCAACCCATCCCTAATCTTGATAATAAGTTGGTTTAAATGACATAATCCATTGAAATAATGCAATATCCAACATATAGCTTAGATATTAATCAAGTTCAACTTTGCTTAGGTCATGTTCTTAAATAACCCACCTCACCTATAATCATTAAACACTTTGAACCAGATTCACTCCATACTAATCCATAATCACCCATATCCAATCCTAATCCAAGTCCATCATAAAATGAAAAAGAAACTAACAATCCTCCTTTTTTAGAGAGATTGAACATATCACGTCTTGAACAAGAGCATAAATTTGATATCTTAGAAAAACTCAAGAATGTGTGCATAAAAATCCCACTCTTTAAAGAAATAAATTATGTTCCTATCTATAATAAAGTTGTTTTAGATCTATGTTTGAAAAAATCAAGAGGAAATAAGGATCCTAAAACAATCTAGGTCATTGGCTAATTAGCATATATTATGCTAGGAAATATATTTCCCTTAAAATATTTTGGTCTAGGAAGTCTTGTAGTTAATGTTAGCATCCATATCCAACCCATTTCCAATACTTTAATCGATTCGGGTAAAACCATCAACATGATGACCATGGAGACCATGCAGTAGTTGAAGCTTACCACTCTCCATCCAACACCCACTATCCTTTAGATGGTTGAAAAATCAATTGTTAAGCCTGAAGGAATTATTGGGGACCTTGTTATCACTATTGATTATTGGAAATATCTAATAGACATTATTGTCTTATAGTTGAATGACAATTTATGGGGATTATCTTTTCATCTTTGGTTAGCCATGTTTGGCTACCATCAATTCTTTTATTGGTTGTAGGTCAAGAAAAATACTAATTTCTAATAGAAATGACACCAAGAAATTGGTGTTGTATCCACCAGCTTAGCCTTCACTAAATGATGGACCAATTCCTTAGATTTATGACTTGGAAGAATTTTTCTCCTTGTAGACTCTCTACATAATTGACTAAAGCCCAGCTCTATAGGCCCAAGAAGAAAACAATGTCCTTATTGGTATCCTATAAACACTTATCGATAGAATCATGTAGCCACCAATCTATTGGAATGTACACCATGCCCTATTCAAAATACATTTTTTGAAAATGATTTTGATGAAATTTTAAGAGATATTTGGACTTTCCATCAATTACTTCCCCATAAATGTAGTTATGCTCCTTTAATTGCCAATGTAGAAACTATGCTTTCTTTAACAAAGCAAGTAGAAATCTTACCAAAAAAACCTCTTAACATTAGCACTTCCTTAATACCCTAGTAATAAATTTACTTAAAATTTTAAGGCACACAACAAAAAATTTTTTGGATTACCATGACATGAGAGGAATACCCTCATATTTATGCATGTATCACATTTATATTAAAGAAGAATACAAACCTATTTACCAACCCTAATGATGAATGAATCATGCAGTCAAAGACATTATCAAAAACAAGTTACAAAAACTCTTGGATGCAAGATTTGTTTATCCTATCTTGGATATCTAGTTGGTCTCTCCCCTCCTCATTATACCTAAGAAAGCAGGGAAATGGAATATTTATGTTGACTACCAAGAGTTAAATGCTTATTCCACGTAGGATCACTTTCCCCTTCCATTTACTGATCAAGTCTTGGATACATTAGCAGGGAAGAAGTAATTTTCCTTCTTAGGTGGCTATAGTGGTTATAATCAATAACAAATTGCTCCATAAGACCAAGACAAAACCACTTTTACTTGACCTTGGGGAGCTTATGCCTTTGTTGTCTTGCCATTTATTCTTTGTAATGTCCATAATACTTTTTAAAGGCTTGTATTGAGAATATTTTTTGATCTCTCCCATGATTGTGTTGAAATCTACATGGATGATTTCACTGTCTATGGTTAAACATTCAAATAAATTCTAACCAACCTAGAAAAAGTTCTTTAACACTGTTAGGACCATCAATTATCTATGAATAATGAAAAATTTTACATGCTTATGAATGAAGGGATTATGTTGGGACATTGCATATCCCCTATTGGAATTCAAGTTGACCCAACAAAGATAACTATCATCAAATATCTACCCACACCAAAGAATCATAAAGATGTTAGAATTTTCTTAGGACATTCTAGTTATTATAGATTATTCATCAAAGATTTTAGTAAAATTATCACCCCATTATATGGATTGCTTACTAAAGATGTTAAATTTACATGGACTAATGATTGTCAAATTGCCTTTCAACAACTCAAAGACCTTCTCATAATAAATCCTATTTTGAGAGGACTTGATTGGAAGAAGCCTTTTCACATTCATATAAATGCATCTGAAACCACTTTAGGAACTATTCTTGGCCAAAAAGATGAATCTCTAAGTATGTAATCTATTATATTAGCAAAAATATTCAAGGGCATAAACATAACTACACTATAATAAAGAAGGAATTTCTATCCATCATCTATTTCATCAATAAATTTTGACACTATATTATAGGTTACCACGTATTCATCCATATCGATCATGTAGCAATAAGGTATTTAATAAAAAAACTTATTGTAACAGGTAGGATAATTCGTTGGTTGATTTTACTATAGGAGTTTGATATTACCTTTGTGGACAGACTAGGTAAAGATAATGTAGTAGAAAATTTTCTATCTCAATTTTAAAATGATGAGCATAGTCCT
The DNA here is from genome assembly GCA_037957365.1 of Torreya grandis. Taxonomy (NCBI): domain Eukaryota; kingdom Viridiplantae; phylum Streptophyta; class Pinopsida; order Cupressales; family Taxaceae; genus Torreya; species Torreya grandis. The sequence goes on from JARHVA010003865.1 coordinate 530,091, forward strand.
ATTTTTGATGATTTTTTTCCTAATGAACATTTATTTTCTATAATAATTCAATCTCCTTTGTTCATAGATGTTACTAACTATCTTTTTGTAGGATCACTATCACAACATTTCTCACTTAGGGACAAACAACACCTAATCCAACCTATCAGATATTATTCCTAGATTGCAAGATATCTCTTTATCTCTAGAATAGATTTAGTTATGAAAAGATGTATCTAAAAAGATGAATATTATTTCATTCTCAAAGCCTACAATGATGAGCCTTATGAGGGTCATTTTGTTACCAAATGGACTGCCATGAAAATACTCACTTTTGAATATTATTGGCCTTCTTTGCAGAAGGATGCCATGATGTACACCCATATACGTGATCAATTATAGCATATGGGAAATCCCACTCACACTGATGAAATGTCATTACATCCATAATGGGTTTTGGAACCCTTTGATACTAGGGATTGGATTTTGTAAGTCCTATTGATCCTAAATCTAACAATAAGATATACGTACTAGTGTGAATTGATTATGTCACCAAATGTGTAGAGGTTAAAGCCTTAACCCATACCTAATATGAGAAATTAGTTGAGTTCCTCTATGAATAAATATTCACCTGCTATGGAGTACTAAGAGAAATAGTCACAAACCAAGGGCCATAGTTCATATCAAACCTCACAGCTACCTTAGTCAAGGAATATGAAATTAGACATAATAAATCTACCCCCTACCATCCTCAGTCAAATGGTCAGGTGAAAGTGATAAACTAAGAACTAAAAAATATCCTCACCAAGACTATCAGCCTACATAAAAAATATTGGACAACTCATCTTCTATAAGTAGTTTGGGCTTATAGAATCACTTGGAAAACTAAAATTGGTTTCACTCCATATGAACTAGTTTATGATAAAAATCATGTTCTACCCATTGATTTTAAACATAAGACATTAAGGATAACACTTGATTTGGGCTTAGATCTTTCCCAAGCTCAATAAGATAGGATCATATAGTTAAATTCACTTGAAGAACTAAGAAAGGAAGCAGTTCATCATACTAAAATATTGCAAAGATAACATGTAGGATAGCATGATAGGAACATCAAGACTAATAATTTTCAATTAAGAGAGTAGGCACTCCTTTTTAACTCTAAAAATAAAGATCATAAGGAAAATTTGTAGTCTATATGGCTTGGGCATTATGATATTGAATAAGTTTTTGAAAATAGAGTTGTAAAGATCATGACCATTGACACTATTTAATTATAACTACTTGTTAATGTGCAAAGGATCAAGCTATATAAGAAACCATTCTCCAAGGAAACTCTCACTTGCCTACTTTTTAAATAACAACATCCATCTCTTCTTCATGAAGAAAATCAACCTATTATTGTAGGTGAAGGGTATTTATGTCAACCCTTCTCTAATATTTTCCAAGAGTAATAAATGTTCTTATATATAAGAACAATTCATTCATAATGGCTTGGTTCAATCTAAATAAAATCCTACCCTCTAGATTCTTGTAATTCTAGTTGAACTTGGACCATAAAATTAAAAAAAAAGTCATAAAATTTAGTAATGAAAAGCTTCAGGTGTTGCTAATGGATGTTGTCTCAAAAACCTAGGTCACTGGTTAATCGACATTCATTAAAAAAAAGTGAAAAATAAAAAATGCATTATAACAATAAGAATGTTTTATTTTCACTTATTTTTTCTTGTAGATTCATTCCCTTAGAGTAAAAATACATTTTCCTTCTTACTACAAGATGGAAAACTTATCACTATAAGTGAAAAACTTGTTACTGTAGGATAAACACTTGATACTATAGGAAATATATCTTTCTACAAGATGTCTTCCTGCATTCCATTCTCCATCATGCATTTGCTCCTACTCAAATGCTAACATATGCCATGATCACCACTTTGAAACATCATTGGCACATTTATGAAAGGTATTTATATAATTAATAAAGTAATTATTCTTTATTTATTTATTGTCATGTATTTTAATTATTTATAGAGGTCATGGGACTTAATTTTATCAATGCACTATTGTATCCTCTCTTTATCATACCCACTTATCATCTCTTTCACTAATTAGACCATTGACATAATTATTACTACCACCCCTCAAGGGCAAGTGACACATTAAGTTGGGGGGATATTTTTCATTAATTCAAAAGGATTATTTTGATTTCCAAATAAAAATTCACAAATCATTCTACCATATCCCAAAACCCTTTCTACAAGCACCTAGACTTACAACTCATAAAATATGGGAGGCAATTTTTTGAAACATGAACCACTAGATATCACCCCCAACAACCCAAAAATCTTGGACTTATTCTAGCATATAGGATGGGCACAATATTTAAATAAAATATACACCTTGGATGAACTAATTATAGATTAATTTGTTAGTGCATTGTATAATAGTTTGGCCACAATAAAAGGGATAGAAGTAAAGCTAAAAAAATAGAGATCAGTAGAGTAACACAACTACTAAGAATAGAGGAGGAATGGAAAGACAAATTTGATGATGAGGATGAGATATAAAAGTTTATCACAGTAAATGAACACTTCAAAACCTAAAAATAGGGCACTACAAGGTTGTCTCTACCAAGAATATGGGCTAAGGCTGTTAATTTTATTTCCACATATTTCATATACGAAGGAAGGTATTTTATGTTGCATGGCCTACACTTGAAGTTCCTAAATTATTTGTGACACAGAATGGAGATAAACATTTTCAAGTTTTTGCTTTGCATGATAACCAAAATATCAAAGGCTTTTAAAAAAGGTAATTCTAAATATCTTTCCCACCATTATCTCATCCATTTATTTGTTTAAGATTGTTTACAAATAACTAGACCCAACATCATTTGGGAGGAATTTCTCCAAGTACCAAGAAATGAAGAGAGTGATAGAGAAGGAAATGAACTAGAAAAAGAATTGGTGGTTGAAAAACAAAGATCATAATAATCTTTCCCTACAAAACCATAAGAACCTATAGTATAAAACCTTCTTACAACCACACAAGAACCTACAAAAAAAGGTATTCTTACAATAACATAAGAACCTTTAGCAAGGACTAAAGAAGGGACTTCCAGAGACAAGGAATCTAGAAGGAAGAGGAAGAAACTCATTCTCTATCTTGATTCAGATAAGGTTGAGGAGGAACTTCCACCTTCTTCCAAGAAGGCCAAGGTAACCCCTACTCCTCATAGATCTCATAAATTAAGGAGAAAAATGAGAGATAAACCTTATTCTATTATTCAAATAAATGAATAATCTAGGAAAGAATGGACTGCTAGTAGTGATGAATCTTTAGAGATTGAGACAGATAGGGAAGTATGTTCTCTAGTATTCCATCAGGAAAAAGTAGAATAAATTGAGCATAGTCTTGAAAAAATGCATGAGGAAGAAGAAAAAGTTGAACACAATTTTTAATAATTTTATGAGGAACTAGTACAAGAAGTAGAACTAGAGTTGCATGAGAAACTCATGTAGGAAGAAGCTAAATAATTAGAGCAACCTGCTAAATAAATGGAATTTTCCACTCTTGAGTAAGCCCTAAAATAAATTAAAAAATTAAAGAAGCAACTATAATATTAATCTAGTAGAGGACTAGATGCACTTGTTGTATCAGCTTGTCAGTTGTAGCCCTCAGTTGAAGACCATCTTACAGCCAACAATCCACAACCTTATATAGAGGTAAATCAACAACAACCCAAAACTACCCAAGAGGTTAATATCACTATTCATTTGAAATATCTTCATAATTATTAAATTGGATGGATAATCAATTTGAATCTCTGAATAAATTAAGGAAAGAAAATAAGAAATTGAAAGCAAAAAATAATTTGAAGGAAGAGATCATCACCAAACTGAAATAAAAATTTGAGTACATGGCTGGTATAACCTAATAACTCCTTGATTGTATGCCTCCTATAAAAGTTTATTCAGTCTATCTTGAAGAACAATGACACAAGTTTAAATTTATGAGAATTTATTGTGATATGCCCCATGAAGTTATTAATCCCCATTCCTTTTTTTCTATCTATAAATTAAGTTCATAGGAAGAACAAGTATAATTGTGTGAGTTCTAGTTGCACAATTATGTTGTTTCATATGATAGAGAGTGGAACCCTAATCTCTATGTTGGAGATATCCAAATACAGGCATTTTCGTCACATTTGTTTAATGAATAGAGAAGAGGAAGAGAAATAGTTGAATATAGAAAAAAGGAGAATGAAAGTCATCTACTTATTAGGAGTGAATCAATAGCACCTGATATTGTTCTAGTAGAATGGGATAATATCATGTTGAAGAATGAAGTAATAACTTGGTTTGGTAGGAATTGTGATAAGGTTCAAGATTTTTATTTAGGATTGATAACTTATATTGGTCCTACTATAATAAAATCATACACTGAATGATGGAATGAGCTCACCCTAGTACTTAGAAAGAGAGATCCATGTTTCCCTTTTAATTTAAATGCAATATTTAATAGGACCATAAAATACATTCTTCTTGTAGGTGACATGGGATTGCAATTGTTGAACCTAATGTTCTAACCACCCCTGTTCTAGTATCCTATTCAATATTGGTAGGACAAAACCCCAGTGGATGAAGTCAAAGAAGCCAAAATTTGGAAACTATTTGAATAGAGGTAGGGATTTTATGCTCACCTTGTTAAGGGTGTTGTAGATCCCATGGATTTTAGGGTTCTTTATGAATTGGGAATGAACAAGTATGGTTCTCTAGGTTGAGAAAGATCTTAATTTGGGTGGTTGTGATGAGCCTCATAAATTACATGTTATTATGTCCATCTATTATACTCATTATGCTTGATTAACATACTTTTGAACACTTTTCCATATCTGTTTCATACTTTCGTAAGCCATATAGCATTTTGTTTTCAAACTCTTATAAATAGTTCAAAGTATGTAGTGGAATTAAATATATGATAGTTGTTTATTGCTTTAGGATGATTTTTATATAAATGTGTTTTGATGATGTTTTGAAGAAATAGTTATATATCTTGGATCATCCCGTAGAAAAGGAATCTCATTACATAGACCATCTTGTAGCCATTATATAACTAAGTCCATGGATGAATAGATTTTGATTCTCTTCCAACTTACTTTTATAAATGACTCTAACCTCCATGGATCTCAATAAGGAAGTGGTTGAAGAATAAAATAGCCTAGTTTGTCCTATAATAAAGTCACAATATTCACATGAAGGATGTCTTTAGTGAAAGGAACCAATTTTGGTTATCCCAATTTGAATGTATCTTAGAATAGAATGTATATATTGTTTTGCACAAAACAATCTCCTCTACATTATATAAATATGTATCAATAGAGTTGAGAGATATATAGAAAATAGTATATGTTGAATAGAGATTGTTAGAAGTACATTGTGTTAAGAAATTGTTATTATAACTTCCTATAGAAATTCATTGATGCACTTTTAATTAATATGAATGAGCAATTCTAAGTTCAATTTAGTGTTGTAAGAGGAATGGTTAATATAGAGTTGGAAGGAGGAAGGGGCCCCTTTGTAAGGCTAAAATAACAATCCAACTTATTTTTTTAGCTAAGCATGTTATTTGATTTCCTTAAGCATTGTGTGTTTCATTTATAAACTATGTGAGTTATATTCTTGTTTAAGATTTGTGTAAAGAAGCTTCCACGCATAAGCATTTATTTTACCATACTTTTTTTATGTTTCATTTACTACACTTCAACATCTTAGATACAATTAGTAGAATGTCAAATTAGAGATGAGTGTGCACATATAATGACATCATCCTATCAAGTCTATGTCCTTAGGTTAACATTTAAATGAGGTAGAATGTACAGATCCATGGTTACTCTCCTTGTTCATTTTTATCAAGAAAAGTATATCTGACTATGAATCAATTTCTAGTCACCTAGTATAATGGATGATCCAATAGTGGAAAGAGAAGATCCTCTTCAAGGAAATAAACAATGTTTTGTGCTTTAAAGAGAGGTATTGGTGTGAGATACCTCAACATAATCAAGTGCTATATATAGGTTAAATTGGAAAACCTAAAAGGATTCAAATAAACATTTCATGCACTTCAAAGTGCCAATAATGATGGTCGCTCCTTTTCTTTGAGTCTAACCTGGAGGTTGTAGCTTATACACTTGAGAAGTCTTGGTTACTATCTTATGCAATGAATAAACCATGATATAGTGAGATTAATGGCATAGTGATTTGAAATTATAAGACTTTGAAAGGTTTAATTAAAGGTGATAAAGGTGTCTATGATTTGTTAAATACACTATGATCATCTCTCAAGGTTTATATATGAAAAATAGTGTTAAGAAGTTCATTAACCTAGTGTGCTCTCACAAAAATCATATGGATATCTACTTATGATGGTTGTATATGTATAACTAGATGAATAGTATGAATCCACTCTAAAGAGTGATCTCATCACACTCCACACAACACTAAATTTATAGTCAAGCATTATCAAGGTTGAGAAAATGGTTTCAAACCATATACATAATAATAAGCTTGAAAGCTATTTTGGAGAATATTTAAAGGTTTGAAGATGCTATAGAGGTGATCTAACATCTAAATTTGGTACAAAGGGTCATTATGACCTAGGTTAGGTTGTCATAAAATATATTTGTCCTATCAAACAAGATAAGCATCCATTATTTGGTTATAGACCTATGACACTATCCAAGTCTTTCACACATGAAACCATTTATAATTTTAGATAAGTTTGTGACTTTATAGAATCTATTGGTTTGTTATAAACCTTTTATAGTCATAAACGATCATTCACTCAAGCAGCCCACTAGCTAGTTTTGAGAAAAATACATCATGAGTCCTCTATAGGCATGGTCCATATTTAAAACATGGTAAAATTTGTTTTAATGAGTGTTTTTATAATTTACCATTACCTTAGTTAGGTCACACTAATAGTGGAATCATCCACTATTTTCTCATAGTCTTATGTTTGTCTGTTGACAGTCAACAAGGAGCTAAGTAAGCTTCTTAGAGGGTTATAAGGTATGATAGATGGTTTGAACCTCATGTGAGGATTTTTGAGGAAATTTAGGGTGATTTTAAGTATTCTCACACCTTTTTATATTAATAACATTCATAATTTCAAGGTAAAATTTGGAGAAGGGTAAATTTGTAAGATTCAAGATTTTTGCATGCAAGTGAGGACAGTAAAAAAGTGTTTTTTGAGGAGATTAAATATTTTAATGATAAAATATAATGATTTTAAAAGTTTAAGGGGTATTTAAAAGTCCAAAAAAAAATTAATTAGTTATTTATACCTTATAAATCACAAGACTCGCCTATTTCTTGCTCCCTATGTCTTGTAGTTCATAATTTCTAAGTGTGCAGCAGGAATAAATATGTGATTCTAGTTATTTTTAATGGTTAATAATGTAAAAATAAAAATTTTAATATTTTTTATGTCAATATTTATCCTAATTCAAAATAATTAAGTCTTTATACCTCATAAAACTTGATAAAATGATAAAACTTAGACCTACATGCACTAAAAATTTTGATAGGTAGGTTGAGGCAACCCAAAAGGATGTTTCTTTAGAGTTATACTTAATGAAATGAATATAAATTTTACATTGAGGTAATTTTTTGTGTCCTTTAAGTGTTCTTAGTTATCTCATTCTATTACTATAATTAAAGAGAAAAAACCAAGTTTTATATCTCCATTAACGGGTCTGTGTTCAAAACCAGCTCTAAAAGAGCCTTTGTAGAGGTCAAAAGGAGGATTTATGTATGTAAAAGTGATCATAAGTTTGTATAAGAACCACCAAAAAAAATTTAGTGAGTTTTAAAATTCAAAAAATACTTCAAGTGGCTCAAATTAGCAAAGAGACTCCTGGAAGAGTAAATATGAATTGGGAGCCTAATTCAACTATTTGATCATTCAAGAAATAAATATGAGTAGAAGGTTAAAAGACAAGAAAATAGGCCTATTTATATTTCAATTATAAGGGTATATAAATAAAAAATTTGTGTGGTAACGTTCATTAATCATTTTCAAACATTGGTAACTATCATCTAGGTGAGCACACCCCAAAATGAAGGCCATTATGACAAGTTAAAGGTAGTTTCATGGACCATTATACATGCACATTAGAGGGAATCTTAGGATATTATAAGCATGATCCAATATTGATTAAATTCAAATGAGGGAGTTAAAACTTCCACATCTCCCCCAAATTCCAAATTGGACCCATTAAATACATGTCAACTCATAAGGATGGAAAATAGGCCTGTGTAGCTACCATCCACCACTTTGGCCTCATTTATGGCCTTTCACATGCCTAGAATATTCCCTATTATTTTTTAAAAAATTATTTAATAATGCATTGAAATATTTCTTTGGTATCCCTTAGGCTGGTATGAGGAAACACCTTGTATTCTATGAGACCTCTTAGATAGTTAATGGATTGCTTCAGGTTCTATATGATCAGCTTCTAATGTGTATTTCATTATCTGATATGCTTAAGTGGTTTGATTTCCCTTCTATAGTTATGAATCCTTCACTTATTAACAATTGTCTTAAGCAAGTTGTGTAGTGTGTTATAACGTTGATGTTAAATTCATGAGTGGAGATGTGACTATAAGAGTCTATAACCAAACCTTTCTCTCTCTTCTCTCATGCTTCATCTATCAAATATCAAACTCTACATAAAATATTTATGCCTATAGATCATTATATAAAATTATTCAATCCTTTTCTTATTCCTTCAATGTTGTTTTGAGTTCAAGATTGAGTAGATGGAATTGTCATCTTGGTGCATCACCACTTTACAATAGGTTATCATTTATGCAATCCTCTTCAAATTCTTTACCCCAATAGAGTTAAAACTTATATATATAATTCAAATAATAAATATAGAGATTTATCCTCATAAAATCTATAGGTTTTACTTACACATTATGTAACCCACAGCCTATAGGTCATTCTAATATTGGATTAGGTTTCAGGTTTAGACATGAACACTCTTCTCTTCATCAAGGGTACAACCTAGATCATAAACAACTATATAAAGGAATAAATTATTCAATATGGATAAATTAAGAGGTGTATCATGACTGAAATATGACCTTGAGAACCCCTAAAGATGAAGATACTCAATCACCAAATCAAAACATGCTTTCAAATTGTTAAAATGGAAAAACAAAATTGGCAACTAGTTTTATACCATAAGACCTTATAAAAACAAGGTACCTAAGGATTCCAAAAATTAAAATGTCATATTTCACCCTATAATAACCCCACCATAACCTTTTTTATCCATTGAGTTTGGAAGTGAAGAAATAGAGGCAAACCTAGACCTTGTCTAGATGATTAGGACATAGTGACCCCCTTACATTCTTAATGATTGTTCATAAATATTGGGAGATGAATCTAAAAATAAATTATTCTAACTTGAAGTTCATTAGGGTTCCTATCATTTCTCAATATATTTTGACCTAACTTTCTCTCTCTAAATCATACTGAATAAAAATTTATGACCTTCCTTGAGCTACCAAAGAAGCTAATAGGAGAGATGAATGGGTTATCTATATTTTGACATTTTAAAATCCTTACAAACCATGGATTTGACCTTGAGGGGAATAAATTAATTCTTTAAGATTCCTTGATGTCAATTTCACCTTGAAAACTTGTATCAATAACCTAAAAAGAGCCCTTTTTATCACTAAAACTTCCATAACCACTTAAGAAACCTAATGAAACTTATAAAAAAGGTGTTGAAAATAAATTTTCATGTTTTAATAGGTGTATCATGACCTTATTCTAGTAATAGACTACTATTACCTTGTAAAGCCTTCTCTATAATCTATTAAGTGATTCAAAATACAACCAACTAGGTTATGATGTTAGTCAAGAATATCACTAACTTGTTTTACCATTTGTGAAGCATGTCTTTACCTTGACACATACTATATACCTATGAAGACACCATAGACTCCCTTCATCACTTGAAACTCAATGAAACTAGTCATGGAGTGACTAGACATAGACATAACTATGATGAATAAAACCTTAAACTTATCAAATTTACCTTAAAATTTGCTAACCAAGGTTTCAAGTGACCATTTAAATGACATAACAAGAGAAACAAATGATCAATAGGAAAAAAAAACATGATGAGAAAATTTTCAAATTATATGGGTGACAGTTTGACCCTAGAGGTCAAACTTGTTAATAGTCTCTTCTATAGAATTACATCTCCTGATAGACTCCTACATGCACCTTTGAATAGAATGTGTCTAAGATAAATGCATGAATATATCCCATTGCACATTTTATCTTAAATTAAAAGCATGCATTCCATCTTGTCTAGACTCTCCATGTATAACTTACATAAAACTGAGTGCCCATAGTCTAGTGCACACATGTCCCCCAAAGATAAGTGCATGCACTAATCCCTACCAATAATATAGAGGAAACATATTGAGATAAAATAAAGTCTTTCTCAACTTTCATTCTAAGTGATTCCAAGTTCATTATCAGGTGGTAGCCTTGAATAAAGTTGGTAGTTGAGCCTAATTGGGTGTTTAGAGTGTTGAATCCAAATATATTTGAGTGTAAAGGTGGTATTCAAAGTGTCAAATCATACCCACATGCCTCCTTTGCTTACCCAAATTCCCTTTATTTTTAAATGAACATTTGGATCTATGAGTGACCTTCCAACTACTTCTATGATCAAATTTTCAAATATAAATCAAATAAGCATGGCTTGTAGTTTTTATTGCAAAGATTTGGATGCTCTTAATTTTTCTTGGGATCTAGGGGTAATTTTAAAATTCAAGTTCCTACATACCACATCCAATGGTAAATTGATTATGTCGGGCCTTTCCTACTGCTACATAAACCCTAAATTTTTATTAAAAAATGGTTGACATTTTTAGGCACATAATGCTATCAAAATTTTCCCTCTAAAAGCCTTTTACTAGTATAAAAATCCCTACCCATTAAAGTTTTTAATATTTCCTTAGACATTGAGATTAGTAAGAACTAACTTACTTTTCTTCATGATCTATGTTTTGTATGCATGTTGGTTTTTTATCCTTGTCTGTGGATGTTTGACCCTCTCATTTTCATCCTCCCTTCACACCATTGCATAGAACTAGAAGTCCCTTTACTTTGCATGTTGTGTATGCATAGTTCTACATAGGCATTATGTGTGGACTATTTATCTTCCCTCTTAGTGTCATGATATTGTCCAATACCTCCATATGAAACACTTATGTAGTGTACCTGATTTGAAGATATTATATCTAGTTTTTTAGTTCTATTATGTAACTAAGTGGTTAGGTATTCAATTTATTATTGATTCATCATATTTTACATTCTATCAATCCTCTTATATTTTCCCTCCCTTTTCCCCTTTATCAATTTTAGGTTTAGTGTTATCCATATATTTCATTTTCTCACTTATAGATCTACACACTGGTCTTGAACTAGGTGCACTTAGATTAGAAGGAAGTTAGCCTACTCTAGAGGTTCATCCCAAGGAGCACAAGGGTCCCACACCTTGGGTACATTCCCATTTTTATAATGAGACATTAAATCACTCTCTGGAGAATAAATCCAAGGCCTAGGGAATGAAAGTTCCACATGATAGCATGTGTGAGAGCCTTTCAAACCATGTGCATATTTCTAGTGATAAATGTTTTTGGAAAAATCCATGGGACCAAGTTAAAATTTTGGCTCAAAAATTGGTACTAATCTCAATGATTCAAGTGTTGAGGACAATCTATAGAGCACCTAGTGACTCCAAATGTCACATCTATGAGTTTAAGTATATTTAGTGCCCAAAAATATGTCATTTACCCCAATTTCATGAAAATGCTATTATTGTGCCTTCCCATTTTCCATATCAAGATAAAATGCTCTTGATTCATAGAAAACTAGCTCAAACTAGCAAGATATTAGCCTCCCCATGGTGTTTTCCTCCCATCTCAGTTTAACCCTTTTGGAATCTTACTCATGCTCTAAACAAGCCTTAGCAAAGCATCAGAGATATCCCATTGGATTTAAACCAATAGATGATAGAGATTTATAAGGAGTTGGAGTATGATAGATGACAGGAGGAGTTTATTTACCAAGCTTACATCCACTAGAAGGATATGAAAGAATAAAAAAGGTATGAAATGGAATGCCTTTATAGATAAATCATAATCAAGGAAGAGTATATATGCCAACTACTCAATAAAACACAATAAATTAAGCCCCAAGTAACCCATTTCATCACCAACTTCATGAAAACTTCTCCTATGAATGTAGACCAACCTATAAAGATGGAAATGTCTGCATTCAAAGTCTCCAACTTTAGGTAGGGTAACTTGTCTAAACTATCAAGTGGGCCTCATCATTTTTAAATCCCAAGTTTTAAAGGTTCTCTTTTCATATAAAATACTATGTTCATGCCAACCCAAAATTATATTATTCCTCAAAATCCTTAGACTCAATCATGGAATCCCTCTTAGACCCAACATCCCAATTTTAGGATGCCCAACTTGGTTAAGGCCACTCCTTTTTCACCAATTAAAACCTCTTACCCTTCCACCATCTCCCTTTCTGAATGAGGCCCAATTATATGGGGAATAAATAAACATCATCTAAATGAAGAGGAGAGTACTTCAAGTGAGGATGAGGAAGAGATAATTATTGGTAATCCTCTTTATTATAAAAAAATAAAAGAATCAGATCTATGATAGGAGGATTAAGATGAAGAGTTAAAATAAGAAAAATAGAGAGAGGTTATCAACTTATTTGAGAAGCTACCACATTTCATGATAGAAGGCGAAATTGAAAATGAGCAAGACTTTTGGGAGGATTACATGTTTCAAGAAGAAGGCCCTGATCAACTTAGGATTAGCTTGTAGGCACAATCATGATCATAGGAGGAAGGTAATTTGATGCCAAACCTACCCAATCCAGAGGAGGATCCTATAGGATTATGATAGTAATTGAATGAGTTGATTGAAGAGTTTGAATCCCAAATCAAACTAGTAGTTCCTAAGATGTAGGGCAAAGTCATTGAAAGAGCTTCCTCTTTATACCATATCCCATAAAACCTTTTCAATCATATATTAAGTGCACATGAGTAGCCTATGGTTAAGGCTATAGTTGAATCAAATTATCTTAGTGAGATACTTAGTTTCAAATACCTACATAAATATCTAAGATGTAGTTAGACATGGGCATGAACGAGGTCACAATAATAGAGGAAGTGCATCCAAATAGGCCAGTGCACTTGGAGAATCAATAAGGGTAGTTTACTAAGTTCATGATCTTCCTTAGGACTAGGGATGAGCCTCTTAAGTTTTAAAATGTTTATAATGATAAAAAAATATAGTCAGTCATGGTGAAATTTGTAAGGATTGGATTAATTTTGAAGACATTTGGCACCTACATGATAATCCTACACACTTTTGGTTGGATCTATTCACACAAGGGGAGCCGAATAATACTACCATCCTAGAAAATATTGTAAAATAAACTAAGGTACACCCCTTTCATGGAAAACAATCACCCACTCTCCTCCACCCATCATATATCAACATGTTCATGCATAGTGAAGGAGATCTAAGAGGATTTTGCTTTGACCCAGGTTCTCAAAGACCCATACTTGTGCTCTATATATATATTATAATATTTTTATTTTCCATAAACACCTATAAATTCATGTATATATTCCTAGGTTAGCTTATTATTTCTTTTTTCCTAAGTGTTTTATAGCATTTGTTGTTCTTTATTTTTTCCATTTGTTGTGAGGCATGCCTAGTTCTTCAGTAGTAGGTCAGGCATTTATAAAGAGATTAAAGTGAATAAATGAATGTATTAAAATTAGTATGTAGATGTATATACATGAATCCAAATAAATATCATTAAATGTGTAATGATCACATTTTTTGAGTGAATGGATCTTTCAAGCTTTAAGGATTACATGCCCAATTGATCACTTCAAAGGCTACTAGGTTCCCATTTAGAAGGCAAGTGGTCTATAGAGGTCATCAAAAGTATTGACCCTCTTGGTCACCTAGCCTTAAAAAGTTTATAAGACATTACATATAATGATTTCATACTTTCAAAGTGATGGGTCCCTAAGAAAATGCTTAAACATGGATGTCCCTTACAAACACCTAAAGTTGATAATCATTGTGGATCCATACCTTAGCCAAGTGTCTATGGGCATCTAGGAGGAAAAATTCATTTCATGCCCTACATGAATATTTTTTCCCCTTATTATAAACATAAAATTAAACATGAACACAAGCTATTTATTGATCCGTAAACACCAGTAGGAACTTCACTACTTTTTAAAACATTTAATAAAATGGATCTTTTAAATTCTCAATTCCAAAAATTAAATTGAAATAGAAGCAAAAAATTCTCAACTTTATAACATTGGCATATTTAAATTTTATTAAAATCTAATCCAAGTACCATGTTTCAAAACTGAAATAAAGTGAATTGAAAGATCACTTCAGTTATCCATTGAAATCGTCAGATTTTCCAAATTCCTAATTTTATCCAATTTCTCGTAAATGATCAAATGATTAAATTTTGCATTATAATTAAAAATATGAATTTATAATCTGAATATTAACTGAAATTAAAATGCAAAAATGAATTCAAACATCAAAACATAGAAATTGTTTATGGGGTTTGAAATTCCTATGTCCCCAGGTTCTTATTGAACTGATCCATTAATGTTGCTAAATTTTCAAGCCAAAATAATACTTAAAATAAAAAAAATAGATATACTCTAAAAAAATAGTGTTTTAGACCTTTGAAAGACCTTGGATGACTCAACACATCCTTTACCTTCCTAAATCACATGCAGAGGCTTCTCCAAATCAAAATTGGCAACTTTCGTAACTCAAAATGACATCACCAAAATTCCAAAATGGGAAAATTAATATACTTCATAGAGCGTATCAGAATTGTAAACAAGTTTTAGTTTACTCCAAGCTCTGGTTTGGCCTCTAAGGTCTCCAAAATGACCAAATATAGCAAATTGGTCTATATTTCTTTCATACACAGTCAGCGGAATAATCTTTTTTAAATACAAATTCATGGGTTTAATTTTATATTATCTCCCATGGGTGAGTCAGTCAGGCTCTTATCCTTTTACATGGTATAGTGATTACTCTTTATCTCTTTTTAATCCCACATCGGCAAATCCTTCTTAATTAAAATATTCTCCTATTTCATTTAATCATCCACTTTGGTGGAATGGCAAAGGGATAAAAAATAGAGGAGGACAGTTAGGGGTTTGATCCTCCCAAACTGTCTCTTTTTACCTAATATGGATTTTTTTAAATCATGGATTTTTTTTAAATTATTTAAATCCCACATTCATGGGGAATGAGATTTGAGATGGATTTTTTAAAGCCTTATCTCCAAGGTTGTAGTCGTGGCATTGGCCACGCTTCACCATTTTTGCTTGGGTCTTACCTATCTTAGGCATCCTTGAACCTATCTGATCCTCAAACTTAGCATAAATGCCAAATTACATGGTTATGGCTTAGTCTCCTTGAGCAGGCACTGCAAGGCTCGGTAATTACAAAGTATTAACAATGCATATTACAAAGCATTTCAAAATTCTAAGTCAATTGTCCCACATGTATTCAGTGGGAATAGAATGATAGTTTAAAATCAAATGCAAAGACATTGTAAAGTGAGATGGAGGCCAAGGCACCCCTCTTTAATCAAGTGTGTCAACGGTAATTACAAAGTATTAACAATGCATATTACAAAGCATTTCAAAATTCTAAATCAATTGTCCCACATGTATTCGATGGGAAAAAATGATAGTTTAAAAGCAAATTCAAATACATTGTAAAGTGAGATGGAGGCCAAGGCACCCCTCCTTAATCAAGTATGTCGACCCTCATTGAGGGCCCCCAGCAAGCCAATAGTAGGGCCCACAGTTCTCCATACGACCCCTTGTCAAAGACCAAAGGCTGAAACTAAATGAAAAACCAACTAAATTTTTTGCATGATAATAAAAAATTTATTGCCATGTTTCAACCTCTTATTGGTCCACTTATCACATGCAAACAATTTCACGTCACTTTTTGACACTCATTATTTTCCCTATTGTAAGAAAACTTCAGCAAGCAATATCTCGAACATACGGTGTCCATTTTGTAAACTGTGAAAAGTGCTAAAAAGGTCTCAATGATCTCTATGCTATGCAATTAGTTTCATCATGACTTGGAAATTTTTTCCAAACTGAGCTCTGGATCATTTATGTGGGTTTCTTAAGATTTCAGATAGTGGTAAGAAAGGAAGTATGTAGAGTGCAAGCTCTAATTGTGTGTATACACATAAAATTTTCTTTTGGCCTACGCTCTCTTATTTATATAAATTATTAAGTCCAATATATAGGGGTCCCACACTTAAATTTTAAAAAATTCATCTACGCTTCCATTATTTATAGACTTCACTATAGATTGTGCATTACTCCCTATGTAGGTTCATAGCTCTTAAATATCTATATGATATGATACTTCAGTGATCAATCTTACACAATAAAGTCATGCACACATATCTAAATAGAATATTTAACTTGTATTATTAAGGCATGTAAGGTTTAGATTTTAATTCATAATTATGTGTTTCAAGTATGCATTTTCTTGTTCACTCCACTCTAGAGGCTTATCACACTCAAATGATGAAGTCTTACCCCTAAACACTAATAATTGTCCATGAAACTTCATTATTCATTAGATGAAGTCTAATCCATACACTGTATATTCCATAGACTCATATCTCATTAGGGACTCCCATGCATAACTTTTTTTATCATGTATTCAAGGCAAAAGCATGCGTACAACCCAACACACACTTGATCTTCAAATAAAGGCACGTGCTCCCTCTCATCTAGAATATCCATGTGTAACTAATGCAAAACTAAGTTCGCATAATTTAATTTTAATTTTCCCCCAAATATAAGCATGTGAGTTAATCCATAGTATGTGCATAAAGGAAATATAGTGAGATCCAAGCAAGGATTACACAACTTCCACACAAAGTAAGTCTAGGTCAAATTCTAGGTGGTATCCATGAATAAATGTGGTAGTTGATCCTGATTAGATGTTGAGGGAGTTAAATCCAAATATATTTGAATGTAAAGGAGGATTTTAGAGCCTCATATCATGACCACATGCCTCCCTTGGCTACCTAAACACCTTTTATTCTCAGACACACACACGGATCCATGAGTTACCTTCTAGCTACTTCCATGATCAAATAATCAAACCTAAATCAAATAATCATGACCTATAACAAGTTATTACAAAGACTGGATGTTATTAATTAGCCTTGGGATTTAGGTACCATTTTCAAATTCAAGTTCCTACCTATGACCTCCAATGGTGAATTGATTATGTTGTGCCTTACCTAGTGCTATATAAACCTTGATTTTTAATGTAAAATGATCAACATTTCTAGGCATCATAATGCTACCAAAATTTACCCTCTAAGAACCCTCTCCTAGTATAACAAAGATATGTCGATTTGAGTTTATAATATTTCATTAAACCTTTAGATTAATAATAATTGACTTACTTTTATTCATGCTCTATGTTTTGTGTTCATTCAGGGTTGTTGTCCGTATCTATAGATGTTTATCCCTCTCCTTGTCATCCTCCCTTAGTACCACTGCACATAGATGGAAGTCCTTATAATTCATATATTTTGTATGCATAGGTCTATTTAGGCATTATATATACTATTTTTCATCCCTCTCAATGCAGTATTGTTTTCCATTACATTCATGTAAAACACTTATGCAGTGCACCTATTTGAAGATCGTATATCTAGTCTATTATTTTTATTATGTCACTAAGTAGGTGAGGTTCTCACTCTATTTTTGGATCATAACCTTTGAAATAATATAAACCCTCTTACATTTTCTCTTTCTTTTCCCCTTTGTGAAGTTTAGGTTTAGTTCTAGTCATAGATTTCATATTTCTTCTTATAGATCTACACACTAGTCCTAAACTAGGTGCACTTAGATTAGAAAGAAGTTTTCTTACTCTGAAGGTTCATCCCCAGGAGGATAAGGTTTTCACACTTTTGGGATGTTCCCATTATTAAATTGATACACTCAATTTCTCTCTAGCACATAAGTATAAAGTGTTAGGCATAGAAGTGTCACATTCTAGTGCATGCAAGAGACTTTTAAGTTGTGTACATGTTTTGAATGATAACATTTTCTTCACACAATAGTCTATGAAATTTCAAGCACTTATTTATCATGTGAATTATTCATAACAATTAAGTTTGTTTATTTTATCAATAGGCTATGTTCCTTTTATTTAGTTTAGATTATGATATTTCTATTTTTATACATCAAAGTTTATTAAATGTTTTTATTTGTTCTAGGTTTTGAGTCAATAGTATTTTATTCAATCTTCCTCTAAAAATTAATCATCATATTTATTTTTATAAGTCTAGTATCAATTTTTTGTATTGAATTTGAGTGAATTTTATATGCTCAAATTTGGTCAATAATTATTTATATAGGTAAGAGTTTGGTTGTTGTCAAGTCCTTTATGTTGATATTAAGAGTTAACATCAAATGAGTCATTATAAAAAAAAATCATTATATTTCGATTGTATCTCATCAAAGTCGATAGTAATGTCATCAATGTCAAATTCAATCATTGTAATGGATTCATTCTTTATGGAAATCAACATCCATGTTGTTTCAAATTTTGGAGGAAGTTATAATAAACCCAATATGGAAAATGTTGAGCTTCATCGTCATATTTGCTAAGTAGTAGATGAAGGAGGATGGAGTCAATAGAGGAAGTAGGTTTTCAAATCCTCTTGTCAGCCCCAAAAATAAGGCTAATATGATTTGGTGACATTTTTTTTAGTTTTGTAGTGTGGTAGTTGCATTCTTCTTTTAGTGTGTTTTGCTATAAAAATAGAGGTTCATTTTTGCTCACTTGCATATGTGAGCTATTCTTATGTAATCCCCTAATGTAAAAACATATTAGAGTACTAATCAAGAATTTTTATAGCACTCATGAATCTTCAAAGGGTTACTAGTGATCTAAAAAATTACATGAGTCTAATAGGTTAAAGGGCACTGATTCATATCCAGGTTTGTGGTAAACCTGTTGAAAACCATGAAAGGTTGATGAAGAGTGACTTTAATTTTGGATCAATATCATGAGGTCAGCTTCATTGTAAGCACATTATAGTTTGAGAAGAGATGTGTTCTACTATTTAAATACTAAGGGAAGTAATGTTGGTAATTTAGTATTCATGTGGTTATTTGTAATTTACCATAGTAGGTTATATTGTTATTAGGTTTTTAGTCATATATATGTTGTAGAAAAAATATACCATGTATAGCTTATAGGTTAGTTATTGAGATATTCTAGGGGATATAATGCACCTTATTTTATAGGTAAGACATGTCCTATATATTTGTATATCATAGAGGATTTTGTAAGAGAGTAAAATATAAAAAATATATTGTGTGTTTGAATATTAACCTCTAAATATGTATTTGTTTGTTGGTTTTCATGAGATAAATCTTTGCATGAGATCCATTAATCCTTATCAACAAACACACATTTAATATGAACTAGAGAGAAAGATAATAGAATCATGGAAAAATAATAAACATCAACATCCATATTCTACATATAAAATCTCATTAGAATATAAGTAGCATCACATATCTTAAATAAATATCAGAGTCTATATACAAGAATGTAAGTAAAAAATGAATGTCATATACATCTTAAAATCAAATTTTTATACTTTTTGAGAGTATATGCATCTCATACATATCAAAAATGTGGAGCTATAAAACAAAAAATCAACTCTATATATATCCATCTTTGGGAATAATCTATTCAAAAATTTTCCCTATAATGATGCTAGTGAACATATTGGTGGTGGTCATATAACTCTCTATTATGACATGAGTTATAATACTTATCTATTTGAGTCCATGTTATGGATATCTATATATTTTATTGGTCCTTTAGATCCTTTTTTTCTCTCTAAAATATTGATCCATGCCCTCTACTAGCTTAATTGACTCATTTAAATTTTGATAATAGGTTACATCATCCTTCACCCATAGGGTGTCATCCTTGGTTTAGATCGTGTCAGCTAGTGAACTAGCCAAGACCTAATCAGGAATAATATATCAAACCTCATCCCACTCCACATATAACCTATGAATATCTTAATGGGATTTGTCTCACTTTGTATGAATCCTATCTCTATTATTGATCATTATCACTAGCTCTTCATCTCATAACATGAGCTGGCCCTAAAATGTGGTCACCTAGGCAACCTACCCTCTCACTACTAGAATCTATATATCTTAGGCCATAATAATACCTTATAGGCTTGTGGTAACCCCATAGGTTGTCATTATCTTAGCTTTTATCCCTACTACATCCTTCTCTAGACCTATAATATCTACTAATATATTAGTAATATCTTGATGATGTCTATCTATGAGGGCCTAATCCTCCACTAACCTAGTGGTCCCAGAGGGATCTACCTCATTTGTATGTTGACTAAAGCCCTAAGATGTATCCTTTATCATCATTATATCTAAAGGAGTACCTATCCTCCATCTCTATCCATGGCCCCATCTTTGTTATCATTAGTCTTTGAGCTAGATTATACCACTAAAGGTGTGAACTGTATACCTAGAACCTATAAATCCTATTGTGTATCCTATTTCATAAGGACCTATACTACCTATTATGCAATATTATACACATGAACATATTTAAAATCTTGAGGAGGAACCTATGGTTAAACTTAATTTATTGGGACCTATACTTGTGCTTGTCCCTATACTTGACCATAATGAAGACCTTGTACCTATGTTTGCATTTACCTAACCCTCCTCTAGTGATATCCTAGTTATTAAGGTTGGGTACATGTCAACCATGAAATGCCTATAACATGCCAACCATGCTGCATATGCATCTATAACACTAGCATCTACCATGCATCCTATGTATGCCCATACCACTAACTAAACCATTAGGTAACTTATGATTGCCTTTATCCAAGGGATGGAAGGCCCTCACACCCTCATCTCTCAAGTAACATATGCTAATATTTGTGGTCCATCAATTACATCTTATATACACATAATATTTTTGAACTTTATCAATTACTAATGTTTTCTCTTTTATAGGAACCTATCGAATCTCAATCTCTATAAGTGAATGCCTTAAAGGATGCATTGGGAAAGTGGTTAACATACCTTTGGTGATTTTTAGGATTGTTAGCCCAAATACCATTACCTAAAACCACTACAAATTTATTATTATCCAATTCCCTAATCAATAAAAACCCACTTATACATTCCCCTAAGAAATTTACCACCCAAATTATCCCCTATCTAAGTAACACCCCTTTTTCTTCATTTTCCTACAACATCAGCCTAGTCAACCTTCTTAGGACTTAGTGCACATTATAGAACTCCAAAAACCCAACTGACATAGTTTGAGACCTAACAACTCTATTTTCCACCAAATAAGGTTAACTTGGTTAAACTTTACTAAGAGGGTTTAGTGTTTATCCTTAGCTATAAAAAACCCCTTAACTTCATATATCAAGATACAATAATCCAATTGTGCATCATTAAAACTCATAAATCTATTTATAATATTAATTAGACATTTCATTTCTTAGGTTTTTCCTTAAAGTAATAACACTTGTCTTATGTAGGTCTTAGATGCATAGGATAAATCTAATAGCCTAAAACTAATTTATCCTTGTGATCTTTACAAGCCATAACAACCTCTTTCAAAGCACCATTGGCCAAGGGAGTGATTGAGGCATGATGGGTTCACTTCAACAAGTTAAGTATACTCTTAGCCCTTCATATTTTGATAAATAGATGTTTTAGAAACTGATGGATTGAATTGTGTCTCTCCTTAGATGAATTCTATATTATCTTGAATAGAATTATCTTTGATTATTTATTATATTCCCCATTTGTGCCACAAGATGTGTGAACACTAGATTAACTTGCATATTCTTTTACTAGATTAGTTGGCATATTTATTAAGTAGATTATCTTGTTTACTTTTATTACAATCATAAGACCTAGTTAGCGTTACTACATGATGGCATTTGACTAGAGACCTTGAAAACCTCTCCTTTGCCATTATGTGGTAAGAGATCCATTAGTTTAGGTTTAGTATATCCATAAATGGTCATGAGCTTGATACAACAAAGTATTGTTAAGTGGATTATTAGTTGATTTCCTTCTCCAAGATTAGATATTATTGAGTAGGATAAGTTGTAGATTTATCTTATTTTAATTTCATGTATTCTAGTGAACTTAATGTGAATCTAAACCTTACATATTTTTAATTTTTATTTATAGTTAATAGGATCAATATTGCCAACCCATTTTAACATTATGTATACAGGTTTTCAAACTTTGTCAAGCCTATTGACCTAGTTCAACTCTTTGTGTGTAGCTTTTGCAACTTTTTTGACCCTATGAATTAGTTCATCTCAGTGTTTGCAAAATTTTTAACTTCATCAATCATTTTGACCTAGTTCTACAATCTATGTGTAGGTTTTCTAACTTCATTGATCCTATCAACTTAGTTATGTCTTATAATTGTATAAATTTTAGTCTCATCTAACTGGATCAAATAGATTAACCTAGTTTATTTTTTCTTTCTACATCTAACTGAATTGATTTACTTGATTATTTTCTTCTATGTATCTTATTTTTAACTAACTATAGTGATCTTATTAACATATTATTAGTTTCTATTATTTATCAGTATTATTTATAATAGATCAAATAGTTTGACTCTATTTAATAATATTATTTTCTACCTTTACAAGTTTAAACATTCACTAGGATAACCCAATTTTAAAAAATAATTAAACATCTCTAGGAATACTACTACATCAACCTGGTCAACTTAATCTCATCTTCCAAGTTCACTCTAACCAATCAATAATTTTGCTTTATCAATTTTCAAGTAAATTTATTTTCCCACCTTTTCGTCAGAATTTAAATTCAATAATATTTTTACTATTTTTTAGTTTTATAAAATTATACCTACATAGTCAACTAGTTTAACTGACTCAATCTAGTTTTATTTCTATTTTTTACCAAAAAACTAAGTTGACCTACTCAACTATGTTTATTTTAGCATTTTTTTATAATAGACTAAGTTGATCAGCTCAATGTCATTTTATTCTATTTGTCTAACTTGATCAACCCATTTGATGTTGTTCTATTTATTTTAATTTTTTATTCAAGTAATGGAAATTAACCTACATTGTATATTAATTAAAAATATCTTAATTTTCAATTGGTTGTCTATTTACTTTATGTCTAAAATGAGCAACTTAGCTGTCAAAATATTGATTTTCACTTTTTTTGGATTTCCCTAAAAATTGTGTACTATCAGTTTTAAAACTACTTAGATACTATAGTGAAGTGCTACTTGATACTATATTTTTGGTCCTTATATATTATTCATATATATCATGGTGTGATGGGATTTCCCCAATACTTATATCCATAATAAAAATATAACATGGTCTTTAGTTTCCATGTACCTCATGGTATTTAAAGAATGCCAAAGATTTTCCTCTTTATTGAACCTTAATAATCCATCCATCTATGTGATTGTGTGGTGAATTTATTAGTGGTTATCATCGAGAAGATATTTCCAGTTTACCCTTGAAATTAGGTTTAATGGGATATGGAAATGGTACTTCCCCCATATTCAGTGTTTTGAAACATTGAGCCAACCACTATCCAAGGGACAAGGAAGTATCTTTGGAAACCAATAATTTCAATCAAAACCTTCAAAATAACTTATTAATATTTATTTTTGAATATTTAATTAGCATCTACATTATATTATTTTTACTTCTTGTTTGATATTTGTTTTAATCTTTTAGGACTTAGATGAATGTAAATTCTATGATGTAAAAGAGATAAGTATAATAAATCAAGGTAGAAATATGTAATAAATATAGCCACTAATTTTTTATAAAAATTACTAAATTTGACCTTTATAAAAATAGTAATGCATAATTTAAATGAGAACTTAGCTAGAAAATGATTGAGACATATGATCTAGAGTCTAAAAATTGAGGTAGAGGATATTCTAAGTGTCATAAATAAGATCTATGTCTCAAAAACCCTCTTGGATAGTATCTCCATAATTAGATAATAGAGCTATGTGGCACTAGTGTCCTCTATGCAAAACTATTTCAAACTTATGGGTGCACCTATGTCTAGGTTTGTCAAGCCTGTTCCTACGTGCATGAGTTTTGAAACCATATAGATGACCTATTTTGATTGATTTTATGTGAAAACCCTAATCCCATATATTATTAGGGAATTTAATTGATAAAATAAATAAAGTGTGTTATTAGTGGGGTAGGTTGGACATCCTCCAAACCTTATTGTGATTATAGTTACCTACATACCTATACTCCAAAGAGGGATTAAGCCTGATGTAGTTCTCCCAACCTAAGTGCTAGTACAAGTGCAATTAAATCTAGTATGATTATTTAATTGAACACTTTTAATGTTCTTGAGACTAGAAATCTAAGTAATCTAAGATTTAAAATGTTGTAGATGGTTATACACAAAATCAAGGTAGAATGGGGATTGATAACCTTAATTGTGCACAACTTTTTCTAGGTTTATATGTGTAATTTTCATCTAATTTCCATCTAGTGGTTAGAGGGTTAAAATTCATGTGTGTGTGTGTATGTGTGTGTGTGTGTGTGTGTGTGTGTGTGTGTGTGTGTGTGTGTGTGTGTGTGTGTGTGTGTGTGTGTGTGTGTTTGTGTGTGTGTGTGTGTGTGTGTGTGTGTGTGTGTGTGTGGTGCTTTTGATGGTGTTAAAAGAGGTCTAGGCCAACCCTAAGTGTTCTAAGAGTTGAAAATATATCTATTTGTGAAAAAAGGAGTCAAATGATAATGTCACTAAAATTGGGACATTATCACCATGTGGCAGCGATACTATCCATATTATGGTGCTAGTGTTTAGGTGGCATAACCTAAGGCACAAAGGGATAGGATGTAAGAATGAGGGTCTAGTATTATTTTAGGGATGTATAAGGCTGCATGTGGCCTACACAAAGGCTAGATAAGTGTGAAAATAGGCCTTAAAATAGGTCAAGGGCTAATCTATGGATGGGTGGTCTCAAGTAGCACTCTTAACACTTAAGTGTTATTTTTAAGTGATTACATCCCCCCCCCTTTATTTTATAAATTTAGTAAAGTGAAATGACTAGGATAAAGGAAAAATAAGCACACCTAGACTTACCTAAGTGGTGAAGACTATGAATCTAGTTCTGAGTATGAGAAACATGCTCCATTGCATGTCTTACAAGTTAAACATGCATAGATAGATCCATACTTAAGATATATAAAAAAAATACAAATTTGAGTAATGAGTAAAACTAAGTAAAGAAATAAAATTGAGTAAAGGGATAAGAGAGAGGAAAGGAATGAATAAACCCAATTGGGTACGTGAACCAATACATAAACCTAGTGGTAACCTATGTGTGTGTATGTATATAGTGATCATTCAGTGAATATATTAGAATGAGCTAATGGTTTGCTCAATCCCCATGTGTGAATGGATCAATAACTTGATCCATTTTTGACTCCATCATTACCCACCCCTATTTGGTGGATCATGACCTATGAATAACTTGAATTGAACTAATGGTGTGTCTAACCCTCTCATGTAAGTGGATAAAGAACTCAATTAGACTATGACTCCATCATTACCTACCCATATGTAGTTGATACATATAAAAATGAAATTGTGTGATGTAATAAGAAATGTCTAACTAGAAATGCCTAACTTGATATATCTAGTTAGAGATGTCATCTATATAGCCACTCAAGTATATTAGGCATTTTTGGGCCACTCAAGAGTGCCAACCACTATAGATAAAGTCATGAATATTATTTGTAACCTAGAACATGGTGTCTAATGTATATAATGTATAAAATGACATGGAGTTCATCATTCCATCTAGTCAACTGATGTGTAATTAAGCATATAGAAATAATGTATTATGCACATGCCCCCAAATCTAATATCTGAGCATATGAATTTTGGATTGAGCTATAATAATCTATATCTGAGTATCTAAACTAAAAATGGGAATGGTTATGTCATGCATGATGCCCCCAATCTAATCAAACTTGTATGAATCTGAGCTAAATTAAGCCAAAATTGGTAAATATGTAACTAAACCTATGCAAACCTGGATAGTACCTACTATATTTTTCCCCAAACTAGAAATTTATAAAATTGAGGCTACTAGATAGTAGCACCATATCTTAGATAGTATTGCCATGTTATTCTAGTGTCCCAATTTGGCCACTAATGTCTGACTATTCTAATTTATATGTAACTATAATTGATATCTATGTCATTATTTCCTTTTATGTTCATTTGAGTTTGATTTCTATGATTTGATCTTGTGTGCTAAAAATTGTACTATTAGTGCATTATGATAGCCTAATATCTATGAAAAACCCCTTGAATGCCCCCTCTTTTGAGGGGATTTGTTGAAGTTATGTAATAAATATCCTCAAAATAAATTTCACTACAAAATGTGTGTTACCTAGAGCATATATGATATCTGCATAATAATCCAATATAATGTGCATACATAACATCAAAATGTAAGACAATCTGAGTCGAAGTGTTCAATGTGCAATGTTTTTTTATGTCTAGAATCCATGAGGCTTTCAAGATAGATATAACAATGTACGTGAATAGTAAATCTAAGTAATAACTAAGTATCTACCTAGGCGGATGGGGCATGATATCCATCACGACACCCAAGTAGGAAGGGGAGATGTATGAGATCCCTCATGGAATTTAAAATTAGAGTGTGTAATAAGTAAGAGATAAGTGTCATGTCTATTATGCATACAATAAATCATACATACAATGTACATGATGCACACAAAATAGGCCAATAGACCATAATATAAGGGATATGGGCATATAAGAAATTATGACGTACAAGGACATGGTCAAATGTCTAGATACACAAAAGATAAGCAAGTTGGCTTAGAGCCACATATAAGGACATGTTAAAATGTATGCATACATAATCATCAAATCACAAACAAGGAAATGGGCACATGTCCAAATCATACATACAATGATAACAAGTGGCATAGTTCCATAGAGAATTGGCATATTCAAATTACATTGAATAAAAGAAGCATAAATACATAATCAAGTCTAAACTAGGAAAGCTAGAAATGAATGTATCTATGAATATGTAATACAAATATGTGTAAGATTTAATATGTACATAATCTAAGTCTATAGTAGAAATACTCAGCAAAAAATTTGAATAGGTGTAGCATGATCAATATTAAGATATAACAATACTAAATCTATGATGTAGTGTTTATAAGGATGTGACTTGGTAATTGAAACTATGTATAGGGTTCCCCCAAATGGGTGAATGTGTCCAATGAATAACCCATGTATCTATGTGTATGCCCCCAATGTGTAGATAATATAAAATATAGATTAGTGCAGTGGAATTGAGGCTTAGCAATCTATAACCACTCAACAAGAACAAGTGAATTATGTATGTATGATAAAACCAATTATACTAAGATAGATAGTATATGTAGTGTCTATAAAATATAAGAAGTTTAAACATATAAATGTATACAATATGTAATTTTGTTTATTTTATAAGTAAATATTTGAATGTTTTTGTGTTTTTGAAATATTATTTTATTTTTTTATTTTATGGATATAATCTATGTACAAACAACATGAAAATAAAACTATATACAAGGAGTGAGAAGTGAGAAAAGTATGTAAAATAAGGGAGGAGCAATACTAACTAATGAGTCTCATGGGAGACTCAATCTCAATGTGTCCTATGTCAAATATAGGAATGGTAATCTCTCATGTAGTGTGATTATTATGTTGTAGTTGAATAGTATTGTAGTATGAATCTGAGTATTGTTCATTGTTAGAATCATAATAACTATAATAACCTGGAATGTTAGAGGGAATTGCCTCATCTTGTGGAGTTGACATTTCTAAATTCTGATTTGAAATATTGATTGTGACTTTTTCCTTTGAAAATATGCTTATTATATGCATATGGTGTTGTGGAGGCTCTTTTTCTATAAATCCTCTTGGGAGAATGCTTGTTTGCTTATCATGATTTTGACTTTATAACTTAAGTTCTTACTCTTTTTGTAACATTTTTTATGTATCTAGACTTGTTTAATTTATACATTGTATATTTTAATTATTTTCCTTAGGATTTTCAATAAATCCCAAACCTTATTGACCACCATTATTGATTACTATAATAGGAGTAGTGATATCTTGGGCCTGATTGCCCAAACCTTGATCATGATAATCAAATGGTTGTATATATTTTTAACCAAACCTATACTACTTTTAAAGTTGAGCCTCATTTTAGAGAGGTATATTTGCATATTTTACTTTCTTTACCTATGCTTTTTATACTATTTATTGCTTAGAATGTGTTTTGTGAACCTTTTTTTCTTCATAATTATGTTTTGGTAATCATTTTTGTATTATTTTTGAATTTGACCCTTTTTGAATTTGTACACATGTCACTATATGTTTTTTGGATGATGTATCACTATTTAAGTCATTTGTATCCATTATTTTTTATATTTTATTTATGAATGAAAAACATGAATTAGTGTGGTGCCCACACATTCTATGATATGCAAAATAATATCTGGATCTCTTCACTAGGTGTAGATGAGGTAGGTTGATCAACTTAACTTTAATAATTTCCCTTAGTATCTCAATTTAAATCTTATTAGACCCTTATAATATTTTTGAATCACTTATAATATATTCATTGTGTTTTAATTTATAATTTGGATATGAAAGAGTGTTAGGCATAACTTTTCTAAGTGTAGATGCATATATATGGTTTACACTAGCATATTTTGAAGATTGTGTACATGTAATATAATTTTCTAATAATGTGACCTTTTCACTTAATAACTAAATTTGATTATATAATTTTAATATTAGCTTACTCATGCTAATAATTTTATCCCTTAGAGTCTCACAAGTGAAAACCCTAGTTGTTTCTGATTGAACATGTAGGCACACACCCTATAGGAGAGAGGTGTGGATAGGCTGAGTATGGGCATTAGTAAAAATAATATAGGTTAATTCATCTCATAGAGGAGTGATAACATAGACCTAGTTAGAGGGAAAGTAGTTATCACCTTCATGGATATGAGGAGGAGAAATATATCCTTTCTTATGGATAAGATATGACATTGGACTTGAAACATAATTGTTATATTATGTGCCCAAACCTCTATGTGTGTAAGGTTTTACTTGTTAATGGAATTACACATAAGAGAAAAATTACATGTTATGAAATATGACATATTTTAACTAATTCAAAGCATCATGTATGTATGTGTTAATGTCATTTTGTAATTCATTTTAAATGAAAGGAAACAAGCATGCAAGAGAAGCTAGAAAAATTTGCATCGAAAAGTAATTAACTTCATCTATCATTATTATCATGATTATATGTAATATAAATTTGGATGAGGTTCCTAAAAGGCTAAAAACATAAACCCTATGTTTTTTTATGATTAGGGTTTGAGTAGTATTCAACATAAGTTGGGTTCACCAAATTTTTTAACCTTTTAAGACTTAGATGACTGTAAATTCTATGTTTTTAAAGAGCTAAGTATAATAAATTAGGGAAGAAATATGCTATAAATATAGCCACTAATTTTTTATATAATTGACTAAAAATTTTTTTTATGAAATATATCCATATATTAGCTAAATAGAAATATACAACTAATTCAAAAAAAAATAGAGCAGTATGAGAGCATGCCATGACATTCTTGGTAGAGCCTAAGAGTAAAACCAAAGTGTCATCTAGGCAGAGCCTAAAAACAAGTAGTTAAATCATAGAATGAGATAACTTGTATGTAACAAGAGCAAGGCCAGTAGGTAGAGGATTTATATCATTAGGACCCCAACTCAAGCTTGGTAAATCATTAACATATGGAATAGGCTCCCAACTAATAACTTGGACAGTGTCTATATAATCATCTACTTGTGTATGAGTGGGTGAGAGAGCTAAAGAGAGCTTGGGAAACTTATCCATCATGTCTATATAACCTTGAAATGGCTCCCCCCAATAATATAATCAAAGAAGAGGAGGATTTCCCTAGCCATCCTACCCAGTAGGGGAAGGAGGCAGTGGTTGCCACCCTCATTGCTATTGAGGAAGAGAAATGCATTGGTATGGGGTGATATTGTGAGAGTGGCACCTAGAATGGATGTAATGATACCAACCATAAGGTGATCGAGGCACTCTATCATCCAATTTGGCATCCTTGGGTGAATAAGGTAGAACCCAAGCCATAGTATAAGGAGCATCTCAATCATGGGAGAGGATATCCTAAACATATCCAAGCTCCATAGACACTTTATTTGTTTGGACTTAATTCTATGAAATAAAATTGGAGATGATAGAAGATTTGTGCAAACTAGAAACATTGCAATCAGTAGAAGTTTGATTAAACACAAAATTATTTCTTTCTTTTTAAATCTAGAAGAGAATCTCCACTCTAATAGTATGGTAGAATTGCACATAATTGGAGGGCATTGTGGGTTTGTCACCAAGGATGATATACTACCAAAGGAAAAAATTGGGCTAAAAAGGCTTGAAGAGATCATGGATCCAAGTTTAAACCCTTTGAGATTTGAAATAGTACTAGAAAAGATGAGGGAGCATATCAAGGTGGACATAGAAGGGGAAAGTAGGCTGGTGAACTCCAAGCTAAACAAGTCTTCTACCAATAAGCAAGCCTTGGTGACCAAGCAAAGTAGGCAAGCTTGGGCTCCACACAAGCCCCCCAAATAGTGTTGAAATGAAATTTCCATGTTTTAATATATGAGTGTATCCCCAAGAAGAAATTAATCTTGTAAACCATGGGAAAATGTGGGGTGAGCCAAGCATAGCCTAGTTAAGGAGTGCAATTGCAGAAAGGGGTCTCAACATACCATTTCTAGTCCTTCCAACATGGTTGAGTGGAGTGGACCAATATTTTATAGAGCATAAAAGTTGGGACAACATTAAAAATTACCTGGTAAGATTCCTAATTAGCATTGTCTAACTAAAATTTAGCTTTAACCTCATCCTAGGATATCCAAGAGTGAGAATGCCTAGAGAAGATATCTTGGATAGAATGAATTAATCTATGAAAAATCTTGAGGGCATCGATTCATGGGACTTCTGTTAGGGACACTTCATTGCAATAAAAAATAAGAGACCACCATAAAGAGTGTAAGTTAGTAGAGATACCATTACAAAAACTAGAACCATTCTAGGGAAGCCATAGCTTAATCTTTTCCCAACCCTTCCAAATGTTTTTGTCCATAAAGGATCTAGTGATCTGGATGGGAGACTAGATGAAGAGTAAATTGGGAAAGTTGAGCCCTTTCCAAGATTTCATTCCCTTGGAAAAGCCTAAGGAGATACAGTGTTTGAATAGCACCTTCCAAGCCTTTGGGCCCTCAATTTCCCACATAATTCATTTGGCACATAAGGTATTTCCTTACCAAGATATGTTGATGAGTCCCATCCCTCTAGATTCACACATGAAGTAGCAATATTTCAAGGCCACCCTATGGAATCCTTTACCTTGTGGGGAATTTTCACAAAGGAAATCTTGGAGCAATTTTTCCAACTTATGGTAAGATTTTTTAGAAGGTACCTAACATGATGAGTAATACACATGGGTGGGTGTAAGAATTTTTTATCAAATTTGAAATTTTCTTCCCTATGAAAGAGACTTGGTCACCCAATATTCTAGCTTCTTGGCAACTCTATCAACAACATTTTACCATAAAAAGGGTGGAAAAGCATCAAAAGAAAAGGGATGCCAATGAATTTAAATATTTAATCATGTTGTATCCACTTCCAACTAAATTTATCAGCCCGCATTATTATATGGAGGTAAAAATATCTATAACAATGAGTTTTATATCATTGGATGCTAGATTCAAAAGCTAGGTAGAAGGTGTCAGGACACTATAAGGCATTGTATACATTGGCTTCATCTTAAATGAGCGTAAGGAAGGATTAATATAAAAAGTGTCCATTAATAAATTTCATGTCTTCATGCGGATTAGATGCATCAGGAGGGAGATAAATTCCCTTAACAAGAACACTAGCTTGGGCATTGCTAAGGAGATATCCAAAACCCATAGCTGCAAGAATGTATATGGTGGGATCTAGAGGGCACCCTTGGCAAATGGAATAGAATAAGACAAATTACTTGAAGGTTATTTCATTGATAGAGAGGATAACCAAGGAATTAGAGAAAACATCTAAATAGTTTGAATAAATATGGGCTTAAAACCCAAAGCCTAAAGAATAGCTAAGATAAAAGGCTACATGTGATTATAATCTTTGTCAAATTCAATTTTGATGAACATAGATTTTTTTTAGACTATCTAGCCCAATCTATCCCTTCTCAAATGGTAATGATGTTATCCAAGATATAATAGCTTCTAATGAAGCCTATTTATTTTGGATGCATAATGAGAGGCAATATATTATGCAGCCAGATTGCTAGAGCCTTGGAAAAAACTTTATAAGAAACATTCATGAGGGTGATGGGATGCCAATTGTAGATCAACTCAGGATCTCCCTACTAAGGTATGAATTTGATATTTCCTTTATTTATATTTTTACCCAATGAATGTGTGTGAAACACTTCTTGATAAACCTTATGCAAATCACTAGCCACAAGATCCCAAAGAGTTTTATAGAACTCACAGGTAAATCCATCAATGCTAGGGACTTTGTCATTATCCATGTAAGACACTGCTTTATGAAAATCATCAATAGTGATGGGCCTATCACAGATCACCAACTAGGTGGGAGTGTGTTTGCACAGCACCACTGAAAGACATTGTTGAAGGGCAAATTCATGCTCAACCAAAGATGTTTGAGCTTTGAAAACTTATTGATAATGGTAGACAAAATCTTTCACAATCTATGGAGCTTATGTGAGTTTGTTCCCAGCCTCATAAATGACTTAAATTTTTTGCTTTGAGTTTTTAGCTTGCAACAATTGAAAGAACTCTTTAGAAGCTGTGTCCTCTATTTTAGGCTAATGAATCCTAGATTTGACTTGGGATCCCATAAAATTATATTTATCTAAAATTTTTATGTGATGCCTTAAGGACATAACTCTCACTTACAAGATCTCATTAAAGGTATTTTTTTCTAGAGCTAGATTCGCATGGCTTAGTTCTAAGGTAGTAACAGAGTAGGAGTGTCTTTAAATTTTGGCAAGTTAGTGGGCATAGATCCAAAAAAGTAGGTCTTATTTATGGCATCATCCCACTATAGAATCCATCTAGAATCTTTGGAAGGATGTGGATCTAAATTCTAAACTCTCTTAATGTGTGCCACTATAGGCCCATGCTTGAGCAAGGAGGTGTTAAGGAAGAATTGTGTTTTTTGGAATTTGGGTTTCATGAGTCACCACGTCACATGAAACTAAATGGGGGAGTGATAAAAAATCCTAAAATCCATAAGTTCCTACACCAAAGGAAAAAATCTATTATCAAAAGATAAGTACAATTAGGTGGACATCATTTCCCTATCTAGAAATCTAGAATATGAGTGGGGCCTTCCCTAAAATTAATCTAGGTGTATCAAACTCCATCTACAAGCTGATGAGTTAAATTGGGGTCATAAATTCCCCATTTTTTGCACATGTAAAACCATGCCTCCCTTTCACTAGCTATCCACCTCATAAGCAAGTGGCTTAATTTGTCCTCAAGAGATGCCACCATATTAAAGTCACCACATAATACCCAATGGGCATTTGGGAGATCATATGTTATCCATCTCAATAAATGAGAACACTTCAAAGAATCATTTAAGGTACAACTATTAATAAATCCAAATGAGTGGCTTTCAATTATAGAAAGATCCCAAACTAATCAATTGGTGCGGTCTACACCAGATTACACCAAGTGTGGCTGCCACTTTGGAGAAATGAATGTGATCACCCCTCCATGTCCTATGGCATGGTTACTATGAAGAATTATATTGTCATGCTATATGGAATTACTTAAATCCATCAATAAAATATACACAACCTTGACTTCCTATAGACAGAGAATGTCCATCTCAAGAAACTTCCTTCTAAAATCATGTATAATAAACTTGTGTTTTGAATCTGTGAGACTTCAAGCATTCCATGAAAATGAATTCATATATGATGGGTGTTAAGGGACATGTCCTTTAATTCCATCCCTTCTAGTAATTTCCCACTATTGGAACTTAAGAAATCATATTATTTCCTCAAGTTAAGGTCAACTAGAAACTCTCCTTCCTCTACCTTGTCAATAATATGAGGAGGGATATGAGATAATTTGTGTGTATCCCACTGAGTATGAAGTGTAAGGGTGGTTCGATGTGAGTCTAAATAATTGGGACCAAAAGCCTTGATACCTTGGGATAAAATTGTAGTAGCTAAAGGAGTGTTGAACACCCTCAGCTTTTCTACTAATTTTGGAGCTACAGCTAGTGATGGCTCTTTTTCAATAGGAGCTTGCTCTTTTGGGCCATTGTTCAAAGATGACTTACCTCCTTTGGGAGTATAAATTGAGTTTATGGATTTGGTATGAGTGCTCTTCTTCCCAATCGTAGTCTAGCCATCCTTAGCTAGTGTCTTTCTATCTTTAGGAGAGGGATTGGGAGGAGAGGTTGTGTGGGTAGGTGCATTATTGTGAGCCAATTAGAGGAGGTAATCACATATCTTATGGTTCATAGCTTGGTAGTAGAATCAAGTGTTAGGCAAGTTTATATACAGGACTCACTGAGTGTGCCTTACATCCCTAACCTAGATTTTGATAAACTCCTTGAGGTCCTAAGAGAGGTCTACTTCTACACAAACCCTTTTTTGTGGTCTAGAAGAGTAGAACTAGTTTTGTTGATTACAAAATACATAGCCTATGGAGGAATATATATAGTGAATAAAGTACCAACATGGGAGTGGGAAGCCTAAAAATTCAACCCAAATCAAGAATTTAAGAGTAAAGTGCTCTAAGACCATAAATTCTCATGTCCAAGAGAAGAGAACCATTAGCAAGTTCCTAACATACCAAGTGGTGGACTTATGGAGGATTCCTCTAACATGGGATGGGTTAGAAAAGTGAAAGAGAAAGAAACCCTTAGTCATGTTTTAGATGCTTTCTAACTTAATGTCATGATATGCCTAGTGAGTTTAAACCCAAGACCATAACATACTTGAAGATGGGATTCTTCCAATAAAATATCTTATTAAATAAAACTACTCTAACCATTGACATGCAAAAATTGGCTAAATTTGACCTTTCTAAAAATATTAATAAATAATGTAAATGAGAACTTATCTAGAAAATGATTTAGGTAGATGATCTAGAGGATAAAAACTAAGGTAGAGGTTGGTATGAGTGTTATAAATAGGATCTAGGTGTTAAAATCCCTCTTGGATAATAGCACCCTAATTAGATAGTATCATCATGTGGTGATAGTGTCCCTTTTTTAGTGTTAGTGTCCTCTATGTAAAATTGTTTTGAATTTTTAGGGGTAGCTATATCTGGGTTTGTTGAGCTTGTTCCCGCATGCACAAGTTAGATAACCTTATACATGACTTGTTTTAACTAATTTTAGGTGAAACCCCTAATCCCTCATGTTACTAGGGCATCCAATTGATATAAAAATAATTTTTTTATTAGTGGGGTAGGTTGGACATCCTCAAAAACTCATTGTGATGAGATTTTCCTACATACAAATACTCTAAAGATGGATCAAACCCATCTAGTTCTCTCCACCTAAGTGTTGGTGTAAGTACAAGTAAATCTAGTATGATTGTTGACTTGAGTATTTTGAATGTTCTTGAGATAATAAATCTAACTAATTTGAGCTTAAATAGGTTTTATATGGTTATATGTAGAAGAAGGACAAAATAGGGATTGATAACCTTGATTGTACACAACTTATTTTAAGTTTACGTGTAATTTTCATCTAATTTGCATCTAGTATTCAAACGTCTAAAATTCATGTATAAATATTTTTCTAGTGCTTTTGCAGGTGTTACAATAGGTCTAGGCTGACCCTAGGTGGTCTAAGATCTATAAATATATCCATTTTTGGAAAAAGGAGGGAAAGGACAATAGTGCCCAAATTGGGACACTAACACCATGTGGTGTTACTTTCCCTATTATGGTGTTGGTTTCCAAGTGTTATAACCTAAGGGTAAGAATGAGGATGTGGGACTACTTTAAGCATGTGTAGGGATGTATTTGGCCTACATGAAGGTTGGATAAGTGTGAAAATAGGCCTTAAGATAGGTCTAGGTCTAAGTTATGGATGGGTGGTCTCAAGCACCACTCTTAGAACTTAAGTTTTATTTTTATGTGATTACACTATTCTATTTTGTATTTCAACCTTGTAGTAGCCAATGTTGGTATAATTTTTATGATTTGTATTATAACAAGATCAACCATCTTGACTTAGTTACCCATGTGTTTATATTTCTTTTCTATATTTAGAACTAAATTGTTGTATAAAATTTGGGGTTTTAACTCATGGGCCTTGTCAAGAACTCATCTAGCTATCCAAGTCATATCTAGACTTGTTGCAATATGTAACAAGCCTTGACTAATTTTATAACACTCAACATTTATCACTCGACCATAATAGAATCACTTCACATAAGGATCAAGCCTTATGCATTTACCTAAAGTGTAGTGGAGAAAGGACTAAGGCTCATGTTGGGATAGTTGTGCCATGGTTAAAATATATCCTCTAGGGACTTTGGTTAGTGTAATTATAGTGTTACATTCATGGATACAAGCCATTTTGGGTAGGATACAACTATATATAGGTGAAATCCTATGTGATGTGGTTTTAGAGATCCATAGGTGCAAGCCCTTGGTTTCCTTAACTGAGCACCATTTAGACACTTGGAGAGTTCAAAGGGGTACTTAGATGAAGGACTTAAGCTTGGGATAATGCTTTGGCACAAGTATCATTGTGAGGTGTAGTGTCTTACCTATACTTAGACCATTTTATATATAGGGTGTTGATGTCATCATAAGATATAGGAATTTCATGAATGGGATACGTCAAAAACTCACTAGAACTTAGTATGCATAATATAATGTTAAACCTTACAGCTATTGTAAATCTTGAGAAAATACATTCATCATTAAATAGAGTTAAAATACATAGTGTGTGTGTGTGTGTGTCACTATAACTGAGCAAATGCTCATCTTAAAGTTTCTAAAGGCCCAAAGGATCATATGAAAAGTTGGGAATTTTAATGGGGAGCCTCAATGGCATCCAAAACTAACTCTAATCTCTAATGACAAACCTATCATCTAGATTCAATACTACATGGATTTGCTACTCCAATCTCCTCTCTCTTACTAAATGGATTCAAATCAATTTTATAGTGTTTTGGGGCATCTTAGTGCCATGGTGAATGGATCATGTTAGTGGTTGAGTTGGCACTGGATGTAATCATTTTTTTTAATCTCCATTATCCTTCTTTCAATGAGTTTTAACTATCATGTGTGTCTACTACCTAATGATTATTAAGCCAGAAGGGAGTTAGTTATCCTCCTAACAAATAGTGCCACAAGATGACAATAAAATAATTATAATAATTTATTACCTAATGCTTAAGGGTCTATTGTGTTTGCATGGATATTATACTTAGATGGATTTAAGGCCCAACATTAACCCATATAAAAAAATTAGTCCTCACTAGGACTAGATTTCTAGTGCTTATGGCATGCAAAACTCAGTCACATACTCTTTTAGCTCCACTTTAAAGTCATCAAAGCCCTAGATTATGATCTTGATTTATTCTGAAGTACCATCTATTTCTATGGAGGTATAATTGAGGGTGAGCACATCAGTTTTCTCCAACTCTTTCTTAAAGCTCTCTAGCCTTTCCTTTGCCTTTGTTACACCTCTGTCTAGGATCGCTCCTTGTTTAAAAGCCTTTGTTTACATGGCATGGAATATTTCTTACAAGTCCTACTCCTAGGTATTGATTTAGGAATTAAAATTATTGACCTATCCCATTATCTACATGCACTCGGCCTTACTCATAGTGTAAGCCTATGTCATTAGTGTGTTTTTATTCCCTTTTTCCTTTTTGAGCCATATGTCAATGATTGATACCTAGGTGAAGTTGTAAAATATTGTGTTAGATAATTTTGTACCCTCTTAAATCTTCATAAAGAGGTCTTCCACCTCTTTAATATTTATAACAAGATCTTATTTTATGATAGTATAAAGGTCCTCCTCTTATTTTTGTGATAACTCTACCTTAAATCTTGGGAGCATCTACTCCACTGGAGCACACACCTTATTGACATATAAAAAGCTTGGAGTGTTGACACCATCTAAGAGGGATGGCTCAGCTTCCTCTATGCACTCATATAGTTGCTACAACTTGAACTCCATGGCCTTGATATCCTCCTCTACCTCAAGCATAATATTCTTCCAAATTGAGGCTCTAATATCATTAATTATGTTCTTCCATAGTACCTTGGAGGCCATTCATATGAGGGCATTGGATGAGGTTACTAGATTCATTATGTAGGGCTTGATAAGAAGGGATTCATGCCCTTCCTCTAGTTGATATGTGCTTATGATTGCCTTTTATAGTACCTCAAAATGCATCTTGTCCATATAACTAGTGAAGGCAAAGGATAGTTGATGGTGCATCCTTATATTGGAAGTTTTAGAGGGCATA
The DNA here is from genome assembly GCA_037957365.1 of Torreya grandis. Classification (NCBI taxonomy): domain Eukaryota; kingdom Viridiplantae; phylum Streptophyta; class Pinopsida; order Cupressales; family Taxaceae; genus Torreya; species Torreya grandis. The sequence goes on from JARHVA010003865.1 coordinate 569,007, forward strand.
TATTCCATCATATAATAATCCTCATCAATAAACCCCTCCTATGACTTCTCTTGTAGGCTCAACCTAGTTCCCTCTTCTTCATCGATTGTGAGATCCATTTGTTCTTCTTCTTTAGCACTAGTACTTTCTCTAGTGCCATCCTCTGAGGTCTCTCCTCCTTGATCCTATAGGGGTTCTTTGTACTTATCCCCTTCATCCAATTTTTCTTCTTTATTAGAATTATATTCACCCTCTCATGTTTTTTGGGTCTCTATTATGCCCTCTATTTACTCTCTTAAGACACTAGTATCACCTTTCTTGTCTCCATGTGCTCCTTCACTACTTGGGTGTGCTTGTGGTGTGGTTTCTTCCATTTTTATGGTGGGGATGCTTTATTATTATATCACTTTTTCCATTATGGGTTTCACACTTGCATCAACCCTATTTTCTTATTCTTCTTTCTTGGCCCTTTTTTTGGCCTTCTTTATTGCCAACTTCCTCTTATTCAATATCACAATTGCCTTTTCCTCCTTGATCCTTATCTCCTTAGCCTCTACTTATGTAATTTCCTCTGATGTCATTTCCTTGGCCTTCATGGCCTATCTTTTTTGATCTATCTATAGCACCACCTTTATATGTTCCTTACTAAATCCCATTTCCATCCACTGGTGCCTCTTTTCCTCTTTAGTTTGTGAAAGCTATGTAATGAGTTATGTAGGTACGACACTTGATGGATTTTATACTTCCCTAAGCATGAAAGTATTTCCACCTTAGAGATAATCATGATATTCTACAATGTTGGGATCTTCCTCTATTTATTATTCTTAGATGTTGTATATCTTCATCCCTCCATCTTCTTCCTCTTCCATCTCTTCATGCACCCCTTAAGCTTCTACTTCCTTACATGCCTCTTTCACCTCCATCTCTACCAAGGTTACTATGGGAATTACCACTAACACCTTGGAATTTTTTGTCTTCTCCCTTGGCTTGGGTGAAGCAATCCCTAATGTGAAGAACACATGATTATTCTTAAGTGCAAAGGGATTAGCTTCATCATTAGAGGTGATATTTAATCAAATGCACTCTTGTATTTCATCTAAGTTTTTTCCTTGATTATCTTGGTAGGATTTTACCTATGCCACTAGTGTCAACTCTTCTTCTTTTCTAACCCAAAGGGGGAGGTCATTATCTTTATCTACATGCACTCCCTTCTTCCTTGGCTTTATCTCATATAAGAGCCTATAGATGTGCCCAAGGATGACTTCTCTTTTGAGGGGATAGATGTTAGTTCTATCCAATTCATCCTACTCATATTTGGTTGCTTTGCCTCTTGGGTACATGTATTGGCACCTCAACCTATGTATTTCCACATCCATGGCCTTCACTAAGATGTCTGCCAATTATTCATTGGGGATTCTTCTCAGTGCATCTTTGAAGTACCTAGCTAAAATTGAATAATGAAGGTTTATCCAAATATAGTAGTTACCATCTATAAGCACCAATTATACTACACATAAGTGTTTCATAATGGAAAACTTCACCATTCTAATTAGGCTCTGGGGGAGATATTTAGGAATGCACTATTTCTCTTTGAATTATTTAATATATCATGCACACAATCCCATTAATTAAGCTTTGTATTTTAGGGTGAATGAAAATGGGAAAGTATAATTATAGTATTTCAATGTTAGTGAGTTATTATGTATTGGTAAGACCCATAAGTTGTCCTCATCCCAATCAAGCATGTTAATCTCTTCCATCATAATCAGTATCAAGGTCTCTTACACTATATGACATTTGAGAACATTATTTATTATATCTTCTATGATGAACTTGGCAATATTAAATTTAACCCCCTATACCATGTGATAGGTGATGCATAGGTAGGCCTTTATAATATCTAACCATAGATTGTTGGGGTAGAGTTTTGAGCTTATAAGGCATGAAACTACCCTCATTCTTAGGACCTAGATTTCCTTGATTAGGAATGAGAAACCTCCCTTATAGTATCCAAGTAGTTTAAAAACCCTTTCAACCTTAGTATCATCCATCATCATCTAACAGATATCTATGTTAGATTTCAGGAGTCTAGTGATTCAATTGATAAGGCTTGTAGATATCCTTATGTACCTCCCTTTGAAGTAGAATTAATTTCTATGGATGCATAAGAGGAAGAATTGCACAAGTTACTCAATCTTCCCAAAACATGGTAACTCATAGAGTTGAGTCACATCAATGGTCACCAATTTCTCCTAAATAGAAGCATTGAATAGTGCTACACCTTTTGTCATCTTTGCCCCTGTGTCTACCACCTAGTCTTGCATGAGGTATTATGCATTACTTGAAGTATGTTAGTTATACTCTTTTAGGTAGTATTTTTGTGTAAACAACACCTATTTTTCTACCATCAAGACCTCTTTGATAAATTGCATGTACTAGTATGACATCTTCTCAAGAACCTCTAGATATTGGTGATGATTACTACCTTTACTAGTGATGCTACTATTTTTATGGCATTGGATTTTGCTACTACTTATGCTTTCTTGGCTTATTTATGCACATGTTATAGACCCAAACTCAAACACTTTTTCCCCATATTTAATCAATTGGAGTTGAAATTGGTCTATTTATATTGAAAAACCCTTCAATATTTGTTGGTATTTTTCATAGTCGTAAGGTCTATGACTGTGTGTTTGGATCTTGAGATTCATGTGCTATAAATGGTGGCCTGAGTGTCATTCTAACTTTTATTCTACCTGGTTAATGCATAATTTGTGCCCCTTGCCTATCTACTCTAGTTTTATAGAGAAAACAATTTGATTCTCTACTTAACCATTCACTTCTGGCATCTAGGGGTGCTTAAAGTCTCATTGTAGCAAGGTCGCATTTCTTCATTTCTCTAGTTTTTTATTCTAAATTAAAATTATCACAAGGTTTGTAACTAGAAATAATCAACTTTTCACTATTTTATACCTCTACTCTCATATACTACCTTAATTATGGTTAATTAATGGTATGATGGCACCTATACTCCTTAGGATTCATTACTACCCATAAAGTCTACAAAAATTTATTGTCATTTGCACATTTAATGTAGATATTTATGCCTCCACTGTCACCTCATTAAATTCTTCTAACATATTTTTGGTGAAGTGACTATAGTTCAAATGGTCACTTCCCACCTTGCTTTGGGTGGATGCCAACTTGTCTTGATGATCTTCTCTTATGTTTCATTCACTTGGCATGACCTTTGCCTCCAATATGGAAACCTAATTATAACACCTCACATACACATGATTCAACCTCCTCGATCCCATTTCATATTCCTTTTGTGTTTCTATTTCAAGGGCACTTATCTATCTTGGTCAATTTCACTATGCTTTTCACTTCTTACCTTAGCCTATCCTACCCCATACAAATCCTTCATGTTGACCCTCCAACATGACACTCTTATCTGATCTCTTATGTACAATCATGTTTTGTATCTTTATTCTATCTTTTGTGAACTTGTATCCTGGGCACCTCTCTAGGTTCATATATGCTCTAAGTTTGGTGAGTTTAATGTACCCAAAAACTTAGGTGTTTGATCATAGGTACTTAGAAATTAACCTCATTTGACTCACCTAAATAGTATTATACTTGGAAGTGATGAACTATCCCTTCTATAGGTTTAACAATGCTTCACTTCCTAAATCATGTGCCCTAAAAATCTTCTACACTTTTTTTAAAATATGGAAAACTTCATGCACCCATAACTTAGGTGTCTATCCTTAAGAACTTAGAGAGAATTTATGTTTGACTCACCTAGGTGGGATTACGTGTGAAAGAACTAGAAAAAATTTATGGGTAGCCTCAATGCATCACTTATTCACTTACCACATTAAAAATACAAAACAAGATAAATATAAGGAACTTGTTTGTCTTGCACCAAACTTTATTCTAGTCAACACAACATAATCGAATCATGACCAAGAAATCAGTGTCTGATGGCATAAGTGTCACCCTATTTCCTATACATCTTTAATTTATTTCCATTTAAATGCTTAGGGAACATTTCACTTGACAACATGCATAGCTTACATGTGTCAGTCTCTATTATGTTGTTGATGACATATGGACCCATCCACCCTATTTGTAACTTATCTAGGTGCTTGATATACTTGGAATCATAGAGTAAAACCAATTCCCCTTTGGTTATCACCTTTTGATTTATATTCTTGTAATGTTAGAGCTTCTGTCATGCCTTCTCTATCTACTAGCTCCACCTTGCTTGGCCACACACCTCATCTAAGCACTCCAAGTCCTCTAATATTGCATTCAATGATTTTTGGTCATCTAATTGACCTATTCATGGGATGAAAAATGATGGCACAAATAAATCCATTGGTATAATCACCTCAATCCAAACACCAATTGAAATTATGTATCCTTGTTTAAGTACTTGTAGGTTATGTGATATGCCCATAACACTATTGACACTCAATCATCCTAATATTTGTAACCAACATTACATATCTTTGTGAGCCACATCCCTAGGATCTTATTGAATGTCTCAACTATGCCATTCACTTTGGGATGACAAGGCATTATCTTATGATGTACCACCATGTATTCTATTAGTAAGATCTACATAATTTCATTAATGAAGTGTGTACCCCTATCACTAGTCAAGTTAAATGGGCTCCTATAGTGGCTTATGATGTTCTCCCATATAAGTCTTATAACTATGGTAGCTATGAAATTTTATTTGGTGTTGCCTCAGTCCACTTAGTGAAATAGTAAGTGGCTGCTAGAATGTATCATGTGCATATGCACTGTGCTGAGGGAGTAATTATCTATATTTAGACCACTTAAAAATTATCCTTGATTATATAACTTAGTCAACCAGCTCAACCCAAGGTATTATATATTATTATATTTTCCTATTTATACAACTAGATCAACCTATTTGAATTCATACATGTTGGCTAACTTAGTTATTTTTAGATTGTCTGATATTTTCTAGCTATGTGATCAACTACATTGACTTGCTTGACCCTATACCTACTAGCTGACATAGTTTATATTTAATCTAGTCTTGTTCCTTTTCAAATTGCATTGACCTACCCAACTATGTACTATCTAACTGATACAATTCTTTTTCAAACCTAAAACTTATTTAGTTGATCCAGTTTAGTTCCTAATTGATTTACTTTTATTCCTATAAATTATTTCTTAAATATAACTTGCACATTTTTAACTTTAATTTTACCTTATTTAGTATTATGAAATCACCTATTAAAAACTTTCTTGATAACCTTAACCCATTTATAAGATACATGGGTTTCTCTTTCTTAATCACCTTAACCACCTAAGAGGATAATCTCTTGTGGTACACGTATTCTCATCCCTCATTTGATTTTATTGATTGGAACATGGTTCAAATTACCCAAAGTGATGATCTAGATGGATCTAATCCACTTCACACTTTTTAGGATACTCCCATCTAAACTTTCTTACTAAACCATTGGAGCAATAGATACTAGCCTAAAAAATACTCCCATAAGGAATCATCTTATAGGAATAATTCCCATTCCTAACAATGGGAATTCTCCTCCTACCAATGCTAAAATTCCACCTCCTAGCACTAGAAACCAAAATAAACCAATTGATACCACTCAAATTCTTACTTAAATAGTCCAATAAACTAATGTAATGAAAACAACAAATTCTTCTAAAATGATTCAAATGTAACATCATATTTTACAAATGACTAATCAGCCTCGTTTTATCATGCCTCAGATTAACCTTAATTTTATTCCTCTTTCTCTTAGATATGATAATGTGAATATAATTCATCAACCCCTTATGCATAACAAGATGCTTCAAAATCTTCAAAACAAACCTTTAAATCCGTTCATCATATCCATTTATATTGAAAACATATCTCTAACTATTAAATATTATGTAACTAAAGACCTTGAAACTTTTCTTAAGGCATTTGGAAAAATGAATCCAAATAAATACGTTTTATACTACCAAAATTTTAGTTAAAATGCTCACATGAGAGAATTTAGAATGGAATAATCAATTGCGTCAACATTTTATCTCATAATTAGAAGATTTGGTTAATGCTTTAGTTAATTAATTTTAACAAAATGAACCTCCATAAAATTATCTTAATCATTTTATCAATGTTAGGCAATCACCCTTAGAATTAGCTCATGCTTTCATCAAAAGATATAAATCATTAGCTCATAAAGTAGATCACAACATGATTGATGATAATCTCTTTAAACTATTTATCATATCTCTAACACCTTCCCTTCAGTATAAGGTTCAAAACATTTCTCCATAGACCTTAAATGAATCTTTTGACCAAGCTAAAAGATAATATTTCCTTATGAAATAATTTGAGCCAACCCATAGCTTAATAAAGAAGTCTTTCCAAACTTTAACTAATGTAATTACAAGGGATAATCCTCAAAATAAAGTAAGATTAGTCTCAAATCCAAAAATTAAGTAGTTATTATCTCTATCTAAACCCTTCACCTATAATAGTGCCCCACCTTCATGGTATGATCCTAATAATTTTTTTTGGTTTCATGTTGATGTGGGTTATTTTCACAAAACATGTCACATGCTTATCAAATTTTCCATTTCTTTCATGTTAGGAGACACATTTGACCATGATGCTATGATAAAATTATGTCATCATGATTATCTCAAAGCTTCCCAAAAGAAATAGGTTACTAACACCATATCTTATAAACCTCAAAAATCCTCTTCTACTTCTAACACATAATATTTAAATGATAATATTTATGTAATTTATTCTAATTATGAAAAATATTACACTAAGTCTTAATATGTGAATGTAGAAAAAGTTAACTGTATATGGAAACTTGCTTACAAAGATCAAGTCACTAAACCTAAGAAACACTCTCCTAATGAATAATTGTTTAAATACACTACAACTATTGTACCCAAATCTTCTAAACCAAATGATGAACCACTTCCATAATTGGAACCCCAACCTATTTCTCATATTCCCATGAAAAATGTTGTATCTCATAAACCTCATATTATCTCTTCATCCTCTAAATCCCATTGGAATTTTTTGGAAGAACTTAATTTAATGACTTGAAAAATTACCCTTATTAAATTAGTTAAAAATTCTCCATATCATCATAAATTCCTCATGTAGTAATTTTAAAACATTAAATAACCATAATCTCATGACTTGTAACTACCTTATAACAATCCTCCACTTACAAAAGTACATATAATTGAAACCATTTCCACATCCTCAAAATCATCCATAGAATTTATCAAAGAGGATATGATTAATGATAAAATTATTTTTTGAGAATATGATCCACCCATATTTATTAAAATTTATATCAATAATACCATCATTTGAAAAGTTATAATAGATGAAGGATCAAAAATTAATGTCATCTCTCTTTAGTTGATTAAACAACTCAAATACACCAAAGATAATATCAAATAGGCACACCTCACATATATAGGATTTGATAAAATCAATTAAAAACCAATTTTTTGTATTTGGATCCCACTTACTATTAGATGTAAGACAATTCACACTAATTTTATGGTTATTGATCTCCCCTTATCTTACAACATGATCCTTGGTCACCCATGGACACATTGTATGTGTTTTATTACCTCTTTAGGTAGTCAATGTATCGAATCCATACATCATGGAAAACAATACAAACATGAAGCTGATCCTAATCCATAGATTATCCAACTACCAAATCTTAAATCATTCCTACTATTACTCACATTAATGGTCTACCTCTTCCTGAATTTGTTAACATGAATCCTGACTCACATGTCATTCTTTTTTATTCAGTTGATGATGAATCAAATGAACTACAAAAAACTTGAAATACCACTCAAATACCTCCTTATATATTATAATGACTCCCTCCTTATTTAATCCCACATGATCATACCATTTCTCTTATTGATGTTACTACTAATATCCTCTTCCATGCAATACATATGAAACCTTTTACATGGAAGTTGATTTCACTTGTAACAAATATGGAGTAGTAAAACTATTTCAAGATCCTTTAATTATGTCCCCTTATAAATTTAGCAACATAGGTGTTTTAACCAGTAATTCTCCTACAAAAACTAATGCATGAATTATTTCTCTCACTCATTTTGATAATAACATCATGGCCCAAGCACAATCACTAGATTTAATTGTACAAAATTATCAAAAATACATATCTTCAATCAAGATGTCCATTATATTCATATCTCATATGATACTAAATTAGAAACTAAAGATTATGTACCTCCTATTAATCTAACATTATTAAACACCCAATGGGTAATCAAATAAATCCTAACTATGGCTTATTTTGAACTTTATACAGAACCTATATCATACAACCTATTTTACCAACTAAAAATATTATTTCCCCTTATTATGATTATATTTATCAAGCTAAAATACCACCATATAAATTTATCCAACTAAAATCAATTAAGATAACTTTATCTATTAAACAAACCAATATAATGACTATAGATACAGTTGACTTAACTCAACCTGATCTCACAAACATAGAATTTATATCCAATGCTTCACTTAAAATTACCTTGTATGCTAAAGTCATTGACATGAGACAAATACATTTTGAATATGATAGAAAAGGTAATCAAATCATTTATCTTGAAGTGGATGTTGAATATTATGGACATTTACCTATACTTCCTAGTGAATATTCTATACTAGATATCCTCCATGCTAGAGAACCTCAAATTCCATGCTAACATCATCATCTTAGTAACTTTAAATAAAAGGTTCCTTGTTTAAATTATTTAATTACTAGTGTGGACCCCAGACAAACATCCTATTTCTTCCATCCCTCCTACTTCATACCATTCCAAGATGGCAGTGTTATTTTTATTGAGGAAACTAAAAAAATTTAATACAATACAAATATATGTCCTTGACCTATTATCATCTCTAAAGATCTCACTCCTAGAGAGTATGATAATTTTATCCTATTATTTGAAAAAAATTGTGAACCATTTTCCTGGTCATATGAAGCTATACCAGGAATTGATCCTAGCATCATTGTTCATAACATCATCATTTATCCAAAATCTAAACATATTCAATAAAATCAACAAAAAACTCCCTCGTGATAGTTTTACCTTATGTCGTAAATAAATCATCAAAATTTTGGATGCTAAATTCATTAAACTAGTGGATTACTCTGAATGGGTTTCAAACATTGTCCCTATTTGTAAAAAATTCACCATGGTTATTCATATATGTATTGAAATTTTTAACCTAAATTTAGCATGTCCAAAAGATGATTTTCCTTTACCTTGAATAGATGATGTTGTTGATTCTATTGCTAGGTATGAAATGATATCAATCATACATGGTTTATCAAGATACAACCAAATTCACATAGATCCTATAAGATCAACGTGAAATAATATTTACCATAAAATGGGGCACTTATTATTATGTTAAAATACCTTTCAATCTCAAAAATACTAGAGCTAATTATTAATGTGTAATGACCCATATTTTTCATGATATTATTCACAATGTTTTCAAAACCTATGTGGATTATCTCATTTCCAAATTTAAGAGTTGTAAAACCCACCTTCATGATTTGGCCATCATTTTTATAGACTCATTAAATACAAAGTTAGACTCAACCCTTTTAAATGTGTATTTGGGGTTACTTCTGGTAAATTTCTAAGTTTTATAGTCTCCTTCTAAGGTATTGATGTTGATCTAGATAAAATAATAGATATTATCAACATGTTTATTCCTCACTCCATTATAGACATTAAAAAATACCTTTAGAAACCTGGGCAATTCACTATTTTATTCTAGAAATGGCTTCCCATATTTATTCCATTAATTCCCTTATTTAAAAAAATTAATTCTATAGAATAGACAAATTCATGCCAAAAATCATTCAAAAACATGAAATAATCTTTGCTTCATCTTCCCACTCTTTTTATACTTTCAAATAATCATCTATTAATTATATATACATCCTCTACCCCCATGTTAGTTGGGGCAATGCTTTTTGAACAAGATAATACTAGTAGATAATACACCGTCTATTATTTTTGTCAAGGATTAATTATTTACAAAAAATTTATACAAAAGCAGAATGTGATTATCTCATAACTATTTTACAGTTGAAAAACTCTATCATTATATGCTCTATTAAATTAATTATGTCATTGTCCATTATGAGCTACTTTGTCATTTCTTCTCTAAATCTTTCTTACCTAGCAATAGAATTGGAAAGTAGATGGTCCTATTGATGTAATTTTACCTTATAATTATTACACAAAAATCTATCAAAGGATAAACCATAATAGACCAACTTATGGTGACTTCCCTACTAGATATAACATACCTTCAAGATACTCTTCATGATGAATAAATTATTTTTATTGAAGGTCTTAACCAAGCAACATCACTCAAATTATTTTTCTAAATTCACCATTGATCTAGAAGCAAATAACCAAGAATACGCTGACCCTACTCCTACCACTAAATCTAAAGTAGTCATTGAAGAATTACTAGAAGTTACAATTGACTTATGTGAACACTTAGAAACTTAACTTAGGTGATTCTAAATGCCTTCATGGTAAAATCATACCTCTATCATTTCTATTAACTTTTGATGTCACCAATAATATGGTTGAATATGAAGCTCTCATACTAGGCATGTGAGCCATAATAAATTTAGAAACCCCATATCTACATACTTTAGGTGACTCGCAACTCATATGCCATTAAGTTAGTCAATATTATCAATGTAAAAGTGAAAACCTTATCACATATCATCAAATTACCACTAAACTTAGAAAATAATTCACTTTTTCACCATCAAACTTATCCCACAAGAATTGATTATCTTGCTTCATCAACATCTCTATTTCACCCTCATCAAGTAATTCATGATTCTCAATTCCTTATCTAAATGAGGAAGTCACCTTCTTCTTTAAAAAATAAAAATGATTCTCTAATTTGTCATGTAGAGGTTTTTACTATTTGATAGAGATCATGGTACAACAACACATTTCAACTCATTGAGCATCATACTTACCCTCCAGAAGGAGATTCTCTTGAAAAGACTAAAATGTACAAATAAGCATTCAATTATGTAGTTAGATATAATAGCCTCTATTATCGTAATGCAAAAAAAATTACTATGTTTTTTAATGCTATAATAAGTTCCTTATCTCTTTGAATAAGCACATGGGGTTATTTGTGGTGGTCACTATAGTGGCCATGTTACAACCCATAAATGCTTACATATGGGTTACTTTTGGCCTACTCTTGAAAAATATGCCATTAATTTCATTTAAAAGTGTAATCCCTATCAACTTCATGATGATCTCATCCACTCCCCCTCGATCGAACTCCAAATCTTGGACTCTCCTTGGCCATTATCTATTTTGGGATTAAATATAATTGGCAAGTTTCTTAGATCATAAGATGGTCATGTGTTCATTATCACTACCACTGAATATTTTACCAATTGGGTAGAATCCATGCCTATTGTTAACATTATTGGTATTAATATTTTCAAATTCATTATAATAAAATCATCTATCATTTTGGAGTTCCTTATACCATCTTTTCTAACAATGGTGGTAACTTCAAAAATAAAGTATGAAATAACTATTGCAAAATTTAAAATTATGCATAAATTATTAACACCTTTTCATCCTCAATATAATGGACAAGGAAAAGCCAATAACAAAATTATAAATAAAATACTACAAAAGACTATTATAAAATATCATACTGGTTAACATTTATAACTCTATCTTGCATTCTAGGCTTATTGCACTAGCATATATATTGTTATTAGGGTAATGCTATTTTCATTAGTACTTGGTTTTGAATAAATCTAACCTCTATAAGTTGAGATACCATCACTATTAATTTCTCTTCATGGTATTATTCTTGATGAGAAATTACATGAGTCCCATCTCCATGCTTTATATTTTTGGAATGAGCATTGTATGGATGCATTAAAACATAATAACCAATACAAAGCTTACATTGTTAAATAACATAACAAAAATGTCAAAGTAATAACTTTCAATACTAGTGATCTAATCCTAAAACTAAATTATACACATGATAAATAATTAAAGTATGCCCAAAAATGGTGGGGTCTTTACATTGTCAAATACATCCTTGGTCATAGTATTATATATAAAAAATTAATGGACATATTTTCAAAGAAACCACTAATGTTCAATTTTTAAATAAATATTATGTTTAAAATATTTATTTTTTATCATATACTTACATATCATGTACATACTAACACTTTTTATAGGTTTCTAACAAATATCTCCAATATGTAGTTGTTGACCATTTTTATCATAAGTCAAAATGGTCAACACCCTATATTCAAGACTCGTATATGGGTCTAATATAATGTTATAGGGTGTATTTAATGTTATTCTATAAATTTTTAGCCTTGGTCATAATCTAATTAGTCCATATGTCATTTTGATTCACCTAAGGGTCATTTTAGAGCATTAATTGCAAGTAGCATGTGTTCATGGTGTTTGAACAATTCAGAGTCATGGGAAAAGTTTGAATATGCCTCAACAACTTATTGGAGCTATATAATATTAATAAAAATCTCATAACACAACTCTAACTATACAATACCATCATGGGATGTCATGTAGAAATAGATGGGTTGGCTCACTTATGCATATTATAAATGTGCTCAAAAAACCTCACATGGCCAAAAGATCACCTACAATGTAATGAGCTCAGAATATGGCTTATTATTGACATGTTATTTCCCTCAATTCATCTCTCGAAGGATATTATCTTATGAAAATCTTAGATTGTTATATAGTTATTACATAGAAAATAGATATTTGTCTTATTTATATTGAACCAAAGACTAAACCTTTACTTTGTCATTAATGTCTAATACATAGCATGTTTTAGTGATTTTTGTTGTGAATAATGCTCAAGAAAAAACATAGATGATGTATAGTGAATGTGAAATTTTGATCTTCATTCAATATAACTATAGACTCCATAGGCTTACTTCTATGGACTCTATAGGCTTGTTTCTATGGACTCTACAGGCTTATTTCTATGGACTCCACCGGCTTGTTTTTATGGACTCTGTAGGCTTGCTTCTACAGACTCTACAGGCTTGTTTTGATGGACTCTATAGGTTTGTTTCTATGGACTCCACAGGGTTGTTTCTATGGACTCTATAGGCTCATTTCTATGAACTTTGTAGGCTTATTTCTATGGACTCCATAGGTTCATTCCTCCCGACTCTGCAAGGTCAATTCTGAGAATTCTGTAAGGATGAAGCTACAAATGGGGAAGCTAGCAGCCAAATAGGATAAGAGAGAATCTTTTTAGTTGGAATCAAATAAGGAAAATAACCACCTTCTATTTTTCAAGATTTACTTTTGATAAAGTTATATATATATATATATATATATATATATATATATATATATATATATATATATATATATTTGGATCTTAGGATTATTATAGGATAGGATATCTATTTTATCAAAATAATTGGATCTCCTAAAAATCCAATCTCTTATCTATAGATGAATGGTTCGATCAAGGAATCCTATTCCTTTACATCCTATTTTGAGTTGATTATATTAGTATAATATGTAAGATTTTCATATATTATAAAAAGATAGATATCAGATGATAGAGAGTAGATAATAGAGGAGAATTTGTACAAGCATATTACAAGTTTTAGCTAGATTATAATCATTTTAGTTTTATGAATTAATACTTTAGTTTCCAGCATTGATTAATCTTTGTTACTGAGTTTGAGAGGAGCAAGGGCCCACTCTCCTTGTAACCAGGAATTGTGTATGATATTTATGTTATGTTTTACCAATTCATTATTATAATTAATTAGAATCTTGTTAATATTTACATTTATTCATAAAAACATCAAAATAAATTCACAGTTTAAAAAGCATTTTCTTATTTCATAGTTATTTCCTTATAAGTAATGTGTGTTTTCATTTTCATCAAATGTGTGAAACAAATTTCCTTTTGTTAGTGAAGAGTGTGATTTTACTTTCCACGCAAGCATAGATAGGAGTGTAATTTTTACTTTCAGCAAAGAGTGGATTGATTTGATTTCTTCCTTTTCAAAAAAAAAATGAATCAAGTAGTTTAGGACACATTTATTTCTTTAGTCAAAGTTTCAATAGGACAATCAAACACCCCCATAAGCAACCTTCTAGATCTACCATCCCACACCTTACTGCAGACAGCTTTGGACACGAGCCCTAATTGATAAGACATCAATTGAATATTGATTAAATGAGGAGTTAAATGACACTCATCATTTTTGGCACCATTTCTAGGGACATAAGGTGTTAGTAAGGTAATAATTATTGGTCTAGAGTGAAAAATAGAAAACCTTGTAAAAGCCCATAAAATCCCATAAAAAATCAATAAATTGATGTACCATCCTAGAGATTTTAAAGGATGATTCATCCCAATGTTTCTACCAAGAACACAAGTGGAAACTCTTTCAACATCTCTAAGTAGTGAACCAGAAGTTATAAGTGAAACCTATCTACAAGAATCTTCTAAAACTTGGATAGAAACTAGGCCATTGCCACAAGCAAGCCCCATAAGACAAATTCCTTAGGATCAATCTCTTGTAGGAAGACACTATTTAGAAGTTGCCAAGGATTTAGAAGAATCATTTCAAAAATCTATAACTGAAGAAAATTTTGAAAAACTCAAAAAACCCATAATTAATACCACAAATATTTAGTGGGAAGATCATCCTGACTTTGAAACATCATCAGAAGAAGAAATGGCTCTCCAACAAAATCAACAACTTGCATAACTAGGAAGGACTTCATCCTTTCCTATTGTTGCAAATCCTAATGATTAAACCCCCATGAAAAATATTTCACTAGCTAATCTGACAAATTTTTGGGGAAGATTTACAGCAGATCCTGATCAATTCCTATTTGATTTTAAGGTGCTATGTCAAACCTATGATTACACAATAGATGGCCAGATATTAAAACTATTTCCCTCTACACTTAAAGATGCAGCTATGAGATGGTTCATGGGTTTACCTAGTGATTCTATTAGAACATGGGATGACATAGAAACAAAATTCTTGAACAAATACCAAGATTACTGCTGAGTGCAAGAAATAAAAGAGGATTTCTTCAAAATCAAATAGAATGAGGATGAATCTTCAAAGGATTATTTCGATAGATTCATGTTCACTCATAAAAGCAGCAACTGAAGATGTTCAAAATTGGTTTTTTTAAAAGGGTTGGATGAAGATACTAGAGATGCCTCAAATATGATGGGAGGAGGAGATATAAATAAGTTGGATTTTGATCAAATTTTTGAGCTTTGTACCAATTACTCTTGAATGAAACTTGGAATTAGGAAAGGAAGATTTGGGAAATCTAATGAAGTTGGTAAGTTAATGGAAGAATTTTCTAATCTAAAGATAGATATCTTCGTTACACTAAATAGTACTTTGGATGGACTTCAAGCTAAGGCAAATGTAATAAAACCCTTAGTAATCTACTATCCTAAGTGCAAATAGAAACATGCCCTTGGAGACTGTCCCCTAGATAGAACTAATGTTTCATCATGTAGGATCTATGATGCAACAAATCATGATACCAAACATTATACCCTTTTGCCTATTTTAAAGAATCAAATGAAAACACAAGTCCAGTCCACTAAAGAAGTAAATTATATTCAGAGACAAAACTTTGCCCCACAAAACTAGGCTCAAGGATAGTTTAATGAAATAAATCTAGTTAATCCATGGATGGCACCATGGAATGTTTTAGTTCTTTCACCATTTTGGAATCAACCCCAAATTCTATCAATTCAAAATCCATAGAGAGGACAAGATTAGATGCCAACACCCCCATGGATGGTTCCACAACCATAACAACAATGGGCACCATAACAGCAATGGATGCCACAACCATATCAACATTGGAGTCAGTAGTGGAACCCATAGTCATAATTCACTCAACCAAGAAGACCACTTCAATAGAAAATTATTATACCACCCCTAGTTATTTAGCAATAAGGACAAATCAATCAACCCTCAATGCCTGCACAACTAATAGCAAATCTAAAAAATAAACAACTAGCACCTATTTATGTTAATGAACAAGAAGATACAATCAATGTTGGAGCTATTGAGTGTTCAAACATATATTTGAGATCAGGAAAAACTATACAAAAACCTCTTGTTTGCATTTCTAAGATACCTGATGAAAACAAAAAGATAGAATCATCTCAATTAAACACTAGAGATCCCAAAATCAAAATAAGCCCTAAATAAAACAAAGAAAAAAATGCTACTCTAGTAGTTATTTTTCTAGAACGATTATGAGAAATTGATGTTAAACCAAAATCAAACTTGGTCCATGAGTTGTAAAAGATCAATATTAAGGTACCCCTTCTACAAGCTATTAGGGATATACCTGAATTAAATAAGATCATTAAAAACCTTTGTATCAAGACACCTGAGAGGAAAGAAAAATATCTAGAAACCATTCATGTTGATAGAAAAGTTACTAATTTATTAGCAAGAAAACTATTAGTTTCAAAATATACAGATCTGGGAAGCCCAGTGATCACAATCACAATCAGAGGTAAAGAGATTTTTAATGTTTTCATAGATTTGGGAGTAGCAATCAATGTTATGATAACTGGTACTCTCCATGCATTATCTCTTATGAGAATGTAACTCACAACTACCATTCTTTAAATGGTAGACCAGTATGTAATGAAACCAAAAGGGACTATAGAAAATGTTGAAGTACTAATAGAATCTTGGGAGTGTCTAGTAGATTTCATGGTTTTACAACCTAAAACAAAGAATCTAGGATATCCCATAATCATAGGTAGACCATGGTTGGCTACTGTAGTAGCATTTATTGATTACAGGTCAGGAGACATGACCATTTATAATGGGATAAAGTCTAAATGCATCTCTTTATATCCTCCTACAAAACCATCAACAAATTACATACAAGAACTTTAGGTGGATAAATCAGACAATACATTAAACAATTTTTCCTCATTAGCTATGATCACAATTAAAAAACACTTGGAAGAATCAAATGGAGACATATACCTAGAATCTACGGACTCTGCCAGTCTAAAATCTACAGACTCTGCCAGTCTAAAAGCTATGGACTCAGCCAGTCCAAAAACTATAGACTACCTTAGTTTATGATTCTTGTGTCAAAAAAAAATATTCTAAAACCTCCACTTCTACTTCTTATATTGTTTCTTCACCATATGATCATGGATTGATTTAGGAAAGTGTGTGTAAATTGGTAGAACAACAAAAAACTCATTTCTTAGATGCATTATATTATTCTTTAGTAAGACTAATTCCTCCTGGAAAAGAGTGTTGATAATGTGACCATATTTCATAAGCTACTTCCTCATCCATGTCCTATAAACTCATTGATTAGTGAGTTTAAACAAATAGAATCCAACTACTCAGGTACAAAACCAATCATGGTATTACCTAAAAAAAATTAAACATCAATAGTTGGTTAACAAATGAAGAGGAAGATCAACTCTTTCAAGTACTAGAAAGACATACCAAGGCTTTTTCTTGGGATTATATCGATATGAATGGAATTCAACCCAACATATGTACTCATCACATTTACATAGAATCTGTCAAACTGATCAGACAACCACAAAGAAGAATAAACCCATTATTAAAGGAAATAGTCAAAATAGAAATCCAAAAATTGTTGGAAGCTAGGTTTATTTACCCCATCTCAGATAATTAGCGGGTTTCACCTCTAGTAATTGTGCCCAAGAAAAATGGAAATTAAGGGTATGTTTAGATTATAGAGAATTGAACAAAGAAACACCCAGATATTACTTACATTTACCTTTCATTGATCAAGTTCTTGACAACTTGGTAGGAAAGAGATATTTTTCTTTCCTAGATGGGTTTAATGGGTATAACTAGATAATGGTAGCAATTGAAGATCAAAATAAAATCACATTTACCTACCCTTAAGGAACTTTTGATTACCGAGTACTTCCATTTGGACTCTATAATGCTCTAGTAACCTTCTAAAGAGTAGTTCTGGCAATATTCTCTGACCTTACAAATGATTGTGTTGAAGTATATATGGATGATTTCACCATTTATGGTGAAAGTTATGAAGAGGCTCTTACCAACTTGGAAAGAGTATTGATCAGATGTGAGGAACATCAATTATCTTTAAGCCATGAGAAATATTTATTGATGATGGATGAAGGAATAGTCTTGGGACACCATATTTCTATAAAAGGCATTTAGGTAGATCCAAAGAAAGTCGAAATAATCTCCAATTTACCCATTATACAAACACAAACTAAAATTAAGAGTTTTTTGGGACATGTTAGTTATTACAGACACTTCATAGATAATTTTAGCCAAATAGCTACCCCTATGTTTGCCTTTCTTACAAAAGATAGTACATTCAAATGGAGTGATAGTTGCCAACAAGCCTTTGAGATCATCAAAGCTAAACTTGTTATTGCTCTAGTATTGAGAGGACCAGATTAGATTAAGCCATTCCATATATACATAGATGCTTCCAATACATCACTAGGAGTAGTCCTTGGACAAAAGGATAAAGAGGGAAACATGTATGTTATATATTATATTAGTAAAAACATGACACCTGCTAAAAGAAATTACATCATAATTGAGAGGGAATTCCTAGCTATAGTCTATGCAATTAAAAAATGTAGACACTACATAACAAGTTAAAAGGTATTTATCTATACAGACCATTCATCTATTAGATATGTTACCAACAAACCAATTATGTGAGGTAGGATTATTAGATGGTTGTTGATCTTACAAGAATTGGATGTTACTATTATAGATAAACCAGGGAAGTCTAATGTGGTGTCTAATTTCTTGTCAAGAATGAACACTACAGGTAAAGAAGAACTAGTGGAACATGATTTTTAGATGAACAACTATTTGTTATTTCATCAAAATCTTTGTGGTTTGTTGATATAGCCAATTACCTCACTATAGGGAAGTTTCCTCTGCAATTTTCACAAAAAGAAAAGAAATGTTTAATCAAAGAAATTTCTTTTAAATGGATTAATGGGATGTTATTTAAACTTAGACCCAACCATGTGTTTCATAGGTGTGTGAAAAATGGTGAAGCTTATGATATCATTAGATCTTTTCATGATGAACTAGGAGGAGACCATTACTCAGCTCAAAGAATCATACTTAAAATCCTGGGAGCAAGATACTATTGGCCTCACCTTCATCAGCAAGTAAAAAGATATGTCAGACATTGTGATGTTTGTCACAAAATTGGATAGCCTACTCTTTCAATAGAGATGCCTGTATATCCTCATCCTCAATTAATTTTAGAACCATTTGAGAAATGGGGAATTGACTTTATAGGTCCTATAGATACTCCTTCTAGAGGAAGATAATATCTCCTAGTATATACAGACTATGTGACCAAGTGGGTAGAAGTGGAATTATTAACTCATGCAAGAGAAGAGATGGTAGCTGATTTATTATATTTCAAAATCATGCAAAGATTTTTTGCTCTAAGAGAGATAGTCTCAGATTAAGGACCATAGTTCATGTCAAACATGATAAAGCACTTCATGCAAGTATATCAAACTCAGCACAGAAAAACATCTCCATACCATCTATAGGCTAATGGGAAAGTCGAAGTCACCAACAGAGAACTAGAAACCATTTTAGCTAAGGTTGTCAATTCTAGTAGAAAGGATTGGGCAAATAAGGTACCAGAAGCTATTTAGGCCTATAATACTACTCAAAAAACAACAACTAGATTTTCACCTTATGAATTAGTTTATGGTAAGAAACCTTTATCCTCTATTGAATTTGAATTACAAACTCTAAAAATAGTTGTAGAAGTAGGAATTGAATTAGAAGAAATACAGAAAGAAATACTCCTATAGCTTAATCAACTTGATGAGATGAGGATGGAAGTACTACAAAGAATTGAATTAGTACAACATCAAAGAAAATTTTGGCATGATTCACAAATCAAGTAATATAAGTTTCAAAAAGGAAATTGGGCACTATTATTTGATTCTAAATTTCCACAATTCAAAGGAAAACTACAAAAAAGGTGGTTGGGACTTTATCAGATTGAGGAGGTCTATGAAAATGGTTTTGTTAAGCTAATACCTATTGATGATAGCATAAGAGCTATGTTAGTCAATGGACATAGATTAAAGCTTTATCAAAAACCTCTCGATAAAGAAAAATTTGTTCAAAAGGTAAAGGATTAAGTAGATATTCTAGAGAGCTCTACTTCTTCTAGAGAACATGCTCCTTGATAATCCAATAAAAAATTATATATATATAGACACACACACACACATATGTATATATAATATATATATATATATATATATATATATATATATATGTATGTATATATTTTTATATATATACATACATACATACATATATATAGATATGTATATGTATATATATATATATATATATATATATATTTATATGTATGTATATGTATATGTATATATGTATGTATGTATATATATATATATATATATATATATATATATATCAATAGTGAAAATTCTTCCAGGGATGCTATTGACAATGCATGCCTAGAAAACTAGCTTGTTGGTTGGCTATGCATTGCAATATGGGCTTTGGATAGAAAACCAACAATGGCTGGCCAAAGGAAATAAACAAAATTTATAATAAAACCTCATCATGTCACTATGATTGGTCATCTCCATGCAATAAACTAATCCATGTAAACATATTTTTGCATGACAAATGGTGAGCAAAGGATACATCTAAGGTCAAAGAAAGTAAGACAAATATTTTATTTATCCATGATTAGTTAACTAATTATCTTTGATTTAATTAAGACTTATTCTATAGAGATGACCCAAATTTGAATCTTCCAAAATGGAATGACATGACACATGCCATAATGATAAAGCATGCATCTAAGCTGCCAAAGGTGTATGGATAAGTGTGTAGCTTTGATATAATCAATTAAGTCATCAATTATGATAATGATAGGATTTCATAAAAATGGTTTTAAATGAAGTAATGAATCACTGTCACCATCAAAGTGATGCATCATCATTTCACCTAACTTATATTTATGAGACAAAATGGCTAGCACACTCCATAAAAATGTGTGGTGCCTAACTGTATCAAGTCATCATATCAAACTATGAAATCATACAGTTGTAGCATTTTGTATGAACCATTTCATTTCTACAAACTTCAATAGAAGTTGGTCTATATATCCTCCATGATTGTCACCTACAAATCCTCAGTGATTTTCGCTTACCAATTTCAATAAAAGACTGGTCTACACCTCAATCAGAGTTAAAGGAATATATTTGACTATAAATCTACAAATAAATGGGATAGAAGATGAGATCAAATCCAAAGAATGTAGCAAAGTTCCATAAAAACAAATCTTTTGTGGTAGTTTTTAGAGCCAATGGCTAGCTACCTTTCATTGAAAAGTTCTAGGGTTTTGACAAAACAATGGTAAGTGAATCATCACTAATCTCACCCCTAAATTTTCAATTTTAAAAGGAATTTATATTCCTATTACAACTCAAGTTATAATCCAAATTATACAAATTCTAGAAGAGGGAATGAGAGATACAAGCAAAATTTCATTTAGTAATTTAATTAGTTAGTTTAATGGTAATGATTAGACTAGAACTTCATGTCTAGTAGATTCTAAGGGAAAATCAAAAGGAATTATTAGAAATTCACTTCTTGAACCCTAGAAATCTGTAGCCAAGTGGGTACTTAAGTATATCATTTATGAGGGGCAACACAGTCTTTTAGGGTGAGACGCCATGAAAATGTTAATACACCTTAAGCATGGGAGACAAAACCCTTAGTACAAAATTAACCTCCCATCCTTCTTTTATGGTGCTCTACAAGTTTTATCTACAACCCCCAATTCTACTCTTAGGCATCATGGCCTTATTTATCTCATCATCCAACATCACTTCCTTTAGCAAGGACAAGAGGTCTAGGAGGAATTTTAGAATAGTATAGCACAACAAATTCTAAATTTTCCTGCACAAGAAATCCCAAATTTACCATAGGAACACTCATCTCCACCTACTACATTAGCTAAGAAAATAATTCCAAGGAAGAAATCACAGACTGTAGTCCCAACAAAAATTCCTTCTTCTTCAAGAAGAAGAATCACAAGGTCTCAAATCCCTACAATTTCAAGGTCTCCACAAGAACATCATAAATCTATAGTAAAACCAATTCCCTTGCTAAGAAGAAGAAAATTTAGATGAAAGGTTGCTATATAACCTAAGAAGACTGAGGGATTGATAATTGA
Organism: Torreya grandis; assembly: GCA_037957365.1. NCBI lineage: Eukaryota > Viridiplantae > Streptophyta > Pinopsida > Cupressales > Taxaceae > Torreya > Torreya grandis. Next base: position 591,435 of record JARHVA010003865.1, read on the forward strand.
GAAGGAAAGCCAACCAAGTATAGCTCAAAGAGTGACCACAAGAAGGAGATGGCTCATTCTAATATATTAAGATGAACAAGAGACTATAGACATTCTAAAAAGTCTTTAAAAGGTATCTCATTCCCCCATACATCAAAATATCCCTGCACCTACAAATATTGAAGAAATTCCTTCTGAAAGGAACTCTCCAATAATAATGGAGGAGCCAAATCTAGAGGAAGAGCCACACACAATAGAGGAATCAAGTATGGTAGAACAACCATCTATTCTAGTTGAAACTACAATAGATAAAGGGAAAACTATATGTACCAATAAGAAAGGCAAATCATCTAATCTAAGTGATCATGTTATGCAATTAAATTTGTAGCTTTCTCAAGCTCAAGCTCTTGAATAACAATAAACTGCTAACATTGTTGATTTGATCAGTCAATTACAGAATAAGGATCATCTCAACTCATTGTTGGTGTTGAAATTAGATATAACATCTGTTGATCATGCAATAGAAGTTCTCAAATTAGAGGAAACAATAAAGGAACATGAAAGTGAACAAATAGATATTTGGATATATGTAGAAATTTTGAAAAAGTAAAATAAGAGATTGTAGAGTTTGGTAAACTCTTCTGGAGTACTTGATGTTACACCTTCTCCTCCTAAGGTATTTGTTAACCACAGTTGTCAAATAAGTGATTCAGGTATTGCTCCCTTGTAAATACTATATCAAATTGAAGAAGAATATTCTATTTTTAAACATAAGAACAAAGATGCAACTTCTTCAAACAAACTCTTGGAAAATGAAAAGAAAGAATTAAAAGCTAAAGTCCAAGATTTAGAAGAAAATTTGTAGGATGCATTAAAATTAGGGGAATCTCTTTTGGCATGTAAGAATCCTTCTCCTGCATATAGTTTGTTTTTATTTGAATAATTTTATAGATGGCAGCTTCTATCGATCTCTCATCATCTTTCTTACAAAATTTTACAGCCAACAACATTTTTGGAAATTTTCTATAGTGCTAAACCTAATCAGCAAGATTTACTTTATGAATTTTATTTACATGATTTGATTCTAGGAGACCATGAGCACAATAAATTTTTGATAAACCTTCATGTGGGAGAAGTTCAATTGAGGGCATTACATTCAAAAATCAAATAGCATGGAAAAGTAGATTTGAGGACTATATAAATCATGTTAAGACTACAGGATTGTGTGTCAGACCAGCCTTTCCTATTCCCAGATTGATCAAATAGAATTTTTACTATGCTTTGTTAGATGATGAAATTAAAATAAATTATTTATAGAATTTATATGATTGTGCTATTTCCTTTGATTTATTTTCTAGATAGAGTTTTGATTCAATGGTGGATGTAAGTGTAAATAGATGGGACCAACTTTTAGTACCTCTTAAAAGATGAGAGGTCATATCCCCAAATAACTTAAGATGGAGTATGAGGAGAGTGTCCTCAATTTTGCAAATATTAATAGAGGTAATAAACTCTAGGTGCAAGCAAAAATGGATTGGCATGAGATATAGACCCCCTTTATTGATCATACCTATTCTAGGATGGTAGAGTTGGGCTCCACAATCAGAAAAGCAATTCAATAAATGGAAACAAATGATTCAAGAACATCAGGTATTTAAAATCAATTTAGACAAGCATATAATAGATGAATTTGATGAATATGATTTAAGTTAGAGTGTGGAAAGTAGAAGCCAGAGTTATGAACACCAATAAATGTTTGCAATGGGATGTGAAAAAGGTAAAGCTTGGGGGAGATGATGAGCTCAGAATATGGCTCATTATTGACATGTTATTTCCCTTAATTCATCTCTCGAAGGATATTATCTTTTGTAAATCTTAGATTTTTAGATAGCTATTACATGGAAAATAGATATTTGTCTTATTTATATTGAACCAAAGACTAAACCTATACTTTGTTATTAATGTCTAATACATAGCATGTTTTAGTGATTTTTATTGTGAAGAATGATCAAGAAAAAAACACAGATTATGTATAGTGAATGTTCAATTTTGATCTTCATTCAGCAGAACTATGGACTCCATAGGCTTACTTCTACAGACTCTGCAGGCTTGTTTCTATAGACTCTATAGGCTTGTTTTTATAGACTCCATAGGCTTGTTTCTATGAAATCCATAGGCTTGATTCTATGGACTCTATAGGATTATTTATATGGACTCTGCAAGCTTGTTTCTATGGACTCCGTAGGCTTGTTTCTATGAACTCTACAGGCTCATTTCTACAGACTCTATAGGCTTGTTTCTATAGACTCTACAGGTTCATTCCTCCTAAATTTGCAGGGTCAATTCTCAGAATTTTATAAGGATGAAGCTACAAATGGGGAAGCTAACAGCTAGATAGGATAAGAAAGAATCATTATAGTTGGAATCAAATAAGGAAAATAACTGCCTATAATTTTGTAGGATTCACTTTTGATAAAGTTGTATATATATATTTGGATCTTAGAATTATTATAGGATAGGATATCTATTTTATCAGAATAATTGGATCTCTTGGAAATCTAATCTCCTATCTATTGATGAATAGATCGACCAAGGAATCCTATTCCTTTGCATCCTATTTTGAGTTGATTATATGAGTACAAAATGTAATATTTTTATATATTATAAAAAGATAGATATCATATGATAGAGAGCAAATAATAGAGGAAAATTTGTACAATCATATTATAGGTTTTAGCTAGATTATAATCATTTTAGTTTTATGAATTAATACTTTAGTTTCTATCATTGATTAATCTTTGTTCCTAAGTTTGAGAGGAGAAATAGCCCATTCTCCTTGGAACTAGGAATTGTGTATGATATTTATGTTATGTTTTACCAATTCATTTTTATAATTAATTATAATCTTGTTAATATTTACATTTATTCATAAAAACATCAAAATAAATTCACAATTTAAAAAGCATTTTTTTATTTCACAGTTATTTCCTTATAAGTAATGTGTGTTTCATTTGCGTCAAATGTGTGAAACAAATTTCCTTTTGTTAGTGGAGAGTGTGATTTTAATTTCCATGCAAGCATAGATAGGAGTGTGATTTTTAATTTCATCAAAAGAGTGGATTGATGTTATTTCTTCCTTTTCAGCAAAAACATGAATCAAGTAGTTTAGGACACATTTCTTTCTTTAGTCAAGGTTTGAATAGGACAATCAAACACCCCCATAAGTAGCCTTCTAGATATACCATCCCATACCTTACTATAGATAGCTTTAGACCCCAACCCTGGTTGATAATACATTAATTGAATATTTATTAAATGAGGAGTTAAATAACACTCATCACAATCAATGCCCTTAGTTCCAAGAACATCCCCTACAAATATGGTGTTTTGATGAACTCTCTATCTTAAGATATAAATATTTAAAGTTTAGAAATTAGATAGTGATGGTCACATGGATGTCAAAATAAAGCTTGAAAATTAACCATTGGGGTTCAAATCATGATGGGCATGCAGACATCAATGACAATCATGTGGATGTCAAAATCAAGCCTTGATAATTAACCATTGGGGTTAAAATTATGATGGGCATGTGGATGTTAATGATGGTCATGTGAACATCAATAAAAATCACATGAATGTCAAAATAAATTCTCATAAAGTAGTCTCTTAAATTCAAATGGAGGAAGATCCAACGGTTGGTGTTCAAATGTACATATATATCCAATGGTGTGAGTGAGAGTTAAAGTTTAAGGAGCTTAAAATGAATATAATGTTCTCAAATTTCATACTCTCAAGACCTAAAATTAATGATCAATGGTTAGCATTTAAGGGAGAATTAAAGAGACTTTGGATGATATTGACAAAGCAAATTTGACCAGATTCTAGATAGACAAGATGAGGTTATGTGTCCAAATTACAATAGGCATAATTTAGAATGGAATGAGAAATGTGGCAAGGTAATGACACATGGGAAATTATGTAGGATCAAGGATTATATATCAAATAAATCTCTTCAAACTCATATGTCACCATGAAATCTCAGTCAAAGACTTGAGATGAATAGTGACTACCAAATGTGAAGAATGAAGTCCAAGAAAGCAATGAATGACTACAGATGATGAATACATGTGTATATAAGATATCTATTAGTTATGAGAACATATTATGATTGTTATATCATGTTTCAACCTCCCTTATATAGTGCATATGTGTCAACTCTCTCTAATTTAGTTTTAAATGCTTGAGAGATGATCCATGATGAAGGCAATTTTTTGAGTAGGTAGGAGTTTCATGCCACATTTTATGAGTTTCATAACTTAAAGGTCCATTTATCCTATTATACCTTGCATTTTATATACCCTAATTCATTATACTACATATATAACTCCTTCTCTCAGTATGACAAGTGTTCAAGTGACCTTTAGACTTATCTTTTCCTATTTCTCTATCAAATTCTATGCATAACTACCATTTTGGCCTTTGTAATCTAATACCACATATAGTATGGAAAATACATTCTAGTTTGATGTCACATTTTGCCTTATAATAATCCAATAAATCTAGTTTTGAGTTCAATAATATCTTGTTTAAGTGTGTAAATTGATGAATGGTTAAGTTCAATGATTTTATCCTTTGCTTTTCCTTATCCTTTCATGTCTTCTACATGAAACTCTCATTAGATCAGGTCATATAGAGTATACTCAAGTGTGTTAGGATCCTTTAAAGTGTATGATTGTCTTTGGAGTGTGAAATATTACCTATGGTTTATTTTAATTATGTTACTTTATACATCTCACCTTTATAATGAAGCACTCATGTTATAATCCTTTAGAACTTTGAGACTAGTTTGTATGCTTTGTTTCTTAGTGAATGAAATGTGATGGTCATGTGGAAAACATGTCAATGTATCAACCTTTATAATATTTTTAATTCATGCAAGTTTCTAACTCTTTTCCCCACAATCAAGCATTAGCATAGGTGAAATCACTTTAAGACACATTCAAGGAGCTAGCCCTTAAATATAGAGGCTCACTTCCACTATAGGTACACCCACATACCTAAAAGTGTTCCCAATTTTTCACAAATATAGAAGAGGATTGAACACCCTCTTTTAGGGTATAAGATTTGGTAATAATATTTTTGGTACACCTAGTGGGACAAGGTCCAAGAGAGTGGAAAGATTGTTGGTATGTCTTTCCTTCAATCATCTTTTGGAAGCAAGTAAGTTAGCACCAATGGCGACTCTGAATGATAAATTATGGTTATAATCATCCTAGGTATATCTCACAATATATTTTGATCATTTTTTGTATCTCATCTAACATATGAGGTTGATATGAATAGTTGTGGTGAATATTCCTATCATGAACCTCCCTATCAGCCTTAATATGAATGATATTTTAATCCTCAATAGTCCTGTAAAAATGGATATCAATCCTATGAGCCATTTCAGCCATATAGTCCTCCATTTCCTCTCCATATCGACACCATATTTTTGGATAACCCTATGAGGAAGGCTACTAAGAAACCTATCAAGAAATTCCTTCCTATCAATCCCAATATGAGTCATACCAACCATACCATGATGCCTATGAACCTCAAAAGTACTCCTATGAGTCTTGATATGAGGAATTAGATGTTTACATGGATTTCTCACAAAGATATTACAAGGAAAAATATGGATTCTTGTAGGTTAGAATGTAACAAGATGAAACTCATCTTAATCCCTATCATTACCCTTTCCCTCCTTCATTATTTCCATCTTATATCAAGTCTGTATTGGCATCCATACCACAGTTGTTAGTTAATGAAGATGATATGAGAACATGTTATGATTAGTATGATGTGTTCCTTTATCATCTCATTAAATGGTTAAGAGGTGCTACCCAAAGTTGTATGTATAGGTTGGAGATGTTTGAAGAGCTAGAAGAAACTCAATGGGAGATTAAAAAACAAATGGACTTGGCAAAGAAGCATCTTCAATGTTTAATAGATAGGCTGAGTATGTGGGAGCATAAATATCTCAAAAATGAACATATTTCTATTGAATAAACTTAAGGAGACTATTAGTAAGATGTAAATCTTGCTTATGTAGATGTTTTTCCTTCTAATCAGCCCAAAAATTCACTTCCCTATGAGCTAACTAGTGCATTCCTCTTTCCCAAATCCATTAACAATCCCTCTACTACCCCTCACACTCTAATTTATATTCATAATACCTCCACCACACCCCATTCTCTAACTCCATCTCATGAGCCTATCCATCAACCTTCCACTTCACCCCTTCTTGAAGAGGATCCCATCTTGAGAGAAGTAAATGAAGAGGAGAAATCTCAAGCCATATCTTCCCAAGAAGATGTCATGAGTGATTATAAATAATAAATCACCATAGGGACTCCCCTTGGTGAACACAAATAGAAATCTACTTTCTTGAATGAGGAGAAAGACACTGAAGATTTAGTTACAACTATACATGAGGATTTTAGTCAAAGCATGAAGGGAAAGGCATTTACGAAAGATTCTATATCTATTTAGTTAGTTAATGTCTATGATGAAATAATCCTTTAACATGATATTGATGAGGAGGAAGATGACCTATGGCAAAAGTTTAATGTCATAAGTCAAGAGTTTCAACAATTGAGTACGTCTACCCCTCCTCCAAAGAAGTGCATATTTGATCATGAGGTTGTTGATGATTATAAAAAGAAAGTTTTTGAGTTTTTGATCAATCATGAATTTGATTGTTTTATAATGAATGAATATGAACACCAATCTTCCATCCAAGAAGCTATAGTTATGAAGGAACCTAGTGAATCTATTATTAAAGAGGTTACAGATATGAATGACTCTCATGAATCCAAGGAAAAATATTTTCATATTGAAGAGTATATAACACCAAAACCTGATGTTAATCCACTCTCAATTGTATTGGAGTAGAAGGAAGACAAGCTTTATGACCTCATACATCAAGAACATCAATACTAGGAAGATAAAGTTGAAGAGGTGGTGGTTTTCAAAGACAAGGAGAGAAAGGATAATTGGTAGCTAGAAATGAATCTCTTTCAAGAGATTAAATATATTTTCCAAGTTGAGGAGTCATATGATAAATTTGAGGCTATTTGGATGCAATAATAGTTCATTTTTATAGCTATCCTATGTGGAGATGCTTGGTTTTCATTGAACACCATGAAGAAGATGGGGACATCAATGCTAAGGGTCAAAATCATACATGTCTCATTCAATCCTTCATGTCATGAGGCAAGAGAGGTTTAAAACTTCCCTTTTGATCTAGGAGGATATTTTTATCTTAGGTTAGTTAGTGTTTGAGTTAGTTTGTTTGTTTTATGTGTGTGTGTTCCATTAGTGCTCATGAAGCACAAGTGTGACTTTATTTAGTTCATTATCTCATGCATTGTTTATTATTAGTTTTATATTATTTGGTGTGGATTTTTAAGGTAATTTTTGTGTCAAAACTATGACACATGTGAATTCATAACCCAATGGATAGGATTAGGCAACTGGTCATGGCATAGCAATCATACCACCCCTAGGAAATCACCAAGAACGTTGACCATTTTTACCACAAGTCAAAATTGTCAACCCCCTATAGTCAATACTTGTATAGGGGTCTAATATAATTTTATAGGGTGAATTTAATATTATTCCATATTTTTTTATCCTTGGTCATATTCTAATTAGTCCATATGTCATTTTGAGTCACCTAGGGGTCATTTTAGAGCATTAAATGCAAGTAGAAGGTTTTCATGGTGTTTGAATAGTTCATAGTCAAGGGTGAAGTTTAAATATACCTCAAGATCTTATTGGATCTATATAGGATTAATCAAAAGCTCATAACACAACTCTAACTAGACAATAACATCATGGAATGTCATGTAGAAATAGATGGGTCAGCTCACTTATGCATATTATAAATTTGCTAAAAATCCTCACATGGACAAAATATCACATGTGATTAATGCCCTCATTTCTAAAAAAATCCCCTACAAATATGGAATCTTGACAAGCTCTCTATCTGGAGATATAAATATTTAAAGTTGAACAAGAAGATAGTGATAGTCATGTAAACATCAGTGACAATCATGAGGATGTCAAAATAAAGCTCAGAAATTAACCATTTGGGTTCAAATTATTATGGGAGTGTAGACATCAATGACATTCATGCACATGTCAATGACAATCATGTGGATGTCAAAATTAAGCCTCAATAATTAACCATTGGGGTTTAAATTATGACAAGCATACGGATGTCAATGGAATTTGCATGAACATTAATGATAATCACATGGACATAAAAATAAAGTCTCATAAATTAGCCATTTTAATTCAAATGGAGGCATATCCAATGGTTGGCATTCAAATGTACATCCAAATCCAAAGATGCGAGTGAGAGTCAAAGGTTAAGGAACTCAAAATGAATGCAATGCTACTAGATGTCATAATCTCAAGACCTCAAATCAATGATTAATGTCTATCATTGAAGGTCAAATCAAATAGACTTTAGATGAGATCAACAAAGCAAATTAGATCAGATTCCAAATAGATAAGATGAGGCTATGTGTCTGAACAACAATAGGCATAGTTTAAAATGGAATTATCAATGTGGCAAGGAAATACCACATGGGAAACTATGTAGTATTGAGGATTTTATATCAAATCAATATCTTTAGACTCATACATCACCATGAAATCTCAGTCGAAGACCTAAAATGAATAGTGATTGCCAAATGTGAAGAACAAAGTCCAAGAAAGTAATGAATAACTATAGATGATGAATATAGGTGTCTAGAAGATAGATCACACTTAGGAGAACATATTATGACTATAATATCATGTTTCAGCCTCCCTTATATAGTACATATATTTCAAATCTCTCCAATTCAATTTGAAATGCTTGAAAGATGATCCATGATGAAGTTAGTTTTTTGAGTAAGCAGGAGTTTCATGCCACATTTCATGAGTTACATAACTTGGAGGGCCATTTTTATTATCATACCTTGTATGGTATATACCTTAAGTAATTTTAATACGTATGTAACTCCTCCTCTCATCATGAAAAGTGTTCAAGTGACCTTTGGATTTTTCTTTTCCCACTTCTCTCTCAAATACTAGAAGTAGCTGTTATTTTAGCCTTTGTAATCTAATACCACATCTAGTATGGTGAATCCTTGCTAGTTTGATGTCACATTTTGTATTATAATAATTCAATAAATATGGTTTTGATCTAAATAATATCTTGTTTGAGTGTGTAAATTGAATGAATGGTTAAGTTTAGTGATTCTATCCTTTGCTTTTCCTTGTCCTTTCATGTTTTTTGCAAGAAAATTTCATTCTAACAGGTCATATAGAGTGTATTCAAGTGTGTTAGGATCCTTTTAAGTGTATTATTATCCTTGGAGTGTGAAACTTACCATATGGTTCATTTTCCTTATGTTTCTTCATACATCTCACCTCTATATTGAAACACTCATGTTAAAATCCTTTAGAAGTTTGAGACTAGTTTGTATGATTTATTTCTTAGTGAATTAAATGTGATGGTCATGTGGAAAACATCTTGGTATATCACCCTTTATAATAGTTTCAATTCATAAAATTTTATAACTCTTTTCCCCACAAGAAGGCATTAACATAAGTGAAAGCACTTCAAGACACATTCAGGGAGCTAGCCCTTAAATATAGAGGCTCACTTACACTATAGGCACACCCACATACCTAAAAGTGCTCCCATGTTTACCAAATATATATATGGGACCCAACCATATTCATTGACATATTTTATTTCTTTTTCCATATTTTTACCTACTATACTTTTTATTTTATGAGTTGTAATATAAGACCTTAGATATGACCAAGACTTCCTCACAAAAAAGTTTTCATATTTTCACATGCTTTGGTTTATATTTTATGATTTTAGTGTAATACCTTGGATAGGACAGGCTTTCCTCATAAAATTTACAAATTTATTAAAAAAATATCTTAAAACTAAGAGTTTTTCTTAGAAATTAAGGTAATGGTTAAAGATTGTGATTTCATACTCTCTAAATCAGTTATGTCTCTTTTGTCGTAATAACTTTAAACAAACTATTTTTGAATGTTTCCTTACACTTACACTATTTATTATGATATGTATTCATGGTTAATTATCATTGTATCCTTTTCACATTTTCACATTTTTTGTGATTTGAGGTAACTCAATAGCTTCATGTTCACTCTCATCTTCTCCCTTATTTTTCATTTCACTTTGGGAATACTATGGTCAGTTTTGAGATAACATTATTATTTAACATGAAATAACAAGACTTATTAGACACCATGATCTTTAAGTTATTTTATTTAGCTATCAAGTTGATGTTTTCTAGTGATAGTCATTTTTAACACCCATGTTTGGTTTTCTAAATCTATATGGATGAGGAAAAGAAAAATACATCAAAAATTTAAAATCCAAATCATTTAAAGCAAAAGGCAATAATAAAAAGTCATATAAATATTTAAAATTCAAAATCACACCAAAATACATAATTATAGATCACATATTCTATCTTAGTAAAATCTCAAACTCCATAGTTGGCCTTATGATAGAGATGAGGTCTATTAGGCTGCAGTAGGCTAGTAGAGTAGGATAAGAGATTTCAAAATTTTCTATAGTGATACCTACTTTCTCACACAATAACCCAATCTTCATAGTAGAATAATGGCTTTATAAAGGGTCCTGAGGAATGGAGAATATGTTTTGGGAAGTAGGTCAATTTTAATTTTCATGCACATAGACTTCATGGGATGATATTTATACTTCATTAGATAACCTAAATTTATGTGGCTAAGGCAAGTTCTCTAGAGTCTTTAATATCAAAAGTCTTCTTATTTTTACAACTTAATTTGAGTGTCTTAATTTTGATAAAGATTTTTTACCTTGGTACTACATACATTTCCCACACCACCCATTTTATTCACCCCCTTGATAGGCAAGATTATGTTTAAATATGTTTCCCAGTTTCTATATTCCCTCTTCTTCATTTGTTCTTAAAAACATGATACTAATAGTTTTGTTTTGGTTTAATTCATCTTTAAAAAATATATATTTCTTAGTGAATATGCATTACTTCTTTGTACCATTACTTTATCCTTTTCAAATTTCGTTGGTTTCATTTATAAAATTATTTATCACTCATTTTATAGAAAATCTTGTTATGTTTCTCTATTTGCATGTTTTTCACTATTGAGTGCACTTAGATTTTTACTTTTCACTAATCAATTTTGTTTTACTTTATGATATTTTCCCATTTTTATTTAATTATAGTTTATTACTTATTTTACATCAATGTTGGATATATTATTTCAATTTCACATGTGCTTGGTTTGATCTATTTTGTTACTTTTCTTATTTAAAGTACCTTTTTTTGAGTTTTTTGGTCATTTAGTAGCCTTGCCTTTTTAATTACCCAATTTACTCTCATTTTATCCATTTTCCTTGGTGTTTTGGTTTTAACTTAGCATTTATCCCACTATATTACAAATTTTCCAAGTGATTTATTTAGTTATGCAAAGTTCATTTATTTTGATTTCTTTGTGATCATTTGTTTCTTCTCTTTAGTTTTTTATTCTTAGGGTTTGTTCAAAGTATTTAATTTACCCTCCGTAATCAAGAATAAAAATATAATAGAAAACCATTCAATGATAAAGATAACTCAAGATATGTATATGATACTTTCAAATTATTTCAATTATTTCCTCATTGTCATTTAAATTTATGCTTTGTACTACAATTTATTATCTCTACGTTGTGTGTTTCTATTTTATTTTTTGAAGCACCATCTCATGTTATACATACATGACACATTATGAGTTTCAAGTGGGTCATATTTATACACATAAGTTTTTTAACTTTATCAGTTACTAATTTTTTATCTCTTGTAGGAACCCATCAAATCTCAATCTCTCTAAGTGAATGCCTTAAAGGTTACAGTGGGAAAGGGGTTGGTATACCTTTAGTGCTTTGCAAGATTTTTGGCCCATAGACTATTACATAAAATAAATAAAAATATACTTTCATACAATTCATATTGACTTGTTTCTTCCCTTGGGATTAAAAAAGGATTCAACATATGCCATGAGTACCTATGCTCACCTTGGTCACCCTCTTATGTCTCTTTAAGTGTCAGGTGTTGATGCCTCTACATGTATCATAGGTGTTTTTAGTATCTAAAGGACACTTCTCATTTTAGAATTTAGGGAATTCAATGCATGAGTAGAAAGCTATGGTAATTTGGTTACCCATGGTGAAATAGGGGCAGAGCAATAATTTTTTTCATAGTATTTATATTGATTGGTGGTTGGGAGCCACCATGGCCAAACTTAGTGAAATACAAGATATCTATGATATTATCAGTGAATTTGTGATCTATCTCTAAACCAAAGATTAATTTAAATGAATATTTATAGTGAAGTTTAAACTAGAGTGATTTAGCCAAAAAGAATCAAAAGTAAGGGTAGGGTAGAAAGAAGATATTATAATTGTTAGTCTAGATATTATTATTAAGCTTAGATTTCATCAAGACATAAATTCAAATCAATACATGACATGAAATAGCTTTAGCACGGATCTTAGCATGTACCAAGAAATGGTCTAAGGATGGAACAATGCAATTTAGAAACTATATGCAATTTAAAGATTTACTTCAAAAGAAAATTGCATTGGAACATCTACAAGGGAAGCAAGATAAATGAAATGAACCTAAGATCTTTCAATTAACCTAGCATAAGCACAAGTTAATAGCTTTGCATTCACATATGCATATCAAGAATTAATTAAAACCATTTAAATTTAGACATGCAAATAGATAAATAATAGAGAAGCCATATAACAATTGACACAAACAAATTTAGACAAAATTATCAGTATTCCTTTCTTATATTAATTGATCTGAGTATACAAAATAGTTTTTTTCTCTAAAAACTCTCCCCTAAAAAATTGGTAATACTACCTTTTATAGGAGACTAAGGCAATACATCAGTTAGTCATGAGATTAAAAATGTATAAAGGTAAGGGCAATTATCCTTTCACATAGTTTTATAATACATTTCCTTTTCCAAAGTGGATTGACCTATAGCCAAATATGCTAAAAAACTAGTGCATGCCTATACAAAATAATATTCTAATTTTGAATATTACAAAATTTCTAACAAAGTAGAATATTACTAGTTACTCAGTGGGCCCTAATGTTCATGAAGAATCTTCATGGATTTTTGATGTTGTTCATCAACTAGCCTTAAGTTGGTAGTTGGCTCCAATATACATTCATCCTCCTAGTCTATCATGTCATCAAAATCTCTATCATTTCTATCCATTGCTTCTTTAATACTTCTTACCTTAGCAATTTTCTCCTCTATAGTTAGGATCATGCCCATTATCCTATTGTTGCCATTCCTATATTGGCCCTAACTCTTGTTCCTAACCTATTGCATAACCAAGGTGAATATGTACTTATACAAATCATCTACAATGAGGACCAAGGAGATAAGTGTGGTAGGCACGGAAAGCATGGTTCCAAGAAGTTATTCAATTATTCCTATTAGCTCTTCATCATCCCTTTAGACCCTCTCCAAGTTCCTTAATCATGTGTTCAGACCTTAGATCTTATCAATAACTATTCCCATGATTATATTCAGGTGGGCAAGGCTTATGGTTCTGAAACCAGGGATCCTATCCTCAACTAGTATGTTGATTATCTCCTTCATTTAGTTTTTTGAACCCTGCCACTAGGTAATCAAACCCTTGGATATTTCATCCAAGTGAACTAAAAGACTCTACCTTATCTTTATTTCCTTTAAATATTTAAACATATCATGTAAATATGCCTCAAACATCTTTATCATCTCTTCTGGGATTGATAGAGCAACTTGTGTCTCAAGATTTTCCTTTTCCTTCTATAGGTTCTCTATATTTTGATATAAGCCTTTGATGCCTTATTTCAGTTGGGATAAATTGGTATCAACTTGTCTAACTATGTCTTATTCATGGATTAGGTGTTCACTAGGTATTGACCTCCCATTGGAGTTAAGCCCACAAAAGGCTCAACTTTTTGAAACATGAACTTCTCATTCCCATCCATGGTCTTCTTTGTAGTCACTCTCTCTAGTCTTGTTGATGGTCAAAGGGAAGGGTTGAAAGAGTCCTTTCCTTTTTTACTTGCATACGCCATCTGTACCATTAAAAATTTGGTATGCAATTTCTTTTTCTACCAATTTGGTTGGTACATATACTAGTATTTTGAGTGGCTGAGTTAAGGTCCCTTTTATTCTAATCACTATGAAATTTAGACACAACCAAATGTCTCCATTCAACTCTATAAACTTCTTAACTAGGGGGATGACCCTACCCATGGGGATCGTTATGATAGCTTATACCAAAGATGGATATACACAATCACAAATTAATTGTATGTTATGTCTATACTTAAATATGTGCAACTTGGAATAGTGGTGGGCAATAGTATGTCTCCCCTATAGTGACTAATTCTTTATGTCAAGGATCTTAGTGGTGGCCAATAGGGAATCTAAAAGATAAGACATCATAAAGAAGTAGCTTATTTTTATCTTCTTTATGGATGTGAACCACTACTTAAAACAATTGTTAATCATCTCACTTATTGGGGGTGTGAGTCCCTTTTCTACTATGAAGTATACATAAGGTACCTAGATCTTGTTAACATGTGTGGTGGAAGGGGCTCTAGATAACCTATTTAAAAGGTCATGATTATTATAATCCCTTCCCTAAATTAGACAATTGGGATCTTCCCAGTGGTGTCTTAGATCACCTAGGTTATGGTAAGTAGCCATGGGGTAAGGATAGTGTTTAAATCATTTTTTCTAGTCCCTATTCTAGTTTTAAGGCAAGTTTATTTGGGGCTTGCATAGTTTGTAGTATATTTCATATGCTAGGGGAAAATATATTCTACTTTTGAAAGTAAATTAATGAACTATCCAATCTTGTTTAATCTTACAATCTATAAAAATTGGGGTAATACATCGATGAAGTGAAATACCTCAGGTTTTACAGCAACATAGTGGAGACTAGTCATTTGGATGGAGACTAGGTAATTATATCTCTAAAGGATCATAGCATTATTTTTCTCCTCCCTTATGATGGCTTGCATCTCCTCAATAGTCTAAAAAACTTAGAATAGTTTTTTTTTCCTATGTTCAATGTCATAGCATCAAATTTTTTATCCTTAAAGACCCTTCCCTCATTATCTAAAGTCAAGTATAACTTTGTATCATCCCTTTGTTATTGCCTTTGAGATACCATGACTGTGAAGCTTACAAATTTTTCAATATTGGTTTTCAATTAGCCTTTAGATTAGTTTGATTTTTCTCAAATAATAATTTAACTCTTTTTGGCTCAACTGTGATTGATTAGAGTTTAAATTAGGGCCTTATACAAAGGTTAGGGATAGTTTGCATCTTTAATGGTGATGATATCTCATACTTAGGATAATTCATTCTTTGGATTTTATTTAAACCCCTGACTTTATACCTTTTCCTTTTCATTCCCACCAAATCTTTGATTTTATCATTTTATACTTGTGTGGCACCTAGGTGGCATCTATCTGGTAGTTTTCATGACATTTTTCATAAATGATTTAAAGGAACTAGCCTTTGTATTTTAAAGCCATCTTTTGTTTCACACCATTAGATCATTTTTTGAGGATAAATGTGAACCATTGATCATGATCCTAGGGGTTGTACATTATTAGTTTTCTTTGAATTAACCTCCACATTTGTGCCACTTGGCACCTTCATGGGGCCCCTAAGCTTTACATTCCTTCAGTGAATACATGCTCACCACATGTCAATCCTATAGTCCTTTAGGGTCTTGTTTAATAGTCTCTTTTGATTTCACTCCATTCAATCATCTATCTTGCTTAAGCATGGATCATTGATCATGATCTGATTAAACACATGCCATTTTTTTGATTGGTTAAAGGCTTGAGATTCATCGAATCTGCTTTACTCCATCTGATTGATTTGTGTGATGAAGCTTGAGCCATCGATCATGTAAGGAGCATGGACTTTAATTAGTGTTGAGATATAGGAAAGAACTTAGGCTAAATATTTTTGGCTAAATTTTATGTCATGTTGATAAACATGATGTAAATTTTAAACTAAAATATTTAAGTTAAGTCTTGGAATACACTTAAAAGGGACTCAAATAATAAGCGGACTTAATTTAGGGTGTTAACTTATGGTTTTATATTGTTGATAAACATTATAAAACTTTAGGTTAAAACTTTAAGCTAAGTTTTATGGCATAGGGACTTCTTGTTAAATTAAAACATAATACAAGTCTTTAGCCTAAGGTTTATTGTGTTAATAAATAACATAATAACCTTTGGATAAAGATTTAGATTAAGTCTATGTTTGCAAAAGTTTAGACCACAAGATCATTTTATCATTAAAGTTCAAAGACCCTAAGTTTTTTATTTCCCAAAAAGGGAGGTCCCATTGAATTACAATGTAAGTAATCAACTTTGAGCAAAATTTCAAAGAATATGCTTATGTCTAAGAAAAATAATCAATGAGATTAAATTTTACTACCTTGTGGATGTTAATGATGGCTTTGTGAGTGTCAAATGATGTTCATGAGAATGTCAAATTAAATTTCATGAAGTTCATAGGTCTATAGATCATGGATTTAACATGTTCCATCTAATCATTTGGTCTAAATCAAATACACACCATTTCTTAAGATCTAAGTACATGCATACCATTGGTCCCTACAATTATGAAGAAGATCAAGTTAGCCCATGGATCAATGCATATGAAAATTAGATTAAGTTAAAGGCCTAAGTCTTTAAAGAATAATAAAATGGGTCCCTTTGAATATTATAGTTATAACCTAAGGTTTTAGCCTAATATTTATTATATTTAAATAATATAATAATCCTCAGGGTAAAAACTTAGGTTAAGTCTAATTTTTAATGCACTGGGCCCTTTTAACTCTAAGCCTGAATGCAAGAGTACCACATGGTGACTCCATGGGACTCTTAAACTTTTAACTTCATTTGACCCTGGGAGGGTCCATAGAGCATTAATCAAGATCTCAATTCTTGATATGGTGACACTTTTGATCCTCACAGGGATTCTTTAATCTTGACATTTTAATACCATATTCACTCCATCAAATCCTTTTAGGTGACTAGTTGCAGACCATTGATCACAATCTAGATTCTTGCACATGATTAGTTCTTTTTGTATTCTTAAATTTATAGCATAATTCTTATATTAAGGTTTCATTATGTTAATAAATACAATGAGACCTTAAGGTAAAACTTAGGCTAAGTTTGTATTTAATAAAAGGGGCCCATTCAATATTTAAGATGATCAAGCATTGTTATATCTTTGATCTTACTTAAGTGAAGATCATTGATCATGATCCAAGTGAATTCATGTCATTGATTTGATGGATCAAGGCTTTAGATTTGTCAATTATCCTTCATTCCATTTGATCACTTTTTGTGATGAAGTGAGTGTTGACCATTTTTTTCCCAACAAGCCAAAAATCAGTCCCCCTCTGCACCTGTTGTGCTAGGCCATTTTCATTTTTTGATTTTGCATGAATCTTGTGATTTCTACAGACTCTATAGAATTTCTAAAAACTATGTAGGTTTTGCATTTATACGAACTCAGTAGGTTAGTCCTTTGGTGCATGAAGGATCAATTTAGAGAATTCTGGGTTTTATAAGACTTCTTCGGGCTTTGGTCTGAAGGAAATCACAAAAAAATTGGCATCTTTGAACCATTAAACTGGTTCCAGGCCTTGGTTTAACATTTAAAGTTCATCAACACTTGGTTCAACGCATTGGATCACAAGATGGTTCAATGATTTTAGTTTGAAGGCTTGGTTCAATAGCATCGACGCGCAGTGGTTGAACCATTGAACCAATTGAACCGTGGAACCAATTTTGGTTCAACGGCTTGGTTCAAGGGTGTACCCTATATCCAGAGGGTAGTTCAAGATAAAAATGCCCTTTTGGAGGGAAAAAAGAGATTTAAAGAGCCTGAAAGACAAAGACAAAGACTAGGACAATTCTTGCAGACTTTTGTCTACTAAAAAGCCCGAAACAAAAGACCTATGAGAAAAAGGCTGCAGGAAGGACCCGACGAACTTTTGCTGAGGACAGTGACATCTTAAAATCTATCAAATTTAATAGGGTGAACTAGCTATTAGTTTTCAAGAGATGAAAAGTGTGTGAATGTCAAATTTAAGCTAGCAAAAAGGCTATCATTTTTAAATGCCCAAGCGCTAACCATGAAAGGAGCCCAAGGAACGTAGCGACCTGCCAAAAGATCACCCTTGAGGGCTGAAAGAGTAGGAAGAGGACAAAAGGTAGAAAAGACAAACTATCCAAGTGGTGAAGAGATGGAGAGTTATTGTAGATGAGCAGTGTGACCTATTTTTATCCAAGGTGGCATTAATGAAGGGACAAACTATAGTCTGTTGATAGAAAAGAGGTGCGGCCATGTCCTGACATTAATGTTTGAACACCAAAGTCAATTTTGGTGATTGTACAACATGGTTCTAGTAGACCTCTTTTGAAGAATGACATTAGTAATAGTGGTTTCCTCTTCCCAAGATTTAGAATACACATGGGCCACTGATAGAAATGAGTGCCAAAATCTTTCCCAGGAAGTGCCAAGTTTCTCTTCCTCTTTCTATATATTGTAATTTTCTCATTTTGAGAAAGGATCAACTCTCAGCCTTAAGGAAAAACTCTACCCAAAAAATCTCTTAGACTTTTAAGGCAGAGCTCTGCCAGAAATTTACCTTGAATTGAAACACATCATTTTTACCTCCATTATGAGTTTTTTGCATCTTTAGTATGTGTCTATGCCTTGATTCTATGTTAAGTCATTTTCTTAATGCTTTTGTAGAATGATTTCAGCATGTCTAGTGCATTTTTTAGTTTTCCTTTTATGGTTCTATCAAAAGTGTCCCTAGAGGAGTATAGGTGAAGTGGATAGGCTGCTGTAGCATGTCTCAGAATGCCTCTTATAGATATTTCCTCCCTGTATCTCCATAGACCCTTGACCCACTTATGCAGAAGGTTTTCTCATGATAGATGAAGTGTATAAGCACTGGTTCTCAGTGAAAAGTGTATGTTTGGGCCTGAGTGGGTCACATTTTTTTGGTATATCACCTCTTTTCCTCTTTTAGGTTAGGTTTTATTTTCAACATCTCCTTCCTTTTCATCGCCCCCACCTTTTTTACATTTGTTTGTTAGTAGTAGGAGAAGCCAGGGCCTAAATGATACATCAGAGGGAGCTAGCCCTTATCTAGAGACTCTCCCCTCCAACTTCGCCAATCCCACAGGTGAGAGGGGAGTTTCCATTATTGCATGAAGAAGGCAGGAGATCGGCCTCTTGCCAAGGGTGTAATCATCTATGTGAACAGTTTCTGGCATGCCCAGTGGGACCAACTAGGACAATTTGTGTCTAAAGAGTTAAATAAGTTTTGGTGTGTTCTTTAACCAACCAGCCTTTGGAGGCTTTTGCATTAAACACCAATGGTGAATCTGAGTTGAATCAGTTAGTTAAGTAGCCTTGTGCCATCAGAAGTCACTTTTTGTATGTATAATTCCTTTGCACAAAATCATGGACCTTGTGTTCCTTCGTATGGTTTTAATCAAGCTCAAGCTTTTCATGTAATCCCCCCAAGCAGCTTTCCTAGTCTTCTTCAACCCCCTCAGGTCACTGATCCTAATGGCAACCTCCTGACCTGGGGGGAAATAGTGGAATCATGGTGTAGGAAAGAGGAGAAGAAAGGTTTTTCTAAAAACCTTTAAAAAGATAAAGTTGCTCCTACCCATGATTCCCATGACATCTAAGAGGCTATCATGAGCAACAATGAATAAGAAATCATCATTTATGCTCCTTGTGAAGACCTCATCAATAATGGAGAAGATGTAGGTCATGCATACATGCAAATGTTCCAACAGTATGAGGAGGAACATAAGCATGGTGAGCTCTCTCCCCCTTGTTTGATGAGCTTCCTTGTTGTTTTGATGAGGAAGATGACTACACCAGAGAGCCTAAGTTGGAAGAGGACCAGATGGATGCCTTTGAACATCTAAAAACTTTGGTCATCGAGCAAGAAAAGGAAAGGTTGGTCTCCCTTGAGGAAGGCCTTGAAGAATAGAGCTTTGAACAAAGAGGCAATGTTCTATGGGATGAGTAATCAATTTATGAGTCCATTTCAGACATCACCATAGTCAACCTTCTTCAAGAAGGCCTTGAGGGTGTAGAGGATGAGTTTGAAATGTTTTTTAATGAAGCAAAAGGAAACATGTCAGACCATGATGCACTGCAAGGGGACAATACATGTCAAAGGGCTTATGGTGATGAGCTAGTAGCCATTTGATTTCTTGGTGAAGAGCACCAATATGAAATACCAGCATTCAACAAGCTTCCAAGGACAAGTAGAGTACATATATGTTGGAAGCATGTTTGATTTTGATCCACTCAAATATAAGCCAATGCAGGTGACAAACAAGGGGAGCAGGTCACCAACTCTCTTTTTTATTTAGCTACTTGCCTACCACCATAAGTCTGCTTTCTAGGAAGGGGACTTAAGAAATTTTCCCTTTGATCCAGGAGGGAAGAAAATATTCTTGGTTAGCTATACATAGTAGTTTTATTTTAGTTTCTTTCTTGCTTTCCCTAAGTGCAGTTGCACAAGTAGTGTTTTTAGGCTTGTGTGTTTCCCTTTGCGTGTGGGGTAAAATGCTTAGTGTTTGATTCTTGGATCTTATGGGGTTGTTGCTGATTTTTGTTCAAGTTGCATCTGACTTTGTGCCTAATGGACTGCAAGGCAACTGGTCTTTCAGCATAGCAGGCATGCTTCCCCTAGGAGTCATCAATCTATTGACCATTTTTTGCCCAATAGGCCAAAAATCAGTCCCCCTCTACCCCTACTGTGTTAGGCCATTTTCATTTTTTGATTTTACATGAATCTGGTTATTTCTACAGTCTCTATAGAATTTCTATGGACTCTACAGGTTTTGGATTTCTATGGACTCAGCATGTTAGTCCTTTGGTGCATGAAGGATCAGTTCAGAGAGTTTCAAGTTTTACAAGGCTTTTTCAGGCTCTGGTCTGAAGGAAATCACAAAATAAATTGGCATTTTTGAACCATTAAACTAGATTAAGGCCTTGGTTCAATGTTTAAAGTTCATCAGCACTTGGTTCAATGCTTTGGTTCACAAGACGGTTCAATGATTTTAGTTTGAAGGCTTGGTTCAATGGCATCGGTGCACAGTGGTTGAACCATTGAACCAATTAAACTGTTGAACCAATTTTGGTTCAACGGCTTGGTTCAAGGGTGTGCCCTATAGTTAGAGGGTATTTTGAGATCCAAATGCCCTTGTGGATGGTAGAAAGAGCTTTAAAGAGCCTGAAAGACAAAGACTGAGATAATTCTTGTAGACTTTTGTCTACAAGAAAAGCCTAAAACAAAAGACCCATGGGAAATAGGCCACAGGAAGGACCCAATGAACTTTTGCAAAGGATGGTGACATCTCAAAAGCTATCAAATTTAAGAGGGTGAACTAGCCATTAGTTTTCAAGTGATGATGGGTGCGTAAACATCAAATTTAATCCAGCAAAAATGCTGTTGTTTTTAAATGCCCAAACGCTAACCATGAAAGGAGCATAAGGAATGTAGTGACCCGCCAGAAGATCACCCCCAAGGGCTAAAAGATTAGGAAGAGGACAAAAGGCAAAAAAGACAAAGTGTCTAAGTGGCAAAGAGATGGAGAGTTATTGTAGATGAGTAGTGTGACCTATTTTTCTCCAAGTTGGTATTGATGAAGGGACAAATTGTAGTCTATTGGGAGAAAAGAGGTGCGGCCATGTCCTGAAATTAATGTTTAAACACCAAAGTCAATTTTGGTGATTGTATAGTATGGTTCTAGTAGGCCTCTTCTGAAGAATGACATCAGTAACAATGGTTTCCTCTTCCCAAGATTCAGAATACACATGGGCCACTGACATAAATGAGTACCAAAATCTTTCCCAAGAAGTGCCAAGTTTCTCTTCCTTTTTCTATATATTGTAATTTTCTCATTTTGAGAAAGGATTGACTCTCAGCCTTAAGGCAAAACTCTACCCAAAAATCTCTCAGGCTTGTAAGGCAGAGCTCTACTAGAAATTTACCTTGAATCAAAACACATTATTTTTACCTCCATTCTGACTTTTTTGCATCTTTAGTATGTGTCTATTCCTTGATTCTATGTTAAGTCATTTTCTTAATGATTTTTTAGAATGATTTCAATAGATCTAGTGAATTTTTGAGTTTTCTTTTTACGGGTCTATCAAAAGTGTCCCTAGAGGAGTATAGATGAAGTGGATAGGCTGCTGCAGCATGTCTCAAAACACCTCTAGTAGTTATTTCCTCCTTGTATCTCCACAAACCCCTAACCCACTTATGCAGAAGGTTTTCTCATGATAGATGAAGTGTATAAGTGTTGGTTCTTGGTGAAAAGTGTATGTTTGGGCCTGAGTGGGTCACATTTTTCTGGTGTATCACCTCTTTTCCTCTTTTAGGTTGGGTTCTATTTTTAGCATCTCCTTCTCCCTTTTCATCCCCCCCTTTTTTACATTTGTTTGTTAGCAGTAAGAGAAGCTATGGCCTAAATGATACATTAGAGGGAGCTATCCCTTATCTAGAGACTCTCCCCTCTAGCTTTGTTGGTCCCACAGGCGAGAGGGGAGTTTCCATTTTTGCGTGAAGAAGGCAGGAGCTCAGCCTCTTGCCAAGGGTGCAATCTTCTACATCAATAGTGAGAGCCATTGATCCTGTAAAGAGGTAAGATGTTTAAGTTAGGGCTCAAGTCAACATAGGAACTTAGGCTAAGGTTTTAAGATGGTCTTGTCCATGTTAATAAACATGAATAGGGCCTTAGTACTAAGACTTTAGGATAATTATGTAACAAAATGGACCATGTGACACAAATAAATGGGACCCAATTAGGAACATAAAGGAGCTTGAAAACATAAACACTAGAACTTGTTAAAATAAAGAAAACAAAAGGGGGAAATATAAAGAGACAAAGCATGATTTTTTGGCTAGGGTTTGGTCATATTAATAAACATGACTAATCCATAGAATAATTATTAGGATTAAGTATAAATCAAGTTCAAAATATTTCTGCCAAATTTGAATTCAAAGCAAGGGTCTAGGCTAGGGTTTTCTAAAGGAGGGTTTTAGAACATTAATCCAACTATGAGTTATAACAAACCCAATGCTAGTAAAATTCTAAATGAGGATAAAACTATGAAAATCCTAGCATGATCCATTAATAAGATATCCATGAAACCTACAACTTAAGACATGAAGGCCAACTTTAAACAACATTAGGAAAAGTTAAAGAAAAACCATGAACAAATGAGCTAACTTTATCAAGCATGGATGATCTTCAAATTGTAATAATGTTTAGAATATCGAGCCTTAAGTGTTAAGGTTCAAAGTATGAACAAGGGTCCATATTTTTTAAAATGGGGGTATGTTGACCTCAATAAATGGAAACTTCTGGGGGAAACATATAAATATGTAATAACTTAGAGACTCTAGTTTAGATAAATAACTGTCATTTATTCCACTTGATCAATGTTATTATCAAGATCAATTCATAGTTGAAACAAACCTTACACATGTAGAATTAGTATCAAACATCAAGACAATCATGTTTTGTGTTTGATTTGATTCCACTTATTGTTTGTCATGGGATTTAGGGGACAACTTATAGGTTTCATACCTTTAATCATTAACATTGACTTGAAACATGTCTATATATTCATTAACAACCATGATTTTAGTTTAGGGAAGGCTTCGGCATTACTTTTTTGCTACTCAAATGTCCATAACCCTAATAGATATACCTTTAGCTCCACTTATAGCCTTGATCCAATGCCATCCAAGCATCTATATCCCTAGTGGAGATTACCAGAATCACCTTTGCTTGAAAATCTTTTTATTTTGCAATAAGTTCTTATTTTTTGTAATTTTGGGTCTTTTAGGCCTTGAACAAGGTTGGGAACTAGGGTAGCTAGGTTTAAGGATTTGGTCAAGTGTCTAATCCTTATATAATCCCATATGGTTGTATCCTTTGTCCCAAGAAATGGTTTTTGTTAAGTAAAAACATGAGTGTACCTTAATAGATGATGCTTTCATTCTATATGTACAATTCTTTTTAAAACCAAATTCAGGTCAAGAAAATGTTTAAAGTCTTATGGAATGGTTAAGCCATCCATTAGTCCTTACTAGTTTCTTCAAATTATAACATCAAAATCATATCTAAAATCCATGGTCAGCATATGTAAGAGGTTCATACTAGCATTCCTGAACTTCTAAAGTTTTAAGTAAGCTAAGTGAACTTTAAGATGAGGGTTATCCAAAAAGACTTATTGGAAGCAAGGAACAAAGCAACAAAAAATAAACACACAATAGAAAGAAATAAATTAGGAATCAAAAGGGAAGTAAATAAATATATACAAAATTATGTACAAACAAGGGATAGGAAGAAAAATTTTGAAGGAAAATAACTAGTTTACCAACATTAACTCTAACTATCTTATAGATTTTATCCATGAATACCTCAGGAGAAGCAATATATAAGTAATACTTTAGATACTACCCATTGGTGGGCAGTGTGAATTTTTTTCCTTGTAAATTTGTTAGCTTAAAGGTGTTATCTCCTAGTGTATCTATAATCTGATAGGGGCCAATCTATAGAGGTTTAAACTTGTCATGTTTTCCTTTAGATTCAAATGTTTTATCCCAAATAAAAACCAAGTATCTTTATCTGAACATCTTGATCTTTGATCATTCATCAAACCACCTCTTTACTATAGTTTTGTGCCTATTAAATTTATAAAAATCTTCTTCTTGTGCATCTTCCATTTGAATAATGTCCAATAGTCTTGAGCTTGCAAACTCTTGGTCTTCCTCCATATACTCTTGTATAAAATTGTAAGTTGGGAACTTGAGTGTGGTAGGGAATATGAGTTCTTGGCCATATACCAGTAAGAAATGAGATGCTTTAAGAGACTTCTTAACTCTTGTTCTATCTACCCAAAGGGAATACTTGAGAAGATTATGTCAATTTCTAGGTTTGTCTACAAAAAAATTCTTAATGGCTTTCATCAAATTTTTATTCATTGACTCAGATACTCCATTACCATGAGGATAATGGTTAGATGAAAACTTGAGAATAATTTTATTATCCTATGCCCACTCTTTTATCTCTATTTATGTGAATGTTGACCCATTTTCACATACTAAAGAGACTAAAGTCTCAAATCTAGTGCATATGTTTTCTTCTAAAAACTTGATCACTTCTTTTGTTTTGCATTGTTTGGTGGCTATCGCCTCAGTCCACCTAGTGAAATAGTTGATATTTATCAAAACATACTTGTGACCTTATAATGAGTTGGATTTTATTACCCCTAAAAATTCTAGTCCCCAATGGGCAAAGGGTTTGTCAATAATGACTGGTTATAAAGGCATTATTGCCTTTGGCTCCTTTGTGTTGAAGATCTAACATGAATGGCATTCCCTCACATGTCTATGAGCATTTTTAAAGATGATGAGCCAATAATAGATATCCATAAGGTTATTATGAGATATTTTCCTTCCATATGGGTGCCCACTTCTGAATTTCTCATGAAAAGTGCTCATTACCTCAGTAGTTTCTTCCTTGGAAACATATCTCATGTACACACCTTCAAAGTTATTTCAATATAGGAATCCATTTTTGATTAGGTAGTTAGATACTTTGAGCCTTATATCTCTTTTTTTTTCATTGGTTAGTCCTATAGGACAAGTTCCATTGATCAATAAGTGGACAATAGAGTCATACCACTCATTAGGTTGAAAATTATGTTGATCAACTTGCATGATACTTAGCTTGGGATTAGTATTGGTAATCATTTGAATCAAACCTTGACATCATACCAGTTTTGTAGTTTTCATCTCTATGTCATATTATTAAATAATAGACATCCACTTACCTCTTCTCTCTCCAATTTTGCATTGGCTCAACATTAGTTTACTAGCTGGATCTAGTAAAATGGCATGCACTTTATTCCTAAGAATGTAGTGCCTAAATTTCTTGATTGTTATAACTAATGCAAAGTATTGTTTATCAATCAAGGGATAATTTATCTTAACATTTTTTAAATTAGTTATCATAAAACTAATTGGATGGTTAGATCCTTTTATTTTCTAAGTTAAAATGGTAACAATAGTGTGGTCAGAGGAAAAGGATTAGAGATAAAAATCTTATAAAAATTCTAGACTTATCAAGACTGGAGCTTGGTTGATTGCTCTTTTGATGTCCCCAAAGACCTTCTTTGATTCCTCATTACATGAGACTTTAGCATACTTATTCATCATATCATTCAATGGTTTGACAATTTCTACAAAGCTAGAAATGAATTTTCTTACAAAAATTATTTTGCCAAAAAATGATTTGAACTCTTTTCTACTATTAGGAGGTTCTATCTTTGATATAGCTTCCAATATTTCAAGATCAATAGAGATTCCATATTTATTAATGACATGGCCTAAAAATTTACCTTTAGTGACACAAAAAAAACTTTTTTTAGGGTTGAGGGAAATCCCATACCTTCTACACCTTTCAAATACCTATTGTACATGCATGAAATGGTCCTCCCTGTTCTTAGAGAAAATAGTTAGATCATCCATGTAAATTATGATACACTTACCAATTAAGGCTTGAAATGAATGTTCAATGGCCCTTTGAAAAGTGACTCCTAAATTTATCAGTCCAAAAGGTATTCTTTTGTATGCAAAGGTTCCCCACTTATTTATGAACATTGTCTTCATTATGTCTTCCTTATCTACCAGCACCTGATTGTACCTTGAAAAAACATCAAGAAAAGACATCATGGTTAAACCCAAAATAATTTGTATTACTTGGTTAGGAGAGGCAAGAGGAGAATTATAATTTTTAGATGCTTTATTCAGGTCTCTAAAATAAATACATGGTCTAATTTCACCATTATTCTTCCTAACTGGCACTAGATTGACCACCCAAGTAGAGTGCCTAATGGGAAATATAATTCTAGCATTTAATAACCTCTCAAGTTATTTAAAAATCATAGGTTCTAAGATGAGGTTTATAGGTCTCTATTTCTTCCTAAAAGGTTTACAATTCTCTTTGAGAGATATGGTATGGGTGATGACTCCTAGATCAAAAATATTCAATTCATCATAATACCAAGCTATCACATCTTTGCACTTTATCAACAGTTCATTAGCTCTCTTATTTTTAGCAATTGTATAATATTTTCCAATGTTGACCAACTGAGGTTGATCTTGAGGCCTGAGATCAACTATATTGTAATATTTTCCACTCACTTTAGGAATCTTAGGGGCTTCAGCTAGCTTATCTTGATCAAATAATATTTCCAAGGCAATCATCCCCTTAGGGACCTTTTTGTCATTCAATTGAATGACTTTACCATCAAACTTGTTCTCAAGGGTGGTTTCATCATCTTCAATGATGATTTAAGCCTCAAATATTATTTAACTAGTCATAAACTTTAGGATTTTTTGTTCATCACTAAAGACATATAGATGGTTTACATTGTCTAGGATAGAAGGGCAAGGTATTAGCTCAATGCTAAAGTTTGGTGAATCTTGGCCAGGCATGAGATTAGCTAAAGTAGAGGCAAGCTCATCAAGAGATTTATTTTTCTCCCTAGGGATAGAAATAATATTAAAGGCATCCAAATATTCCATAAGGTCCCAAACTCTAAATTTTTACCTCTTGAGGTAGGATAACTTGCATTGATACTTGTTTCTTACCTGATTGACTACCATTTCTGAATCACCATAAACTATTAGTTCCTTAACCTTGTTTTTGATTGCAAATTGTAGACCTAAGATGAGAGCCTCATATTCTACAATGTTATTGGTAAAAGGGAACTAGATCCTATAAGAGGCATGTTACTTCTTACTAGTAGGGTCATTTAGAACAATGCCTACCCCAGATCTAGATTTACACCTAGCCCCATCAAAATATAACTTCCATAACCTAGGCACAATATTAGAAGCCTTAGGATCACATACTTTGGTAATTTCTAGGGTGAAAAATCCTAAATAAAAATCAATTCTATTGACCCTTTCATTGACAACATTATACTTAATAATCAAGTGTTTCATTCTTGGCTCCCTTTCAACTTTGCTTTGGTTGAGAAATCCCTTCCAAGGTAGGCATAGGTGTGAATAGTCTGTGGACATATATCTATTTAAATCCATTGTCCATTCTCTACTTAGTAGTCCATATTCATCAATGATATCTACCACTTGGATATTTATAAATTGTTAGACTCTTGGCACAACATCTATTTGCATGTGGACATTTAGAAATTCTCCAACCACTTTGACCCTAGACTTATCTAATTGGGTGACAACCCTATCAGACTTAATGGGAGTTAAATCATGTTACTTACAAACACCTACAAACATGATATTTTTAGAGTCACCAAAATCCAACAAATAGTTATGCAAGTTCTTAGCAAACATTATGATTGTAAGCAAGAAGGGTGGGGACTCTATTTTAGCTTTATAAATAGCTACATTGGCATTATCAATCTTGGACATATTTCTATATTTATTTGGCAAGTATTCTAGTAATATATGTCTTTACTCTATGATTTGTGTTAGTTCATGTAAATTAATATTAGATTTAATTTTATTCATGTCCTCTACAATATTATAACTAGTCTTATTGGAAGAATTGGAAGTATCAGTACTAGGTTTAAAAGTACTTTCCTTTGGAGTATTTGGATTATTATCTAAAGTGGTATCTAGAGGAGTACCAAAGTTGCTTGAAAGATTATAAGTATTCAAAATCTTCCTATGTTCTTTGTTCCTTAGAGGATACGTCTTCTTTAAGAACTGTTGGAAGGCATGAACTTATTTAGGAACATTATCAAGTTAATTATCTTTTTGGAAGGGGAAATAAAATGTTTCCACCATGAAGATATGGTCAGTAGGCTTGGATCCTAAAGTACCTACACCATTTTCTTTGTTAGGTACTATCCCAAAAGTGTCCAACTCATCTTAAAATCCTTCAAAGATACATTAAAATTGTTAAATGTCACTCATGAAGATGTAGTGTGTAGGTTGTTTCATTTCACATTTAAGGATGTTCATATGAATGGTTCTTAAATCTACCTAATAATTTTATCACTAGAAGCTTTGAAGGATTTAACATGTTCTTCTGTTATCATAATACCACTAGGACTAAAATTTGGCAAATATTTTTTTTGGATTGCAAGAGAGGTCATGAACCTTGAACATTAATATGAGATCTTCCTAACCAAACCATACCTTGATAAAGGTCAAATGCAAGGGTACCTTGGAGTGGTGAAGTTATTGATACTTTAAATGTATACATCTACTTTTGTCTCACCTAGCTTTCCTATGGATGCCTAATTTCAAAGATGATCACTTTAAATGTAAAATCAACCTTTATGCCTAGGTTCTCTAGTTTTTGAATGTGATCTTTTTTGGATTCTTAACAATTCCATCTTGAGGAATTTGAATCCTATTTGAAATATGATGTGTCAAATCAACCTTTATGAGGAATAGAGATCAAACTTGCACACTAAGCAAAATTTTCAAAGATTTATGTAAAGGACCACAAATGGCATCAATCTTGAACTTAGTCCAAAGATGTGTCCAATTACATAAATATGATCTATCTTTACAACTCTAAGTTTAAATAAACTCAGATCCATAAAAGATCTATCAATGTTTGATCAAAACACCTATTATAACCTCAAATACTTTGGATTCTCAAATTTTAAGCTATCTTTACCAAAATTACACATATATCCTTAAATACCTCTTGATATTTGTCTAAAATAAAGAAAAAATATGGGTCAAAGACCAAGATCAATGATATTTAAATGTTTGAATTAATAACTATGCAAATGTGTAAAGATAACACCAATCTTAGATCAAAACACACTAAAATTAGCAAAGATCATGTAAATTTACAAATATGCCCTCCTTCTAATACCATTAAAAGATTTTCCTATTGATTCCTTTAAATGTATCATAGGTGCTCTTAGTGTCTAAAGGACACTTCTCATTTTAGAATTTAGGGAATTCAAAGCATGAGTAGCATGTTATGGAAATCTGATTATCCGTTGTGAAATAGGGGCAGAGCAATAAAATACTCCATAATATCTATATTGATTGGTGTTTGGGACCCACCATGGCCAAATTTAGTGAAATATAAGAGATCTATGTTGTTATCAGTGAATTTATGATCTAGCTCTAAACTAAATATTAATCTAAATGAATATTTATAGTGAAGTTTAAACTAGAGTGATTTGGTCAAAAAGAAGAAAAAGGAAGGGTAGGGAAGAAAGAAGATATTCTAATTTTCAATCCAAATATTATGACAAAGTTTAGATTTCATCAAGACATACATTTAAACCAATAGATGACATGAAATAGCTTTAGCATAGATCTTACCATGTACTAGGCAATGGTCTAAGGAAAGGATGGAACAATGCAAATAAGAAACTAGATTCAATTTAAAGAATTACTTCAAAAGCAAATTACATTGACACATCTACAAGGGAAGAAAGATAAATGAAATAAACCTTAGATATTTCAAGTAACTTAACATAAGCATAAGTTAACAGATCTACATTCACATACTCATATCAAGAATTAATCAAAACCATTCAAATTTAGACATTCAAAAAGATAAATGAGACAGAAGCCATATAAAAATTGACACAAACAAATTTGGACAAACTTCTCAGTATTCCTTATATTAATTTCTTTGAGTATACAAAATATTTTTTTGCTCTAAAAACTTCCCCTACAAAAATAGTAATACTACCTTTTATAGGAGACTAAAGCAAAACACTGGTCAGTCATGAGATTACAAATGTATAAAGGTAAGGATAGTTTTTCTTTTACATAGTTCTAGACTACATTTCCTTTTCCAAAGTGAGTTGGCCTATAGGAAAATGTGCTAACAAAATACCACATGCCTTTACAAAAGAATATTCTAATTTTGAATATTATAAAATATATAACAAAGTATAATATTACTATTTACTCAGTAGGCCTTGATGTTCATGAAGAATATTTATGGATTTTTTATGTTTTTCATTAACTAACCTTAATTTTACATCTAGCTCCAATATACATTCATCCTCCTGGTCCTTCAAGTCATCAAAATCTCTATCATTTCTAACAATTACTTCTTTGATACTTCTTACCATATCAATTTTCTCCTCTATAGTTAGGATCATGCCCAAGATCCTATTGTTGTCATTCCCAAAGTAGCCCTTACTCTTGCTCCTAACCTCTTACATAACCAAGGTGACTCTGTACTTATACTCATCATCTACAATAATGCCTAAGGAGCTAATCATGGTAGGCATGGCAAGCATGGTTCCAAGAATATATTCAATTCTTCTTATCAGCTTTTCATCATCCATTTGGAGCCTCTCCAAGTTCCTTAACCATGTGCTCAAACCCTAGATACTATCAACAATTACTCTCATGATTATATTCATGTGGGCAAGGCTTATGGTTTTAAAACCAAGGATCCTATTCTCAACTAGTATTTTGATTAGCTCCTTTAATTTATCTTTTGAACCCCACCACTGGGCAATCAAACCCTTGGTTATTTCATCTAGGTGAGCTAAATGACTATTCCTTGTCTTCATTTTCTTTAAACATTTAAACATATCATGCAAATATGCCTCAAACATATTTATCATCTCCTCTAAGACTGATATAATAGCCTATGGATTGATGTTTTCCTTTCCTTCTATAGGTTCTCTATCTTTGATATAGGATTTTTATGCCTAATTTTAGTTGGGTTGAATGGGCATCATCTAGTCCAACTATGTCTTCCTCATGGATTGGGTGTTCACTAGGTGCCTAGCCTCCCACTTGATTTGAGCCCACAAAAGGCTCAACTCTTTGAAAAGTGAACTCCTCATTCCCAACCATGGTCTTCTTTGTAGTCACTCTCTCCAATCCTTCTGATGGTCAAAGGAAAGGGGTGAAGGATTCCTTTCTTTTTCTACTTGCACACACCATATATATCATTAAAAATTTGGTATGTAATTTCTTATTCTACCAATTTGGTTATCACATGGACTAGTAGTTTGAGGGGTTGAGTTATGGTCCCTTCCATTCTAATTACTATGCAATTTGGATACAACTAGATATCTCTAATCAACTTTATGTACTTATTAACTAGAGGGCTAACCCTACCCATGGGGATCTATGTGGTATCTTCTACCAAAGTTGGATATACATAATCACAAATGAATTGTATGTTATGTCTATACTTAAATATGTGCAACTTGGAATAGTGGTGGTAAATAGAATGTCTCCTCTTAGGTTACCAATTCTTTATGTCAGGGATCTTGGTGGTGGCCAATAAGCCATCTAGAAGATAGGATATCATAAAGAAGTGGTAGCTTGTTTTCTTCTTTATGGATTTGAATTACTAATTCAAACAAATGTTAATCATCTCACCTATTGGGGGTATGATTCTCTTTTATACCATGAAGTATACATAAGGTACCTAGATCTTGTTAACATGTGTGGTGGAAGGGGCTCCAGATAACTTGTTCAGCAAGGTCATCATTATTCTGATCCCTTCCTTAAATTAGACAATCAATATCTTCCCAGTGGGGTTTTAGATCACTTGGGTTATGGTAAATATCCATGGGGTAACAATAATGTTTAAGTCATTTTTGTTAGTCCATGTTCTAATTATAAGCAAGTCTATTTGGGGCTTGCATAATTTGTAGTAGCTTTCATATGATAGGGTACAATATATGATACATTGTTTAAAGTATGTTCATGAACTATCCAATATTTCTCAATATTACAATCTATAAAAATTGGGGTAATAACATTTATGTAGTGCAATACCTTAGGTTTTACAATAGCATAATGGAGACTGGTCATCTAGATAGAGACTATGGAATTTTATCTATGGAGGATCATAGCATTATTCTTCTCTTCCCTTATGATGGATTGCATCTCCTCAATAGTCCAAAAATGATCAGACCAGTTTCTATTTCTTGTGTTCAATGATGCAACATCAAAGTCTATAACCTTAAAGACCCTTCCCTTATTGTCTAAATTCAAGTATAACTCTATGTCATCCCTTTATTGTTGCCTTCAATTTTCCATGACTTTAAAGCTTACAAATTATTCACTAGTGGTCTTCAAATATCCTATGGATTAGTTTTATCTTGCTTAGATAACAATTGAACTCTTTATGGATTGACTATGATTAATTATAGTTCAAATTAGGGCTTTGTGTGGTGGTTAGGGCTAGTTTATAGCTTTAATGGCAATGATAGCTCAGACTTAAGCTAATTTATGCCTTGGATTTGACTGAGACCCATGCCTTTATACCTTTTCCTTTTCATGCCCACCAAATATTTGATGTCATTTTGTGCTTTTATGGTTCTTAGGTGGTATCTATCTAGTAGATTTTGTGGCATTTTTCATAAATGCTTTAAAGGAACTAGTCATTGTATTTTAAATCCTTCTTTTGATTTATGTCATTAGATATTTTCTCAAGGATCAAAGTGGACCATTGATCATGATATTAGGGGTTGAATGTTATTGGTTGTCTTTGAATCAGCCTCCATGGTTGTGCCACTTGGCACATTCATAGGCCCCTTAGGATTTTCATTCCTTTAGTGAACACATGCTCACCATGTGTTAGTCCCATCATCCTCTAGGGTCTCATTAAATAGTCTCTATTGATTACGTTATATTTGATCATTTTCCTCACTTAAGCACAAAACATTGATCATGATTAAATATAATTCATGCCATTGGTTTGATGGATCAAAGGCTTTAGATTCATTATATCTTCTTCACTCCATCTGATTAATCCTTGTGATGAACTACAATCCATCGATCCTACAAAGAGCAGGGACTTTAATTAGCATCGAGATATAGGAAGGAACTTAGGATAAATATTTTAATCTAAAATTTATGTCATGTTGATAAATAAATTGTAAACTTTAGGATAAAATATTTAATCCAAGTCTTAGAATACACTTAAAATGGACCCAAATAATAAGCGGACTTAATGAGGGTGTTAACCTATGGTTTTATCGTAAAACTTTAGTCTAAAACTTTAAGCTAAGTTTTAAGGCATGTGGACTTATTTTTTAATTAAAAAATAATAAAATTATTTAGCCTAAGGATTTTTATGTTAATAAATACCATAGGAACCTTAGGATAAAGATTTTTATTTAGTCTATGTTTGTGAGTTGTTAGACCACAAGATCATTTTATCATTTAAGTTCAAAGACCCTAAGTTTTTATTTCCCAAAAATGGGGGTCAAATTGAATTAAAATGCAAGTAATAATATTTTAGAAACATTTTAATTCATATGTTTATGTCTAAGCAAAATAATCGATGAGCTTAAATTTTATGGCTTCACAGACATTAATGACGGCCTTGTGAGCATAAAATAATGTTCATGAGAATGTCAAATTTAAGTTCATGAATTTCATAGGTCCATAGATCATGGATTTAACATGCTCCATCTGATCATTTAGTCCTAACCAAATTTAGACCATTGATTAAGATCCTAGCACATGCATACCAATTGTCCTTGTAATTATGAAGAGGATTGAGTTAGCCCATAGATCAACACGTATGAAAATTATAGTAAGTTAAAGGCCTAAGTCTTTAAATGTTAATAAAATGGGTCTCTTTGAATATTATAGTCATAACTTAAGGTTTTATCCTAAGGTTTATTATATTTAAATAATATAATAATCCTTAAGGTAAAAACTTAGGTTAAGTCTAAGTTTTAATACACTAGGCCCTTTTAACTCTAAGCCCAAATACTAGAGTGCCACATTGTGACTCCATGGGACTCTTGAGATTTTGACTTCATTTGACCCTAGGGAGGGTTCACAAAGTGTTGACCAAGATTTAGGTTCCTGAGATGGTGACACTGATCATCCTCACAGGGCTTCTTTAAGCCTTTGACATTTCAATGCCAAATTCACTCTGTAAGATCCTTTTAGGTGAGAAATCATAGACCATTGATAAAAATATAGATACTTGCACATGATTGTCTCTTTTTGTATTCTTAAATTTGTAGCATAAGTATTATATTAAGGTTTCATTGTGGTAATGAATACAATGAAACCTTAAGATAAAACTTAGGTTAAGTTTTTATTTAATAAAAGGGGGCTATTTAATCTTGAGTATGATTACGCACTGTTCAATCTTTGATCCCACTTAAGTGTGGATTATTGATCATGATCTGAGAAAATGCATGTGATTGGTATGATGGATCAAGGATTTAGATTCATCAAGTTTCCTTCACTTTTTTTTATCACTTTATGTGATGAAGCAAGAGCCATTAATCATGAAAAAATGTAAGATGCTTAATTTAGGGCCTTGGTTGACATAAGAAATTAGGTTAAAGTTTTAAGACTAAGGTCTTGTTCATGTTAATAAACATAAATAAGGCCTTAGGACTAAGACTTTAGGATAAGTATGTAATAAAAGGGACCACATGATGCAAATAAATGGGACTTGGTTAAGAACATAAAGGACCCTACAAAAATAAATGTTAGACCTTGTTAAAATAAAGAGAATAGAAAGGGGAAATATAAAAATACCAAGCATGATTTTTAGACTAGGGTTTAGATGTGCTAAAAACATGACTAAGCCTTAGCATAAAAATTAGGCTTAAGTATAAACCAAGTTCAAAATATTCCCACCAAATTTGTTCCCACCAAATTTAAATTTGAATCAAGGGTCTAAGCTAGGGTTTTTTGAAGGAGGGTTTTAGAACATGAATCCAACTATGGTTATCACAGACCAAAGGCTAGTAAAATCTTGAATGAGGAGAAAACTATGAAAATCCTAGCATGATCCATTAATAAGAGTGTAATGAAACATGTAACTTAAGACATGAAGGCCAACTATTAGTAATATTAGGCAAGGCTAAATCAAAACCATGAACAAATGGGCCAACTTCATCAGGCGTGGACAATCTTCAAATCCTAATAATGTTCAAAATATCAAGCCTTTAGTGTTAAGGTTTAAATTATGCACAAGGGTTCTTATTTTATAGAAATGGGAGTATGTTGACCTCAACATCATTTTCCAAAGGGAAGATCACTAGTTATCACGTCAAGGCAATAAGTGTAAGTGGGTGATATTTCAAGATATGTTATGATGTTTGTCTTTTAACCCCTATTTTGAGATTATGTAAAGTGTTCTCTTTGTGTTAGTTATGTATAAGAATTGACAAGTCTTGAAATGGTCTTAATGGTCTAAACTTATTCATATTGAAGATGACCCAATGTTGCAATGCATGACTTATCATGAATGCATCTAAGTATGTTGATAGCCTACAAATTATGGTAATATTAGAGGGATAAATATGTTATATGAAGAATGTAGTAACCTTGTCTAGGTAATTAACATGTTTTAAGGTCTTTTAGTAGATATTAAGTTATCTTATATTTGAATTTTCACTTGAGAGCATATGTATTGCCTTAAAAATGGGTGTTTGACAATGGAATGATGTTATCTTAACCAAAAAACACCACTAAGACTATCAATTACACCCTCAAAGGTCTCTATTATAATCATAGTCCCATGATATAATGGTTTCATATACAAAAGGGTGTCCTTTCATAAGTCAAATTATTTTATTTTCCACTAAAGGGGCCCACACTGGGAAAGAATGGTTTTTCACCTTCCCTCCACCCATACTCCCTATTTTGAATGCATTTAAACCTCTCATTTCCCTTCCTCTATACACCAATAATGTTTCAAGATCTAAAAACCTAAGAAAATGTAGGAAAGTAGTGTTTTTTAGGTGTTTTCAAGTGAGTATAGATCTATATAATATGATCATGGTTATAAAAGGTAAGGGATCTATAGAGGGGACTCAGCACAAACATAATGTAAGAGAATCTAGGAGTTTCAAGTTAAAAAGGTTAAAAAATGACCCCTCATTTCCATTATCATCCTTGGTAGCTTGGGATAGCCTCTCACATTATTGTTTAATATGGATAGGAGAGAGAATATGTTGAATTAAACTCTTGTACAAAGGAAGGGGGTCTAATGTAATTAGGATCCTTAGCATTGGTTTGTAGAATGATGTGCCATGATTTATGAATAATGGTTAAGAACCTAAGGTAGTCAAAATAGTCTTTTGCATCCACATAGGGTCAAGATTAGAATGATTTTAGTGTGATTATAGTTGGGTTAAATAAAATGATGGTTGTGTTATCTTTTACAAATCCTCAAGGTCCTTCCATTGTATTTTCCACCCCTGGTTCACACATGTGATTCCATGGGAATAAGAAACCTTCAGGTTAAAGTTGTATACTGCAAGCAATGTTTCATTTATGATGAAGGGATTTTAATGCATATATCTAAATATGAGAAGTGGTTTAAGGCTAAATGATGGTTTCTTGGGATCATTCAGGTCTTCTTTCCTTTTTAACACAAGTGGAGTGATCAAATGAACCGTCAACTCCCTCAAGATCCTACCTTTAAATGGGACTACCTATGTATTTGAACTTCATTTCAAGTGAGAATAGAGTTTTCCATGGTGATGGATATTAGAGGTCATTAAAAAAATATGGAGTATGCAAAGGTGTTATATTCATGTGAAAGGCTCCCTCTTTTAGAAATAATAGGCCTCATTATGGCCCTCAAGGCCAAGAAACCATATACTATCCTTCCAATGATTTCATAGACCTATTTAGTAAAGTTTAAGGTTCATTATAAGAGTTTAAGGTATTTTTGAAATCTTAGGTTTTAGTTTCTCCCTTTATATGCTTGATTAATAAATTATAAATGTTTTGCCTTATTGAGTATATGAATTCAGGTGTTTAAGGTCACTGTAGGTCATTTTGATCAAGA
The DNA here is from genome assembly GCA_037957365.1 of Torreya grandis. Lineage (NCBI taxonomy): Eukaryota > Viridiplantae > Streptophyta > Pinopsida > Cupressales > Taxaceae > Torreya > Torreya grandis. The sequence goes on from JARHVA010003865.1 coordinate 629,444, forward strand.
GTCAATAGTCCATATATCATATCTCAAAGGGTATATGTTTTTTAATAGTTCCATAAAGCCATTTCACCTATCAATAGGCCTTGGTTTCCAAAATAAAAACTCCATAGAGACCTATGACTACCACCTACCAATTTGAACCCTAATGCCCAAGATTAAGGTATAAAAGTAAGGCCAAATTTTTCATATAACCATGAATAGCCATTAAGGTTTTTTTTAAAATGGTCTCTTCAAGTGTGAGTATTGTTGATAAACTATAATTTTAGAAGGTCAACTCATGCAAAACCTTCAAAAGGGTTTTCCAATATCATCATACAGTTAAACCTATACAATGCAAAGATGGGTCATGTGTTACAAATATGATAATCTTAAGGAGAGGCATTCATATTTAATAAATTTCAACTAAGTCTCTAAAATAGTATGGAAGACCCCTCTTACTCATGGGCCTATGTAAGAAACCCCTTCATAGTCAAACACCTAAACCCCATCACCTACAAGACTATAGGTAGTGTGCCTTCAATATTGGATATGAGGTGTTATATTCACATGGAGGAGAGGACTTAGACAAAGAGGTAAAGTGTTGATACATATTTTATGCATACCATAATCAACAAGGTAGTCTCTAACATTTTAGATCTCAATATAGGTAAACTCCACTCAAGGGCATGATTTTTAGGTATGTGGTCATTGACAACTTTTTGATGGAATAGCTGGTAGGGTATGTAGGTTGTTGACAAAGTTTTTTCAATGGAGGTGTGGTCCCTAAAAGGTAGTTAATATCTATGTGATTCAGATGGATGGTTAGCTTCTAATCTAAAGTGGGTAGGTTTCAAAATAAACTCAAAAAATGAGGGAAGGGTAAGGAAGAAAAGAAGACTCTATGGTTTTTAGGAAATCCTTTTATGCTTGGTTTATAGACAGACCTATACTCTCAAAACCTATGCCTATTGTTAGCAAAAATTGCATAGACATAATCAAACATGGTTAAGAATTTTAAGGATATAATGATTTAGGAAATTCAAAAGCCTCAAAAAAAGTTGCTCCTTTTAGGGTAGTTATTACACACTCTTACTCAAGAGATTATGGCTCAAGCTAGTGAAGTATTTGAGGTAGCTTTGGCACACACATAGAAAACTACATCAAAGAAATCACTAGTACACATTCAAAATTATGAATAAAACAACTTGAATATCTTAGCCAATATATTTTACCAATCTCTTAATAGTTGTTGTACATCTACAAATCAGTACATCAATCAAAATAATCAATAATCCATTTATAGATATTGCACACTAAATATTATTAAAACATACAACCAAATAAAGTAACAACTAATTACATATAAATTAGAAATAAAATATACAAACACATTCACTGATGATAAAAATTGATGTTCCTCCTATATTTAAAATTCTCTGACAAAAATCTAAATTGAATTAAAATTATTTGTATAGACTTTTGGAAAGGGTCACCTCATCCTCTAAATCCATGCAAAGTCATTACATATAATAGTTAGAACATGAGTTCTAGCTATAGTCCAAAACTGTGTAAGATTCTAGTTATATTTTATCAGTTTAAGTTAACCTTTGCAAAAATTATGCAACATATGCATGTTTATAAAGATAATCAAATTTTTATAATTATAACTTTAACGTATGCAAACTTTAAATATATGCATTGTTTATAGAATTGTAAATGCATCTTTTTATAGGTTGTGAGAAAAACCTATTATATATTTTAGATTAGCTACCTTCAAATAAAACTTAGACATGCATCAAAGGCAAGTACCATTTTACCAATGTTTTATAACCAATGACACTATTGTTAGTTATGACCAATCTAACTGATCTATGCATTACATGTTACATGTGCCTTTATATAATATCCCTTTTTACTGATTTATAGGGTCCTTGTATTGAAATATTTGATAGTGTTAAATTTAATTTACCTTTGAGATGCCATATAGCTGTACCCTTCTTATGTTTTGTTGCCTGATATTTATTTTCATATTCACCAACTAGATTAGTTCTAAGACATGCATGTTCATATTCTAGCTTAATTATGAGACCCAATGCCTGTCATTAAATATAGCTCAAGTGTCAAAATATCTACATGTTTTTTTATGTCATTTCATTTTCTACCTTTTAAAATATGATTTTTTTTCCTTTAGTACATGCATCCCTACCTCATTAGATCTAGATCTTGGAAAAGTCCATTATTGACTCACACCATTCGATCTTTTACATGGTAGAATGCAAGAATACCACTTGGTATATATGTGGGGCCTCTATGCTCTTGATATTCCTAGCTCAAATTTTTGTGTGCCACTTGGTAGCTCCTCGCTTGTTCTATGACCTTTGAATTTTCCACATTGATCTCACATTTTTTATTTTCTGGGCTCAAGTTAATGTATTTCATAGATCTTAGTGTTTTGACTCATTGACTCCTAAGAACTTAACACTTATCACATCCTCATTCCTTTGAAAAGTATCTATTGATATCAAATTATTAGATCAACTATATGGATTTATTTTGGCCATCAATCTACCTAGGCCCACTAACCTTTGATTTCAAAATGGCTAATTTACAAGCCTAAATTTGACATCCAAACAACTGTCAATGACATCCTCATGACCATCAATGGCATCCACGTGATCATCAAAATTTAATCCCCTAAATTTTTATTTTCAAGCTTAATTTTAACATTCACACAAGCATCAAAGATGTCTATGTGACCATCAAATCAACTTTAACTCCCTATGAGATTGACATTTGTCATTTCCTGGTTCACTTGATTCTGTAATCATAAATGAAAAGAGGACTTAGCATATATATATATATATATATATATATATATATATATATATATATATATATATATATATATATATATATATATATATATATATATATATATATATATATATATATAAATTTAGACCAAGGTCTCAAAAATGAAATTAGGACATAATTTAAATCCCAAGTTTTTATACTTATTTATAAATACAAATAAATCCTAAGTCTAAGCTAATGTTAAATAAGTGTTCATGTGTTTGCCACTTGGCAGCTGTTTGGGGCTTCACTAATCTCTTGACTATTGACATTGCTTATTCCTACATGTTATTAGATCTCTATATTGGGCTCCCATGATGGTGACACTTGTCACCCTCATGGGGCTCAATAGGTTTTTTGAATTTTCAACCATTGTTCTCACTTTTTTGGATCAACTAGGACTGAGTTAATGTGGTTTGTTGGATCTACAAGCATAGAATAAAGGACATAATTTAATATAAAGGACCCTAAATAAATATTCTATCCCAAGGTCTTAGTTTTATTAATAAAATATGATTAGGGCCTAGGCTTATAATATATAAAATATCCCCTACATTATTTTAAATGACCTATCATAGAGAAATATGATTGGGACCTTGGATAAAATATTAAATTAAGCTCAAAACATAATAAAATGCTCTCTAAGTAGGGGTTCCACTTGGCAATTTCATAATATTTTTGGTCAATTGATCTTGGTAGTAGGGTATTGTTTCAACCATTTTATGTGGGGTAGTTGTTTTGGGATTTTTGTTGGGAGGCAGTCTTTACAATAGACCCATAACAAAAATCCCAAAGACCTAATTTTTATCTGAAAAAATGTCTGAACATAACTTTTGAAGCATGTACATTTTCATCAAACAAAATGTCCAAGACATAAGCCCACATTCTATTTTCATTAGACAAAATGTCTAAAACATAACTTCTAAAATAATTATTCTAGTGCAAAAGGCCCAAATTAATTAGTCCAAGATAAAAGTCTTGAAGGATAGGCTCATAAGATAAAATTCCCAAGACAAAAGTCCTAAAGGGTTATTTCAAAAAGGGTCAAATCACAATGATATCAGAAAAAGGCTACAAAAAAGGTTGAAAGGAAAATGTGAAAATTTTTATGGGTCATTCTATCAAGTAAAATAGCCACAATAAAAACATTGAAGACCCAATTCTATCAGATAATGTTTGAAATAATTTTGTTGAGGAAAAAAATTCCATAAATTTTTTTTTGATAAAATAAATCCAAAATGACAAATTGCATAAGTCCCAAAAGAGATACAAGATAAAATGCCTAATAGAATAAGTCCAAAATAATTATAAAGATAGTCTATGAAAACATAGTACCAATGCTATCTTGCCAAAGTATGAAAGGCCAATAGTCATTATTTTCCCAAAATTTTCCAAAAACACATAGAAGAGGGGCTCAAAGTTAAGACTATAATCTAGAAAAAGGTGGGTCCCCATTTTCTATAAAAATAAGGGGGATGTCAAGTACAACAAATGGTGACTTACAAGGGGAATACTCTTGAGTATTCAATAACATAGAACTCTAGTTTTCAATCTTAAATCAATCATGAAGTGTGTCATAGAAGAATACTTAAATTAGAAAAATGGAAGAGACTCCTAAGTTCCTTCATACAATATAATTGCCTTTTAATTTCTTAGATCTGTGTGTGTCAAAATGTGTAATTCATTTATCCCTTGTTGTGGTGAGTGTTTCAAAGGCTTTATGAAATTATAGGTTTCATTCCAGTTTCTATTAAAGCTAAAAATAAGTGAAGATCAAGCATTGCTCTACTACTAGCCAAACATCCATAGCCCTGACAAACATACCTTGGAATTTTATTCTCATTTAATTATTTTATTTTGATCATGATACGTGGTACATTTACCTTATTTCATAATGAAATCCTTTTGATTTTATTTTTCTCTTTTGAATTCATTGGTTTTTTCTTCTTTTGTTTTTTCTTTTGTTCTTGAATGGAAAAGAGAAGAGCCAAAACCCTAGTGAGCTAGTATAATTATAAAACAAATCATTACTAGAATGTCCCTACTAGCCACATTTATACCTATAATTGTCATTTCCAACAATTATTTAATGTGATAAGTGTATTTGATCCAATAAAACAAGAAAACTTTCTAAATTTATATGAAGTACTCTGAGAACAACTTTCACATGCTTGATAAAAGTATTCAATTGTCACACCATCTAGAATAATCCATCATTACCTACCTTCATCATAAAGACTCAAGACTCAAGACACAAAATAAACCTAATTTTGTGAATTAATCCCAAATTACCTATTCTCTTTTTACTTTTCCCCCTTTATACAAGTCCTAAGCTCAATTGGTTTGGATTTTAACTTGGTTATAGTTAGAGAAAACACAATTCTTATTGTTAGAGAAAACAATAAATAACTAATCTAATAAAGTGGGAAACCTAAAATAAGAAATCAAAAATCTAATCTAAGAAAGAAACAAAAAAACTATCTTAAGAAAACACTAAAATCTAGTCTAGAAAGCATGAAATCTATTCTAATTCTATGTTTAAATTTATCCACTTCATTAGTCTAGGGTTCCTTCAAATGATACATCTATGAATTAGTACTTCAAAAACTACTAAATTAATGGATATGTAAGATCATTTCCTTAGAGATCATTTAGATTAAATTCATTATTTCCCATGATCTCTAAAATCTGGTATGGTCCAATCCATAGTGGGGCAAACTTATCATGCTTTCTTTTCTTCTCATGGACTTTATCCCAAAGTAGCACTAGATCCAAAATCCTAAATGCTTTGAATTTTTCTCTCTTATCAAACCACCTCTTGACCACTTATTGGTGCCTATTGAATGTTTGTAAGGTCTCATTCCTTGAATCTTCCATTTTTATTATGTCCAATAGTCTTGATTCTACGTTATCATTTGGTTCCATGCAGTCCTGCATGAACTGATAAGTGGGTAAATTGAGTATAATTGGGAATACTAGCCTACATCCATAAAACAAAAATTAAGGTGAATATTTAAGGGCTTTTTTGTGTCTAATCTAGTCTACCCAAGGAGCATACTTTAGTAAATTATGCCATTCCCTAGGCTTATCTCGAGCTGATTTCTTAATTACATTGATCAGATTCTTATTCATTGATTCTGGTAGTCTATTTCCCTGGGGGTAATAGTTAGAATATAACTTGATAATAATCTAGTTTTCATGTAACCACTTAGTAAATTCTATTGATATGAAATTTGGTCCATTTTCACAAACTAGAGAAATGGGTGTGCCAAATCTGGTTGTTATATGTTCCTCCAAGAAGTGAAACACATCTTGTGCTCTATAATTCTTTGTGGATATGGCTTTAGTCCATATAGTATAGTAGTCTATGGTGGTAAGAATAAATTTATGTCCTATTGATGAATTTAGATTGATGACACTAATGAAGTCTAAACCCATTTGGAAAAATGGCCTTTCTTCAATAATTGGTTGTAAACACATTACTACACGTACCTTCCTCTTGGCTAAAGTTTGACATTCATGGCATGTTCTGACATGAATATGAGCATCCTTAAATATGGTTGGATAATAGTAGCCCATTCTTAATATCTTACAGGCTATGGTATTACCAAAAGAGTGACCACTACCTATCTTCTAATGTAAGTTCTCTAAAAAAAATTAGCTTCTTCTATAGATACACACTTAAGATAAATATGTTCATAATTTATTCTATAAAGTAATCCCTTCTTGATCATATAATTAGTAGATTTGATCTTTAAATCTCTTTTTCTCTCTCAATTAAGATTTGGGGAACAAGTTCTTGTAAGTAAATATTGTATTATATCAGTATACCACTCTTCTTTAATTACTTGAACTTCACATACCTCTTCAATGGTGGTGTGTGGATATAGTTCAGTCATGAGTTGAATAGTGCCTTAGCCCTAAATAATATATACAACCTTGATCTCTATGTCAAATTATTTTATCTTGGCCATACATTTTCCTCATCATTCTCCTAGTTCATTCTATGATAGGGTGAACTTGACCATAGGATCATGCATAATGTCAATGATTTTATTCCTCAAAATTTAATGCCAAAATTTCTTCATGACTTTGATAAGGGAAAAAATTTGTTTGTCAATCATGGAGTACTTGAGTTTTGCATCTTTCAAATTTGTGATCATAAATATAATTGGATACTCAGTCTTGCCCTTCTTCTATGTGATGATAGTTGTAATCATATACTCTAAATCAAATGAATATAAGTAGAAATGTTTATTAAAATTTGGACTGATTAATACTAGAGCCTATGATATTACATCTTTAATGTCTTGGAAGGAGTTTCAGTCTTTAGCTATTCACTCTATTTTAGCATCTTGCTTGAGCATGGCATTCAAAGGTTTAATAATCTCTACAAATCCTAAGATGAACTTCCTTACAAAGTTAATCTTTTTGAAGAATGATTTAAGCTCCTTCTTGTTGTTTTGTGGTTGAATTTTTAAATTCTCTTGATTTTTTTCTAGATCAATGGTGATCACATCCTTGGTGATGATGAGCACCAAAATATTACCTTCAATCACTCTAAATATGTTTTTATTTGGGTTTAATAAAACCCTAAACCTTTTACATATCTCAAATATTGATTATCAGTGACTTATATGGTCTTTCATATTCTTTGAAAATACTATAAGATCATCCATATAGATGATCATGAGTTTTTTTGTTAGTCCTTTAAAATCATGATCCATGGCATGTTGAAAGGTAGATCCTATATTTATTAGGCCAAATCAAAAACTCTTTATGCATAAGTTCCCCACTTTTTAGTGAACATTGTCTTCATTCTATCCTCAGATTGTACTAGTACTTAATTTTAGCCTTACAATCCATCTAGAAAGGACATCATTTAGAACCAATTAATATTTGTATCACCTCATCCAGAAAAGGTAGAGGATAACTATTCTTTTTATAATCCTTATTCAGATTCTTAAAATTAACACATAATCTGATCTCACCATTTTTTTTCTTAATGGGACCAAATTGGCCACCTAAGTAGAATATCTTATTGGAAAGATGATTTTTGAGCTTAACAGCTTCTCCACTTCTCTCTGAATGAGAGTCTCCATAATAGGATTGCCTAGCCTTTACCTCTACCTAAATGGTTTATGATCTAGCTTCAAGGGATTCATATGAGTAATGACCTATGGGTCATACACCTTCAAGACTACATATGTCCAAGAAATGGCATCCATGTATTGAGTGATTAAATCCTTCACTTGTTGTCTCTCTTTTGGGTTGTAGCTACGATCGATATTAACATAATGTGGGTTATGTTTATCTCTTAGATTTTTCCTTTTGAATTTTGATTCATTGATCTTGGGTTGCCTGAGTTGTTGAGCTTGAGGGTCTATGTTGAATAGTCTTTCAAAAAAGACCAACCTAACTAGAATTTGATTCTCTTTGAGTTGGAGAATGCCTTCTTTATCTAATTCCTCTTGACATAGGTGATTAATTTCCTTATCATTGATTATTTATGATTTGAATTCCCCTGAATTAGTTAAAAATTAAATAATCTACTAGTCATCATTAAAGACCTAAAAAAATTCTAGGTTATGTAAAATGCAAAGACACCATACCAATTTAATAGAGAACCTTTTTACCTTAGATTCTTGTAATGGATTAAAATTAGCAATAGTAGTAGATAATGAGTCTACCTCTTGATTTTGCTCTCTAAAAAGTGATACTATGTTGAAATCTTCAAATATTTCAATCAGGTCCCATGTTCTATGATTATATCTCTTTAAATAAGATATCTTGCATTGGTATTTATTTTTGACTTGATTGACCACCAACATTGAGTCACCAAATATTGATATTTTCTTTACATTATTCTTAAGTGAAAATTTAAATCCCATAATTAGAGCCTCATACTCATCTCAAGTGTTAGTGCATGGAAATTACAACCTGTATGCTACCTATTGACAATTGGATTTTCACCCTTGAGGACATGCTTATTTTTCCTCATCCAAGTGGAAAAATGGAATCATCTCTCTTACTGTGGGTGATAATTTAATTGAGATGAATCTCTAGATTAGGGGCTAGCTCCCCTTGATGCACCTTTAAAACTCTCTCTAATCTATCAAGTGTGAATGAAAAGATTTCAAGAAAATAACTAAGAAAACAAATGGTGATGCACCAATATTTGGTATCCTCCCAATTGACTGAAAGCACTACTTTAAAGACAAAACAAGGTGTTTTCTTACACAGGACTCACAAGTCAAGATCAATTACTATATCAATATTTAATATGCTAGATTCAAGAATTTATATGATTCTTAAGAAGGAAATTAATAATTCAAATAAATATACAATCATGAATCACTTCTAAGATATCTCTACACTTAAAAAAGAATATTAGAAAAGACCTACAATAATCTTCTTTTTGTAAATTGGTAGACCATCAAGAGTACAAGCTAAAAAAAATAATGATTCACTAGACTAGACCAACAATGATTCAATATTACATAATATGAGAGGCAATCACACTTGTGTATCTCTTTAAGAGTTCTTTGAGTACAAATCTAGCTAGAGTTTCCCCAATAACTAGTGGAGGATTCTGAAGAAGCCAAAAGAATTCATATATATATCCTTTGAGAGGTGGAGCAATCAAAGGAAGTTCAAGGGTTACTTGGATGTGTCATCCTTAAATAATCAATTACATTTGCATGGGTGAAAAGTGGGTGATCTATGCCATATCATTGAATGATTGAACTACAACTAAACCAAAAGCAAACCTTAGTTACAATTGCCACTTGTTACCTTTATCCTTGCCTTCAGGTTCCTGTTGATCCTTTCTTTTAAATTCTAATGGCTAGTTTTCATAGTTTGAAATTGATGTTCTACGAGCCATCACCTTTCAATTATTTCTTCAAACTTTTATTTCCTTGGAATTCTTGTCTTGGCACTTTTCTTGAAAGAATTTATTCTAGTCTTTTTTTCCTTTGTTCTTTTCTTTTATCTTTTTGCTTGGTCCTTTATGCCTTAAAAATTTTCCATAAATAAAAAATCTGAAGGAAATCACCTTTTTTTTGTATTGAACAAAATGTCTAAAATAATTGGACTTTGGCACCTTTTCAAGTATTCTAAAAGAATTCCTCAGATAATTTCTCTGAAAAAATTCTTTTGGACTTTTTGTTTGGCCATTTTTTGTTCTTTGAAAAGACCCTATATAAAAGTGAAAAAGACCTTTTTGAAAGGAAACATACCCTTCAACTTCTTATAAGTGACCCTTTGAAAAAAATTTAAGTGTCTCTTCTAAAAGGAAAATACCCTTCAAATTTTTTAAATGGTCCACTCTCCCATGGAAACAATCTTTCAAGATTTTGAAAATGTCCCGTTGGGAAAGTTTAAAGTGTCTACTTAGCCTAAAAGGTCCTTCAGAAAATTTGTCACCTACCCTTCGAAAAAGTTAAAATACCCTTTAAAAACTTTGCAACGTATCCTTCAACAAAATGAAAGTGTCCTTCAAAAAAATGAAATGATCCTTTTAAAATGCAAGTGACCCTTAGAAAGATTTGTAAGTGTCCACCTTTTAAAGAAAATACCCTTCAAGAAAGTTGAAATTCCCTTTAGAATTTCTAAAAATTACCTTTTGGCCTTCTTTCAAATGACCCTTTCAGAAAGTTTAAAGTGTCCTTTAGCTTGGAAAAGTCTTTTAGAAAAGTTTGAAACATACCCTTCGAAAGAGTTGAAGTGTACCATTTCTTGCAAGAAAGATACCTTTCAAGAAATTTGTTTTGGATAGAATGTCTAAAATAATTCCTTCAAAAAAGTTACAAGTTTCCCTTTGGAAAATCTATCTTGGACAAATTGTCCAAAATAATTTGGCACTTAAACAAAAAATTGAAAACAAAAATCCAAAAGAATAAACATTTGGCAAAAGACCAAAATAATTCCTTTGAAATAATTAGACTTGTACATTTGTTGGGTCTTGACAAAGAACACATCTTCCAGAGAAAAAATAAGTACTAGACCTAGCCAAAGATATAGACTTAGACATTTTTTTGCAAATAGTGGTGCCCAATTTTGGCTTGAAGGACCAAAATTTGGTCACCAAAATGGTGACTCATAGGGATAGTATGCCTACTATACTAACTAGACCAATAGCCTTATCCAACTCAAGGATAATGGTGTTAATGGATTCTTGAAGATGACTAACAAGGATTATGCCAAAACAAAACACAAGGAAACACACCACACAATAATAGCAAGACCAAACAAAAACAAAACAAGACAAAGACAAACTCACACATGTACATCAACACTTAAGGAACATAATGAAAGTAAGAAACTATGTAAAAAATAAAAAATAACTTTAGTAATAATGATTTAGATATATCCCATTGATTGGGATATGCAGCTCCTCTCCATCCAACTTTGAGAGTTGGAAATCATTATGGTGTTGGCACTGTGTGATCATATATGGGCCACTCTACAAAACATCAAAATTTGTGTGCCTTCTAGGTTTGGCCCTATCTTATCCCATTTTAGGACAATGTCTCCTTCTCTAAAAATCCTTGGCATGGACCTCTTTTCAAAATACTTCTTTATTTGTTCTTTGTGAGTTATCATGGTTTGCATAGCTTGATCTCTTATCTCCTCATGCTCCATCAACTCACATAATCTAACTCCCATGCTCTCATTATCCATCAAATATAGCTGATAGGTGAGGTTTAAATCTAGTAACTCAAGTTAGATAGGAATCCTAGCCTCTCTTCCATACACAAGTGTGTATGTGAGTTCTTAATTGCTCTCTTTGGGGTGATCTTATCAACCCAAAGGGTTGTCTTTAGCTTGGTATACCAATTCCTTTGATTCTCCTCCATTGTCTTATTTATGATCCTAATTAATTTCTTGTTTTTGGACTCAGTTAGTCCAATCTCTTGGGGATATTAGTTAAAGGAGGTGGTAAAATGAATGCCATGCTTCAAAGCCCATTCACTTGTCCTTGTAACTAAGAAGGTTAATGCATTATCTAAAATGATTGTTGAAAGAGATCCAAACCTAGTTACTATACCTTCATAGAATTCCAAGACTAAGTTTTCATTTACCTCCTTAGGAGCTACATCCTCTACCCATCTTGTAAAATAACCAGTGGCTATCAATACCCACTTGTGACCATCACTAGAAGGAGGATTAATCAGACCTATGAAATCCAAAACCCATTGCATGAAGGGTTGTTCAACCTAGATTGGGTGAAGAAGTGAGGCATCTAGATTTTATTTTCCATCAAAAAGAGCACACTTTTAGCATTTCCTTACCCAAGTGTGAGTGTCCTTAAACAATCTAGGCCAAAAGTAACTAGCCCTCACAATCTTAGCAACTTTGGTTCTTGGAGAAAAGTGACCACCAATTGGTCCATCATGAAACTCACGTAACACTTTATCAATCTAATCCAAATCAATACACCTCAAAATCACAATTGAAAATTCCTTTATAAATATCACTCCATCAACAAGTACATAAAGAATGGATTGTATCCTAAATTACCTTCTCTTGGCTCTATCAAGACCTGGTGGACACTCACTAGTTTGAAAGAAGTGAATCATGTCTTGTGTCCAACTCCTCATGGTTGAAGTTAAAACTACTATAGGATTATCATGGAGTTCCAAAATAACTTCCCTTTGATCTTTCAATTCTGAAGCAAGATGCTCACACAATCCTTTTCCCTTCACTAGCTTGGTTGTTTTGATCTCCACATCATACTCCATCACTTTGTTGATCCAACTTGCCCTTTTCTCATTCAAATATCTACTCAATAGGAAGTCTTTCACACTAGGATGAGGCAAAAAAATGTGAATGTTTTTATTATAAAACATATGCCTAAATTTATTTAAACTCCTTATGACTAAAAGTATTGTTTCTCAACATATATGTATCTTGTCTCATAGCCTTCCAAACCTTGACTAAAGAAGGCAATAGCTTGTTCAAAATTTTCATCATTAGCTTGAGTAAGCATTGTAGAGATTACCTCTTCATTCCCAAGACTATAAAATTTAAAGTCCTTGGATAATTTTGGACTTTCAAGAGTAGGAGCTTGGGCAATGGCTTTCTTGAACTCCTCAAAACATTCTTTACTTTTTTCTATCCAGGTGAATATCTCATCCTTACTTAGTATGGAGGTAAAGGGCTTGACTAGGGTATAAAAATCAAGAGTAAACCTCCTATTGAAATTTATCTTACCAAATAAGTTTTGTAAACCCTTTTTATTCTTAGGCAAAGATAATTCCAACATGGTACTTACCCTTTTAAGAATGATAGATAGACCTTGCTTAGAAACAATGTGGCCTAAGAGTTTACCTTCATGAACATCAAACACAAACTTATTTGGGTTTAGAGAGATTAAAAAATATCTACACCTCTCAAAAATATATCTTAGGTGATTCAAATGATCTTTTTCTTCCTTGTTTAAAACAATCACATCATCAAGATATACCAAAACAATGTCATTGATTAATCCTTGAAAAGCCATATCCATTGCACATTGAAAAGTATCTCTAGAACTTAAAAATCCAAATAGAATCTTCCTATAGTAATATGTGCCCCATTTAGTGGTGAATGTTTTTTTGTATTGGTCACTTGCTTTCACCAAAATCTGAATGTACTCAAAATAACCATCTAAGAGGGAAACCCTCTCACTACCTACCACCACTTGCAAAATTTTCTCCATGGAAGGGAAGGGATAATGGTCTCTCAAAGACACTCTATTCAAGTCCTTTAATTCCAAAAACAAATTTATCTCCCCATTTTTATTTCTAATAGGGACTAAGTTGGCTAGCCAAGAAGAATGTTTGATGGGAAAGATGATTTTGGACTCAATCAATTTGGTGAGTTCTTTCCTCATGAGAGGCTCAATATTGGGATTGATTGGCCTTTGTATTTGATTGATGGGTTTGTAATTTTAATCTATCTCTATGTTATTTGGAGCAAATATTAGGTTAAAACCCTTTAAATCACTATACTCCCATGCAAAAATATCACTAAACTCTTTGCATAGTTCAATGAAATCATGCTTTTCTTGACTAGTGCATACCTTCCCAAGTGAAAATATCCTATATTTAAATATTTATACCCTTTCATAGTTCTCTTTCTTGTTTTAAATTCTTACCTTCTCCTTATTTATTTGGTCATTATCATTGAATATGCTTTCAAGAGTTACTAGGCCTTTGGGAAGCTTGTTGGACTTTAATTGGACAATCTACCCTCCATATTATTGTTGTAGTTTAGACTGATTCTTAGAAGAAAACTCAACCTCTTCTTATATTAAAATTTCTATTTTTTGGTCACTATCAAAGACCTAAAAATTGATGATGTTATCTGTTATGGATGGTCTCACAATCACCTTTAGATGGGGTTGGTTTTTCTCTTCTTTTATACCCTTTGGAACATCAAATTAAGCACCAATAGATGTTAGCCTATCAACATGCTTATTGTCTTCCCTTGTAATAGATATGATGTTAAATTCCATGAAATCCCCTAAAAGGTCCCAAAATTTATGCTTATAGGATTTGAGTAAGGAGTTCTTCATCAAATTTTTCCCTCTAACTTGATTCAGAATAAGCTCGCTATCACCAAACACTAAGAATTCCTTAACACCTCTTTTCCTTGACCATTTAAGGCCATGGATAAGGGCCTCATACTTTTCCACATTACAAGTGCATGAGAAGTAAAATATGAAGGCTGAACAATACCTTTCCTTTAAAGGTGAAACCAGCATAGCTCCACCACTTACCCCCATCTTGCTTTTAGACCCATCAAAGAAGAACTTCCATAAGCCATTCACATCCTATCTTGGCTTCATCAAATTAGGCATGAACGAGCCTTTCTCACTCATATAATAGACTCCAAGACTAGATTAATCAATAAAATTGTAAGGATCATGCTCATAGTTGTCATTTCCCCACTCGGTTAGGGACAAATCAAAAACTCCTTCAAGGAAAGATGATGGAGATTGGTCAATACGAAGCTCCTCTTCATCAATGATAGCATAGTTAATATTTGATACCTTAGGTGAGTATGGTTCTAAGTGATCTCTATGAATAGGTTCTAAATCAATCTTCACTTTAGTGCCATATCTTTTCCTAAATACCATGTAAGACTAATTGGTTGCCAAATATCCACCTATCTTAAATGTAAAGTCCTTTGACAAGAAAAGAGAAAAATAGGGAGGTAAATATAATACTACCACATCATAGAGAATTTAAAAAGTAGGAAAATAATGAAGGGTCAAATTTAAACCTTTCACTACCCCCAAAGTCTTGGTTGGTGATCCATCTAATTGCAAAACTCCTTTAGTCATTGGCTCATACTTGAGCCCTAGCTTATCTGCTATACATTTTTGAATAACTGATGTGATTTCTCCACTATCAATGATGAAATTATGAACCAAGAAATCACCAATAATTATATATTGGTAAAAATTAGGATTCTCTCATCTTTCTTCACTTGACCATCCATATATTGAGTTTCATTTACCAGAATGACATTGTCATTTCTAGATGAGCCAGCCCATTTGCCCAATCCATGCAATTCCTTTTGAATTATATATTTCTACCCTAGTAATGTCAAATAATACCATAATGAATTATTCATATGAATCTTCTTCATCTATTCTACCACATTTATGGAAGGATTACAAACCTTGGGATTCTCTTTATGAACATTTACACTTTGTGATGTAGCTTGTGGAGGTAGAGTTGTAGCAGCTATCCTAAAATTTGGAATTCTTTAATTTTATTGTATTTTAGGAGCTATTTTAGACCCATTTACTATATTATATGATTTATTAATCACAATAGGTCCTTGATTATCTCCTTGAGCTTCATCGACAACCCTCCTTTTAGACCTAGTATTGTAGGCAACACTAGTATTCTGATTGTTTATATTTCCCAAGAAATTGATGGAAAAAAACTCACCCTATAAATGATTTATGAGGGTAGCATCAGATGGAGGTTTTCCATTTTACACCCCACCTTGCATGGATCCTTCAAAACTTAAAGCTTGGAAATATTAACTACCTTGCATTACCATACCTTGATTGTGCATTTCATTTGCATAAGCAACTTGTTCTTGACCATGTTCAAAAGATGGATAGTTGGGTTGTTCTTGGACAAATTTTTTATAAGTTGGGACAAGGGATTTTAAGGATGAAGGATCACTAGGATTATAGATATAATAAGGCTTGACATGGGTAATTTGGCCTTGTCCCTAATTATTACCCTGAAAAGGAGGTTTGTTTGTTTGTCCAAACTGATTGTAGGATTGATATGGTCTATAACCTTGATCTCATTTTATTTTGAGGGAAACTAACTCATTCGTAACACTTTTAAGTAGACTTTTAACTTCATGGATTTCATTGGTAGGGGCAATGGCAGATTTTTTGTGACCAAGTAAAGGAGCTAAAGTGGATAATACACTTTGACTAGGAGAATGCAAATTAGGGAATAGTGGCATTGGATGTCTATGAGATATCTTTCCCACTTGAATAAGACAATTCTTAGTATTTATGACTATTTCATAAGTGGTAAGTAGTGTGTTTCCACCCATATATTGAATCATCATGGCAATGCCACTATTCAACACTTTCAAGTAGTATAAAAATGCATAGTTTGTGGTTAGCCTCATAAGAATTGGGATTTTGTCCCAAGTTTTTTGGAACCTAGTATTAAAATCTTTCATGAGTTCATGTGGTCCCTCTTTATTGTGGTTAATTTCTCAACTAAAGATAGGTGATCAGTCTTTTGTCTGAACCTATCAGTCAATAGAGTCCCTAACTCATCCCATGAGCTAATATAATTTATAAGTAGGGTCCCATATCAGTCCAAGACTTTTCTTTTGAAAGACAAGGCCAACAACCTAATAGATAAATTTTCTTGGGTAATATTATGTATATTACAAAAGTTTTCTATATTCCTAAAGTGCTCAATTGTAGTAATTGGACCATCTCCACTAAAAGATGGCATACTTTTGAGGGTCATTCCTGGAATTTGATCATATTGGTCAAAATGCAAGGGAGATGCCCCAGTGAAAGGTACAAAAGGTTATCTTATAGCCATTTTGGAATGATCATTATGGATGTTGGTAATTTAATTTAACAGAAAATTATAATCTTTAAACACAAAATCTCTTTTATAAGGATAAGTATTAAGAAACTTAAACCATTTGGTGGAATATGGAGGTAGTTCCATAAACTCAAAGGATACACCTTTAGCAATAGGACCAGTGGCTACCTTTGGCATGGAAAATAGGATTGATTATCAACTAAAGACTTGAATTCTTTAATGGAGTCACCAGGTACTGAATGTATATGTTTCTTTCTCTTCAATAATGTCAAGACCGGCACCAATCTTGAGTAATCTTGTAGGACTTATAGGTCCCACCATGCATGACAAAAACTATTAACACTCATATTTACACCCTTGAGGAGATGCTCAGTTATCCTCATCCAAGAAGTAGAATGGAATCATCTCTCTTATTATGGGTGACAATTTCATTGAGATGAATCTCTATATTAGGGGATAGCTCCCCTTGATGCACCTTATCTCTAATCTATCAAGTGTGAATGAAAATCTTTCAATAAAATAAATAAGAAAATAAATGGTGATGCACCAATATTTGGTATCCTCCCAATTGACTAAAACCACTAATTTAAAGACAAAACAAGGTGATTTCTTACATAGGACTCATAATTAAGGATTCATTGCTACATCAATATTTCATATGCTAGATTTGAGAAGGTATATGACTCTTACGAAGGAAATGAATAATCCAAAGAAAGATATAGTCATGAATCACGTCTAAGATATCTCTACACTTAGAAAATAATACTATCAAAGACCTACAATAATCTTCTTTCTATAAATTGGTAGACCATCAAGAGTACAAGCTAGAAAAGATAATCTTTCACTAGACTATACCAACAATGATTCAATCATTACTCGATATTATAACATATGAGAGGTAATCACACTTGTGTATCTCTTCAAGAGTTATTCGAGTACAAATATGTCTAGAGTTTCTCCAATAACTAGTGGAGGATGTTGAACAAGCCAAAAGAATGCATATATATAGCCTTTTAGAGGTGGAACAACTAAAGGAAGTTCAAGGGTCATGTGGACATGTGTCATCCTAAAATAATTAATTATATTTTCATGGGAGATAATTTGGTGAGCTATGCCATGTCATTTACTGAGTCAGTTACAATGAGTTACAACTAAACCAAAATCATTTGTTACATTTGTTACAACCTAACCAAAACCTTAGTTATAATTGCCACTTGTTACCTTTATCCTCACCTTTAGGTTCTCACAATTCTTTCTTTTAAACTCTAATGGCTAGTTTTCATAGTCTAAAATTGATGTTCTATGGGCCGTCACCTTTTATGTATTTATTTAAACTTTTATTTCTTCAAACTTCAGAATTTATTTGGGTCTTTTATTTCCTTTGTTCTTTTCTTTTAGATTTTTGCTTGGTCCTTTATGCCTTAAACAATTTTTGCAGACAAAAAATCTAAAGGAAATCATGTTTTATTTATATCAGACAAAATGTCTAAAAGTATTGGACTTTGGCACCTTTTCAAGTTTTTTGAAAGAATTCCTCAGACAATTTTTATGAAAGAATTCCTTCAAAATTTTTATTTGTCCCTTTTTGGTTATTTGAAATGACCCTTTAAAAAGGTGAAAAAGGCCCTTTTTGAAAGGAAACATACCCTTTGGCTTCTTGAAAATGACCCTTCAAAAAAAATAAGTGTCTCTTCTGAAAGGAAAATACCCTTTGGATTTTTGAAATGGTCCACTCTCCAAAGGAAATAATCTTTCAAGATTTTGAAAACATCCCTTCGAGAAAGTTGAAATTCCCTTTAGGAAATTTTAAAGTGTCCACTTAGCCTAAAAAATGCCTTAATAAAATTTATCACCTAGCCTTCAAAAAAGTTAAAATGCCCTTCAAAAAAGTTACAAAGTATCCTTTGGCAAAATGAAAGCATCCTTAGAAAAAATTAAATGATCCTTTGAAAATGCAAGTGCCCCTTCAGAAAAACTACAAGTGACCCTTCAAAATATTTTTAAGTGTCCACTTTCCAAATAAAATACCCTTTGAGAAAGTTGAAATGCCCATCTTCTAGATAAAATCCATTTCTACCTTTGTAGAATCCATAGCTTGTAAAATAGTAGTGGAAAGTATAGATAATTACTAATTTTACTGATAATCATTGCCTGTCATATGATTATTCAAGAAGCTAAAATTTAGTTATGTTGTTTATGTCAACAAAGGTAGTGCGTACAATTGATTTTGATTGAATGTGTGAACATTCTACTTCACATATGGTATCAAATTGAGTGATATAAATCCATTATTGACATTAGACAATCCAAGCATCTAATGATTGAGCTACTTATCTATATTGATATCCTCTTCATATGCTAATACTAAATTGTTGGTAGTAGTTACTCTCCTTAGGAACATGGTAGTGACTGGGTCCAAGGCATTCTTGTATATCTCCAATTTCAATGGCTCATCTAGTTTATATCTTGGGGTCAACTAGTTGTACATCTTCTAAAACCTTTCAATGAAAAGTTAGATAGGCTCATAAGAATCTCTTTTCATACTAGTGAATTATTCGTATACAAGACCAAGATTGGTGACCTGTCTAAACTATGCAAGAAAAGTTGCTTAACACTTATCCCAAGAAGTGATAGATTTAAATACCAAACATAAATAGCATCCATTGATGTAAAAGGGAGTAATCTACATGAAACATCTTCATGGATAACATTCATTATCCTTAATCTATCCTTAAAAGATTGGATATGTTCCTCTGCTATCTTTGCTCCTATAAGAAAAAATGATGGTAAGTACCTATTGAGATTTTGAGGTAAGTCATGCACATCTCTAGGGATGGAAATATCAGATCCAACTAACCAAGGCTAAGCCATTGGTTGGTTAATAGGTAAAGTATTCTTGACTAGAGGAGTCCTTAGATGTGGATTATTCTGAATTGGGGTTGTTGGCACAGTTCTAGGTCTCGTATGATATGTCAAGGGTAAGACTAGAAAAATAGATTAGGAATTAGATCTAGTCACTCTCCTAGGTGACTCCAATGAAACTCTATGAAAATAATAACTATTATTATTATGGGTGTTGGCCCTCTTTCTAGTGTCATTAAAACTATTGATGCATGTTTTATGCACACCAGAATCAATGAGGTAGCCTCTAACATTTTAAGATCTCAATGGAGGTAAAATCCACTCTAGGGCATGAGTTATAGGTATGTTATATTTTAAAACCTATTTATTTAGTATCTAGTAGGGCATATAGGTTATTAATAAGGTTTTCTAGATGGAGGTGTGGTCCCTAAAAGGTAATGAATCTCTATGTGAGTTTGATGGATGGTTGGATTCTAATCTAAAGTGGGTAGGTCTCAAAATAAACTAAAAAAAGGATGGAATGGTAAGAAATAAAATAAGTCTCTATGTTTTTTTAGGAATTACTTCCCTAGTTGGTTTCTAAACAAACATGTGCTCTTAAAACATATGCATGTTGCTAGCAGTAATTGCACACACACAATCAGACATAGTTAAGAAGTATATGGAGATAATGATGTAAGAAATTCATAGGTCTCAGATAAATTTTTCTCCTTTTAGGGTATGTTTTTCACACTCTTACTTAGGAGATATAGATTGAGCTAGTGAAGTATCTGAGGCAACATTGGCACACACACAGAAAACTACACCAAAAAAAGCACTAGTACATATTCATAATTATGAATCAAATAACTTGACTATCTTAACCAATATATTTTACCAATCTCTTAATAATTATTACACATTTAAATATGTGTACATCAATTAAAATAATCAATAATACTTTTGCATCTATTTCACACTAAAGATTATTAAAACATACAATCAAAGAAAGTAATAAGCAATTACTCAAAAATTGGAAAGAAAATAAAAAAACACATTGATGATCAAAATTGATGTTTCTCATGTATTCAAAATTCTCTGACAAAAATCCAAGTTAGATTAAAATTATTTATATAGACTTTGGGAATGGGTCACCTCATCCTCCAAGTCCATGTAAGGTCATTACATGTAATAGTTATAACATGACTTCTAACTATAGTCCAAAACCATATAAGAGTCTACTTACAATTTATTAGTTTAAGTTAGCCTTTTTAAAATTTATGAAACATGTGCAGGTGTATAAAAACAAAGGAAACTTTTTAAAATTATAGCTTAAACTACATGCAAACTTCAAATATGTGTGCCATTTATATAATTTTACATACCTCCTTTTATAGGTTATGAGAACAACCTGTTAGATATTTTAGATTAGCCACCTTCAAATGGAACTCAGACATGCATCAAAGACAAGTACTTCTTTACTAATGTTTTAGAACCAATGACACTATTATTAGTTAAGACTAATCTAATTGAACTATGAACTACATGTCATCTATGCCTTTATATAATATCCCTTTTGGATTGATTTACAAGGTCCTTATCTTGAAATATTTGATAGTGTTAACTTTGATTTACCTTTGAGATGCCATGTAACTTTAGCTTTCTTATGTTTTGTTTCCCAATCTTTACTTTCATATTCGCTAACCAGATTTGTTCTAAGACATCCATGTTCATATTCTAACTTAACTATGAGGCCTAATGTCTATCATTAAATATAGATCAAGTGTTTATAGATCTGCATTCTCTATTTATGTCATTCCATTTTCTACCTTTCAAAATATGATTGTTTCCTTTAGGACACATGTCCCTACGTCACTAGATCTAGATCTTAGAAAATTCCACTATCAAATCATACCATTCAATCTTCTATATGATGGAATATGATCATTCCATTTGGGAGATCTGTGAGGAATTTTTAATCTTTATATTCTTAGCTCAAATGCTTTTGTGCCACTTGGTATCTCCTTGATTATTCTAGGACCTTTAAATTTTCCATATTGATCTCGCACCATCGATCATCTATGCTTAAGTTACTGTAGTTTGTAAATCTTAGTGATTTAACTCATTGAATCTTGTAAGCTTGATACTTGTCACATCCTCATTCTTTTCAAAAGTCTCTATCAATCTCATACCATCAAATCAATTGTATGGATCAATATTGGCCATTGATCTTCTTGGGTCCACTAACCTTTGATTTTAAAATAGCTAATTTATGAGCTTAAATTTGGCATTTATATGATCATCAATGATGTCCTTGCAACTGTCAATGATGTCCACATGATCATTAGAATTTAATCCCCTAATGTTTTATTACCGAGCCTGATTTCAATGTTTGCATGAATGTCAAAGACTTCCATGCGACTGTCAAATTGACTAACTCCCTATGAGTTTGACACTTGTCATTTCCTAGTTTTCTCTACTCTACAATCATAAAAGAAAATCAAACTTATCATATATATGAATTTAGACCAAGGTCTCAAAAAATAACTTAAAACATAATTTAAATCCCAAGGTTTTGTGTGTATTGATAAATATGAATAAATCCTAAGTTTAAGATAATGTTAAATAAAGTATTCATGTGCATGCCACTTGGTAGTTACTCGGGGCTTTTTCGAGCTCTTGACTATTAACATTGCTTCTTCCTATCGGTTGTTGGATTTTTGTACTCAGATCCGACTATGGTGACACTTGTCACCCTCATATGGCTCAGTATGTCTTTTGAATTTTCAACCATTGCTCTCATTTCATTGGATCAACTAGTCCCAATTTAAATTAGTTTGTTGGATCTATAGGCATAGAATAAAGGACATAAGTTAATATAAAGCACCCTACATAGATATTCTATCCCAAACTCTTAGTTGTATTAATAAAATATGATTAGGGCCTAGGCTTAGAATATATAAAAGATCCCCTGTGTTATTCTAAATGACCTAGCATAGATAAATATGATTGGGACCTTGGCTAACATATTAAATTAAGCTCAAAAGATAATAAAATGATCTCTAGGTAGGGGTGTCACTTGGTAATTCCATGGGATCTTTTGTCTATTGATCTTGGTAGTAAGGTATTGTTTTAGCCATTTTATGCAGGGGAGTTATTTTGGGCCTTTTGTTAGGGTTCAATCTTTACAAAATACCTACAATAAAATCCTAAAGACCTTATTTTTATTAGATAAAATGTCTTATACATAAATTTCAAATCATGTACATTTTTTTTAGATAAAATGTCTGAGATACTAAGCCCATAGTTTTTTTTTTTTTTTTTTTTTAAATGTATGAGATATAACTTCCAAAGGAATTGGTCCAGGACACAAGGCCCAAAAGAATTAGTCCAAGATAAGAGTCCTGAAGGATAGGCTCGTAGGGTAAAATTACCAAGCCAAAAGTCCTGAAGGGTCATTTCAAAAAGGGCAAAAGGGTAATTATATTATAAAAATGCCACAAAGGGAAACTAAAAATAGTTTGAAATGTCATTCTATTAGGTAAAATGGCTGCAAAAAAAAGGCCAAAGACCCAATTCTATCAAACAAAATGTCTGAAACAATTATGCTGAGGTAAAAATCCCACAACAAAAAGTCTGATAGAAAAAGTTTGAAACAACAAATTGCATAAGTCACAAAAGAGATACTAGACAAAATACCTGATAGAATAAGTCTGAAATAATTATAAAGATAGTCTATGAAAACACAACACTAATTCCATCTTTCCAAAGTATGAAAGGCCAATAGTCAGTATTTTCCCAAAATTTTGCAAAAACACATAGAAGAGGGGCTCAAAGCCCATACTATAATCCAAAAACAAGGTGGGTCCCCATTTCCTATGGAAAGAAGGAGGGTGTTGAGAAAAATACAAATATTAAATGTCATGTTTTTTAAGGAGAAGGAAACTTTAATGGATGACCAAGCATGATAACTCAAGCATGTATAGTGAGCTAGGTTTACCTACTCAGTTGGTGTGCCTAACTGATGTGAATGGCAATATCAAAAAACATGTAAGGGTAATCACAAGGTGATGATGAATTCCATATTCCTCTGGATCTCATATGATGGTGCACAAGTTTGAGGTGGTTGTCTAATTTTTATTGGACATTCAAAACACATAGGATTATATGTTTGAAATTAGGAGTTTAGAAAATAGGGTTGAGAGAAGTCCTATTCAAAAATTTTACCAAATCATGAGAACATGTCATATGAGGTTACAACTCCATAAACACTATATAATGAGATAAAATAATACTCAGACCTCTAGTAGAACAACTAACTCAAACACTCAGGTTGGTCAGTGATGATCATAGCAAGCCTACATGAGAGAGGGACAGAGAGTGTGGTATAGGAAGTTGAGGACAAGTGAAGAAGGTGAAAATTAGATGAATAATGGTGTTAGCTTAACATTGAATCCACTAATACATATATAGGTGACTCAAGGTCCTAAAACTCAGTCTAAGCCTATAAGGCTTAAAGCCCTCCTTGAACCCTCAAGACCCCATCTTCATGTTGGTGATAGATGTAAAACCCCATGCTAGGCATAAGGCCATGAAGAGGTATATAGTGATGATGAAGGTCTTGAAGAATTTTTTCTAGGTAGAGTAAGGTATGGAAGTGGATATTTTGGTATTATCACCCCTCTCAAACTCCACTACCTTAGTTTACCATCTTGAACTACCAAATCCAATGCTTATATCTCACATGAAATAATGACTCAAGCCCAGTTCTATTAGGGGGAGTTGGGGACCCATATTCACTTACTATCTAAGGAGGAAATATTTACATTCAAGATCCCAACTCTATGATTAATCCCTAACACTATAACCCACACAAAATGCTTAGCAAAGAACTTGAAGGTTGTCAGCTTTCACTCATAACTCACCATACAAGTTACATGGGACCAAGAGATATTTATGAGTTATGAAGGGGTTTATGGGATAAACATCTATGGAAATAAGTTTTGGTTTTGAGGCATGTAATCTATGAACCATTGTTAAGATGGTAGGCAACCAAAACCCTCTCTAAACCTTGATAAGGACCTAATGAAGGAATTGTACCCTCAAATGATTTTAAATGAGATATTTGATCCTTGAAATAGTCTTAACAGTCCCTTCAAGTCTTATGAGCACCCGTATGAGTCATTGGTTAGCATGTGTAGACTGTATGTGGTATAGATTAGGCCTAGATAGAATTATTACAAGCTTAGAAAATATTGATCCAAGCCTATATGCAATATATTGGAAAAGGTTTGCATATTTTACATGTTTCTAAAGAAGGAGAGTTATCAAGAGGTCATAGAGGTTGCAAAATGACCACCTATAGGTATCTTCATGTCTAATAACCAACTACAAACATGCATAGGTGCCTAGTTAGAGGCATGTTTGTACATAAATAATAATTCAGAAGCTTAACCAAGCCAACATAGATGATCTAAAGGCCCTAAAAGATGGATTAAATACCAGTAGGGGTGGCCAAGTTCCCTCATAACTCTAGTTTAGAGGCAAAATATAGGAACCTTATTATTAGACCTATTGGTCTAATACCCTTCTCAAGGCATGACTAATTAAAAATTGAAATTAGAGGATAAAATGGGCTAGATGAGACCTTAGACCATCAATTAGGTGCACTTCAGTGGGTTTTATATGTGCATGAAGTGTTAGTTTGCATAAAGAAGCCCAGAATAGGTCATTTTTTCCCTAATACTACCTTGAGAGTACACAAAATACAAGACAGTCACCCAAGGAGCACCTTATTATGCTCAAAAATTATGGAGGATATGCATGTGGACCCCATCTTATATGGAAATTTTGGGAGGTTTGTATAATTGAATCTCTTGGAATTGATTTTTCATTTCAATCCCTTAGGGCTATGAACAATCTACTAAAAGCTTAAACCTCCCTAAAACCATAATAGAGACCTAACGGAGTAAATATTTTAAGGTTTTATGCAATAATTATGATCTTCTAAGCAATTATCACTAAGTGACTAGGCTTAATTACCTAATAGGCCTACTTAGTTAACTAAGGGAGAAGATTATTGACATAAAGGGTTGTTAAGGGAATAAATTCATGTTATGGGTACCCTTTTAACTACCTCATGGATTATATTAGACACAATTTTCATCTATGAGGTAATATGGGGTATTTTTATAAGGCTTATTGGAATGCAAGAAGGGGATAGGCTACTAAATGCTTCATGGTGGCCTAATTAGACCATATTTTTTCCTTGTAACTATCAAAATTAGAGGAAATTTACTAGGTTGCCATGATAATCCTCTATATAGAGTCAACCTTGGATAAAAATAAACATCCAATTCCCCAAAAGGCTCATTGAAGACCACTCACCACCAAGATAATTCAAAAAGGGAGTTATGGAGGCTAGTTGTAACTGCTCATTGAATGAATTATGGTCATACATGACCTCTCCATTCCTTCTCCTCACCACATTATCTTCTCCTTCTTGTTCATATTCTATAAATTGAGGCTTTAAGGCCTTTATACTTTTTCCTGGGTTAGGTATGATGAAAATTTGCACAAATTGTATCTTACAAACCTTTTAAATTAATAAGAAGGATTTTTTTAGGTTTCTTTACTACCTTAGTGTGTTATGTGTTTATTGATTTACATAAGTGGTAAAGTTTCATTCCCCTTTAAATATCCTTGTCCTCACCTAGTTGTTATGATGTTATTCTATGTAGGTCATATGATGTGTCAAAGTATTGATGACTATATTTAAAGTGAAATCTGATTAGTAGTGCCTTAAAACAAACCTCATCCATCACCGTCAGTTGCATCAATCCACCATAACCTTCATATGAAATACTAATGCTTAGGATCCCCTTTATAAAACATGTTTATGTCACTAGTCCTTGTTTGATTCACAAAGTGTTGTAGAAAGATCAGTTAGAGTGGATAAGAACACTATGGTACATTATATGCCCTTATCCTAGGTTTTGTTTTATGCATTTTCTTCTACCTCTTTCAATCACCAAGTTAGTAGATTTGAGATTTGAGATAAAATTGATGCACCAGGGGAGCTAGCCCCAAAAATAGATGTTTAGTCCATCTATAGGTCACCCATAGCCCTAGATTGATCCCATGTTACCACAAACTTGGAAAGGTCTAAAAAATCCTATCCAAAGGGTGTAGTTTGGTGGTTAAAAATTCCCTAAGCAATAAATACTTGTTTATACACTCCCCTAAGCAATTCACCACCCAAAATATCCCCTACCTAAGTAACACCCTTTTTCTCAATTTTCATAATACATCATCTCAATCAACCTTGTTAGGACTTAGTGCATGTTACAATAATATTTTGGCCCATTCAACCTAGTTTAAGACCTCATGGCTCTATTTCTTGCAAACAAGGTCAACTTAGCTAACCTTGCTGATTAAATTCTTGGGAGGGTTTAGGGTCAATTCTTGGCTATAAATAGGATCATTTAATTTCACATCATTATAGCTCACAAATAAAATTATAATATTAATTGGAAGTTTCATTACTTAGGTTTTTACCTTAGAGTAGTAATACTTGTCTTGTGGAGGTCTTGGATGCATAGGAGAAGTCTGACAACATAGAGTGATTTATCTTTGTGATCCTTACAATCCACAACAACCTCTTGTAAAGTAACATTTGAAAAAGGAGAGATTGAGGCATAATAGGTTCACTTCAAAAAGGTAAGTATATTCCTAGCCCTTCATATTTTGATAAGTAGATGTTGTAGAAACTAATGGATTGAATTATACCTCTCCTTTCTTAAATGACTTCTATATTGTCTTGAATATAATTATCTTTGCTTATTTATTTCCCTCCCCATTTGTTCCATAATTTTTAGGGAGAACTATATTAGCTTTCATGTTTATTTAATATATTAGCTTGATTAATTTTATTATAATCATAAGATATAGCTAGGGTTATTAAATGATGAAATTTGACTAAAGGCCTTGTAAACCTCTCCTTTACCATTTGGTGGTAAGATATCCCTTAGTTTAGGTTTAGCATATCTATAACTAGTCATGACCCTGATATAAAAGATATTGCTAAGTAGATCATTAGTTTATTAGCTTCTCCAAGATTAGATATTATTGAGTAGGATACATTATAGATCTATCTTATTGCACTTTCATACACATCCTATCAGAACCCAAACTATCATTGTACCTGATTAGGCTTGTATTGTTATACTATGAAATCATGTCACCTTGTGTCATAGCATGGCATGATCATATATTAAATAACAAATAAATCCTTTACCTATCCAAATTATACTACCATATATGGAATCCAGGTAAATTCCCCCCTCCATCTCATTTATGGCTAATACAAATCTCATATCTAACCTTGAAGGTTGGCCCTTATCTAATACCAACCAAAAGATAATGGATCTTGGGTACCCTAATGTAACATGTGACCAAATAGTCACTCAATGAAAATGTCCTCATAGGCTTATAACTACATCAATTTACTCGGCCCAATGTTCTAACCACTCTAATAAGATATTATATCAATATCATGATATAAATGAGCTAATACCATGAGGCCCTATGTAAAACATGTGGTTAATTCTAACATGTATTTTATCACTCCTATCAGGCATATCTATAATAACCACCCACTCTTATTAGGTAATAAGAGGTTATTGATAATCACCATCAAAATGACCACCTCTCTAGGCACTGATGATTATGATGGTGGTAGAGGAGGAGCTTGTCCCTATCCTCCAACACTCCTAAGACTATTTTCATTATTACCATTGCTCCATCACTACCCCCTCTAACTATGACATCTGGTGGAAATGTTAGGCCCTCTAGGGAATAAATGTTGATATCCCCATCTTTAATCATAATATATGTATAACTATCAGGTCCTCCAACATAGCTAACCTACCATGCCACATCCACCAAATCCTCAATCCTAAAAAAAGCCACAAAATCTTCCATACATCCTCCATAATCACTATGGCCTCACTTATTAATAGATGGAAGGTTGATGTTTTAGAGTGCTAACACTTAGCTAGTGTTAATAATTACATTATGTCAGTTTGAACTACTTGGATTCATGCCACTTGGAGTAGCCCCACTATCTCTAGGAATGTTACCATATCCTCAATCATAATTTTAGGATGGCATATTACTCATGAGCATCATTCACATGTTTTCATGACCTATACTCACACTTACATATCATTAATTATGTTAAAATCACTTTATTTTCTATCTATTTTTATTAGTTGATAAATATTACCCCTTTCTTCTAATTTTAGACTTAGAAATTTGTTATTATAGCTTGCTTAGCCCTTTCTCCTAAATTGCCTTCATCTTCCTTTAGGAAGTCTCACCATTTTTTTGGAAATATCATCATTTCATAGAACATTCTTGATGATAGTTAGGACTACCATTTTTACCAATCTAATTTGCATTCTCACCATTTTTCAGTGAGTTTATTGTTTAGTAAGACATTCTTGCTACTTAGTAGGGCAATCCTGTTGTTTGGCACAAATTCATTTTTCTATTAATTTCCACTCAAAGTGTGATATCATTATTTATTTGATATGTTCACCATATATGTTAATTTACACACAAAATTGTGACCTTACCTTTTTGGTGATTTCCAAATATTTTGGCAATATCGACAGCCTCACCATTTGGCCAATGATATAATCATTTGCACAGGTGACCTCACCATTTTCATTTTTTTTAAATGGTTAGTTATCTAATCCATGAGTTTATAAGATGCAATAAATTCTATTAATGATGAAATTTACCAAATAAAAAATTACTTATTGATACCCCACTCCCTATCAATTATCAATACTCTTGCATGCACTCATCAAGATGCCTATGATGCATAATGTGTGCCATTTTATTCACTCCTCTTTCCACAAATACAAAGATATAAAATTCAAAATGGGGAGTGTGAAAATGAATTATTTTCACCCCTGTGGGTAATTTTATATCTAGAATTTTCAATTTCCCCACCATGGTTAATTTTATAGCCAAAATTTTAAATTCTCCCCTGCCCCTATTGTGATCCTTTATTCTTCCCAAGAGGCTTATTTTTATATCCTTTGTCTATTTTTAATCTAATTTTCTTCTAATTACTCCAATTTTTAGTATTTTCTTAGAAACACATGTCATTTTATTTTTTTCAAGGGCCCATCTATCCAAAAATGTTATTTTTCCCTACCCTCAAGGGGGCATCATGGGCATCCCAAACATTATTTGGAGAATTTTTTTTAGCTCAATTTTTTGGTGAATCAATTAAATTCAAAAAAAGTGAGAATGAAATATTTTATTCTAATTTTGATCATTTTAAACAACCTTTTTATTCCTTTAAAAAAATTCTTCATCTAAATGTCTTTCCATGTCCTTTCATAAAGATGCAAAATGTAGACATCTAATTTTTATCACTTCCATGTCAAAATTACAAGTCAGAAAAAAATTTAAAATAATACAAAAAATTAACCAAATACCATTTAAATTATCTAATTCAAGTGAACACATCATGTGTAATTTATTAAATGTATTAGGGCATCCCTGATTGAGGCAATACGTCATAACCAACTATCAACTTCATTTGAATCAATGCGAGAAATTGTCACTTTACAAGAAATGTTATAGGGTAATTGGAATGAATATTTGAATTCTAATAAATGTAAAATACATAAAAATTAGTTAATATCTAATTATCTCATATTTAAAACTTGAAAATTATCTAAATCATGACATAATCCAGATATTTAGCAAGCCCTAGGCATTAATTAAAAAATATATTAGGTTTAAGGCAAGCCATGCCTCATTAATGTGCCTCTTTCCATAATATTTATTACATTTTCCTATAAAATTGAATTGAATCATATCCACTCATATTGACCTTGATCCAAAGGTCATAGTCCATCTATAAAACCTATAAATGGAAGGGTCACCATAGGCCTTTCGATAACCTTTTTGTGCAAAGAAACTCTATAGAAATCCTTCATAAGTTTCACATTTTTTTTTAATTGGTCCACAAATGATTTTAGATAGTTCTTAGAGATATTTTGATCGATCTTACAACACAACATTGACAAAGACTTTGATCTCTATATCAAAATATAATCACGTATGTGATTCAACTTTGAATGAGAGTCCATGAGGAAGGAATAAGTCTACTTTTATATGCTTTCTATTTTTTGTTTCATAGACCTTGTTTAATCTGAGGAATAATGCTTGAGAAGTTTTGTTTCATGAATTTTTTATATCTTGAATACTAACAAAGTAAATTGACTCCTCTTAAAATTGGGGTTATATTTTCCATTTTTTATTAGGGTATTGAATTGGGATACTTAGCCAATTTAACTTTACTCCTTTATTGGATTGGCAAATTTTCACCTTATTAAGTATGCTATTTTGACAAGCCATTTTTTGGCACCTTTCACTTTGTTCAAGTGTCAGAGTACTAAGTAATAAGTATCTTGTGATTATTAGCTTATGGGAAAATATAATGGCATGTTATGCCCTAGCCTATAGTTCATCTAGGGATATATGGGCCAACTTATGGCTTACACACTTTCATATTATGTTTTTGCATTTATATATGTTCTAAATATGGTCAGTCTATGGAATAACCTTGGCTAAGTAGAGTATAGATAGGAGGTATTGGTTCGTATTTTATTATCATATTATGAATTCTTTTCTTATTTCATTATTTTGAAGGTTTCCCCTTTGAAGTGGTTCATTCATAATATTCAAGTTTTCTAATCTTTTGATATTGTTTTTGTGGATCTATTGATTCTACTCTTAATTCTATAATATATAGTTATATTATTGTGAATCATCTAAGTAATTTCATTACAAGTGGTATCTGATCTTTGATTTGGTCAATTTTCTACAATGAAATGTTTTTTCTAGATTTTTCATATGAGCACTTGAAGGCTAAAAAAAAATAACTTGTGATCCAGGAGGAATTGATTTTTTTCAACACCATAGTTTTGTTCATGAGGTTTTTTTTTAAAAATAAGAATTTTTTTTATCAATAAAAAATAAGTCTAGAAAATTTTTACCTTATAAAAATTAATAGTCATTAGAGTTGTCTCTGGCAGATGATCACAATGGTATATCCTACTAGTATACTTTTTTGAGACAAATTTTTTAACCCTTATGCACATTAGTAGTTGTTGGATTCATCTTGGCAAGGTGATTGTAATGGTATCATCTATAGTTACATTTTTTCCAAGTCACAACCCTCCTAGGGTTTGTGCATGGTATGGAATACCATTTATGGTTGAAATAAATGGAAAGAAACACCTAAAAATCCTAATAAAGATGACATGGATTCAGAAACTTCTAATCCAAGTATTTCAGAAGTAGTTTAGCAACTTAAGTCAAATTTATAAGGCATGGTGCATAAAGATGATCTTGATGTGATTAAATGGGACCTTACAAGGATAAAAGGGGACATAAATATATTTTAGGAACACTTGAAACAAAGCACTAAGAAATTGGCCAACTTTTCAACTCATCAATTGTAAAATAACCCTACACCACTTTAGTTTGGTTCTTCTCCTCCAAAAATCACAACACTAACCATGATATGAATCCACTATTGCCAAAATTAGACCTATGAAATTTTTATGGCAATAATCCACTCACATGGATTACTCAAATTGAAAATTTATTTGATCTATATTAGACTACCTATTCACAAAAGGTGGTCATGGCCTCTTTATATCTAGAACCTGAGTAGTTTATTTGGTATCATTGGTTGTGCTCTAAAAATAAAAATAAGGTTTTATTGGTCACCTACTCTATATTTTTTGAAGAGTTACAGCTCAACTATCACAATAATGTCTTATAAAAATACTTCATCCAACTATCCAAGTTACACCAAAATAGGAAGGTAAAAGATTACATTCATCAATTTCATAATCTTTCCTTATGTTTGGTAGACATCACTGAGGAAAATTTGACTAAACTATTTTTGTGTGGCCTCAAAGATAGAATCCAATTTTAGGTTCACATGTTTTATCATAGTAATGTATCTTAATCCATACCAAGGGCATGTTTAGGAGAGGAAAAATATTTTATCAAATGATGACCTTTAACTAATGTGCATGAATGCACTTTCCCAATACCATCATTTCCATAACCTACCAGATTGACACCTCAACAAGTTGAAGAAAAATGTGCAAGATATTTTTGTTTTAGATGTGATGTAAAATGGATCAAAGGAAATAGATGTGCTCAAAATAAGTTATTTTAAATTAAAGGTGTCAATGAAGAGGAAAAATATGATGAGGCTTTAAGGGTAGGTTTGGAAGAACCTAATGATGAATTTGAAGATTCTCAACTCAATATTTTCTATCATAAACTTTCAAACATTAGTACTCAAACTCTTAAGGTGGTGGGTTTCCTAAACAAACAAAAGGTGATTGTGTTAATTGACTCTAGTACATAACTTCATCAATAGTAAGTTATCTACTCATTTGAATTGATTCATTTACCCATATCCATAATTTTAGGTCATGATTAAATATGGTGGCATAGTCAATTATATTTAAAATGCCATAGCATTAAGCTTGTTATGGGAAACTATTTTCTAAATTACTCTATGTTTTTATTCCCATGAGAGGAGATAATATTATTTTGGGAGTGTAGTGGCTCATTACTTTGGGTACTATTGAGATGAAATTCTAGGAATTATTCATGAGGTTCCATCCAAAGGAAGACCTTTGAATTACATGGATTATGAGCTAAATGTCCATAATTTCTTAATTCCCATCAAATGATGAATATTCTCAAAAAAAGTGTAGAAATATTTGTGGCTAGCTTGTTTTCCATAGAGTCTAAACCAACCAAGGAGTTTACACATCTTGATTTACAAAGGGTGATATATTACCATTCTATTATTTTTTGTGACATGACAAAATTACTTCCTCCTAGTAGTGCACATGACCATGTCACTAGGCTCATTCTAGGAAGTACACCACCTAGCATTAGACCCTAGAGATATCCCTATGCCTAGAAGAGTGAGGTTAAAAATATAGTATATGAATCATCTGACACATTCAAAGTGAATATTCATCCTCAATGGTCATGGTGTAAAAGAAAGATGATAATTGGAAGATGTGCCTATATTATAAAGAACTCAATTATACACCATCAAAGATAAGTTTCATATTCTAGTAATTTATGATTTTCTAGATGAATTATATGGTGTCATTTATTTTACCAAGTTAGACCATTACTCTAGGTATCATCATATTTACATCAATGATGATGAAATACCTAAAACAACTTTCAAAATTCATGAAGGCCATTATGAATTTATGGTCATGCCTTTTGGCCTCATAAATTCACCATCTACATTTTAGAGTTTGATTAATACTATTTTTAGGCCATTTTTGAGAAATTTTTTATGAGTGTTTTTTGATGATATCCTCATCTTTAGTAAAAATTGGGAAGACCATTTGAAACATGTGAAATATGTACTTTCATTTCTAGAACAGCATTAGATTTATACCAAACCTTCTAGATGTGATTTTTATTTCCAAGAGGTTGATTAATTGGGTCATATTGTTTCACATGAAGGATTTAAATTTTATCCTAAAAAAATCCAAGCAATGATGGAGCGATATATTCCTGAGACCCTCAAAAACCTTCAAGGATTTCTAGGGATAACTAATTACTATCATAGGTTTGTAGCCCACTCACCTCTTTGTTGAATAAATAATCCTTATAGTGGAATTATGTAGCTACCAAAGCATTTAAATAGTTGAAAATAACTGTGCACAACTCTAGTTTTGGGTACTTCTTAATTTTCAAAACAATTTGTTGTGGAGTGTGACACATCAAGATATGGCATAGGGGTCATGCAAGAAGGTAGACCACTAGCATTTAAAGTCTCTAACTAAAGTGAAAAAATAGGATCAAACTAATCTATGAGAAAGATATGATGGCTATTATGAATTTCATGAAACAAGGGAGACCTTATATGATGGATCATCACTTTCAAGTAAGGATTGGTCATAATATCCTCAAATATTTTTTGGAGCAATAATTGTCATTTGATGAACAATTAAAATGGGTGACTAAAATCTTAGGATATGATTTTGAAATAGTGTATAATAAAGGAAAAGGCAATGTGGTGGTAGATGCCCTCTCTTGATGAGATGAATTAGTTGAGGCTTTATTATGCACCATGACCATGTGGTAGGTAGATTGGTTAGAGGAAGTAAGATCTAAATGAGAAAATTATATTAATACTAAGGATTTGATTTAAAATCTCTAGCAAGTTTTTGATAAATTTGAAAAAACAATATTTAAGGGGAACACATTATGCTATTGTTGACCATTTTTTGTCCTAAGGCCTAGAAAGGTGTCAACTTGAGTATTGGGATCTTTGGTCTATTATGAAAACTCATAGTTTTCATGTATCTTGAGGAATCAGGGAAACTCAAAGGCCTTTTCATTGGTTGTCAAGTGAAGGGGATATGAGTCTCATGTATTTTCATGGTAATGTATTAATTTCATCTTTTGTTAGGTCTCCTCATGGTGTGTGAGTATCTTTTGATGTCTTTGAAAATATATGGAAGTGGTCTTGTGATCTAGACCTAATGAGCTATGTTGTTTAAAGATGGTAGTTGATGACTCACTGTGATTTTATTTGATGTATTCATTATATGCAAGGTATGTGGACTATAAACCTTGAAAGGGTGATTAAATATATAGAGTCTTAATTATAACCTTTAAGAAAGCTATATGTTATTTTTTTATGATATTCATTAGTATTTCTTCTTATGAGGCTATGTGTATGTGGTCTAAAAGTTAAGGTTTTGGTATTTAAATGGAAAACTATGATCTCAAATGGCCACTAAATCATTCATAATATTTTTAAATCACCACATGGTCATTAAATTACTTTAGTCAATCATTTCATATTTTGAAAATGTCTCTTTTATGAGGTTAGAATGTTCTTTGGCCACCAAAAGAGCTCCCACATGTGAAAATAGCTATATTTTTCTCTCCTTAACATATTAATTTCTTTAAAATACATTTTTTACCTATATTTCCCTTCATGTTGACATAAAATGGTCGATTGAATCTAAAACAAGAGGAAATGAAAGATATTTTGTAGGTTTCAATAGTGTTTTGATGTAGTACAGATTTGTACTACATGAATTTATTTAGAATGAATATTTTAGATGAAATAATAAATTGTTACAAACATATTTTAAATATATTATAAGGTTTTAAGGCTTGAGAAGACCAAAACTGATGTGTTTTACATGGCTTGTTCATTGGCAGATAATAAGAGCACCTCAGGTTTATGCTCAGTTTGTAAAATAGAGAGAGAAATCAAATTTGAGATATTGACAAAATAAATTAGACATTATGACATTAAATTTATGTGTGTTGGTTATAGGTTTAGTCTTATTGACTTTATGAACAAAGGCTAAGAACTTAAGGGTTCTATTCACTATTCAAATCTACACAAGGCAAGAAAAGTGATACGGTCTTGTGAAATTCCTGACTATTTTGACCAAACTAGTGATTTTCCTTAGTTCTTTAGGTATTTAAGAGACATTTTATGGATTCACAAATAGTTTGATATACACAAGTGAGTAGATAGAGTTAAATAACACATCTATTTCCAAATCTATAGTTTATAGGTAGTTTAAAAGAAAGTGTATGGTTTAATGGGTGATTCAAGTTGTCAAGCACAACATTTTTTATATGAAATGTTATATTCATGATCATGTGTATTTATTTAATGTGTCTTAAATTTTCCTCAAGGTTTCATGGATTATAAACCATTAATAGGTCCTCAACTCCCTCAAAGTCTTAGTTTAGCATATGTTAAGGATTTTTAGCATATGTTAAGGTAGTTTGTAGAATCCTAGGTTTCACTTTTCACTATATATACTTCATAAATATCCTCAAAAATGATATATCTTATTGATTCATATGCTACAGTCTCACATAGGATCCTTTAATACTATCTAGATGTTGGATCCATGTTTCATTTCACCCCGTATGTTCCATTTCATATACTTTCACACTACCATTTCACAATTGGTATAAGTTTATCACTCCATCTACGTCCTCCCATATAGCCTATTATCATCATATCACTACTACGCATCCATATTCACCTCATGAATCCATTGTTTTAGAGGAATCAAGGGTGTAAAGGACCATTATGGTCATGAAGTAAGTTATGCATCCATAAACATTGCTAAAAAGGGATGAATGATCACCTATATCCAAGGCAAATATAGTCAAAAATATGCTTCATAAAAGTGTTTTTTTAGGAGAATAAAAGATATGGATATCTCAATGAACAGAGTTTGGACTATTCCCTAAGTTGTTTTTAATTAATGGAAGAGGTTCATAAACTATGTTTTTGACATTATAAAGGTCTCACTCTACCCCAATCCATATAAACAACACTGTGGATTATTACCTGCAGTCATACTAGGATATAGTCAAGGAGGTTATGTGTTTTGGATTTGAAAAAGGATATTAAACAGGTCTATATGTTTTGATTAAGTTATAAATGTCCATATGGTGAGTCAAGGAGACATTATCTATAGTCAATAATGAATAAGGATAGATAATCAATACCCCCACTTCCACCTATGGGAATTTTTAATCCAAATGTAAGATAGAGGTTGTATGAGACATTCAATGATTAATCTAGTTCAATATTATGACAAGATCAAGGATTTAATTATAATATCTTATACCAAATGAGATAACTAATATACATCTACAACCATCTTAATGAAATTATGTAGTGAGGTGCACAAACTCAATTTCGACAAAGGATGAAAGGTGAACTTGTGGTGTATGAAACATGATGAGATGTTTGGAACTTTTAGGAACTATGAGAAGGTTAAAGATATATAGATATATTTAAGGTGTTATGGGCCTAAAGATACTATAGTCAACTTTTCCAAAGACACCTATAGATGTAATATTGTGCATGATGAGTAAGATAGTAGGTCAATAGTGTTGGCATGAAGATATAACGGATGGTTGAAAAATTTATATAATATCAATCATATTAAAATAACTATATAGAGTCTAATAAACATGTGAATGGTCCTAAAACATGAAAACATAGTCAAAATAATATATTATAAACACTTATCCCTGAGAGCTCTCATTTGAAATGAGGGAAGAAGAGGATTTTTGACATGTTAAGGGGAATTAAGTTTAATAAATATGATTTATCCAATGTTTTAACACCTTTGGAGAATTCATACACCTTGTTTTGAAGATGGACTGATCAAAAAATGGCCTAAACCTATTAAAATCTAAGAGAACTTGCACACAGTCAATGTATAAAGCTAGTTTTGAGGAGTTTATGATTTTGAAACACCTATATTTGGATTTAAGATCTCATTATTGGTAATTTTAAGTCTTAATACACCATATTATTTTGATCACACTCATATTTTCATGTCAATATGCCCTTGAGGGCTATCAGATTGTAAATAGAACTTAAACCCAAAGAGACCCTACCACCATATTGAAATTGATCCAAGATTTATTTTCACATTTATGGTCATATTAATGTTAAGTATATTAATTTTAAGTTTTTAGGGAAGTTTTGGAGTGAGAGGGATGCAACAGAGTTATCATTTTGGATATTAAACCTTCTTATTGTTTACACAGTATAAACAAGTAATCAAAGCAATTTTTCACTATGTACATATCTTGATGCATAGTATGCATGGAAAATTGATATGGTTAGGTTATTTTAAGGTTTAATTATAATTTAAATCCATAATAATATTTTTCTCCTTAAGGTTCAATGCACTATGAATCATTGCTAAGATTTTTAGACCTCTAAAACCCTTGCAAAACCCTGAAAGACACCCAAAGGAAATATGCCTCAAGGTGAATTAAAACTAAGTGTTTGATCCATGAAATTATTATTATGGTCTTATTTAATCTCTTTAAAATAATAATATCCTATTGGTTGTCACTTTTATAAGTCATGTTGTACAAACTAGGCTTGAAAAGGCTAATTTGAGCCTATAAGCAAGGAAATTATTGGGATTTACATATATAATGAGATAAAAAAGGAATTTTGGGCCCTAAAATACCTAAATAAACTTTTAAGAACCATATAAATGGGTATTTATGATATTTTATATAGACATATAGGTTTGAGTCTTTAAACAAGACACTATGTACATGCAGATAAAGGGTGAATGGCTTGATCTAGCCAATGCCATAACCCCAAAGGACCTTAGATAGGCTATTAATGTTGTATAAAATTTGTATGATATTTTAAACTCATAATAAGGTCATAATTATATAAAACTTGTGTATACATATGCTTTTATAATGGCTTCATTAGATAGTGTCATCAATAAATGGAAGCAAAAGGCAAAATGAGGTCATGAGGGCACTTTCAATCTTCATGAACAACTTCAAGTTATGAGAGGGTGTATGTTCTATTTGAGCCATAGGATAGGTGATATAACTGGTCATTTATGATTTAAGACAACAAACACTTCTCAAAATTTTGGTTTCTTTCCTAAGAGGTGAGTTTACTTGCTCACCATGGTACAGGATTTTACATGTAAGGCTAGGCACTTTGAGAGAGGTAGATGGATTATTATAATAGTGTTTTTTTTATGCCTAAATATGTATCATAGGTTCCTAGAGTGTTTAATAACACTTTTCATTTTATAATTCTAATAATTTAGTGCATGATTTGTGGGTTGTGATGATCTTGTTATTTATTGATGAAATAGAGGCAAATCAACTAGACTATTTCATAATATTTATAATGTTTGGTGGTTGGGAGTCACCATGGCCAAAAGTTAGTATATACAAAACATGAAATATGTTATGCTAAAAAGGGTTAATTATGATCAATAACTAATCTAAGATGGTTATTTACAATGAAAGTTAAGATAGAGTGATTTGGTTAAAAAAGGAGCAAAAGGAAAGGTAAGGTAGAAAAGAGATGTTGTTGATCTTCATCCTAAATATCATGACAAAGTTAAAATATCATCCAAGTATACACTAAACCAATGTATGACATGAATTATCATAAGCTCAAATCCTATTAAACATTAGGCAAACATCTATGGATGGTGTGAAATAATGTTAATAAGAATCAAGTTCACTTTAAAGATTTACCCCTACAAGCAAACAGCATTAGCCCAAATACAATAAGAGGAACCAAACAAAATGAACCTAAAATTTTCAATTAACCTAGCATTGGCATAAGTTAATAGCTCTACATATAAATGTGCACATCAAGAATTCATAAGAACCATTTAAACCTAAAAATCAAAACAAATAAGTGAGAGAGAAGTCAGGATAACAAAAGACAACCAAATTTGGAAAAACATTGTAGAATTTCTTGCTTATATTAATTACTTAAAAGTTGAAATTAGCTCTTGGCTCTAAAAACTCCCCACTTCTTATAATTGACAATGTTATTTTTATATTATGCAAGGAATCATGTTGATCAGCTATATCTAATCATAAAAGTACAAGTGTTAGAATAGTGGTCCTTTCCACAAGTGTTCTAGAATACACTAGACTTTACCTAATGGACTAACCTATAGGTAATGCACTTTAAAAGTTACACATGTCTTTACAAAATAATATTCCTTTTTCAAAAATATACGAGCTTAATGAAATAAAATAATATTTCTATCTTAACTAATTGGGAGGCCCTTGTGTTGATGTATTCTTTTACCTCCCCTACAGGATCTTCATTCTATAATTATGCTCATTGATAAGTTGGAGATCAATGATATGTCTCATGAACAACTCTTTTTCTTGATTATCTAGGCCCTTGAGATCCTTCTCAACCCTTTCTAAATCTTTTTTGATGGCCTTGGTATTTCCTATCTTCTCCTTTGATGATAAGAGTGGGCCCATGACCTTCTTATTATTAGCCCCTATTTTCCCTTGTCCTTGGTTCCTTAATTCTTGCATGAATTGAGTAGTTCTATGCTTAAACTCCTCATCAGTTATTAGACCCAAAGAACTAAGTGTGGTAGGCTCATTTATCAAGCTATCCAAAATGTGCAACATTTTATCTTCTTCTTTCTTGAGGTCCTTAGAAATATCCTCCATCTATTTGACCATCTACTTAGGGATTTTATCTTATCAATTATTATGGCCATAGCCATATTCAGGTGGGCTAGGCTAACTATCCTAAATTTAAGGATTTGATTTTTAGTGAAGACCTTGATCAAATATTTTACTCAGTAGCTTGAATCCTTCCATTAGAAAACTTGGCCTATAGCCTTAGTACTTTGCTTATTTACTGCACCTTACTTGGTTTTGACTGACTTTAAAGAATTGAATAAATCAATCATGGTGTCTTCAAATTTCCTGAACCTATTTTCTTGAATTGGAAATATAGCTTGTTCTTTCATATTATTATTCTAATGTAGGATGCCTTTGATCATTATATTTAATTAATATATCTAATCTTGAGCCACTTCAAGGACATTTTATTCAAACATTAGATCTTTTCTAGGCCTCTATCCTCTAATTGGAGTCAATCCAATAAAAGGTTCCACTTTTTGGAAAGTGAATTCCTTTCCACTAATCATGGTTTCCTTCTCAGTTACCCTCTAAAAACTTGTAATCATTTGGTAAAAATTGACACAAACTAAAGATTCATCACTTTGGGAGATATTTTTTCCATTTTTTCTCCACTTGATTCTCCTAGAGCAGTCACTCTTTTCTCTTCTTCCTTATGCAACACAACTATCCATGGTTTGGATTCCTCATGCACTAGAATATTTTTTACTTGAATTAATGCCAAAGGGTGGTGCATGGTTGGTACCTTTTTTAATTTTACATAGATGAAACATTTAGGAATGGTTAGTCCTTGAATCAATTTATCCTCACTAAAGAGATTAAATTCACTTAAAAGATGAGTGAAGGTCACCTTGGGCTTCTTATCCTTAACTAGGATAATGACCAATTTAGCTTTTCTTTTAAGGGGGTCTACAGGAACTAGGTCCAACACTTTCTTCTCCTTCTCTTCTTTGGTTAATTCCACTTCATCCTTAGACTCATAGGTTGATGATAGCAATTTTAGAGAATCTTCAATTGATTCACTAGGGTCTAGTGCTACCACATGGATTTCCCCCACTGGTGATCCTCATTCTTCTACTTGAGTTGAGGAAGATGCAATTTCATTAGGCCTTCTCTCCTTTAACCTTTTAACAAGCTATGACTCAAGTCTAGATTATATCTATAACTGGGCTATTGGAGGTCTAGAAGGTGCACCACTCAATAAATGGTACTACCTTAGCCCTAGTTATCATTTATCATCATCTTTTTTTACTCTCTCAACATTTTGGACTCTTTTTTGATGTTGTGATTTTTCAACCTAAAGGTGATCTCAGAGAATGAAGAGGACTTTGTATATATGGGTTTAAAATCACTAGTTTGATGATCATATGGTATATTGATTCCCTTGGCCTTTAAGTGTTCTTTAACCTTTCCCTATGGATCCTACTACTTTAGATCATCCACTTGGAGATCAAAAAAGGTCTTGTTTTTGGAATCAGCCTCAATGTTGTCCCATTATGAAAAAATAGTCCTTATAATGGTTAAGGAGAAGATATGAAGTAGTCCCTTCCTCTTAGTTTTTCATAAACCATCTATTCCATTACACAATTGGTAAGACACCTCCTGTTTAGCTAACTTGTTTGGCACATGGACTAGTAATCTGAGGGGAGTACATTGTGTTCCTTCAATATTGATTTTTGTGAAATATAGATACAACCAAATATCTCACATGGCTTTAATTTCCTTTTTGGTCAAGGGGGTAACTCTTTGAATTGGATTCCTAGTTATGGTTTTAGATAAGATGGATAGACACAATCATATATGAATTAGATACAGTCCCTATATTTTAATATGTGAAATTTTGAATAGTATTGGGAGACTGTCTATGTCCCATCAGGTTACCATTCTCTCAAGTTGGGGATCTTTGTGGTATCAATCAAGGCATATAAGATATATAACATCATGTATAATAGGTTCTTGGTTTTCTTATTAACTGCAAAAATCTACCTACTCAAAAAAGTGCTAACCACTTCACCAAGGGGAGGGGTGAGCTATTTCTCAACCATAAAATATACTAAGGTCACACAAATCTTATCCACATATATGGTGGTTGGATTTCCACATAGCATATTCATCAAATTCATGATCATTCTTAACCTAGGTATGAACTAACTAATGGGAATGTTGTCATTGAAATCTAAAAATACCTAATTTCTAGAATATAACCATAGGGCAAGGATGGTTTTGAAGTCATAGTATTTAGCCTAATTATTAATTATGGTTTGGTTTATTTAGGGATTTGGTAGCTTGTAATAGTT
Organism: Torreya grandis; assembly: GCA_037957365.1. NCBI lineage: Eukaryota > Viridiplantae > Streptophyta > Pinopsida > Cupressales > Taxaceae > Torreya > Torreya grandis. Next base: position 672,618 of record JARHVA010003865.1, read on the forward strand.
TTCAAATACTATGGCAAAGATATAAGCTATATTTATATGGGTATTCTTATTGATTAACATACCCTTATCAATTTTACCATCCTTAAAAATAGGAGAGAGAACATCTATATAATGTAGTACCTTGGGTTTTATTGTGACATAATGGAGACCTATCATTTAAATGGAAACTATGTCATAGTAGAGCCTTCTCACTAACATGTTCTTCTTCTCTTCTCTCATGATGGGATTTTGGTTCTCAATGGTCTAGAACAAGCTCGACCAATAGTTGTCCGCAGTATTTCAATTTGTGGCATTGAATTGTGTATCCTTGAAAACTTGTCCTTATATATCCAAGGTCAAATATAGTTTTACATCTTCTTTGGAGACACTTTTTTGGGTTGTCATGATTTTAATTCTCTCTCTATTGCTCACCAATAGTTTTTAATTCAATTATGGATCAAATTATCTTTGCTCAAATGATAATCTAAACTTCTTGGCTTGATTATGATGATCACAAGGTTGAATTAGGGCTTATAAAAGTGTTAGGGTTTTTTGAAGGTTCCTTATAGTTCTTTATTGGTGATAGCTATTTGAAATTATGTGATATTCATGATCTATATTGTGTTTAGATCTTTGTATTTATACCTTTGCATTTCATGGGTCCCCAAAATCTATCAAACTGACTGGTCTAGCTTACGTTCATTTACCATGGAATCCTATGGCATTTTTGTGGCACTTTGTTCATTAATATTTAAAAGATGACCATTGTATTTTAAAAAGTAAACATTGATCTTGCACCATTAGATTTATTTACCCAAATCAATAAGGAAGATTGATTTTGATTTGAGACCTTGAATGCCATTGGTTTCTTGTTGTTGGAAATATTGTCATTGATGTCAAAGGTCTAGCCTTATTGGTGATAAAGGCCCCATTTCATTTAATATTGTTTGTAATAAATATATCTTGGCTAATATGAGTTAATATTTATTTAATATTAATGAATGTATTTTTGGTTGCATACGAGATAAAAGAAGGGCCCATGGAGAATTCAAAGAGCCACATGATAAAGACAAAAGAAGGATGGGATGCATTTTCCCATGAAGAGTCATCTTGGGGACTTCCAAGAGTCACCAAGTGAAGACAAAAGAGGAAGGACACAATTTCTCATGAAGGGACACTTTAAGGAATATGAAAAGTCACCAAGATGAGGACAAAAGAGGGAAGGACGTTTTTGATCATGAAGGGTCACCACATGACTTTTCAAAGGCTTGAATATGAAGGGTCATACAAGTTTGGTGCCATTTTCCATGAGGATTGAAGGGTCACAAAGGGGGAAGGCCAAAGGTCATTTGGAAAGCTATAAATAAAGGCTTGAGTAGCCATTTGAAATATGGAAGATAGAGGTTGATTTGATATTTTAATATCTAGATTAGAAGAGCAATTGTGAGAGATGAATATGATTTGTATTTTTTATATCTAGCTTAGAAGAGAAAAGGTGAGAGAGAGGAAAGAGATGTTGTATTAAACTATCATTTTTTGAGATAGCAACATTGAGAGATAGGTGTGTGGTATACACAAAGGGGTTGGTGCTCCTGTGGGTTGATGCTCACAAATTGTTGTTGGGTTGGTGCTCTTGTGGATTGGTGCTCAAGAATAGTAGCTAGGTTGGTGCTCGGCAAAGGGGTGTGGTGCTCTTATGGGTTGGTGCTCATGAATAGTAGTTGGGTTGGTGCTCAGCAAAGGGGTATGGTGTTCCTACAAGCTTGGCTTGTGAATATTGTTTGGGTTGGTGCTCATTCATATACTTGAGATTGTTCTCTATGGTTTTTCCCACATTAGGTTTCCATGTTATATCTGGTGTCTCTCTCTATCTTGTGTGGTGTTTCTTATTTGAGTTTTATTGCCTATCTTGAATGTTTGATTAAGTGGAATTTGGTTAAAGGAAAGTTTTATAAGATATATGATATACTAATTCACTCCCCCTCTCAGTATATCTCATGCTTAATAATTGGTATCAGAGTAGGTTCCTTCAGAAAAGGTTTAACAGCTTGAAGGTAGATCAAAGAAAAGCATAAGATGGCCAAGCAACTAAAGAAGGAGAATTAAAAGTTGAAATATATGGTTGAGGCTCTTAAGGAAAAGGTGTGTATCTTGGATTCTAAGTTGGCTATAGAAGTAAAAGAAAATAAGATATTTATTTAGGATCTTAAGAATCAGTTAGAGGTTACAAATTCAATTTTAACATCAAAAGAAGAAGAGTGTAATCAGTTGAAGGTTGAGTTAGGATCTTTAAAGGATAATCATGAGAAGCTTATAATCAAGGTTGAGAAAGATCATGAAATATCAGTCCAAGAAAAGAAGGATGTAGGTTTTGAAGGCAAATCAAAAGAGCTGATCAGGCAGCCCAATGCTTTCAAGTTTTCAAATTCTTTTCATGGTCATTGTTTTATTTGTCATCATGTTGGTCATAGGGTAAGAGATTGTATGAGGAGAAGCAATAAGTCAAAGGGAGATCTTAGTCACATTCAAGAAAAAGGTATGAGAAATATTATTTGCTTTTATTGTCATAAGGTTGGCTATATTGCTAAATTATGTACAAAATAAGTAAAGAGATATTCAAAGTATGTCAAAGGTTATAGAGCCCCTAAAAGATATAAGAAGAGTCAAATTAAGGTTTGGAGACCTAAAATAATAAAAGTTGATCAGGTTGAGTTTAAGAGTGAAAATGAATTACTTGCTATAGTAGATAAAGAATCAGATAAGAAGGATTGTGCAGAATCTCTTGTTATATTTGAGCATGAGCTTTGTCAAGATAAGATAGTTGTAAAAGTTGAGAAGATGAAAAACATCATAAATGATAAGGTTAGTAGATAAAAAAGGTTAGATGTGCTTAAACATATTCTAAAAGAAAAACACAAGAAGATCAAGGAAGAAACAGAGGAGATGTGGGAATCTCTTGAGATTTATTTCTAGGACCCTTTTGTGTGGGGTGTCTCTTCTAGGCTTCAAGGAGACACATTTAATAAAAATTGAAGCATGGTGGATGCTATTGGGTCTTGGCTATGTTGCATGACAAGAAGGTGAGTTGGTAGATTAATTTGTATATCTTTTAAGGGAATAGATTTTTGAAGAAAATTTTGCATCAGTATTATGGTTTGAGGCTATTAGAATGATTCTTGCATATGCAGTGTTTAAAAGTTTTAAAGTGTTTCAAATGATTATTGTCACAAGAAATTAGAATGTTGAAAAAGAGCTAACAGTTTCAGAAAGAATGAAAAGAATACTCATACAGATTCAATGAAAAAGGATTAGAGTTTCAAAGCTCCATTCATCAAGAAGAAGGTTCAGACATGTTCATGGTAGAAGAAACAACCTAAAGATTCTATGTTGGTGCAAACAGCTTTGCATGTAAGAAATAAATATCAGCCATGGTTCGTTGATAGCAGATGTTCGAGGCATATGATAGGAGATAAGAGTAAAGAAGATCAATGGTGGCATAGTGAAATTCAAAGATAAAACCACTGCCAGGATAGCTGAAAAAGGTATTTTAAGTTTGGATATTAGTAGAACCAAAGCTATGAATTGTTTTTTAAGCATAATCTTTTGACTGCAAGTCAAATATGTGATCAAGGATACACCTTAAAGTTTCATGCATAAGGTTGTGAGATTAGAAGAAAATATTAAAATAATTTGATTGCATATTCTCAAAGGATAGTCAATGTTTTAATCAAATATCTTCTCAAAGACATGCAAGACCAGTTGGGCATAATTTATATTACTTCATGCCATTAATGTTCAACATCAGTTGAGGGGGAGCTAAGTGTAAATGCAAATCAAATGATCTTACTTACCATGTACATTGATGTCAAAGGGGGAGAATAATAGGTATAGGTACAGGTGAAAAAATAGGTACAAGGAATAGGTACAAGTTGCTACAATAAGGGGGAGTTATTGTATGTTTCAGATGACAATATGTGCAGGTGACAAGATGTGGCAGTTTTAGGATTTAGGTTACCAGCAATGACAAAGGGGGAGATTGTTGGAAATATTGTCATTGATGTCAAAGGTCTAACATTATTGGTGATAAAGGACCCATTGCATTTAATTTTGTTTTTAATAAATATATCTTGGCTAATATGAGTTAATATTTATTTAATATTAAAGAATATACTTTTGGTTGCATATGAGACAAAAGAAGGGCCCATGGAGAAGTCAAAGAGCCATGGGATAAAGACAAAAGAAGGATGGGATGCATTTTCCCATGAGGATTCGTCTTAGGGAATTCCAAGAGTCACCAAGTGAAGACAAAAGAGGAAGGGCACAATTTCTCATGAAGGGACACTTTAAGGAATACGAAAAGTCACCAAGATGAGGAAAAAAGAGGAAAGGACGTTTTTTATCATGAAGGGTCATATAATTTTGGTGCCATTTTCATTGAGGATTGAAGTATCACAAAGGGGGAAGGCCAAAGGTCATTTTGAAAGCTATAAATAAAGGCTTGAGTAGCCATTTGAAATATAGAAGATAGAGGTTGATTTGATATTGTAATATCTAGCTTAGAAGAGTAATTGTGAGAGATGAATATGATTTGTATTTGTTATATCTAGCTTAGAAGAGCAAAGGAGAGAGAGAGGAAAGAGATGTTGTATTAAACTATCATTTGTTGAGATAGCAACATTGAGAGATAGGTATGTGGTATACACAAAGGGGTTGGTGCTCCTATGGGTTGGTGCTCATGAATTGTTGTTGGGTTGGTACTCGGCAAAGGGGTTGGTGCTCCTATGGGTTGGTGCTCACAAATAGTAGCTAAGTTGGTGCTCAACAAAGGGGTGTGGTGCTCCTATGGGTTGGTGCTCACGAATAGTAGCTGGGTTGGTCTTGGCAAAGGAGTATGGTGCTCCTGTAAGCTTGGCTTGTGAATATTGTTTGGGTTGGTGGTCATTCATATACTTGAGATCATTCTCCATGGTTTTTCCCACATTGGGTTTCCACGTTATATCTAGTGTCTCTCTCTATCTTGTGTGGTGTTTATTATTTGATTTTTATTGCATATCTTGAATGTTTGATTAAGTGGAATTTGGTTAAGGGAAAGTTTTATAAGATATATGATATACTGATTCACCCCCCCCTCTTGGTATATCTCATGCTTAACACTTGCTTCATTCCTCATGGTTGTGACACTTGTCACTTCCACATTAATTTTTGACTTTTCCATGCTTGGTATGCACTATTGATCTCAATTTCATGGGACAATCATGATCCATTAATAGTAGTCTACCTAATTATGCATCTCACTCCATGGGCCTTTGATCAAAATGTGTACATGTGAATGCATACCATAAATCTTCAAAAGACGCTTGAGATTTAATTCATGGCTTATAGGTATGCCACGTGTCATCTCCACATTTATCCTTGACTTTTCAAAATTTACTATGTATCATCTGATCATCTTCATATGAGAAAATATGAGTTTTTATATCTTGATCTATAGGGTCAAGCATAATTGACTACTCAATGTTCTTTGGTTGTGAGTGTGACACTTGTCATCTTCTCGCTTGTCCTAGGGATCTATTGAAGTCTTGACTCAATACACATCATTAGATCAACTCTACCTAAGCAAACAAATGTCATCTATATGTGAAATATGTTCAAGCTTTTAAGTAAGGTTAGGATCTATGACCTTAAGCTCACACCATTAGATCTTGTAAATTAAAATGATGTTTAAGCCAGTACCTAGGGAATATAAAATTTAAGCTAAAGTCTTAGACTAATGTTTTAATTTATATTAATAATAAGGAGTAAAACTTAAGGCTAAAGTCTTAATTTAAGTTTTAAAATATGTTAAATGGGACCCCACAAAAATAAAAAACCTCACCTAAAATCTTAGCCTAAGGTTCGTATAAACATGATAAACCTTAGGGTAAGGCTTTAGGCTAAGATTTATTAACAAAGGTACCATGTGCTAGTTAGACCATGTCATTAATAAAATAGACTAAGAGGTCATGAGACCTATAAGGACTAATAATAAGATTTTTAGCCTAAGATTTGGTCATGTTGAGAAATATGACTAAGCTTTAGGGTGAAAATTAAACTAAGTCCATGGCATAATTGAAATGTTTATGCATAAAATATTCCCACCAAATTTGAATTTAATTTAAAGGGCATGACCTAAGGTATTTAGAGTTAGGGTTTTAATATGATCAGACATGAATTTAATTTGATTTCAATAGACCAAAGTCTAGTAAAAGATCAAATCATTAATAAACCATAAAACCCAGTCATTGCTCATTCTAAATGGACTCGATTGGAGATATGAATTAAAAAATAAATAGCAAATGTTAGCAACTTTAGAATCATGAAAAAATATGCAAAACATATAGATATATTGTAAAAACATTTTAGTGATACTTTGATTAGATGAATTTTTAAATTTAGGGTACAAATTTGCACTATTTAACACAAGGGTCCCCATTTTTTATAAATGGGGGTATGTTGACCTCAACAAACATTGATTTGTGGGGGAAACATAAATATGTTATAATTTAGAGACTCTGGTTTAGACTAATAATTAAGCTATTTATTCCATTTTATTGGGCACCATTTATTAAGATCACTTTATGGTTATAACAAATCTTGCAAATGTAGGATTATGATAAAACATCAAGACATATCCATCTTATTTGTGTGCTTTGATTCCACTTAATAATTGCCATAGGATTTGGAGAACAACTTCTAGGTTCATGACTTTAATCATTCACACTGACTTTTAGCATGTTTAGATATTCATTAAGAACCATTCTTTAGTTCAGGGAAGGCTTGGGAATTTCTCTATTATTGGCCAAGTATACATATCCCTATTAGAGATGTCTTTGGATCCACTGTAGGACTTGATCCACTACTAGCCAGGTGTTTATATCCCTTGTGGAGATTACCATAATCACCTTTGCTTAGAAATATCTTAAATTTTACAATAAGGTTCTTATTTTTTGTATTTTTCAAGTTATTTTGACTTCTTAGCAAAGGTTGCAAACCAGGTTAGCCAAGTTTAGGTATTTGGTCAAGTATTTTGTACTTGGACAATCATCCTTAGTTATAAACTTTGTCCCAAGAAATTAATGTTTTTTAAGTGTAAGCACGATTGTATCCTAATAATCTAGTTTCTCACCTAAATGTGCAATCCTTCTTAGAACCAAACTCAAATCAAAACAAGGTTATAATCTCAAGGATCAATTAACATATTCATTATTCTTTACTATTTTCTCTAACCTATAAAATTAAGTTCATATTTCAATAATTCATTATTAACAGATGCTGAGAGAACATACCTGCATTCCTAAACTATGAGGTTTCTTTAATAAATCATATGAATCTTGAGTTGAAGGCTTGTCCAAAAGGACTTATTGGGAGCAAGGAAAAAATTAGAGAAAACAAACACACCAAATAGAAAGTAGATAAATAGAAAGCAAGGAAATAATCAAAATAGATATATATAAACATGTATACAAACAAGGGAAAGGAAAGAAAGAAGAGAAAGAAACTAATATATCCTACCTATAGTAACTCTAACTAGTCTTACAGTTATTCCATGAAGACTCTAATTGGGATAGCAAAAAAGTAGTACTTGAAGTATTACCCATTAGTGGGCAATGTGAACTCTACTCCATATAAGTCTTTCAGCTTAAAGGTGTTATCTCCAAGTATCATGGTTATTTGGTAGGGACCTATCCACAAAGGTGTGAACTTACCATGTTTACCCTTAGGCTCAAATGCCTTATCCCAAATAAGAACTAAGTTTTCTTGCTTGAACACCTTTATTTTTGAACATTTATCAAACCACATCTTGACTGTCATTTGGTGTTTGCTAAAATTGACAAAAGCCTCTTCTCTTGCATTTTACATTTGTATGATGGCTATCAACCTTGAACTTGAAAATTATTGATCCTTCTCCATGTAATCTTGCATGAACCTATATGTTGGAAGCTTGAGGGTGATGTAGAAGATGGGTTTTTTACCATAAACTAGTAAGAATGGTGATGTTTTGAGAGCTTGTTTAATTATATTTATATCTACCCAAAGGGCATACTTGAGAAACTTATGCCATGTTCTAGGTTTATCAGTTGCAAACTTCTTTATAGACTTCATCAAGTTTTTATTTGTTGATTCAGATACTCCATTACCCTAAGGATAATGGTTTGATGAGAACTTGAGGATGATGTTGTTATCATATGCCCATTCTATCATCTCTATGGATATAAAAGTATATCCATTATTATATACTAGAGATATAGGTGTCCTAAAGCTAGTGAAAATGTTTTCTTCTAAAAAATTGATCACCTCTTTGGTCTTGCACTATTTATTTTCCACCACTTCAATCCATCTAGTGTGGTAGTTTGTAGCAGTTAGAACATACTTGTGACCATTAGAGGAATTGGGGGTAATGACCCCCACAAAATCAAGTCCCCATTGGTCAAAGGGTTTAACAACCATTATTGGTCTTAGTGGCATGGTTGCTTTAGGCTTTTTAGTGTTACATACTTGACATGAGTGGCACTCTCTCACATGTTTGTGAGCATCCTTGAATATTGTAGACCAGTGGTAATGAGTCCTTAATATGTTGTGTGTTGTAGTCCTTCTAGATGAATGTCCACTTCCCATTTTTTTATGGAAGGTGTTCATGACCTTAGTTACTCGACTCTTGGAGACACATCTCAAGTAAATGTCTTCAAATTTCTTCCTATAAAACACTCCATCCTTGATAAGAAAGTGATCTCACTTGAGCCTTAAATCCCATCTTTGTTCTTTATTTAACCCTGTAGGATGATAACCATTGATTAGTAATTGGACAATGTGATCATACCAATAATTAGGTCTAAAATTTTATTTCTCTACTTTCATAACACTTAGATTTGGTTTAGGGTTATCAATCAATTGAATTAAACCTTGGAACCTTACCAATTTGGCAGTCTTTATCTCATTGTCACATTATTGGAGCACAAACATCCACTTACCTCTCCTTTTTCCTAGTTCATTTTGACTTAGCATGAACTTGGTGGTAGGGTCTAGTAGAATGGCATGCACCTTATTCCTAAGGATATAATTCCTAAACTTTTTTACTACCTTGACCAAAGCATATGATTTCTTATCAATCAAAGATTATTTTAACTTAGGATTTTTAAGGTTAGTGTTCATAAAAGCTATTGGATGGTCACATCCATCTATCTTTTGAGTTAAAATTTTATCTATTATATGACCTAAAGTAAAGGAGTAAGATAAAAATATTTGGTGAAGTTTGGATTTATCATTACAGGGGCTTATCCAATTACCTCTTTAATGTTTTTCAAATCCTTCTTTGTCTCATCATTCCAAATTATCTTAGACTCTTTCTTCAACATGTTATTCAGAGGTCTCATTATTTATGCAAAACCAAAAATAATATTTCTTACAAAATTTATTTTACCAAAGAATGACTTCAATTCCTTCTTAATATTAGGGGGATCTATATTAGATATTGCATTTACTCTTTCAATGCCTATATATATTCCCTCCTTAGTTATAACATGTCCTAATAGTTTTCCCTCAGTAACAGAGAAAATACTTTTCTTTGGGTTGAGATAAATCCCATAACTTTTATATCTTTAAAATACCTATTGTAAGTGCATAATATGATCCTCCCTATTTTTAGAAAAGATAGTCAGATCATCCATGTATATGATAATGTACTTACCTAAAATACCTTGGAAAGCCTGATCCATAGCCATTTCAAATGTTACACCTGCATTTATCAATCCAAATGGTATTATCTTGTAAGAAAACATGAACCACTTGGTAGTAAAAGTAGCCTTCATCCTATCCTCTTAGTTCATAAGTACCTAGTTATACCATAAAAAACCATCAAGAAAGGACATCATGGTAGAATCATAAATAATTTGTATTATTTGGTCAAGAGAAGGTAGGGGCAATTATCTTTCTCAAATGCTCTATTTATATTTATGAAATCAATGCATAGTTTGATTTCACTATTTTTATTCCTAATTTGGACTAAGTTATCAACCTAAGTGGAATAGCTAATGAGAAACACAATTTTGGCATCTAAGAGATTCTTGACCTCTTTGTATATCAGTGGTTCTAAGATCAGGTTGATGGGCCTCTACTTTTGTACGAAAGGTTTGTATTTTTATTTTTAAAGGTATGGTATGAGGTATGACCTTTGGATCAAATATATTTAGGTCATCATAGGACCATGCTATGAAATCTTTATATTTGGTCAGCACTTCTTTGGATCTTTTTTACTCAATGATTATATAGTTTATACCAATATTAACCAGCTAAGGTTGACCTTGAAATCCAAGATCAATTGTGTTATAGTCCTTCCCACTTAATTTGGGAATCTTGGTAGCCTCAGTTAGTCTGTTAGAATCAAAAAGTCTCTCTAAGGCTATCATGAATTTATGGATCTTATTGGCATTCAACTAAATGACCTTGTCAACAAGTTTTCTTTCAATGTTCTCGCCATTAAGGAGACTAGATTCATTAATAATGTGACCTTCAAACACTTTTAAAGTAGTCATGAAGTCTATGATCTGTTGATCATCATTGAATACCTATAAGTGCTTGATGATATTTGGCACTGAGGTACATGGGATTAATTCAATTGTAAGGTTTTATAACTTAAAACTTTGATTGGGCATAAGGTTGGCTATAATTAAAGTAAGTTCATCATTAACCTTGTTTTCTTCCCTAGGGATTGACATGATGTTAAAAGCATTAAAACATTCAATTAAGTCCCACACTCTAGATTTATACTTCTTGAGATAGGATAATTTGCATTGATATTTACTCTTGACCTGATTGACCACTAGTTTAGAATCACCAAAAACTAATAGTTCCTTGGCCTTATGCTTATAATTCCAAGAATAAGTGCTTCATATTCATCCAAATTATTGGTGTATGAGAACTAAAGTTTTTAAGAGGCACTGTATTCTTCCCCAATGGGATTTATTAATACCACTCATACTTTAAAACCTAATTTGCATCTAGCACCATCAAAATAAATTTTCCATGATCCTAGAAAAGCATGAAAAGTTTTAGAGTTACATATCTTTATGGTGTCAAGAGTGTAAACACCAAGATATAAGTTAACCATGTTGACCCTCTAATTTATTAAATTATATTGTATGATCATATACTTCATTTTAGGCTCCCTTTCTATCTTGATTTGGTTGGGGACTCCCTTCCAAGGCAACCAAATATATGAACAATCTATTGACATATAATCGTTCAAGCTCCTAGTCTAGTCTCTACTCAATAGCATCCCATAAACATCAAGGATATCCACCACTTAGATATAAATGAACTATTATATCCTTGGCTCAAATGCAATCTACATGTGAACATTCAATAATTCACCAATCATTTTGAGTCTTGATTTATCTAATTGAGTTACAACTCTATTAGATTAATGAGAGTCAAATCTAATAGTTCATAAATGCCCTTAGGCATAATATTTGTAGATACACAAAAATATAACAAATTGTTATATATATTCATACCAAATATCCTAAATTTAAGTAGGAAAGGAGGAACATCTACCTTAGTTTTATGTATTGCAATATTAGTGTTGGGGATCAACCAACAATGGATTACACTTGTGAAAGCAATGAATACGGAAATAAATTAGATAGATAAGTAACTGAAATGATAAATAGCACAGAACAAGATATACAAGAAAACACCCTGAAAACTTGTATTAAAAACTCTTTACAATAGGAATACAAATGAAGAACTTTGTTCTTCCACACCTCTCTCGGATGCACACAAGATCTCTCACTAGATCTCTATTCCTCAAGAGCTCTCTCTCAAGTACTGTCCTTCAAACATTCACAATGTTCTACTCATACTCTATTACACACAATAGCTTAGAAGATCTCTCCTACATATAGAAATAGGAAGCTTGAGCATGCTCTTACAACAAATAGTTAAGCCTCTTCAACAAGGGCTCTAAAAATAATATTGCTAACAATAGAGACGCGAGCTTGAGTCTACAACTCAAACTCATCATGCAAACACTCGCTTCTGTCCTCGGAAATCACTTTCTGGACACACAGGTAACCGACGTCGGTTCCTGCCTGTTCGCCTGTGACCATCGCCGGCCGACCATACTACCGACGTCGGTGCCTCTCTAACTGCAACTGACCGACGTCGGTCGCTCCTGACTGACGCCGGTGTCTGTGTAGACCCAAACTTGTTTGTGTATGCTCCTTGGTGAAGCTTTTAGCTCCACACACCTAACAATCTCCCACTTGGAGATAAACCAGCTGCACCAGTACCTGTACAGCAACATCTTCTAGCTCCTTTATCTTCAACTCAATCATGAAGACCAATAGAAGTTGAATGAAGATTCAACTTCTCCTTAGTAACCGGTTTTGTTAGCATATCAGCAGGATTCTTGTCTGTATGGATCTTCTCCAGCTTCAACTCACCATCTTCCAATACCTGCCGTATGAAGTGGTACCTTAGCTGTATGTGCTTGGTTCTAGAATGAAAAGCTGAGTTCTTAGCCAAATGGATTGCACTCTGACTGTCACTATGCAATCTACAACTCCCATGCTCCCTTCCAAGCTCTTCCATGAACCGTGTCATCCATATCATCTCCTTGCTAGCTTCTGTAGCTGCAATGTACTTTGCTTCTGTAGTTGACAAGGCTACAACCTTCTGCAACTTAGATATCCAACTAATCGCTGTTCCACCTACAGTAAAAACATAACCTGTGGTGCTCCTCCTGCCATCCAAATCCCCTGCCATATCTGAATCTACATAGCCATGTAGAGAAGTATCTGAACCTCCATAGCATAAGTGTCTACTGCTGGTTCCTCTCAGATATCTAAGGATCCATTTTACTGCTTTCCAATGTTCCTTTCCTGGATTGGCCATATACCTGCTTACTACTCCCACTGCTTGGGCAATATCCGGTCTAGTACACACCATTGCATACATCAAACTTCCTACTGTGGAAGAATATGGAACCTTGCTCATGTACTCTACCTCATCATGTGAATTGGGACATTGTTCTTTACTTAACTTGAAATGTCCAGCCAAAGGTGTGCTTACCGGTTTAGCATCCTGCATGTTGAACCGTTTCAACACCTTGTCCACATAATCTTCTTGAGACAATATCAACCTGTGATTTTTCCTGTCTCTCTTAATGCTCATGCCGAGGATTTTCTTAGCTGCTCCCAAATCCTTCATAGCAAACGTTTGAGCTAACTTCACCTTAAGCTCTGAGATATCCTACATGTGAGACCCTGCAACCAGCATGTCATCTACATACAACAATAGAATAATATATCTACCGTTATCAAATCTCTTAAAATATACACAATGGTCTGATTGACACCTACTGTAGCCATGCTCAGTCATAAACCTGTCAAATTTTAAGTACCATTGCCTAGGAGCTTGCTTGAGGCCATACAAGCTTTTCTTTAACCTGCACACTAGTTTCTCCTTACCCTTGACCTCGAAACCTTTTGGTTGTTCCATGTAAATTTCCTCATCTAAATCTCCATGAAGAAATGTTGTCTTAACATCTAGCTGCTCAAGATGCAAATCCTCAAAAGCAACCAAAGACAATAGAACCCTTATAGAAGTCATCTTAACAACAGGAGAAAAAATCTCACCAAAGTCAATACCTGGCTTTTGTGCAAATCCTTTCACAACCAATCTGGCCTTATATCTCATCTATCCATCATCACCTTCCTTCAACCTGTAGGTCCATCTGTTCTTCAGTGTTCTCTTACCAGCTGGCAATTCAACCAAATCCCATGTTTGGTTCTCTCTTAAGGACTCCATCTCCTCAACCATGCCATGCTCCCACTTACTCCTGGACTCCACCTGTAATGCTTCTTCAAAACTTTCTGGTTCTCCACCATCGGTTAGCAATAAATAATATAAAGAACAAGAATATCTAATTGGAGGCTTACTTACCCTTTCAGACCTCCTGATTGGTGTCTTGGACTCGTTCTCAACAATCTGTCCACCCAAATTTTCTGACAGTGACCGACCTCGGCCACCTGTAGACCTGTTACTGGCCGACGCCGATTCTTCCTGGCCGATGCCAGTGCCTGGTCTGCCGACGTCGGTCTCTGTATGACCGACATCGGTTTCTGTACTGCCGACGCCGGTTCCAGACCTGCCGACGTCGGTCTCTGTGTTTTCCTGTAAGTGATTATTTCTTTTTCTCGCGAGCTCATTTTGGACCATAACTTCATCCAACTCATTATTGCTCTACCCAGCTTGATCTAGCTTCCTTATCTGATCACTGTACATCACTCTTTCATTGAAAACAACATCACGGCTCCTAATTACCTTGTTAGTTCCTAGATTCCAAAATCTGAAACCAAAATCATCTGAGCCATAGCCTACAAACGTGCACCTAATAGACTTAGCATCAAGCTTCCTTCTATTTTCCTTATCTATGTGCACAAAGGCTTCACAACCAAAAACCTTGAGATATGAGAGATCTACCTTTTTACCTATCCATGCCTCTTCTAGAATTCCACCATTCAGAGCTGTAGAGGGTCCTCTGTTGATCAGGTACACTGTGGTGTCAACTGCTTCTGCCCAAAACTCTAAGGGCAACCCTACATGCAATCTCATACATCTTGCACGCTCCATGATAGTTCTGTTCATCCTTTCAGCAATACCATTCTGCTGAGGTGTCCTTAGAACTGTCCTTTGCCTACGGATTCCATTTGTGTAACAATACAATTTGAACTTAAGACTACAGAACTCACCACCATTATCAGATCTCAAGCACTTTAATCTTTTGCCTGTTTCATTCTCAACCATGGCTTTCCAAATCTTGAAAGTCTCAAAAACATCAGATTTCTTTTTAATACAGTAGATCCATACCTTTCTTGTGGCATCATCTATGAATGTAACATAGTAATGTGATCCGCCAATAGAGGCTACCTGAGCCGGTCCCCACACGTCTGTGTGAACAAGCTACAACTTTTGCCTTTTCTTAGTAGATCCAGTCTTTAGAAAACTAACCCTTTTCTGTTTTCCAAATACACAATGCTCACAAAATTCTAGATCCATACTTTTCAAATCTGAAAGCATACCTTTAGACTTAAGGATTGACATCCCCTTCTCACTCATGTGGCCAAGCCTTGAGTGCCACAATTTAGCATCCACATCTGAAGTAGATAAAACTGAAGGAGATTTGTTAGTAACACAATTACACAAATAGAGAGTACCTTCTCTCTTACCTCTGGCCATAACAAGTGCACCCTTGGTCACCTTCCAAGAATCTGCAGTGAGAGTTACTGTACAACCCTCATCACCTAGCTTACCTACAGAAATCAGATTTCTCTTCAAACTAGGAACATGCATCACATCCCTCAACACCCATGTGTTGCCATTCTGCATCTTTAGCTGCACTTTACCTTTGCCAATAATCTTACAAGGCTCATCATCCCCTAAGTACACTATGTTAGGATTGTGGAGCTAAAAGCTTCACTGATGCAAACAGGAGAGGAGGTTGCAGAATGAGTTGCTGAGTGTCAGAAGTGTTTGGCGTTGGTCTGGCCAACCGGCGTCGGTAGGGTAAGACAGGAAGGCAACCGACGTCGGTCATATATCGGCCGGCGTCGGCGACCCCAGGCAGACAGGGACCGACGTCGGTCGCCTGTGTAGTTCGACTGCGAGTCAATTACGGGCAGTGAGCTAACGAAGCAAGAGTTTGCATGATGAGTGCTAATTTTAGACTCATAGCTGCGGATCTAATTATTGTAATTAGATGTCTAATCACTGTTTGGATGAGATCTATATAATAGACTCATGGTTGTATTGGAAAAGTGTGCTAGGGAGTAAGAGAGCATAATTATAAGCTCCTTCTGTGTGTGAGGTAGAGCTATGGTGCGTTCCTCCTAGTGCCACAGTACCAGGTGTGTTGGTGCTGGATTGGAGAGCCAGCTGGGTTCTTCAAGAGTGTAGGATCTTGGTCACAGTTGCATGGCCTATATAGGAGATCTACATGGTAAGTAAGATCGTTGATCTGCAGGTGTATGTGTGTGCAAGGTCGAGGTTCATAGGTGATTGGAACCATTGCTTGATTTGCAGGTGTGCAAGGTCATACAGACAGCAACACAACAGGGAGCAGTATCAGGCAGGATCTACTTGGAGTACAGGTGTGTACTCGGATAGAGCAAGAGGAAGGCAAGGGAGTTCCTTCCATAAGTATGGTCTGTTGAATTGCAGGTTGTTGCAGATTCATGGGAGATCTACTTGAAGTACCTTGAGTACTTGTGGAGCACGTGGAGTGCTTGTGGAGTGCGTGGAGCACTTGTGGTGTGCGTGGAGCACGGGAGGTGAACACCAACTCTGTATTTGAGTTGGGTGTTGGGACCTGTGAGAGGGAGAGCTTTGGGGAGAAGAATTACTGTTCACTTGAGGTGTGGGAAACCTCTGTAAGGTGGTGGAGAAGAAGTGGCATCTTCTTTATTGTATTCTTTTCTATATAAAGTGTTAATACAATTTGGTATTGTCTCTCATATGCTGTGTTATTCTGAATTCTAGTTACTTGGTGAATCTGGTTAATTTCCGCATATTAAGTTGCTTGGTATTGGTAATCAAACTGCATGCTTCCGGTGTACACCCTCCCAACACACTATTCCAAAATCTCCATGGACATAGTCACTGAAATATTCTCTGTTAGGGGTAGCATGGAAAGATGCACCAGAATCTAATACCCAAGATTCTATATTATTATGCAAAGAGAAAATAATAGCATCCTGTGCAATACCTGCAACCTTTGTCTCTTCCTTTCCTTCGTGCTGATTATCCTCCTTAGGCTTTGACCAGCAATCTCTGCTTATGTGCCCCAACTTTCCACAGTTCCAGCATTGTGGCCTTCTGCCATTCCTGGATTTGGATCTGCCTCTTCCCTTAGACTTAGATCTTGATCTCCTCTTGCTCCTTTCTTTTTGCCTTCCTCTGCTCTCGAGATTTAAAGCGTTCCCGGATGTCCCAGATGTCTCTTCTGTGCTTTTCCTGCGAATTTCCTCATTCAAAATAACACTAACCACATCCTCTACTTTTAAAATATTCGAAGCAAAAGCAGTATTAGAAACTGCCATTACCAAGCCATGCCAGCTTTCAGGCAAAGAACATAATATCAAAAGAGCCTTTATTTCATCTTCAAATGTAATATTGACAGAACTTAACTGATTAACAATACCATGGAAATCATTCAGGTGATTAGAAACAGATCCACCTTCTTGCATATGCAAATTAAATAACTGCTTCATCAAATATACCTTATTTGAAGCGGAGGGTTTTTCATACAAATTTGCTAACGTGGTCATTAACTCTACAGTAGTTTTTGCCTGTGACAAATTAGATATCACAGTGGAGGCCAGACTCAGTCTTATAGACCCAAGAGCCTTTCTGTCAAGAACTTCCCATTCTTCATCCTCCATGTCCTTGGGCTTCTTTGCTATCCCACCTAACGGTAAGTAAAGATCCTTCTGATATAGATAGTCCTCTATCTGCATTCTCCAGTGCTGATAGTTCTTGCCATTAAATTTTTCCATTCTCAACTTACTTTCTTCTGCCATTGCTTCTCCCACTCAAACAGAAATCCCTGTGAGCAACCTGTAATCTGAACACACTACACAGATCTGAACCACCTGTTAGTGAACCGAGCTCTGATACCACTTGTTGGGGATCAACCAACAATGGATTACACTTGTGAAAGCAATGAATACGGAAATAAATCAGATAGATAAGTAACTAAAATGATAAATAGCACAGAATAAGATATACAAGAAAACACCCTGAAAACTTGTATTAAAAACTCTTTACAATAGGAATACAAATGAAGAACTTTGTTCTTCCACACCTCTCTCGGATGCACACAATATCTCTCACTAGATCTCTATTCCTCAAGAGATCTCTCTCAAGTACTGTCCTTCAAACATTCACAATGTTCTACTCATACTCTATTACACACAATAGCTTAGAAGATCTCTCCTACATATAGAAATAGGAAGCTTGAGCATGCTCTTACAACAAACAGTTAAGCCTTTTCAACAAGGGCTCTAAAAATAATATTGCTAACAATAGAGACGCGAGCTTGAGTCTACAACTCAAACTCATCATGCAAACACTCGCTTCTGTCCTCGGAAATCGCTTTCTGGACACACAGGTAACCGACGTCGGTTCCTGCCTGTTCGCCTGTGACCGTCGCCGGCCGACCATACTGCCGACGTCGGCACCTCTCCAACTGCAACTGACCGACGTCGGTCGCTCCTGACCGACGCTGGTGTCTGTGTAGACCCGAACCTGTTTGTGTATGCTCCTTGGTGAAGCTTTTAGCTCCACACACCTAACAATTAGCATGTGCAAACTTTTGAGACTTACTAGGCTTTTTTGACAAAGATTTTAATAATAGATCCCTCTATTCAATAATCTATGTCAACTCATGCAAGGTAATGTTATCTTTGATATTTTTCATGTCCTCTACTATGTTATACCTAGTCTTATTTGAAGAATTAGATGTATCAACATTGGGTTTATAATTAATTCCCTTAGAAGGCTCTAGATTTTTGTCTGAGGTAGTATCAGGTGGAGTCTTAAAGTTATTTAGAGGAGTTGAAGTGGTCAATGGTTGCTTCTACTCCTAATTTCTTAGAGGATAATTATTATTCAAAACTTTATGAAAATCATGGATCTCTTTATGAATATCCTCAACCTCATTTTCCTCTTGGAAAGGGAACTCAAATATCTCCACCATGAGAGTTAAATCAACACATCTAGATGACCTTGAGGAATCAGATGTACCTACATCACAATTCTTATTAGGGACAACTTCAAAAGTATCTAATTATTCTTATAATTCTTCAACATTGAAAAATTCAACCCAATCTATCTCCCCATGCTTAGAAGTGTAATGGACTCTATAATACTCAGGTAAAGCAACATTAGTAAGATTTATATCAGGCACATTTTTACTAGTAGATGGCTCATTGTTCTTGTTTTTTTGGTAACTATCATTCTAAAATATGTTAGTGGGCATATTTAACCTTTGAAAATATTAATTCCTACCAGATCTCTCTCTAGTATTACTTACTTGATTTTTCAACTGAAGAAAGTTAGTGCTAAGATTTTGAACCATCTTGAGGATATAATCACTCTCATTATTTGGGGCCTCAAAACTATGAACTTGAGTACTAGCATTAGTTATCAGCATTAAATATTTTTGATCCTAAATATGATATCCATTAGTAGAATTATTTAAGAATCATAGGTTTTGAGTGGGATGAGCATGTCTCAAATGTAGTTGGTTCAAGACTTGATGCTAGTTTAGGGAAGGAAAATTTTAGCTAGCATTGGGATTAACATTTAGAGTAGGTAAATATGTATTGACATTAGGAATGGAGTATGCCAATTATCCTTTGGGTTTCATTTGGTCATTAATGATCATAACCCTAGCATAAGCTAAATCTAATGTTTTCATGGGACCAATAGCTCTCTTTATAAACATAAAAGTCATAGGATCCAAGGCATATTTATAGATTCCAAGGCTAAATCCTCATCAGTTCTATAAGGGGATATGGTCCTAATAAACATTTTATGGAACCTAGAATTGAATTCCCTTATGGGTTTATTTTCATCCCTTTTTACTATGGTGAACTTCTCATATAGGACATAAGGACTAATGATTTTTTCACATTGGTCAATAGAAACATGTCTAAAATCAACCCAACTAGTAATGTAATTTTTAGGGAGGTTTAGAAACCATTCATATGTAACGTCTTTAAAAGTAATTTGAAATAGTCTACATGTTACATCTTCACGAGTCACATTTAACAATCTTAATGTAGCTTTTAAACTCTTAATGTGTTCTTCAATAGTTATAATACCACTAGGACTAAATTTTGGTAAATACTTTTAGGATTATGAGGAAGGTCATGTACCACACCTAGCACATTGATCAAATAACCACCTATCCAAGCCATACCTTGATAGGGATTGATAACAAGAGCACTATGAATTAATGAAGTTGGTAAAGACTTTGAAAGTCTATGCTTAATTTTATCCTATTGAGTTCTCCTATGAACTTCTAATGAAATTAGATGTTCTCTAGTTTTTGAATGTGACTTTGTCCTGATTCTTAGTAATTCCATATTGTGGGATTTGAATATTTCAAATAATTTAAATCTACAAATATCTGATGAGACCGTCATTTTAGTACTAGTGAATCTCTACGTATTGATGCCTAAATATGTATCACAGGTGCCCAAAGTTTTTAATAACACTTCTCATTTTATAATTCTAAGAATTTAACATGAGTTGTAGGTTTTGATAATCCTATTATTTATTGATGAAATAGAGGCAAATCAAGTGTACTATTTCATAATATTTATAATGTTTGGTTGTTGAGAGCCATCATGGCCAAAAGTTAGACTATGCAAAATATGAAATATGTTATGTTAAGAATGGTGAATTATGTTAAAGAACTAATCTAAAGACTAATCTAATATGGGTATTTATTATTAAAGTTAATCTAGAGTGATTTGATTAAAAAAGGAGCAAAAGGAAAATTAAGGTAGAGAAAAGATGTTATTGATTTTCATCCCAAATATCATGGCAAAGTTCAAATATCATCTAGGCATGTACTTAACTAATATATGACATGAAGTAGAATAATCTAAAATCCTATCAAAAATTAGGCAAACATCTAAGGATGGTATGAAATAATGAAAATAAGAATCAAGTTCACTTGAAATATTTACCCCTACCAAAAAACAACATTAGCACAAATGCAAGAAGAGTAAGTGAATTAAATAAACCTAAAACTTTTAATTAACCTAGCAGTGGCACAAATTAATAGCTCTATATTCAAATGTACACATTAAAAATTCATAAGAACCATTAAAATCAAGAAATTAGAATAAACAAGTGAGAGAGAAGTGAGGATAAAAAAATATAAGCAAATTTGGACAAAATTTGCATAATTCCTTGCTTATATTAGTTGCTCAAAAGTTATAATTAGCTCTTGGCTCTAAAAATACCCCCCTTTTGATAATTGGCAATGCTCCTTTTATAAGATGTAAGGAATCATGTCAGTCATTTATATCCAATTACAAAAGTACAAGTGCTAGGATATTTTTCCTTTCCATAAGTATTCTATAATACACTAGGATTTCCCTAATGGACTAACCTATAGGCAATGTGCTTTACAAGTTGCACATGCCTTTACAAAAGAATATTCCTTTTTTAAAAGTATACAAGCTTAATTATAGAAAATAATATTCCTATATTAATTAACTGGGAGTCCCTTGTCCTAACATAGTATTTTGTCTCCCCTACAGGATCTTCATTCTATAATGTTGCTCATTAATAAGCTGGAAATCAATGATAGGTCTCATGAATAACTATTTTTTTAGATCTTCCAAGCCCTTGAGATCTTTCTCATCCCTTTCAAAAGCTTGATTGATCCACTAGCATTTCTTATTTTCTCCTTTGATGATAAGAGTATGCCCATGACCTTATTATCATCATCCCTTATTTTCCCTTACCCTTGTTTTGTTACTTCTTACATGAATTAAGTAGTTTTATGATTGAACTCCTCATCAGTTATTAGACCTAAAGGACTAATGTGGTAGGATATTTGATAAGTATATCCAAAATGTGCAATATTTTATCTTCTTCTTTCTTGAGGTCCTTAGAAATTTCTTCCATCTACTTATACTAATTTCTCAAGGCTTTGATCTTATCAATTAATATGACCATATCCATATTTATGTGGGCTAGACTAACTATCCTGAATTTAGGGATTTGATTTTTATTCAAGACCTTAATCAAATCCTTTACTTGGTATCTCAAAGCCTACCATTGGCCAACTTGTCCTAGAGCCTTAGTTTTTCTCTTATTTATTACACCCTAGTCATTTCTAACTAACTTTAAAGAATTGAATAAATTAGTCATGGTGTCTTCAAATTGCCTGAACCTATCTTCTTGAATTAACAAGATGGCTTATTATTTTAGGTTCTTATTCTAATATAAGATGCCTTTGATCATTGTATATAATTGATTTGTCTAAGCCTAAGCCATTTCAAGGACATTTTCTTCAAACATTGGATCTTCACCAGGCCTCTATCCTTGAACTGGAATCAGTCCCATAAAAGGTTCCACTTTTTGGAAATCAAATTCCTCTCTACCAATCAAGGCTTTATTCTCAATTACCCTCTACAGAATTATAGTGGTTGGCTCAATTTTGACACCAACTAGATATCCTATAACTTTGGGAACTAGGGTCTAAATTTGTGCTCCACTTGATTCTCCTAGAGTAGTCATTATTCTCTCTTCCTCCTTCTATAATACAACTATCCATGGTTTGGCTTCCTCATGCACTAGATTATTGGTTACTTACACCAATGCCCAAGGGTGGTTCATGGTAGGTACTTTTTTCAATTTTTCATATATGAATAATTTGGGAATTGTTGGTCCCTAAATCAAGTTTTCCTCACTGTAGAGATTAAATTCACTCAAAGGATGAGTGAAGGTCACCTTGGGCTTCTTAGCCTTCACTAGGATAATGGCCAGCTCATCTTTTCTTTTGGGGGGAATATAGGAAATAGGTCTAACACTTCTTTCCCCTTTTATTCTTTTCTTATTTCCACTTTTCCATCCTTATACTCATAGGTTGATGATATAAATTTTAGAGCATCTTCAATTATTTCACCAGGGTCTAGTGCTAGCACATGGATTTTCTCCACTAGTGGTCCCTAATCTTCTACTTGAGTTGAGGAAGATGTAATTTCATCAAGACTTATCTCCTCTGGCCTTTGATCAAGTTGTGCCTTAGGTCTAAATTTTATCTATAACTAGCTTGGTGGAGGTTTAGAAGGTGCACCACTTATCAAATTGTACTACCTTGGCCCCAATTGTCATTTGTCATCATCCCCTTTCTACTCTCTTTACATTCTAGGCTCTAGTTTAATGTTATGATTTTTAAACCTAAACGTGACCTTAGATAATGAATTTTGTATATATGGGGTCAAGATAACTAGCTTGATGATCATATGGTACATTGATTCCCATTGGCCTTCAAGTGTTCTTTAACCTTTCCCTATGGATCCCACTACCTTAGATCATCAACTTAGATATTAAAAGAGGTCCTATGTTTGGAAGAAACCTTATCCCATTGTGAAAAAATAATCCTTTCAATGGTTAAGGGGAAGCTATGAAACAATCCCTTCTTCTTGGTTTTTTATAAACCATCTCTTCCATTGCACAATGGGTAATTCCCATCCTGTTTAGCTAACTTGTTTGGCACATAGACTGGTAATCTAAGGGGATTGCATTTTTTTCCTTAAATCTTGATGATTTTTTAACCTAGATACAACTATATGTCTCCCATGGCCTTAATTTCCTTTTTGGTTAAGGGGCTGACTCTTGACATTGTATTCCCATTTATGTCCTCAGATAGGGCTGGATAGACATTGTCACATATGAATTTGATGTGCTCCATGTATTTTAATATTTTCAATTTTAAATATTATTGGGAGACTATCTTTGTCTCATTAATTGACCATTCTCTTAGGTTTGGGATATTTTGGTATTAATTAAGGCATTGAAGAGCTATGACATCATGTAGAATTAGTTCCTAGTTTTCTTGTACAAAGATTTTCCTACTCAAACAAGTGTTGACCACTTCACCAAGGGGAGGGGTGAGTTGTTTCTCAACCATAAAATAGACTAAGGGCACCCAAATATTATTCACATATGTGGTGGTTGGAATTCCACATATCCTATTCATCAAAGTCATGATTATTTTTATCTTAGGTCTGAATTGACTAATGGGAATGTTTAAATTGAAATCTAAAAATACATAATTTTTAAAATATAACCATAGGTCAAGGATGGTTTTCAAGTAATTTTCCTTAGCCTAATTATTGATTGTGTTTTAGTGTATTTGGGTCTTAAGAAGATTTTAGTAGTTTTCAAATGCTATGGTAGATATATAATATATATTTTTATGGGTATGTTCATTGATGAACATGCCCTTATCAATTTTACCCTCTTTTTAAATAGGAGAGAGAATGTATATATAATGTAGTACCTTAGGTTTTGTTTTGGCATAATGGAGACCTATCATTTCAAAAGAAACCATGTCATAGTAGAACCTTCTCACTGACATGTTCATTTCCTATTCTCTCATGATGGTTCTCGATGGTCCAAAACAAGCTCAACCAATTATTGTCCCCATTATTTAAGGTTGTGGCATTGAATTATGTATCCTTAAAAACTCATCCTTCTACATACAAGGTCAAATATAGTTCTACATCTTCTTTGGAGACACTTTTCTAGGTTGCCATGACTATAATTCTCTCTAAATTTTTTACCAATGGTCTGTAATTCAATTATGGATCAAATTATCTTTGCTCAAATGACAATCCAATATTTTTGGCTTCATTATGATGATCAGAGGGTCAAACTAGGGCTTCTAGAAGTGCTAGGGTTTTTTGAATGTTCCTTACAATGCTTTAATGGTGGTAATTATTTAAACTTATGAAATCTTCATGACTTAGATTGTGTTTGGATCTTTGCATTTATACCTTTACATTTCCTAGGTCCCCAAAATCTCTTTAATTGACTAGTCTAGATTATGTGGCTCCACCATGGCATCATGTGGAATTTTCATGGCATTTTTCTCATTAATATTTACAAAATGATTTTTATATTTTGAAAATTCCACATTGATCTCATACCATTAAATTTATTTGCATAGATCAATGTGCATTGTTGATCTTGATCTAAGACCTTGAATGCCATTAGTTATTTCCTTCATTCCCCAATGTTGCGACACTTGTCACTTTTGCATTTATTCTAACTTTTTCATGATTTTTATGCACTATTGATCTCGATTGTATGGGATAATTGTGCTTCATTGATATTTATCTACCTAATTATACATCTCACTCTATGGGCCATCAATTGGATTGTGTATATGTAAACATGTACCATTGATCTTCAAAAATGTTTGAGCTTTAATTCATGGCTTGTAGGTATGCCACATGTCATCTCCATGTTTTTCCTTTAATTTTTAATGTTTAATATGCATTATTTGATCATATTTATATGATAAAATATAGGTTGTT
Organism: Torreya grandis; assembly: GCA_037957365.1. Taxonomy (NCBI): domain Eukaryota; kingdom Viridiplantae; phylum Streptophyta; class Pinopsida; order Cupressales; family Taxaceae; genus Torreya; species Torreya grandis. Next base: position 697,763 of record JARHVA010003865.1, read on the forward strand.
GTATCTTTATTCATATGTTCAACCATCATTAGCTACTCAATATTCTTTGGTTATGAGTGTGACACATATCACCTTCTCGCTTGTCCTAGGGATCCATTGAAGTATTGACTCAATATGTATCATTAGATAAATTAGACTAAGAAAACATGTGTCATCAATCCTCAAAAGATGCTTGAGCTTCTACTTAAGGTTAGGATCTTTGAATTTAAGCTTGCACCTTTGGATCTTGATCATTTGAGTGAATGTAGGTTGTTGATCTTGTAAATAAAAATGATTTTTAATTTAGTTCCTGGGGAACATAAAATTTAAGCTAAAATCTTAGACCAATGTTTTAATTCATACTAATAAATATGAATAAAAATTTAGGCTAAATTCTTAAGCTAGGTTTTAAAACATATTAAAGGGGACCCTACAAAAATAAAATACCTAGCCTAAAGTCTTAGATTAAGTTTTGTATAAACATGGTAAACCTTAGGGTAAGGCTTTAGGCTAAGCTTTATTAACAAAGGGACCATGTTTTACTTAGACCATGTTAATAATAAAATAGAATAGGAGGTCACAGGACCTAGAGGGACCAATCATAATATTTTTAGCATAAGGTTTGGTCATATTGAGAAATATGACTAAGACTCAAGATAAAAATTGAACTAACTCCATGGCATAATTAAAATGTTCCTACATAAAATTTTGATGCCAAATTTGAATTTAATTCAAAAGGCATGAGCTAGGGTAGTTAGAGTTAGGGTTTTAATCTAATAAAACATGAATTTAATTTGATTTTAATAGACCAAAAGATAGTAAAAGATCAAATCATTAATAAACCATAAAACTCAAACATTTCTCATTAAAAATGAACTTGATTAGAATTTTGACTTGAAATAGAAAGGTCAAATGTTAGCAACTTCAGAATCATGAATAAATATGCAAAACATATAGATATATTGCAAAAATATTCTAATGATACTTTGATCAGATGAATTGTTAAATTTAGCATACAAATTTTCACTATTTGAAAAAAGGGTCCCCATTTTTCAAAAATGGGGGTATGTTGACCTCAACATGTTTTATGGAATTGGTTCATAAATTCAATACCCAAACTTTATGAATAATTGTTAAGATTCTTAAGCACTCTTAAACCTCTCTAAAACCCTAGCTAAGACCTGATTGGGAAAAATTGAAGGAAAAGGAATACAAATAGATTTAAATAACCTGACTATCACCCAGATCATTTATTACTCTTAGATAGACTCATGTTCATGTAAATTTATTGTATGGATGGTATATGGACCTATCAAAAAATAAAGTTTTTTATAGGAAAAAGTGTAGAAAGAGAGGTACAAGAAAGTTTAAGAAGATGAAAATCATTGGAAGAGGAATATTGGTACTTGTTTCACTTCCTAAAGTCAATAGAAGATCAAAAAACATTCATGTAAGTGTCTCTTCAACTCACTTCTAATTGGTCAGTCTGTGAGAATTAGTCAAAATGGCCTAATTAATCAAATATGGCCAAGTTGCAAATTAAGAAGCTCTTGGGCATATAAAGGTTATTTGTGGAGTTAATGTTCTATCTATAGACATCCATTATTGCCCATAAAGCTATCAAGTTCCATATTTATGATAATTCATGAAGGTTTTTTGGTAGTTATATGGATATGGTCAACCCACAAAGAGAGGTAGTTAGTTAATGTTTAATTGAAGATGGTTGTTATAACTATTCAATGTTTTTAATAGATAAAGGAGAAGGAATTCAATTAATATGGTGTGTATAGACATTTCATGGAACAAAGGTTACTAAAAATAGTTTTTTAACATATTAAATACCCTTTAAAAGTAATTCAATGCATAGAGAATTGTTGTAATTATCATTTATGGTAGTTATTGTCTCTTGACTTCTTCAAGGATTGCTACACCACTCTCCATCTTTATCTCTATATGAAATTATATTTATTTGTTGGAAAGGCCTAATTTAGGTATCCCTCAAGCTGGTATATAAAAACTCTATTAAAATTGTAACTTGCACCATGAGTTAATGAGAAAAGACTATTGCAAACTTCTCCATTGTTATTAGTGTGTATCTTGATTATTGACTTCTAGATAAGTATGATATTCATCTCCTATTTTAGGTCCTCTCCTTCACCTAATTTTATGTTTCCATCTTATACAAGTCATATGAAGTGTTAAGAGATAGATATTATGTTGGAGAGTGAGTTAGTTTGTAGTATCTTCTATAGGCCTCCATTCTTTTACCTTTAAGTTGTAGACATTTTATCTAACCTTCATCTAAAATACTCATGTTTAGGATTGTATTAAAAAATTATATTTGATAATATATTCCTTTTTTATTCATAAGTGTGCTTAAGAACAAGGTTAAGAGACGATCATTAAATAATTAGTGCATCACCATCACTAGTATAAGTTTTCTTTTTAAGTTATCTTTCTAACTCTTTTCACCCCCAAAGAAAAATAGGTTATAGGAAAAGAATTCAAAATTGATACATCATAATAGATAACCTCATAATATATAGGTTTTGTATAGCTATAGGTAACCCAAAAACTATATACCAATCCAATGTTATTTTAAGTTTGAAGGAGAAGTGAACAATCTACTTCACAAGGTATAACTTGGGTTGCTAATAGGTATAAAGATAGATTATACCTTTGTAATAATTCTCTCCTTAGACATAAAATTATTTAATAACTTCATTACTTTCCACTTGGAGGTCATTCCGTATTTTGGGAAGGACTCAAAGGGATGTATAAAAATATGTGGTTGAATGCATGGTATGTCAGTAAAATAAAGGTGAACCCATTAAGACCCTAGGTATTTTTCAACCTTTGTCCATCCCTAGACAGCATTGGGAGGATTTTTCCATGCATTTCATTATAGGGTTACCATGGTCTAAGGGAAAAAATGTTATCTTGGTAGTTATGGATCAACTCACCAAGAATGTTGAGTTTTATTCCTTATCACAACCATTTGTTGTCAATATAGTAGATTCTACTTTGCTCAATACAATTCAAAAATTACATGTGTTTTAACCTTTTAGGACTTATATGGTGTAAATAATATGTTTTTAATGGGTTGAACATGACAATAATATATAATGAAAATTGGAAATAATTGATTTGATAAAACTTTCCCAAAATATCAAGTATAGAGAGAAAGAGTACTTATTTAGAGTTAAATATGTCTTTTTATTGATCAAGGAGCTAAAATAAACTAGAGAAATAGGCATACACATTTATTTCTATGATCATGGTAAAAATTTGGTCTTAGATAGTAGCACCAATATTAGGATAGTAGCACCATGTGGTGCTAGTGTCCAATTATGGCACTAGTCTCCCTCTTATATGAACTGTATGAAATTTTTAGGGAACTTATGGGAGGTTATAGGGGTCTTTTAGTTGGATATATGTCATTAGAGAGTTCACATATGTCACTATTTCAGTTTAATATCTTCCAAAACCCTAATGAGTACTTGCACACATGAAATAACAACCAAATCAAATATAAAAGGGAAGGAAAAAGCTGGGTTATGGGATGTTACAATTACACAGAGTAGAACCCCTATTATCTTGGATGTTATCTACATTAACCCCAATTCAAGGAGTCTTAGATCACATGTATTTCTCCCTTAAGTAAAATTCATAACCAAATTGCATGGTATTCTAGAATTTATTTTACTTAGAACCTTATTTGATCAAGCATAAAATGTCTAGATGTGATAGCTGAGTAGTATGCAGAATATTGAGATATTAATTGACTAATTTTATGTAATTATATGGCAAAATAGTAGGTACTAGATGTAAAATTCCTTGTAAGGCTATTTATATAGAAGGAACTTTGATTTGAATATAATCCCTTGTTTGTGGGCTAACAAGTTGTAAAAGAGGGATTAAAAACATAAGATAAGGGTCAAGATAAGGTTAGGACCCAAACACAAGAGAAATGGATTATTAGATACTAGAGCCATAACTGGGCACTAACACCACATGGTGCTACTTTTTAAAAATGGTGATAGTGTCGTAAGGCTTAAAAATAGAGCTAAGACTAAGTAGGGTAGGATAGGGGCCCCTATTATTGGGAGGAGGTGACTTAGGACCATTGAAGGTGAAACAAATAGGGAAAATAATATATAAGAAGGATTGAAAGACTCATAATTACCTTACAAACAAGGACTATATTCATCACTAAGACCTTCATGTGAAAGAGCAACAAAAAACATGGTTCTTATGGTTACTAGACCAAATTAGGGTGTTTATATTTCCCCCCTTTATTATATTAATGTAATTAAATGAAAGTACTAGATTAAAATGAAAGGAGGAACACATACCTATACTTACATATGTGAATGTCTTTTGGACCTAGACCACTTTTTGGATAGATAAGTAGATAGGAGATGGAATGAAATATGTGAAGAGGAAATCCATAGTGTGTAGGTACTCTATATTGAATTTAAATGGTGTATTGAATTCTAAGAAATAAAACCCTATTTTTCCCTTGGATTGATATATATATATATATTGAATCATGAGTATGTAAAATAAATGTGTGGATAAAACAAGGCTTTTTTCCCCCCACTCTAATACCTAAACTAAATCTAGGTATCTAAATTGAATGTATGGATAAACAAGGCTTAATATCCCCCTCTTTGATATCTAAACTAAATCTAAGTATGTAAAATAAATGTATGGAGAAATAAGGTTGGTTTACCCCCATTTTTATATCTTAACTAAATCTAGGTATGTGAACTAAATGTGTGGATAAATAAGGCTTACTTACCCCCATTCTAATATCTAAACTAAATTTAGGTATGTAAAATGGTTCTAGTGCAAGCCTATGTATCAACCATTGTAGATGATCATGCAAACCAAACTAATGAAAACTTGGTGATATCCTAGTGATGATACTGAGTGTAACTTGGTAATCTAAAAATAAAGATCAATGACTTGTGCTTTGCATCATTCCGTTAATCCCAATATCTAAGTAATATATTTGTATATCTAAACATCTATATATATAAGTGAAACTATATATATGAGTAGACCTATGTGTTTGAATAGTTCTAAGTGGACTTGTGTTTGGATATGAATAGTTAAATATCTACGTAGACTTGTGTGTCTGGATATGAATATCTAAATATTTGTGTAGACTTACCTATCTAAATATTTGTATCTCAGTAAGTCTATGTATTTGTGTGAACCTATGCATCTGAATATCATATATCTATGTAGATCTATGTGTCTAAATATGAATATCTATATATCTATATCTGTATGTATGTATGTATGTATGTATGTATGTATATATATATATATATATATATATATATATATATATATGTATGTATGTATGTATGTATGTATGTATGTATGTATGTATGTATGTATATGTATGTATGTATGTATGTATGTATGTATAACTATGTATCTAATTACTTATATCTTAGTAGACTTGTGTATCTATTTGAACCTGTGCATTTGAATATCTATATATTTGTGTATACCTACGTGTATATAAATATATCTGAGTAGACTATATATCTTTGTGAACTTGTGCATTTGAATATATATATGTCTACATATACCTATGTGTTTCAATAGTTGTATCTAAGTAAGCATGTATGTCTAAATATGTGTCTGAGTGAACTTGTGTGTATGAATATTTGTATATCTAAAGTAATTGATGTGTATTTAACCCCCTTTTTGGTGAGATATTTGAGACTATGGTGAGTGCATCTAACCAAAATTAGTAATGATCAATTTTACTAGTGTTAATTAGTGGGTGTGATGTTTTTTTACATTTGAATAGTTTTTTTATTATAATAGAGTTGATTATTTAAATTGGTAATGGGATAAATATTTTTTCTATACTAAGGTTATTATTTAAATATCATATTTTTCATTTTTTAGAGTTAAAAGTGATTAGGATATTGGTTTGACCAATATAGGGTGAGGCATATTGATGTCAAGTCCCACATGCAAGAGATGGTTTGTAAATCAAAGTTACAGTTCTCAAGATATCACACTGGCAATAAATTAGTACTAGTTGGTGAAATTGGCATGCAAGGTCAACCTTAATATGGTGGCATTTGATAATTATGAATTAAATAGATTATTTGATTAGTTTTTCAATTTATTTGAAGCATTTGAGTTGAGATTAATTATTTGTCTAAGCTAGAGAATATGCTAAGGAGATGATGAGCTACTTTGACCCAATAGGAAGAGGAGTCAAAGATTTAAGATGGGTAGGTAGTTACCCTGGTAAATATCCCATGTTATTTCCCATTGTTATCATTTATAATACATTGTTTAATGTTTTAATTAAAAATTTGATAGTTTTAGGGCCTAGTTTGGAAAAGTGGCACTTATGTTCTAATATGGGAACTATTATCCAGGACTTGGCACTAATGTCTAGGATATGGTGTTACTATCTATTGATACTATCCTATATGTAGGGCTAGTGTCCAATAGGCATGATTTGTAATGCTTATTATTGCTAACTAGTTTTATATTTTACATTATTGATTCTAGATTTAGTTGTACTTTTATAGGTTGGTGCATGTATGAGAGAGTTTTAGATTGTCCAGATGATGGACTTATGGGGTCTACCATTGATAGATTCCAAGATGGCCATGCTTGAGATAATGGGTTTGAGACATGTGGAATTCCTAGATCTAATGCCCTAGGATAAACACATGATGATGAAACTATGTGAGAGATGGAATGTAGATACTTGTACTTTTTGGTTACCTACTATAGATATGACTATTACCTTGGAAGATGTGTATAAGATCTTATGGATACCTATTTATAGGTAGAGAGCCATATTATAAGAGGATATGGGTGATCTATTATGGTTGTATGGAATCATTGTACAAGGAGCCACAATGATATACTATTGACACTTATATCATTGTTGATGTTTTATGCTTGTGGAAGTTACTAGTTATTTTATTATCTTTATTTATGGTTATAGATAGGAATGGGGTATCGATCATGTATAGGATGCATGAGATAGTACAAGATATAGAAGATAATGGTATCATATATTCATGGGGTTGGATGATTCTATCCCACTTATACCAACATTTATACTATTTTACCTAGGATATGTGTGGTAAAGGTATCAAATCATCTACATTGTTACATTGTTGGGTGTATGAGCACATAGTAATGAGTAGGTTGGTATTACCTTTATGATATGATTTATCCATCCTATATTTATTTTAGGAGATGTGGACTAGGATGGTCTACATGCCTAAGAGGATCACAATAAAATGTTAGATGTGTTAGATAGTTTGATAGTTGGAGACATTATCTAGATACCCTACATGGTTATAAGGGATGGCTTGAGGATGATGTTCAACTTAGACAAATTAAAGTGATTTGTTGGTTTCATGACCATTAGGTCAATATATATAAGTGGTTTTATTATGAGGGGTTTACATAATAATTCAGTGTGATTCAAGATGTGTCCCCAGCATTAATGGTGTGGTTGAGGAGTTCTCAGGCTCTTGTGAGGATAGGTAGTAGGCCTAGGCCATCATCGATATAGTTAGCCCTAATTCATTTGATAAAGTGGGATCCTATGATTGACATACCATATGTAGATGACCTTAAATTCACTGATGATAGATCATATATGGGCACCTTTATTTCTAAGAGGTGGGATTATCACAAAGGATGTACTAAATATGGATCCCCTTAGGGTTGTTGATGATAAGTTTTTATAGTATGTTTGTACATTTTGTGTATTTAGTTATTTGTTTACTTGATTAAGAATATGATGAATTATGTGGGTATGTGTAGGTTTAGGTGATAATGAGTATTGGGAGAATACCACCAAGTGTTAACTTCTTACGTTGACATGGAATATCCTTGATGATGTCATGGAGGATGGATTAGTAGAGAGGGCTATCAATGGTGTAAGTATTCATTCCCATTTATTTGATCTGGTTATGATAAGTACTAAATTATATATAAGAGTGGTTATAGGTAGATATGAGGCATGCATAGAGTTACATAGAGAGACCATATATGCACTTGATGCTCTAGGTAGGGCTAGTAGTCAAATATTGGATGATTACATACATCTATAGCGAGTTCATATTGAGTGTATGGCTGATATGGGTATGTATTATGAGAGAGAGTAGGTGTAGTTGTTTATTGAGGTTGCATAGGGAGATTAAATCCTCTAATTCTAGTATGGATACATTTGGGAGTGAAAATGAAGGGGTTGGTCCTAGTGCCCATGTCTACATTATTGAGTGATGTACTATTCTTGTATTGAAACTATATGTTGATATATATATATATATATATATATATATATATGGATGCTCATTGTGATAATGTCACTATGTATATTGGTATTTATATCTAGTTATATTTTATATGTTGATATGTGTTTATTTTTTTTATTTTTTTAAATGGTGACAATCATTTATGGTATTTGTCTAAGCATAGGTAATGAATCTTTATTTATTTATAGATATTTGGGTATATGTGTAGTAGATTAGTAATGTTGTTTATTGGTATAGGTTTTATAGGTGTTTTGTAAGATATCTATGTAGATTATGTGACTGCAGTATGCACTATCTAAACCTAGATGACATGGAAAACCAATTACCATACTACTCATGATGTGTCAGTGTAGAAATAGACTCTAAAACTAAAATTTCATGTGATACACTACTAGTGTCTAGGTGTGTAGACTTTATAGCAAAGAGCTTTATTGGTTAGTGTGTTGAAATTGTACTCTAGGCTTTATGATTTTTGGAAAATATCTTGATCAGTGGTTGAATTGAGGCTATATTTTGATCCTTGTAATTATTTCTAAATATCTTGATAGGTGTTTGAACTGATGTGTTTTGATATTTTTAGTTGTTTCCAAATATCTTGATTGGTGTCCAAACCAATGTTGTGATCTTATCTTTATATTTTTTTCCAAATATCTTGATAGGTGTTTCAATTGGTGTTGTGTTTTGATCTATTAATTGTTACCAAATATCCTTATTGGTGTTAAAATTGATTTTTTCATTTTATCTCTGTATTTGTTTCCAAATATCTTGATTGGTGTTTGAACTAATTTTGTGTTCTAATATTTGTGACTTAGTTTCCATCTCTATTGAATTTGTGATACATGAGATCAATCATAAATAGATGTCCTAGAAACCATATGGCTTATATAATGAGTAACCAATGTCTCCTTAAAGGGAACATCTTAGGATAACTCTATTGTAGATGAGTGTGATCTAGGAGAATGTGGATACTGAGATCTTGGCACCCTTGTGTGAGTGTTATAATGCCTCAATTGACATATTGATCAAATTAGGCTCAAATTGCATAACAATGATTGTTTGAATGTCCATTTATATTATGAAAATTACAATAAGGATTATTGTGTACCCTATTTAAATGGTGTGTTGGATGATAACTACTAGGATTAAGTGTGATCATCTCCTTATCTAATAATGTAAGCAAGATATCATGAGGCCTATCCCTATCAAAAAAATGTATAACCCCTCTATGTGTGTCTTGTGCTTTAATCACTATAGGAGGTGCTTAGTGAAGTGGGTTTTTCTCATGTTAAGGATATTTATCAATTTTTTATATTCCATTAGTTTATTAATCCTAAGTGGAGTAGGTTCTTGTGCCATGGTAGATGAATAGGGATCTGAGGGACCTACATCTAAATTTTCCTCTAAATGTGTAACCAAAAGTCCCAATTTTACATCTAATGTTATAATTTTTTTACATAGATTCCAGAATGATTTTGATTTCTAATATAATAATTTCTCCTTAAGAGGAAAAATTAGGTCTCTGGTAGAGATGTATTGTACATCTAAATCTATCATCTTGTAAATCAAATGAAAAAAACATGATTTGAATCTTAAGATATGTTCATTTGTTGATTTTATCACCTTGGTGTAACTAATGTAACCTCACATGTGTGACTCAAGGTCCCTTATTGTGTATGTAGTGCCTAAGAAAGACTATTTCTAACTCCTCATATGTATGTAGTGACCCACTAGGTATTTTATGCTAGAACAAATGTAATGCTTCCACATATAGGGACCTTGGAAATAATTTTAGTAGAGTCAACTTATTGTTGACATGCCATGGCTTTCTCATAAGTTTAAAGATGCATTGTTTCACTCAAATTGTGTTATTATTTAAAATAAGGCAATAAAACAAGAAATATGAGTTATGGTAGGAATACATGCTTGTTTGTGCATGTATTGAATCAAAAGATTGTGAAGAGTTATTCTTTGGCTGGGGAAGATGACCTGCATATAAGAAATCACTAAAGCAAATTTGTTTGTTAGACAAGTAGCTAGGTGGATTGCTTCACACTAGGTAGATCCTAAAAGTGAGAACTTCCTTAGGGGTTGTCAATCCACCATTTTAGAATAATTAAGTTAATAAAACAAAAATAAATTATTTACATCAATGATCAAAAAGTGTTGAAACTAATAACAAGAATTGTTTGATAAATAGATATGCTATAAATGGTCTAATTAGTGATAAACTTATTAGTATTAGTGCTAAAGGATCAAGGTGTGATTTAAGGAATCTAGAAAAAGGCCTATTAGTGGTTAGAAACATAGAATAGTGAATTGGATTAAGCAAAGGAAGTGGAATAATCTTATTGGCTTTTATTTTCATAGGTGACCATTGACAATCAAGTTGACCTTCAGTGATTAGGCTTAACCATCAATGGTTAGGCTAACCATCGATGGTTGATTGTGTCTAATTTTGGACTTTGTCAACAGTTGGTTGTCAAGATTATAGAATGAATTTCAAGTGTTGGTAAAGGTCTAAATTGATTGTAAAATGGAAATAAACCACATGGATAGAAATAAATAGGTACTTATCTTACTGGGAGTGGATTAGGTGAGTGATAGGCATTATTGATCTATGGGTGGAATCTAGCCTAATTTTCATAGAGTAACAGTACTCAAAGACTTGGTTGAGAGGTAGTGGCAAGTTGGCTCTCAGAAAGAGGGGCTGATAGTGTTAGATAATACTTAATGAACTACAAGAGAAAACTCTGAGTACCTAAGCTCCTAATAATAATTGTAGATGGTTGACCTCTTAGGCCTATCTCTCTCTCTTATAGGCATAAGAAAGAGGTGGAAGTGGTTGTCAAAAATGGACTTGAAGAAGGATTCTAAATATAATTCATCCATGTAAAGGTCTCACAACTAGATTTAGACTATCATATTTAGAAAATCAAGGTGGTGGTTTGTATGTAGGTTGCATGCAAGAAGATTAGGTAGTTAAACCTAACCATCAATGGTTGGGTTGATTGTTGATGGTTAGCCTGACAATCGATGGTTGAGGCTAACTACCAAAATAGCCTAAAAGGCCATATTAAGATTAAAACTATTGAATATAGTCCTATATAAGGAAAAAAGGGTCCAAGGATCCCATTCAAGGTTATGGCACTTGGGAATATGCGTGTAGAATTTTGGAGTCTAAATTTTGCCCCTTTTTGTTGTGTTGCTCTTGTGAATGAGTGGGAAAAATAATGAAAGTTGGGTAAGGTCAAGTTTGCCTTGAGTTAAGAGGAATTAATTCCCCCTCAAATTGGTATGTGATGAGGTCAAACAAAATTAGATCAAGGTTTGATAAGTGGTAGGTGGCAAGGTGAGATGCAGAACCTACAAAAATAAAAATGACTAAGTGTGATAGGGTAGATCATGTAAAGACTAAAGTTACCAATGTTAGTAAATAATAAGTTTGGTCTAAAGAATACAAGTGACCAATGTATCACATGACTACTATAGGCGTGGTAGTTGTATACACCTATTAGTCTCCAAGGTAGATTTAGCATTTTTAGTGGGTATCCAAGGCAAGAAGCACTCTTATGAAAACACCAAATGGGTCAATGTGTGATGGGTATGCAAGGTAAGAAGTGTTCTCATGAAATCACAAATGATCTAATTATGGAACTAGGAGGTGTAAATAGGTAACATGATAAGGTTGGTCAATATGGTCAAAATGACCTAAGCAAAAGTTAGTGTAATACATGTGTATAGTTTGGATAATAGGGTCATCGTCGAGGTGGAAGTGATAAAATGGGTAGGTTTGGGTATGATTTAGTTGACTCTACATGCACTAGGCAAGTAGATTTTTCCTACATAATGTAGGGGATATAATATCCCACAACCACTTTAGGTTGAATGTAGTTCTTGCTCAAATGGTAGTGTTGAGTTTGATAGGTGACTAGATCATTGAGAGTGTGCATGGAATATAAATAAGTTTGAAATGCAAATGCTTGATGTTAATGGCCCAATGTCAAGGTGGATGTGGTAAAACATAGTTGTCAAGGATGAGTGATTTTTTAGAAGGTAAGGATCTTACATTGTGATCCTTTGGAAAGGGCTTAGTTTAGGTGTTTTTATTGTACTATGAGAGAGTAGAATAAAAAGAGAGATAAAAAAAAATGAGGGGCCTGTTGACCATTTTTGGTCCAGCAGGCCAAAATCGGTCTCCTTCTTCCCCTGCTATTCTGAGCTAGTTCAATTTTGGTTGCATAAGTCTTTCGACAGAAGATGAACTAGTTCAAAGAATGCAAGTTCTTTTACAAAGATTTTTCAAACATTTTGTTCAAATAAATTCACAAGGAAAGAGATTGAAAATGTTCAAGACACTTTTCCTTAAGGTTGGAAAAAGTGGTTCGACATCAAGATTCAATGACATGATCTTTCCAAAGAGCTTAGAACTTTGAACTTTGAACATTGAACTTTGAACTTTGAACCATTTTTGGTTTAATTTATTGGTTCAATTTCTTTTAATCACCACTTGGTTCAATCACTTTGAACTACCGCTTGGTTCAATCACTAGGTTCAAAGTGTTTGGTTCAACAAGTTGGTTCAATGGGTTTTTCCAAGCAGTCATTTCAATGATACACCTAATTCACAAGGTAATGGAATGGATGTAACTCCTTGTATAACACAAAGTGTTGAACCATTGAACTGTTAAACTCCAAAAAATGGTTCAGGTTCAATCAGAAGGTTCAACAATAGAGACTTGAACAAAGAAAAGGCCAAAGGAATTGACCAAATGGCGATGAGCACGTGAAAATCAACTTTATGGAAATAAAATAGACATTGATATTTAAATGAAAGGCATGAACCCAAAGGAATTCAAAGGCTTAAATCCAAAAGGAAGAAACCACCGAGAAGGGAGCCCAAAGAGCCAAAGAATTAGTAGAAGATAGCCCTCGAAGGACAAAGGAGCTAGAAAAGACAAAGCCAAGAAGAGGTAAAAGAGCCAAGTACAAAAATGGACAAAATAGTCCAAGTGGCAAAGGAAGGTGTTGACTCAAGGAGTTACTCTAGTGGTTGACACAGTATCTGCCAAGTGGTCATCAAGGGGCACAAATAGTGAATGGTGTGACCCATTTTTCTTGACTTTGCATTGATGATCAGACAAACCACATGAATGCCTTGAAGGAGTGGTCTTATTTGTAGATAGACAGCATGGCCTATGTTTTCACACATGATGTTTAATGTATTTGAAACACCTAAAGTCAAAATTAGAGCTGACACAACATTCTCTTTCAGCAGCTTCCTCTTCCCAATGCTCCCAGCACATGTAGGCCACTTGTCAAAGGGCACCAAAGTCTTTTCCAAAAGGGGCACTTTTGTTTTCTTCTTCTCTATATACATTGTAACTTCTCATCTCAGAAGGGATATCTTGGCTTGTAAGGTGGAGCTCTGCCAAATTTTACCTTGAATCAAAACATAGCATTTTTACCTCCATTTGAGCTTACACTTTTGCATATGTTTATGGCTTTGTTTTTTGTTAAATCATTTTTATTTTTTCCTTTCACAAAATGATTCCAGCATGTCTAGTGTATTTTGAAGTTTCTTATTTTTTAGGTCTTCCAAAAGTGTCTACAACAGAGTATAGGTGCATGTGAACAGGCTGCCATAATGTGTCTTAGAACACCTCTGGTAGTTCTTCCTCCATGTATCTCAAAGGGAGCCCTAGCTCACTGATGTAGAAGAGTTTCTCATATCAAATGAAGTGTATGTTAGCTTATTCTTGGTGGAAAGTGTAGGTTCAAGCTAAGTAGATCAAACTTTTTGGTGTATCACCATTTAGTTTAGGTTCTATTTTTAGCATCCTTCTCCCTTTTCACCCCCCCCCCATTATTAGTAGTAGGAAATCTAAGACCACAGAGATACATCAAATGGAGCTAGCCCTTATCTAGAGACTCTCCCCCAAATTTTACCAAACCCATAGGCAAGAGGGGAGTTTCCATCGTGATGCATGGAAGACAAGAGCTCAGTCTCCTATCAAGGGTGAAATCCACTGCGTCAACAATTTTTGGCATGCCCAGTGGGACCATTTATAACATTAAAAAAAGTTCTAGGATTGGTGTTGGTCCTATTATAGTAGAACAAACCATTAATCTAGCATCTAACCTTTAATCAAGAAATTATGGGACAAGTTTTATCTAAAAGTTGAAGAATTTTGGTGTGTTCTTCAACCAACTAGCCTTTGAAGGCCTTTTTCATGAACACCAATAGCGACTCTAAGTTGAATTAGCTAGTTAAGTAGTCCTAGTGCCATCAAGAAATCATGTTTTGGTATGTATAATTCCGTTGCTCAGAACCATGGGTTTGGTATTCCTTAATATAGTTTTAATCAAGCTCAAATTGTTCATGAAATCACCTCAAGCAACAAGGATGTGTACGGTTATGAGTTTTGCCCTTTATAGGTTGGCAAAACATTTTGGGCTTTGCCTCTTCCTCCTCAATTTGAGCAAGTCCTTGGCTAGCCTGGCTATGATCCTTACCAACCTTATGTTGATCCTTATCAGGTCTAATATGACTAGTCTCAACCCTGTCATGAGCTATATCAGCCTTATGCCCAGTCTTCTCAATGTGTCACTTCTCTTACTCAACCAATCTCTTTTTCAATCAACCCATTTCCACCTTCAAACAAGCATTATTGGGATATGAAAAGTATGTAGTAGAGCTTGACACCAAAAGGGGATGTGGCCAAGAAATCCTTGATCATGCCATCCATCAAGTGAGAAATGAACAAGATTTGGTTAAGAGTGAATGGACTCCCATTAAAAGAGCCAATTGATAAAGGCTTACAAATGAGATGATAGATGTGAGTGGTTTGATTGCATCTTTGGAAGGGAGGTTGAGTATTCATGAGAGGTAGCCTTACCAAGTCTATCAACCTGCATGCCTATTACCACAAGTTTCATATTAGTCATACACAACCCCTGCTCATCAACTAAGTCAAGCCTATCAAAGTCCTTTCCCTAATCATGTTGAGGAGAGTCTCAAAACAATAAATCTTGTTTTTAAGGCCAATCTTGAAAAGTAGATTGAATTGGCAAATCTTCAAATGTAGTAGTCTATGTTGGTAGTAAGGGAAGTGGAATCCAAACCCTCACTACCCTCTCACATTGCAACCCCATCACCCCAAAAGGAGATGTCCAGTCCTAATATCATGAGCTAGAGTAAAGTAGTTGAGTCATGGAACAACACGGAGGAGAAAGACATTATCCAAGAGTGTGAGGTACAAAATGAGGCTAGTCATTTTTAAGTCCCCCCACCCTTCCTTAAGAAGCTTCTTATACTCCATGGTAGCCTTCATACATTCCCCATTTCCATGATGATTCCTATGAGCTCCAAGAAAGACTCTTTCAAGAAAATCTAGCTAGGCAAATTGAGGAATTAGAGGTAAAGGTGAGATTGCTTAGTGAAGGAGAGATGGAGGTTTCAGACCATAGAGAGGAGCCTACACCAAAAGACATCCCTTCTACCAATCCTTAGGTCTCTGAACATGATGTCAACATTCCAAGTTGGATGAGTGTCTATCATGAACCAACTCGGGACCTTGAAGAAGATAAAGCTGCTCCTACTCATCATGATGATGTTTGTGACCTCTAGGAAAGGCTCTCCCAAGAAAATATAGCTAGGAAAATTGTAGAATTGGGATCCAAAATGAGATCCCTCAACCAGGGTGTGATGGATGATTTAGACCAAACAACAATTCCTATATCTAAACACACCCCATCTACACTCCTTCAAGACAAATATCAAGCCACCTCTGATATAGATGAAGTGTTGGCCAAATGGAAGGAGGAGAATCTTTTGATTCTAGCTCAAGGACTACCTCCTCTCCCACATGAGTTTGTCCGTCAGCTTTCCACTTCATCCCTTCTTAAGGAGGAACCTATTTTGAAAGAGGTGAATGAAGAGGAGTATACTCAGTTCATGACTGATCAGGGAGACTCCATGAATGTAGATGAGAAGGAGATCACCATAGACGTCATGGAAGAGCATGGACAGTCTCTTGTTCATGTTTTGAATGATTTGTTTGAATTCATTGGGGCAAGTTACACTCTTCTTCAAGGAGGCTATGAGCTGGCTAAGGGTGGAGAAGGTAGCATTAGGACACAAATAAGTATGTAAAAGATCTGCAAGCTTTTAGATTTACCCTTTCAAGAGGTTGGTGAACCTGAAGATGATATTTTTAAAGTCATCAAGGAGGAACTTGTTTTGAAAGAGGCAAGTGAAGAAGAGAGGATCCAATTTGTAGCTGGTCAAGAAGCTTTCATGGATGTCAATGATGAAAAAATCCTCATGGATGTTGTCTTTTAAGACATCATCAATAATGGAGAAGACACAGGTCATGCATACATGTAGATGTTCCAGCAATATGAAGAGGAAAGTAAGCATGGTGAGCTCTCTCCTCCCTTGTTTGATGAAATTCCTTGTTGTTTTGATGAGGATGATGGCCATGCCATAGAACCTAAGTTGGAGGAGGATCAGGAGGATGTCTTTGAATAGCTAGAGACTCTAGTCTTTGAGAAGGAAAAGGAGAGGCATGTCTATCTTGAAGAAAGCTTTGAAGAAGAGAGCCTTGAACAAGAAGGTGATGTTCTATGGGATGAGCAATCAGTCTGTGATCTCATTTTAGACATCATAATATTCACCCTTCTTTAAGAAAGCCATGATCAAGTAAAATATGAGTTTGACAGCATCTTCAATAAGGAAAAAGGAGACAAGCCAATCTGTGACGCATATCAAATGGCTTATGGTAATGAGCCAATAGTGATTGATTTCTTGATAAAGCACACCAGCATGAAGAACCAATAGGAAGCAAGCTTCCTAGAATAATAAGAATACATATATGTTGGAAGCATGTTTACCCCTGATTCACTCAGATATGAGCCAATCAAGGTGGCAGGCAAGAAGAGCAAGTCACCAAGTCTCCATTCCATTCAACCACTTGTCTGGCATCATAAGTTTTCTTGCCATGAAGGGGACTTAAGAAGTTTTTCCTTTGATCTAGGAGGGAGGCAAATATACCAGGTTAGTTTTACATAGTAGTTTTCTTTTGGTTTTCTTTCCCTATTTTCCCTAAGTGTTGTTTGTGCAAGTATTATTTTTAGCCTTGTGTGTGTTTTCCTTTGTATTTATGGTAAAAGCTTCATGATTGATTCTTGGATATATCGGGGCTGTTGCTAACTTTTTTCAAGTTGTGTTATGACTCTATGCCCAATGGAATTTGAATCTACTAGTTTCTAAGCATAGCAGGTATGCTTTCCCTGGGAATTACCAATTTGTTGACCATTTTTGGTCTAGTAGGCCAAAATCAGTCTCCTTCTTCCCCTGTTGTTCTGAGCCAATTCAATTTTGGTTGCACAAGTCTTTTGATAGAAGATGAACCAGTTCAAAGAATGCAAGGGTTTTTACAAAGCTTCTTTGGACATTTTGTCTAAATAAATTCACAAGGAAAGAGACTAAAAATGTCAAGACACTTTTCCTTAACGTTAGAAAAAGTGGTTCGATGTTAGGGTTCAATGACATGATCTTTCCAAAGAGCTTAGATATTTGAACTTTGAACCTTGAACTTTGAACTTTGAACCATTGTTGGTTTAATCACTTGGTTCAATTGCTTGGTTCAATCGCTTGGTTCAATTTCTTTGTTCAATCACTTGGTTCAATTGCTTGGTTTAATCAATTGGTTCAACCACTTGAATCAATCACTTTGAACCTCCAGTTGGTTCAATCACTTCATTCAATCACTTTGAACCACCACTTAGTTCAATCACTAGGTTCAAAGTGTTTGGTTCAATGAGTTGGTTCAACGAGTTGATATAAGTGGTCATTTTAATGATACACCTAATTCACAAGGGAATTAAATGGATGCAACTCCTTGCAGAACATAAAGTGTTGAACCATTAAACCATTGAACTCCAAAAAATGGTTCAAGTTAAACCAAAAGGTTCAATGATAGAGACCTGAATAAAGAAAAGGCTAAAGGAATTGACCAAATGGTGACAGGTGTGTGAACGTCAACTTTACAGTAATAAAATAGCCATTGATCTTTAAATTAAAGGCATGAACCTAAAGGAATTCAAAGGGCTTAAAGCCAAAAGGAATAAACCACCGAGAAGGGAGCCCAAAGAGCCAAATAATTAGTTGAAGATAGCCCCCAAAGGATGAAGGAGCTAGAAAAGACAAAGCCAGAAAGAGGCAAAAGAGCCAAGTGCAAAAATGGACAAAATAGTCCAAGTGGCAAAGGAAGGTGTCAACTCAAGGAGTTACTCTAGTGGTTGACACAGTATCTACCAAGTGGTCATCAAGGGGTGCAAATAGTTAATTACATGACCCATTTTTCTTTAATTTTCATTGATGAGCAGACAAACTACGTGAATGCCTTGAAGGAGTGCTCTTGTTTGTAGATAGACCGTGTGGCCTATGTTTTCACACATAACATTTAATGTATTTGAAACACCTAAAGTCAAAATTAGAGCTAACACAACATTCTCTTTTAGTGATTTCCTCTTCCTAATGCTCCCAGAACACTTAGGCCACTTGTCAAAGGGTGCCAAAGTCTTTTCCAAAAGGGGTGATTTTATTTTCTTCTTCTCTATATATATTGTAACTTCTCATTTAAGGAAGGAATCTCTTGGCTTATAAGGCAGAGCTCTACCAGATTTTACCTTGAATCAAGACAGCATTTTTACCTCTATTTGAGCTTACACTTTTGCATATGTCTATGGCTTTGTTTTGTGTTAATTCATTTTTCTTTTATGCTTTCACAAAATGATTCCAGCATGTCTAGTGTATTACGAAGTTTCTTCTTTTACAAGTCTACCAGAAGTGTCTACAATAGAGTATAGATGCATGTGAACACTCTACCATAGTGTGTCTTAGAATAGCACTGGTAGTTCTTCCTCCCTGTATCTCAAGAGGACCCCTAGCTCACTGATGTAGAAGAGTTTCTCATATCAAATGAAGTGTATGCCAGCTTATTCTTGGTGGAAAGTGTAGGTTCAAGCTAAGTAGACTTTTTGGTGTATCACCGTTTAGTTTAGGTTTTGTTTTCAGCATCCTTCTCCCTTTTCACCCCCCCCCCCCAATTATTAGTATTAGGAAATCTGGGACCATAGAGATACATCAAAGGGAGTTAGCCCTTATCTAGAGACTCTTCCCCTAGTTTTTCCAAACCCACAGGTAAGAGGGGAGTTTCCATTATGATGCATGGAAGACAAGAGCTTAGTCTCCTATCAAGGGTACATTCCACTGTGTCAATAGGGCCCTTGACCATCGATGGTCATGGGTTAAAAGGGTCTATCATCGATGGTTACCCTAACCATAGATAGACAAAGGGGAAACCCTAAAAGGATAAATAGGTTAAAAAGTGAAAATGAAAATTCACTTTCACATTTTACCCTCTTTGACTCCATGTGTTCTATTCTTGATGAGTTTTATGTGTGTGATAGTAGTGTGTTTAGACTAGAGTGTGGCTATTGTAATCATGAGGTGGAAATTGAGTTGGATTTGTGTTTTACTGAGATGGAAGCTGGAGAAGGACATAGCTAGGCAAAGGGACCTAGGCTTTAGCCATGGTATTGCTCATGGAATGAGGTAGGTGTTATTATTTAAATTGGCTAAATATTTATTTAAAGATAAATAAATTGGTGTACATAAGTAATAATCAGATGAATGAAAATTTTTTGAGGGAAATGTTTTTCAAAACCCTAGATTGTAGGTTTTTATTTAATTAGTTAAAATACTACTTATTATTGTTAAATAAATGGTATTTGGGATTGGAGTGGAGATTAGGAGATTAGTGTCTACATATGCAATAGCCTCTATGTTTGCTAGGGTTTTGGGGGGTTTTTAGGGGTTGGGTGTTCACCACTGATGGTTACCTTTAGTGACTATTAGTGGTCAAGACCTGATCATCGATGGTTGATTCAAGGGATTAGACCCTTGTAGGGGACCATCAATGGTTGGGCTAACTGTCAATGGTCAAGGGTCTAGAGTAAAAGACCCTCATAAAGAGGTTTTGTTTGTTTGTGTTTTTAAAATTTTACCAAAGGTTGGAAAAATTAAAAAATAAGGAAAAAAAATTAGTGTAGGTTTAGTATAGGTGGTATGCTTATTTGATAAGTTGGGGTGAGTTAGTCATGTAGGTAGGATACATTTGGTCAAAATAGTCTAGCTACTAGAAAGGGTTGGCTATTTGTTTTACACTGAGCTTGATTAATAAAACCAAGTGTGCTTACACACATGGTTGCTTTTTAGGTATGAGACCAGATTCAACTAAAGGATTGAGTCCTAAGGGTATTTGTTGAGGTACAAGATATGATGATAGATGATGAGTGGTAGTACATGGAGGCCATTGCATTGGGTGTGATGTACCACTACCAGCATATACACCATGATCCTACCATGATTATCTCACTCATCAAGAGGTGGGATCTTATGATAAACACCTTCTGGCTGATAACAAAAGAGATTACTATTCTATTAGAGGATGTTACTAGGATTACTTGATTACCTATCAGAGGCAATCTGATATATCATATAGAGAGTGAGGAGAGGGGTTTTTACATGGAGCTTATTTATGGTGATGATCAAATGGATGCATAGTTCCATATTGGTGGGTTTGGCTATGGCCCTTTGTATCAGAGGGTACCTAGAGATAGGTGTTTAATTACCATGATGATGATGGCACTGATAAGATTTATGCTATCAGATTTAATTGCTAGCCACTTCCCTTATTTACTGCTTGGATTTTTATTAGATATGCTTCTAGGAGGGACTATGTTTGGTTGGGTATTGGTGTTACTTGTGTAGATTTATAGGGAGTTATGGGGATTTAGAGTGCATCAATGATATGGATTGAGAATGGGGCTTGTTTTTCATTATTGGGCCTTTGAGCACATTTAGGTATTGAGACCCTTAGGGATATCATATGATACACATGCACTGACTGACTATGTTACTGGCTTCATTCACTAGATGAGAGTGGCTTCTTACATAAGAGTAGGTGTTGGGGTAAGAGATATCAAGTGGTTTTATGATAAAGTGGAGGGTTTGGTATAAGGATATGTTACATGGAAACCATATGTTGGGTGACCATAGTGGGTAGGGTATAGGTATCACACCATAGGAATCTAGATCTAGAGGTGGGTATATGGTAGGATAGAGATGGAGATAGAGATGATCTTATTTGATCAAGTTTGGAGATAGTTTGGTCTAGTAGAGGGGATTCCACCTGACACCCCTAGATATAAGAGAGAAGAGGCCAAGTTTTTGCTTCTTAAACCTCAATCGATGGATATTTTACATGATTTTGAAAAACTACCAATGGGTGCTCAGATTAATGATGTTAGTATCACTGATGGCTATGCAGCCTAGTACCAGGGGAGGTACACTTCACTTGATTTTAGAGGGGTGATGGAGGTCAGCAACACATAGATGTGGATCTAAGGGTAGGATAGGGGTAGGGTGACTCACAGGCATTAGTAGCTCTAGTAGTAGCCTAAGCTTAGATAGCTAGTTTATATGGATAGGTGGCCACACTATAAGGCTATATTGTAGCACTTCAAGGATAGGTTGGGGTTGTGATAGCTAAGAGGGACTAGGCATGGGCCCATGTTATCATTTTATAGGGGTAGGTAGCTAGTCTATAGGGTCATCTAGGCACATTACAAGGGTAAATTAGTGTGTGTTTGGTAGGTATAATAGTAGGAGGGCCACTAAATTTAGTGTTAGGAGCATGGTATCTAGCCACTGTATAGAAGCTCAAACACTATGAGGTAATGGTGCTAGATTAGTTTCCTCATGCCATGAGATTTGTAGATTTTAGATCCAATTTAGGTAGTGGGGCTATACTAGCTACCCCTAGGTAGTGGGCTAATATGGTTGGTCAAATAGGGGTCCCAAGGGAACCACCATCAGGTATAGGTATAGATGGGGTTAGTGGTAGTGGTGCAAGTGGTCTGAGTATTCTAAGGTCTGATATGATATTAATGTTATGTATATGATTTTTTATTCTAACCTATATACTAATGTAGTAAGATGTATATTTTAAGAGAGAGCTGACATTGTAACATATGTAATTTCTTTAACCATTTTATGTATATGTTATATGCCATTTGATGTTTTATGTGATGTTCATGTTTGTGATTTATGGTTATGGATGTCCATGATTTATGGTGACTTAATAGCTTAGGCATGTGATGTTTTATAAATTTTAATTCTATTCATGGTTAGATAGGGTTTGTTATAGATGGATACATGATATGGCTCTCATTTTATGGTTATGTGTATTGATTGGTGAATGGTGTATGCTATGATGTTTTGATTATTGATTTGGTTTATGGTTCCATAACATGTTTAGAAGCTTACACAATGTGATGGATAGGTGATTTTTTTTAGTTGGTTGCTCTATGTTTAGATTGTGCTTGGCTCATTGGTGGATAGATGACGTTGCTTGTTTGACATTGTTCATGATGTTCATGATTTTAGTATGCTGTTTGTTGTTTGTGTTTATAGGATTACATAGACTAATAAAAGATATGAAAAAGAATAAAAACACATTTTAATTGGTAAAGACTGACATAAAACCCAAAATTAGATTGGCTCAGTGAACCTAAGCCTTTCAAATATTTCACATTTGCATGCCTAAGTTGGTAGATAGGGATCCTACTAACATTGTGTCAAGTAAACTCATAGTCCTATACATATGATATGTGAAGAGATAATGGGTGAAACTAGAACCATTAGCGAGATTAGTATGATTTTTCTATAGGTTTCCAAAGATGGGGTATAAATAAGTCTATGTCCATACATAAAGTTTACAATGATTGATATGGGAAGTCTACTAAAGAGATACAATTGTGGTTTTCCCAATTTTACTACTATGTAGGATAGCTAATTGAGGCTTCGAACCAAAATTATTACATTTTCAAATTACTTTTGACTTTTGCTTGGGGGTCAAGGAAGTTAATCAATGTAGGAAGCTTCCAATAAATTGCTAGCTTTGACTAATGTTTTATCCAGCCATCCTTCAAAGGAGTGGTCTAGATTTATATGGTTAGCTCAAATGTTTTTGATATTTGTCCTTTAATGGAGTAGTCCACCTTACATTTTATAATTCTAGAATGATTTTTCAATAGTTGTCCTTCAAGGGAGTAATTTATGGATGTCAAGGATGACCCATAGCTTATTTTTGATATTTGATATGAATTTTGATTTTATTTGAATTTTCTTGACATAGATCTATTTCATACCTGCTCAATGGACTACCTTTATGAAGGCAAAATTAAGTTTACATGGGGTGCTATTAGGAAAAGAAGAGGTCTAGGTAATAATAACTATAAGAATTGATCTCAAGGAGATGGGAATTACTATGAAAATCATGCCATGGATAGATCCGTGGTATCCATAGTTCAAGATTAGGCTATAGATTTGATAGATAATCACATGATTTTGTTTAGTCAATTGTCCCTAAGAAAGGGAAATGAATGTGGTTTCAAGGGATGAGCTCAAGTTAAATAAATGATGATTGTGATCCCTATCTAAAAATAAAAGGGATGTAGATGTGAAGCACTGAGAGGCTTAAGTTTTGGTTTTCCTTTGACAAAGGATAAATGATAAGATCATGATCCATAAATTATGAGTTATGATGTAGGGTCCAAGCCAATTGAAGGCAAATTTTTCCCTTTTGTTTTTCTCCATATTAGTGACATGTTGGTTTTTATTGAGGACAAGATCTCCAATGTTGAATTCATGGACTTCCAGTTGTTTGTTATAGGCTCATTTGATTTGCTCTTGATAAACACAAATATGGGAAAGGGTGGATAAATGATGTTTATCGAGTAGCTCAAGATGGGATAAATGTTCTTGATGATAATCATCCTCCAAAATGAGGTCACACAATGATATGTGAAGAGAAGGTATTTGTATTTCAAGAGGCAATATGTCCTTAACTCTAAAGATGAGATAAAAGGGTGTAACACCAATGAGGGTTTGGATGTTAGTATGATATGCCCGTATGGTGAAGGGGATGTTCAAGTGCCTATCTTGCCCTAAGGCATTGACCATTTTGGTAAGCATGTTTTTAAGAGTTTTTTATAGGCTTCATCTTGTCCATTTGCTTATGTGTGATAAGGCAATGAAAAGCTAAGTTTAATACCAAATACATCACAAAGGCCCTAAACTTGTTCATTTTTGAAAGATTTACCATTATTGATGATGATCTTATGGGGAACACCAAAATGATAGATGATATGATGGGTGATGAATTTGACAATCTTTTTAGCTTTCATCAAGATAAGGGGAATAGCTTCCACCCATTTGGTAAAATATTTAGTTACGGTAATGATATAATGATGTCACTATAAAGAGTGAGGGTTGATTTTTCCAATGAGTTATAGACCCAATTGTGAGAAAGGCCAAAACTCTATGGACACGTGAAGGCTACTACTAGGTACATGATGTAAATTAACATCTCTTTGACAATTGACACACCTTTTTATGTAATCATAGTAGTATTATTTGAGGGTGGGTCAGTAATAGCCTAGGCAAAGGATGCACTTGGCCATAATGAGGCCACTAAAGTGTCCCCCATAGATACCATCATGTGTTTCTTTGATGGCATGAGAGGCTTCTGGACCATAGAGGTAATGGAAAATGAGGCCATCTAAGCCCCATTAATAGAGGATTCCTCCTATAATGGTATAATGGGAGGTGCTCTAAATAAACACCTAATGGGCATTATTAGATAGGCTAAAGGGAATTATTCCAAGGTGAAGGTAGTTGAAGGTTTGTTGGTACCAAAGGTCAAGCAGGATCTCCTCCACACTAAAGATGGTTGGAGTGTTTATCTTGGTATAGGAGGGCTTGGTTAGGTGATGGATAATGATCAATAGTTTGGATTCTGATTGTGTTGATGAGATCTAAGAAGCAAGTGAATCCATAGTATCAACAAATTTTTTGGTAGATCATGGGGTGGTTTGAATATGGTAATATTTGAATGAGGCAATGAGTTCTATAACTAGTTACTTATATAGCTATAAAACCTCATTCTTACAAAATGTTGGTAACTTGATTGACCACAAGTTAGGAGTCACAAAATATATTTATTGTTCTAACTCCTAATTCTAAAGTAGTTTGGAGCCTATTATTAGGGTTTCATATTCAACCATGTTGTTGGTGCATTCAAAGTCAAGTTTAAAGGATATAGGAAGTGGTTCACTGATAAAGGAGACAAGGATGATATTGGCTCCCCCACCACATTGACATTTAGAACCATCAAAAAATATGGTTACTTGATTGGTGAAATCTACTTCAGATAAGTTTTCAATAGACTTTTTTGAAAATTCAAGAGGGGGAGGTTGGTTATCCTTTATGGGTGCCTCAGCCAATTAGTCACTGATAACCTACCCCTTGATTGATTTTTGTTAGAATAACTCAAGCTTAAATTCAACTAAAATAATGAACCACTTATCTATATGCTAGTTTTCATATGGTTTAGAGTGCATGTATTTGAGGGGGTTGGTATAGGTGATGATAAAAGTCTTGTGGTTAAGGAGGTAGTGGTTAAGTTTGGTGGCCATGAAGACTAGGTCTAGACATAGTTTTTCACTATATGTGTACCAAGTCTCGTAATTAGCCAATGTTTGACAAATATAATAGACAACTTGTTATTTGTGTTCATCTTGATGGGTAAGCATTACCCCTAGGGAGTGGTCCATGGAAGAGATATAGAGGTAGAAAGGTTGGTCATCTTTAAGATGTGTAAGGATAGGTGAGGATAGTAGGTACTCTTTGAGTCATTCAAAGGCCTTTTGACAATCAGCATTCGACTTAAAAGAGACATTTTTTTCAAGAGGTGGTAGAAGGGCTGACACTAATTGGAGAGCTAGGAGATGAAGCGATGAATGGATTGAAGTTTCCCCTACATTCTATGGAGTTTTTTAAGATTGGTTAGAGGTAGCATCTCAAGGATGGATTTAATTTTGTTTTAATCAACTTTAATTCCTTGAAGGAAAATGATGAAGCCAAGAATTTTGCCTAACAAGACCCCAAAAATGCATTTCTTAGGATTGAGGTAGATTTGATAATAGATAATTCACTCAAATATAATCTTAAGGATGGATAAATGGTCTTTGTAAAGCTTGGACTTCTCAAGAAAGTCATCCACGTAGTCTTCAATGATTTTATGGATAAGGTCATGAAAAATATATGTCATGGCCCATTGGTAAGTTATGACAGCATTCTTAAGGTTGAAAGGCATGACCTTATAACAAAAATTCTCCCATGGGATAATGAAGGTGATTCTATGTTGATCTTCAAGGGCAATCAAGATCTGATTATAACCTAAAAATCCATCCATGAGTGACAACATCTCATGGCCTATTATAAGGTCAAAAAGTTGGTTAATGCTAGGTAGAGGAAAGTCATCCTTTAGGCAGGTGAGGTTGAGGTCATAAAATTCCACATAGATATGTAGTCCCCCTATGGCTTTAGTAATAGGCATGATGTTTGAAACCCATTGGGGATAGTTTATGGGTTGAATGAAGTTTACCAAAAGGAGGCATTGAATCTCTTCTTTGATAAGGAGGGTTATGCAAGGATGCATTCAGTGAAGTTTCTATTTGATAGGTTTGGCATCATGATTGGTGATAATGTTGTGGGTAGAAATGGCTATGTCAATACCAATAATATCATCATAAGACCAAGAAAATGTGATGTTATGCTTATGGAAGAAGGTTGAGTAGTCATGTAGTTCTTTATGGGTGAGAGTTTGGCCAAGTTTGATGATGTGGGGGTTGTCTAGAGTACATATGTCAATGTCTATGGTATATTTATTTAACATGGTTAAGGATTTTAGAGGTAAAGATTTGTGGATGGAAGAATCTAGTGCACTAAGGTAGGTGATAATAACATCATCATCTTGACACTGAACAGTGTTAATGATAGGAGAGTCTTCTCCCATGAGTTTGGGATGGGTCAAAGGGATGGATATGGATGCCCCCTCTTATTGATAAGTTATGGGGCCAAGGTTGATTATGTTGATGGAAAAAAATTGTGTGGGATTATGTCCTCATCTTCACTCACAGGCAGAGGGAATGTTGGTGAGGAAGGGGGTTCTTCTTTAATAATGGTGGGGGTAGGTTGTTTGGCCTTATTATTTTTAGGTAGGATGAAGCCAAGGCCATGTTTATAATGAGGCTTGTGGGTCTCAATAAAATTCAATGTGTGTGGGTCATGCTCATACCATCCAAAACTAGACCCCTTCTAGGCACACCCATGAAGGTATAGTTTAGTGAAGTTGAGTTTATCCAAGTAAGATAAGTTAGAGGTAAATGGTTGAGGTGAATGGTGGGAAATGGAAAAATTAAGTGGCTTGTCAATTCCCCCATAAATAAAGTGGGTTTGATAGCTAGGAGGTCCTAAAGGAATAATGGATCTTATGTTGGGGTCATAACTAGTTTGTGGTTAAGTTTCCCAATTTCTTGGGGAATAAGGAGGGCATCCAAGGTGAAGAGATGGTATTCTCCAAGGGTAAGGTATTGGAAGGTATAATCTAAGGGATCAGTGTTAGGTATTTGGTCTATAGAAATAGATGAATTGGTAGATGCTTTTGTAGGAGGGGAAATAATTTCTTTGGATTCCATGGGTGGTGGCTTTTATGATGCTTTGGATGGAGGTAGGAGAACATCATTAGGTTGGTAAGTCATGTTACATGTTGAAAACGGGATATGGTTAGCTTGTATGGTAACCACCTAACCTTCATGTTCAAACTTGACACAATGATGGAGGGTATAAGGTACATAATCCATGGCATGAATCTAAGGTCTCCCTAGTAAAACATTATACCAGAATTCACCTTTGACCACATATAGAAGTTTAGGGATCATCCAAGGACCTAAATGAATGTGAAGGATAATGGTGCCTAATGTAGTGGTCATAGTGTCATTAAAGGATCTAAGGATGGTTAAAGTTCTAAACATGACAATATCTGGTAGCTTGAGTTGGTTATAAGCATGGGAAGAGATGATATTGATATTGGCTCCCCCATCAATCATAACCCATTTGATGTGGGTTTGGTTGATATGGGTAGTGATAAAGAGAGGTGGATCTAGGTCTTTAGGGTGGATGGAAGGTATCTCTGAGTCCTTAAAGGTGACAAGGATAGAGAGTTGGAGAGTGTTGATGAAGGCCTCTATATGTTAGGAGTCTCCTAGTTAGATATTAATGGCCTACAATGCCTCTATCATGACTAGATGATGGTGAAGTGAGGTGGAAATGTGATCTTAGAGGCTCATTTTAGCTGGGGTTTGGTGAATTTGCTTAAGAATGACCCTCCTAATGGATTCAAAAGGATTACCCTAGGAGGTGCCTAAGATGGTTACTTTGGGTGGAGTCAAGGATATAGAAGGTTGGACTAGGTTTGGTTTAGGATGAATAGGTGGGTATGTCCATGGAATGGACAACTTGTCTTTCCCCTTATCCCTTTATTGTGATAATGTGATTACATTGATATAAGGATAGAGGGTAATGATGTTGTATAAAGTTGGGTAAGTTCCTCATCATTCTAAGGTGAGAGTGGAGGATCTAGGTGGCAAATAGCCAATAGGTTTGTTAATAAAGGGGTCAAGGGAAGATCTTCTAGTAAGAGATCATCCTTGTCATAGAGTTTGTGGATAATGGTCTTGAGAGCTTTGTAGTTCTTGATATCATGTTTAGGTGTCCTATGATAGGAACAAATTTTTTTATCATTGTACCAAGCCAATTTCAAACCAAGAGAGTCAAAGGGTTTGATAGGAGGTAGGGTGAGGTACGAATATTGTGACTACTTTTGAAAAATGGTTGAATAAGATTTAAGGAGACCTAGGAAAGGTCTATGGTTTGTCTTCTTGGTTGGTAAATAGGGTGTTTTCATAGGAGTGGGTTTGGTAAGAGAAAACTTGGGCGAGGTGAAGTTTCTAGGTAATGGTTTTGGTTTGGTAATGTTAGGGGTTGGAGGGTTTGAGTTTGATAGTTTTTCCATCAGTAGTTTAGAGAAAACTAGTGTATCAGATAGTAATTGGATTGGTTTAATAAGTGGCCATGGATGACACATGTAAAATGGATTTGCCTTTTAGGTAGAGTTGATGTATGAGGACCCAAGATAGAGGGTAAGGTAGAAGAAGGAAAAACCTTAGGCATGTGGCTACTTGATGGTTTTGCTCTTTTGGTTGGTTGGGGTCAAGGTTTGGGTGGAGTTTTAGATGGGGTCAACTATACTTTAAGAGATGGGAAGACCAAAATCCATATGGGTAAGGTATTAAGGTTTGTAATAGGTTTGTGTGGTAGATTTCTTGATTAAGGTGTGATTTCCTTGATTGATGGGGCACGCGAGGGGTGGTAGATGTTTTGATTGGTTTGAGAGGTGGTGGAAAGATGATAGATTGGTTGGTTAAAGGTGTGCTAGAAGATTTGGGTTTATTGATGTAAGGGAGGCATAATTATTACTAGAAGGTAGCTTGATCCATATCTGGGTTTAGGAAAAATTCCAATTTCTACACTAATGTGGAAAAGGGTTTGTGTATTGACTTTTCGTAATGGGTAGTGGATGCAAGAGATATACTTGTAGGTTTTGGATGTTGGTTGACTGGTTGATTGATTTCCTAAGGTGAGGGAAGTAAGGTTGAGATAAATGGCTCATTCATGGGAAGTATCAATAGGAACACTTCTCCTATAGGAATAATATCCATAAGACTAGTGTTTAGTTAGGTAGCTAGTGGAGGCAACAAATAAAGAATGTTTGGTTATTCAGGTATGCGTATTGGGATGGTATGTGATGATTCCATGGCTTCTATGAGTGTGGCTAAGGAAAAAAGGAACCTCCTAAAGCTAAATTTGTGATGGAAGGGAAGATGAATCTTCCACCTCTTCAAGTGAAGTGGAGGGAGAGTGGGTAGATTAGATGGTTGGGTCCTCATGTGTAGGTGTATCATATATCACGTTAACCATGTGGGCATCATGAGAGCTTTTGGCCTATGTTTCCTCATATTTTTTAGGGGCATGGTTGGTAAAATGTTTTCTAAAGATGTCCAAGGCTTGATTTTGATGGGCATTGGGGTTATCCAACATGAGTTCCCCCTTGTCAATGAGGCTTTGAATAACATTATTGAAATAATTACATTGACTGATGTCATGTCTAATCACTCAATGAAAAGAACAAAGGTCATTTTCATTATACCAAATAGGCATTGGGTGAGAAGAATCAAATTATGGGGGAGGCTTGATGGGTGGAAGCTATACAAGAATATATTTTAGTAACTTTTCCAACACCAAGGCATAAGATTCTCTAAGTGGGTAAAATTATCTTTGGGTGCTTTGGTTTGGGTTCCTTGAGCCCTGGTTAGAGGGATTGGGAAAGTTTTATTTATTGATAGTAGGTGGTGGGGCAGCCTTAAGGATGACTACATTGGAAATTCCTTTATTCTTATCTCTAGAGTTAGCTTGATTACCTCCTTTGGAGGAGGAGGTTTCATTGGTCTTGAAGGTATATTTTTTTTTCATAAATTCAATTTACCCTTGTCTATATCTTAGTTCTCTAATTTATGTGCCATGGTAAAAAATTCATCAAAAAATTTGAATCTTTGGATGTAAAATGTAGAAGATATGTGCTTAGCACAAGCATAAGCAAAAAAATTATTCAATTCCAGCTGAGGAAAGGAGAATGATAATTTGTTAAACAAGCTTCTCCAATGAGCCATAAAGTTAGCTATAGACTCATCTTCAAATTGGTGGATGGAATAAAGATCGGTGATAGAGACTTGTTTGGATATATTGATTGAGAAGTGATCTAGGAAGGTCTAAACCAATTGGTTAAAGGAGAAGATGGAATTTTTGGTAATGGCACTATACCAATCTAGTGCTTGGCCAAAAAGAGACAGAAAATGTGCACAAAAGTAGGGCATCATCATAGGCAATCATGTATAAAAAGTGTCTAAATGCTCTTAAGTATTGTTGGGGGTCTTCCTTACTATTAAACTTGGTGAATTTTATAATCTCCCATTGGGTTGGATAAGGTCTGATATGGACTTAAGGGTGAATGGGATCATTACAAACTTGGTCATAAGATAGAATGCTATGGGCTCCCAAAAGGGATGACTCAAGATTTGCCATTTTTTCCATGATCATTTTCATTAATTCTATTTGAGGTGGTGTACTGAAGGGGTTATAAGGCATATATTATGGTTGGGGGATATATTGATAATTGATAGGAGACTTTGATATGGCCCCATACTGATAAGAAGTTATGGGGGGTTGGGTAGATGACATATAAGGATAGGTGGATGTTGAAATTTGGGTAGTAGGTATATAACCTTGAGAGTTAGGGGTATAACCGAGGTTAGATGATGCAAGTAATTGTTGGGATTTTGGGGTTGGTTTAGCTATGCTTGGATTGGTAAGCAGGGGGTGGTTATGATCTTTGTGTTGATTGGTGGTGAGGCAAAAGGGATAGGTAGCCCTAAGGTTGGTAAAGAAGTATTAACCAATTGGATAGGTTTGACATGATGGGTTGGTAGTTGGGTTATCCCTAAGGTAGAAGAGTCATTAGTAGAGGTGGATGGTGTAAGGTTAATGGTTGGTTAGATAGGTTAGTTCTCAACTATAGCATTGAAGGGGTTGGTAGATGAAGATGTCTAAGTAGTCAAAGGTTAGGTGGAGATCACAACAATAGGGATACCTTCCATAAGGTGGGATGTCATGTTGTAAGGAGGATCTTGAGGTGTAATTGAAAATAGGATATGGTGAGAAGAGGTGTTAAGATAGTGTTGAAGGGCCACTATATTGTTGTCTAAAAAAGTGGTAAAATCTAGGTCTCCTTAGGGAAATACTAGAGGGAAAGTAGGGATTCCTAATGGATGAGGTGAATTTTCCACCTTCAAGATGTAATCCATAGATGAGGAGATAGAGGATGTTGATTTAGGTGATGGGTTTCATTCTGCCATGTCTCTTTACCGCTGATGGGTGATATCCATACAAAAAGTGGGAGAGAATACAAAAAAATAGACTTACTACTAAAATAGAAAGAAGACAAAGAAAATAGTCAAGGCAATCAAGGAACACACTAGAGAGTATATTTAAGCCTGAAGTTAGTGTTAAGATCACTTTTGACTTATGCCTTAGTTTATGAGAATGTGTGATAGAAGTTAGCTTGTAGATCAAGTACTATATAAGCAATCTATGGATAGTTTTGGGTTAGTTTTAGTACTCAAAATAATCTATATTAGAATCAATATATGGTTTGGTATTGGGACCTACCCCTCACTTCACAATCCTATAGTGATAAGGGTGTCAGGTAATTTACC
The DNA here is from genome assembly GCA_037957365.1 of Torreya grandis. Classification (NCBI taxonomy): domain Eukaryota; kingdom Viridiplantae; phylum Streptophyta; class Pinopsida; order Cupressales; family Taxaceae; genus Torreya; species Torreya grandis. The sequence goes on from JARHVA010003865.1 coordinate 730,431, forward strand.
AATATATATATTGATATCTAGAGTTTATCTCAACCAAAGATCTGAGTTGGTTATCCTCTTAGTAATAACCACCAATTAAGATTGCCAGGAGTGGGTAAGGTAATCTCTAGGTGATGAAATCCTAGTCAAACCTTGTCTCAAGTGAGTTATGATGTTTGATTGATTATGTGGTTTGGTTATGTAACATAAGTGTGTTATAATTAACCCTAATGTCGTTAATTAAGATAAGTGAGCTAGATGAAGCATACAATCAATGAATGAAGTATGTTGTAGACCCAAATGAAATTTATATTTCACTTATGAGAAAAAATAGAGAAAGAAGCATATAGATGTGGATAAAAATAAAACCCAAGTAGAGACATGGGTCCCATCAGGCATACCAAAATGTTTCACTCAAATTTTGTTATTATTCAGAAGAAGGTAGTAAAATTGTAAATATGGGTTGTGGTAGGAATACCTACTTGTTTTTGTGTGCATTGAATTAGAAGATTGTGAATATCTCCTCTTTATCTAGGGAGGATGACCTACATGTAATAAATCACTAAAGCAAATTTTTTTGTTATACAAGTAGCTAGGAAGATTTCCTAGTGCTAGCTAGATCTCAAAAGTGAGATCTTCCTTAAGGGATATCAATCCACCATTTTAGAATAATTAAGTTAATAAAATAGAAATAAATTACTTGCATCAATGATAAAAAAAAGTGCTAAAACTGATAACAAGAATTACTTAATAAATAGATATGCTAGATATGGTATGATTAGTGATAAACTGATTAGTACTAGTGATAGTGGGTCAAGGTGTGATTTAGGGAATCTAGAAAAAGGCCTGTGAGTGGTCAAAAACACAAAAAAGTGAATTAGATCAAGCAAAGGAAGTGGAATAATCTTGTTAGCTTTTCCTGCCATAGGTGACCATTAATGGTTGGGTTGATCATTGATGGTTAGGCCTGACTGTCGACAATTGGGATGGCCATCGATGATTGACTGTCCAATTCTAGACTTTGTCAATAACTAGTTTTCAGGATTATATAATGAATTCTAGGGGTTAGGTAAGGTCTAAATTTATTTCAAAAGTAAAATAAAGTACATGGATGGTAATAAACAAGTACTTGTCTTACCTGGAGTAGATTAGGTGAGTGATAGGAATTATTGATCTATGGGTGGAATCTAGCCTAATTCTGGTAGAGTAATGATGCTTGGAGACGTTTTTGAGAGGTGGTGGCAAGTTGGATCTTAAAAATAGGGTTTGATAATGTTGGATAATGCTAAATGACTTGTAAGATAAAAATCTAAGTACTTGAGCTCCTAATAATAATTGAAGATGGTTTGACCTCCTAAACCTCTCTCTCTTATAGGCACAAGTAAGAAGTGGAAGTGGTTGTCCAAACTAGACTTGAAGAAGGCTTATAAATATAATTCATCCATGCAAAAGGCTTGAAAATGGATTTAGACTACCATATTTAGAAAATCAAGGTGGTGGTTTGCATGTAGGTTATATGTAGAAGATCAAGCGGTTGAACCTAACCATCGATGGTTGGGTTGATCATCGATGGTTAACTTGACCATTGATGATCAAGGCTAACTACCAAAATAGCTGAAAAGGCCATGTTAAGCTTAAAACTATTAAAGATAGGCCTAGATAAGGAAAAAACGGTCCAAGGGGCCTGTTAGGGGTCATGGCACTTGGGAATATGTGTGCAAAATTTTGGTGTCTAAATGCACCATAAAATATAGGTAACACTAGTATCTAAAAGTTGGGTGGTGATCTTTTAGTGGATATTCTAAATTGGCATTTTCCCAAGATTTTTATGTTTTATTATCCAATGTGATATGGTATATTTGTTTTTTCAAATCACCCACAGCATGCAACAATGAAATTAACACTTGTGAAGGTATATTATCATCATTAAGATATTCATTTAATGTTTGAATTTTTTAATTTATCTTAGCCATTGTTATATTTCATTAGGAAACATTTTTTAGGAGGGTTGGTTTGCTTTTTATAACCTTTAGAGGTATTATAGTTAGGAATCGGTTAGAGGGAAATGAGTTATCACCCTCATTTAGATTAGGTTGAGAAATAGGTTCTACTATAGTAAGGTAGGTTGAGGGAGATTTATTGGTATCTCTTATTTTTTTAATTTGTAAAGAAGTAGGTGAAGTAGGAAGAGAAATAAAATGTGTAGAATCCATGTCCTCTTCATCATAATCACATTAATCATCATTATCAAAGTTTAATTCACTTTTATAAGTAAGAGTATAATAAGTATCATCTACATGCTCACTAAGAGAAAGAGAGAGAGAGAGTAGGAGAAGTTTAACTTTTTATTATTATGCAATGTGTCATCATTTTTAGGTGTAATGCAATGCATTTGTTCACTATCTATGTGTGGAATTCATGAATTATTATTAGTTTTAATCTTATATTCAATGGTAGAAGAAGTAACAATCATGTTTTATTTTTGCATATTATGGCATGTAGGAGAAGAGTTAGAGACATTGGCATTATCAACTTATTGTAAACAATAATTGCATTAAGCTTGGAGTGTAAAATAAGGTGATAAAATAATTTAATCTACCTTAGCTTTTGCATTGGTAAAAGGTTTAATATCATTGGTACATGATTTTTTTAATTTAACTAATAAGGGTAAAGAATATGCATTGATATTGTCTACTTTACTTGAATCATGCAAAAGTGGATTTCGTGTATTACGCTTATATTGATTTAATTTAAATAAAGAGGTAGTGAAAGTATTATAAACTATAGGATCACATTAGAAAAAACAACTACCAACAAGAGTCTCTTTTACCATTATGTTGTTCTTTTGATTTTGAGGTAGAAAAGAGGGAGAGGAAAGATAAGAAGATGTATCTAATATATCCTCATCTACATTTTCATTGTCATGTTCATAGTAATCCTCATATCCATCATTATATAAATAATCATCATCATTATAAATATATTAATTATCATGTTATAATTTACAATCTAAAAAAAATTCCATTCATTATTATAATTATGAGTAAAATTCAAAAATTCATCAATTGGGTGAGCGGTAGAAGACATTTTAGAATACATTCTAAACTTGCCAAAAAGATAATGTAAATATTGAATAACAAGAACATAAGAGTTAAAATATAATATAACATAAGTATATGTACAACTATAATAAATTTTTAACCAAGTGTGTAAAATAAATTAGGATTGTAAGTGAAACCCTAATTGTTAATATTTGGGTGTATAGAGACCTAGTATATGCATCTACAGTTTGAATTAGGGTTGTGAAAAAATTTAACTTACATTAAATTAATGAAACCCTAATGTATGTTTAATTTGAATGAGTTATGTTATGCCAAAAATGAGGAAAAAATAAAAGTTTGTAACCCTAATTTAATGCACAAAAATTGGAAGAAGGTAAACCCTAGGCAAAACTATGGTTTTAAGTAATAGTCAAAGTATGTCAGGTTCACCAAATTTTTTAACCTTTTAAGACTTATATGGTGTAAATCTTATGTTTTGAAAGGTCTAATTATGATAATAACATATAATGAAAACTATAAATAACTAATTTGATAAACCTTTCCTAAAATAGCAAATATAGAGAGAAAGAGTATTTATCTAGAATAAACTAGGTTTTTCTATAAATGAGGGAGCTAAAATAGGTTGGAGAACAAGAATACACCTTTCATTTTGTGATTGTGGTTGAAATATGGTCTTAGATAGTAGAACCAATATTATGATAGTATCCCAAAGCGGTGTTAGTGTCCAATTATGGCACTAGTTCCCTCCTATAAGAACTATCTAGAACTTTTAGAGAAGCTATAAGAGGTTCTGAGGATCCTGTAGGTGGTTCTATGACATTTGAGAGATCTTCTATGTCACTATTTTAGTTGAATATCTTATAAAACCCTAATGATTACTTACACACTTGAAACAACAATTAGATCAAATGTAAAAAGGAGGGGAAAATTAGGTTGTGGGATGTTATGATTGCATGTAGCAGAACCCCTATTGTCCTATGAGGCTCTTTACATAGAATTAACTGATTTTATGTAGTTATGTGCCAAAATAGTATGTGATAGATTTAAAATGCCTTGTGAGGCTCATTATATATAAGGAAATTTGATTTGAATATAATCCCTTATTCATTAGTTGACAAGTTGTAAAATAGGGATAAAAAACATAAGAGAAGGATAAAGATAGGATTAAGAACCAAACATGAGAGAAAATGACCATCAGACACTAGATCCATAATTGAAAACTAGTGCCACATGGTGCTACTATCTGAAAATGGTGCTAGTGTCGTGAGGCCTAAAAATAGATCTAAGACCAAGTATGATAGGCTAGGTGCCCTTGTGACTGGGATAAGGTGACTTAGGACCATTAGTGGTACAACAAATAAGAAAAATAATACATAAGAAAGATTAAAAGACTCAAAATGACCATGAGAACAAGGATTTTATTCATCATTAATACCTTTATGTGAAAAAGAAACAAAAGACATAGTACTTGTGGTTTCTTGACTAAATTAGGGTGTTTACAACATGTTACTCCAAAGATAATTGTAAGTGACCAAGATCCCATTTTTACTAGTAATTTTTGGACTAGATTATTTACATGTTTGGGTACCTAGTTGGCTCATAGCTCATCCTATCTTACTTAATTTGATGGGAAAATATAGGTACTCAAAAAATTTATAGAAAGGTATCTTCATTATTTTGTTTCTAATAAATAAGTTAAATGGGTTCATTGGTTGCCACTTGTTGAATGGTGGTATAACACTTCTTTTCACACTTTTTCCAAGATGTATCCCTTTGTGGCATTGTATGGGTATCACCCCCCATCCATAACTTCATCTTTGATAGTGCATATTAAGGTTTGAGTTGTTAAGTAAAACATTCACCATCAATAAGAGGTATTAGTCAGTTTATGAGAGAATTTAACAATGGCAAAAAATAGAATGAAGCAACAAGCAAATCAACACTATAGTGAACAACATTTTTTCATAGGTGATTGGGTCTTTGTTCATTTTAAACCATATAAGATGTCTTTAAAGTAATATAAAAAGGATAACAAGATGTCACTTAAGTATTATGGCCCTTATCAGATCTTATATAAAATTGGTAGTATGGCTTACAATCTAGAATTACCTCCATCCACTCCCATACATCTGATATTTCATGCATCTTACTTGAAGAAGGTAATTGGACATAGAGTTTCCACTCAAACTAATTTACCTAAATTATATGAAGAATTTTGATTCATTCTGGAGCCTGAATATATCCTTCACACATGCACTAAGTAGTTATAGACCATAATCATTAAGGAGTATTTAATTAAATATAAGAACTTGCATTCTTAATATGCAACATGGGATGATTAAGCATTCCTATAACAACATCCTAATTTGATTCAATATTGAGGACAATGTTGTCTTAAAGTTAAGGGGCATGCTACACCCTTGACCTATAATGTGTCTAGGGATATGTGGGTTGACTTGTGGCTTACATACCTATATATTATTTTATTACATTTCTTTATGCTCTTAGTATGGCCCACATATGGAATAACCTTGGTTAAGAAGAGTATATATAGGAGTTAGTGGTTAGTCTTTTATCATCATATTTTGAATTATGTTATTATTTCATTATTGTAGAGGTTTCCCCCTCAAAGTGTCTCAGTCATAATATTCAACTATTCTACTCTTTCAACAATTATTGTTATAGATCTATTTATTCTACTCTTAATTCTATGATATATAATTCTATTATTGTGAATCATCTAAGTAGTTTCATTATAGGACACGTTCATTAACTTATTGAGAAAGTACAAAAAAATTTCCTTGTGAATTTAGTCTCAAATGGATATAATGATGATGTTATCATTAGTCTTGATTTATATTATTGATTTAACATGTGTTCCATCCTTAAAATGGGAGTTATAGAGTTGGGTTGTGGTGTGATTTTGGATACACCTTAGTATTGATGATTTTTTAGGGTTTGACATTAGAACTAAATTCCAAATTACTCCTAATGAATTTAATGATTCAGGTTTAGAAATGAAAAATAACATCCAAATTCCTTATAATATTATATTTGGTTAGGTTTGGGAATTGGTACTAGGTCTAAATTTATCCTAATGGGTTTTTTTATTGGGTTTTGGGCATTGAGATAAGTTTCTATATTCTTCACAATGGTTTGATTGATTAGGGTTTGGGCATTGGGATGAGTATCCAAAGTCCTCCCAATTACTTCAGTGATTAGGGCTTGGACATCAAGACAAGAGTCCAAATCATCCTAATGTATTGAGTGAAGGATTTGGGTATAGATGATAAGTAAATTCACAAAATCCTTCTTTTACAATCCCAATGATTTGAAATCATAATTCTTGTTCATTTGTTGGTTTACAAATGTCTAAATATTTTTAAATGATCTCTTATGGCCAACCTTATGATTATATGTACATGAAGCATTGTCTTCATTATTGACATAATTATAATGGGACAAGAAGGAAATTAAAATGCTCTTGGTCCCTTAAGATAAATAAATCCTTACCTTATACTTAGACATAACACTTGACACATTTTTATACGTGCTCTTTCTATTAAGTGATAATTTACTAGAATTAAATCATTATTACATTTATGTTATCATATCTTGCAAAACAAATATTAATAAACTATACTTAAAATAATGTCTTGGGACTTGACTCACCCTTTATTGGATCTTATATATATATTTGGTCATGGATTATTTCTTATTGATTTTTATGATATGTTAGTTGAGATTTGAGATCATTAGCTTAGAGAAACTATTAATTTGAGTCAGTAGGATTCCTAGAGGTTGATATAATACCATTAAAACTATAATTCAAATATTTTAGTGACTTCTAGGATGAATTCCAATAATGGGATAGAATGTAAAGTCAATTTTATACATTTATCATATAATTGTGTTTGTTTTATATTTGCATTGATATCATATTGTTTAATAAAATGAATATTTAGACATTCATATTTTATTCACATGATATGTTGAGATAAAATGATTATTGTGATACTTTTATGTATACATTACATGTTTATACATATTACTTGAGATTGTTTTAAGTTGAGTTACTTAAACTATCCTAGGATAAGGTATTTTTATGTGTGCAATGATGTGAGGACTACAGGGAAAGAAAGTGAGGGAGCATGAACTATAAGAAGTGTTTATTAACCATTATTTTTCAATGTGTTTCTATTTTCCCTAGTCTTGGTTGATGTATAAACTTGTTACTAATTTGGAGTTTTATTAAGTCTTCATCTATTTATTCTTAACTCCAACCTCCTTCCTTTTTCACCCTCAACCTCTAAGGCTTATAAAAGAATTTTTGGATCTTTTTGAATTCATATAATGAATGTCCAATTGAAAAACTTGGATATTTAGAAAGGACATTTATGAGGGGGTGTTAGACAATTTTTGACTATCTTAGGTGTTTAATCAGGCCTATAAACTTTAGATATGGGTTAGGGATAATATTCTTAGCATCTTGTTGACTTTTGAGTGTCCTTTGACCCTCTTGAATAATTTATTTGAAGATAGAGTAAAATAAGTGTAAGAAAAAGTAAATGAAATTTTAAGAGGGCAATATTTCCCATCTGACTTGTAAGAGTTATTATTTTTTAGGGAAAATTTGTAGTGAAGAAGATTTGAGGGGAGAAGTCTTATAAGATTATATTGACACATGTCAATTTTAAATTAGGTAAAATTTGTGGAGAATTTTCTATAAGAATGAGAGTGATTCACTTTTATAGGACTTATTCTCTCATTGTTTTTATTCTATCATTTATGGGTGAGCCTTAGCTCATCTTGCATTGAAATAAGTTAATTTTTTGTGTTTTGGTGAATTAGTGAATTGGATATTGGGGTTTAGGGTGGGATATTAAATTAAGGATGTCCTTGTTCTTTCAAATGGTGAATGTAAGGTAGGATTCTAGTCATGGAGTCCTCCCATGTTTACTTTAATTAAATGTATTTCTTCCCATGTATTATTTTTTTTTTGGAAATTTTGTTATTTATATTATGATTCCATTTTGGGGCTCATGACCTTATTAGTTATTGAATAATTAATTAATTTTAAAAATGCATTATGTTACCCCCTTTTTTATGGAGTTTTGTGAGTGTGGTAAAACCTTTTTGATAGGTTATTTTGATGTATATTTTTTAGAGTGGAAAGATATATTCTCCACTTAGACCCAAAAATTTTGTGTACACTTGATTCATCCTCTTGAATATGGTGCTAAAATTTAGGTTGATAAATTAAATGCCCCCTATTATGGAAATGTTAATGGAATGATTTCATGTTGTTAAGTAAGGAAATTTGGATATTTTTTGGCCCTTATGTTGAATAAGATTATAATGATATTTTCCTTATGCTATTTATGGTTTTTGATGTGGTTTTTCTAGTTTTATATAGGAGTGATTGTGTTCTTAAGTATTTGTAGTTAAATATATACTACACCCTGTCCTTGGTTTAGGCTATGTTTTTACCTTGTGAAACTTGTGGTTTGTTATGTGATGCTTCAAAAGTGCATAGGGTAGTTTTATAATGATGGTAAAAATATGGAAGGTGAGCCCCTCCTTGATTTGGTCTTGTGGATTTCTTGGGAAACATGGATTTGGAGACTAGACTTAATCTATATTTATTCATATTTTTTGAATTTTGGTTGGTTGTTGGAAAGATAAGAAAAATGCAATAATTTCAATTTATAAGTTTTGAGAAAGGAAGATATAAATGTATTATTTGAACATGCAAGTGTTGTAGTACTTATTCTTGTAACTTAAAAAAAGTATATATTTTTTTAAATAAGGACCTTGTTAATTTTATGGTTTACAGTAATTGAAAATATTATATGAAAAGTACTATCTTGTAGGATTTATTATAGTAGTGCAAGAAATTTATTCAATTTTTTTTATTTTTTTCAAAATGACTTGCATTTAATTTATACAATTTTATTTTTAATCCAAACTCAACTAAATCTCCCAATCTCAAATTTTATGTGCAATGGACTCCATCATGACTCAAAATCATTTTACATAATAATTTTTAGGAGCCACATAATGAAAGTTATGAGTCTTTAAATAAAAATAATTAGTATGTCCTAAACTCCTTAAGAAAATTAGCTTAATTTCAATCAATTATTTCACACACCAAATGAGTATAATTATGCCCAAAAAAATTTTATATTTAAATACATATGTTTATAAAACCATATAGATTGGTTCATAATTTTTAGGTTTATAGAGCACACGTTGTGATTTTTGTTTAAAAAAAAAAATAGGGTAATGATTATGTATGCCATTTCTTGTAACGTAGTGTTCCCTTTGTAAGGTAGGGGATAGTGGATATTCACTCATGTGACTATCACCAACCCAAAATCATTAAAAAAAAAAAAAAAGTCAAAAGTTTACTAACCACTAGTAAAGTTACATGTGACCACACCCATATAACCATTATCAATTAAATGACTAGGTGGTATGTTGTAAGCCCTTGTTAGGATTTTAGTTAGTTATGGTGGTGCCAAGGAGCCTATGGATATATAAAAATTAAAGGATAACTCTTAGATTATGAATGTGGTGACATTAGCTTGGCTCCAACCGAGCCCCAAACATGGTAGCTTACTAAGGTAGGCTCAAGATGAGAAGTGGGCTGAGAGGTTTATAATATTTTTTTAAACCTAAAAGGTTTGAGAATAATGTGAAGCTTTGTGTAGAGTAGAAATAACTAAGTGGGATCTACCTTGGCTAATTCACCACTATAAATTTAAAAAAAAAACCATGTTGATTGGAAACATTGAATCACAAATGAGGAGATTCCTAATGCAATCACTAGTGGTGGTTTGATCTTAAGGCTTCAATTGATGCAATTGTTGGTGGTGGCCAAATTCATGACTATTATCTACTCAAACCTACACCCTTATGAATTTTATTCAAGCCTTCATATTTTTTAGTAACATGGAGACAATATTAGGTTATGGGTGGCCTAATACGTAGATTGAATCTCTAGATTATAAGGGATATCTCTCATTGATGTATCAGTTAGGCTCTATACACTACAATACAAGCTTGAAAGTGAAAAGAGAGGAAGATAACATGAAATAAAATATACCTAAGGGGGTGATACACCAAAATTTCTCCTTTAATAACCTATATAATATGCACTAAGAAGCTTAAATAATGACATGAAACTGATTGTACTTCTAAAATAAAGGGTATCAAAACATCAATATTTCACAGAAAGGATATTATCTTGATGGATGATCTAAAGTAGCTAATCAATAGGTCTCTTAAGGACACTAAAGAAGGATTACACTTGCCAAATATATAGATCTATTCAATCACACTTTGTAACATATAAGGATGATTAAACACCTAAAAATAGGTATATAAGAGAGGATAAATGTGAGGAAGCATTCACTATCACTGACATTCATCTATAAACCATAAGCATACACTAGTCACAAGTATTGAGAAGGTCAAATTTCAGTCTTTTGTCAGTTCATAAAGCCAAGTAAAAGTGTTTTTCTATGTAGGGATTTACCACAACTCAGGTTAAGGATCCTTATAAATTCCAAAACCATTCATACTTAAAGAGAAATTGGGAAAGGATATATATATACGCCTAAAAACTAGGGATGACTCATCCACCTAGTCCTCCTTCGACTCCTATGTATCACATGTTAGAATATCTTTATTTCCTCTCATGTAAAATGGTGTACTAGTGTAAGGGTAAGCTTTTTTAATATTTGAAGAATTCTTAGGCTTGATTAGTGGAGTTTAATCCCTTGAAGTGCCTATATTCTTGCCTGTATATACCTATATTATTGATGAAAAAGTATCCTCCTTAAAAATAGGTCTTCATGTCTTGATCAAGTATTCAACAAACTCCATTTAATACTTATCCTCATCCATTTATCAGGTTTATCTACCTTTTTGGTGTTTTTAGAAGTCTCTTCAAGCTTGTTTGACTTTGTCTACTTGACTTAGCATAGGAGAGGAAAAGGTCTCTTCAAGGTTGTTGAGACTCCTTCAACAAATTGAAATATTATTTAAACCAAATCCTAACCTTTTCCTACTATAATTTTCATGGGATATAATTAGTAATAGTAATAAATCCTTTTGAAAATATTTTATGCATTATTTTGGTGGTTTGACCACTTGAACTCCTCATTTAACAATATGGTGTAGAAGGTGAGAAAACTTGATTTTACCTTTAATAAAGAAATTTTCCTCCATTTATGGCCTATAAAAATCATATCATACCTAATAAAATACAATTTGAGCCATCAAACAATTGAAAATATGTGATTTAGCTCCAAAAGGCCTCATTAGGCCTCATTCCTTGTAGCCCTCAAAATAGGTAAACCTCTTTGTGTAAAAGAAATTATGGAGTATATTAGATAAATAAATACATATTTTATGTCTTATTATCCCCATAAATCTCCATGACAAGTTTTATGACATAACTCTGAGTGGAAATGTCTATTTTAGCTCAATTTCTCTCTCCAATTAAGCCTAATTAGGCCTCCTTACCTAAAAATTGAGATTTGGCCCAAAATCACTCCCACACATGTGAAAATTATAAGAAGTGTTTGACTCACTTTACCCATTCTAATAAAATTCTCATGTAAATTTTTATCTCCTAAGACCTTGTATGAATGGGTGAACCATGAAATGGCCAAAAACCCTAGTTTATGTACTTGTATATGCTTGTGAAGAATTTTGAGTGTTTTTACAAGAAATTTTTAGATTTTTATGCTTTAAATTAATTTTTATACCTATAAAATAATTATACAACTTCATACCTTGAGAGTGAGGACTCTTATTACATTCTATAAGCCTGCATCTAGGTTTCTTGGCTTGCAAACTAGTGCATTTTCCACTTTTAACCAACTTGATAACTTACAGAGCGTGTGTATCATTTTGAGAGACATATAAAGGTTTTTTTAAGGTTTATTAACCTTTATTCAGTCTCAATGTAACTATATACCTGATTTAGATACCAACTCATATCTTGTTTCTTTACATAAACACATACAACCATGATTTTTGAGCAATTCCATACACCTTAATCTTCACACATGCCAACCCAGGGTCTGAGAGGGTGTCCAAGAGGTATAAATAGATCACCAAAACCATTTCAAGTATAATAGTTCTCAATATAATACATTTTATGACTAAACTCCTCCATCAGGTTACTATGAAGGGTTTAAGAGGGTTCAAAAGCAATTTTATTTTTAACAATTGTTCATAGAGGTGAAGCCATATTTATATATTATAATTCCATAGGGTAATATTATAGATACATATCCATCATCCCCAAACACCATATATCTCCATTAAAAACCTCGTATATTATCCAATCAAAAGTTTTACCTTCTCGAGCTCTTTGTAAGATGAAAAGATGTTCTCTAAGGTGGTTGCTCTTTTAGTGATTAATAATATATAAGACCTAAACCCATGAAATAATGGAATTAAATTGAATTATTATATATTATTTAATCCATCCCATATCCATATTCCACCATTAATTTTCTCTTAGGAGCTCTAAGCTCTGTAAGTCAGCTTCTCAGGCAGAGTTGACTGTGTATGAAGATTGAGAAAGGTATTTTTGGGTCCTAAGACCTCAAAATGAATTATAATGGAAAATAATGCCTTAAAAAAAATTTAAATTATCCATTACATAATTCACCATAACATTTTATAATCACTAACCTTTCAAAAGGTATAAAACCTTGACTCTTCACCACTTAAGGGTTTATAGGCAACCTAAGTTTGTTAACCCTAAAGGTCTATTCCTTTATCCTTTCTCCTCTTCCACTGGATAAAAACTTAATTGAATTATTTTATAAGGTCATATAAACCATTTTTTATCATTATACATCTAATTATAGTGATAAATATTATTCTCTTCACTTTGAGCTAAAGTAGACCTGTAGGTCTTCAATGGATTATGTCAGCTTTGCCTGAGCATCATTTCACTAAGTTTGACATTATTAGAACTAAAATGGAAATAAATACCTTAAATAATTTCTCTTATATCTCCTCCAACTATATAACACTTATTATATTTTCATAAGTATGACTTTCCTCCACTTTACCTTGACACTTTTTAGGTGTATGTGCATGTATTAGGCCTATTGACAAGAGCCTACTTATAGACCTTAACAATATTACTTGAAAATTTATGTGGCTCTAATAAGAATTATAAAGTCACTAATACTTATCATTTTCTTTCTTCAACCCTTTTATTTATTCTATTATCACTACAAGTACACCCTTATTCAAATTTATCCAAGACAGGGCTTAGGTGGTAGTTTGGGCTCATGTATGGTGAGTTCTTAGAATAGAGTATTTTCAATTATTCATATTCCCTATAGTTTATAAATAATGTTTTCACTTATTCCCCACTCTCTCTACCTTGATAGGACCTATATCCAACACTAACACCGTAGTCTCTCTTATATGGGCCTATAGAAACCTGTAGATGGCAACTTGATCTCATTATATGATGGGACTTTAGGAATAGGGTGTATTGAGTTGGTATCAGACTTATTTTACAATCCCATCATCTTAATTCATATTTAAAAATAATTTGTATTCCCTTTTAATCTTCTTGAGCATTCACTCAACACTATACTACTAGTATTTTCCCCTCGTACACAATAGGTCTGTGTGTTCTCCATAGGTCTAAGCTACCAATATAAAATAAAAACATTATAGGCCATACTCTAAAAATTAATTATATCACTTGTATACAGTGTTCATGTATCACCTTGACCATATCTCTACCATGTTAGGCTTCATGCACAATGTGTTCACTTTTTACTCAACTTGCTAACATAAGCCTATAAGTCTTCATGGAACTTAGATTCCCCTGATTGTGTTTATCTTTATGAATCTAGATATCCATTACACTTTTTTATATAAATTTATTTATCAAATAAAAACCTCACTAGGTCTCCAAAAGAATCAATTTGTAAAAGGTATTCCTTTAAAACCATCATAATCACCCCTTTAGCATATAATCTATTAAGAGAATGAAACAAATGAAGCATAAACAATTCAAGTTCTAAATGCATTATGACTCTAGAGAAGGAAAGGAAAATTTGAACATGTATTTCAACCATGTTTATGCACTCTTAATATTTCATCTATCCTTTTCAACTTCATCACTGATGCATGAGTATTGCATTTTATGTTCCAAAGAGACTTATGTTCTAAATAGACTAGTGAAACATAATTTTGATGCTTAGTCCTTATATGAGGCTTCTCATGATTATTTAAAACATTGGAATTACTTATTTACTACCTCATTACCTCTCTCATGAGGTCAATACTCTCAAAAAACCTTTCACCATGCAAGACAACACCTTTCAACCATGTTTTGTTTAGGTTAATCCACATAGTCTTTACGATGAGTGATGATATGACTCTTTGGGAGACTAGTAAAAAAAATTTAAATGATTTTAGATATTTTAATGAAGTGAAAATATGGTATAAACATCTTCCAATAATTTGGATGCATTTAAGTCTATAGAGACCTTAAAACTCATGTGCAAATAAGCTCTCTTACTCAAATGACCTCCCACACATGTCAACTTGGTGGATGAAGGTATAATATGTTTATTAAAACCTATGAGGATAATTTCAAATTTCTCTTATACATCCAAAATATTTGAACTTTCATTTCAAGAAAAGAAAATTAGCTAGAGGGATTAACTAGCTCTTTCAGACTACCCTACTTTTTTAGCAATTATTCATAAAGGAGAGGGGATGGATCTGAATACCAATTCCACAAAATTAAAACTCACTAATACCCATTCTTATAGAAAAAAATTAGGACCCCACTATCTCCGTTGTCTAGACTAAGCATATGAAAACTACCTTTATGAGCTGTGAGGAGAGTGATGGAGGAGAAGAAGCATGTTTGGCACTTTTAAGACCTGTGAGAGCTTGAAACTCATGGATATGACCTATATAAGACCAAGATACAATTTTAAATAATTTTCACCTATAAGTGAGTAACTCAAGTCTGTACAAACTCCTAAAACATCCTATTTTGGCATTAAAACTATCATATTAACCTTTTTATGACTTAAACTCACACATCTAACTCATATTTACATTTTACACTTCATTTATGAGATTTTAAAATCCATTTGTATGTACCTCTCTTTATATTTTATTCTAAAAATAGCATTGGAGCCTTATGAAGTGCACAAAAGATCAACATATGTGAAAATGACCTCAGAGTACACCTTGTTAAGACTTAATAAAGTTTTAAATTACCTCTTGATCACTTGAGTAAATGTTCCATGCAATAATGAAACCTTGAGAAGGCTTAGTTTTTCCATAATGGAAACCTAGGTTTCTCCAAAAACATTAAAAAATGTTAAAATACCTTAATTTCATCAAACAAGATTAGCAAGATTTAAACCTAGTGATCAAGTGAAATGACTTGACCTAAAAAATGATGTACCCTATTAACACATCATGACATACTCATAGGACCCACTACACTAACTTTGAAGTCATTGGAAATCTTGTCAAAGATATTACCTTAAGCATTGCTAACTAGACCTTACAAAGACCACTTGAAGGCTATCAAAGCATGACAAAGCTATGAACAAGGTTGTATAAGCATGAAAATCAAATTTTAAAATTATAGGGGTGATAATTTGACCTAGGAGATCAAACTTTTCAACATTTTGGTGACTCAACTGGGAAGCATGTCTGTTATGCTTATGAACTAGTAACTTTGCATCTCTTTTAGGCTCATAGATTCTCTCTCACATTTTTAAATACCCATGATCAGACCTTGACAACTAATTGTAAACTCATGAATAGGATAATATAGTTTCTTGACCCCTAAGATAATTAACATAAGGAAAAACACATGCAACAAGACAACACACACACACACACACACACACACACACACACACACACACACATGTCAATAAATCACTTAGGGAACATAACAAACATAATAAAAATACTATAAAAAACTAATCTCTAAGCATGATCCTCATGTATCAAATGGAAATTTTTTGAGAGATTCTACTCCATGAGGTGAACAATGGTATAAGGCAAGCTACCTTTTGAACAAAGTACTTGGCAGGCCATTCCTCTTGCTTTCCAACTCTCTTATCATGTCTTCAAGTGAATAAAAAATATCAAATGAGTCACCTATGAAGATATATTCATCTGGTACTTCAAGACCCACTCTATATTTCTTTTCAACTATAACCTCATCAAGTGATACTCCATCTAGGCATTGTCCTTGAATATCTATGGCATCCTGAGTGGCCTCATTCTTCTCATCAACTACTACAATTTCAATAAGATTTTCAAGGATCTTTGCATATTCAATCTAAGATGCATCATGATCTTCAATGGGTGTTTCTTGATCAAACTCATCATAAGCATTCTCAATAGGAGATATATCCTTACAAAGGCCTTCAATCTCTTGAATAAATTCAAGATAGTATTGTTAATCATCTTTTATCTCCTTAGCTTGGTCAATTTAAATAAGACCAACTTGAATGACATCTTCACCCTTCTCCTAATGAGTTATAGGGCTATCAAGAGTGTCAAATATGAAATAATGATGTGATTGGGAAATAAATTCTTCAAATTCAACATCTTCCTCGTTTGAAACCATGTTAAATTCATTCATGACTTTAGCTTGGTGGATTTAAGAACCTTCCACATCAAGACCAGCTACAACCTTAGCAAAGATTGGATGTAATTATATCTCCTTCTTGAGGTATACTATCTAGACCATCTTATATAAACTCATCTTTGAAAACCATATTGCTTATTTCTTCCTCAAATGAGGTAATAATGAATATATCCTCATCAAATTCACTTAAAAAATCCTCTTCACATTCTCCAAGAATCTCACTTTCAACTACAACTTCACTCTCTATCCTCCATAAAATAGGCTCCTCTTCAATAAGGGAGAACATGGGAGGGTGATGAATATGTTCATGAGTTTGAGAGGAAGTATTAAGAATTGTATTTTTCCCATAATTTGGCTTGGAAATTGAGGGATCATTCTTTAAACTTTAGGTCTTGGGGATGGTGGATTCTTGTAGGAATACTTGAAGAGAAAGTACATTCAGTTATGTTATGAGTGCCTCATCTTTATCTATAACCATTTCATTCTTATCATACCTTTTTTAAGGCTCATTAATATTTAAAAACTAATCTTCAAACTTTTCAAATAGGACCTCTTTCTTGTCTTGAATTCCTTCTTGGATAGACCTCCAATATGGAACAACTTTACATTCTTGAGAAGGGAGATGAGTGGCTTGAATATGCACAAGATATTCTTTGGTTTCACACCTCAAGGCTTCAAATTTCTTGTCTATGTTTTCTTGGAATAGATCTTCTTTAGGAGGGTTAATGGATTCATGAGAATATGGATTATAAGAAGGTTGGTAAGGAATATAATAGGGTTCTTGACATACCTGATCAAACTCACTTTTTTGGCTCTCCCAAGTCTCCATCTTCTCCATTAAAAAATTACACAACTCATTCCTCTATGATGGATCATTAGATACATCTTGAAACAACCTAATCACTTCTTCATATTGATAAGTTGAACAAACTCTTTTTACACATTCTAGTACCTTATTCTCCATCTCATCTATTCTTTCTTGAAAACAAGGTTATTCATATGCATCATCATATCTATATGGGAAGGTGAAGGCTGGTCATAAGACTAATATGGCTCACAAGGAGGGAAAGAGTCATAATTTTGATAGTAAGTATCATGACAAGCTTGATAAGGCTGTCAAGGCATATATCCAAGGTCATAGTAAGGCTAATAAGGGTCACTATAAAACTAATATGAACCATCATACTACTAGTAAGACTAACCATAGGACATATAATAAACTTGGTAAGATTGATAAGGATAATGACAAGGCTGGTATGGATCATTATAGAACTGATAAGGAGGTATAGCATAAAAAAATTCTTCATACACAGCCATCAAACTTCATGAAGATAGTGAATTGAAAACACAACTTAATTGAACTAGTGCCTAGGCTGCTAGAACTAGTTGATTGAGCTTAGAGTTGCCAATGATGTTTTGAATGCCTCTAAAGGATAAAATGTAAAATAATAATACCAAAAATACTTAAACTACATTGGACCTTGGTCCCATCGAGCATGCCAAAAAAATTTGTCTACTCAAACCTAAAACCTTATGAAGGTTGCTCAAACCTTCACAGATTGGAGTAACATGGAGACAATCCTAGGCTATGGGTGGCCTACCAAGTGGATTGAATCTCTAGATTCTATTATTCTTAAATTTAGTAGGCTCAATTCATGGGATAACCCCTACAAAACTTATCTATATCATAGCCCATGAGCTTTAAGCACGTAAAACAAGGCCAATCACTACCTTTTTGTGTTTATCTTTCCTTAAAAAGTTAGTCTTTGGAGGGAGTTTTTCACCTCATGCAATTTAGATAATTTTCTCCAGACTACACCAAGTTCAAATCGATGTAAACCAGAGAATTTTATTTGGACTACACCTCAAGGTGTAGAAGCAAAAAAATTCTCTGCCACTACATGTACAATCTAGAGAGTTTTCTCTAAACTGCACCCAGCAAGCAATAGTAGAGAAATTCTCCACCACTACATGTGCAAGGTCATAAAAATTATCTGACTGTACACCTAAGCCCACCACTCCTATGTTAATTAATACATATTAATTACCACCTTATTATATATTAACCCAAGGTAATTTTTATTTTTTACCATTTCTTTAGTTTTCCTTCACCATTTTCATGTCGACTTGCATCCTTTTTCATAGTTGTCGTGATTGATTATCTTAATTCATCTATGGTCTCCATTGTAGATTGTAAATAAGCGTCATCTTATTTTATTTTTTCTTTCTTTTTATGTCCTGTGTTTGTGAATTATTTTCTTTTCTTTTAAATTTCAAGTAAATCATGCATTCTTGGAGTCCCATGTTTCCTCCCACCTCAATCTCTGTGTGCTTTGAAAAACCCTATACATTACCCATTTTTTCCTTATATTTTACTCTCTACACAGTGCTTTAACCAAACCATCTCCCCCAAGGGTGCATCTTAGAAAAAATTCTTTGATGTACATTTTTCCATTTTTAAGTCCAAGTGCACATTGGAGAATTTTCTCCAAGGTGCACCCTTGCATCGTTTCCTCCCTTTCCCATACTTTTGATGTGTATTTAGCCAACTTCTGAGTACACTTTAGAGAGTTTTATCTGAATTGCACCCGTTGACCATATTTTTCATAGTGCACCTCGAAGAAAGTTCTTCGATGTACACATATCTGACCCTTTGGTGCAGTTTAGAGAATTTTCTCTAAGGTGTACCATGAACCAAAAATCAAGGTGCAAGTAAGAGAAAAAATTTAGACCTATACCCACATCAACTTTAACTCCTAAAGTGTAGGTCAAAGAATTTTCTCTAACCTACACCATGACTTACCCAATTCTTGTGTAGGTTAGAGAATTTTCTTTGAACTACACCTAAGGCTTACAACCATGTAGTTTGGATAAAATTATTTGACCTACACAACTCATTCCATATCTTGTGTAGGATCACAAAAAATTTCTACTCTTACATTTTATCCAAAGAAAATGAAAAATGCTAACTCTAGGGAATTAAAATTCTCTCTTGCAATCACTTAATCAATGTAAGAGGATTCTCCTACTAAGAAAGTAATGAAGTACAAGTTCCAAGGTGTGTTTTTGATGTTTATAGTCAAGTCAAATGTAGACCAGATCAAAGATACTAAAATTGGTCATGTTGATATGGCTGAATTCTTACAAAGATTGGGTAGGGATCCCATTGCACAACACATGCAACTTGTTGTAAATAGTGAGAATTTGGTAGTAGTTTTTCCTATGACAGCACAAGACCCAAAAAAATTTAGTAGTTGTTTCACACTTTGACAAGGATACTAGACCAGTTAAGGATGCAAGTGGTAAGGTGATCATTTAGCTAGATGATGAATACTTCAATAAAATATTCCATCTCTTAGATATTGAGGATTATTTAGACGTAACTATAAACTCTACGAAAGATCACTATGATAAGAACTCTGATAAGTGTAAGAAACACATCAATGTTCATTAGCTTAGAACTCCTTAACATTCCATTGTAAGATGTCCCAAGTACCTTTATCGTAGTGACTTCTTAGAAGAATTAGGAGATTTGATCACCCTCTCCTAAGTAGAGTCAAGGGCCTCCCCACATCAAATGTCTTCCAAGAGTGGATGTATCACTACATCTTCATCATTAATAAGGATAAATAGAGAATTTTTTATGGAATTTTAGTGATACCATATGTCACCCACTCTCTAAAGTGACCTCTTCTTTAAAATTCTATATGACTTCTTATCTGGAATATGTTGTAGCTAGCATGAGAGCTTTCTTTGGGTTAACTAATGTTGGTGAATGAAATAAAGTCTCAATATATGAATATTATCCATAGTTGACTCTCAAGGAAAGTGTAAAACATTATAGGAGAGTCAATGATGTTTTTTTTACAAGTTCATTTGTATCTGTGACCAAGACCTTGAGAAAAAGAGAGTTTCAAATCAAGCATGGACAATGGTCATTAAGGTTGGTTGCATTTTTATACAATTCCCAACCTTCACCTACATCAAGGTAGGAGGGTTTGATGAACAACCATAAATGATGCATAAGTATCTGAGTAACAAGTTGACTCTAATGGATATGTGTAGATAGATTATGAATGTACATAAAAAGTAATCAGATGTTCATAAACAAAGATTCAAGTTTCCAATTAGCATTGGCCAATATACAGTTTCCACTATTCCAAAATCTAAGATAATGGAAATTGAAATGTAGTGGATCACTCTCAAAAGGTTAAAAAGTAGAAAATATTTTGATTACAGAATGATGAAGGAGAAACTGAAAGGAAATTATGCTCATGTACATAGGATCAAAGACATTTGGGCAGAATGCAAAACTAAAGAGGACCTGAGAAAGATTATATCCATCTCACTACTGATCAAATTATTAATCTAAAATTAGCTGATATTTTAGACTATTTGTCAAATGATGAGAAGTATTAGACCCATCATATGAAGGTAATCAAGTGGCTTCAACTCCTCTTCCTTCAATCCCATGGTCCGTAAAAGAGTCCACATCTATCAGAGACAAAATAAAACCTATTATTGTAAAAAACTAATACTTGGTTGGAATAAAAAGGTATCAAGTTGAAATAATTCAAAATTGGGTCTAAGTAAGAATATGATGAAGACACTACCAAGAAGCATGAGGAACTTAAAACAAAAAACAAGGAAGATACCTCCACTTCTACATAGAAACCAAGTTTGTGTTTGTAAGTAAAGGAAAAAAAAAAGGTAAATAAGTTGAGGTAGAGAAAAGTGTTCAAGTAGAGAAAGAATAAGACCCAATCATGAGTGAGGTACCACCTCAACTAATGACTTCACAATCACCTCAACTAGTAACTCAATAGCCCTCATAACTAGTGGCCCCACAACCAAAGATTTCTTTAGCTAAAACTTCATAAATGATAGCTTCATAGGTAGCATCTTCCATTTTTCCCCCTATAACACTAACTATACCAATTATTCATACCATTCCTCCCTAGGCTATTATTTCATCTCCTCCATCACCTCCCAGTGCCACACTTTTCCAAATCCCTTTACAAGGTACATTAGATCAAGTTTTTTATTCTTTATCTAATCTACCTAGTCTTTCAAAGTCGTTGGGGTATCCCACCAATTTATACTTCACCCAATAAGATATGGATAAATTTATGTCTGCATCTTCTTCCAAGTTAACAACTCAAGTCCCTACTAATCTAGTATCTAACTTTCCAATAGGGACCAAAGTTTTATGATGCCAATTCAAACTCCACCAATCATAACCACAATTCCGTTGGTGTCAACTCCACTATTAGATACCACCATCCCACCTTCCATTCCACCCACTTCACAAACCATTAGCCTAGCCCAAACATCATAATCCTTGGTATCAGCTACACCATAAGATCTATCAACCTTTCCTCCTTGGCTCATGACTAAAATAGCCAAGAAGAAGAAGAGAGATATTTCTCCAAATGATTTTGATTTTGGTCAACTTGTGTCAATAAAGCCAAAAACAACAAAGAAGGCTAAAACCATGTCAAGGGTAATTTTTGAATCTAGACACAAGTATATTAAAGTTGCAATAACTCCTTAAGATATAAATATTGAGGATATTCAAGCATCCAAATATGTAATAAGATGAATTGATCTTGGGAAGCAAACTCATGAAAGTGTAAAAGAAGATTTATAAGTGGCAATGGCATCCTTGATCGAGAGATATGACAAAGACAAGAAAATTAAATATTAACTCAAGGTACAAGTATAAAAACTGACCTCTATTTTACCAAATATCATACAGTCATCTGAGTCAATTTAACCTACTAAGAATGAAAGTATAGAAAAATCAATTCAATAGGTAGAAAAATTTTGATCTCAAGGTCAGGCAATTAATGTCTCAATTGAAATATTATCAACACAAGGTACTCAACGATTGTGTTATGCCATTGAATTTTTAAAGAAATTAAGTGAAGTGAAAATGGAGATTCATCAAACACTTAAGACACTCACTCAAGACTTGGAGTTGACCAAAAAAGATATTCATACCTGGTGTTATACCCTTAAACATTGATGTGTCTATGGATATGTGTGGCTAACTTGTGGCTTACATACCTCTTTTATTTACTTGTTACATTTCTCTATGTTCTTAGTTAGGTTAGCCTATGGAATAACCTTGGATAAGTAGACTATATATAGGAGGTAGTGGTTATTCTTTATTTATTATGTTAAGTATTCTTCTATTAGTGTATTTTTATGGAGGTTTCCCCCTCAAAGTGGATTTGTTATATTATCTAGTATTCTATTATGCTATCAATTATCATTATGTGATCTCTCATATTTACTTATTTAATGAAATATAAAATCATTCTATGTGAATATATAAGTAATTTCATTACAAGTGGTATCAGAGCTTTGATTTGGGCAAGTTTCCTACAATATTTTTCTTTCAGATCTAGTGAGGTGTGGCTTTTGGGAGCGATGAGAGAGAAAAACATAACTTGCAATCTAGGATGAATTAATTTTTTCCATCAGTGTAGTATTGCTTAAAATGATTTGTTGAAAAAAATAATTAAAAAAGAAAGTTTGGAAAAAAAATTCCTCTTGCACAATTGTCATCATTAGATTGATCTCAGCGAGACAATTGCAATAGTAGATTATATTAGTATACTTTTTTAGTACTAAAATTTTTACCGTAGTGTGCAAAGGTAGTCATTAGATTCATCTTGACAAGGCATTCATAATGGTACCATTTCTTGGTACACTTTCTTATGTTTAATACCCTCCTAGGTTTGGTATATGGTTGGTCAAGGTACTCAAGGAAGAAAAGGGGGGGGGAAAACTCCTAAGACTCCTACCGATGGCATGGATTCTTTAACTTTAGATCTAGTGATTTCTCAGCTTCAAGTAGACATAAAGAACTTGGTGAGGCATGATGACTTTGTTGCAATCCAAGCTGATGTTTTAGGGATGCACAGAGAGATTAATGGGGTTCATAATGAATTTCAGCATATCACTACATAATTGACTTCCCTTACATCTTAGTTTTAGCCTAACAACCCTCCACTTTAGCATTCAAATCCTTCTCTCAACAACTCCCATACTGGTATGAAATTGATGTTGCCAAAAAGTGGACATGTGTAAGTTTTATGGTAAGGATCCTCTCACTTGGATTACCCAAATTGATAATTTATTTTAGCTACATCAAACCCCTAGTTCTCAAAGGGTGATAGTGGCATCCCTGTATCTAGAACTTGAGCAATTCATTTGGTATCACTAGTTATGTGCTCAAAATAAAAATAATGGTGCTCCTATTACTTGGATTATTTTCACTAAGGATTTGTCAGATCATTATCAAATAATATCTCTAAGAACTATGTCATCTAATTATCTAATCTATGGCAAATAGGAACTATGAAGGATTATATTCATCAGTTTTAGAATCTCTCTTTATGAGTGAAAAATATCACTGAGTAAAATTTGACTGATCTATTTTTAGATGGCCTCAAAGATGGTAGCCAGTTCAAGGTTTTAATGTTTAACCCAACAATTTTAGTAGAAGTTATCCCTAAATCATGCATGATAAAAGAAAAAGAGATGGTCAAAAGGAAAAATTTCACTACTAGTCATGATTGCAACTTTCTTGCACCATCATTTCCATATCCCACCAGATTAATACAATGATAAATTGAGGATAAGTGAGCCAAAGGGTTGTGTTATGGTTGTGACAGTAAATGGAGCAAGGATCATCATTATGCTTAAAAGAAGTTATTTTACATTGAAGGTGCCAATGATGATGAAGATGATGTAGAAGTACATGATGAGGATGCAAAAGTTCCTGAGGAGGAATTTGAAGACTCTCATCGTACTATTTCTTATCATGTGCTTTTAGGTATTATTACTCCCCAAACTCTTAAGTTGATGAGTTTCCTTAAGAAATAGAAGGTCACTATATTGATTGATTCTGGGAGCACACACAACTTCTCCATAGTAAGTTGGCTACTAGTTTAAACTATTTTATTTATCTAGCTCTAGAATTTTAGGTTATGATTACATATGGTCATACTGTCAGCTATTCAAGAAAATGCTATAATATTAAGTTGGCCATGGAAGACTACTTATTGGATTCTCGTATGTTTTCTATTCCCATGGGTGGAGCTAATATTATTCTGGGAGTCTAGTGGCTCACCACTTTGGGCACTATTGAGATGAATTTTCAATAATTATTAATGCATTTTCATTATGAAGAAAGAAAATTTGAGCTAAGGGGATTAAAGGTTAAATCTCCATAACTTTTTAGCTTCCATCAAATGATAAACATTCTTCATAAGGGTGCTAAGAGATTTGTAGCTTACTTGTTTTCTATGGAAGTACATCCAACTCAACCGTCTCCACCTCTTAATCTACAAAAAATAATTAATGCTCATTCTATTATTTTTGGAGACATGCCAAAAGGACTTCCACCTAGCCGCATGCATGATCATGTTATCACACTTATTCCTCATAGTATACCACCCAACATCAGGCCATATAGGTATCCCTATGCCTAGAAAAGTGAAATTGAAAATATGGTACAAGATATGTTGGATGCAAGAATCATTCACCATAGCCAAAGCGAATACTCTTCACTAGTTGTCATGGTGAGAAAGAAGGATGACACCTAGAGGATGTGCCCTGACTACAGAGAACTCAACAAGTACACTATCAAAGATAAGATTTTGATTCCTATCATTGATGATTTTCTAGATGAATTGAATGGTGCTCTTTATTTTACCAAGTTAGATCTACATTTTTGGTATCATCAAATCCAGATTTGTGATGAAGACATACCCAAAACTTTTTTTAGGACTCATGAGGGCCATTATGAGTTTTTGGTTATGCCTTTTGGTCTAACAAATGCACCATCTACTTTTTAGAGTTTGATGAAAAAAAAATTTAAGCCATTTTTGATGCAATTTATTTTGGTATTCTTTAATGATATCTTCATTTATAGTAAAAATTGGGAAGACCATTTGCAACATGTAAAATAGGTATTCTCCATTTTTGAGCAAAATCAATTGTATGCCAAACCTTCTAAATGTACTTTTGGGGCTAGCTAGGTTTAATATTTGGGTCATATGTCATTTTATGAATGAGTGAAAGTAGATCCTAAAAAAATCCAATTAATGGTGGACTGGCCAATTCCTAAAACACTCAAGCAACTATAGGGATTTTTGGGGCTTACTAGTTAATATCGCAAGTTTGTCAAAAATTATGGTAGTATTACAGCCCCACTCAACTCTTTGTTAAAGAAAGACTCCTTTTAGTGGATTTATGTAGCTACTTAGGCATTTGAACAATTGAAATTAGCTATGTGCACTACTCCAGTATTGGCCACTCCTAATTTTTCTAAAACTTGTGTGGTTAAATGTGATGCATCTAGGTATGGTATGGATGTTGTACTCATGCAAGAAGGTAGACCAATTTCATTTGAAATTTGTCAACTAAAGGGTAAAAATAAGCACAAACCCATCTATGAGAAGGAAATGATGGCCATTTTTCATGCAGTCAAATGATGGAGACCTTATTTGATGGGTCATCACGTTTAGGTAAAGACTAATCAATATAGTCTCAAATATTTTTTAGAACAAAGGTTCTCATCCAAATAACAATATAAATGGAGAACTAAGATGTTAGGCTATGATTTTTAAATAGTCTAAAAAAAGGGCAAGGACAATGTGGTGGTAGATGTACTATCCATAAAAGATGACTCATTTGAGACATTGCTATGTACCATAACTATTTTACAGGTAGACTAGCTAAGGAAGTATGATTAGAATGGGAACATGATTGTACTACCCATGATTTGATTCAAAATATTTAGAAAGGTTTAGGTGGATTTGAAAAATTCACATGGAAAGGTAATTCATTATGGTATAAAGATAGATTTTACCTATGTAAGAATTCTCTTCTTAAATAAAAAATCCTTCTAGAACTTCATGCAACTCCAATTGGGGGTCATTCAGGATTTTTGAAAACCTATCATAGAATCAAGTAGGATTTTTTCTGGGAAGGTCTCAAGGGCGATGCCTAGAAATATGTGTCTAAATGTATGATCTATCAACAAAAAAAATGTGAAACCATCAAAACCCCAGATCTTTTACAGCCTTTATCCATCCCTAGCCAACATTGGGAAGAGGTATCTATGGATTTCATTACAGGGTTACCAAGATCTGAGGATCAAAATGTTATCATGGTTATTGTAGATCATATTAGTCATTATGCTCAATTTTGTTCATTATCCTAGCCATTTATTGCTAGTATAATAGTTGTTTCTTTTCTCAATACAATTCAAAAACTGCATGGCATCCCTAAGATCATTTTCAGTGATAGATATCCTATTTTTACTAGTAATTTTTGGACTAAGTTATTTACATGTTTGGGCACCCAATTGGATCATAGTTCATCCTATCATCCTCAATCTGATGGACAAACTAAGGTAGTCAACAAATGTCTAGAAGTATATCTCTATTGTTTTATTTTTGATAAATAGGATAAATGGGTTCATTGGCTACCATTTGTTGAATGGTGGTATAATAATTATATTCATAGTTCTTCCAAAATGTCTCCTTTTGTGGCACTATATGGATACTACCCTATAGTTCTTGAGGGTCCATCGTAAGGTTTGTGCAGTTGAAGAACATATTCACCATCAATAAGAGGTCCTTGTAAGTTTGTGTGAAAATTTAGCTATGACCTAGAATCACATGAAGCAACAAGAAGATCAACAAAGAAGTGAGAGGCATTTTAACATTGGTGATTGGGTATTTGTTCACTTATGGTTATACAAATAGATGTCACTGAAGTAACAAAAAAAGGATAACAAGTTGTACCCTAATTATTATGGGCCTTATCAGATCTTGTATAAAATTGGCAATGTGGCCTACAAGTTAGATTTTCCTTCATCCACTTGCATACATATAGTATTTAATGTATCATTCCTAAAGAAATTCATTGGACATAGACTTGCCATTTAAATAGAATTACTAGAATTGGATGAGGAAGGTAGAGTTTTTATTGATCCTAAGGTGATCCTTCAAAGTTGCACCAAGTAACTACATTCCAGAGTAATTATAGAGTACTTGATCAAATGGAAAAAAATTCCATGTGAAGATACCACTTGGGAGGATGAATCATTTGTTCAGCAGTATCCATAGTTGTCATAACGTTGAGGACAATGTTGTTTTAAAGGGGAGGGGCTTATTACACCCTTAACCATTGGTGTGTCTAGGGATATGTGTGGTCAGTGTATGGCTTACATACCTCTTTTATTTACATGTTACATTTCTCTATGTTCTTAGTTAGGTCGGCCTATGGAATAACCTTGGCTAAGTAGACTATATATAATAGGTAATGGTTAATCTTTATTTATTATGTTAAGTATTCTATTATTAGTGCATTGTTGTGGAGGTTGCCCCCTCGAAGTGGCTTTGTTATATTATGCAGTATTCTATTCTATTATCAATTATTGTTGTGTGATCTCTCATATTTGCTTATTATATGAAATATAAAATCATTCTATGTGAATATCTAAGTAATTCCATTACACCTAGACTCAACTATGTCAATTCAAGCTAGAACTATTAGTTGAGCAGAAGGTCATTCCAAGTAGGAAAGTATTCATAGATTATAGAGAGGCAATGAAGAATAAAGAAGTTATCAAGAATATAATTAAAGATCTCAAAGATGTTGAAGATATGTGTAATGATAAAATGTTAGACCTTACAAATAAGATTGGAGAACTTCCTTTTTAAGTTAAAGATGACTCCCAATAAATTCTTCCTATGAAAAAAATAATTCAAGAGTTCACATCCTTGATTCAAATAGAGATTTAAATAAGAACATTCACACTTGATTCTATCGACAAATTGGTTGAATTTCAATTCATAATAGATAAGTTATAAAGAATTTTGGATAAAGGTAAAGAAATGTTAGCTAATCTAGCAGACTCCATCACAAGGGTCCTTACTATCTCTAAAAATACATTAGGACCAGATAATAGTGAGTTCTAAGCCACCTTGAAGATATGCGAAGCATATCTAGAGAATAAAAAAAAAGAAGAGATTCCTTTGTCTAAGTACACTTAGTTATTTTTGTAAATTTTATATGTAATTTTGTTTGGTACAAGTTGCACGTAGGAAAAGCACATAGTCCTAAGTCAAATAGTTTAATGAATAAGTCAATGTATTTATGTATTTCCTATTTTTGTTCAGAGCTCTTATCTATAAATAATAGCATGCTCTTTGTAAAATGGACCGGAGGGGATATAGAAGAGAAACATTTTGGCAATGATAAACTTTTATTTGAGTTCAAATTATAAATCTCTTGTCAATTAATATATTAGAAAGCAAGTGGTATTTCAATCTTTATGTTGAAATAAACTTGTGATGTTTTGGGAATGTTATTATGTCTCTTCCATTACATTTTATTATGTATTCAATTGAATTGTGGTGTGAATTTATATAAATTAAAAGGTGCTAGGAAGCTGATTTTGAAGTCTTTTGAGCTGCAAGATCATTACTGGGTTTGTGTTAATTATTGAAATTAATTGTGAAGGCTTTGGGTTTCAAGTTATTTTCTTTGGTGATTTGATATTTATTGGAAATAATGTGAAGACTTTGGGCTGTGCTTTATTCCATCTATCTATGTTACATTGTTGGTATTATTCTAGTTACTCTTAAGTTTAACTAATCTGAATATCAGATATTAGTGCTCTAACAAGTAATTTCATATTTTTATGATACATTGTATGGAATTAAAGGATTCATAGCATATGTTTGTAAGTGTACATAAATTCTAAAAAAATAGAATTGGATGATATGATAACACCCACTTTGATAAGATTAGTGTAAATAAGTGTAAAAAATTACTTGTTATTTTAATTAGCAATAAAAAGGAGCCTCCCCTTTCCTTGAGGAGAGATTTTATCTCATCACACTATGGCTAAAAGTACCATTTTGTTTCCTTTCTATTGGCAACAAAATATTCACCCAAATTTTTTGGTGACTCCACTAGGAATACGAACATGCAACTAAGAGCTACACTCATTTGGTTCTATAGTTAATCTCTTTTCTTTTTCAAATACTTTCATGATATGATGGAACAAAGATACACTCATGGTAGAAGGGTAGTAGGACACATTGATCCAACATTTGAGTTATTGCAAGAACATAACTTCAATCTTTTACTAACACGTGCAAGGTCACCTCTTTAACGTACAAGAATTTTTCCTCTTACTAATTCAAGATCTCCTATACCAAGGGAGACTTCCAAAATTCATAGCATCTTACCTATTTTTCATTTACAAATATTTATTATTCCTCCATACAACCCACATACAATGGCCACTCAAGGACCATGGGGAACCACCTTTGGTCCATTGAACTTGACACCACCATCTCATGAACTACCTTGTGGTTCACAAAAAAAAATTCCAAGTTCTATGGTGATGGAAAGAAACATTCGGATGAACACATTATTGCATGCAAAGTTCTTAGAGTGAAACATGAAGATGTCTCTATGAGGTTATTCATAGAAACACTCCAAGGTGTTATTGTTGATTGGGTTTACCATCTTACAATAGGGACCATCATGAATTGGGTAACACTTAAGGCTATGTTTGAGGCAAGGTTTAATCTAGCAGAAGATGCTCATGCCTTGTTGGCTCAACTTACATAAATGAAGAAAGAAACACATGATCCCATGCGTGAGTTCATGGAAAAGTTTAATAAATTGAGGAATAGGATTCCAGCAATTATTTAACCTATGCCTGAGAACTTGAAATGAGTATTCATCAATTCTTAGTTTATAGAAGTTAGTTTTCTTTTACAAAGAGCAGCCCTAGCTAATATTGATGATGCTCAAATCTTGGTTAGATTTTGGTAGGAAAAGTAAGAAATAATTCAAACAAACCTAGAGGACAACCCTCTACAGCTATACCTTCTACGAGCAGCATGGATCCTATTGTGTGGAAGCTAAAAAATGAATTGTTATCATTCAAGAGGAAAATGTCCCAAGGTGTGTCATTTTATTCATACAAGGATGTTCCAATAAGAACATTCCCAAATGCTTCTAATTATTTCAACAATGCTACAAGAAACAAAAATCAAAATAAGCTTCCTCTATCACAAGGCTTACATTGGAGGCACCACCAGATAATGCAGTAGTCAACTGGTTGGAACCTAAAAATGATGATGTTTTGGAGTTAGAATATGTTCCAAAAGATGATGTTAATCCCTTCACAAGAGATGAAGAAGGAGAAGCTAGAAACTCTGATATCAGGTTTCTAAACTTTGAAGAAGTAGAACAGGATGAAGATATACATTATGAGTCTTATGCCATTTTCACTTATTCACAAAGTCAATCAAATAAATAATAGAAGGTTGATAAAGCTAAGTCCAAGGATGAACCGCGTAAATAGGTTAAAATTACCAAGAGAGGAACTCATTTTGTAGTTTAACCAAAAGACACAGTGGTGGATAAATAAGTAAGTACACCTCCTCATCATTCTTCTTCTTCTCCTTCTATGTCTAGACCCAGTGCCCAAAACTTGAAACCTAAAAATGAAAATACCTTGTCTTCCTTGGCTACCCCATATCCATATTTTGATATCATAGACCATGCCAAGAAGACAAAAATTTAAATGTTTGAGGCTAAGTACCTCTAATCCAATCCTAACCAATTTGAAATATTTAAGTTTGTAAAAAGCAAAGGGACCAAATTTGATCAGACCTCATCTAAGAGTGTACTAGTTGACCCTAAACCAAAACCAAAGCAAAATAACCTAGTTGTAACTCCTACATCCAACTTGGAAAAAATAGAACCTTTCTATATTTCCCTATTTGTCAACAGTTATAATCTTAGTAATTATGTTATTGATTCAGGAGCCTCTGATAATGTGATGCCAGCCAAAGTAGCTACTGCCTTAGGATTAACTCTAATAAAGACTTTTGGATATTAATTTTCAATTAAAACTAAGTACCTCTCATAGGCCAAATTAAGGATGCATAATTTGCATTTACCACTTTTTTGAAGAAAAAAATCAAGATGACGGTTCTTGTAACTGATGTTCTAACTTCATATGGAGTTTTGTTAGGACTTAAATTTTGTAAAGATGTTGGTGGTGAGATCAACATGGATTGGTCTAAGGCTAGCATACCTATCAAATGTGTTATGTATAAACTTCATTCAGAGAATCAAGTAAAGTATACTATGACAAAGACTAAATATCCAAAAGCCTAGATTCTCTTTGAAACCTATGGAATGGGTACATATTTTTTGACTATAGATGAAGATGTAATGTTGTTAGATGATATTTTAGATGAAGGTTAGGAAATAGATGAGCCATTCTATTCTAATGAATAAATTATAAATTTTGAGAAAATCAAAGTGGAAAGTTAAAATGATGTTTGGAATTTAGAATTTGACAACAGTTATTCCTCAACTGGATCTAGAGTTGGGATAGTTCTCATATCCCCAAAAAGAAAGATCTTCCCTTTTTCTTTCAAGTTGTAGTTTGATAACACTAACAATTCTATTGAATATTAAGCCTTGTTGTTAGGTATGGAGGTTTCATAAAAGAAAATAATTAAAAATCTCCATGCACAAGGTGATGCCAAGCTAGTCATTTGTCAAGTTAGGAATATTTATCAAACAAATAATGAAAGGCTAAGGCATTATCATAATTGAGTTTAGGATTGCATGGAAAAAATTTATGATTTTAATATATCAACGGTTTCAAAAGAATATAATGATAGGGCATATTTGTTGGCTATTTTAGCCACTCTCCTGATTCCTCACAAAGATTTCCAAGGAAACAAGTATACCATTAAGTTGGTTTTCTGACCTGGTGTTCTTGATAATGCCAATCATTGGCAAGTTTTTAAAAATGATGAGCAAGTCATCATGTTCTTTGAGAAGGCAAAAAAATTTAGTGATTTATAATTTGAGGGGAGTGACTCTATTGCTCAAGAATCAATTTTTGAAGTTAATGAGGAAACTGGCAAAGAGATTTTGTAGCTGAAAGGGAATAGAATTCCCAAAGGATTGGTATCCCTAGAGAGACTCTTTGATAAACATGATCAATTTATCAAATGTTAATAGTCTAAATCAGACTCAACTACAAAAATTAAGCAAGTCAATATAGGGACAAAAGATGATCCCAAAATGATAAATATTGGAAAATTTTACTTGTTAGAAGAAAGAGAGAAGTTGGTGACACTTCTACATTGGTACATTGATGTATTAGCATATTCATATGTTGATCTAAAATCTTTTTGACCTAAGGAAGTGCAACATGATATTCCTCTCAAGCTTGGGTCTCAGCCTTACAAGTAGAAACAATGACAGTATAATCCTAAAATCTAAGGTACCATCCTTGCTAAAATATAAAAGATGCTAAATGTTAGGATCATTTTTCCTACATCACTTTTATAATCTAAACCAATCATGACTTTATGATAATTACCCATTGTCAGTAATGGATAAAGTATTAAAAATAGTGATGGGTTTAGAGATGTTGTCAATGCTAGATGGCTTCTCAAGATACAATCAAGTGGAGGTATGCAATGAATATCAACACAAAATAGCCTTCATCACTCCATGGGGTACTTTTACATATCACTGAATGCCTTTTGGACTGATTAATGTTGGTGCTACATTTCAGAAGGCTATAAACATGGCTTTATAAGATATAATTAGTAAGTTCATTGTGGTCTACCTTGATGATTTAACTATTTTCTAAAGAAAGCATCAAGAACATTGTGACCATTTACAACAAGTGTTTCAAAGGTGCTGCCAACATGGGATATCCCTTAATCCCAAGAAATCTATTTTTTGGGTTACAGAAGGTAAGCTCCTTGGACACATTATGTCTAAGGAAGGAATCAAGATTGATCCTAAATGGGTCAAAACAATTTAGAATATTACTCTACCATCAAGTAAGAAATGAGTGCATTCCTTCTTTGGGAAGGTTAATTTATTATCAATTTTTGTACTTGATTTTGCTAAGAAGACATGTCACATTGTTGATATGATGAAATGGAAATCAATTTTCCATTGAAACATAGAAGGGAGAGATGCCTTTCAAGAAATCAAGGAAGCAATTGCACTTGCTCCTATCTTAATCTACCCTAACTATACTAGGAACTTCATCATATACAATTATGCTTCTAAGCATACTCTATCTAAAATTTTGGTGTAGCCAAATGAATAAGGGATTAAATCTCCTATAGAATTCATGAGCTTCCCTCTAAAGGGTCATGATCTCAAGTAATCATCCATGGAAAAACATGCTTATGTTGTGGTAAAATCAATTAAGCATTTTAGGTATTACATCCTCAACTCTCACACCATTGCACTAGTACCAGATTATATAGTTAAGTCCATTTTGACTCAACAAGAATTTGGAGGCAAAAGAGGCAATTAGATTTATAAGATCCAAGAGTAAGATATGGAGATTAAACCTATAAAATTGGTGTAAAGAAAAATTTTGTGTTAGCTCATTGCAGAAAATAAACCAGAAGAGATACCCAATAATGAGGAAGATACAAAAGAAGAGCTACCCATAGTCTTGCTCATGAGAACAATTAATGAATGGTATTCCAATATTTCTCATTTCCTCACATATGGAGAATGTTCAGAGTATTTGTCTTGCAAGGAGAAGAGGACAACCAAAATTAAAGTTGAAAACTTCATTCTTTGGGATAACAATTTGTATAAGTGAAACATGGATGGAATTTTTCTACGATGTGTAGATAAATCATAGTAAAGCAACTTTATAGAATATTTTCATGATTTGGTATGTGGAGGAAATTTTTCAAATTTTGTCATGGCTCACAAGATTTTGTGGGAAAGATACTAATGGCCAACACTTTTTTAGGATGCATATGCGTGGATGCATAAATTTGAGAAGTGCCAACAATTTATGGGGAAACCTAAATTGGTATCCCTACCTCTCAAGCTAGTAGTCATTGAAGAACCTTTTCATAAATGGAGTGTTGACTTCATTGGCATGGTGAACCCATTGTCAATTATGGGTCATAGATATGTTCTTATGGCTATGGATTACTTCACCAAGTGGGTGGAGGCAATTCCAACCAAACATGCCACTTTAGAGGTTGTTTGTAACTTCCTCAAAGAAAATGTTATCACAAGGTTCAGGGTACCTAAAAAAATAGTAACCAACAATGTTACTTGTTTCACATCCTAGAGATGACTCATTTCTATTTCAAATATGGAATTATTCATCTCATACCTCAGACTACTTATCTTAGGGAAGTGGTCAACCTGAGTTGATTAATAAGAACTTGGTAGCTATCATCAAGAAATTAGTAGAGGATAATCAAATAACCTAGCATAAGGCATTGTATGATGCATTATGGGCTGATCCTATCACTCCCAAGTGAGTGATTGGTATGTCTCCTTTTTAAAAAAATTTATGGCCTAAATGTAGAAATACCCATCACATTAGAGTTGTCCACTCTCAAAATGGCTAAGGCAATTGAGGATATAAAAATTTGAAGGCTCCCTAGACAAACATATTATATACCTTTATGAATTAGAGGAGTAACATACAAATGTGGTGGACCACATTACTGAACATCAAAATCATGTCAAGGAATTTTTTGACAAGAAAGCTAAGTCATGAGAATTCTGAATCAGGGACCTAGTCCTCTTGTGAGAAAAAATAAGAGAGCCAAAAGGGATACATGGAAAGTTTTATTCTTTGTGGATATTCCCTTTCCTCATCCATCAACTTTGTAGGAAACACAGTTTCCTTTTGGCATACCTGGATGGAACACCATTACCACTACCTTATAGTGGGCACCATCTAAAGCTTTTCACTCTGTGAGGTTCCAGATAAGTTTGTATATCTTGTAAATATCTATATATTCTTTTTATTTCATTTTTAGTCCAGTCAATCACCTAACTTTGTGGCCCAATGGATAAAGGCACTTAAGTTTTGGGATTATCTTTCCTTCAAGCATTTCAAAGAATATTTGGAGTAAATTCCCTAGTTGGAGCCAACTTTTATCCTTGAATTTAGCAGGCTCAATTCATGAGATAGCCCTTATGAAAATTGTCTATTTCATATCCCATGAGATTTAAGCATGCAAAATGAGGCCAATCACTACCTTTTTGCATTTGTCTTTCCTTTAAAAGTTAGTCTTTTGAGGGAGTTTTTCACCCTGTACAGTTCAAAGAATTTTCTCTGAACTATACCAAGTTCAAATTAGTGTAAACTAAATAATTTTATCTAGACTACTCCTCAAGGTACAAAGGTGGAAAAAATCTCCACCACTACATGTGCAATCCAGATAATTTTCTTTGAACTGCACCCAACATACAATAGTGAATAAATTCTTCACCATTATATGTGCAAGGTCAGAAAATTTCTCTGACCTTGCACTAAGGCCCACCACTCCTATGGTTATTAATATGCATTAATTACCTTGTTATCATGTATTAACCCATGGTAAAAAAAAATTACCATTAATTTTGTTTTCCTTTACCATTTTTGTGCTAACTTGCATCCTTTTTCACCATTCTCATGATCGATTGTCTTAATTCATCCATGGTCTCCTTTATGGATTACAAGTAAGCCTCATCTTGTTTCTATTTTTCTTTATTTTTATGTCTTATGTTTATGAATTCTTTTCTTTTCTTAAATTTCAATTAAATCATGCATTCTTGGATTCCCATGTTTCCTCCCACCTCAATCTTTGTGCGCTTTGCAAAATCCTAGACATTACCCACATGTTCCTCAAAGTCTATTATCCACATGACACTTTAACCAAATTATCTCCCCAAGGGTACATCTTGAAGAAAATTATCTGATTTGCACTTTTCCATTTTCGAGTCCAAGTGCACATCAAATAATTTTCTCTGAGGTACACCCTTGCATCATTTCTTCCCTTTCCCCTATTTTTGATTTGTACTTAGCCAAATTTTTGATGCACTTTGGAGAATTTTCTCTAAAGTGTACCCTTGAATAAAATTCTCTGATGTGCACATAGCTGACCCTTTGGTGCACTTCAGAGAATTTTATTTGAGGTGCACCATGAACCTAAAATTAAGGTGCAAGTCAAATAAAATTCTCTGACCTACACCCACATCAACTTTAACTCCTAAAGTGTAGGTCAAATAATTTTATCTAACCTACACCATGACTTACCTAATTCTTTTGTAGGTTAGATAATTTTTTCCAAACTACATGTAAGGCTTACAACCATGCAGTTTAGAGAAAATTCTCCAACCTACACAACTCATTCTATATCATGTGTAGGAGCACAAAAAATTTCTACTCTTACATTTTCTCCAAAGAAGATGAAAAATGCTAACTCTGGGGAATTAAAATTCTATCTTGCATTCAATCAATCTCAGAGGATTTTCCTACCAAGAAAGTAATGAAGTACAAGTTCCAAGGTATGTTTCTAGTGTATACAGTCAAGTCAAATATAGACTAGATCAGAGATACCAAAATTGGTCATGTTGATATGGTAAAATTCTTACAGACATTAGACAGGGATCCCATTGCACAACACACGCAACCTATTTTAAATAGTCAGATTCATTTGGTAGCAGCTTTTTCTATGAAAGCATAAGATCCAAAATTTATTTTAGTAGTTGTTGCGCACTTTGATAAGGAAACCAGATTAGTTAAATATGCAAGTGGGAAGGTGATCATTCGATTAGATGATGAATAATTTGACAAAATATTTCATCTCTTAGATATTGAGGAATACTCAGATGTAATTGTAAACTCTACCCAAGAGCACTATGATAAGAACTCTAATAAGTGCAAGACACACATCAATGCTCATTAGCTCAAAACTCCTCAATATTCCATTGTGAGATGGCCCAAGTACCTTTATCGTAGTGACTTATTAGAGGAAGTAGGATATTTGATCACCCTCCTAAGTAGAATCTAGGGCCTCCCCACATCAAATGTCATTTAAGAGTGGATGTATCACTACATATTCATCATTCAGAAGGATAAATAGAAATTTTTTAGGGAAGTATCACTACATATTCATATGTCACTAGCTCTCTAAGATGATCTCTTATTTGAAATTCTATATGACTTATTATCTGGTATATGTTGTAGCCAGCATGAGAACTTTCCCTAGGTTAGCTGGTGTTGGTGAAATAAATAAAGTCCTGGTGTATGAATATTATCCATAATTGACTCTCAAGGAAAGTGTAAAACATTATAGGAGAGTCAATGATGCTTTCTTTTATAAGTTCATTTGTATCTTTAACCAAGACCTCAATAAAAAGAGATTTTTAGATCAAACATGGCCAATATTCAATAAGGTTGGTTGCATTTTTATTTAATTCCCAACCTTCACCTACATTAGGGTAGGAGGGTTTGATGAACAACCATATATGTTACCTAAGTATTTTAGTGATAAGTTGATTATGATGGAGATGTGATAATAGATGATGAATGTACATAAAAATCAATCAAATACTCATAAATGGAGATTCAATTTTCCAATTAGCATTGGTCGATACATAGTTTTCACTATTCCAAAAGCTAAGACAATGGAAACCAAAATGTGGTGGATCACTCTCAAAAGGTTCAAAAGTAGGAAATATTTTGATTTTAGAATGATGAAGGAGAAATTGAAAGGAAATCATGCTCATGTACACAAGATCAAAGACATTTGGGTAGAATGTAGGAGGATGTGAGAAAGCTAGATTACAACTGTCTCACTATTGATCAAATTTTTAATTTAAAGTTATTTGATATTTCCAAAAGATTTTTTTGATGATGAGAATGTATTGGACCCATCATATGAAGGTAATCAAGTGGATTTATCTCCTCTCCCTTCAATCCAATGGTCCATAAAAGAGTCCACATCTATAAAAGATACATTCCAACCTATTCTTGTGAAAACTAATGCTTGGTTGGAATAAAAAGGTATCAAGTTGAAAAAATTTAAAACTAGGTCTAAGGAAGAATATGATGAAGACACTGCCAAGAAGTGTGAGGAACGCATAACAAAAAACAAGGAATATGCCTCCACTTCTACATAAAAACCAAGGTTTTTGTTTTTAAGATAAGGCAAAGAAGTTGAGGTAGAGAAAAGTGTTCAAGAATATAAAGAAGAAAACCCAATCACGAGTGAGGTACCACCTTAACCAATGACTTCACAACTACCTCAACTAGTGACTCAATATCCCTCATAGCCAATGGCCCCACAACTAGAGATTTCTTCATCTAAAACTTCACAAATAATAACTTCATAGGTAACATATTCCACTATTCCCCTGTAATACCAATTATACCAATTATTTCTACCATTCCTCCCCAGGCTATTCTTTCATCTCCTTCATCACCTCTTAGTGCCACACTTTTCCAAGTCCCTTTGTAAGGTACATTAGATCAATTTTTTTATTATTTATCTAATCTACCTAGTCCTTCAAAGTCATTAGGGTCTCCCACTAATTTATACTTCACCCAACAAGATATGGATAAATTTATGTATGCATCTTCCTCCAAGTTAACAACTCAAGTCCCTACTACTCTATTATCCAACTTGCTAGTAGGGACCAAAGTTTTTGTCATGCCAATTCAGACTCCACCAATCATAACCATAATTCCATTAGTTTCAACTCTACTACTAGATACCACCATCCCACCTTCCATTCCACTCACTTCACAAACCATTTTCCTTCCCCAAACATCATAATCCTTGGTATCATCCACACTAGAAGATCCATCAACCTTTCCTCCTTGGCTCATGACTCAAACACCCAAGAGGAAGAAGTAAGTCACTTCTCTTAATGATTTTGATTTTGGTCAACTTGTGCCAATAAATCCAAAAACAATAAAGAAGGCTAAAACCATGTCAAGGGTAATTTTTAAATCTAGACACAAGTATGTTGAAGTTGCAGTGCCTCCCCAAGATAGAAATATTGAGGATATTCAAGCATCTAAATATGTAGTAGGATGAATTGATCTTAGGAAGCAAACTCATGAAAGTGAAAAAGAGGATTTACAAGCAGTAATGGCATCCTTGATCAAGAGATATGACAAGGACAAGAAAATTAAATATCAACACAAGGTAAAATTAGAATAACTGACCTCTATTTTACTAAAGATCACATAGTCATCTAAGTCAGTTGAACCTATTGAGAATTAAATCATAGAAAAAGCAATTCAATAGGAAAAAAAAGTTAGATCTCAAGGTCAGGTAGTTAATGCCTAGATTGAAACATTGTCAAAATAGGGTACTCAATGGTTGCATTCTACCACTGAATTTTTGAGGAACTTGAGTGAAGTGAAAATGGAGATTCAGAAAACACTTAAGATACTCACTCAAGACTTGTAATTGATTGAAAAACATATTCATACATGGACTCAACTACACCAATTCAAGATGGAACTCTTAGTTGAGTAGAAGGTCATTCCAAGTAGGAAAATATTTATAGAGTACAAAGAGGCAATGAAGAATAAGAAGGAAGTTATAAAGAGTCTAATTAAATATCTTGAAGAAGCTGAAGATATGTGCAATGATAAAATGTTAGACCTTATAGATAAGATTGGAGAACTTCCTTGTCAAGTTAAAGATGACTCCCAAGAAAGTATTCTTATAGAAACATTAATTCAAGAGTTCACGTCCTTGATTCAAATAGAGATTTAAATAGGAACATTCATGCTTGATTATATGGACAAATTTTTTTAAATTTCAAATCATAATGGAAAAGTTAAAAAGAATTTAGATAAAAGTAAATATATGTTAGCTAATCTAGTAGACTCCATCACAAGGGTCCTTATTATCTCCAAAAATACATCAGGACCAAATAATAGTGGGTTTTAGGCCACCTTGAAGAGATATGAAGCATATATAGAGAAGAGCAAAAAAGAAGAGATCCCTGTGTCTAAGGACACTTAGTTAATTTTGTAACTTTTATATGTAATTTTGTTTGGTGCAATTTGCATGTAGGAAAAACATGCAGTCCTAAGTCAAATCAGACTCTATCAATGAATAATTCAATGTATTTATGTATTTCCTATTTTTTTTCATATTTATTCTCTATAAATAATAGGATGCTCTTTGTAAAATGAACCATATGGGTTATACAAGAGAAACGTTTTGGCATTGATGAAATTTTGAAACTTTGAGTTCAAATTATAAATCTCGTGTCAATTAATATATTGGAAAGCAAGTGGTCTTTTAATATTTATGTTGGAATAAACTTGTGATGTTTTGGGAATCTTATTGTGTCCCTTCCATTGCATTTTCTTGTATATTCAATTGAATTTCGGTGTGAATTTCTATAAATCAGAAGGTGCCATGAAGCTGATTTTGAAGTCTTTTGAGCTGCAAGATCATTACTAGGTTTGTGTTAATTATTGAAATTAATTGTGAAGACTTTGGGCTACAAGTTATTTTCTTTGGTGATTTGATCTTTATTGGAAATAAGGTGAATACTTTGGGCTGCACTTTATTCCATCTATCTATGTTACATTGTTAGTATTATTCTAGTTACTCTTAAGTTTAACTAATCTGAATATCAAATATTGTTGCTCCAACAAGTAATTTCATATTTTTATGCTACGTTTTAAGGAATTAAAGGATTCATAACATAAATTTTCAAGTGTACATAAATTATAAAAAAAGAGAATTGGATGATCTGAAAACACCCACTTTGATAAGATTAGTGTAAATAAGTGTAAATAATTACTTATTGTTTTAATTAACAATAAAAAGGGAGCCTCCCCTTTCATTGACGAGAGATTTTATCTCTTCACAATGTGGTTGAAAGTACCATTTTTTTTACCTTTATGTTGGTAATAAAACATTCACCCAATATATTTTAAGGGCTATCTCCCCTTAATGTATTAATTAGGCTCTTTACACTACACAACTAGCTTGCAATGGAAAAGAGAGGAAGATAACATGAAATAAAATCTACCTAAGGGGGTGATGTAAGAAAATGTCTCCTTTAATCACCTATTTAATATTTACTAAGAAGATAAAAAAATGACATTAACTTGATTGCACTTCTCAAATAAAGGGTCTCCAAACATCAATGTTTCACATAGAGGATATCAACTTGATGCATGATCTAAGGTAGCTGATCAATAGGTACCTCAAGGGCACTAAAGAAGGATTACACTTTCCAAACATATAGAGATATTTAATCACACTTTGTAACCTTTAAGTATGATTAACCACCTATAAATAGGTATATAAGGGAGGAAAAATGTGAGGAAACATTCACTATCACTAACATTCCTATATAAACCATAATCATATACTAGTCACAAGCATTGAGGAGGCCAAAATTCAGTCTTATTCAGTTCATAGAGCTAAGTACAAGTGTTTTTCTAAGCATGGCTTTTCCATAACTTAGATTAAGGATCCTTACAAATACCAAAACCAATCATACTTAAAGAC
This sequence comes from Torreya grandis, assembly GCA_037957365.1. NCBI lineage: Eukaryota > Viridiplantae > Streptophyta > Pinopsida > Cupressales > Taxaceae > Torreya > Torreya grandis. The sequence continues at coordinate 772,565 of JARHVA010003865.1, forward strand.
AAAGTGAGAAAGGAGAGAGAGAGAGAGAGAGAGAGACAAAAGCCTAAAAACTAGGGGTGACTCATCCACCTCATCCTACTTCAAATCCTACATAGCACATGTTAGACTCTCTTTATTTCCTCTATTATAAAATGGAATAATATTGTAAGGGTAAGCTTGTTTAATTTTTTAATAAGTCTTAGGCTTGATTAATGGAGTTTGATCCCTTGAAGTGCCTATATTCTTGCTTGTATGCACCTATATTCTTGATGAAGGAGTATCCTCCTTGAAAATAGGTCTTCTTGTCTTGATCAGGTCTTCAAAAAACTCCATTAAATAATTATCCTCATCCATTTATGAGATATATCCACCTTGCTAGCACTATTAGAAGTCTCTTCAAGCTTATTTGACTTTGTCTACTTGACTTGGCATAGGAGAAGAAAAGGTCTCTTCAAGGTCGTTGAGACTCCTTCAACTAATTGAATCAAAATATTGTCCTTTTCCTACTTAAATTGGCATGGAAGATAAGGATTAAGATTAATAAATCCTTTTGAAGAGGATTTATACATTATTTTGGTGGTTTAACCACTTAAACTCCACCTTTAACAATATGGTGTAGAAGGTGAGAAAACTTGAGTTTTCCTTGAATAAATTAAATTTCCTCCATGTATGTCCTCTCAACATAATGTTAGACCTAAAAAAAGACAATTCAAGCCATAAAGTAGTTTAAAAGATGTGATTTTGCTCCAAAAGGCCTCATTAGGCCTCATTCCTTCTAGCCATCAAAATAGGTAAACCTTCTTGTGTATAATAAATTACAAAGGATCATGGAGAAATAAATACATATTTTAGGACCCAATATCCCCATAAATATTCATTCCAAGTTTTAGGACCTAAATCTAAGTGTAAGTGTCTTTTTTAGCTCATTTTCTCTCTCCAATTAGGCCTCATTGCCTAAAAACTTAGATTCAACCCAAAACTCCCACACGTGTGAAACTTGCAAGAAGTTTTTTATTAAATTTCCCCATTATAATACCATTCTCCTTGTAAATTTTTATCTCTTGATACCTTTTATGTATGGGTGAGCCATCAAATGGCCAAAAACCCTAGTCTATGTGCTTGTATAGGCTTGTGAAGCATTTTGAATGTTTTTCCATGAAATTTTCAATTTTTTATGCTTCAAATGAATTTTTGAGACCTTTAACATCATTATAAAAATTCATTCCTTGATATGGAGGCCTCTTATTGCACTTCATAGGTTTGCATCTAGGCTTTTTGGCTTGCAAACTAGTGCATTTTCCACTTTTGACCAACTTGACAACTTACAAAGCTTGTGTATCATTTTGAGAGACTTGTAGAGGTTTTTTTAAGGTTTATAAACATTTATTTATTCTCAATGTACCTTTATACCTTATTTAGATACCAACTCATATCTTGTTTCTGCACATAGACACCTACAACCATGCTTTTTGAGTAATTCCATACACCTTGTTCTTCACACATGATAACCCAGGGTCTAAGAGGGTTTTTATGAGGTCTAAAAAGATCAAAAAAAACATTTCAAGGCCAATAATTCTCATTATAATATATTTGAGTACTAAACTCCTCCATTGGGTTACTGTGAAGGGTTTAGGAGGGTTTGAGAGCAATTTTTTTTCTTAACAATGGTTCATAGAAGTGAATCCCTCTCTCTCTTATAATTCCACATGGTAATAGTAGAGAGACCTATCCAATATCCCCAAACACCATTTATCTCCATGCAAAACCTCCTATATGATCCAAGCAAAATTTTGACCTTCTCATGCTCTTTGCAAGATGAAAAGAGGTTTTTTGAGGTGGTTGCTCTTTTAGTGATGATTCATACTATATGGCACCCCAACCCATGAACTAATGGAATTTAATTGAATTAGGAAACCTTATTTTATCCCTCCTATATCCATCTACCACCATTCAAGTTCTCCAAGGTGCTCTAAGCTCTGAAAGTTAGCTTCTCGGGTATAGTTGACTGTGTATGAAGGTCAAGAAAGGTCGTTTTGGGTCCTAAGACCTCAAAATGCATTCTAATCAAAAATAAGGAATTAAAAAAGTTTCCAATTATACATGACACAATTCTCCATGATCTTCCATAATCAATGACCTTATAGAAGGTTTGAAACCTTGACTCTTCACCACTTAAGGGTTTATAGGTAACTTAAGTTTATTGATCTTAGAGGTCTATTCCTTGATCCTTTCTCCTTTTCCACTAGATCAAAACTTAATGGAATTATTTTTTAAGGTCATATACACCCTTTTTTATCATTATACATCCAATTTTAGTGATAAATATTATTCTCTTCACTTTGCTCTGGAGTAAACTTGTAGCTCTTCAATGGATTGTGTCAGCTTGTCATGAGTATCACTTCACTGAGTATTAACACTTCCAATGGACATAAATACCTTAAATAATTTCTCTCATAGCTCCTAAAACTCTCTAAAACTTACTATATAGTCACAAGTATGACTTTCATCCACTTTACCTTAACACTTTGTAGGTGTATGTGCATGTATTAGGCCTCTTGACAAGAGCCTGCTTATAGACCTTAATAACTATACTTGAACATTATGTGACTTTGATCAGTGATATAAATTCCCTCATACTTCTCATGGTATTTCTTCATCACTTTTATTTACTCTATTATCACTACAAGTACACCCTTCTTTAAATTTGTCTAAGATAGGGCTTAGGTGGTAGTTTGGGCTCATTATATGGTGAATTATTATAATAGGGTATTTTGAGTTAGTCATAACCCTATAGTGTCTTAATAATGGTTTAAATTATTCCCTACTCTCTATACCTTGATATGACCTCTATCCAACACTAACACCTTAGTCTCTCATATTTGGGCCTATGGCAACCTGTACATGGCAACTTAATCTCATTGTATGATGGGATTTTTGGAATAAGGTGTATTGAATTAGTCTCAATATTATTTTTTAATCCCATAATTTTAATTAATATTTAAAAAACCTATTTATTCTCTTTTAATCTTCCTAATCATTCGCTCAACATAATACTACTAGTATTTTCTCCTCTTGCATAGCAGGTCTGTGTGTTCTCCAAAGGTCTAAGTTGCCACTATAAAATGAAAACCTTATAGGCCATGATCTTAAAATGCATGATATCACTTAGATACAATGGTAATTTATCATCTTGACATTATCTCTACCATTTTAGGCTTCATGTACAACTTGTTCACTTTCTACTCAACTTACTAACATAAGCTTATAGGTTTTCATGGAACTTAGATTCCTCAGACTGTGTTTATCTTTATGAATCTAATTTTCCATTACACTTTTGTAGATAAATGTATTTATCAAATCAAAACTTTAATATGTCTCTAAAATAATCAAGTTTTAATAAATATACCCCTGAAACCATCATAGTCACCCCTTTAACATACAGTCTATTAAGAGAATGGAACAAATGAGGCATAAACAATTCAAGTTATAAATGCATTAGGAATATAGATAAAGAAAGTAAAATTTTAACATGCATTATAACCATGTATTTTCACTCTTCATATTTCATCTAGTCTTTTTAAATTCATCACTGATGCATGAGTATTGCATTTTATGTTCCAAAGAGACTTATGGTCTAAACAAACTAGTGAGACTAATTTTTGATGCTTAGGAATTGTATGGGGATTATCCTAATTATTTAAAACCTTAGAATTACTTATTTAATACCTCATTACCTCTCTCATTATTTTAAGACTCTAAAAAAACCTTTCAACCATGTTTTGTTCAGGCAAATCCACACAGTCTTTAAGATGAGTGATGATATGACTCTTTGGGAGACTGGTAAAAAATGATTAAATGATTATAGAGATTTTAATGAATTTAAAATATGGAGGAAACATATTACAATCATTTGGATGAATTGAAGTCTATAAATAACTTTGAAACTCATGTGCAAACCTGCAAACAGTTCTTATGAAGCTCTCTTATTAAAATGACCTCCCACATGTACCAAATTGGTGGATGAAGGTATAATATGTTTATGTATACATATGAGGATCCTTTTAAAATATTAATATGCAACCAAAACATCATAACTATCATTTCAAGGAAAGAAAGTTAGCTTGTGGGGTTGACTAGCTCTTTCAGATTACCTTGCCTTCTTAGTGATTGTTCATAAAGGAGATGGGATGGATCTAAAAACAATGCCAAAATTTGAATCTCACTAGAAACCCATCATTTATAAAAAATTTAGGACCCAAATCTCTCTCCTATGTCTGTATTGAGCATTTAAAAATTGCCTTTGTGAGCTTGGGAGGAGAGCAATAGAGGATAAAAAACAGGTTTGGAACTTTTAAGACTTGTGATATATTTAAACTCATGGATATGACCTATATAATACTAATAGACACTTTTAAGGTAATTTCACCTCTAAGTTAATAACCCAAGTCTGTACAAAACTCTTAAAACTACCTTTTTTGGCATTGAAACTATCACACTAACCATTTCCTAACCTGCACTGACATCATTGAATCATATGCATGTTTTACACTTAATTTATGAGCTTGTAAAATCTATTTGTATGTATATTTATTTTTAAAAATAGCTTTGGAGCCTTATGAAGTGCACAAAAGATCAACATATGTGAAAATGACCTCATGGAGATGGAGTACACCTTGTTAATACTTAATCAAGTTTGAAATTACCTCTTGACCACTCACTTAAATGTTTTGTGTAATAATTACACCTTGATAAGGCTTAGTTTGACTACAATAGAAACGTAAGTTTCTCCAAAAACCTAAAAAATGTTAAAATACCTTAATTTTATCAAACAAGATTAGCAAGCTTTAAACCAAGTGATCAAGTGAAAGGACTTGACATGACAGACTATGTACGCTCTTGACACATCATGACATACCCATAGGACCCACTAGACTGACTTTGAAGGCATTGGAAAACTTGCCAAAGATATTACCTTAAACAATGCTAACAAGACCTTACAAAGACCACTTGAAGACTATCAAAGCATGACAAAGTTGTTATTTTATAAATAGTCAATTTAGGTTAGTATAAGGTTGGTGATGATTTATATATTATTATTTATTATCGACAGATAGATTTTTTTATATTTGTATAATTTAAAGTGGATTCTATTTGGTATAATATATATCCATAATAGATTCATTCTATGAAGTGGTTTTTATAGTCAAATAGACTAAATGTTTTGTTAATGGAACCAATTTATTTTAATAAAATTAATGTCAAGAATTTTATCTTTTTAAATGTGTATATAATTGATAGACTATATTGTTAAAGCTAAACCCTAAAAAGTGCCTTCAAGGCCCAATAGATTATAATTTTTGTTTAGCCTTTTTGGGGTACTAAAGTGGCCTAGAATTGGGGTGGCCCAAGATGGCCCCCATTTTGAATTTCATGCTCTTTTGGATGGAAGAGGTATAGAGCACCAAAACCATATTTTAAACATGTTATGCAATCTCTCTCAAAGAGAGCCCTTTTGGGGTTAATCAAACTTTTGAAGGGCCCTTGGAACCCCATAGACAAGGCAACCCTTAGGAGACCCCATCTTATTTTCATAATCTCTATGCATTTAAATCAATGACTAATGCACTTAACGAGATCTAAAATGTGAATTCTTAAATTTTTGGCCTAAGCTTTGGGTGGCCATTAATGGTTGTCAGAGATTGTCAAGGGCCCAAATTGACTTTGAGCCCAATGAACTAGATGTTAGAGGGAGGTCCCCATGAGACCCCTTTCTCCCCCAAACATTATGTGAATTGAGTTATCACCCCATCTTGACCTTCAGTGTCAAGGGTCTAGATGCATATTTTTACAATAATAAGGAAAGTGTTCACCCTAAATGTCTTTGTCATCCATGTGAGATTGTAGAGTGATGTATAGGCTTTCCATGAGCACCTTGAAATATGTGTCTCTATTTTTGGTATTTCCAAGGGGGCTAGAATCATATGGGTTTTTAATTGAACCCATATAAAGAGTTAGATCAAATTGTTTGAGCCATTAGTTACTCAAACCCACCTCGTTTTATCAAGCATTTAATTTGACCCTTGGGCTCTTGGGGTGTGCTAGGCCTATTGTAGGGTGGTGGAGGGCTAATAGGATGATTAGATCAAGTAGGGTTAACATGATTGTATAATGACCATTTGACCACTTGTGCTTTTCCTTCCATGTCATTTAGGTTTGTGTGTTCATTTGGTGGATTGTGCATCTCATGTAATGAAGATAGCTAGCCAATTAGTGATGTGGTCGCATAGAATGTACATTTATTTATTTATTTATTTATTTATTTAAATTGCTTAATTTTGTGTAGATTTCATCATGTGAAAATTTGGGCATGACACAAAGTACACACTCAAGTATATTTTATCATCTTACTCTAGTTTTTGTACTGCATATCAATACTAGATTAAAAGGAGGTCATTTTTAGATACTAAAATATGGTGTAAGACACGTGAAAATGTCACTTTAGACCTACCTTTGTCATTCATAATTTGTGCGCACATATATGTCTCTTATTTATCATTCTCTCACATTTACATGTGTGTTATAAGATTGACCCTCCTGTTTTGCTATCAATCACCTACATGAGCTTCTCAATCTGTGATAAACCAACTAAATATCTTACTCAAATATCTCTTAATCAACAAATTCACATTCTTGTCTCTTGAACATTAATGTCAAGGTCAGACAATTTCATCGATGAAACTAACATGAAGGTGACGTTACTAACCCTCATACAACAACGACTATTTTTCAAATTTAAAACATTTTTATAGATCCACTCATTTTCCTAGTATGTCGATGGGATGAAAAATTACCTAAATGGACTCATATAAAATAGAAATCAAACCCACACTTATCACCCAAGACTAAATCACACCAATTCAAGTCAAAAGTGAATATTGTTACATATTGAAAGCTAGATTCTAGGTGCATTCATATAGTAAAGGATCATAATTTCACATTCACATTAAGGGGCAGATCTGTGTATGGTTAGACTTTTTTCTTCACAGTATTGGATACATTAGAAACATTCAATCATGAATGGGAGTGATTGGGATCAGCTCAACCCATTGGACTTCTTAAGATTTTACAGATTTTTATCCCTCACAAGTAGACGTAAGGTCTCAAGAAGAAAGAGTCTGATTTATGAAGTTGTGAACACAGTCAAGCATCAAGATCACACACAAAGAGGTATTACAAGCAAGCAAAACTAACTGTATAGTCATAGAGATCACAATCAATCCATGCAATAATGTCATCCTTAGTCGCTAGCATTGATGTTTCTAGCCCAATCTGACGTTAGTGACATGTATGCACAAACAATCAATTCCATATCTAGGTGACTCTAAAACTTTCTTTCTATCCTTTCCAACTATCAAAATTCAATCACAGTTAGTGAACCAAGAAAGCTAAGTATCTTCATCTCTTTACTACTTTCTGTATTTAGCAAATTTAATTATCGAATTAGTTACAACATGTTACACTCATATTCATGTTTGGTTGCCATAACTTATAATTTCAATCATATTTATGTTTTATCTTAATTAAAATTGCAAAATCTAAATTAAGGTAAAACACCTACGTATTTCCTAAATTTTGTCTGCAAAAATTATTGAGAAAATTTAAGTTATTGTGAAAATGGTCCTATAAATTTTATTACTATATTAAATAATGTGAACAAAATATTAATGGAAACATTTTGGAAAAAATCACATACAAATATATCAAATAATTAAAAAAAAAAAAGGAGGAAGGGTAAGAAACTTTGTTTTAAACAATAATAATGCATTTTCAATTCCATGAGATCGAATTTACCAAATTTGTAGAGACAAGGTTACGAAAAATAATATTTGAAAATTGGACTTTGATTGAATTGGACTCTTAATTATAAGGAACTAGACCTTACTAAACTTAACTGAACTGATTTCATATTGGGAGAGACTTAGTTAGCATGTGATTGGAATCTAGAATCTACTAGACTACCAATGACGGCAGCTAATTATTGAAGCATATCTCGATAATAACAAAAAATTCAATTCCGTGAAGGGGAGTTGAATAAAGTATGGTGCGATATCATAATCGCATTCTTAAGTATTACGATAATTAAATAAAGAAGAAGAAGTCGTTACGAGTATCGCTTGCATTAAAATTATTCATATTCACAAATTTGACGAGTCGCATGTATGCAGTTCATGTCGATCGGATCATCGAATTTGTGGGGGAATGAGGGTGAGTAGCTCGTAAGTGGATGGATATACATTTACATAGTCGTAAAGGCATATATATATTATTATATATATATATATATATATCGGTAGTAGTAAGAAAGTAGATATTACATTATCAACAATGGCAAGCTATACAAGTGAATCAGCGGCGTGTTATAATTAGAGGGAGTCCGGCTTTCATTCGCAGGGTGATTGAGATGGTATATATTGGAACGTACACAGTGTCCTCTGCCTTCACACTCACACTAAACCTGTGAATCACGGAAGCCACGACCGACTTCATCTGTATGAAGCTCATTTCTTTCCCCAGGCAAATCCGAGGCCCTGCTTGAAAGACAGGATACTTGTAGGGATTCTCCCCCACGAATTCCCCATTTTTCAGCCATCTCTCAGGCTTGAATTCAAGGGAATCGCTTCCCCAAATACTTTCCATCCTGCCCATGGAATAAATACTGTAGCTGACGAACCATCCCTTGCGCACAACATTACCATCGGGCAGCACGTCGTCGGCTGCAGCGATTTTGGTATCGAGAGGCACGGGCGGGTACAGCCTGAGAGACTCGCATAGCGCCGCATGCAAATAATGCATCTCCTTCAGTTCCTCATACTTAAACACGACCCACTCTGACTCTGTCATGACTTCCGCTCTGACTGCTAAGAGCTTTAAAATCTCAAGGCGAATGGCTTCTTCGATGGAGGGACGTGAAGAGAGTAACCAGAAGAACCATGTCAAGGCTGTTGAAGTGGTGTCCCTCCCGGCCATCATAAAACTCACCACCATATCCCTCAAAAACAAATCCGATTTCTTTTCTTGATCCATTCCGGCCTCCTGCTCGCATCCTGCATCCACTACGTGTGGATTAGCCATAATAGCCGCCATGAATCGGGAAAGAAGATCCTCCCTCACAGTCCCCTCGTTTTTCTTCGCCACTTCATTCCTTCTCGAACGAATTATATCCATAGCAAATTTATCCACCACGCGAATCGCTTGGCGCAGCCGCCTCTCAGATCCCATGTTTAGAAATCGCTTGATTCTCCACAAGAGGGGAATGGTGTAAAAGAACCTTCCCGAAATGAAGTGGGTCGCGTCGTCGAAAGCCTCTGCGAACGCCGAGCTGGGCAGAGAAAGGCGGAGGCAACCAGGATCCACCCCAAACGCAACCCTGCAAATATTATCGAATGCAAACCTGTGTAGGACATTTTGCAAGTCTATGTATTCACCCGTTTCGCTTGCCTGGAACATCACCGGCATTAGGCGATTCTGAATTTCCCACTGCACCGTCTCCACCACAAAATTTCTGAGCGATTTGGTGTTGAATTCGTAGCTGGCGGACTTTCTCTGCATCTTCCACAGCTCTCCGTCCACATTGAAGATTCCTCTGCCCAAGAAATCGTGAAGGAGAGAAGAGAAGCGTTGTCCCTTTGGATAATTGTCGAAGTTGGTTCTGAGAATATGCTCTACGTTTGCAGGATTGCAAGTGTAAAAACCCGTGACTCCTGGGCGTTGGATCCTAAATGTCTTCGAAGCTGTTCTGGAAGCGGCATCTGTCGCCCACTCTAAAAACCTGTGCCGATTTCTGTAAAACTCGAATATCATGCCAACTATGGGATAGATGGTAGGACCCTTGTTACTTGACCCTTTAATGGCAGTCACAAAATAAACCAAGACGACGATAGACAGGACCAACAGCACAAAACCAAGGATCGCCATCGCCATTGCCATTCCCATTCCCATTGCCATTGCCATTGCCACTGCCATTACAAGCCCCGGGTTTGTCCACCGTCTCATATTTGGTACCAACAACGCCACGTGTACAGCTGAATTTCTTGTGGATAAGAGCGCTCGGGAAAAAGTAACTCCTACACTACGTTCTTTTTTAAATTAAAAAAAAAAATCTTTGGGACGCATGCTCATGTACACCTATATTGTTGCACTCAACAAATGAAAGGGTATGTACACCTATATTATTGCACTCAACAAATGAAAGGGTACGCTACCCAAAGGGTTAATTTAGTTTAAATAATTATTCGTTAAACAGTACTCGACATTTCAAGCCTCTCAGAGTCTCATTGTCAAGATGAGAGATCCGTAAGTAAAAAGACAAAATATTTTACATAAATATTATTTTTTCACTATTATAAAGATGGACCACCTTTGTCCAACATATGAAAAATATAACAAAAAGATTTTAATATTGTTTATATTTTATAAATTGAATAACCGACTTTCAAATATTACTTACTTTCTAATTGTTGCCTTTTATTCAAGTTGTTTGAATTTTTTTCTATTTCAAATGCTTCTCAAATCCTTTTTTTAATGTAATAATCTTATTTAACAATAACTTTTACTTCATCTATATAAATGTGGTGAGTGGTGTTATGCAAATGTTTTGTTAGGGTTGATTTTTGGATTCGATCGATTAAAAGGTCAACACAATATTCTTTTATTCTAATTTGAATCATATGCCCAGTTTCACTAATATAAACTTTACCACAACGACATGGTATAGTGTAGATTCCTTTTTGACACTTCATATTAGTTTGATCTTTCGTCTTATCTAGTAAGTTCCCGATTGTATTGCGAGCAGAGAAACAAGCTTTCATAGTCTTTTTCCTAAGAATCTTCACTAATATATTTGTTATTCCTTTAATATATGGAAGATTAACCTTGCTTATGCTTTCCTCTTATTTTTGTCTTGGACTAGTTTCTCTTCGAGAAATCTATATCACTGTTTTTTCTTGACCTTCATCATATCCGTTCGATTTAAAAACTATAGACAAGTGTTCTAATTCTTGATCAAGATAATTTTTGTCAGAAGTTATAATAGCACGGGTTACAAAAGTGTTGATTATTAGTTCTTAAAATGAACATAATCTTTGGTGAATAAGTGGATTTCAATCAAATTTCAATGCAAATATCCATATATGTAACTAGGCCTAAAAGCATATAATAATAAATTAAAATTGGATTATTTTTACAAAATTAAAGCAATAAAAAAAATAAGGGTTAAAAATGTATTTTGAATATGAAGAGATTTTCTCATAGTTATTGAATTTTAATAGGAAAAATCAAGTTTTTGTAGTAGGCCAACAATTTATAGAGAGCAAAACAAGGATACTAATGGACTTGCAACAGTTGGACCTCAATTTGACATACCTAAAGACATCATGAAAGAGTAGGAATAACATGTCAAATTAGTGGAAGAGGTTGATTTTTATTCTAAAAATCAATCAAGGGTGCAAGAAACTTATGGTAATCAGATTGTACGGTTGAATACTAACAAGTTACCAAAAGAGTCAATGACATTGGAGATCATTTTCAACACAGATGACCAGCTAAAAAATGAAAGAAGGAACATGACGATCAAAAAGGGAGACCATGATCAAGTGGCTATCTCAAGGGACAAAAATTTAAAAATGGGAAAGGCATGTTCCAAATTTGAAAAATAAAAGTTTCTTGATCTTTGAAAAGAATATGATGACATTTTTGCATGGAGATATGAAGACCTTAGAGGTTTTTGTTTTGATTCGGGCTAATTAGAAAAGTACTACATATCCCAGTCAATGGGATACACCTCAAACCATGATTTTGAGGTCTTGTTCCAAACTTGTACATAATACTTTAGCTTTTTATCATTCCTTTAAGTGTTGTTGCATATTTTTTTCATTGTCTTTTGCTTTCTCTTTGTATGTTTAGAGGCATTTTTAGTTTGTTTAGAGGCTGGGCAAACATATTTCAATCATGGTCACACTTTCAGAATGAGTTATTTTAAGGCTTTAGTGAATCCTATGCCCAATGGACTTACATAAGGCTACTAGATCCTTACTTACCAAGGAAATAACCCACATAGGTCCCCAAAAATGTTGACGTTTCAAGTCACCTTAATTTTTTATCACTTCAATGCTAGGAATAAGACTTATTCTGCCAAAACCAGCTGAGCATGAGCTTAATGGTACCTTCATAGTGACCACCTTGGCTTAAAATCATGTATGTTATGAACTATCTAGGTTTCTCACACATTTGTTTGTTCCAATAAGGTCTTATGAGCATTTTTAAGGTCATTAAGTCATATTAGCTTTAACAAGGCTAATTTAATGACTAAAGGTAAAAAGTTCTTTTCAATATGAAAATATATCAAAAGGATCTTATATAAATTCATCAAACCATAAAAGGGGATGAAACATTCAAAAGGAGGACATAAAAGTCAATTGTAAATATTGTACTCCTTCAAGTCCCCTAGATCCATACATCTTATTCATAGGTTATTACAAGTTTCACGAAGTTTCTTTAATCTTTGCTCTCCTGTGACATCCAAAGTGCCTTATCAAGAAGGTTGCAGGTTTGTGAAGTAGAAAACAAAGGTTTCAAACATTATCAGAAGGATTCCTACAGACCTGAAAAATCCTTACAAGCTTCATGACTGATCAAGAGCCAAAGTAGAGGGATTCAATCCCCTTCTAAGCATCATGAAGTCTGTAAATAGTTTCAATGGGTTTTCATGAAGATCCTAGCATGTTTCAAGGTTTCAGGCCTGTAGAGCCTTGTTGAGAATCCAAAGAATAACTAACAAGGTTGGGAAGAGTCTAAAAGTGGTCAAAGATAAGGTTTTAGAATTTGTATAGCCTTCAAAGAGAAGAAATGAATTTTATAAGCTACCAAACAAGCTTAAAAACTTGAGTTACGGGCCTATTATAGGTTTGTAAGCTCCTGTGGAGGATATTAATCATGAAATAGATGTTTAGAAAGTTTAAGAGGACCATATATGATTGGTTGAAGGCCCTTAATAGAATAAAATGAAGTTACAGGCCAAAAATCAAGTTGTAGGGGTTATAATTGACCAACTATCACATTCTGATCAGGTTTCTCTTTGTGTATGGTGCATGGGAAATCATGGAAGAGTCATTTCAAGCCTCAACATGTCTCTTCATAGTTTTCAAACTCCATGAGAGTGAAGAAACTATGTAGATATTATAAAACCCTATAGATAGTATTGAAACTTAGATAAAAACCCTAACATGCGATACAATAGTTTTGATGATTCAAGAGGTTTGAAGAAGCTAAAGGTGATAATGATTGAAGAAGGTCTTGTTGAAGCATAATCTCAAGATATCCATGTAGACTAGGAATTGAAACAAAGGATGGAAAGATTAGTACTACAACACATTATAGGTATGTGAGGTATGCAAGCACATGAATAGAAACTACATGACTGTAATGGATATTTAAAAGCCCTTCAGATCACCTAATACAAATGCAAAAGTCTTTAGGCAAGAGTTACAAGATTGTATGACCATATCAATGATAAAAACAAAATAATCCATGATCTAAACCTTCTATAGGTCCGCAGTCAAAGAGGAATACAACGATTTTTTATTTTTTAAGGTTTATCAAGGGTTTTAAGCTTTTAAATCATGTTGTAGGTCTTGGTTTGAAGATCTAGGTCTCAAAAATATTTCAAACAAGAATGTTACTGACCGTTTTAACCTCTATGATCCTCTTCAAGTTCAAACAAACAATAATAAGTCTTAATGTCTATCTGAGGAAGGTTGCCAAGGATTAAACAAGGTTGTGAGTTTGTTAATGGGTCTTAATCAATATTTTAGAACATGTCAAGATGGTTGCAGTCCTTTAGATAGAGTTTCAAGTTTTTCTTGATAATGGTCATGCAAAGTAGGTAAGGATGCATGATCTTAACAATCTTTAATAAACCATCCTACATGCATACAACTATTAATAAAGGTTCCATGACTATATTTAAATACTATAATGAGAAAATTTGAGTCATGACAAGAAGCATATAGACATGTACACATATTAAAAGGTTTATATGTAATCAAGAAGTTTTAAACTCTAAGAAACCATCTTATAGGCCTAAAACTATTAAGGAAGGTTTATTGACCCTTCACGCAAGTTTTTAAGGTTTTTATAGATGATATTATATGATTATGTAGCACTTCAGTCTTGTACACTTGGAAAAATAATGACCCTAACTATTTCTCTTAGTTATACACATGCCTTACTTTTTCAAGCCTTACTTATGCTTTATCTTGTGCCCCTTGGCCTATCCCTTAATTTGACTAGACTTATATTGATGACACAAACATCCCATCTTGCCCAGAATGCTTAAAATATACTTTTCTTACACCTTTATAAGTTCTGAGCTTGAGCCTAAACCTATTCTCCTTCTCCTTAGACATTAATGTCTAGGTCAAATAGTAACATCAATGTTATTGTCCTGGCCTGACACAAGTATTCAGTGCCCTTAATTTATCTAATTTTCAAATGAAATATATCACAATGTTTGGCCTACATGATTTAATGCAAGTTATCTCCCAATAAGATTGTGTTTTAACATTTCATGACTTAGTGTAAGTAAATCCTATTTTTTTAAAGATATGAGTATAGGAAATTAGGGTAATAATATTTAATAAATATAACCACTAATTTATTACATAATTTACTAACTTTGACCTTTCTAAAACTAGTAATAAATAGTGCAAGTAAGAATTTAGCTAGAAAATGACTGAGATGGATGATATGGAGGCTAAAACCTGAGGTAGAGAGTAGTTTGGGTGTCATAAATAAGATCTCAATGTCAAAACCCCTCTTGGATAGTAACACCTTAATTGGACAATAGCACCCTAATTGGACAATATCATCTTAATTGGACATGTGGTGCCAGTGTCCCTATTTTGATGGTAGTGTCCTTTATGCAATACTATCTTGAGCTTATGGGTACACGTGTCTAGATCTAAGAGGTCTATTCTTATGTAAATGAGTTATAAAAACCTATATATTACCTATTTTGATTGAATTTATGAGAAATCTTCCATATTGCTAGGGCATCCTATTAATATTGTTGGGTGAATATTTTATCACCAACTAACTGATGGGAAAAATAAGTGTTTCCACCACATCATAGGGAGATTTATCAACCAAATGTACAGGGCGACCACATCAAAAGGGGACAAATTTCTCCTCTCATCAAGGGGAGGTTCCCTATAAATATGAGGTGCTATATACTATATATATAAGCTGAAAATAACACTCAGGGGTAGGACAACACCATCCATCTCTCTTTTTTTAGAGATGATGTTCATAGACATAGGAGAATTTTAGTGAAAACACTGAAGGCACTTGTCTTCTTTCAAAAGTGGTCTGCAACAAACAACATGAATTCTTTCTGGAAAGTAATTGATAAGTAAAAGTAACAGGGTGCAATAACCAACAAAATGAGGTGTAGCACAAAGTCTCCACCTCAACTTCCAAAGAGTGAAATACGAAGGACAATGGGGGCATAAATTCATCTCAAGATTCTTTACATAGAAATAGAAAAAGAAACATGCAAGACAATTGTGGCAGCACAAAGTCTCTCCACAGTCGGCTTTAGGACACCTTCTTGATTACTTCCACTAGTTCTGCTTGTTAAATTAAATGGACAAGAATGCTTTTAGAAAATAGACATAAGAACAATTTCTTAAATAACACAAACTATTCCAGCACAAAGTCTGAAAGGTCACTTGTTTTCTCATTCAAATAAAGAAATATGATTAACAATCTGAGCTCAAAGTCTCAGAAAATGCCTTTCAATTTGGGTGGAGTTTTGCTTCTATAACAGAGAGATCCCCTCTACATAAAATAAGAGATTACAATATATAGCAGCCAAGAAAGACTTGGCACTTTGTTTCATGGAATGGCCCATGCTGCATTCAATGCCTTGAATGCATTTTTAGTTCTGTCAAGGGACCATGCTAGAACAGGGCATCAGCCTTAACTGTGGCATGTCAATTCATCTCAAATGTCTCCTCCAAAGTATAGGCTATCTAGTCCTCTTATTGATATTTGTGTAGCTATCCACTTCACCTTTACTTGATGGAGAAAAAAAGGCCATGTCCTTGAGTGCTCGCACTCTCTGATGTCCACCTAGTGGACTATTTCACCTATTGGAATAAATTTTGCACAGATATTTCTGGTCTTTCCCTCTTGTTCCCTCTTCTCTTAACACATTTTATCTCTTCCTCATGATCTGAGCTCTCAGGCTATCTCTTCCCTTTTTACTAGCTCTTTCAGCTTCTTCTTTAGCTGGTTGCTGAGTTTTTTCTTAGGTCTGCACCACATTTGAAAATAAACAGGCATTTTATTACCTTGAATTTGATGTCTGTGGGGACATCATTAGTCACTTGGTCACTTGAACCACATTGAACCTTGAACCTTTGAACCATGAGAATTCAATGGTTTAATGGTTTAATGGTTCATGTGATCCTATTGACTCCTTAGTTCAATCAGCTGAACCATCTCTTCAAACTTGTCTCTGGAATCTTTTGCTTCCTTCCTTCACTTGAAGCTTTCTTGTGAACTTTGAACTTATTGAACTGGTTGAACTCTTTGAACTATTTGAACATATGAACCATTTCAGTTCAAAGTTCAATGGTTCAATAGTTCATTCTATTTCTTTGAATCCTTTTATTCTCTAAGTCTTTTGAACTTTATTGAACCTTTGAACCTTGAACCATTTCAGTTTTAAGTTCAATGGTCCATTCTCTTTCTCTGAATCCTTTGGTCCTTTGAAGTTTCTAGATCTTTTTTTTTCTGTTGAACTCATTGAACCTTTGAACCATTTTGGTTCAAGGTTCAATCGGTTCAACCTTTCTTTCTTAGCTCTTCGAATCCTTTGTTATTCTAAGTCTCTCTAACTTTATTGAACTCATTGAACCTTTGAACTTTGAACTCTTTTGGTTCAAGGTTCAATGGTTCAACGGTTCAATCTTTTTTCTTTGAAGTCTTCTTTCATTTAAGTCTTTTGATCTTATTGAACCATTTTGGTTCAAGGTTCAACGGCTCAACGGTTCAACCTTCACTCTTCGAAGCCTTCTTTTCTTTAAGTCTACCAAACTTATTAAACTTTAGAACTTGCTGAAGTCTTTGAACTAGTTGAACTCTTCGAAGCGGTTGAACTTCTTTAAAATTGTTGAGTGCTTAACTCTTTTTTGAACCTTTGAACTCGTTGAACCTTTAAAATTTGAAGCAGGGTTCAATGGTTCAATCCATTTGTTCAAATCCTACCACTAAGTCTTTTGATTGAACCTCAGCATTGAACCAGCCTTGAAAATGCCTAAGTGTTGGAACTTCTTTCTTTATGAGAGCTCGCCTATTGAAGTTGTTGAACCTGCGAGTCCCTTCGCTAAAAAAACTTGAATAATTAAATAATTGGAGCATTTAGAACATTTTTTAAGAAGGAAAGAGAGAATTTTGTCCTGCAAGACCAAAATAGTTGATATATTGTCCCCAAAAATGAGTGACAGATTTTGGGAACAACAGATGGCTCCAGTTGGAGAACTTTCATCGATTGTAAAAACAATCGAAGGGAGTAGAATCTAGAATCTCCAGTGCCTTTAAGTATGCCATTGGGCTCTGGAGTCATGCTACCAAAAAAGAAAGGTGCTAAAAAATAAATGAAAATGAAAAGCACCAAACAGAACTAAAGACTATACAAATATACATATGTACAACTGATGTCATCTAATACTTCAAGGACTGAAGTGTTTCAGATGCTGCCCATTATGAGGTAGTGAAAAAGGTGTGCCATCTTGATACTTATTTCCAACATAAGTATGAGAGGTTTTAGCCTTAATTGATACAATGTTAATTTTTTAATTTGAAGGCATAGTGTTCACATTAGGTCTAGTTTTGGAAGAGGGCAAAGGGCCCTAGAGGGTGACTTGTGAGTGTCTAGTTGAGATTGCATAATTTTGAGTCATCAAGGAGTTATTATAATTAGAAGGCAAAGAGCCTTGGATGGTGACTCATGAGTGTCAAGCTGCTTTTGTGAAATTTTGAGTCAAAAAAGAGTCATTATAATTAGAAGAAGGGCATCCAAAAATAGTAACCCAAAGAAATTGAGGTGTAGTGGAATTGCTTGAACCTGACGTGACATTACTAAAAGAGGAGGGTGTTGACCCTATAATGGGGTGGCAAATACTTTGAGAAGCATTGGATGGTTCATGAGCTTTGATGGTTATGGTGGTAGCATGATTTAAAAAAAGACATCCCATGATGTTATTATAGTTATATAGCATGTTATTGTAACCCAAGTTATTAGCATGGGTATTATGATCCTAATTATGATCATGTTGATTATGATTTTGGCCTTGTAATTTTTTATGCTACTTTTACCCTTGATTGTATTTTTTTCTTTCCATATACTGATTGTGTTTAGGAAATGAGTCTTTTTAAATGTCCATATCTTGATTAGTGTTTCACATTATGTGTTTTACTTCAATTTCTCCACTTTTGATCAAGTCCTCAATAAGATGTCTCAATTGAACACATCAATAAACACCATGAATGATAACATGATGGAAGTTAAAAAAATCATCTTCTTGATACTAATTAGTTTTGGGTTGATCTTCAGGGAATGGCCTTAGTATAGGTCACACAATCAAATTAGATGCTATGAGCTTTTGGAACATGGCCTCAAAAGGCTCTTCTAATTTGAGAAATACTCTATATTTATTAAATGACCTTCATGGAGGATCCCTTTGTAATTTATTTGATGTATTAGGTGGGGCTAGTTACACATTTAGAGCTGATAGAGCCTAGACCATTTGTACATGTTTAGATTTTATTAATCTATTTCCTACCATGTTCTTATTTTTGTTAAACTCTTTAGGTTTTTCTATAGAAACAATGTCAATAGGTTATTGGGTATGATTATACATTTAAACATGTGAATAAATATTGACAAGGCCTTTAACATTAATCACCTTCTCAATATGCACCCTTGTCTATGATTTCCTCAAATGTGTTTACATAAGCAAGTCATAGATTCTAAGCCACCTCAGGGTGTAAGTTTTGTACAAAGATAAAAACAAGTTGTTTATCTAATAAATTGTGTTAAAAGCATCCAATTAATACTTTTCATCACTATAGATATGTTGTGAAGATTTCCCCATATCATTTTTTTGCTTTGCATAAGTTAATCACAATCAACTCATATTAAATGTTGTAAGATAAATAGTTGACATTTTTTTTAGATAAATAATTCTAATATTCCATTGATCCCTTAGGTAATTTAAGGAGCATGTCCTAAGCTTTCCCAACCAAAATTTATGAGAATAAGTGAAGTAAATAAACACTTCTATAGGCTACCTCTTGGCACAATACAAAAAAGGCTTGGATATGTTTGAGAGGGTCACCCTTCCCTTTATATTTATCAAATTTGGGTGCCTTAAAATGAGGTGGAAAGGTGAATTTAATGATAATAAAGTTGAATAAATATGTACATATCTCATCAAACTTGTATTTCTTGACTCAATTTCCCATCTCTAATCTTGACATGATTTCCTTCATCGAATTCCACTCCTACATATTTGGTGCATTTTCTAATTAGTAAGATAACCATGCCAACTAAGAAGCTCAAAACATGAATTAACATAAGAAATCCTAAACCAAAAGTAAAAATGCAACACAACATGATCACATGAAATCAAGATTTAAAATGGTCCAAGAACTTAGAGTGTGAGTGAATGAAAGATAATATAAGTCCATAATGATAATAAAATGATGATGAGTCTAGGTAACGACCTTTAATCCAAATGGGGAATAGTACCCAAGTTACTCAAACCACGTGAGAAAGGTAAAATAATAACACCTTGGATTATAACTTAGAAAGGTGAGATTTTAAATTTAGACAAAACTAAAGGAATTTGAAAAATTTTCAAACTAGAAAAATGGTCTAGAATCAAATGGATAACATAGAAATGTTATCAGAACATACAAACATAATGTTCTAAATAATGATTTAAATAAGGCAAAAAGTGATTTTGATTTGATTAGTGTAACAACTCTTTGCTCAAATAAAATGGTTTATAATGAAGGGTTTGGTTTTTTAAAGTACTTTATATTTCACAAAAAATAGTTATAGACTCAAAAAAGACCAAGAAAGCAAAGGATAAAATGACAAACACACCTAAGTGTAATGTCCTAAATCCTAAGACTGACAAGGTTGCATGATACTATCGAATTCCATCTATATACATGCTCTCGAGAGGATTTTAATTGTTGATCCAAAAATAAAAGTACATAAAAATTAGTGTTTTTGGGCCCTCTCTTCTCTCAATAGTTTGTATGGTGACATGAAACTTTGAGCTACTCACCCTACATCACTAATATATTTGTAATAAGTGGGGTTATTCTAAAACTAAATTTATGTACATCTAGATGGTACCAAGTGTGGGAAACACTAGAGATTTTCATGTAAATTGGATCCAAATCAACCAACTTATTATGAAAAGTTCTTTTCCTTTTCATAATCACTACATCCATCAATTTCTCAATGTAGTGGGATGTCTAGGTTTCCCCTATGGTCTGAGGCCAATAACTTAATCCCAATAGGTCACCCTAAATTTATATACCCCACCATGGAGTGGGGTTGAAATGATTCTAGGATATTAATTCGCAAGTCAATGTTTACTTAGATAACCCATGAGGAGGTGATGAACTCCTACTCACAAGCCAAAATACATAAAAATAAAGATAAGTGAAAAGACTTTATCTTCATTTTCGGACCACCAAAACCATACATATTTGAGGAAGGTCCTAGTGACTTTCTTTTCATGCCTTTGGATAAGGAACAAAATGAAAATAATGAGTGATTTTGGTCACCCAAGTTCACTAAAGGGGAGGGGGGAGAGTATACACACAACACTCATTTTGCTAAAAGAACAAACAACTTCATTAAACAAGATTGAAAATAGAACTATTAAGAGTGTTTAAATAATGTGAGAGTTATTTTAAAGCCATAAAAATGAAGTATGAATGAATTTTTACTTTTACTTTTTTAATAAATAGAGACTAAGTGACTTAAATCTTACAAATAAGATGTTAAAAGTCTGAAAGTAGGGTGTGAATTATTAGCAAAATCTTCTAGTTTACTATTTTAAGTCTCTATTTTCTTGTGTAGGTCAATCTCACCATTTCATATAGTGATATCTCCATTACACAATGCATTACCACAATTCTAAATATTGATCTCACTGAAAGATAAAACAAAGGATACAATGGTTTTACGTATCTCACTATTTTACAGGGTGATATCATTGATTAGTAGGGCAATCCCATTGAAGTACAAGGCATTCTGATCAAAATGATAAAAATTAATTAAAATAAAATAAAATTCACCTATCATTTTTTGGTCTAGAGTGATCTTGCCATTTTACAAGTCAACCCTACTAATTCATAGAGTGATCTCATTGATCCGTAGTGTATTCCTACCATTATATAGAGAGATCCTACTAATTCATAGTGTAATATCACTGATCCTAAAAAATACATATGAAGATAAAATGTATATAAAATCAATCTCATTATTTATGGATGTGTTCCCATTATTTCATAGGGTGATCTCATCGATGTTTAGGTTGATCGTACTAACTTCCAAAGCAATCTTACTGTTTTATAGGTCGATCTTGTTATTTGTCTCAAAAGCCATATAAATGTAAAATGAGAGAAAAATAAGTGTAAAACAACCTCTAAAGAGGGTATGAATTCAAACTTATAAGGTATAAAGACTTGTGTGAGGTGAGAATCCCATTGGGCATGCCAAAATGTGGAGTAAGTTTATAAGATGCATTAGTCCATGCGTTAGTCAAGAAAATATCTATAAAAAAACATAAAGGCACTAAAACATCAATCCCACTCCGCTCGTGAGGTGTTGCTATTGAATTTTAAGAGCTATTTAAAGAAGGAATACTATAAAACCTTAAAAATAATGTCCAAAAATCATGTTTTCCCCTAGATTTGGTGCTCCAAGTCTACGTCAATGGTGAGTAGCATGCTCCTCCATCATTTCGTAGTGAACCAATGGATTAGGCTCAAAGATTTGATCAATTTGTGCAAATTGTTGAAGCTTTTCTATAGCAATGTTTGCATAGTAAATTTGTATAACTGAATCTTAAAAATGGTGGTATTGGCTCACTTATTTATAGATTTCTAAAAATGATAAAAATCAACCATGACTATCCATCTTAAGATCAATATGTGTGGTCATAGATAAATTAAATTTTGGAGGGACAAGCCGTAAATATTCCCATTAATATTTGGAATAATGGGGCATTGATGAGGCATGGGAAGGCTTAATTTTGATATTTTTTCCATTAATGGATTATGGATGCCACCCTATTGATGATTTCATGGGATTATACAAATTTATGGAATGAATTTCCAATAAATATATTTTCAATAAATTCCATGGAATTTTTGCTTATTCTATTGATTTGGTTTAATTTTATTAAGTGGCTTTGATTAATTTTATGCAACTCTTTGGAAATCTATTGCACGCTTAATCAACCCAGTCATAAATGTCATTTTATGAAGTCATAATTTGACTAGAGTATGATCAGAATAAGGTGTCAATTATATATGAAATAATACCCTAGTTAGGGAGTTATGGATAAGAAATAACATATGTACATAATGTGTGCTACCAAATTAGAATAATTTAGTAATCTAGAGTGTCATTTTATGTGATCTCAATCTGACTTGAAGTGATTTGATAAAAGATAATAATCACATAAAATGCACCATTTAGTGATACATTAGACTAAATTAACACTTATACGTGATAAGTTTGAACCATTTAGTGTGTTTTAGTTATTTTGGCCTAGTTTATGCATTATCACAAAAAATTTATTAGATTGAAAATGTCATCATAATAGTGATAGGAATTGGATGTCTACATGTGTTAGTTCCATGTTGAGGACTAGCATATCATTTAATCCTATCTAAAAATACACATTTATACATATATACATGATATATTTATGGGTATTGGGACTATTCATGCTTCTAATTACTCCACAAAGTGTTCATTAGTGTTGATGAACACTTTCATTTTAGGATTACAATAATCCAAAGCATGAGTTGTAGTTTGTGATAAGTAGTGTGTCTATGGTGGAATAGTTAGCAAAGTATGAGAGCTATCCAATTTTTTTTTTATGTGGTGGTTGGGAGCCACCAGGGTCTAAGTCTTTGCAATTTTGTAGTCTTCCTAGTCAAGATTTATAATTCTAAGCTAATCTAAGTGAATATTTATAGTGGTCTTTAAACTAAAGTGAGTATTGATAAAAAATAAGTAAAAGGTAGGGTAAGGCAGAGAATAAATGTGATTGTAAGAATTAGTCTCAAACATAATGACAAAGTTCTATTCAATTTGAGCATACATTTAACCAATCAGTGAGGCAACATAGCATAAGCCCAAAATTCACTAAAAATTAGGCAAGATTCAAAGGAAAATACAAAGATCATGAGTAAAATTCAAGATTACTTAAATATTTTTCTATGTTAATCTAAATTTCATAAGAACATTCAAATGCAGAGCAAATAAATGAAGTAAACTTAGAATCCTTCAACTAGTCTAGCACATCACAAACTAGAAACCTCATGAGCATGAAATATAGCTCATCTATCCAAGAACCATTCAAAACTAAGGCATCCCATTATAATTGAGAGAAAAAAAAAACAATATAACACAACAATAGACAATATTTTTAGAATTCCAATTGTATTAATTGCTCTAGAATAAAATTTCTCAAAATCCCTCCCTTTACAAATGGTAACACTTACAAATTTATAGAAGACATAGGCAATATAATGGTCATCTTTATTTACATTTTTTACAAGAGGTAAGGATAGTTATCCTTGTACAAATAACTCTATAGTACATATGGCCATTAGGCATCTATTAGATCAAAAGACTAATATATGCTAACAAAGTAGCATATATAGTTTACAAAAGAATAATCTTGACTTTGATCTTGGGCTGGTGGGCACCCTTAATCACTTAGGTTGAAGGAATTCTTTCACATTGGTGTATTTTTCTTTGATTAACTCAAAATCCACTACAAGATTCATTAGACTCTCTTCTTCCTATTCAACTAATGTATCATATTCTGTCACTTCTAATAGTGACCTCTTGTAAGCACATTGCTTCTGTTATCTGCTCTCCTATGGCAAAGATGGCATTAAGGACCTTTGAATTATCCTTATTAGATTGGCCCTAGTTTTCATCCTTGATGCCTTAGATGAAGGCTTTGGACTCTATGCTGGAATTCCATGTCATGCATTAGGCCCGTGGTAGTAGGTTGAGAAGGGGTCACCAACAAGGTTCTTAGTAACTTCTCAATTATATTCACCAAGTCCTTATCTTCCTCTATGAATTCATTGCCCTTGTTTTACCATGAAATTAATTCCTATAATTGATCCACTAGGATCCCTTGAATGGAATTTAATTTCCTTTCTTTACTAATCTTGAAATCTAGGGGCTCTTTGGTGATGTGTACTTTTATCAGCTCTGTCACTTGGTCTTTGGTTTCTTGCCATTACTGTATCAATGTTTATGCCTTTTTAGCTTGAATTTACAAGGTATTAAGTCTAAATTTTTTGGATTTTAATCATTCAAAGGTATTTAGGAGATGATTATTTAACATCTTTATCAAGTCCTTTAGAATTGATAGTGAGACTTGTGCCTCCAAGTCTTTCTTCTCTTTATCCAAATTCAAGATCATTTGCTTCATTCCCTAAATTCCCACCACAACCATTGATGACTAGGCATGCACCAAAATTGCAATATCATCTTGATGAATGGGGTGCTCCTCTGTTGGCTAGCCTTAGATTGGAGTGAGTCTTACAAATGGTTCCACTCTTTAGAGAGTGACTTCTTTAGTTCTAAGGGTTGCTTTCTTTGTAGTGACTTTATCCAATCTATTAGTATCGAGGTTAAATTGTACCTTGGGATTTACTTCTGAAGGCTTTGAATCCTCTGGTGTTTTGAGGCCAACCCATCTTGATTATCTTGATTCTACTATTTTCTTATTGCTCTCCTTAACATCCTTAATCATTTCCCTCTCCTCTTGCTCCTTCATGAGCTCTAAGATCTAGGGCTAGACTTCATCATTGACTTCAACATTGGT
Source organism: Torreya grandis (assembly GCA_037957365.1). Classification (NCBI taxonomy): domain Eukaryota; kingdom Viridiplantae; phylum Streptophyta; class Pinopsida; order Cupressales; family Taxaceae; genus Torreya; species Torreya grandis. The sequence goes on from JARHVA010003865.1 coordinate 797,776, forward strand.
AGTGTTAGTCAAAGCCCTTGAATGCATCTAATATGGTATCTTTTAAAACTTCCCATATATGAATGAGTCAGGGATGATAAGTCCATGTATGGGAAATTCATCACTAAATAAGTTCACCTCACCTTTTGGGTGAATCCACTTGGGTTACTTGGATGCTCTAAGCACCAAACCCATATCTATTTCTCTCTTTATTTTGCTCATAAAGACCAAATCTAAGGCAAATCTTTTTCCTTTCTCTATCTCTTTAGGTTGAGGACACTCAATTTATGCCACCTTAGTTGTGGCATCTCCTTCTTCATCCCCTTCCTTATTCGACCCATATGTATCTACAAGTTTCTTGGAAAATTCATCCACTATTTCATAAGTTTTTAAGGAAACCATATCAAGGTATTTCATAGTGGAAGGAGGTCTTTGAGGTGGAGCTAGGGTAGAGGGTCCCTCGCCTAGCCTATGTTCCATCTTTTATTCAATAGGTCCTTCAATTTTGGGCACTTACCACTGAGGTAGTTGCTATTATTGAGGTGGACCTTGAGGCACTTATGATAGACCTGAAGTGGAAGGTAAGAGGTGGTATTACAAGGGATTAATTTTCCATATTTCTCTTGATGGTTTTTATTCCCTCTATAATCTATGTTTTAGTTTGAATCCACACCCCTTAAACCTGGCCAACACTTCCTCAAATTTGGATAACTTGGTTATAAGTGGTCATATAGACCTAATTGATTTTCATAAGGCACCTTATGTAGTTGTTTGGATTGTATATGGGAGAGTACATTGCCCTTTAGATCCCATGTCTTGAGGTCATCTAATTGGAAGCAAAATGTCTCTCTATTCCTTGATAATATCTATAATTGCTTCCATCCATGAATCATTATATTTCCAATTAGATATGGGAGGAGATGTAAGATGGATTTATTCTTATCTTTACATACATGGTCTATACCATGAAGGAGTTGATGAACAATCTCACTCTCAACTAGTTTGATTGGGACATGCACTAGTAATATGAAGGGTTGGGTTTGGATTCCTTCAATCTTAATGACTATGTAGTCAAGGTATAACCAAATATCTATAACAAGATTTATAAATTTCCTAATGAGGGGGAGAACCCTGGGCATTGGAATTTTAGTAATTATCCCAAATAGAGTGGGATATATGCAATCACAAATGAATTGCATATGGTCTATATACTTGAATATGTGTAATTTGGAGTAATAGTGAGAAATGGTAATCTTGCTATGAGGGGACCAATTCCTAATGGTAGGGAAGTAAGTTAAGGACATAAAGGCATCTGACAAGTAAGAAATCATAGTGAAGAGCTGACTTATTTTCCTTTAATTCCATTAAACTATCTTCCCAAGTAGATACTTATCCTTTCTCTAATAGGTGGAGTCAGGTTCTCTTCTATTTCATTTCTCTTCTATCATGAAATAGACATAGGAGACCCACCTAGGGTCAACATAAGATGTGATTGATGCTATAAAATCCTTATTAAAAAAAGTCATGATGATTCTTATCCCTTCCTTGAATTGTATAATTAGGATTTTACCATCATGGTTTCTCATTACATGAGTTCCTCTATCTAGCCATGGTCTTAAGATATTATCTAAGTTATTCTTAGTGGTCCATTAATTGATTGTAAGGAGGTATACGTGAGTCCTATGAGGCTTATAGTAGCCTTTAAAATCTACTTGAGCTATATAAGTAACCCTCTTTGATGTACCCTCTTTTATTATCCAGTCTCCATCTACTATACAATCAATAAACATAGGAGCTAGGATATCGATACAATGGAGTACCTATGGTTTGATAGATATGAGGTGAATCCAAGACATATAAATTGATAACAAATTTTCATGTTTACTTTGAATTACAAAAATTTATTGCTCATTGGGAGCCAATGGTTGTAGAACGTCGATCGCAAAGAAGATTTCAAACCATAGTTTAAGGCTCCTATGTCTAGTTTAGTGTCTTTGTAACATCTTCCTTTATTATAAATTGACAAGTAAACCTTTGTCTTGTCTCTATATTATTGTCTTGATGTATCCATAATTACTCAATTGGTTTGATTTCTCTTTAGCTATAGGATTTCTCCAAGTCTTTTTAGCTCTTCTCAAGGTGATTTTCAAATCTTTGGAATGTAATTATGATTCAATTGGGCAAGAATTAGGGATTTATGTTGGAAAACAAGGTTTTTTAATATATTTAATGGTGGAAGTGGTGAATTCATAAATTCACTCATGTTACTCCCACAAAAGTCATTTTAAAAGCTAGTTCTTAGTCTTTGAAAATTTCCTTCATTTCACACCATTGGATTGAATCTACGAGTGAGCATGGTCAATTGATATCAATCCATGAAGTATTTTATAATTAATCACCTTTTTTATGATTTATCCTCATTGAAAATTCTTCAACCATTTCACACCATCAGATTAAATCTTGCGATGAAGCACAAGCTATTGGATTTGGGAAGATGCATATGAAATAAGTCTTGAGCTTTGATAAAAACTTAGGCTAAAAGTCATTATACTAAGGTTTCATGTTAAAAAATGTGAAGGGGTCTTTTAAAGGGTCGATAAATACATCCCTCTGCTAAGCTAAAAGTTTAGACTATCTTAAATTTGACATCCTCATGAATGTCAAATATGTTTTCACGAACATCAAATGACGGGTACAAGGTTGTCAAATTTAAGCTCATCTAATGTCCTTAGACTATCTTAAATTTGACATCCTTTTGGATGTCAAAAAAATTCTCATGGATGTCAAATGATGAGTGCAAGGCTATCAAATTTAAGCTCATATAATATACTTAGAGGGATTATGCTTAAGCCTTGCAATCATGTTGTGTTAAAAAACACATTGTTCTCTAAGATGAAAGTATGCTCTTCAAGCCATGTGACCAAGTTTTTGGGCTATGTGATCCCTTAAGTCCTTTTTGATTTTCTACTTAAAATTTGACTAGGTTGTAAGCCTTTAGCCATTTTGCACCATCAGATCAAATCATGTGATGAAGTATAGACTATAAGATTTGTAAAGATGCGCACAACATAATGAGCTCCAAAATTTGATTAAAAATTAGGTTAAAATTCATGTTTCCTAAGTATATTTATGTTAAAAAACACATGGGGTTATTTTAAGGGTTGATAAATACATCCCTTTTCTAGGCCTCAAGTTATACTATGTTGAAAAGTCTTTAGTGATTTCACACTGTCAGATTGGATTTGTGAGCAAGCATGGGCCATTGATTGTGATCTATGTACTCGTCAATGATTGGTACCTAAAAAGAGAAATATTAGGGTTATACATAAAATAAGGAACTTAGACTTCACGTAGTTTCCCTTAAACATTTTTTGAAGGGTCACTTTCTCGATAAAGTGTCTTAACCAATTATTCTAAAGGGTAGGTTTCAAAAAAAGTTGAAGGGTTAGTTTGTTTTGGACAAAATGTCTCCAATAAATAATTACCAAAATAATTTCTTCTAAGGGAACTTTCTACCAAAGTGGACTAAGACAACTTTCCTGAAGGGACACTTCAAGAAACTCCAAAGGGTCACTTCAAGAAAGTGCCTAAAACTAGGTTTTCAAAGGGTATTTTGGGGTTTATGTGGGCCCATTTGCTTGCATTTGATTCACACTATCTAATTATATTGATAAATAAGACACCGAAGTAGGAGGGGTTAAGAAACCTGAATAATTCTTCCCTCTAACTTTTGAATTCAAAAGTTAGGGTTTTCTCCAATGGAAACCTAGCCTTTTTTATGTAACCTACAATTCAATCTTCAAAGGCAAACCATTAGCAAAGTTAATTCAAAAACATAATCATTATCATTAAGCATGTATAAATCATATCCCTTTCAAGTGGATGATCTTCAAATTCTAAAAAAGATAACCTCTTCAAGCAAGATTTCAAGGTTCAGTTGTTTTTAGACATTCATAAGGGTCCCCCATTTTCAAAAGAAATAAAGTGGGGGTGTGTTGATCCAATATGGCCTTCGCTCTATTCATGTCATCAAGATGTTTGGGGCATCCATCTTATATGATATTGATATACATAGTTTATATGATTTGATGACCACTCTAAACTATCATGTTTGAGCTTACATATGTACTTATAGATGAATTTTATCCATGATTATACATTACATAAGGTACTTGATATGTTATGTACTTGATATTTGTTTCTAACACATTCGATCCATGGTCCACTATGGAATGTATATGATAATTACTTATTATTTTCCTTTACACACTTCCTTGCATTATTTTGCCTTGATATTGTCTTGCTTCTTCAAGAATTTGAATATGCTCCATTGTATGTGGCCCTTGTACATACGATTGCCTTATTGGAAATTTAATATGTCAATGCATTCTATGGCTATTTGAATATGCCATTCTTTTCCATTATGGAAATTTGACTAAGTAATGTCCATTTGATTTTGTGACATTTGAACATGCCCATTATTTGTTATCTCCTTGAACCATTGCCTTTTGACTTGCTTTTGAGTGATCTTATGTGTATGATTGTTTGCTTGTTGAGTTTATACTTTTACCATATAGACATTGTGATGATATTTATAATTTATCTTAGGCCTAAATATGATCACATTAATTATATGACATTCAATGTTACATCTACCTAAACATATTTAATTCTATATGCTACATGGTCACATTCATAGATTTATAGTTGTATTACCCTTTTGAAGTGAGCTAACTACCAGTTTTATTTTTCCTTCACCTCAAAATGGTAGTATATTATTGGGGGCATGATTTGGAAGCATGTTATACACAATCACACAGTATATGGTACTTGCACTAGTTTTTAGATTCAATGAAGGCATGTTATATGGACATGGCTTTCACACATTCATAATTTTAAATTTAGTGGGGACATGCTTTAAAATCATGTTCTCCATAACTAATAAATTTTTAGCATCTATAGTTTATAATGGGGGATTTTTTTTGAAAAATGTACTACACATTGGTACTTATAATAGTTTTTAATTTATCCATATATAGTGGGGGCATGCTTTGGAAGCATGTCCTCCACACTTTCATAGTTTTATAAATTGGCCAAAACACATAATTGTATTATTTTGATACATATTTGTGAAAAAATTCTATACATGGTACCATTATTAGAATTATTTTCAACATGAGACAAATATAAGGTGCATATGTTATGCAACATGTGCCTAATATTTCAAAATCAAATTCAGATTTCAAAACTATTGCATGTCCTGATACACAACTAAATTTTAAAGAATTTAGCAAGCCAATCTACTATATTAGTTTTTTCACATTTTGGTATGGTTGGGGTGAATAAATCACTCAATCTTGACAAGTTTTCAATTTGAACTTGATCATACAAAATCACTAGGTTACAAGTATCATTGGGTTGCACAATTGAGCTAATCTTAACTACCAAGTGGTGACTCATTTTTCTCCAAATTTAGGGGCATGTGCCTTCCAACATCTCTCTTTATACCTATCTCCTTGGATATATGCACTTTAAAATAATTATATATGTATTTATCATAATCTCAATTTTAGAGCCTTACTATGATACATATTTTTCAAAAATAACTTGCAAATAAGTAAGGCAATTACATTGACACACAAGTGTACTCCTAAACCTTGATATTTTAATTTCAATCTATATAAAGTATTTTTGACCCATATTATATACATTGATTATACACTATAACATGTTCTTTGTTTTAGGTTAGTCACCAACAAATAAATCAAACATAGCTCCAAAAAAGCACTCAAATTCAACTTAAGTAAAGACAAGGTGTGTATACACACTCATGTACTTATTCCTTTCCTTTAAACTAGCAATTTCATTACTAGATTAAAGGGGTGATGGAACATAGATGATATTCTATGATTATGTAACACCTTATTATTATACACATGGTAAACTCACGACCCTAGATGTTCCTCTTAGTTATATACATGCCTTGCTTCCTCAATCCTTACAATTACTTTATCTTGTGCCCCTTGGCCTATCTCTTTGTTTGATTAGCCTTATAGTAATGACATAGACATCCCATCTTGCCCAGAATGATTAAAATGTACTTATCTTACACCTCTACAATTTTTTAGCTTGAGCCTACTCTCTTTCTCCCTAGACACTAATGTTCAGGTCAGATAATGGCATCAACATTACTATCCTAGCCTGACGAAAGTGTCTAGTTCCCTAAAGTCATCTAATTTTCAAATGAAACATATCATAATGTTCTACCTAAGTGATTTAATGTGATTTATATCCTAATAGGATTTATATAAATATAATATCAATCCTCACTCAATCCTTACCTAGAAATAAAACCAAAGAGCACTAAAGAAGCACTCAAGTTACCAAAATATTTCTTATTATACCCTAATTTGATATCAGTCAAATGAATAACCTAGATATAGGTCTAAAGAACTAAAATATTAGTCATAAGGTCATATTTTCCAAGTTACAAGACATGTCACTATTGTACTTGATTTAAGCATTGTATGATTCACACATAATACAACACCTAGGGGAGAAGTACATGATTCTAAGGCCCTATTCTAGAGTATTGGCTATGTAGGTAGTTTAATAGTGGGGTCATTGCAGTTCAGATCGACACTATGTGCCCACTAATCCATTTTACCCCAAGGTCATGTTAAATATGAAATGTTATATTTTTACCCAAGAGCAGTAGCCTATGACAGATCTAAATGCACTAGAGAAAAGACAAATCCAAACCTAGAAGCATCTAGGTGATTGCATCCTATTTCAGTGCATATTTTGCACAAGGCACTAGCATCAAACCTATACACTAGTGTCAACACAACTATCCTAAGCTAACATAATTGTCTAGAGAGATAGAAGCACTAGATCTAGAATATGAAAATTGATCTAGAACTATCTTCCTACCTAGTTTCCACCTATATTAGATCCAACACTATGTTAGCATTAGAAGTAGTTAAGCATATTTTTTAATGTCATTTGTATATCTAACATAGTTTTACTTTTCATTAATAGCCTATCTTAATTTTATAAATTTATCATATGGTACATATGATTTTAGCACATTAATTAACCCATTTTACATTTGATATTCATCCTTGTGCCCTATAATTTCTATAACCTTAGCCCTATCCACTAAATATGATCCTTATCCAAATTAGGGTTAAACAATTTCAACACATGTTTTTAGGGTTTTTAACCTTAAATCAAGTTTTCATACGCTTTTAAGCCTACCTAAAATAATGTTTATAATTTTCCATGGATGATCAAAGGGGTTTAGGCTCTAAATGCTTACCTATATGCATGTTGGCATGTTCAAAAGGCTTGTAATCAAGTTGTAGGATTTATTGATAAATTGAAAGAAATATACAAGAAGCATTAAGTCAAAATAAGAAGCATATAGGCCTACACCCATAGCTTGTGAGGTGAAGAAACATCAAGTTTAAAGTGTGAATAAGGAAATCAAAATAAGTATTTAGGTTTGTAATATAGTGTCAAATGTTTTCATGATGATGTTATAGAGTTTCATGGATCTCAAGCTTCCAAAACCTTCACATGAGTCTATGAGGGAGATGATTTAAAAATGTTTAAATTATTTCTTGAGCTATAAAACAAGAATATTGTAGGTCTATGAGGGTTGCATGATCTTTATAACATCAACAAAATAATGCAAAGCCTCTTCAGTCATATTAAGTAGTTAAATAACCTAGTAAATAGTTGAAAAGCTGCTCATTAAAAAGTGTAACCTCATTAATGTAACTAGAATTGATGAAGACATGTGTCTAAGGTTCTAGATAGATGAGTCATACCATCTCAAGACCTATTTTGGTACAAAATACCTAGAAAGGGATCGAACCATAGATAAAATTTCAAAACTAGATATATTCTCTCCAACCATGTATGCCTAGGAGGAAAGTGGTGAGTTCAAGACTTATTAAGGTAAGAATATGAAGTTACTCAAGGAATTTAGCAACAAGTGAAGGCCATTGACCAAATCTATCTGAGCCAACCTTCTCAAGGAGACAACTAGAATGAAGATAGGTTGTTTTTCCACTACTATGCTTGAAATTGGTTTCTTCTCTTCCACACATGTAGAAATTAATGAAGTTAGTTCAAAGAAATTAATTCCCTTCTTTTTCTCTCACTACTTTTATTATTCTATACATAACTATTGATGGGATGGAAAAAGGATTCTTCATATATTATATTATAACTCTCTACTATTTGCGCTTTGTAATAAATTCTTATAGCCTTGAATTATTAATAAAATATTAATTTTTCTCTCTTTCCTCTTACTATCTCACTATGTGTTTTGAATTCTAGTTTCATTTTTTGGATTTAAGTCTCTTTTGATTCATTTGATATCAATTTTAGATGCATTTCAAATTTTTTTATCTCAATATTTTTATCATGCCTATATTCTATCATGTTTGTGAGAGTTTTACAGCTAAAAATCAAACTTCTTTAGGTTTTTTTGTGCTAGTAGGATCAACTAGGAGTGCTCAATAAACTATTGGTGCATTATCAAACTATTTATTTTTAGTTATAAAAACTCTTGTCCCATCAAGAAGTGTAGTAATAGTTTGAGTTAAGATTTAACAAATAGATTTTTAGACCTGTGGGCTGATCTTATATTAGTTTCACATAGTTTAGGAAGGCAACTAGCCTTATTTATAAGTTCATCCCAAGGAACTAAGGTCCCACACCTTTGGGATGTCCCCATTATTGTAGTGAATCATCTTATCGATCAAATGAGTGCAACATTAATATGACAATAGGTTTTTGACATGCCTAGTGGGAAAATCAACTCCATTGAGTGAAAATTTTTAAAGATTCTTAGATAATAACTTGGTGATATTATTTTCAAGTTGTAGATTTGAAGGAATTAATTAAGCACCTGGTAACTCCATAACTTATTGGTTTTCAATGAGACCTATGATTTTTTTGCCAAGAGTGGAGATAAGGGATTTTTCAAGAGGCAAGTATTTTTGTATTAACTTAATTTTTATCAAGATAACTAGAAGGTCTATGTCAACTCTTTCAAGACCCCAAATCTCACCTCTTACAAGGTCCCAATCTACACCTCCTTTTGTTATATTTTCTAAGCTAAGAGAAAGGATACTTCTAATAAATTTCATGGCCCATAAAATAAATTAGATTCTTGTTACTTTTAATGGAGGCATACCTCTTTACCTTTGCCAACTTGATGAAACTTTGGTTACTTCCTTTAAGAGTGTACCTTAATTTATTGGTGAAAATGCATCCACTCCTATAGAACATATATAAGATATTGCCAATATATGTTCAGTCCACAACATTTTAGATGATAATGTGGCTATAAGATTACTTTATTATTACCTTAAGGGAAAATCACTTCAATAGTATATGGGATTACATATTAATTCCATACACAATTGTGATGAAATGGGAGAGAATCTTTGTAATAAATTTGAGGATTAGAGTGATCACCTATCACTAATGGAGTAACTAACTACTATCACGAGATATCCTCATGAAGTTATGGTGGAATTCAATTTTAGATTTCATAAAACTTGGGATAGAATTCTGCCATTTTCAAACCTTCTCCAAGTACTAAATTATTATAATATTTGAAAGCCTTGAAAAGTGATGTGGCTCTCATGATTTAGTCTATGGGAGGAACTATCTTGCCTGATGCATATGAGGTGGCTATAAGAGCTGGGAATTATATGATACAAGTTAGAAAGATTGATCCTAGGCCACTAATGCCCCTTTTTCCTGAGCCTCCACCCAAATAACCCATTAATAAACCCACCTTGGTACCTCTTTCTTTAATAATAATCCAACCAACACCATACACCAATGAGTTAAATGAGGTTAAGACCTTACAAAATAATTTTGGAAATGAAATAGTAACCTCTAAGAGGTAACAATCTCAACAAATTAGACCTTATCAACCTTTAAATTAAACATATTAGCCCAAGAGGGATCCTTAATAAGCTAATTCCCAAAGATAAGGCCAAATAGGCTATACTAGACCTTTCAATACTCAAAAACTAGCTATTGTAAGTAATTCCAAGGCCATTGTTCTTTACCAAAACAACCTTATATTAGATTATAAATGGTGTTACCCATGTAACCAGCACCATAACCAAAATTATTGTACAAATGGGGTTATTATCCAAGATTTTATGGTTCAAAGTGAATTTGTAACTCAAGAGAATCAAGTGGAATTAATGGTGAAAGGGGAAGAAGCTCAAGAATAAATAACAAGGGAGTCTATCTTTTTGAATTATAAAGAAAGAATTTTTTTTGGTGTGAATCTAGATGAAGTATTAAATAGGGGAAGTAATCCATTTTCATATACAATAATATCTAATAAGAGAGTAATGAAGGGAGAGCCATATTCTATAGCTCATCAAGCCTCCACCTCCCAAGTTCCACATGAAGCTACTAAATAAAAATCAACTATTGGGACCTATTAAATGCAAGTAAATTAGGTTTTTCAAAAATAAAATTAGCCCAAAACTAACTGACAACCAAGAGAAGATGCTAATATCCTTAGATTTTAATCAAAGGGAGGACAAGTCCCTTTTAATATAGTAGAACAAATGAAGAGGATAAATTTGAACATGACCATGTGGGAGGCTCTTTATATTCCTTTTCAAAGGTATTTGTTACAAGAATCCTTAAGGAAATTTAATCTCCATGGACCAACAAATAGTGCATCATCTATTCTTAACAATTTGTGCCAACTAAGAGTGAAAATTCAAGTAAGGTAAACAAACCACCTCAATTGTATATTTCTCTCATCATTGGAAAGCATATTCTACACAAGTCCATGATATATTCAAGGGAAAGTAATTCAATTATACCCAAGGTAGCTGATATTTTAGTCATTGAATACATTAAAATATTAAAAGTGGTTATGCAACTTGATGGTACTACTATTAATATGGTAGTAATAACCTCAATCTTACACTTCATGCATTCCCTAGCCTTTCCATCTTTTAAGACATTTTAGTCGTTGACCTTCCTCCTTATTTTTATATATAACTTTCTAGAGATATTATTATAAAAAGAGGTGGGTATTTATCTTCTTATTGGCCCCATACACTTATTAAGAATAGGTATGGGATAAGGGTAACCATCAAAACTGATCCTATATCCAAATATCACATTGAGCCTTATATGCTTAATCTAATGAACATGAATTGTACTATGTTTGATCAATAGGAGAATGGTGTCCTTCATAAGGCTATTGCATCTTTGGGATAAGTTCTAGATATCTTACTTGATGATTGGGAAAAAGGATGCTATGAGTTTAATAATTTTAATAATGTGAAATAAAAAATATTGGGAACCTATTGTATTCATGAATAATATTATATTATACCTAACATTTTGGATCCTTAATAAGATCTTGATATAAGTTTTTATCCTTAAAAAGATCTTAATGAAACATGGTAGCTATAATTTGATCTCATTAAAGAATTTGAGGCTTTTAGTAGGCCAAAAATAACTAGATAGTAGAATAAGGATATTGATGGACTTGTATTAGTTAGAATTCAATTTGACACACCTAAGTACATCATGAAAAATTAGGAACAATATGCAAAATTAGTGGAAGAGGTTTATTTTTATTCTAAAAATTAGTCAAGGGTGAAAGAAACTTATGGTGATTAGATTTTTACAACTGAATACTAACAAGTTGATTAAAAAGTTAGTGAATTTGGAGAGAATTTTAAATATGAATGATCAGCTAAAAAATGAAATAAGGAACATGAATATCAAAGAGGAAGACTATGAGAAAGTGGCTATCTCAAGGGACAAACATTTAAAAATGGGAAAGGTATATTCCAAATTTGAAAATCAAGAGTTTGTTGATCTTTTCAAAGAATATAATGACATTTTTCATGGAACTATAAAAACCTTAGAGGTTTTTATTTTGACTTAGGCTAATTAGAAAAACACTACCTATCTCAGTCAATAGGTTGCACCTCAAGCCATGCTTTTAAGGTCTTGTTATAACTATATACATAGAAGTTTATATTTTTATCATTTTTCTAAGTGTTTTTACATAAATTTTTTGTTGTCTTTTGCTTTCTTGTTATGTGTTTTGAGGTATTTTTAGTTGATTTAGAGGTTAAGATAACAAGTTTTAATTATGGTTGCACTTTCAACATGAATTATTTTAAGGTTTTAGTGACTCTTATGCCCAATGGCCTTGTATAAGGCTATTTTATCCTTGCTTAGTAGGAAAGAAACCCATATAAGTCACAATTTTTTTTGACTTTTCAAGTCACCTTGATTTATTATCACTTCACAATCTGGGAATAGGAATTCTTATACAAAAACCGGTTGAGCATGAGCTTAATGGTACCTTAATAGTGCCCAACTTGGCTTAAAATTAGGTATGTTAATAAATATTAAGGTTTATCACACATTTTATTGTTTCAATAAGGTCTTATGTGCATTTTTAAGGTCATTAATTCATATTGACAAGGCTTGTTTGATGACTAAAGGTAAAAAGTACTTTTCAATGTGAAAATAAATCAAAAGAGTCTTATACCAATTCATAAAACCATAAAAAGGGGAGAAACATTAAAAATTAGGACATAAAATTAATTTAGAAGTATTGAAATCCTTAAATAACCCTAGATCTGTACATATTATTCATAGGTTTTTATAGGTTTCATGGAGTTTCTTTAATCTTTTACTCTCTTGTGACATCTAAAGTGCCATATTAGGAAGGTTTTAGGTCTATGAATTAGCAAATAAATGTTTCAAAAATTATCATAAGGATTCCTATATAACTTTAGACTTTTTGAAAGATTTCTTGACTAATCAAGAACCAAATTATATGGATTCAATCCTCTTCCAAGCATCATGAAGTCTGTAAAATGTTTCAAGGGGTTTTCATGAAGATAATAACATGTTTCAAGTTTGTAAGTATATAGGGCCTTGTTGAGAGTCTAAAAAATAACTAGCAAGGTTGGGAAGAGTCTATAAGTGGTCAGAGATAAGGTTTCAAAATTTGTATAGCCTTCAAGGATAAGGGATGAATTTTATAAGCTACCCAATGAGTTTAGAAACTTGAGTTACAGGTATGTTATAGGTTTGAAGGATCCTTTTAAGGATATAAATCATGAAATATATTTTTATAAATTTTAATAAGAATGTATATGATTGGTTGAAGGCCCTTAAGAAAATAAAATGAAGTTTTAGGGATAATAAACAAGTTATAGGGGTTGTAGTTGACCAACTATCATGTTCTAATTAGGTCTCTCCTTATGCATGATGCATGGGAAATCATGGAAGAGTCATTGAAAGTATTGAAACATATATTAGTGTTTTTAAAACTCCATGAGAGTGAATAAAGTATGTAGATATTATAAATCCCTACAGATAGTCTTAATACTCATCTAAAAACCCTAACCCATGATAAATAGTTTTGATGATTCAAGAGATTTTAAGAATTTAAAGGGGGAAGTGATTGAATAAGGTCATTATTGAACCATATTATCAAGATATCCATATAGACTAGGCACTAAAATAGAGGATGGAAATACTAGTACCAAAACTCCATACAAGTCTATGAGGTATGCAAGCACATGATAATAACCTTTAGGACTATAATGGAGATTCAAAAGTCTTTGAGATCACCTAATGAAAATGTATAGGTATATAGGAAAGAGGTGAAAGACTATATGACCATATAAATGATAAAAACAAATATTTCCATTATATAAACCTTATATAGGTCTATAGGCAAAGAATAATACAATGAGTTTTGATTTTACAAGGTTTATCAAGGGTTTTGAGATTTTAAATCATGTTGTAGGTATTGGTTTTAAGATCCAGGTATCCAAAAATTTTCAAACAAAAATATTACTCACCATTTAAACCTCTCTTATCCTCATCAAGTTAAAAAACCCAATAAGTCTTAATGTCTATATAAGGAAGGTCTTCAAGGCCTCAAGCAAGGTTATAAGTCTAAAGGTGGGTCTTATTAAATATTTTAGAACATGTTGAGATGGTTATAGGTCTTTGGATAGAGTTTTAGTTTTATTTTTTATGATGGTCAGACAAATCAGGCAAGGGTTCATGAACTTAATAGTCCTCAAGAAAATAGCCTACAGGCCTAAAATTAGTAATAAAGGTTACATAATTATATTTAAATACTATACCAAGAAAATTTGAGTGATGAAAAGAATCATATAGACTTATACACATATTAAAAGGTTTTTATTTAATTAAGAAGGTTTTGAACTTTAAAAAACCATCCTATAGGCCTACAACTATTAAGGAAGGTTACTTGACCCTTCATACAAGGATTCAAGGTTTCCACATGTGTTTTCAAGGCACTTTTGTAGGTTTTTAAACCTCAAAGAAATTTTTCATAAGATCCTAATCCTACCTATAGTTTTGTTTGTAAGTTTACATTGTTAATCAAAGGATTTTAAGATCTAAAATCCTACTTACAGGCCTACAAACTTATGCAAAAGGCTTGTAAGCAAGTTATAGGATTTATTGATTAGTTGAAGGTAAGAGACAAGAAGAAATAATTCAAAATAAGAAACATATAGTCCTACACCCATAACCAGTGAGGCGAAGAAACATAAAATTTTAAGCATGAATAAGGACATCAAAATAAGTCTTAATGTCTATAATATAGTGTCAAATGATTTCATGATGATGTTACAGAGTTTTATGGATCTCAATCTTTCAAAGCCTTAATGTATGTTTGTAAGGGAGATTATATAAACATGGTTTAATGATTTATTCAGATATAAAACAAGAATGTTTTAGGTCTATGATATGTTTCATGATCTCCATAGCATAAAAAATATGCAAAGCCTCTTCAACCTTATCAAGTAGTCACATAGCCTACTAAATAGTTGAAAACCTACTCCTCAGAAAGTGTAACCTCCTTCAAGTGACTAGAATTGATGAAGACATGTATCTAAGGTTATAGGTAGGTGAGTTCTACCATATAAAGACCTATTTTTGTGTGGAATACCTAATGAGGGATATAACCATGGAGAAAATTTCAATACTAGTTATATTCTCTCTAACCATGTATGCCTAGGAGGAAAGTTGAAAGTTCAAGACATATAAAGGTAATAAGACCAAGTTACTTCGAGAATTTAGTAGAAAATGAAGACTATTGACCAAATATAGCATGAATAACCTTCTTAAGGAGATAAATAGGATGAAAATCATATGTTTTCCCACCACTATGCTTGAAATTGGTTTATTATCTTCCACACATGTAAGACTTAATGAAGTTAGTTGAATGAAGTTAATGCCCTTATTTTTGTCTCACTACCTCTATTATATATATTCATATACAATAGTTAAAGAGTCCTTTTTCATCCCATATATATATATATATATATATATATATATATATATATATATATATATATATATATATATATATATATATATATATATATATATATATATATATATATGAATATTTATGGGATGAAAAAGGACTCTTTAACTATTGTATTACAACTCTATGTTATTTGATATTTGTAACGTAGAATTATAACTTGAATTATCAATAAAAGATTGAATTTTCTCTCTCCTCTTATTGTACCATTATGTGTTTTTAATTATATTTATATTTTGTGTATTTCAATATATTTTGATTGATTTGAGATCAATTATAGATGCATTTTAGTCTCTTTTGGATCACTTTGAATAAGATTATAGATGTTACAACCCTTATGAAAATTTATTTCTTCATCATACCTATATTTTAGTGTGATTGTGAGAGTTTATTAGCTAAAAATTCATCTTTTAGAGGTTTCCTTGTGTTAGTAAGAGAAAGCAAGAGTGCTCACTAAAATTTTAGTGCATCACTAGACTCTTTATTTTTAATTTTCCAAACTCTTTTCTTGACAATAAGCTTAGTAATAGTTTGAGTTAGGGTTTAGAAAATAATGTTTTAGACTTAGGGGATGATATTATATTAGTTACACCTAGTTTAAGATGGAATAAAATATTATCCAGAGGTTCATCCAAAGGATCCATAGTCCCACACCTTGGGGATGTTCCCATTGATGCAATGAATCATATTATTAATCATAGAGGTGAAAGATTCACATGATAATAAAATTTTGGCATGCCCAATGGGACATTTAAATCCATTCAATAAAGGGTTTTGAATATTTTAAACACTAAACTTGGTGTTATTCTTGGTAAGTTACAGATTTGAAGGCATTTCTCAATTACCTAAAGACTCCACATGTTACTTGTTTCTAATTATATTTATGATTTTATGCCAAGAGTGGAGACAAGAACTTATTTAAGTGGTAATAATTTTTAGTTTTATGAATTAACTTAATTTTCATCAAGAAGGAGAACTAGAAGGTCTAAGTCACCTCTGTCAAGACCCTAAATCTCACCTTGTACAAGGTCCCAATCTACACCTCCTTTTGGTAGATTTCCTAATCCAAGAGAAAGGCTACTTCTAATACCATTCATGGCCCATCAAATAAATCATATTTTTTTACTTTCAATGAGACAACCCTATTTCACTTACCCAACATGATGAAATTAAATTTTATTCTCTTAATATTATACCTTACTTTATCAATGAAAATTCAACCACTCCTATGGAGCACATACAATATATTGATAAAATATGTTCAATTCACAACATTGTATTTGATAATGTGGATGTGATATTAATTTATACTTATTTTAAGGGAAAATAACTTAAATGGTATAGGACATTACATCCTAATTATATACACAATTGGGATGAGTTAGGAGAGAATATTTGTAATCAATTTGAGGACAAAAGTAGTCACCAGTCACTAATGGAGAAGTTAACTACTATCAAGAGATATCCTCATAAAGTCATGTTGGACTATAATTTCAGATTTAAAAAAAATTGAGATAGAATTTCACCACTTATCAAACCCTCTCCAAGTACCATATTCTTATACTATTTACGAAACTTGAACAGTGATGTGGTTGTCATGATTTAGTCCATAGGAGGAACTATCTTGCCTGATGCATATGAGGTGGCTATAAGAGTTGAGAATTATTTTATACAAGCTATAAATATTTATCCTACACCACCAATTCCCCTTTTTCTTGAGCCTCCACCTAATCAACCCACCTTTTCACCTCTTTCTAAAATAAGTAGCCAACTAACACCAACTACTACCCCTAATAATGAGTTTCATGAGGTTAAGACCTTACTAATTTTTTTTTGGAAATGAATTAGTAGCCTTGAAGAGGAAAAAATATCAACAAAATAGACCCTATAAACCTTTAAATTAAACATATCATCCCAATAGGTAGACCTATCAAGGCAATGCCAAAGGATAAAACCAAATAGGCTATACTAGACCTTTTAACACTCAAAATTTAGTTGTTGTAATTACTTCCAAGGCCATTTTTCCTATCCAAAACAACCTTGTACAATAATATGAATGGTGTTACCCATAAAACCATCCCCATAAAAAAATGCTTATCCAAATGGGGTTATTATCTACGATTTTATAGTTCAAAGTGCATTCGTAATTCAAGAGCAATAAGTGGAATCAACTGTGAAAGGGGAATAATCTCAAGAACAAATAAAAAATAAGTATATATTTTTGAATTGTGAAGAAAATTATTTTTGTGGTGTGAATATGGATTAGGTAGTAAATAGGGGAAGTAATCCAATTGCATATAACACAAGATCCAAGAAGAGAATAATAGAGGGAGAGCCATCTTACCCAACTCAACAAGATTCTATCTCCCAAGTTTCACATGAAAATACTAAAGAAAAAATTCTTTTTGGGACATCTCAGACACAAGTAAATCAAACTATTTGAAAATAAAATCAACCCTAAACTAACCAGCATCTAATATAAGATGTTATTTTCCCAAGATTTTAATCAAATGGAGGCCATGTTACTTTTAACATAGAATAAAAAATGAAGAGTACAAATCTAAATGTGACCATATGGGAGGCTCTTTTTATTCCTTCTCAAAGGTATTTTATACAACAAAACTTAAATTAAATTTCATATTCATGTATTACATTAGCTATTCCTACCAATTTATGTAATCCAAAGAATGAAAATGTAAGTATAGTAAGTAAACCACCTCCATTTATATTTATATCATCATTGGAAATCATATTTTACATAAATGTGTGATAGATTTAGGGTCAATAAATTTAGTTATACCCAATAAGGTAACTAATATGTTAGACATTGAATACACTACAATCATAAAATGGGTTATGAAACTTGATGGTACTACTTGTTTATAATTTGGCCTCCAAGGCCAAATTTCAACCCCTATAATCAAAAAATTATTCATGATACCCATAAAAGCCTATTAATGGTGATTTAAATTCCTTATGATGTCATATTTTTGTCTCATTTTAAGCTTTATAACACCATTTAAGGTATAACTATATGTGATACACACTGCTTGAGAGATCTTCATAAGATAACCTATTTTGGGGTCTTTGGATGATGTTATAATTGTCATCATGGTACTTTAGTAGAGGTTAATGTAATGGCCTAATCTTTGTTTTAAAAAATTAAGGTTCTTTAGCAGAGGTTAAGGTGATTTGGAGAGTTTAAGGTTTTTATTCCTCATAGTGATTATGTTTATTTTAAGCCACTTATTATGATAGGATATTTTTTAGCATGATATAGGGGTGTATAAGTCTCATTTGAGTCATAAAATGAGGTCTAATAATGTATCTAAGGTTGTATTCAATGGTATACTTATTCAAACCTATTTTAAGATTTAATTATCCCTCCAAGTCATCAAATGCACCCTTCAAGCATGTAATTGAGGAAACCTTACATTTATAAATCTCTTTAGAGAAGGTGTCATGTTAAAATAAGGGGTCTTAAATGGTATAATAAACATCCCAAGTCATGATAAGATGATCTTATGTGCAAGAAGAGGCCTCTTTAGAAGTCAAATGATTTCCATCCATCAAAAGGATGCCACCCATGTGAAGATATGACCTTTCAGTTTCCCCACATATAATATCTAATTTGAAAGCATATTTTACCTCTATTTTCCCTCCTCTCATCCTCTAATGACATTTCAAGATCTTAAATTTGAGAAAATGCAAGAAAATTATAGGTTACAGGTGCTTTAAGACTTATATGAATATGTATAGTATGATATTGATCATAGGAGGTCATAAATATGTAGATCAGACTTAGTTTATAAATTATATGGAATAATACATTATTTATCAAGTTAAATAAGTCAAAAATTTACCCCCTTCTTCCATTGAGCTCCTAGGTAGCTCAAAAAAACTAGTCAAGTTTTTAATCAGTATGAATAGGAGAGATAAGGTGAGGACCTAATACTTTAGTCAAAGGAGGGGATGTTAGTTGGATTAAATTTTATAGAATTTTTATAATATTTCCTCTCCCTCATTTATGAACAATCACTAAGAAGGTGAGGGCTCACTATGTTTTCTCCATCTAGATAGGGTTTTAGTTTACTTCATTTTCTCCATTTTTGAGCATGATGAAAGAGGAATGGAAATTCAGGTAGCTTCTCAGGGGTCCAAACAAAATTTATAAACCATAATTAAGCCCCATTTCATATATGTGACCTCATGGAGATAAGAAAGCTTCTTGTGGAACTACCTATAGGTTGACAATAGTAGGGTTCTTGAGATTTTAGGGGTCTCTAAAAGTTACAAAGTCTTGGTGAGGTATTAAAACTATTCCAAAATTCCTTAATGATATGAAACAATGGATCTTCAGTGATTCCATAGATCTAAAACCCATAAAATGGTCATTACTCATAGTTTCACATGCAATCAAGTGGTTTAGGTCAAAGTAATGAGTTTACAAACATACCTAAAGGTTTACAACATAATATTTCTAAGGTTTTACAAAGTATAATGAGATATTTCATGAGTTTTTAGGTAAGATTCAAGAGAATACAATATTTGGGACATAATAGACCAGGTTTTGGTAGGTATTTGTATACTTTAGAGTTTTCATGATGGCTTAGATTCGATCAGTGAATCTTCATCCCTTCTTTATGACTTGCAAATTAGTTTTCAAAGATTAAACTAGGTGTCAATCCTAATTAAGGAGATATGTATATTAACTATAGTAATGAGCCCTCACACATTTTATAAGTAACCAAGTTAATTTTAGCTTCAAGATCATCTGATTACAAAGATGAACATTATTTGAAGGTTAAAAATGTTCCTTGTAAAGTGGATAAAATCCCCCAAGAGTGTTAGGCCATAATCATGTCATGAGATTGCATGAGTGAGGGATAAATATGGTATGTATACCATATTATAAGTTTGAGTGTAATGAGGTGTTATGGAAGGAAAAATAGGCATAAAAAAAGATTGAAAAGACTTGTTTAAGAGACCTAACTACCTTATAGAGTCTAAGAGAGATTTTCAGTGCCTTGGGAGTTGTGATTTGAAAATATCAATAGGGAATGATCCATACTAAATTTTTTTATTCATTATAACTTGAAGAAATTTCCCCAATAGACTTGACTAAAGACATCAGAGGCACTCTAAGAAGGCAAGCATGCACACAACCATACACAAGCAACTTAGTGAGGCTCAAGGTAGTCCAGTAGGTAAATTTTGGGTTTAAAGAGAAAATATTAGTTTAGAGTTAAGAAAAATTATTAAAATAATCATCCCACTTAGATAAAGGAAGATTGAAGGATATAGGTCATAGTACAAGTTTTTATCATCTCATAGTAATGGGCTTACAAGGCACTTAGTGGATTATGAATAAGGTGAGGACTAAGTGGTTAATCAGGCCTATCCTGATGAAGTAAAAGACATAGATAAGATTATATAAATGAAAGGATAATTGTATAATAGGTCATGATGGTTCAGATAGACTCTAATAAAGTTAGATCCACTCAAAAAGGGAGACTCACCTTCTCAGACAATTAAGAACTCAACTGTCACCTATAGTACATATTAAGAAAGTAGAGTACTATGTGTTAGATGGGTCAGATAAAAGATTAAAAAGGTATATTTCATTGAGATAACCCATGCATTATTTTTCCATTAATTAGTGAATTCATTTTACTAAGAAATATAATGTCTAAACCTCACCTCACCTTTCATAGCTCAAGTAAACCTAGTTGCCACCTGTGGGCAATCATGAGAAAATAAAGGAGACCAAGTGTGAAGTGTACTAGATAGAGAATAAGAGGTCAAACCAAATGAAGGGAACCAAATAAATATGTTTCCATCACTAAAGAGATCTTGACAAAGATCCACAGTCTTGATAGAGATTTATATGTCTAATGAAGAATTTTTAGCTCTACCTCCAAAAATGCATTCAAAATATTCTCTCTAACATTAAAATTGAAGCCTAAAGGGAGTCAAGTAGGGTCATGGAGATATTAAATTTATCATAGATAGGTAAGGACATATGTGTTAGGGTTACATAGGTACCTAAAATGAAAAGGTAACTCTCACACATTCAAAGTTCATAAGAACTCCTATAGGCATGTAAGTAGAGTGAAGAGGATATGTGTGGAACCCTGCATAAAGGTTTGTACAAGAGAAAATAAAGTCCCTAAATTTTTTTCTAAGTTTTATAAATATATCCATTTTATTATTTGTCCCTTTGAGACATTAGAGAGCCTTGATAGGCTAGTTAGGCCTATTAGGCCTAAATAAGAAGTTACAGGTAAGGTCATGAGAAGAAGAGTTAAAGTATATTAAACCCTACATAAAATTGAAATATAAGATTTAAAATATGTTATCTCACTTTTTTAATAAATATTCATAGTGTTTTCATTGAATTGGTTTATTCTTTGGAGGCAATAAGAGCCTAATGGCTTAATTAGGCCTAAATAGGCAATCACAAGGTTGTGCATAAAAATTGGAGATAGATGAATGTTTAGGGAGTGTTTGAGGGTTGAAACCATCAGATAGGTAGGATAAACATGTCATATGGTAAGTATGTAAGTTTGGGACTCAGACCATAGGAGAAAAATCAATTTTTAGGCCTCTAGGGCCAAACTGACTTAAAGACTCAAGAACCCTAGACAAGAGCTAAGGAGATCTGTAGACACTTAGAGGAGTAGATAAGGAAAAAAACCATGAAATTTTTTTTTGGGTTATAATAAACAAATATTAAATTTTATAATTCCAACAAAACAAGTTTTTCTCTCTTACACCTCTTTTCTCTCTTGACCTCCTAAAATGCAGGGTTGTGAGCCTGAGAGTAACTTTTTTCATGTTAGAACTATATAAATTAGATTCATAGGGTCAAAAATATCTATGAAAGGTTTAATGAGGTTGTATACTCAAACTTCTTGGAGTTGTCTTTACATTGAAAGTACTTATGGATATAAATAATTGTTAAGAGATCAGGCCACTCTAAACCTACCAAAACTAGTCTTAAGGACCCTATGGAGGAAATAGTGAAGAATTTTTATCCAAATGAATTGGAATGGATTTGGAGACACATGAAAATCATATTTCAATATGAGAAAGTCATAGTTAGGCCATTGGTTATATGGAAACCTATACAGATTCATCACAAACCATACTTTTGTAGGGTTTTACAGTTAAAATAGATTTATGAGCATGTTAAACATTTTTAGGTAATTTATGAGGGTATTTTGGGATGTATTTCATGTTTATAATTCATAAAAATCTCTCAAATATTCCTATAAAGGGTTATACAGGTATGACCAAAAGGGCCAACCCAGAAAGACTAGTAAAAGGTGACCTAGTCACCTAAGTAAGCAAAAGTTACTAGTGTGTAATATTGAGAAGGCACATATCATGGTGTAACATGTTTATTAATACCTAAGACACACTAATTTACACATCCCCAAAATATTATGTAGGTTTCATGGCCATCCAATAAATAAACATTAAGTGACTAGGCTAATTGCCTAGTAGTCCTACTTGGTCAGTTAAGAGAGATGTTTTTTGGGGTGAAGGGTTACTAGGTGATTAAATGTAAGGTCATAAAAAAAATGTAACTAACTAATTAAGGTGATAAGAAAAAATTCACACCCATAATGGAGGATGGAGTATTTTATTAAGCGTAGTCAACATGTAAAAGGGGAAGGTGGGATACTTAGTGATCTATGGAGGCTAATTAAACCATAATGCCACATTTCTAACTACCAAGAGAATAAGTGATTGAAAAAATTAGTGTGTCCATGAATTTAATGAGGTCAACTAAAATTGAATTAGCCTCCACCACTCTATCTCAATTCCATACTCTCATTGAAGGACACCAATTAGTCAAGGTAATGCATGGAGAGATGAGGGGACTGTTATGGATGTTTTAACTATTTTTTGAGTGAATTAGGGTCATCATGACATATTTTCCAATTCTCCACATCAAATTATCTTCTAGATCTTTCTCATGTTCTATAAATTGAGGTTCTAAGGCCATCATAATTATCCCTTGATTGGGTATGAGGAAACTCCAACTAAGTTTGTACATTGTAAACCTCTTGAACTAATGAAAGGACTATTTCAACTTCTCTTACTATCTATTGTGTCATATGCCTGTTGATTGAAGTCTTATTTCCCTAAGTAGATCCTTATTCTCACATAGTTTCTAGGAGATTGGTTTATGTAGGTCATATGATGTGTTAAACTGTTAGTGACTATGCTTGAAGTGAAATATGGTTGGTAGTATCTCAAGATAGACCTCTCATCCATCACATTTAATTTTTATCCATCTACCATAACCTTCATGTGAATTACTTTTAATAGAAGCCTTTAGAAAGGTTCATGTATTTTTCATTAGTGTTGATTAAGGTCAAATAGAGTGGATAAATCATATTGGTGCATCACCTCTAATAGTATAGGTTTTAATTCATGCATTTGTGTATCTCTTTTCATCACTAAGTTATTAGTCTTGGTAATTGAGCTCAATTGATGCTTTAGGGGAGCTATCCCCATAAACTAGAGTTTAGTCCATCCATAGGTCACCCATAGCCTTGGACTAATCCTATATTACCATAAAATTAGAGAGGTCTAAAAATTATTCTCTTAAGGGTGTAGTTTGGTGAGTTAACAATTTTGGCATGCCTAGTGGGACCAAGATTCAAATAATTAGAGAACTCACTTGTAACATTTTATTGATCTCAGGAAGCTTCAAGCACTCTAGTGGCAGATTTAAAGTCAAGATATCATGCCAAGGGTCATTAGAGGGTTTCCATTTAAGGGTAAGAACATCTTGTTATTTATACTTCACTTTATTATTAATTTTGCCTCATAATGTCTGATGGATGGATATGGAGATAGTTTCTATGTTATACCACCTTATTATCTCTAAAATGAACCCTATCAATCATATCATGACCCATACCAACCCTATGTTCCTTATCACCAATAACATGTTGTCCCTTACTAGTCTTATGTTTAACCTCCTCAACCCTTATATAAGCCTCTCCCCACCACAAGTCCACCTCTTTGGTAGGCTACCTATCCTCCTGATCAGTCTTAGCAAGGTCATGGTGCTCCTAGTCAACATAGCCATGTTCCAATCTAGTCCATTTCAATCCTTAAGCAAACTCTCTTGAGTTATGAGAGATACATGGTTGGGACTTATACACATAAGGGGTATGATCAAGAGGTTCCTAGTAATTTCATTAAGAATGTTAGAGACTCATTGGAACAAATCTAGATAGAATGGGAAGCGATTATGAGGGAGAATCAATCAAGGCCAACTAGTGATATGTTAGACATAGGTGGTCTAATTTCAAGTATAGAGTATAAAATCTTGGTTCATGAGGGGAAACAAATCTAGAGTCATCAATCTCATTTTCCCTTCCCCATTCCATATTGGTCCTTTTTTTATCAGCCCATCCTTCCTCAAAAGATTGAGTTTGATGAGTGTCAAAACATTCTAAGCTCCCCACCAACTTATCAAGCCTTCCCTACTTGGAAGTCTATTCAATAAACTATGTAAAATAGGGAAGAAGTGTTGTTGAGAGGACTAAATGTCATGACTCAAATTAGACTAGGTAGGGCCATTATGTTCCTAATAATCTTGAGGAGATATTTAATCAGATGAGACTTGAATTTGAAGCTCACATAGATAGAGAAGTTGAAATTGAAAATGAACACTTATCTCAATCAATGGTAGTAGCAAGAGAAATGCAATCTTAGTATAATGTGCCTTCATTCATTCCCCAAGTTGAAACACATGTAATAGAAAAATCTCCTAAATCCAAGGTTCCAACTTAGAAATAAGTAGTGGAGTCATGGGGAAAATAAGATGAGTCAAGCCTACACCATGATGTTGAAGCTAAAGAAAAATAAAACCATTCAATCTCCATCCCTCCCTCCACAAGAGTCCAAATCACTCCCATAATATAGGTCCATTAAATATAATATGTAAAATTAGAATGAGGTGTTGGTTATAAAAAGTGAGAAACTTGATGAAAATAATGTGTAGACACCCTATTATGGACATAATTGGATTTCAAATAGACTTTAGGCTGATTATTACCAACCATTGCAAATTAATCCTAGGAATCACTAAACATCCTAATTTTAGTTGTGCATCATTCATAAATGCTTATAATTATGTTGAGGTATCCCTATTTGAGATAATATCTCATATGAAATAATAACCTCTCATGGATTCACCCCAAATCAAATTACACATAATAAATGTCAATTTGGCCTATATATCCATTGAGTGGGGCACTTAATCAAATCTTAAAAGAGCAATAAGGCTAATCAAAATCAATTAATTAGTTAAACATGATTAAATTCTTTGTTGAATTATCAATTTTCAATTAATGAATATTAAAAAATGGAAATTCCAAAAAAACAAAATATATCAAAATATCCTAAAATATCTAATTTGATAACTTTGACTAGTAATTGAAAATAATAATTGCATGAAAAGTTTTAACTAAACTAGAGTTAGTCTCAACTCAACCTTAACTCACCTTGGGTGAGATTTAATTATTGAGGGTATAAATACAAGGCCATACCCATTGATGTTTAATGTATCTTGGTTTAATTTTATAATTCATAAATATATGCAAAGAAGCCTCGAACGTAATGTTGCCAAGCTAAATTTATGATCCAAGCAAGCAAACCAAGGTGCCAAGGAAAGGTGAAGCCAAAAATCTCTATTGATGAATATTTATTGATACACAAGCTGATCAAACCATTTTTATAGGCCATTTGGAGCTCTAAAGAATGTAGAATAATGTTCTATTTTATGTTTTAGTTTTGTTTCATATGCATGCTTATTACCTATGCTCTCCCTAATGTCTAGGATAGAGTTGTTAGTGTTTAGTTTTTTTATTTGGATTTGATTTTATCTTAATAACACAATATTAATCTCCCCTCTTAGATTCCTTATTCATAGAATGAAGCATCCATAACACCACTAAAATTTACCTCTCTTCTATAATTATTTTAAGGATATTTCATTCCACTTCTTGAAAAGTACCCTGTCTTTGGGGAGGTAAGTGAAGAAGGTCAAGCTGTGGTGGTAGTTGATAAAGGTGATTTAAGTGAACTTGAGGAAGATATTAACATTAGGATACCTCTTGGTGAGGAAAAACACAAATTAGTCTTCAATAATGAAAGATATGGTGAAATTCAAGAAGATCAAGGCAAACAAGATGAACCCCAAAATGAATGCATACTCATTGGCCAAGGAGAAGATGACCTTAAATATTTCCTTAAGGACATGATAACTAATATCTTCCATGACATTACTAAGGAGTGTGAAATTGGAGCACCTATTCAGCTTGTAGTAGCTATAGAATAAGGAGACAAATATCAATATTTTTAAAATGTTTAAGAAGAGCCATGGGTTGATATTAAGACTCATATTTTCATTGTAATTGAAGGACTCATTCATTTTTGCCAAGAAAAGTTTGTTAATGAAAATGAGGTCCCAATAGTGGATGAGACTTTAAACCATTATCATGATCACATGGAATGCCAAGAGGATGATAAGAATATTTGGAAATAGTACCTAGACATGTGTAATATGTTTGAGGCTATTCAATAATCTACGCCTCCTCTTGGGAAGATTGAGAATGTTTTTGAAATTGACTCTTTTTCAAAAAAAATAGTATGTGAGGCTTGAGAAGCATGAAGAAGAAGCACTTGGTTAGATGCAATAGGTAATAATCCATTTAAGAGTCTTCAAGATATAAATATGGTCAGTTTGGATAATAAAGGACCTCTTGATGCTAGAAGGGAGTTTGAAATTAGAGTTACAATGATAGATGGAGTTATTAAAAATGATCCTACTAGAATACTTCAAGAAGAAATCCTAGGTGTGTCTGATCCTATTGAGATAGAATATGACCAACATGATATAATTACAAATCATAATGGATTTATTAAAATGATCATGAGTAATCAGGAACAACATGAGGTAGACATTGAGATACCAATTAATTATGTGTTCACAAGTCATCTAATTGTAGCTATTATTGCACCTGAGAGCATACCAAGTGAGTGGGAAAGAATGAATACTAATCCATCAAGCATCATGTATTTGGATCAAATTTTTTCACACCATGGCCTATATCATAGAAGGAGAGTCTATAGAAAATTCCACTTTGATCTAGGAGGAATAAGACTTATTCATGTTAGTTGTTTGTAGTAAGTTGTCTTATTTTTAGTAAGTGTGTCAACACAAATGTGGTGTGTTATCTACCTTAGTGATTTATTTTCCACTCTTGTTATTTTCTTAGGTGTTTAGGTGTTTTTTAATTTGAATTTTTTTAGTCTTATAGGTTTACTAAGGTAATGGTTTGATTATCAATCCAAGTGAGGAGATCATCTCAGTTTGGGTCATGACTATCATGGAGAAGTAGCTGGTACTCTTGACCAACAGGCTAGTCAACCCCTATGAGTTGCCAAAGATGTTGATAATTTAGCTTCCTAGGCCAAATTTCAATTCTTATGATCAAAAAATTCTTCATGATATCCATCCAATCCTTTTCATGGTGGTCTACATGATTTGTGATTTCCTCTTTTGGTCCCATTTTAATACTTTTAGCATTATTTAAGGTGTCATTATATGTGCTACACATTGCTTGAGAGATCATCATATGATAGCCTATTTTGGGGTCTTTGGATGATGTTTTATCTATCATCATCATCCTTGAGTGAGTGGAGGGGTGTCAAATTTATTTTTAAGCTTGGATAATGGCCTAAGCTTTCTTTGACAAAATTAAGGTTATTTAGTAGAGGTTAAGGTAATTTAGAGAGTTTAAGGTTTCTATTCCTCATAGTGATTATTATTGTGTTAATCAAATTATTATGATAAGATATTTTTCATCATGATATAAGGGTATCCAATCCTCATTTGAGTAATAAAATGAGGTCTAAGAATGTATCTAAGGTTATATTCCATGGTATTCAAACCTATTTCAATCTTTAATTAGCTCTCCAAGTCATAAAAATGCACCCTTCAAGCATGTCATGGAGGAAAACTTGAATTAAAAATCTCTTTAGATAAGGTGTCATGTTAAAATAAGGGGTCTTAAAAGTTCTCATAAACATCCTAAGCTGTGACAAGATGATATTATGTGTGAGAGGAGGCCTCTTTATAAGTCAAATGGTTTTAATCCATCAAAATGACCCCACACATGTGAAGATATGACATCTCAGCTTCCCCACCCATAAAATTTTATTTGAAAGAATATTTGACATATATTTTCACTCCTCTCATCTTCCAATGACATTTCAAGATCTAAAACTTGATAAAATGTAGTAAAGTTATAGGTTATAGGTGATTTAAGACTTGTATGGATTTGAACAATATAATCATGATCACAGGAGGTCATAAATGTATAGATGATACTTAGTTCATACATCATATGAAATAATCCATGATCTATCAAGTCAAATAAGTCAAAAATTGACCCCCTTCTTCCATCGAGCTCCTAGGTAGCTCAAAAGATCTAGTCAAATTTATATTTAGTATGGATAAAAGAGAGAAGGTGAGGACCTAAGATTTTGGTCAAGGGAGGGGACCTTAGTTGGATTCCATTTTTTTGTGTTTTTTATTAGATTTACTCTCCCTCCTTAATGAAAAATTACAAAGAAGTTGAGGGACTCATTATTTTTTTCATCCAGGTAGGATTTTGATTAACTTCATTGTATCCATTTATGAGCATGATAAAAGAGGAATGAAAATTTATGTGTCTTATCATGGTAGAGCACAACCTTTATACACCATAATAAATCCCCATTTCACACATGTGACCTCATTAAGATAATAAATCTTCTTTTATAACCACTTTTAGGTTGACAACAATAGGGTTCTTGAGATTTGAGGTGTTTCTAAAAGTTGTAAAGTATTGTTGAGGTATTAAAACTCTTCCAAACCTCCTTGAGGATCTGCAACAATTGATATTTAGTTATGTCAAGGATATAAAACCCATAAAATTGTTATTACTCATATTTACACATGTAATAAAGTGGTCTAGATCAAAGCAATGAGTCTATAGACCTACTTGAAGGTTTCCAACATAATGTTTCTAAGGTTTTGTAAAGTCTAGTGGGATATTTCATGAAGTTAAAGGTAAGAGTAAAGAAAATACAATATTTGGGACATAATATACCAATTTTTGGTAAGGTTTTTTATACTTTAGAATTTTCATGATGGCATATATTCAATTAGTGAATCTTTAACCCTCCTTCAAGATTTGTAAACATGTTTTAAAGGATTAAACTAGGTGTCAAGCCTAATTAAAGAGCTATATAAACTAATTTTAGGAATCAACACTCATATATTTTAGATAGAACCATGTTAATTGTAGATTCAACACCATATAATTATGGAGATGAAGATTATTTGGAGGTTTAAAATATTCTGTGTAAAGTGCATAAAAGCCCCCAAGAGTGTTATTCCATAATCATGTCATGAGATTACCTGTGTGAGGGATAAATAGGGTATGTAAACACTATGATAAGTTTGAGAGTATTTATGTGTTATGGAAGGAAAAAGAGACATCCAAATAATATTGAACATACTTATTTGAAAGACCTAACTACCTTGTGGAGTCTAAGAAATTTTTTTAGTGCCTTGAGAGTTGTGATTTCCAAAATATCAATAGGTATTGATCCCTCATAAAAATAATTATCTATTACAACTTGAATACATTTTCCCAATAGACTTGAATAAAGACATCAGAGGCATTTTAAGAAGGCAAGCATGCATTTATCCATACACCAACAAGTTAATGAGGCTCAAGCTGGTCTAGTAGGTAAATTTGGGGTTTGAAGAGATAAGATAAATTTAGATACAATAAAACCTCTTCAAATAATCATCCCACTCAGATAAAGGAAGATGAAAGGATATAGGTCACAATTCAAGTTTTGATCATCTCATAAAAATGGGCTTATAAGGCACTTAGTGGACTGTGAACAAGATGAGGACTAAGTGGTTGATCTAGCCTCTCTTGATGGACTAGAATACATAGATAGTAATATATAGAGGAAAGGATAACCATATATTAGGTCCTTATGGGTTAGATATATTCCAATAAAGTTAGAGCCACTCAAAAAAGGATACCTACCTTTTCACATAATCAAGGAACTAAAATGTCACCTATAGGACACGATAAGAAAACAAAGTGTTATGTGGTGGATGAGTCAGATAAAATATTAAAAATGTATATGATAATGAGAGAATCCATACATTATGTTTCCATTAATCATTTAATTCAAGGTACCAAACAGGGGATGTTTAAACCTCAACTCACCTTTCACAGCTTAAACAAACCGTGTTACCACCTACAGGCAATCATAAGAACATAAAGGTGACTAAGTGTGAAGTGTAATAGATATAGACTAATAGGTCAACCCAAGTTAAAGGAACCTAATAAATATGTTTCATCACTCAAAATACATCAACAAACATCCATAGGCTTGATAGATATCTATATATCTAATGAATAATCTTCATTTCTACCTCCAAAAATGCAATCAAAATATACACTAACATTGAAACTAAAGCCTAAAGGGAGTAAATTAAGGTCATGGATTTGTTAAAGGTATCCTAATAAGATAAGGACATAGGTTTCAGGGTTACATAGGTACCAAAAATGAAAAGGTAACTCTCACATAGTCAGAGCACACAAGAACTCCTATAAGTAGGCAGGTAGAGTGAAGAGTAGATGTGTGGAACCATACATAAAGTATAGTAAACAAGATAAAATAGAGTCCATTAATTATTTTCTAAGGTTAATCAATAACTCCATTTTATGTTTTGGCCTTTTGAGACATCATAGAGCCTTGACAAGCTAGTTATGCCTACTAGGCCTAAATAAGTAGTTATAAGTAGTGTCATGAGAAGATGAGTTAAAATGTGTTGAACCTTATATGAAAGTGAAAAATAAGATTTAAAATAGGGTATCTCAATTAATTTATAAATTTTCATAGTGTTTCCATTGAATTGGTTTATTCCTTGGAGGCAACAAGAACCAAATGGCCTAAATAGGCCTAAATAGGCAATCACAGGTCTGTGCATAGAAATTGGAGATAGATGAATGTTTGGGGAATGTTTTAGGGTTTAAAAAATTATATAGGGGGAATAAAAATGTCATAAGGTAGTATAGAAGTTTGGGACTCAGGATAGTAGGAGAAAACTCAAGTTGTAAGCTTCTAGGGTCAAATTGACTTAGAGACTCAAGAACCCTAGGAAAGAGCT
The DNA here is from genome assembly GCA_037957365.1 of Torreya grandis. NCBI lineage: Eukaryota > Viridiplantae > Streptophyta > Pinopsida > Cupressales > Taxaceae > Torreya > Torreya grandis. Next base: position 829,440 of record JARHVA010003865.1, read on the forward strand.
ACGAAGATATGTAGACACTTAGAGGAGTAGAAAAGGAAAAAAAACATGAAAAAATGGTTGGTGTGTTATAATATACCCATAAGAAGTATTATAAGTCCAACCAAATAAGTTTTTCTCTCCTACACCCCTATTATCTCTCTTAACCTCCTAGAATGTAGGATTTTAAGCATGAGAGTAACTTTCTTCACATTGGAACTATACGCAGTAGATGCATGGGGTAATCAGTAGCTAAGGAATGTTTAATGGGGTTGTGTACTCAAATTTATTGGCATTTTTTTAATATTTTAATCCCTTAGGGCTATGAATAATCGTTAAGAGATCATGCTACTTTAAACTTGCCTAAACCAATCTTAAGGACTTGATGGAGGAAATATTGAAGAATTTGAATCCAAATGAATTAGAATGTCTTGGGAGAAACTTTAAATTCATAGTGCACTCTGATGAGGTCCTAGCTAGGCCATTGGTTATACAAACACCTGTACATATTCATTAAAAACCATACTTTTGTAGGGTTTAGGATCAAAACAATTTTTTGAGCATGTTGAAAAAAAATTGGTCATTGATGAGAGTAGTGTGGAGTGTATTTCATCTTTAAATATCTTTAAAAACTCTCATATCTTCCCAAAAAATATTCTATAGGCTTCAACAAAAGGGCTAATCTAGAAAGGCTAGTGAAAGGTGACCTAGTCACCCAAGTAAGAAAAGGTTGAAGGTGTGTACTATTGAAAAGGAATATATCAGATGTAACATGTTTATTCATACCTAAGACATAGTTATTTATCCATAAATAAGGTATTATGTCCATCCAATCAAAAAACATCAAGTGATTAGGCCTAGTTACCTAGTAGGCATTCTTGGTCAATTAAGAGAGATGATTATTAGCAAGGAGGGATGCTAAGTGAGTAAATACAAGGTCCTGTATAACCATGTAACTAAATAATGAATGTAAAAAGACACAACTCACACCCATAATTGAGGATGGGGAATATTCATAAGCTTATTCAACATGCAAAAGGGGAAGGTGGTCTACTTGGTGATCCATGGAGGCTAATTAGACCATGATGCAAGCTTTGTAACTACAAAGAGAGGAAGTCCTTGACTAAATTGGCATGGAAATGATTTAAATGAGGTAAAATAAAATAAAATTATCCTCCACAACTCCATATCAATTCCATATTCTCATTGAAGGACATCAACTAGTCAAGGTAATGTATGGAGAGATGAGGGGACTATTATAGATGTTATAAAGATTTGTTGAGTGAATGAGGATCATCATGACCTACTATCTACTTATCCATGCCACATTACCTTCTAACTCTTGATGATATTATATAAATTGAGTCTCTAATTATATTTTAATCATCCCTATTATCATCAAATAGTGAACTTTAGGATACTCTATGAGGTTCTTACAATTTGATGCAACATAAAATCATCTCTCAAGTTGTGGGTAAACTTATAAGATAGATGGATCTCTAGATTATAAGGGATAGCTCCTTAGATTCATATTTAAGTTTTTATCACCTAATATAATTCTTGTTTATGGGAAAAAATTTAGGATTTTTCATGAAAAGGAAACTACACTAAAGAGGTGATACACCAAGACATATCCCACAGACTATCACACTCTTACTAAGCAACAAAGCTTTCCAAGACCAATTCTAAGCATTGAAGGATCCTAACATAGTTTTTCAATGTTAAGGTAGGCATGCATAGGATGATCAACAAGATAACTGATCTAGGGGCAGATTTCACACCATAGAGACAATTTCATACTTGAAGAGGATCCTAGTACATTCATACACTTCACATGACCTGTTAAAATTAGAACTCTTACTTAAACATGAAGGATAAAGAGGAGTAAGGATGACACCATCAATTATCTCCACTATACATCAATATCATACTTATAAAAAATTTCTATAAATCATAATAATTCTTGTATTCAAGGTTTAAACTCAAAATTAAATGTCATACCAATAGGTCCTCACCATACTAGCTATGCTCTCTTTTACAATAACCAACATGGCTCACATTTATAGAATTGGGAAGAAGAGAGAGAAAGAGAGAAGAGAAGTTGAAGAGGAACAAGGACAAGTGTACAAAGGTGTAAATAAATTAGGTTTAATAAGGGTCTTGAAACTGATTTACACATTTTTCTATGCCAAATTAGCCTTTCATCTAAGTGTGGCATAACAATCTCCTCAATCATTCTCTCTTATGAAACTGCCTTCATGATGGGATTTCAAGAGAACTTAAAAGTAGGTTAGGGATAATTTTTTCATGGAAATGAGGTGGAGGAGAGATCAAGTAATTTATTTGGACATGTGTCCATCCCAAACTGAGTACCTCCTTTGATGTGGTGTTGAAACTCTTTCACAAGCATCTTTGAGTATTGAAACTCCTTATTGACAAGTGGAAAGAGGTAAGAGTTTGATCATGAGATCTCTTGGATGGTTACATTTTAATTCCAAGGAAAATTTTCTACCATATTGAATCATATTAAATATTTATAGTACCTACAATCATCAATTCCCCTCTTAGGTGTTACAAGGCTTCTTTGTCTCATTAGGCCCAATTTGTCCAAAATAGCTAAAATTTAGATTTAGCTCAAGTTATGAAATATGTATTCATGTAAGGCATATTATCATCATATTGGACTAAAAAAAATCCATCTAGAACCATCCAAATCTCTTCAAGTCCCTATTTTGCTCATAGAGCCTTCACTAGGCTTAGTCCTCTTGTAACCCTATTTTTACACAAGTCTCCTTGTGTAGGAGAATGTACGGACCTCCAAGATTGAGTGAGATAATTTTTTAGTACCCTTTTCCATAATTGTGATCTATGCCAAATTTCATGGTGCTACACTCAATAAAATTGTGTTTTTAGATCAATTAATCCTCCTAATTAGACATAATTAGGCCTTTTTAGCCTATAAGACCAAAAATGTTCATTTTGAGCTCCCAAACATGTTAAATATAAAAATGGAATGTGATTCACTTTTTTCATCTCCTCAGCATCTCTCATGTTGAATTTGAGCTCTTGATCATTTGTATGGACCCTTGTTCTAACATTAAATATTCCTTCTTGGCCTATTCTATATAACCCTCTACTTGTAGGTATAGACTAGTGGTAGGAGATGAACCTCAAAATATATCTCAATGTCACCATAATGATTTTCAATCTTGAAACATAAATTTGAGTGATTTTATCATACTTTCTCTCTCATCAGGTTTAAAATAGGATTCTTAGAGGGTTTTAGAGTGACTAGCACTCTTATCATTTGTTCATGCATGATACACATTGGAAACATAATTAAATTCCACTTGTGGATCCTAAAGTACCTCCTTAAACCTCATTTAATTTCTCAAGGTCCCATGCACAAGCTCATGAAATATATGAGCATTCTAAGATGACCATTCGAGCCATTTTCAAGCATTTTGTGAGGTCTAGGAGATTATTAAAGCCAAAGGATGGTTTATTGAAGAATTTATATATATTATGGATATAAAACCTCTTAAAAATCCCCATAAACCTTTTCCAATCCTTATAACAACTCTTCAAGATCTAAGAATGAATATGGCCCCTATTTTAGAAACATGTTTAAGCTTTGCCAACTAGGCATGCCTACACCTTTAAACCAAATGACCATTATGGACATATACTATGCATTAAAATGGATTGAAAAAATAATTTCCAATTCCATATAGGTGATATAAAACATTAAAATTCTTGGCAAAGGATAGAACTTGAAGTGACCTTGCATTTGGCATTGGATTTGCATGTTCTCATCACTAGGTCTATCTGTAGACCTTCTAGTCTAGACCATTTTGATTGCATCCAAACCTTATGAACTTATTTATAACATTTATAAATGTGTCCCATATCTATTTAAATATTTTTTAATGATCCAATTGATCTTTGTTTCACCATTCCACCTATTTTCCCCAAATTATCATCTCTATGCCTAGGAAAACTACCCCTACTCTGAGACAAAATAGGGGTATGTTTCATTATTTTTTTCACCAAAAAAAAATGATTGAAATATTTTTATCAACTCCAAATGGTAATATTTACCAAATTTTATCCTTTAGCTCCAAGTTTTGGTTACCTAACTATCACCATTTCTAAGGTAGACCTTCTCTAGGCAGGTTGTATGCAGGGTAGGTAGGGTATAGGCTATGCTTTAGGAAATGAAGGTTATACTTTTATTTTTAATGAAATATAAGTTAAATTAATTCATCCCATGGTGTATTTAAAACTTTTTCTATTCTATTTTCCCCTTAAACACTTCCATGCCTTTCTATTTTCCCCTTAAACACTTCCATGCCTTTAAAAACTATCAACTAGACAACTGACTACTTGTTGAGGAATCACTATTTAAGGTGCTCACTGTGGGTGATTATGGTGGTTTTTATGGATTTAAGGACATAATAAAACATATTTTATGTTAAAAATATTATTTTAATGATAATATATCATCTTACCAAGTTCAATATTCACTCCTTTTCACCATTCTATCTTTCAATCCCAAGACTAGGCTCACTTATGTAGATTGAGACACCTCAAAACCCCTGCTTGTAGGTAATCACTAAGCCTTGAGTTATGGATTTGGTCCTCATATTCATGATATTTGTTAATGTAACCTAATTATTATTTTATACTTATTTTAAACCTTTCAAACCATATCAAGTCTTTGCCTAGGTCCCCAACTGGCACACCCTGCCTTGACTATGGTAGTCATGCATTTAGGCCTATTGTAGGTTTTTGTGTTAGGTTCATGATTTAAAGTCACCATAAAAACCTATTATTTATGTTAAATAAATTATATGTGTGGTAATACATCAAATCTCCAAAAATAAGTTCCATCACTTTCATTAGATCATCCCTCAATCCCAAGATTAGGTTTCTATTTGTTAAGGACTGAGACATTCTTAGGCTCTTGCCCATGGATGATATGGATTGTATTGGTCTTACAACCAATACATAAGCACATATTTAAGATATATATAGTAATTATTCAATATTTTTCACCCACCAATTGACCTCAAGTGACATTAGCATTAATGGAGACACTCTCTAACTCACTACCTATTTAGACTGAAACAGGTCTATAGGTAGTTATAGGCAATTTTATACTTGCTCAAAGTGTGGTAGGGTCACTTTAGATGCCTTTAGAATCACATTGCTTGATTTGAACCAAAAATTTCTCCTAGGAACCTTCAAAACTCCATGAATAAGTCAAATTAGATCCTTGTCAAATAAGTTGGCTATAGGTGTTTTTAATAGGTTTATTGTACATATATGGGGTTGTTTAGGAGGTCTCAAAACATCAAGATCCACCTTGTCTCTATCATCTTAGCTTAGTATTAATATTTAGACTAGTTTGGATGGATATCCCTTGATGGCATAGCTTAGGGTCATCAAATTAAAGTGCAAAATCACTTTTCCATTAATACCCTCTTGAGTTCACTGTCACAATTCAATGATTTTTTGGCAACTTTTAAGCTTGTTCAAAATCCATATCCACTCCTATTTTGGCCTCAAAATTGACATAGGTATTCTCCTCACTAGATGAAACAATATTGGTAATTTATGTGTCTTAAAACCTCAAGGAGACATGTTTTAAGAGGTCTAAAACAACCCTTATGACCTCTATTTTGCTTATTTAGGGACTAAAGTCCTCAAAACAATCAATCATTATTTTCAAGGAAACACTCCAAATTGAAAAGCATCCTATCCTTCATGGTATTAAATTTAAGACCCTTGGGTAATCTAGGGTCTCAATCATTAATTTCATCATGTTTCACCTTTCAACCCTCTGTGCAGCCTCTTAAACTTGAACATAAGTTGAATGTGAATAAACTAAGTAGTGAACAAGGAGATTAGGCAATTTGGATTTGGAGGAGTATTCTAATTTGATATTTCACAATGGAAACCAATGAATAAACCTATGAAAATAATAAACCAAGAATATCATGCATCTTTAGGATCTCCTTCCATGTTTTAAAACTTAGGTTACCCATCTATGGCTGTAAACTTGGAAAATAAGCACAATTTTGAAAACTCCTTTAAGGGAATTAAGAGAGAAGTGTCATATGATTTAAAAACCATTAGAGAGGGCCTACTATAACTTGAAAACACCTAATCAAACTCAAATAACTCCATGGATTCTTAATAATTAGGAACATATGCACAACCATAACCCTCTTAAATGTAATTTCATAAAAAGTTGCTTGGAGTCCAACTAATTGTTCATAAAGGAGGAGGAAACATATTTAAACTTATTTATATGAAAGTGAATTTTAGTCAGATTACTATCCACCCCTAGAATAAATATTTCCAATTCCACTTTTACGGCCCATGCCAAGTGATTGAATCTAGCCTTTCTTTGCCTGCCAAGTGAAAATAGAGAAAACTAAGTTGCAGATGAACTTTATTACATTATAATTGCAATAAAAATGTGGAAATGACCTTTGAGGACGTGAAGAGTCACTCCACCATGTTTTCAATTGATGGTGGAATTGATAAATCCATAAAAATGCTCAAAAACTCCTATTTTTGAGGAGAAACTACCATTTCTTGATCATAACATAATTCTAACTATGACCTAACTGATTCTAACATAATTTGACCTTATCCACATTGATATCCACATTTATGACATATTTTTAAACTCCCACCATCTATACAAGTCAATTAATGTGCTAGAAAAGTGGCCAAATGACCCTTTTACCATATGAAACCTATAAAATGGTCAATTTATGACTTAAATATACCTTGAAACAATTAAAAGGCCCTATTAAGACATTTTAAACACAATTTTTCACTTTTACTAAGTTTGACTAGGTTTGACCAATGCTGACTTTGGTTGATTGAGCCAGTACAAATAGGATGGGTTTCAACAAGGACTAGGGAAAGGGTAAGTGAGACATGTAGGATAATAGATGGCCCATTAAGACATATTAAACTTTATCTAAAACTTAAAAATAGTAGGGGTTAACCCAAATTTAACTCAGGGTCAAATTTGGTCAACATTCTTGGTGATTCCCAAGGGTGGTATGCTTGTTATGTGTAAGACTAGTTGCCTAATCCTTCCATTGGGCATGGAGTCATGCATACGATAACTCTAATTGACTTTAATATAAATTTGGCTCAAGTAAAACAAGATAGTTGAAAAACATAAAAAACACACACACAACAAAGGAAATAAACACACTTGTGCTCTGAAGTACTTATGAAACACAAAATAAGCTAAAACAAACACACTCTAAAGTATACAAACTAGATAGAAGGAACTGATCCTCCTAGATAAAAAGGAAATATTTTCATACCATATCCTTGAGGTGGAATATAATAATGTACAAGCTACCAGTTAGGTCTTGTCCTTGTATTTTCAACACCTTGCTTACTTCTCATGGTGCTTGCATTGACTTCATCTAGTTTCACAGCTAAGAACATGTGTTCAATAGAAACATACTCCTCTTGATTAGTTTAAATTACAACCATATTCCTTGGTTCAAGTGGTTTTCCATTTATTATAGACTCATTTTGATCTTCAACCCCAACCTCAATTTCAAGTGAATTTTCATCATCAAGGTTGTATTCATTTTGAAAGGTAAGGTCTCCATCAAGCTTTGATGTTTCTACTAGTTGAGTGCATGGGAGAGGTTATTCAAAACTTACTACCTCTCTTGGCACCTTGTACTCTTCATTCATCTTATGCATTTAATATTTTTGAGATGAATCATGCTTACCTTGATCTTCTTATGGAGGTGATTCATGATATTCAATAGGTTAAGCTGTAACATCTCCTTCAAAACTCTTCTTAAGCTCTTCATGAAGTGGAGATGCATCATCCAAGCTCAAGCAAAATTTCTCAATTTCATCCCAAAATTCCAACTCTTCATGATCAATATAACGAGCTTGAATTTTATCAACTTTCTTACCAACTTCTTATGAAGAATCATGTTGGCTAGTGGGTACCACTTCTTCATCTTTTGTTTCAAGTAGATCATCATCATTTTCCATGAAGTAAGGCAATTCATCAATCCACTCAAGGTCTATTTATTATTATCTTACCATTAAAGAGTCTTCTTCTCCCAAAACCTTTGTTGGCTACTCCATATCATTATCTCTTTCTTTAGTGTGTTTAAGGAACTCAACTATGATAGTATCATCCCCCAACTCTTGTGGAATCTTAAGAACAATTAACTAATTCTCAATTTGTGAAGGCAATAGAGAGGATATACTAAATGACAATTATTTATGTGCTTTTTCAACCTTTTTCACATATTTTTATTCACTTTGAAAGTTCAAAAGAATATTACCTTGGATGATACTCTCTCTATGAGTATCCTTTTGCATGAGATTTTGCTCTTCTGATGTGAGGCAAGGAGTAGATTTTTCTTGTGCCACCAAGGCTTAATAACCTCCTCCACCATCATACACAAACTAACCTTGATATTTTCCCCAATGATCTAAATTTTCCTCTCCTTGAACTAGGTTAGTATGGAATAGGACAACAACCTTTGTGGATGGAATGGAATTAGGGTTATAGTTGTTAGGCTACCTATTGAAAACTTGATGACCTTGGTGATTATATTGGGGATTGGGTGGAGTGCTTACTTTTAATTGAGCTTGTTTGAGCTAAGTTTGTAATGAACTGATCATTTCATATTTTTATATATCATTATCCACCTTCTTGGGAGTGATTATTGACTTGACATTCACATTGGGAACTTTATCTACACTTGGGGTTTTAAATGAACTATCAGATAAAAAAGGTATAACAACTCTTGGGGATAATTTCCCAGCTAGTATCAAACTATTCTCAGCTTCAATATCTATTTCATATTCATCAAGTAGAGTGTATCCTCCCATTTATTGTAACATTACTACCACATCAGTGCCAATGGCCTTGAGATAAGTGGGGAACATAAATCTTGGAGGGGGTCTCATGATAGGTGGAAACTTATGCCATGTTCTTTGAAATATTTCATTAAACACTCCCATGGATTCATTAGGACATATCCTTATCACATTCATCTGATGGATTAGTGAATGATCACTCTTATTATCAAAACTATTTACCAACTCTCTAAAGCCATCCTAATTAGTAATGCAACCACATCCCAATGCCCTATACCAATAAAGTGTTTTACCCTTTAGAGACATGGCAAGTAGTCTAATGGCTATGTTGACTTGAGTGATATTGTGGATGTTTAAATTTTTTTAGATGTCCTTAATGTGTTAAGATGGGATAATAGGACCTTCTCCATTGAATCTAGGGAGACTTTTGGTAGGACTGGGAGGAATAGGATCATATGCAGGCAGATTGATTGGATTTTGGGTGTTGAAGGATGGGAAAGCATGTTGCCTAGCCATCTCTTCTTCCTCCTAACCATGAAATATAATGTGGATAAATTGATCTACAACTAGAGATTCTCACCTTTTGGAGTCACCAAATTCTAGATTAGAAACACTTCTATAACCTTGGGTTTGTCAAGACCAACATTCACCTTAACATGGAAGAAATTAGGACTAATGGTCCTATTTGGCATGCCAAAAATGTTGTCCTCAAATTTTGTACCCTAGGATACTCTCTGAGGTTCCTACAATTTGATGTAACATATAATCTTCTCTCAAGTTGTGGGTAAACTTATAAGAGAGATGAATCTCTAGATTATGAGGGATAACTCCCTAGATTCATATTTAAGTTTTCATCACCTAATCTAATGATTATTTATGGGAAAAATATTATGAGTTTGCATGAAATGGAAATTACACTAAAGAGGTGATAAAACAAGACATATCCCATAGACTATCACACTCTTACTAAGTAACAAAGCTTTTCAAGACCAATTCTAAACATTGAAGGATCCTAACATAGTGTTTCAATGTGAAGGTAGGCATTCATAAGATGATAAAAAATATAACTAATCTACAGGTAGATTAAACACCATAGAGATAATTTCATACTTGAAGAGGATCCTAGTACATTCATACACTTCACATGACCTGTTAAAATTAGAACTCTTGCTTAAACATGAAGGATAAAGAGGAGTAAGGATGACACCATCACTTATCTCCACTATACATCACTATCATACTTATAAAAAATGTCCATAACTCATAATAAAACTTATATTCAATTTTTAAAGACAAAATACAATGCCATACCAGCAGGGTCTCACCATATTAGCTGTGGTCTCTTTTACAATAGCCAACATGGCTCACATTTATAGAATTTAGAAGAAGAAAGAGAGAGAAGAGAAGTTTAAGAGGTATAAGGACAAGTTTAAAAAGGTAGAAATAAGTTAAAATTAATTTAAATGAGTTGTGAGGGTCATGAAACTAATTTTCACATCATTTTATCCCAAATTAGCCGCTCATCCAAGTGTGGCATAACAATCTCCTCAATTATTCTCTCTTATGAAACTAGCTTCATGATGGGCTTTCAAGAGAACTTAAAAGTAGGTTAGGGATAGGTATTTCATGGAAATGAGGTGGAGGAGAGATCAAGTGACTGATGTGGACATGTGTCCATCCCAAAATGAGCACCTCCTTTAATGTGGAATTGAAACTCTTCCACAAGCATCTTTGAGTATTGAAACTCCTTGAAAAGTGGAAAAAGGCAAGAGTTTGATCATGAGATATCTTATATAGTTAGATTTTAATTCCAAGGACACTTGGGTACCATATTAAATCATATTAAATATTTATATTAACTGCAATTATCAATTCCCCTCTTAGGTGTCATAAGGCCTCTCTATCTCACTAGGCCCAATTTGGCCAAAATAGATAAAATTTGGATTTAGCTAAAGTTATGAGCTATTTATTCATGTAATGATTATTATCATAATATTTTACTGAAAACAATCCATCTAAAACCATCAAACTCTCTTCAAGTCCCCATTTTGCTCATAGAGCCTTCACTAGGCTTAGTCCTCTTGTAGCCTTATTTTTACACAAGTTTCCTTGTGTAGGAGAATGTACGGATTTAAAAGATTGAGTGAAATTATTTTTGAGTGTTATTTTCCATCATTGTGATATATGCCAAGTTTCATTGTTCTATTTTCAAGGTAAGTGTGTTTTTTAGATCAATTAGTCCTCCCAATTAGGGTTAATTAGGCCTTTTTAACCTAAAAGACCAAAAATGTTCATTTTGAGCTCCCACACATGTGAAATGGAAAAATGGCATGTGATTAACTTTTTTCATCTCTTCATCATCTCTCATGTTTAATTTGAGATCCTTATCATTTATATGAACCCCTATTCTAGCATTAAATGTTCCTTCTTAGCCTATTTTGTACAACCCTATACTTGCAAGTATGGACCAGTGGCAGGAGATGAATATCAAGTGATTTATAAAGGTCATATTGATTATTTTAAAGATTGAAACATCCATTTGAGTTATTTTATTATCCTTTCTCTCTCATTAGGTTTAAAACAAGATTCTTAGAGGGTTTTAAAGTGACTAACCCTCTTAGCATTTATTCATGCATGATACACATTGGAAACATGATAAAATTACACTTGTGGCTCCTAAAGGACATCCTTAAAATTCCTTGAATGGATCAAGGTCACTTTAAAAATATCATGAAAGATATGAGCATTCCAAAATGACCATTCGAGCCATTTTCAAGCATTTTTTGAGGTCTGAGAGCTTCTTAAGCCAAAGGATGGTGTATTGGAGAATTTATCTATGTATGATGGATCTAAATCATCTTAAAATTCTCCATAAACCTTTTCCAATCTTTATAACAACTCTTTAAGAGCTAAGAATGAATCTGACCCCTATTTTAGAAACATGTTTAAGCCTTGCCAACTAGGCATGCCTACCCCTTTGAACCAAATGATCATTATGGACATATACTATGAATTAAAATGGCTTGAAAAAATAATTTAAATTTACATGTAGGTTATAAAAAACACTAAAAGACTTGGCAAAGGCTGGAACTTGAAGTGACCTTGCATTTGGCATTAGATTTACATGTTATCATCACTAGGTCTATCTACAAACCTTCTAGTCTAGACCATTTTGATTGCATCAAAAAATTATGGACTTGTTTATCAAATTTATCCATGTGTCCCATATCTATGTAAATCTTATTTAGTGATCCAATTTATCTTTGGTTCACCATTCCTCCTATTTTCCCCAAAATTGTCATCTCCATGCCTAAGAAAATTACCCCTACTTTGAGATAGAATAGGCATATGTTTCCTTTTTTTTTCCACCAAAAAAATGATTGTAATATGTTTCTAAAATCTATAGGGTAATCTATACCAAAATTTATCCTTTAAATCTAAGGTTTAGTCACCTAACCATCACTATTTCTAAGGTAGACCTTCTCTAGGTAGGTTGTATGTAGGGTATAGGTTATGCTTATAGGAAATGAAGGTTCTCCTTTGCTTGTTCATGACATATTGTGGTAATTAATTCCTCCCATGGTATATTTAAACCATTTTATAGTCTATTTTCCCCTCAAATACTTCCATGCCTTTAGAAACCATCAACTAGGCCACTGATTACTTGTTGAGGAATCACTGTTTAGGGTGTTGGTTATAGGTTATTATGGTGGTGTTTAGGGATTTAAGGGGAAAATAACACCTGTTTGATGTTTAAAATAATATGTGAATGATCATATATCATCTTACCAAGTTCAATCTTCGCTCCCTTTCACTATTCTATCTTTCATTCCCAAGACTAAGCTCACTTATGTGGACTGAGACACCTCAAAACCCTTACCTATAGGTAATCACTAAGCCTTAACTTATGGATTTTGTCCTCATATTAATGATATTGGGTCATGAAATGTCCTTATGATTTTATCCTTATTTTAAACCTTTTAAACCATATTAATTCTTAGCCTAGGTCCCCAACTAGGACACCCTACCTTGACTGTGATAGTCATGCCTTTAGGCCTACTATAGGTGATTATTTTAGGTTCATGATTTAAAGACACAATAAAAACCTCTTCTTGATGTTACTAATCCCATATTGGTGGTCATATATCAAATATACAAAACTAATCTCCATCACTTGCATTAGTTCATCTCTCAATCCCAAGATTAAGCCTCTGTTTGTTAAGGATGAGAGACTCTTAGGCTCTTGCCCATGGATGATATGGATTGTCTTGGTCCTAAAACCAATGCTTGAATAGATATTTGATAACTCCATCATCACTGTAAAGGATTTTACACCCACCAATTGACCTTGAGTGACATTAGCATCAATGTAGACACTCTCCAGCTCACTACTTGTTTGGATTGAGATAGGCCTGGAGGTAGTTATAGGCAATTTTGTACTTGCTCAAAGTGTGGTAAGGTCCCTTTAGATGCCTTTAGACTCAAATTTATTGATTTGAACCAACACTTTCATCTAGTAACCTTAAATAAACCATTAATAAGTCAAATTAGATCCCTTTCTAACACTTTGGTTGTAGGTGTTTGTTATAGGCTTGTTGTACATACATGGGGTTGATTAGGAGTTCTCAAAACATCAAGATCCACCTTGTCTCTATCATCTTAGCTTAAGATTAATATTTAGACCAATTTGGATGGATCTCCTTTTATGGCATAGCTTAGGATCATAAAATTGAAGTGGAAAATCACTTTTCCATTAATACCCTATAGAGGTCACTGTCACAATTCAGTGATTTTTTGGCAACTTTTAAGCTTGTTCAAACTCCATCTCTACTCCTCTTTTGGCCTAAAAATTGACATAGGTATTATACTCACTATATTAAACAATATTGGTAAGTTAGGGGTCTTAAAACCTCAAGGATACATGTTTTAAGAGGTCTAAAACAACCCTTAGGACCTCTATTTTGCTTATTTAGGGACTAAAGTCCTCAAAACAGTCAATCATTATTTTGAAGGAAACACTCCAAATTGTAAATCATCCTATCATTCATGGTTTAAATTTAATAACCTTGGGTACTCTAGGGTATCAATCATTAATTTCATCATGTTTCACCTTTCATCCCTCCATATAACATCCTGAACTTAAACATAAGCTAATTATGAGTAGACTAAGCAGTGAACAATGAGATTAGGCAATTTGTCTTTGGAGGAGTATGCTAATTGTATATTTCACAAGGGAAAAGAATTAATATATATTTTAAAATATACCCAAAAATATCATACATATTTAGGAGCTCCTTCCATGTTGTAAAACTCAAGCTACCCATATATGGCTGCAAACTTGGAAAATAAGCACAATTTTGAAAACTCCTTCAAGGGAATTAAGAGAGAAGTGTTGGATGATGGAAAAACCATTGGAGAGGGAATATTAAAATTTTAAAGCACTTCATATAAATCATACAACTCCATGGATTTTTTAAAATAAGGAATAGATGCAGAACCATACCCCTTTTGAATATAATTTCATAAAAAGCTGCCTAAAGTCAAATTGATTATTCATAAAGGAGGAAGGACCAAATTGAAACTTATTTATATGAAAGTTAATTTCACTTAAGTTACTATCCAACCCTAGAATCACTCTTTCCAATTCCACCTATACAACCCATGCCAAGTGATTGAATCTAGCCTTTCTTTGTTTACCAAGTGAAAATGGAGAAAAACAAGTTGAATATGAACTTTATTAGATTATCCTTGCAATACAAATGTGGAAATGACCTGTGAGGAGGTGAAGAATCACTCCACCATGTTTTCAACTGATGGTGGACTTGAGAAATCTGTACAAGTGCCCAAAAACTCCTATTTTTGAGGTAAAATTACCATTTCTTGATTATAACAAACTTCTAACTATCACCTAACTGATTATGACATGATTTGACCTTATACACATTAATATCCACCTTGATGACATATTTTGTAACTCCCACCATCTATACAAGTCAATTAATGAGCTATAAAAGTGGCCAAATGACCCTTTTACCACATGCAACCTAGTAAATGGTCAATTTATGACTTGAAGATATCTTAAAACAATTAAAACGCTCTATTAAGATATTTTAAACACAATTTTACACTTTTACTAATTTTAACCAATGTTGATTTTGGTTGACTGAGGTAGTACAAGTAGGATGGGTTTCAACAAAGACTAGGGAAAGGGTAAGTGAGACATGTAGGACAATAGATGACCCAATAGGACATATGAAACTTTCTCTAAAAGTTCAAAATACTAGGGGTTAACACAAATTTGACTTGGGGTCAAATTTGTTCAAAAATCCCTTAGTTGGCTATGAGGAGTCTCTACCTAAATTTATACTTTATGAACCTCTTAAAATAATGGAAGGACTATTTTAGCTTCTCTTAATAGCTTAGTATTTCACATGATTTTTGATTTATAGAAGTGGTGAAGTCTTATTCCCCTTTGTAGGTATTCTTACCTAGTTGCTAGGAAATTGTTTTATGTAGGTCATATGATGTGTTAAAGTGTTGGTGACTATGCTTGAAGTGTAATATAGTTGGTAATGTCTCAAGACAAACCTCTCATCCATCACCTTCAAGTTTTATACATCTACCACAACCTTCATGTGAATTAATAATGCATAGAAGACTTTAGAGGGGTGGTTTAATTCATGTATTATTCATTAGTGTTGTTTAAGGTCAAATAAAGTGGATAAATCATATATGTGCATTACCTACAGTAGTATAGGTTTCAATTTCATGCATTTATTTATCTCTTTTCATCACTAAGTCAATAGTATTAGGAATTGAGCTAAATTGATGCAACAGGGGATCTAGCCCCATAAACTAGAGGTTTAGTCCATCCATAGGTCACCCAAAATCTTGGAATAATTCCATGTTAACCTAACATTGGAATGGTATGAACAATCTTAACCTAAGGGTGAATTTTGGTGAGTTAACACTACTTTTAACATGATAAGAATCATCAAGAACCTTAATCTTACACTTCATGCATGCACTAGCCTTTCCATCTTGCAAGACATTTTAGTCATTAAATTCCCTCCTTATTTTTCCATATGCCTTTCTAAAGGATTTATTACAAAATAGGTGGGTATTTATCTTTTTATTGGTCACATATGCTTCTTAAGAAGAGGTATGAGACAAGGGTAACCATCAAGGCTAAGCCCATCACCAAAGACCACATTGAGCCTTATATACATAATCCAATAAACATGAAATGTACCATGTTTGATCAAGAAGAAAATGGTGTCCTTCATAAGACTACCACATATTTGGGAAAAGTTCCATATATATTACTTGATGATTGGATAAAATTATGTTATGAGTATAATCCTTTTGATCATGTGCCAAAAATAGGCTTGGGAACCTATTGTATTCATGTAGAAGATTATATTATACATAACCTTTTAAAGGCTCAAGAAGATCTTGATAGAACTTTGGAGCCTCCATAATATCTTGATGAAACATGGCAACTATATTTTGATCTCTATAGTCATATAAAATGCAAAAATTGGTAACTTGAGCATGGATAATGACATCTAACCCATTGGTCCCTCTTGATTACTCTCATGCCCCTCTGAGGCTTGTTTTCACTGATTCCTAATCATCTGTAGCCTTCTAGACTTAATAAGAACTGAGATAGGACCCTATTTTCATGACCAATCCATCCCCTTAGGTCCTATCTACCTAGGTCACTAGCACCCAACTAGGACAGGAGCACTAGTGCCACTATTGTCTACTTTCAACGCTATTCTCCAATCTCATTTTTATTCCCAATAGTTAATTTATTCTAGTTCTCCATCCTTATCCTTATCAACCTAACAGGAACACATTCAATCCATGACCAATATATCCCTATAAAATCCCATTCAAATATCATTTGGAAGGGGTTGGAAAATATTATCAAGCAATCAAGAATATAAGTGAAACCACTTAGGAAATCTTCCCTATTCTCTACATACAACCATATAGTATAATCTTAAGCACATCTAAATCTTTAAACCAACCCCTAGTCATCCCAAGCAAAACCACTTTAGAATTTCTTTGCATTCTCATATCAAAATTACACCAATCACTTTCAAAGGGATAACTACAAATAGCTTGATCCCTCTTTGGAGTATTGGCATGTAGGCAACATGCCAACACACACAGTATGAAGCAAGTCCAGTGTATCTTACACACACTAATACCTTTTCCTTATTTTCCAAAGTTTTTTTCAAGTAAATTAAATGCTTAATAAATATTAAAATCAGCTCTATAGTGAGTAATATTGATAGTGAAGCTTCATAAATTCAGAGATAGTGTCACATAGACCTACCAAAAAAAACCCAAAAAGCTCAGACTCTCAGGATAACAACATCAAACAAGGACTACAATCCTAGTACCACTCCTGTCCATTTTCAATAATCCTATCCAATAAAAAAATGAAGTTTAGATCTCAATTTGTGATAGTCTCCTAGTCCTGCATAGTCAATATCAACCTATATCTCAATCATATCAACATAGTTCCAAGCTAAATTTGATTTCTCTCTATTTACTTGCTATTTTTAGAAAGTATAAACAACAATCAGAGTTAAAAAATTAGTAGATTAATTATGGCATAATTATTGATTGATTTTACTATTCAGACCCTTTAACTAAATTAGGAATAAAACCCTAATATTCCCAAAATTATTAAATCATTTGGTGAACCTCACTTACTTCATTTGTGCAAAAAAACCCTAGAAACCCTAGGGTAAAATTTCTACTAATCTTTCCAATAATTTTTTGAATTTTTTATTTGAATATTTAAATTATACATTCATTTCAAATTTTAAAATTTAGTAGTTAATTTTAAAATAATTTTTTGGCCCCAACAATCAATTTCTTTTGAGTTCCCTAGTGGCTTCCACATAAACTAGATTCCTAGTTTCAGAGTGGCTTTCATATAAACCTAATCTTCATCTTTTGGAGTGGGCAAGAGTGTCCTAGTTTTTAGTATACATTCAACTATCCATGCCAACATTATTATATCATAGTACATACATGGATTTAGAAGCTAGCTCATATGACATAAATTTTATATTGGTATCAGTTCATAGTTTGACTTCATGGGGCAATGATGGAGCCAAAGGTCTAGCTAGCCTTTGTATTTTTGAGTCACCTATTCAGAGGGATTGGACACAAAATCCAAAAATTGATGAATATATGAATGACCACCTAGATTAAATATTTAGGTGATGATGGAGCTAAAAGGTTAGTCTTTGCATTCTTGAGCCACTTTCTGGGGAATTGAGCACTCAGCTCCATTCGTGATATTACTCTTAGTATAGCACACATCCAACATCACTCATCATCACAACAAGTTTTGTATTGGTTAGCTTACTTAGTGAGTTGTATTCATTCCTTTATCTTCCTCTCTCTTACCCAACTTTGTACATTCTTATTTTAGATATAGCATATTTAGTAAGAACTGATATAGTCTTTGTTTTCTTTTATAGATTCACACTTCACAGTGTGCTCTCTATGCATACCTAAAATCACACAAGCTTCATGATATTCACCCTTTCAAGTAAGTTTAAGTGCACTTTATTTTTTACTTTATTCTAGTATTTCACTTTACTATATCACTAGAATATAGGGGGGGCAAATGTAGTCATAAAATGCAAAAAATGGTAACTTGAGCATGGCTAATGACATCCAACCCATAGGTCCCTCTTGCTTGATCTCATGACCCTCTTAGGCTTGTTCTCATTGATTCTCATTCATTTTTAGCCTTCCAAACTTGATCCCAACTAAGCTAAGACCTTATTTTCATGACCAATCTATCCCTTAGGTCCCGTCTACCCAAGATATTAACACCCAACTAGGACATGAACACTGATGCCACTTTTATCCACTTTTAGTGCTAGTGTTCAAGCTCATTTTTGGCTTGAATGATCAATTTATTCTAGTTTCCCATACTTCTTGTCAACCTAATGTGAGAAAATTTAATCCATGACCAATAGATCCCTATAAAAGTCCATTCAAAGATCATTTGGAAGGGGTTAGCAAATATTATCAAGAAAACAATAATACAAGTAAAACCACTTGGGAAATCTTCCCTATTCTCTACATACAACCATCTAGTACAGTCCTAAGCACAAGTAAATACTCAAACCAGTCTTTAGTCATCCCAAGCACACCTAGTTTAGCATTTACTTACATTCTCATATCACAATTGCACCAAGCACTTTCAAAGGGATAACTACATATAGCTTGATCCCTCTTCAAAGTATTGGTATGTAGGCAACATGCCCACACATGGGGTGTGAAGCATGGCTAGTATATATTGCACACACTAACCCCTTTTCCCTATTTGCCAAAGTTTTGTTCAAGTACATTGAAGGATTAGAAACAAATAAAACAAGATATATAGGGAGCACTATTGATAGTGAAGCTTCATAAATTCAGATATAATGTCACACAGACCTATGAAATAAAACCCATAAAGCTTAGACTTTCAAGACAATAGCGCCAGATAAGGACTATAGTGTTGGTGCCATTCCTATCCACTTTTGGTGCTCTTTCCCAATTAAAAAATGAAGTTTAGATCTTAATTTGTGATAGTCTCTTAGTCTCGCATAGTTAATATCAACCTCTATCTCAGTCAGATCAACATAGTTTCAAGCTAAGTTTGATTTCTCTCTATTCACTTGCTATTTTTAGAAAGTCTAAATAATAATTAGAACTAACAAATTAGTACCTTAATTATGGCATAATTATTGATTGATTTTACTAATCAGACCCTTCAACTAAATTAGGAATAAAATCATAATATTCCCAAAATTGTTAAATCATTTGGTGAACCTAACTTACTTTGTTTGTACACAAAAACCCTAAAAATCCTAGGGTAAAATTCCTACTAATCTTTCTAATAAAATTTTAAATTTTTTAATTGAATATTTAAATAAAAAATTCATTTCAAATTTTCAAATTTATCAGTTAATTTTAAAATAATTTTTTGGCCCCAATTGTCAATTTCTTCCAAGTTCTCACGTTCATGAGTGGCTTCCACATAAGCTAGATTCCTAATTTTCAAGTGGCTTTCATATAATCCTAATATCCTTCTTTCAGAGTGGCCAAGAGTGGCCTAGTTTATAGCTTACATTCAACTATCCATGCCAACATTGTCATATCATAGTAAATTCATGGGCTTCATAAGCCATCTCATATGACATACATTTCATACTAATATTAGTTCATATCTTCACTTCATGGGGTAACGATGGAGCCAAAGGTCTAGCTAGATTTTGTATTTTTGAACCACCTATTCAGAGAGATTAGACACATAGTCCAAACATAGATAAACACATACATGACCACCTATATTCACTTAGTAGGTGATCATGGAGTTAAAGTGTTAGCCTTTGCATTCTTGAGCCACTTTCTAAGAAATTGAGCACTCATCTCCATTCAAAATATTACTCTTGGTATAACACACATCCAACATCACTCAGCATCACAACATGTTTTGTATTGGTTTGCATACCTAGTGAGGTGTATTCATTTCTTTATTTTCCTCTCTCTCTTACCCATCTTTATATGTTCTTATTTTAGATATAACATATCTAGTAAGAATGGATCTACTCTTTATTTTATTTTATAGATTCATACTTCATTTCATGCTCTCTCTATGCACACCCATCATCACACAAGATTCATGAGATTCACCCTTGTAGGTAAGTTTAGGTACACTTTATGTTTTCCTTTATCCTAGTATTTTGCTTTACTGCATCACTATAATAAAGGAGGGGTAAATGTAGTCATATAAAATATAAAAATTAGTAACCTGAGCATGGTTAATGGCACCCAACCCATAGGTCCTTATTTATTTCTCTCATGACCCTATTAGGCTTATTTTTAATGTTTCCTAGTCATCCATAGCCTTTCAAACTTGATCCCAACTAAGCTAAGACCCTATTTTCATGACCAATCCATCCCTTTAGGTCCCATCTACCTAGGATAATAGCACTCAACTAGGACAGACGCATCAATGCCACTATTGTCCACTTATGGTGTTGTTGTCCAAGCTTATTTTTGGCCACAATAGTCAATTTATTTTGGTTCTCCATCATTTTCCTTGTTATACTAACATGATCAAATTCAATACATGACTAATAGATCCCTATAAAATCCCATTCAAAGATAATTTGGAAGGGGTTGGCAAATATTATCAAGTAAGAAAAAATACAAGTGAAACCACTCAAGAAATCTTCCCTATTATCTACATATAGCCATCTAGTATAGTTGTAAGCACATCTAAATGTCTATACCAATCCCTAGTCATCCCAATCACACTTAGTTTAACATTTCCTTGCATTCTCATATCATAATTGCACCAAGCACTTTCAAAGGGAGAACTACATATAGCTGTCTCCCTCTTCAGAGTATTAGTATGTAGGTAACATGCCCACACATAGGGTGTGAAGCACATCCAACACATCTTACACACACTAACCCCTTTTACCTATTTTATAAAGTTTTGTTCAAGTACATTAAAGGCTTAAAAATGAAGAAAATTAGCTATACAAGGAACACTATTGATAGAAAAATTTCATAAATTTAGAGACAATATAACACATACCTACCAAATAAAACCCAAAAATCTTAGACTCTTAGGACAATAGCATCAGATAAGGACTACAACATTGGTGTGACTCTTGTCTACTTTTGATGCTCTTATCCAGTCAAAAAATGAAGTTTAGATCTTAGTTTGTGATAGTCTCCTAGTCCTACATAGTCAATATCAACCTCTATCTCAGTTAGACCAACATAGTTTCAAGCTAAGTTTGATTTCTCTCTATTTACTTGCTATTTTTATAAAGTCTAAATAAAAATTAGAATTAACAAATTGGTAGGTTAAATATGGCATAATTATTGACTGATTTTACTACTTAAACCCTTTAACTAAATTAGGAATAGAACCCTAATATTCCCAAAATTGATAAATCAATCTCATTAAGGATTTTAAGGCTTTTAATATGCCAATAATTCTTAGAGAGTAGAGAAAGGATACTGATGGACTTGTATTAGTCAGAGATTAATTTGACATACCCAAGGACATCATGAAAGAGTAATAAAACTGTGTAAGATTAGTGGAAAAGGTTAATTTTTATTTGAAAAATAAGTCAAAGGTGTAATAGACTAATGGTGATCATATTTTACTTCTAAATAATAACAAGTTTCTAAAAGAGTTAGTGATTTTGGAGAGAATTTTCAACACATCATTAGGTTAAAAATGAAATAAGGAACATGAAAATCAAAGAGGGAAACTATGAGCAAGTGGATATCTCAAGGGATAAGTATTTAAAAATGGGAAAGGTTGTTCCAAATTTGAAAAACAATATTTTTGTGATATTTTCAAAGAATATGATGGAATTTTTACATGGATATATGAAGACCTTAGAGGTTTTTATTTTGACTCAGGATGATTAGAAAAGCATTACCTATCATAGTCAATGGGATAATCTTTACACCATGATTTTGAGGTTTTATTCCAAATATGTATATAGTAATAGATTTTTATCATTTATCTAAGTGTTGTTTCCCAATAATTTTTTTATTTTGTTTTTTCATTTTGTGTTTTAAGGCATTTTTAGTTCATTTAGAGGATGACCAAACATGTTTAAGTCATGGTCACACTTTCACAACGAGTTATTTTAAGGCTTTAGTGAATCCTATGCCCAATGGAATTGTATAAAGATAATGGATCCTTGATTAGTAGGCAAGAAACCCACATAGGTCTCCAAAAGTGTTTAATTTTTAAGTCACCTTGATTTCTTATCACTTCACATGTTGGGAATAATACTTCTTCTGCCAAAACCAATTGAGCATGAGCTTAGTGGTACCTTCATAGTGATCACCTTGGATTAAAATTAGGCATGTTAGGAAATATTAAGGTTTCTCACACATTTTATTATTCTAATAAGTTCTTATGGTCATTTTTATGTCAAAAATTCACATTAGCCTTGACAAGGCTCATTTGATGACTAAAGGTAAAAAGTGTTTTTCAATGTGAAAATAGATCAAAATGGTATTATATAAATTCATAAAACCATAAAATGGGGTGAAACATTCAAAAGGAGGACATAAAATTTATTTATAATTATTTAACTCATTCAAGTCCCCTAGATCTATATATCTTGTTCATAGGTTATTTTAGGTTTCGTGGAATTTCTTCAATATTTTGCACTCTTATTACATCTAAAGTGCCATAATAGGAAATTTTTAGGTCTATGAATGAGGGAAAAAGTTTTAAAACATTGTCATAAGGATTATTACAACCTAAAAACTTGTTTCAAGATTCATGACTAATCAAGAACCAAACCAGAGGGATTTAATCCCCTTTCAATAATCATGAAGTGTGTAAATAGTTTCAAGTGGTTTTAATGAAGATCTTAGCATGTTTCAAGGTTGCAAATCTATAGGGCATTGTTTAGAATTTAAATAATAAATAGAAATGTTGGGAAGAGTCTAAAATGGGTTAGATACAAGGTTTTAGAATTTGTATAACCTTCAAAGAGAAGGAACAAATCTTATAACTTACCCAATAAACTTAGAAACTTGAGTTGCGGATTTTTTATAGGTCTACAGGGTCCTATTAAGGATATCAAGAATAAAATAGATGTTTAAAAAGTTTAAAAGGAACATATATTATTAGATGAAATCCCTTAAGAAAATAAAATGAAGTTTCAAGCCAAAAAATCAAGTTGTAGGGGTTATATTAAAAAAACTGTCACATTCTAATTAGGTCTCTCCTTATGCATGGTGCATGGGAAATCATAGAGGAGTCATTATAGGTCCTTAAATGTATCTTAGTGGTTATAAATCTCCATGGTATTGAATAAAATATGTAGATATTCTAAATTCCTATAGATAGCCTTGAAACCCAACTAAAAACCGAACCAATGTTATTATAGTTTTGATGATTCAATAGGTTTAAACAAGCTAAAGTGGGTAATGATTGAAGAAGGTCATTATTGAATCATAATATAAACATACCCATGTATACTAGGGAATAAAATAGAGGATGTAAATACAAATATTGAAACACCTTATAGGTTTATGAGGTATGCAAGCACATGAAAAAAATCTATAGGACTGTAATGGAGATTCAAAACTCCTTGAGATCACCTAAGGCAAATGTACATGTTTATAGGAAATATTTACAATATTATATGACCATATCAATGATATAAATAAATGTTTTCATTATCTAAACCTTATTTAGGTTTTTATCTATAGAGGAATATAGTGACTTTTGATTTTATAGGGTTTATCAAGGGTTTTGAGCTTTTAAAGCATGTTGCACATCTTGGTTTGAAGATCCAAGTAATCAAAAGCTTTCAAAAAATAATGTTACTCCCCATTTGAACCTATATTATCCTCTTCAAGTTTAAATAAACATTAATAAGTCTTAATGTCTATATGATGAAGTTTATCAAGGCCTCAAGCAAGGTTGCAAGTCTGTGAGCAGGTATTAATCAAGAATTTAGAACATATCAAGATGGTTGCATGTATTTGGATAGAGTTTGATGTTTTTTTTAATGATGATCATACAAATTAGGCAAGGGATCATGACCTTAAAATTACTCAATAAACAATCCTATAGGCCTACAACTATTAATAAATGTTCCATGATTGTATTTAAATACTATAACAAGAAAAAATTAGAATGACACGAAGCATATAGACTTGTACACATTAAAATGTTATTATGTAATCATTAAGGTTTTTAAATCTAATAAAACATCCTATATGCCTAAAACTATTTAGGAAGGTTTCTTCACCCTTCATGCAAGGTTTCAAGGTTTCCACACATGTTTTCAAGGTACTTTTGAATGTTTTTAACCTCAAAGCAATTTTTCAAAAGATGCTAGTCCTACCTATAGGTTTATTTGTAAGTTTCCATGTCTAAGAAAAGTTTTTTAGGCTCTAAAGACCTACCCATATTACTATGGGAATTTTCAAAAGGCTTGTAAGCAAGTTGCAATATTAATTGATAAACTGCAGGCAAGATACAAAGAAAATTAAGTCAAAAAAACAAGTATATAGGATTGCCACCATAACATGTGAGGTGAAGAAACAAAAAGTTTCAAGAAATAATAAGGACATTAAAATAATTATTAAGGTCTAAAATGTAGTGTCAAATGATTTCATGATGATGTTTCAGAGTTCCATGAATCTCAGGCTTCCAAAAACTTCCCACAAGTCTATAAGGGAGATGATATAAACATGGTTTCATGATTTCTTGAGGTATAAAACAAGAATGTTTTAGGTATATTAGAGTTTTTATGATCTTTATAAAATCAATAGAATAATACAAAGCCTCTTCAACCTTATTAAGTAGTCATAGAACCTGGTAAATAATTGAAAACTTACTCCTTAGAAAATGAAACCTCCTTCAAGTGACTAGTATTAATAAAGACACGTGTCCTAGGTTTTAGGTAGGTGAGTTATACCATATAAAGACTTATTTTGGTGAAAAATACCTATCAAGAGATCTGACCATGGATAAAATGTCAAAACTAGCTATATTATCTCCAACCATGTATGCCTAGGAGGAAAGTTGTGAGTACAAGACATATTAAGGTAGGAAGACCAAGTTACTTTGGGAATTTAGTAGAAAGTGAAATCCATTGACCAAATATATCATGGATAACCTTCTTAAGGAGACAACTACAATTAAGATAAGATTTTTTTCCATTACTATGCCTAAAATTGATGTTTTCTCTTCTATACATGTAGGTCTTAAGGAAGTTAGTTGAATGAAGTTAATGCCCTTATTTTTCTTTCACTAATTGTATTATTCTATATATGACTATTTATGGTTGAAAAAGGACTTTTTGTTTGTTTCATTTAAACTCTCTACTATTTGAGCTTTGAAATGCAAGATTATAGCCTTGAATTATCAATAAAAGATTAAATTTTCTCTCCTCTTGTTGTCTCATTATGTGTTCTAAATTCCAATTATATTTTATAGATGTCAATATATTTTAATTAATTTGAGATCAATTTTACATGCAATTTAGTCTCTTTTGGCTCAATTTGAATAATATTTTAGACATTACAACCCTTATGCAAACTAATTTCTTCATCATACCTTTGTTCTAGTGTGTTTTTGAGAGTTTTACAACTAAAGCTCAGTATTTTAGAGGTTTCCTTGTGTTAGTATGAGTAAGTAGGAATGCTCAATAAAATTATAGTGCATCAATATAATATTCAATTTTAGTTTTCCTAAATATTTTCCTATAAATAAGTTTAGTAATAGTCTAAGTTAGGTTTTAGAAAATAACATTTTAGACCTGTGGGATGATCTTATATCAGTTGCACCTAGTTTAAGAAGGAATCTATCCTTATTTAGAGGTTCATCCTAAGGAGCCAAGGACCCCACCTTGAGTATGTTCCCATTATTTTAGTGATTAATTTTATCAATCAAATGGGTTAAATATTCACATGACAACAATAGCTTTTAGGCCTACTTTATAGATTGAGATTGATTTGGATTTTGGTTTTATTTCAAAAATTAGATTGGGAGAACTAATTGATTTGATTTGATAATAAAGGTGAGTGAAAGGTAATGATGAGACAAAAAGGGGTCTTAAGTGGTAATTTAATTTCAACAAATAGACATACCTTAACATTGATTGATGATTTGAGGGTCTTCCATAAAGAATTTGAACATATAATGAAAATTGAAGTTGTAGCATTTCCAATATATATTATGAACCTATAATTTTTTTTCAATTAAATAAAAAAAATAGATGAGTTTATTGTAAATTTAAATATATCATTCATATTTTTATAGTTTTGTAAAAGTGAACACATGGCTACCAAGTCTTTTTTTAAAACAACGAATGATTATTTTTCCATAATTTATGTGTGTATGTGGAAGGATAGTTGATGAATGTTTTCATATTTCATTTTTTAATATTTTTTATTATTTATTTTTTAATTATTTAATTTAACACTTATAAAAAAATGAAACATCATTTTATTTTCAAATCAAATTTTAACAAAAATTATTGTTTATTTTCTATTTTTTTAGCAAATGAGGTGTAGAATGTTGACGTACTTTTAATTTTTAAAATATATAATATGTCAAACTTTATTAAATTTTTTATGTATAAATATTGACCATTAGGACCTAAATAAGGGAAAAAATCAATATTAATGACTAATTAGAAATATTTTTTTTCAAAAAATTATATATTACAAGACTAAAAAATTTAACAAAAATAATTTGATATTTTACATAAAAATCAAAATATATAAATTGAAAATACAAGTGAAGAGAGGGGGATCTATGATTTTGTTTATGTTCATGGGTGTAAAAAAATAGTCAAATGAGAGTATTTTTCCCTATTTTTCATAAAAACATATAAATGTTTATGTTTAACAGGTATAAAACTTAGTAGATTTAGATTTTAACATATGACATTTAAGTGCAAATCTTAACGTAAACTAGAATTGACTAAAATTAATATTGAAATTGACAAGCGGCATATGCTAAAAATAGTAAGTAAAATAATTAATGAGATATTTATATTTTATGATTATTGATTAACTGTATATGATGTTTGATAGTGAGAATCATAATAAGATAGGATTGTGGATCTAGAGGGAGGATCTATGGATATTTATGGATGAGTCTGCTCCCTAGACAATATCATACATCAGTCATGTCTATTGACTATCAAACTTGTCCTCTTTGACTATGATGAATATGTAATTATTTTCCACATACACTAGTGCCTATTGAGAGGGATAATATATTGTAATCCTATAAATGCCATGTAGATGTCAATGTTTTACTTCTCTTTTCTTTGGAAAACCTAGGTGTATTTGTGAGAGCTAGAAACCTACAAAAAGAGAGGGGTTGTGTAATGGGTTGAGATGAACCCAATCACTTTTGTTGATGATTGATTATTTCTTACATATCTATATATTATTAGGAGGGAATCAAACCACACATATTTAACCCACCTAGTATGATTGTGCAAGTGTGATCCTTGACTATATGTATACAGATAAAGATTTAGATTTGATACTTAAAAGTGTTAGCTCTTGACTTGATTTAAAATGATTTAGAGTCAATTTAAGACTACTATTAAGCCTATTTTTGACACCCCCTCTTTTTCATTTTTAAGCCAAGAGTCCAAAAATGAGTTTTCCATATTGATGACTTTGTTGTAACATTTAAAACTACTAAATGGGGGTCCTAGTTCATTAAAAATTTTGAATATTCATTATTATCTTAATGTTTATTATGATCTTTGAATTTTATGAAAACATTAATCTACATTTTAATTTGGTTTTGAAAGCATTTATGGATTTAATGAAAAAAGGATATACTATAAGTGGTATGAAAAGAGTTCTTCAATTTTATGAATCAAATGAGTATATTTTGTGATTAGAGTTGAGATTAGTCATGGTTGGATGTGCAGTTTGTTCGATAAATGGTTATGTTGATCACAAAATTTACTCTAAATATTGTTAAGTTCAATATAAGATAACATTATTTATATCGAAGCAAATGGAAATGTTTTAAGGTTTTATTTTGTTTTAAAACCTAATGTTTCTAACCTATGATCTAAGTTTAAGTTTGAGGGACCTGTAAAATAATTTTGTAAGCTATATTATATTGAAGGTCAATAAATTATTTAATTTAAAGGGTGATAATGATAAATGATTAAATATTATAGATATATGTGAAATAAAAAGAACCTAGGGTGGTAAAATTATACCCAGGCAACTAAGTGTTTAATGTTGATTATGGGTTTGAAGCTTGGGTTTAATAATTTTATAGATGACAAGTGGTGATAATTTAATGTTAATGGAAATGGAGAATAAATTAGGATCTATTCATATCTTATAGAATTTAAGGTATTTAAAGCATAGAGTACGTGCACTGACAAAATAAATTTACTAGGTAGTGTGGTGAAAGTCTTGGTTATAGCTAAATTTGATAAAATAACAATTTGGTTGGTGGTAAGAACTTATATCTCATCATCCAATGTGAATGAAACATGTAATCACTGCTAGTAACTATAATTCAAAAATAATATTAAAAGCCTTTTTCTTTTAGTTATTGTTATTCTTGACAAATCTTGGGTGCGGAAGTAAAATTTTGGTGGTGGAATTCTTGAAGCGATAAGATATTTGATAGTTTATAGTAAAACTTGAAGAGTAATTGTTTATCATCTTCAATAGGTATTTTAAATGGTGAAAATTATTTGATAATTTTTGAATACATGAATTAAGTAATTTAATATTACAAAAGGCATGTAATTATATTTGAACTTATTTTTCATGCATGTATTCTAAGTATGAAATGCATATTCAAAGTATGTTGTTGATTTAAGTTTTAGTTCAAAGGTGTGAAGTTTGGTTTTTTTAGTGGGAAATATGATATAAATTTTTTGAATGCATGCATGCCAATTTTTTTATTTTTTTGATATTTGGATCTTCAACAAGATATTTTGATGGTGTGTTTTTTATCAGTTACGAATATGAAAATATAAACTTTGGAAACATTATTTTACTTGTTTGTTTGAAGATGAAATATTTATTTACAAAAAATCATTGGGTTTTGAGTTTATAGAGTTTTAATGATTTTGAGTTATAGAATGTCTGTGCTTGGAATATTTCTAGTTTTAGATTGATTAGTAGTAAATATGAAGAGATATTTGGAAGATCAAGAGAATTTTTGTTAATACTAGTTGTGGGAAAGTCAGTATAATAATTATGATGGTTTTTAGAAATAAATTTATTTTTTGAATGATTATTTCCATGCTATTATAAATATATTTTTTGCTTGGTGAAATAATTTTGAAATTTGATGTTTGACTGGTTTTGATAAATACTCACCATATGTTATCTACTTGTCAAATATGGTAGTTCCTTAGTTGGGATTGGAAATATTTATGGTATTCATTGACCTATTTTTATTTTCTAGGGTTTTCTATGTTGAGTCAAAATCATTACCATTTTATTCATAAACTTAGAATGTTTGTTGGGTTTGATTCAAATAAAATAGAGTTTGTTGAGATTTGAGTTTTCAAAGATAAAAATTAATTTTATTTTTGATAAGTTGAAAATAATAATGATGTCATGGTAGTCATTATTAATTTGGAAAGTTTATGTCAAGATAAATATAATGATTTTTGGTTCTACATTATGGCAAGATGAATATAATGATTTTTCATTGTGCATGTTGGATGGTTTTGAAAAGATATTCATATTCAATTTTTAATATTTAAGTTATGTTAACTATTTTAAGATATATATGAATTTGAATGTGATTCTTCAAAGCTTCATGATAATATTGGGTTTTTAGTAGTACTTTTGTACAATTGAATTTCTTGATGACAAAATCCGTATGAAGGATTTATGAATAAGATGGTTTTAAGATTTAGACTTGATGTCACACAAGTTTTATATTTTTGGTTGAAATAACTAAATTGTGGTCTAGCCATCAAAGTTAAAAAGTAAATTGCTTTTTAGTTAGCAATATTAAGTTTTTGGTCAGTTGTTATTCACTGTTATTGGTAGTGTGATGTTGATTTTTCATTTTAACAGTTAGCATTTTTTGTTTGATATTAGTTTCAAAAGAAATATTAGTGGTTTAAGCAAACTTACATATCATTTGGTTTTGAGCATTGATTATTTTGTTTTGATTAAATTACTGGTCACTTATCATAATAATGATGTTTGTTCAAGGAGGTTTTACATGAATTTGTTTACTTTGATTTCTTAAGTAAATTATTGATCCATTTTTAGACTACATTGATGTATATGCTAGGAACATATTAATTGAAATTTAATCTATTTAATCATGGGTGTCAAATTTTAATCTATTTATTGAAATTTATATGGATTTATATATGCTAGGAACAATTTTATAAAGAAGAAATCATGGTTTGATTTATTTCAAAAATGTTAGTTTAGATACCTCCTAATTAAAATAATTCTCATGGTAATGTATGGATAACTAACCAAGATTGGAATATAGAAGAATCATCTTCTCATAGTTTTATCATCAGAGGTTAGTTTTCTGGTGGTATAGGTCTTGGTAGACAATTTATAAGAGTTTTTAATAGGGTACAAGGATGTCTATTCACTTTGATGCTTAAGATCCTAATTTCTATGATGTTTTAGATGCTTTGCCATTTAACCCTATGAATAGAGGAAATCATGGACTGAAGAGACCATATTGGAGAGCCCATTCCCATGGATATGAGAATCCAAATAACTCAACATACTGACTATAGACAACCTTGTAATTAGAGCACAACTCAACTTCTCATCATTCACCTCAACATAATAAATAACTAGCTAAAAATAACCTACAATAACTTCCTACGTTGCATTCTCATGCCCTTGTGATATTAAATTATAAAATCCATTCACCTGAAGCAATAAATATTGTGAAAACATGTTCAAGATTGAACCTTGTTAATTTTCCTCATCACTTGCTCAAAGAATTAAAAAAATTACCACTTAATTGCAAAATATAGGAAATTAGTCCTTCAACATTATCAACCATCACTAGGATGGTAAAAAGGGTTAAAATAGAAGTAGATGATGAAGATAATGAGGATGCTATTAAATTAATTAGGTTTTCAGCCACTACTATGAGCTACACAAAGTATTTAACATATAAAGGTTATCCACTGATAGAGATGCTTTTAGATTCAAATGAAGATTAAAAGGTTTAGAGTTATTTAATTCTATTGTTTGATACATTACTATATATTTTATAAGGTTATAATACTATTTAAAATTTATTTAATAGTGGTTCTATAGTATTTTGATAATATTTAGATACTTTAGATAATTTTTATGTGGAGTGTATATGAACTTATATATAATGTGTATGGATATTGTTAGATGTAGTAATTTTATTTAAATAACTTTGGTTATTTTTTATAAATTTTACATAATATGTTTATTTAGATGTTATCTTTTCTATGAGTTCCCACCTGGTTAGAGTCTATCCCCTTAGTCTATAAAATATTTTTTTGATCTTTAAAATAAGTCTTATATTGTTTTGCATCAAGTTAAGCCATAACTTAAATTTAATTGACTTAATTAAAGTTAATTAAGACTTAACTAATAACTAAGGTTATTTATAACTTACTCTTCACATATCTCTTGAGAGGAGAATTATATAAGAATATCAAAGTGACATTTCAAGAGTAGGAACATTACACATGTATTTTTGAAGATTTTGATTTACTTAAAAGTTCATCATAATATTTCTTTCTGTGCATCATCTCTAAGATAAAGTAACTTTTATAGATAGATCAAGGACACATTCTCTAACGGTTAGGAATGATTCTTAATTAGAATAAGTATATTTAGGTTTTATTGTTTAATTTATAAACTGATTATCTTAAAGCTATTAGATTTAAAATCTTATGATGATTGCAGAATTATAGTTATATGAGTAGAATCCAAACTGTTTGACCTAAATACTGATGAATACATCACTTGAAGCGAAATGTTTTTGATTCATTCAAATTGTTTGATTGTTATATCAAATATTCTATACTGAATATTATATTTCTCAATAAAAATTCATTTATCTTTGCTAAGATGACTCTCTCATAGACTCGTAATAGTTTATTTTTATTTATTATTTATTTTACTTGTTAATTTAATAACACTTTAAATTAGATTAATTAGTTTCTCTTTGTTTATTCTTTGTTTAATCTAAATTATGTATTTATTATATTTTTTAATCTTCTCAAATAGTTAATTTATTTGTTAGTTTAGATCTTAATTTTATTTTTTAGGTTATTTATTCATTTTTTAAATTATTTTAGTTGAAGTGTCGATTAATTAATAGATTAGAGTTAGTTGTTGTTTAGTTTTATTTTATTTTTAATTAAGTATTATTTTTTTTGAGTTATTTAATCTTAATTTATTTTTAAAGTTGTTTAGTCTTAGTTTATTTCTAAAGCTTTTAGTTTAAGTTGATTCTTAGTCTTGTTTAGTTTATGTTTAGACTTTGAATTAGTTAATTTTTTATTTAGTTATTTTATCATTGTTTATTTTTTATCTCCTTGAGTGATTATGTTAGATGTTATTTTTATTTCTTTCTTTGGTTTTCATTGTAACATTTTATTTGTTTATTTCATGTCTTTACGTTACTTTTCTTTTGATATTTTTTGAGGTATTTCATGAAGTTTAAGGGTGTTTGAGCAAAGTATAAATATTTATAAGGAACAATTTTTTTTCCTTCAATTGATTATCTTGATAATATATCTTCTCTATTAGGTATGATTGATTACATATTCATACTTATTTCCTTTAGATTTAAAGATAACATTGATTTATAAAATATATAATGATGAATGGTTCAAGATTTGGATTACTCATAAATTCTTAGAAAATTAAAAAACCCCTTGCACATATTTTAGATCTTTTGTGACCTATTATATATTTACTATTAGACTGATATTATTCTAATTTAACCTTCACAATAGGCAAAAAGGATGATTCGTTGATGTAACATTTTCAATCATCAACAAATTTGGTAACTCTATTAGAAAGATTTTTTTTAGAAACCTTATTCTTATTTTATATTTTCTATGATCATTGGAGGTCCACACCCTTTTATTTAACCTTTAATTGATATTGCTAAAGATCAGGTTGACATTGC
The DNA here is from genome assembly GCA_037957365.1 of Torreya grandis. Classification (NCBI taxonomy): domain Eukaryota; kingdom Viridiplantae; phylum Streptophyta; class Pinopsida; order Cupressales; family Taxaceae; genus Torreya; species Torreya grandis. The sequence goes on from JARHVA010003865.1 coordinate 863,029, forward strand.
TTCTATTTTGACTCATTTTGTTTGGTATAATAAACCTCAAATTTTATTTCATATTATCAAAGTTATTAATGAGGAATTATAAGTATAAATTAGTGATGTTCATGCAAGTCTTACATGTGAAACTCAAATTCATATGTAGGAAATTAATCATAGAATTAGACTTGAGACTCAATAAATTTTGTGTGCTAATCTTAGGCCTAGAATTCATTTTATTTCATATTATTTTCATCTTAAAGTTTTTATTGCTCCTGCTGATCAATCTAATTAAGTGATAAAAATAGTTGAAAATTTAGGTGGAGGATAAACAAGTACATTGGTATAGGGTTTGGGAATTTGATACTATTCCTTCAAAATAATAGAGATCGAGCTGAAGTAATTGATGAAAAAATTATTCAGATGAAGACATTGCACAACCTTTAGTCAATCCTTGGATTCATGAAAATCTAATTAATATTGGTGCTCATCTAGTTAAGTTACCTTCATTAAAGAGAATAAATATTCCTAAGTTTGTTGTAAGTCCTATTGATTCATGGGAAGATCATTTAGATGATTTAAAATTAGTTTATACTACCATTTTTATTGTTAATGAAAAAGTTTATCTTATAGTTTTCTCATAGACTTTAGAAGGAAAAACATACCAAACATTTATTAGTCTTATAAAAAGTTTTAATAGCATTTAGAAAGATATTAAAGATTTTTTAGAGTTGTGTTTTAGTAAACTTAAAAAGTATTTATATATAGTAAATGAATTAGTAAATATTTTTTATAGATCTTGGTGAAACCATTTATGGGTTCATAAGTAGATTAATTAGATTACGTTAAAAAATTTCACTTGATATTAGACCATATAAAAAGTTATCAAGATTATATTTTTGTAATGATTTACCTTTAAAATAAAAAATGGATATTGAATATAAAGATATTATGGATTATGATGAAATTGTAACTTTCTATATAGATTATGAAAATAAATTAAAATGTGTTAGTTTTAATGATATAACTGTAACATGTGTAAATTTAGATAATGCAAAAAATTTAAAATCAATTCATAATATTAGTAATGAGATGGTCACCATTAAATGATAATCCATCTTAATTGGGTAAGTCATAATTTACTCAAAAAACTAAAGCTAAAGAAAAGGTCTTTTATTGTAATGTTTGTGAACTAGATCATGATCCCAATACTTTCATAGTTGTTTAAAAATTCAAAATATATATTTATGGAAATGAGAGTATTTAAATTGATCTAGATGATAATATAAAAATATGTGAGATTTTTTAATATTTGGATGATATCAAAACTACAAATGCTTATGTTGTAAATACTATACAAAAGGATTATTCCAATACAACTAAAAATAATCAACATTTTACTCAAAATCAAGATAAAGGTAAGAATATCCAAAATAATTCATCAGATAATACTATTTCAAATTATAAACATAATGATCCTTTATCAAAAAGTTTTAATAACTCATAATATACATCATATAAGCTTAAAATTTATATGAATATTCATTATTTAGATGTAGGGTCTTATAATATTATTGATGATTTGTCTTCCATAAAAGTAGGATTTTCATTATTTCAAGCTGATAGTTTTCCTAAATAGCTTGATAAAATTAATGAAGCTATTAAAAATCCAAAAGTTAAAGATGTTTTATAATTTCAAGAGGAGAAAGAAAAAAATGAACAAAAATAGTCAGAAGTTTTTGCTCAGATATATAATCCTCCTGTAGATTACATACACCTTTATTTATATCTATCAAAATTGCTAATAAAGTCATACATAATTGAATTTTAGATACATGTACATCTAAGAACATTATGCCAAAATTTATCATTGATCAATTAGTTATTTTTTATGTAACTGATAATAGAAAACTTATAGGTTTTGATTCATGTCAAACTAAAAGATGTGCTAAGCTTCAAGAAATTGTGATTAAAGTTGCTCAAGATGAAAGAATAAGATGTATGACTAGTGTTCAAATTCTAGATATTCCTATAAATTATGAAATGATTTTGGGTAGAGACTGGTCTAAATTAACTAAGGTATATGTTGGAAAAGACACTACTTAAATTTCAATTGGAAAAGAAATTGACTTCATTCAAAGAGAATATTGGTCTAGTAATATTTTTGATTCTATACCACCAATAATTGCTTATGTTGAAACTAGAATTGGTACATATGAGTTATTAAATCTTGATGAACCTAAACAATAACATGAAGATTTATTTATCAATAATAATTTATGAAATTTATATTTTGATAGTGTTTGTTGGCAAGATGGAATCAATGTAGGAATTTGTCCCATTTTTCTTCTAGGTAATATTTTTTGTTATGCCTAGAAGTTATCTTTTGATGCTACAAATAATACAACATAATTTGAAGCCTTATGTCTTGGTTTAGAAAAGGCTATAGAATTGAATGAAAAACAATTAAAGGTTTTTAAAGATTATAAATTAATTATTAGATGGTAAGAAAGGTTTATAAGATAAATCAAACACATCTTCATCAATATAATTAAAAGTTTTGGTCCTTACTTGAAAGTTTTAAAGCTTTTAATATTACCCATATTCTCAAAAAATTTAATATGTGAGTAGATAAAATTATTGTTTTTTCTTTTAATCCTACCATGAATGATTTAGATCTTACTATTGATTTTTTATTTCTAAAAATTTTTAGACCTAAAATTCTTGATTTCAAAGAAAAATGGTCTTTTTTTTACTGCAATGAACATATTGATGCCTTTATTAAAGATAATTATTTTGATAGTAATGATTATGTTATTAAATATGGAGATTATTTATAGCTAAATTCTAATAAGTTACCATCTAGTTTAGTGATTTTGAAATCCATGTTTACTCCACAAGGTCATCCTAAGATCTCACATACTAAAGAACCTTTTAGGAGAATTATTGGAGAAATTATCCCAATAAATATCAGAATTGAAGAACCCAAGTTTGTATACTTGGGAATACAATGTACTCTTGGTGAAAAGGTAAAATTTATTAAACTTTGAAAAGAATTTACTGATATTTCACCTAGTCTTATAAAGATTTAAAAGGGTATGATACTAATTCTATAAAACATGATATTCCTATTAAACCTAGTATTAAACCTATTAGGCAAAAAATATGAAGGATAAACCTTTTGATGGAAGATACCATCAACAAAGAGCTTGATAAAATTCTTGATGGTGGTGTAATTTTCCTTATAACATATTTTGAATGGATAGTTAATCTAGTACTTATGCAAAAAAATAATAGAGATATAAGACTTTGTGTAGATTTTAGAGACCTTAATAGGGCTAGTTTAAAAGATAATTTACATTTTCTAAGTATCAATCAAATTATACAATAAGTTTTAGGTTCTAAAATTATGTATTTGCTTGATGGAACTAATTTTTTTTCAAACCAAACAAGACAATCTTCACAACTCAGACAAGAAATTTTGTTTTTAATAAAATACATTTTGTTCTTATGAATGCAGGTGTAACTTTTCAAAGAATAATACATGTAGTATTTGATGATTTAATCAGTATTATCATGAAAGTATATTTAGATGATCTTATAGTTAATTTAAAAGAGAGAAAGAAACATTTAGATCATTTACATGAAGTATTCCATATATGTAGAAAATATGATATTAATGTTAATCCTAGGAAATATATTTTTTGTGTTATTAAAGGTAAATTATTAGGACACATTATCTCTAAATATGGCATTTCAATAGATCTTAAACATGTTAAAGTAATAAAATAATTGTAGCCACCTAAATATTAGTATGGTCTTATGTATTTCTTTACAAAAATTAATTTTGTGCATAAATTTATATCAAATTTTGCTAATAAATCAAATTCTCTAAAGATTTTTATCAAGAAAAACTAGTCATATAAGTGAGATGAAAAAGTTGATTCTTCTTTTAACAATGTGAAAAATACTATTGTGAATGCAAAAGTACTTAATAAACCTAATTTGTCAAAGTATTTTATTATTTATGTTAATGCAATAGAAAAAGCTATAGGAACTATAATGACATAGATAAAAATAATGATGAAAAATCAATTAGATATATGAGTCAGGTTTTAAATTATACAAAAATCAGGAATCCTCTTATTGAGAAATGTATTTTATCTTTAGTTTATTTTTTAATTAAAATTCATCATCTCTTATGGGAAATAAAGTTATCATAATATTTAATGTTCCTATCTTATCTTATCTTTTAAAACAACCTACTATTCAAAGAAAGTTGGCAAAATATACTTTAAAAATTCAAGAGTTTGACCTTGAATTTAATTTTTTAAAAAATAATTAAAGGAAAAGAATTAGCAAAATATTTGGCTGAAAATGCTTCTTTTAATATTAACTTTTTGATTTTATTTATTGACGATTCATTAAATTCAAAACCTCATAATCAGTCAATGCCAATTGTTGATTTTAAAAAAAACATTTAAGTTTGGACTTGAAATGAAAGATTGGAATTATTTAATAGATAAAGATGATTGGTACCATGATCTTCTATATTATTTTCAAAATAGCTTATCCTAAAAATTTAGATAAAAGACAAAGCAGATCATTACGAGTGAAAGCTTTAAAATTATACATTATTGATTTTTTTTTGTTTTATAGAAATTGTGATGGAGTTTTATTAAGATGTCTTACTCATGATCAAATTCAAAAGGTACTTAGGGGATGTCATGAAGTTAGTTTTGGTGGTAATTATACTTCAAAAATTAAAACTTATAAAATTTTACATGCAAGTTATTATTGTCCTAGATTGTTTCAAGATGCTTATAAGTTGGTACATTCTTGTATGCCCTATAAATTATTTATTGGTAGGGATAAATTACTAACAATGCCTTTGAATCCCATAATTATTGAAAAAGCATTTAATAATTGGGGAATAAATTTTATATTATAAATTCATCCTTGTTTTTTCATTGGCCATAGATATATACTTACTTCAACTGATTATTTTAAATAATGGCTTGAAGTAAAAGTGTTAAAAAGTTTTGCTACATCAAAAGTTGTTTCATTTCTTGAAAATAAGATTTTTTCTAGATTCAACATATCTTATGAGATTGTTTAAGATAATGGTCCTCAATTTGTTTCGAATGAATATTTATAATTTATAAGAAAACATTCTATTATTTCTAGTCATTCATCTAAATATTACCCTCAAGGGAATGGATAAGCTAAATCTATGAATAAAAATATGGTTTTTATTATGAAGAAAATAGTTTGTGAAAATAAAAGAAATTGGCATCTTAATATTTTTGATGTGTTATGGGTTGGTCATAAATTTGTAAAGACAGCTATATGATATTCTCCTTTCATGTTAACTTATGGTTTTGAAGCCACTATACCTATACAGTTGTAAATCTCATTTGTTCATACTACCTTTTAATATTTATCGAAAGATACAAATTTAATTGAGCAAAGAATTAGTGATATAATTATTTTAGATGAAATTAAGATTTACACTTTGCAAAAGTTATAAGAAGTTAAAAGGAAATTAAAGAATGTTTTTGATAAAAAGGTTTTTAAAAAAATATTTGAAGTTGGAAATCTTGTATTTTATTGGGATAAAGCCCATGAAGATCCAAGTAAGCATCATAAGTTTGATTCACTATGATTGTGACACTATAATATTTCTTCTATACTTGGAAAAAATCCTTTTCACTTACAAGATATGAAAGAAAATTAGCTACATTATTCAATTAATGGGCATAATTTAAAATCATTTCATCAATAGTTCTTTCTTTCTTTGTTACTTTTATTTCTTGTTTGTTTTCCTTTGTTTATTTGGGTTTGTGTTTTTATTTTCTATTTGTTATTTTCTTTGATTAGATCAATTCTAATTACATCATCAAGATATTTATTAGTATGATGGAAAGTACATGAAAATTGCTATATTTCTGTAAGTATACAAGCATGATAATAAGGTTTACATGACACAGTTTAATTTTTTATTTATAAATAAACTTGAACTGGTTATTAATGTGCTTTAAGAAATACTTGTTTTCATAATTTGTGTTTAAGATATTTTCATTTGATTAATTTTCTAACCTAAAATTTCTTATCTATTTAATCCTTTTCTTCATGCCATGCTAACTAAACACTTCATCCCTTAAAATAAATGAAGGGATTCACATGTAGTTACCTGAGAAATTATTTACCTAGATCACACTCTCAAGTGTTTTGTCTTAAATAGAAAAATTTGTTTTGTGACCTCATTTCATTTTTAAAATAAACTAGCAAGGTCACCAATGTTGAGCCTATTTTTGACACCCCTTCTTTTTCATTTTTTAAGTCAAGAGTCCTGAAACAAGTTTTCCATATTGAGAAATTTGTCCTAATATTTAAAACTACTAAATGAAGGTCCTAATTCATTACAACATTTGAATATGCATTATCATCATAATTTTTATTATGATCTTTGTATTTTATGAAAATATTACTCTATATTTTAAAGTGGTTTTGAAATCATTTATGGATTTAATAAAAAATAAGGATACACTACAAATGGTATGAAAATAGTTCTTTGATTTTATGAATCAAATGAGTATAAATTTATGATTAGAGTTGAGATCAGTCATGGTTAGATGTGTAGTTTGTTTGATTAATGGTTATGTTGATCACCAAATTTATTATAAATATTGTTATGTTAAATATAAAATAACATTATTTATATTGAAATAAATAGATATATTTTAAGGTTTTATTTTGTTTTAAAAACTAATATTTCCAACCTATGATCTAATTTTAAGTTTGAGGGACCCATGAAGGCATTTTGTAAGTTATATTATATTTAAGGTCAAGAATTATTTAATTTAAAGGGTGATAATGATAAATGATTAAATATCATTGATCTATGTGAAATAAAAAGAACCTAAGGTGGAAGAATTATACCTAGGTGCCTAAGTGTTTAATGTTGATTATGGGTTTGAATCTTGGGTTTAATAGTTTTCTAGATGACAAGAGGTGCAGAGTTAATGCTTACAGATATGGTGAATAAAATGGGATCTATTCATAGCCTATGGAATATAAGTTATTTAAAATAGAGAGTATGTGCACCACTAAAGGAAATTTAGTAGGCAATTTGGTAAAATTCTTGGTTATAGCTAAATTTGATAAAACACCAATCTAGTTGGTGGTAAGAACTTATAGCTCGTCATCTAATTTGAATGAAGCATGTAAGCATTAGAAGTAATTAAAGTTTGAAAAGAATATTAAAGGCATTTTTATTTCAATTATTTTTATTCTTGACAAATCTTGGGTATAAATGCAAAATTATGGTGGTATAATTATTAAAATGATAAGATATTTGGTAATTTGTAGTGAAACTTGTATAGTTAGGTGAGTTCTTCATATTGTTTATCATATTCAAGAAGTGTTTTAAATGGTGTAGATTATTTGATAATGTCTGAATACATGAAGTAAGGAATTTAATATTATGAAAGGTATGTAGTTATGTTTGAAGTAATTTTTCATACATGCATTCTAAGTATAACATGGATATTTGAAGTATGTTGTTGATTTGAGTTTCAGTTTGAAGATGTGTAGTTTGGTTTTTGGGTGGAAAATATGATACAAATATTTCAAATTCATAAATGTAATTTTTTTGATATTTGGGTCTTCAACAAAATATTTTGATGGTGTTTTTCCTATCAGTTGAGAATATGAAAATATAAACTTTAGCAACATTCTTTTACTTTTTTGTTCAAAGATGATATATGTATTTACAAAGGATCATTGGTTTTGAGTTTATAGAGTTTTAAGGATTTTTAAATTTAGATTATTTATGGTTGCCATAATTTTGGTTTTAAATTGATTCACAGTAAATATGAAGAGATATTTGGAAGAGCAAGATGGTTTTTATTAATACTAGGTTGTGAAATACTGGGTGTGGAAAAGTTAGTATAATAATTTTGATGATTTTTTGAAATAAAGTTATTGTTTGGTTGATGATTATCACGCTATTCTAAAAACATTTTCTGTTTGATGAAACAATGTTGAAATTTGATGTCTGACTGGTTTTGATAAACACTCACCATATGTTGTCTACTTCCTATTTGATATTTCCTTAGTTGAGATTGGAAATCTTTATGGTATTCATTGACTTGTTTTATCTCTGTTAGGGTTTTCTTTGTTGAGTCAAAATTATTGTCATTTTCTTCTTAAATATGAAATTTTTATTTGGTTTGAGTAAAATAAAATAGATTTTTTTGGGAGTTGAGTTTTCAAAGATAAAAATTATTTTTATTTGATAAGTTGAAGATAAAGATGATGTCATGGCAGTTGCAATCAATTTGGAAAGTTTATGGCCAGATGAATATAATGATTTTGGGTTTTATATGTTGGATGGTTTTAAAAAGACATTCATATTTAGTTTTTGATATTTAAGTTATGTTGTTTATTTGAAGATATATACGATAGTTGAATGTCATTCTTTGAAGCTTCATGATAACATTGGGTTTTCAATATTACTTTTGTATGGTTGAAAATTTTGATGACAAAATCAATATGAAGGATTTATGAATAAGATAGTTTTGAGATTTAGACTTGATATCACATAGGGTTTACATTTTTTGTTGAAATAATTGAATTTTAGTCTAGCCATCAAAGCTGAAAAGGAAATTAATTTTTTATTAGAAATATTAAGTTTTTGGTCAATTTTTATTTGCAATTATTGATAGAGTGATATTGGTTTTACATTTTAATAGTTGGAAGATTTTTTTGATATTGATTTCAAAAGAAAGATTAGTGGTTTAAGAAGACTTGCATATTAGTTGGTTTTAAGCGTTGATTATTTTATTTTGATTAAATTACTAGTCACTTGGTAAAATAATGATGTTTATTCAAGGAGGTCTTAGATAAATTTATTTACTTTGATTTCATAAGTAAATTATTGATCATTTTTTAGACTACATTGATGTATAGGGTTTCAAATTTCAATCTATTTATTAAAATTTATATGGATTTATATATGTTGGGAATAATTTTGTAAAGAAGAAATCAAGGTTTAATTTGTTTTAAAATTTTCATGTTGGACACCTCCTAATTCGAATAATTCTCATGGTAATGTATGGAGAACTAACTAACCTTGGAACATATAAGATTCATCTTCTCATAGTTTTACCACTAAAGGCCAATTTTTTGGTGGTAGAGGGTTTGGTAGAAATTTTCCAAGACCTTTTAATAGGGGAACTAGGACATCAATTCACTTTGATGCTTCAGATCCTACTTTTTAGGATGCTTTAGATGCTTTACCATTTAACCCTATGAATATAGAAAATCATGGGTTGAGGAGAACATATTAGAGAGCCCATTCCCATGGGCATTAGAATCCAAGTGGCTCAACACAGTGAATGTAGATAGCCCTACAATCAAAGCAAAACATAGTTTCTCATCATTCACCCCAACATAATGAAAAACTTTAAAAAATAACCTGTAATAAGTTACTAGGTTATATTCCCAAGCACTTGTGTCATTGAATCATAAAATCCCTTCACCTGAACTAGTAAATATTTTGAAAGATTGTTCAAGATTGAACCTTGTTGATTTTCATCATCACCTACTCAAAGAATAAAAAATTGTGCAACTTAATCATAAAAGATAGGAAATTATCCTTTTGACATCACCAACCATCACCAAGATGGTAAATAAGGTTAAGGTAGAAGTAGATGATGAAGATAATGAGGATACTATTAAATTAATTAAGTTTATAGCCACTACTATGATCTACAGAGATTATTTGATAGATAAAGGTTATCCATTGATAGAGATGTTTTCAATTTGAAATGAGGATTAAATGGTTTAGAGTTGTTTAATTATATTGTTTGATATATTACTAGATATTTTATAACATTTTAATATTGTTTAAACTTGATTTGATAGTGGTTATGCAGTATTTTGACAATATTTAGATACTTTAGACATTTTTATTGTGGAATGTATATGAACTTATATATAATACATATGGATAATGCTAGATGTAGTATTTTTATTTAAATTGTTTAGTTTATTTTTTAATATTTTGCATTATAGGTTTATTTAGATGTTGTCTTGTCTAAGATCCCCCACCTAGTTAGAGTCTATCCCCTTGGTCTATAAAAATTTATTTTGATCTTTAAAATAATTCTTTAAATTTTTTCCATCGAGTTAAGTCATAAATAAAATTTAGCTGACTTAATTAAAGTTAATTAAGACTTAACTAATAACTAAGGTTAGTTATAAATTACTTCTCAACTATCTCTTGAGAGGAGGATTATATAAGAAGATAAAAGTGACATTTCAAAAGGAGGAACATTACACATGTATTTTTAAAGATTCTAATTCACTCCAAAGTTCATCTAATATTTATTTCTATGCATCATCTCTGAGATAAAGAAACTTTTTATAGATAGATCAAGGATGCATTCTATAATGATTAAGTATGATGTTTAATTAACATAAGTATATCCAAGTTTTATTGTTCAATTTATAAACTAATTATCTAAAAGCTGTTAGGTTTAACATCTTATGATGTTTGCATAATTGCAATCATATGAGTGGAATCCAGACTATTGGTCTAAATACTGATGAATACATCACTTAAAGTGATATGTTTTTAATTCATTCATATTTTTTGATTGTGATATCAAATATTTTATACTAAATATTCTATTTTTCAATAAAAATTCATTTATCTTTTCTAAGACCACTCTCTCGTAAACTCATAATATTTTATTTTTATTTTTCATTTTATTTATTTATTTTACTTGTTAATTTAGTAATAATATAAATAAGATTAATTAGTTTCTCTTTTGTTTAGTCTTTATTTAATATAAATTCTATGTTTATTAGATTTTTATCTTTTTAAATAGGGTAGATGCACAAAGTTGGGGGACAAAAAAAGTGACAGAATGAAAAATAAAAAGTAGTTTTTATAAATGACATACACCCTTTTAAAAAATACATATTCCCTTTTTTTTAAAAAAACCAATGAAATAATGAGGTTGGGTCAGTCTCGACCCTAAAGAGCGTAAGCTTTTTGAAGTCCAAAGGGTGTACACCCTTTGGATTGTAAAAGAAGTACACCCTTTCTAAAACCCTTTGGATTGTAAAAGAAGTACACCCTTTCTAAAGGGATTATGTCCTTTAAAAAAGGTGTGCATCCTTTATAAAGGGCATATGCCCTTTTGGAGCGCAATTTGTTTTTTTAAGCCATGTATTTGGTTTTTTTGGTTTGAAATTAAACATTTGAAACCCATGCATTTTTTTCTATTTTATAATTAGTTGCATTTTATTTGCAAGGATATATTTAGTAAAATAAATTTTAAGTATAAGAATATAAAATTAAACATAAACTTATACTAATATAAAATTATAACAAATTAGGGCCACTCAACATATTCTTAAATTGATTACATAGCTATATGAGTTATCATTTAGAAGATAATTTTTCAAATTCCATTCCAGCTAATACTTAGTTTTTAAAATTTCAAGATCAAAAGATAGAATGAGAAGTGAGGTTACAAATCATGTTATGTATGTAATAGATCTATAATATTGAGGATTACATGTCTATTTTACCTACTTACGTATTCCCTATTTACTTTATCAACTTGAGTATGATGTACTTGATTAAATAACCAAGCCATGGCTTGATCTTAAAGTGTATGCCCTACCTAAATACACAAGCCATATCTTGATATTTACTATTCCATGCTAGTTTCAAATTAAGTGGTCCACTTACTCAACCTATTTTACTTCAAGGTCATTTAGAAACTTGCTTGTAATTAGGTCTCTTCCTAACCATATATTATCTCTTGGCCTATCATAAAAGGTCTTCTGAGTATTGGTATTGAAATACTAATGAACTTATTCTTTAGTATTATCTCTTGACTTATTAGCCTCTATATTCAAATGAAAATACACTTTTAATGACTTAAAATAGGGTACTCAATCCTAAGATAGTAATCTACCTTCAAGTAAAACCCTTCTTTGACTCCCAAAGCACTCAATTGTACATCCTCACTTCTTTGAACAATACTATGAGGGTTTAACCAATTATTTGACTCAATATTCTTAGTGCATGAAGAAATTCAAATCAAATCTCAAATGACAACAACTCTACCCTTTATAGGTCTATTAGGCCAAATTCTACCTCTTAAGAATTTAATACAAAAAAGTTTACACATACATTTTTTTTGGACTCATTCAATTTAGAAACTCAATAAAAATATCAAGACAATGATACAAGACTCATAGGTGTCTTAACATAATCTCAAGATACCAATTAGATCACCAAAGTGCCCAAAACATTGACTAAGTCCTAAGCACTACTATAATATTATGTATAGGCATATTTGGTCTTGATAAGGTGTTATTAATCTAAGATCATTAAAGTATTATTATTAATATTTATTAATATGTTTGGAGACTATCTCTGAGGATAAGAAACCAATTTCCTTTATTGTTTTTTTAAGAATTAAAATTCAATAGAAACTCTACTCTTTAGGTTTGGATGGCATAATCTGCTTACTTTGAAGGATGTTAACTTGGATTAACTATAAAATGCTTTGAATCACTTTACACATAAGTATTTTATAGTGTTTACATAAATAATATCATTGGACCTTCATAATAGGTTTATATTCAATCAACAAAGTTGGAGATGTACTATATTTTGAGTTTGTTATCTTTACCTTGAAATATTATTAACAACCTTATTCTCAACATAAAAAATTAACTTTAATTAATGGGTATATCAATATACGTAAACAAATATCCTACAACATATAACCTATATCATATATATAGTAATGATACAATCATTTATATATTACATCTACCACATACATGGTACTACTTGTAGCTATTCGATCACTCATGCATGACATATTCATGTGGTCATGATATGGTCACTCATATTAGATACAAATGCATCTAATAAAATTAGTGTATCCAATTTCCACATAAACCATTAAACCCAAACCCCTAACACTAAACAATAAACCTTAAACCCTAAACATTGAAACCTAAACCCTAAACCCTAAGCCGTAAAACTTAAACCATGAACACTAAATAATATACCTAAACCCTAGACCCTAAGCCCTAAACCCTAAATCATTAATCCTAATACATTATCCCTAAACCAAAAACAATAATCCATAAACTCTAAACTATTGACCCTAAACATATAAACTTAAAACATTAAACCCTATAATTTATACCCTAGACCCTAAACCCTAAAACCTAAAAGTAAGATCCTAACCTTAAACCCCAAACCATAAACCTAAAATCCTAAATCCTAAACCATAAAACCTAAATTTAAGCCCTTAACCCTAAATCCCAAACCTTAAACCATAAATGATAAGTCATAAACCTTAAAGAGTAACTGCTAAATCAAAAATTCTAAACCCAAATTGAAAACCTTAAACACTAAACCTAAATCCCTAAAATCTTAACCCTAAAACCTAAACCTAAAACCCCAAACACCAAACCATAAAAACTAAACCCCAAGTCCTAAACCCTAATCCCTAATCCCCAAACACTAAATCCCAAACCCTAAATACTAAATACTAAGTTCTAAACCCTAAACCCTAAACTAAACCCCTAAGACCAAAACCCTAAACCTTACACCCTAAAATCTAAGTGTGAAACCATAAACCCAAAACCCTAACCCCAAACCCCAAAATCTAAAATCTAAACTCTTGATCCTTTGAACCATAAACCATAAATCTCAAAACTTTAAGCATAGAATATAAATAATAAGGCATATAACCTAATCCCTAAGCCATAACATTAAAACTTGAACCTTGAACACTAGTCTCTATACACTAAACCCTAAGCTATGAATATTAAAACATCAACCATAAACCTTTAAACCTAAATTTATAAATCTTAAACCTCTATCCATAAACCATAATCTTGAGTTATCACCTAGAGAAAGGAGAGGGGGCATTGATTAAGCCATGTATTGGAAGGATAGGGGTCATTATAACCTAATAAAGAAAGGAGTGACTAAGGACATTCATGTAAAAGGCTTGAAGATCTATTAAAGATGATTTCCTAAATAATTTATGGGCTTTTTAATCAATGGGTCTATCAATATGCATAAATGTCTAGCATGTAGCATTTAACCTATAACATACATATAATAATGATACAATCATTCATACATTACATCTTCCCCATACCTAGTACCACATGTAGGTATGTTGTCACTCATACAAGACATATTATTGTATTCACAATATAGTCACTAATACCAGACATAAATTTACCTAATCACCCTAGTACACTCTATTACACCTAAACCATTAAACCCAAAATCTAAACCCCAAACCCTAAACACCATAAAACTTAGATGTTAAACCCTAAACACCATAAACCATGAACACTTAACCCTAATATATTATCCTAAAACCTAAAACAATAATACCTAAACCCTAAAACCTAGAACCTAAACATAAAACCTTAAAACTTTAAACCCTAGACTTTATACCCTAGACCTTAAGCCCTAAAACCTTAAACTTTAATCCCTTAACCCTAAAGAACAAACCATAAGTCTAAAATCCTAAATCCTAAACCATAAAACCTAATATTTAATTTCCCACTCCCCTATTGGGAACACCTATAGGTGTGTATGTAGGAGGTCTGTAGGTGAATGCATGATACTTGATTATGTACATGTTAGATTGGTTCCATAACCAATACTATACCTCCACCATTGATGCTATGAATCTATTTCGTGTCTTTAAATTTTATGAATCTCTCATATCAGTTCAAATACTTATGTTACAACCCTAAAAGGCATAAAACAACACACCACACACTTGTGTTTCATGAGCACTTATGGAACACACACATAAACAAAACCAACTAACTCAAACACAAATTAACCTAAAATAAACACATCCTCAATAAGATGGAATTACACTTGTGTTCACCAAGGGGAGTCCCTATGGTGATTTATTCTTCATAGTCACTTGGAACATCCTCTTGATTAGTTATGGCTTGAACTTTTTCTTCTTCACTTACTTCCCTCAAAATGGGCTCTTTTTAAAGAAGGGATGAGGTGGGAGGGTGATGGATATGCTCATGGGTTAGAGATGACCATTATTTTCTTAATATAATCCATACATGGAAGGGTATGAAACTTGTCAATGGTCCTAAAGTCTTTAGATCCATGATGCAAACCTTAAAAGGCCTCCAAATTAGAGTTACCACCTTCTCACTTGGTGATCACTCTCTATTCAGTATGTCAGTTTGGACTGGCTAAAGTGAAAGTGATTGTATAAGTGATTTTGTGCTTTGATAAAGCAATAAATGGATATGAGGAGGTTGGGTCTCATTCTATCTCCCAAAGTGATCCTCATCCTATGGGAATATTTTATACCTACAAGACATAAAAAATTATCAAGAAAATCCATTATGTACCATGTTTGTACAAATAGGGTACAAGTCAACTTGATAATAAGGAGACCTTGGGATTCCTTTACAAGTCCAAGATCATTTACGAATAAAGCTAAGCCTCCAACATGCCTTTTATTCCACATCTTCGCAATTGGGTAATTAACAAGGGTTTTAGAGGGTTTTAGGTAGTTTTACCCCTTAAAGATAGTTCATAAAATTGTGACATCTAAACCCTAAATGAATTCCATTAAATCCTTGCTTAGGACCCTCTACAACCTATCCTAGCTCCTCAAACTCCCATGTTATGTATCCATACTGATGTGAGCTTCTAAAATTGGCCTCTCAAGCTTTTAAAGTCATTTTGTGCACCTTATCATGTTATTGAGCTAGGAAAAGATCTCTTTGTGTCCTTATCTAAAAAATAAAGGTTATCACACACCTTATATATCCCCATTGATGTCCTCTAATTCTCTTCAAGGTTCACTTGGTGTTAGAAGTGAGGTTACATCTACTTAGGGCTTTTAGGCCTAGTTAAGGCTTAGTAGGCCTAGTCTACACATAGCTACTCATTAACACCTATGATTATTTGTTATGATTGTGATGACTCCCTTGTTTTTTATCATGGTCAACACATCCTCCTACATATATTTTTAAGGTTTTGACAGTCTCTTACTCATTTCCTTGACTTTTTCATACTGAGCCTACAAAATTTTTCCTCTTGGGAGTGCCCTTTATCTAAGACAAAATAGAGGTCACTTCCCCTATTTTTATAGATAAAATGATTATATGAGGGGCTTGAAAAAGTTATGGGGACCATTTTAAAAAAATTTTAAGGTTTTTTCACACTCTTATGACCTTCAAACTTCATAAAACTCAAGGTAGACTTCTTGAGCACTCATTATGTGCACAATTTATGTGTCAACTATAGGCTAAGGCTTGAGCTCAGTTTCTACCCCTATTTTATTGGCCTAAGTATTTCATTAGGTTGGTATAACCATGTTTAATGTGTTATAATAAAGTCTATCATCCATTATTTCTTTCAAACTCCTCAAAGTGTACTCTTTAATGACCTAGGCTTGAATTATAGTCAATTGTGACTGTGTGTTTACTCAAAAAAGGTATGCCCATAGGTGGAATTTATATATCAAACCATTATATACCATGTTACAAATATTATAAATATAATATCCTTATTTTACTCCATTTAAACCTAAACCATTAACCCCAAACCCCTAACCCTAAACACTAAACCTTAAAACTTAAACATTGAAACCTAAACCCTAAACCCCAAACCCTAAGCCATAAAACATAAACCATGAAAACTAAATAATATATATAAAACCTAGACCCTAATCCATATCTTAAAAGGAAAGGTGTCATTCTAACCTATATAGAGAAAGGAGTGACTAGGGACATTCGTGTAAAAGGCTTGAATATGGATTCAAGATGATTTCCTAAATAATTTTTGGGTTTTTTAATCAATGGGTCTATCAATATTCATAAATGTCTATCCTATAACATTCAACATAAAACATACATATAATAATGATACAATCATTCAAACATTACATCTACCACATACCTAGTACTACATGTAGGAATGCTATCTCTCATACATGACATATTCTTGTATTCACATACAATAACTCATACCAAACACAAATGTAGCTAATAACCCTAGTACACTCCATTTACACCTAATCCATTAACTCTAAAACACAAACCCTAAACCCTATACACCATAAACCTTGAATTTTTTACCCTAAACCTAAACCTTAAACACCATAAACCTTGAACACTTAACCCTAATACACTATCCCTAAACCTAGAATAATAATACCTAAACCTCAAAACCTTGACCATAAACATATAACCTTAAAACCTTAAACCCTAGACTTTATATCTTAGACCTTAAACCCTAAAACCTACACTTTAAACCCTTAACCTTAAATCCCAAACTATAATTTTAAAATCCTAAATCCTAAACACTAAATCATAAAACCTTAACCTTATAGGTCCTTAATATTAAACACTAAACCTTAAATACAAAATTGAAAATCCTAAACCTTAAACCCTAAACATGAAACCCAAACCCCAAAACCTTGACACCTAAAATTTTAACACTAAACCCTAATCCTAAAAACCTAAGCACTAAACCATAAACCTTGAAAGTTGAACCCTAAACCCTAAACCCAAAACCATAAAACCTCAAACCCAAAACCATAAACCCTAAATCCTAAAATTGGATAAAACTTAAACCTTAAAACCTAAATTCTAGAACCCAAACAATCAAATCAAAACATTGAACTATAAAATTTGAACCCTAAACCCTTAACTTGAAA
This sequence comes from Torreya grandis, assembly GCA_037957365.1. Classification (NCBI taxonomy): domain Eukaryota; kingdom Viridiplantae; phylum Streptophyta; class Pinopsida; order Cupressales; family Taxaceae; genus Torreya; species Torreya grandis. The sequence goes on from JARHVA010003865.1 coordinate 880,779, forward strand.
CCCTGAAAATGAAACCTAAATGACAAACACTAAACATACATTTTGGATACCACACTACAAAGTAATGATGCAAGCATTGGTAGTTTAGCTCAACCCCCTCTCCATGTTTCTATCATAATTCCTACATAAGCATAAATATTTCAATGCAAGGAGAAAACATGCCATAACAAAGTCAGTGGAGAAAATGCTAATAATTTATACTCATGACCCACATCATTATTTGAGAATAATTCACAAACATGAGAAGATCCAAAATGATCTTTCTTTTTCACTCAATGATTTAGAAATAATTGTCTAGAAGAATAATTTCATCTCAAATGAAGCAAGTAAAAAAGGTAATTTTTTATCTATCATAATTTTTAATCATCCCTCATCATTTAAAATGAATTTTTTCCATGTAAGTGAAAAGAGGATATTATCTTATTTTCACCATGTAAATAATTCAACAATCTCCCTAGAGTAATCCATCTTGACCCTATCTAATCTACTAGACATGAATGAGAGTAATCACCCTAGTACACTCCAATCAGAACAAAAAAATTAAAACACTATTCATGATTCATCTAAAAAAGATGTTGTTTAGTCTGAAACAAATTTATACTAACTATTGGATTTGAACACACTTTAATAGATGAGGGAGTGACTAAAGATGATGATAGAGTGATTAGGTATGATGAGTGACAATGGTGAAACTATTAGGGACATTGAGGGATGATGATAGATAAGGAGGAGGTGATTAGGTATGATTAAGGATGATGAGGGTTGATGAAGGAGTGATTAGGGATGATTAGGGGTCCAATTAAAGATGATGAAGGATTGACTAAGGATGATAATAAATTATGATGGTTAATGAGGGATTTATTAAGGATGATGAGAGTGTGACTAGGAATGATGCTAAAGATGATGAAAAAGTGATTATGTATGATTAGGGTGGATGGGGTTTGATGGCATGGAATTTTTAGGGATGATCACTGACAATGAGGGATGATAAGGGAGTGACTAGGGATGATGAGGATTAATGAGGGAGTGATTAGTAACAATGAAGGATGATGATAGCCAATGAGGGAGTGATTAGGATAATAAGGGACAATGAAAAATAGTGAGGGAATGAATAGGGATGATACACATGAATATGAGGGTTAATGAGGGAGTGATTAGGGATGATGAGTATTAATAAGGGATTATCCTATGTGAATATGGAGTGATAGAATATGACTTTATTCTACATGACTTTGGAATAATGCATGAGATTGGAATTGAATAATACATGGATTGACCTTCTATCTAACATTTATTTTAGAGTGTGGTATCTTTATATAATGAATTTAAATGGTGTGTTGATTTATTATATTTCAAATGGAGTATATTAGGGTGATTAGCAACATTCATGTCAAGTATAAGTTATCGTATCATGATTATAGGTAGATGTCATTTATGAGTGAATACATACATATATGTAATATGTATGTGATAGATGTCATGTATGAGTGAATTTATCATGACTATAGGTATGTTAAAAGTTACATGATATAGGGTAGTCATTTATGTATATTTATAGACCCATTGATTGGAAAGCCCACAAATTATTTAAGAATATGCCTTTAGCTCATGTATTTAATTGTGTAGGGAATAGTCAAGTAGGTAAAGTAGGTAGGGCATACTCAATTAGGTGAAATATGAGGTCATAATAAATGGTATATATCTATTACATATGTAACATAATTTTTAACCTCATTTCTCATTCTATCTTTTGATTTTAAAATTATGAAAACTAAGTATTAACTGGAATGAAATTTTAAAAACTAACTTCTAAATGGTAACTCCTATAGCTCTATAATAAATTTTAGAAGATGCTAAGTGGCCCTAATTTTTTATATTTAGTAAAATAAATTTAAAGTATAATAAAATAATATGTAATATAAAATTAAACGTAAACTTATAATTTAGAAACCCATGTATTTTTTTTTGCAATTAGATGTATTTTATTTGCAAGGATATATTTAGTAAAATAAATGTTAAGTATAAGAATGTAAAATGTAATATAAAATTAAACATAAAATTATACTTAAAATTTATTTTACTAAATATATCCTTGAAAATAAAATACATCTAATTATAAAATAGGAAACAAAATTCATGGGTTTCAAATGTTTAATTACAAACCAACAAAAAATAAATACATGGCTTGAAAAAAAAAATTGCACACCAAAGGGGTGTAACCCTTTGAAAATGGAACACACCATTTATAAAGGATGTGTACCCTTTGAAAAGGGTGTACACCCTTTGTAAATGGCATGCATCCTTTGCAAAGGGTGTATGCCCTTTAAACATTTCATTTTTTTTTGTTTTCCCTCCAAATCTACCTTGGGTATAGGCTTGAAAAGGTCCGAACCTACCTTGAATCTAGTCATGGAGCAACCACTTAGTTTCTATGAAATTTAGGTGTATTTTTCATCTTTGTCAACACATCTAATTAGGCAAATTTTATTATTAAAAAAAAAAATTATATGCACTTTTAGAGGAGAAATTGTAGTTTTAGAATATATAAATTTTTAATTCTAGAATATTATTTATAATTATTACTTAGTTTATACATAACGTACATCATTATGGACTATATAAATATATTCATAAATTTAATTATAAATATTTTAATACTAATCAAAAGTTTATAAACTTTATATCTCAACAATCTACACATTATCAACTATGCTTTAAAAAAAATTGATTTTCATGAAGTTAAGGTCAAAAATTTGTGTTCGTACACTTGTAGTTTAAATTATATAGTTATCTTGACTTATAAAATTATTTAAAAATTATATATATAATAAAAAAATAATAAAAAATATTCTCAACAATATTTGACATTTCTCCTATCTGTACATGAAATTTTATATAAATATTCGATAATTTACTAAAAAAAGTGTGTTCATACACATGCACTATCCTTATCCTTTTACAAAAATTAACAACTTATTTTCATTAATACATCTATTTTACACACTTTTATCATTTGGGTATTGGAAAAAATTATATATTTATAAACTAAATTCAAAATTGTACAATTCATGTTTTTATGTCATTGTCAAATTCCTTTTCTAAGTGTATTTAACATTCTCTCCAAATTCAATTATTGTTATTTTTATAAAAAAGGTGTCGCCCTTTTATCCCCCATTATCCTGCATCTACCCATTTGTTAATTTATTAATTATAATTTTTTGTTATTTTAGATCTTAATTCTATTTTCTAGGTTATTTATTCATTTTTAATTTTAGTTTAAGCGTAAATTAATTATTAGCTTAGAATTAGTTGTTGTTTATATTTGTTTTAGATTTAATTAAGTATTAAATTATTTGAGTTATTTAATCTTAATTTATTTCTAAATTTGTTTAGTTATAGTATATTTCTAAAGCTTTTAGTTTAAGTTCTTTCCTAGTCTTGTTTAGTTTATGTTTATAATTTGAATTGGTTAAGTTCTTATTTAGTTATTTTATCATTGTTTAGTTTTTATCTCCTTGATTTATTATGTTAGTTGTTATTTTGATTTCTTTCTTTGGATTTCATTATAACATTTTATTTGTTTCTTTCAGGTCTTTATGTTACTTTTATTTTGATATTTTCTAAGGTATTTCATGAAGTTTAAGGGTATTTGAGAAAAGAAAAAATATTTATAAGGAACACAAATATTTCTTTCAAGAGATTATCTTGATCATAGATCTTCTTTGTTGGATAGGATTTATTACATATTCATATATGTCTCCTTCAGATTTAAAGAGAATATTGATTTCTAAAATATAAAATGAAGTATGGTTGAGGATTTAGCTTACTTATTAATTCCCAGAACATTTTAAAACCCCTTATACATCTCTTATATTTTTTGTGACATATTAGACCTTTAATATTAGACTCATATGATTCCAATTAACTTTCATGATAGGCAAAAGGGAAGATTCATTGACTTAACATTTTCAACCATCAAAAACCACTTCTTATGATTGATTTTATATTTTGGAAAAATAAGGTATATTTTATCAATGTGTAGTAGTGTAAAATATAGATTCTAGATAGAAATCCAATCCCTTATTGAATGAACTTTGAATTATTTATATAGTGAAAATTTTGAACAATTTCCCATAGCCAACTTGAAAAATGTGTGAGATGGCCCAAATAAATATTTTGAATTTTATAAACAGTTATTAAATGGCATGGGAATAAGGGATCACTAGGTGGATAAGTATATAATAACATACATATCTTCCTAGCATGGACCTATCCCAAAAAATCAAGGACGATTATCTTGAGGTTGGAAATAGTTTGAGATTGATTTGAGGAATTTTAAGCATTGAGTTGGAAATTATTATGTATTAATGACATAAAATAGAGGGGTCAATCCCACTTATAGATAAATGGCTATGAGAATGGAGAATAAGAGTATTATATGTAGACACCTACATTATATTTAGTGTTGAAATGCATCACAAACTTATTAATTATTATTTTAATAATTAAAAATATAATTCATGACATTTATATTTTCTTAAAATTTAGTCAATTATGCACACTTTTAATCCAAATTTAATTATTAAATATAGATTTTACAATTTACCCAACATCTTCTCCCTTTATCTCCCTTATACGTTGACTCACCCTAACCAATCCCACAACTTCCTCAACTTATTTTGAGTCATCCCTTTTTTTAAATAATTGAATAAATAAAATTTTGTCAATTGTGCACACTTTTAATCCAAATTTAATTATTAAATATATATTTTACACTTCACCCAACATCTTATACCTTTATCTCCATTATATGTTGACTCACCCTAACCAATCCCACAACTTCCTCAACTTCTTTTTGTGACTCACTTAACCATTTACATGTTTATCTCAACCATTTGAAATTGTCATCATCCTTATGAATGAGGATGCATTGGCCACCATAGATTATTTAGATTATTTAAAATATCCAAATAATACTCCACTATTGTATCTTTCCTCCAAAAATATATAAATAAGAATGAAAGCTATCACTTTCATCATCCTAAATTATGCTAAGTGATACCAAAATCACAAGTGAATCCAAAGAAAATCATAGCCATCAATGAGAATTTTTTCACCAAAAATCTACCCATTTTACCTTGCATTAGAAGAGTGATAAACCACAACTCAAAGAGAGCTAATATAAATCACATTGTAATGTAAGAAGTTTTTTGCAACAAAGGTATAAGTTTGTGTTGTTTCTTTTTTTTAGCTCTAGATTAGTTTGAGATAGTTTATATTAAGAGTTTTTAGTTTAATTTACATTTATACATTTTATTTAATATATTTTAGTACACCCAATGGGACCATTAACTCACATATTTCATCTCATATTCAATTTCTTTTTACTATTTTTATTATATATATATATGCATATAATCTTGGTCTTGTAAGTGCTATTTGAAGTTATAGGTCATTTTATATCATTGCTTTTTAGTTGTGTGTGATTTATGTGTAATTAAAAATTTTAAAACATTAATAATGAAATTATAACCCAAAATGGTGAAATCATTATTAACCCTACTTTTACAATATTTTTCATAATTTTATTATTCCCATCATCTTTCTACTTGATTTCTATTTCTATCTATGTTTTTGGTTTTCTATAACTCTCTAGTTTAGGTAAATTATGAATTTGGTGAGATTATCAGTGAAATCATTCTCCAAAATTGTGAAATCATTGAAATAAATTGTGCAATTGTTGAAATTAGTTGTGAAATCATCCTAAAGTTGTGAAATCATTACCTATGCTTTTTGTATGTTTTCTATTGCAAATGTGTGTAGGTCAATGCTGAAATCATACCAAAACTATAAAATTATCATCATAAACTATGCAATAATTACCATAAATTATGAAATCATTGTTCTTATCTATGAAATCATCATATTAACTTGTGAAACAGGTAACTATGATTATAAATTTAGTGATTATACTTGTGATTTTTTTTTGAAACTATGAATCATTTCTATGTATTTTTCTATGATATGTTTGTTTTTTGTGTCTAACCAGTGATAATTTTGCATTTCAAATTTACTATGTAATTATGAATTTGTAATATTAGATTATTTTTGTCTTATTTTTGTGTTTTTTTCTTAATTCGTTATAAGTTACCTTGACTCTAATCCAAAACAATCTCTCTAAAAAATTATTTGTAGGGCACTAGTCATATAAATTTCACAAAAAGGATTAAAAAAAACATATTTTTTTTCATTTTTTATACCAACGATTCATTTCAATTTTCATTTTCAATTTTTATTAATTAGATCACACTTGGTTTATTAGAGTTAATTATTTTATTTCAGCATTCTATTTATGTTGTGAAATTATGTATGTTCTTCTTTTGGCATCACATTAGTGATGATACTTGAGAATAAAAAATAAATTCATAAATTTTGTGTTACTCAAGTTGTGTTTGTGTATGTTATTTCCTTGGCATCATGTTGGTGAAAATACTTGAAAATTAGAAACAAGCATTAAATTTTTATTTTTATTTCTAAGAGCTCTATTGATCATAGATTTCACCACTATGCAATAGGCCAACCTTATATACTGGTGGTCAATTACCTAAGTGGTTGTGTGTTCTAAGCACACCATGATGTAATGGAATTTTATGCTCTAATACTTAGGGTTTCATTAATTGCCTCTAAATATGATATTTCTAATTGTCAACACACTCAAACCCTTATAGTTATGTTCAAAACTTTAGGATAAGACCCAATAGTGTGTATTTTCTATATCAATTTATTCTATAAAATTAATCCTAAATGTAATTAAAGGTATATCATAGGACTCTATTTAGATAAACTTGTGAAAAACCTTAAGCCTATGAATGCCTATTTACCATTTAACTTTGGTGCATTAGTTAATAAATAGTGCCCAAAATTTACCTTCCACTCACCCTTGAAACTAGACTTAGTGGGCTATGGGAATGGATGGATCCTCCATGGTTAGTTCCTTGAAATATTAGGATATAGTTGAGATCATGAACAAGTAAGTGACATTGGAAGGCCCAAACATTTTTCATGACCTTTATCCTAGTTTTCACCTTTTTATGCAATTATTTAATTATTTAAAGTAGGACTTTGTTTGTTGTTTCCATGTGTTTTCAACATGATTAAATATTCTTGTGTGAAAATTAAGTTCTTTTGAATTTTAAATCTATCAAAACATTTGAAAATCAAACATTTCTTAAAAAATCAAAGTAACTAGTTTAAAATCATATTTTTTGAGTCACTTTGGTTATTATTCTTAGTTTAAATTTTCCATTTATTTGAGTCAAATTTATTCTCCCTAGTCATGTCTCCTATCACTAGGAAAATGGACATTCTTAATAACCCAAATACAAGGGTTGAGACATTTGGAAATGACCCTTTTCAATTCACTAGCTAAGAACATCATGTAGAAACACATGAAATCACTAAACAAGGAGGAGGGGATTACCAAGATGAGGGTAGTCTTAAAGATATCCAACCTCTACCCTCCTTTGATCAATATATTATGCCAACTAGGAATAATGTTATTCTTCAATCCTTGGGCTTTGGAGTGAAATTCTTTCCTGACATTGATGTGTAAAACTTGTAATATTTGATTACAAGTAAAGAGCCTTAACCTTCTACTCAAGATCAATATACCTCTCAAGGTTATTTAGAGGGTAACAATGCCCTTGTAACATCATCACAACCTAATCCCTAAGTCTCTCAAGCAAAGGAAAAACTATCATACATGAGGAATCATCCCAAACAAGTCATGGATTTTCTTAAAAAATCCATGCAACCCATGGTAACCAAGAGATTATACATTTTCAGTATCATAAACCAACCAATCCTTTTGGTAATCCTAATGTGAATGTGAATCCTAGTTTATATTCACATATTTATCTAACCAACCTGAGTTTAAACATGCCTTAAACTCACCAATCATCAACCCAACCAACCAAAACTTGAATCTTCATTCAAGTTAACTAATCACATAACAAATCAATCCAAACTTGAATATGAATTCAAGTTTAACTAATCCAAATTTGACTACACATAACTTGAATGTAAATCTAATTTCACAAAGTCATGGTCAAATCAATCTGAGTTTGAATCTTCATTCAAACTCATAAATTGACCCAAATAAGAGTCTCCAAAGATAACCCATCATTACCAATCCAAATCAAAATCAAATATTTAATACTCATTCTATCCCACAAATCTAACCATCTAATCTAAGTTTTAGCATTACTTCATGCATGCTTAATAATCCTAATTTAAATAGTGTTTAGCTAAAAAAAAATTCTCATCCCAATACTCTTAGATCTAATCTAAATCAAACTAAAACTCATGTTAATTCTAATTCAAATACAATTCCAAATAATTTTAACTCCAATCTAAATCCTTCATTTAACTCCAACCTAAATCCTAGCTCATATTTAAACCAATACCCAAATAATTCAAATTATCTCAACTTTAATCCAAACCTTAACCCCAAAAATTTAAACACAAATCTTAACTATATCCTTAACCAAATTTAATACAATCCAAACCAAAATCCACTTCAACCAAACCAAGTTCATTCTAACTTAAACCTAGGCTCTAACCCATTTAACCTCAACTATAACATGATTCCATAACAATTCAATCCCAATTTGTTTAATGAATCTTACTTTGGTTACAACACTAACTCAAACCCCATGAATTTAAACATCAATCCTCCACCAATAAATTAGAACTTTAACACAAAACCAAGTCAACCAAATCCAAGCATCCACTTTTCAAATAATCCAAACATTGGTTTCAACCCTAACCAAAATCAAACAAACTTTGGTTATAATACTAATCTAAATCAAATGAACCTTATTTTAAATGCTAATCCAAACCCAATGAACCTTGGTTATAACACTAATTTCAATCCTTTTGAATATCTGTAAAATTTTAACTTTACCAACCAACCTCTAATCAACTTCAACCAACAACCTAACTAATTTCCATAAAACCAAACTAGCACAAACTGATGCATTGGTCAACCCTACAACTTATATAATCCAACAAGTAAAATTAATGAATTATCTCCATATCTTATACAATAGTTCCAAAATATTAAAAATAGGGTTAAAGGCTTACAAGATGGATCTTACTCTAGGAAAAAATTGTTCAAATTTAAGGAAATTGTTTCATATCCTTATGATTTAAATACAACAATGACACCTTTTCCAAAATAATTCAAACTCCCAAAATTAAATAAATAAAAAGGGAAGGAGATCTAAAATAATAGTTAAACAAATTCTATCATGCATGTGTGGATGTTTCTTATAGCAATGAATACATGTTACTATTATTCCCATGAAGTCTTAGGGGTCAAGCCCTTGAATGGTTTTCATGCCTTCCCAAAGGATATATTTTTACTTTTGATGACCAAACAATACAATGGTGAAACCTTTGATTCCTTCCTACAAAAATGGTGAGAAATGGTGAGTTTTTTCACATGGTCATTTCCTAAAACCAAACTTGTTGACATATTCATGAACAATCTAAATTCAGCCTTTGGACATCAATTGTTACTCCTTTCCCCAAGATACTTTGATGAAATCATTGAAAATAGAGTTCAAGTTGAGAGAACATTAATTAATAGAGGTGTGATAAAAATATTTAAACTTGACAATAATTCTTTCAAACCAATGGAAAAATCAAAATTCTTTTAAAATAAAAAGAATCTTATTGGATATGGTTTTATAGATGTAAATAAATTCAAAACCATCCAAATCAAACATAAACCTATAATAATAATAACATGATAGATGTAGTTCTTCCAATATGGTAAATGATGAAAAAGTGGGTTATTGATGAATCATCGAGTCTTATATGAAAATATGTGCAATTATCTCACCCAAGAAATGTGAGTGAATGAGGTTGGAAGATAACTATAATGGTAGATGTTTTTGGTAAGGTTTTACATGTAGTTTTGGAGTTTTTGTTGATTTTTTATATTTTTAATTTTTTTTTTTGGGTTTAGGATAGGTTATAAATTATTGTGACAAATATGGTAATATAGAAGATGTTCCTCTATCATGATTAAGGATGTAGGTACATAAGTAGAATTAGTAAACCTTAAGCTAACATGTTATAAGATAAGTGATAAATAAGTGATGAAGGATAATGTGTAAATATACAATGGACTACTAAAACACAATGCTCAAGAGTAACTAGGGTTAATATAGACAATGGATAAAACATGGCACCAAAAATCTAGTTTTCACTATGGTATTTGTCCAAAGCGCCAGTGAACTAGTTTTCACTTTTGGATAATCCATGGTTTTTTTTGCTTTTCTATTTTTTCATTTTTTATGGATTTTTCTTCTTTTTTTACTAATATTTTGACACCTTGGATATCAAAAACAACATATAGAAAAAGTTAGGCATATAATCTCTTAAGGTACATGATTTTCATAAGCTCATCAAGCCACTCTCCATATTATGTAGATAATATGTAAGATCGTAATCCATACTTAACAATTATATCATATGGGCCCAACTAATTAGGCTCAAAATTTCCTTCCTTTTCTCTATCATCATTTTTACTCTTGGGAAAAATATTCCCCATGGCTACCTTGTGTAGCGAGAGGCACGTTGTCTAATGGACTTACATTGATTATGGGATAGGTTATATGATAAGGTGTTATTATGAAGATAGGTATAGATGTCAAAATACCAAGGATAAGTGGGAACAACCACCTCACAAACCATTTATGAATTAGGCATATCATAAGCTGGTATCATCAAGTATTCTATAAGGAAATTATTTTTCTTTGTTTTTAAATTAAGTATAAAACCAATGGTATCCATGGCATATATTTCCATATTATTTATTATTAGTAATTATTCAAATTGGATGAATTCAAAATACAACTTTAAACTATCCAACATTAACTTTTAATGGATAAAATTATCATTAAAAGCTTTAAATTCATTGGTTACTTGATTAATGATAAGTTTAGAATCACCAAAAATAAGATGTCAAATTCTCCACTGGAATTCCATTTTGAGACCTATTATAAGACCTATACATTAAAATGTTATTTTTAAAAGGGAAATAAATTATAAAAGCCTTGGGAATAAAATCCCCATCTAGTGTGACTAATAAGATACCTACCCCTAATCCATGATTGGTAAAGAAACCATCAAAGAATAGTTGCCAACATCATCTAAAAACACTAAAATAAGAGGTACTTTATCGTTGAGAGGTGATTCATCTAATACATCTACTGAGACATGTCATTTAATTGATTTTTGATTTACATACTCTAGATCAAACTCACTTAAAAGAATAACCCACTTAGCCATCCTACTTGTTAAATTTTTTATAGATTGAAGATATTTTAGAGGGTAAAATTTTGGCAATGATATTATTTTGATTGTTGAGCATGTAATGTCATAGTTTTTGTGAGGAAAATAAAACTATGAGACATGCCTTTTGTATTTGAGAGTAATTGAGTTTATAAGATATCAAAATTTTGCTTAAGTAATATAATGTTCTTCTATCCGATTGCCATCATGTTGTGCTAACAATGCCCCCAGTGTAGATTGAATCATTGATATATATATATATATATATATATATATATATATATATATATATATATATTACTGATACTCTCTCTCTCTCTCTCTCTATATATATATATATATAGACTATCAGTAATAGGTGGCATTAGTATTGGTGGATTAGAAAGATATTATTTAATATTATCAAATGTTCTTGTACAATTCTCAATCTAATTAAAATGAGTGTCCTTTATAAAAAATATGAAAGGGTGACAAATGTCTGCAAGCTATGATATAAAACTCTTGCTTGTTTAGATTTTTAATTGCATACTTATAACTTGTTTAAAATTATTTGGTGGGGGCATATCCATTATAGCTAAAAATTTAGAAGGATCAAATTCTATGCCATGTTAGGAAATAATAAACCCTAAAAAATTCCATGATGTCATGCCAAATATACACTTTTTAGGATTCAATCTCATCTTATACTCTCTCATGCATTTAAAGATATGATGGATCACTTAAGGATGTTCTTATCTAGATTTGGTCTTTACAAGAATATTGTAAACATAGTCTGCCATAATATCATGAAGCATATCATGGAATATGACAGTCATTGCCCACTGATATATAGATTTTGTATTCTTTAAACTAAAAGGCATCACTCAATAGCAAAATATTCCCTTGGTGTTATGAATGAAATTTTGTGTTGGTCTTTAGTAGTAATTTTAATTTATTGTACCTAGAAAAAATGTCCATCAAAGACAACATTTCATGACTTGAAGTGGAATCTACGATCATGTCGATACTAGGAAATGGAAAATAATCTTTTTGTCATGACTTATTTATGTCATGTAAATATATGTAAACTCTAATCCCTTATAATTTATTTTATACTGGTACTATGTTAGATATCCAATATAAATAGTCAATAGGGCATATGAAAGCAACACCAATTGTTTCTTCAATTCCTCTTTCACTAGTAATACAATCTTAGGATACATCTTATAGAGGCTTTTTTGATTAGTTTGGTATCTAGATGTATAATAATATGATGTAATAATAGTTCTAGATCAAAGCCTAGCATATTTACATAATACCATGCAAATACATTAGATTATTCATGAATCAAAAGTTTAAGTATTTCTCTTTCTTATTGAGTAAGAGATAATGCAAGTTTGACAATTTTAGGATCCTCTTATGTGTCAATGTTCACTAGAATAGTTTCATCAACAAGGAGAGTTGATTCTTATTTATAATTTAGGGGTGGTTAAGGAATATTGAAATATTCCTCTAGGTCTATTTAAGTTGATGTAGATGTTGAATTAATATTTTGATTTACTCATTGTTCCCCAAAGTATGTTGAATTATCTAACTAAATTGAAAACCCTTTTTTGCGATCACCTAATGGAATATGGTCCCTTATTATCAACAATTCATAAATAGACTCATCATTTTCTAAATGATCAAATGGAGGTGTTATGTGTTGGTCCCACTTTGTGAGGGATAAATATGTGATATCTAGTGTAAGAATGACATTCTTATGAAAAAGGTTGGTGAAGGAAAGGTCTTTGAAGTGATTAAGTATGAAACCCATTTTTTTTTTATGAAGAATCATCCTCTGACCCACTAGAAGAGTTGTTTTGGAAAAGCATGATATGCACATCAATCAGATTAAATCCTATGCTAGGTTTAGCTTTATTTTCTTTTATTGTTATATCCTTGTTCATGGAGGCTAAGGCCTTTACCCTTATAATTAATTATATTACACATGATAGACTTAGTAATACGATATTTATTATTGGTAAAACAAGTATCTATTTCATTAGAGTAAATTCAAGAAGGATTAGAATATTTGATATGCTCATCTAAAAGGAAATGACCTTATATAAATCTTGTTTTGCTGAAGTTCTTAACCACTATATTATCCTTTTGATGGTGGGGCTTTCCATAACTATGTGGATTTGTATGGATTTTACTTGTATATTTTAAACCTTGAATGATGTACTCATTCATTCCTTTATCAATGATATTAAAATGGGATGAGGCAGATGAAGATGATTTTAGAAGTGGGTGGTTCGTTTGAAGCTTGAACAATAGAAGGATGATTGTAAGTTTATTTTATAGATGGTTGATTGGAATATTGTTCTAGGGATGGTTGATTAGATGCTTTATTGGTGGAATCTTTTTCAATGGAAATGGAATTTGTTGGTGTGTTAATCCAACCACCAAGAGGAGGTGTTTGAAATAATTTTTTTGTATGGACATAATTTTCAAGTGAAGTATAATCTTCAATGGGAGTAAAGTTATCATCAATAACTAGTAAATAATTTTATTTTTTGAACTTGCCTTCCAATAGTTTGTAATATTGGAAGGGCTGAGGATCTCCTTGAATACTTACTTCCATACCTTTATGGAAAAATTTCAAACATTGGTGTGAGGTGGATGGTATGGAATTCATGGAATGTATCCATGGATACCTAAGAATTATGGTATATGGTAGATCAATATCATGTACATGAATGAGATTTTATTTAATAATGGACCCCACCATCAAAGGAAGATATATTTTGCCCATGGATTACTGCTCATTATTGTCATATACCTTTATAGTAATAATATTTGTTTCTAATGTTGTTATTAATTATTGTAAGTGTTTTATAATCCATAATGTACATAGATTTAATGTCAAACCATTGTCTCTAAAATCCCTCTTCACCTTGTGTTTAAAGATGATAACCTCTATGTACAATGGGAGATTGTGATATGACCCTAAAGGAAAGACATCATAATGATCAAACATTACTTTATTATTAGTTGAAAAAGTGCCTATTAATGATTGGAAATTTGTAGGTTTGATGTCTTGAAGGACACTAGACTATTGAAGGACTTTATACAAGATATATTTATATTTAAGAAACATCTTGAGAGGGTGTAATTATAAATATTTATTGGTGTCTTATCAATATGATTGATAATGTTGTACTTGAATTAAAAATTAGAGGATGATTCACTTAGAATAGTAAGGTTTTCATTCCTTATAGTAATGGTGAACTCTTAGGGTTTTAAGGTAATGACATTAATGTAGTTGTTCATTAAATTGACATTAGTGACTATAGAAATGAAAGGATGACTAACTTAATTGACATTAATAAAATTTGATTATTCTTGTTTTTTATTTCCTTTTCCTTTTTCATGATTGGGGAATAGATCTTGGTATATCCCTAGTTTTTGATTATTGGATGTTTTGTATGTTTGATTTTCAATCACTATGTCCCTTCTATCAATGAATTTTTGATAGGGTTTAAGGTACATACACCTATTAGTATAATGTCCTTTAATCCTATGGTATTCACAATACTCATCTTATTTATAATAGTCAATTTTGGTAACATTCTCATCAAAGGGTTTGGTGTTAGGCTAAGTGATCATGTCAACATGGGCCAACTTTCAGAAAACATTTTCATAAGTGTCACCCAATTGAGTGAATTTATGCTTAAGTCTTCCTTGTCTAGGTTTTACATCAGGAATAGTTATGTTATTGATAGGTTGATTCCACTTAATTTATAACCTGTCTTAAATCCAAAAAAAAATTAAAAAAATAAAAAAATCAACAAAAACTCCAAAACTACATGTACAATCTTACCAAAAAAATCTACCGTTCTAGTTATCTTCAAACCTCATTCACTCACATTTATTGGCTGGGATAATTGCCCATATTTTCATATAATACTCAATTATTCATCAATCACTGACTTTATTGTCACTTCCCATATTGAGATAACTACATATAGCCTGCTATCCCCACATAGACTTTGTCTAGGTGGATTATTTAAGAAACACATAGAGGCATGGGATATTTAAGGTTAGCTTAGGCACCACCTTCCCATCATCTATTCCCCTGAGAAAGGATTTGTTTTTCATCCATTCTACTTCATGCATTCCTCCTTCTACTTCCTCATCAGTTGCTTAGTTATTAGCCTAGCTCTCAGCTACCAATTATCTCAAACTTGGATGGGATATATTATTCCCACATCTGTTCACATGGCCCCTGAGTCATAAGCATCCACTAAATGTGTAATCTTCTAATGGTCAAATATTCTTTTTCTAATACATAATCTAATTTTCAAAACTAGGGGAAACCTATTTACACATATCTTAATATTTCAAGTTTGACATTGATTCTAGTAATTTGATTTCTTAATGGTCCAAACTACTTAATCATTTTTCCTCTTTTCATTCATTTTGAGAATTTTTTCATTCTCTTGCATAAACCCTCAAGGGTTAATCATTACAGTCAATCTCATTCATTTGGGGAAACATTTTTATTTTCAATCATTAATATTCTACTTCTACTATTCTTGGAAAAAATATTTATTCACAAAGCTATTTCAAAGAGGGGAAAATGTAGACACCTACATTTTATTTGGTATCAAAATTCAATTAAAATATATAAATTTTTCTTCTAAACATTCAAATTATAATTCATGACTTTTCCCTCTTCTTAAGTAATTTAATAAATCAAATTTAGTTAATTGGGCACACTTTTAATCCAAATTTAATTATTAAAGCTAGATTTTACACCTCACCCAAAATATTTCACCTTTATCTACCTCACATTTTGCCTCACCCCAACCAATCCCACAACTTCCTCAACTTATTTTGGTTCATCCCTTGAGTTGTCAAATATTTGACCCATTCTTGGCGACTTAGTTTACCATCTCCATGTTTCTCTTGACCATTTGAAATGGTCATCATACTCATGGATGAGGATTAATTAGCCACCATAAATTATTTGGATCATTTAAAATATCCAAATAATCCTCCACCATTGGATCTTTCCTCAAAAAATCTATAAACAAGCATTAAAGCCATCGGTTTCATCATCCTAACTTATGATAATGAAGTGTTATCAAAATCACAATGAATCCAAAATGAATCAAATCCATAAAAGATTATTTTTACACAAAAATTATACCCATTTTACCTTGTAATGGAAGAGTGAGCAAACATAATTCAATGTGAGATAATAAAACTCACATAGCAATGGAAGAAGCTTTTTGCAACTAAGGTATAAGTTTGTGTTATTTCTTTTATTTGTAGATCTATCTTAGTTTGACATAGTTTATATATATATTTATTAGTTTAATTTTCATTTATATATTTTACTAAATACATTATATTTTGGCATAAGTCAAGTGTTTTAAGATGTTTGAAAAATTAACATTGTCAAGTACATGCAACTAGTTTCAAGTATTTATTTAATGTTATTTTTATTTAAAAATGAAATGCTAAGAAAAATAAATTGTTTAAAACTGATTTATATTTATATAAATAAATATATATGATTGTGAACTATATAATTTACATAATTATAATTATTTACAAATAGTAAATTGATAAAATATCTACAAACTAGCTTGGGTATGATTTATTGCTAAATCTACAAGTTGAATTTTACTAAAAACTAATTGTGAGGACCCCTTATATATGTCACAAATTAAAAAATGAATTCAAACTATGTTGGGACAAGGCCACATTGTTGTCTTGTATATTATTTTTAGCCACATCTTGATCAACTATGAGAATGATATTCTAATTTGGGTGTGTGTACCTATTTAGAAGGGTTTACTCTTTGACTGTATATATTGATTTATTGTGTGGAAGACCTAATAATTATAAAAACTATATATTTCACAATAAACCAAAAATAAATAAAATTCCAAAAGGGTGGAATAGGGTTAGGGGAATAACTGAGCTACCCTAAAAAAATCCCTTGTAATTGTTTAACCCTAAATTTAGATAAGGGGATATTTAGGGTTAAGGGGTATTAGATTTTATTTTACACAAGTATGGTGAACTAATATAATGAATAGGTAAATTAATAAAAAATCAAATAAATAATAATCTAAAGTTATAAAACTAAGATTGATAAAAAATAATAAAGTACAACTATTGATAGATATTACAATAAAAGGGAATAATTGACACTTATCTAGTTTATTATGCTCATTAATGTCTGATTTGGAATGGACTAGAAGATTATCCTATAAAAATAATCAAATTTTGGGAATATTATTTTTATTGTCTCAAATTCTTGCATCAAATATGGATAGTTATGTCAATGAAGGTGTTTGATATAAAATACTAACTAGATCTGGATGAGACTAACTAGAGCCTTTTGGGTTTTTTGTCACCTTTATTTTGTTGTCTTTAGATCATATGAATAAGATTTCACTCTTTAAAAAATTATCAAACCTTATCTTTCTCATGTTTGAAGTGACTGTGGGAAAAATGGGTGAGTGGGATCATGGTGTTGAGCTACCCTAATGACACCTCTATCAATGGGCACTACCTACATAGCCAACACTTCAAAAGGGCCTCAATTTTTTGTAGTTATCCAACATGTGTTGGATTGTGTATGTATTGATATGAAACATGTTATAAATAATGTAATGAAGTGACCTAGCTTGTAACTTGGAAAATATGACTCATATACTACTCTTTGAATGCTTCAGACCTATGGAAGCATACATCATATGCCTCGTATGGAAATAGGGATGAATAAGGAAAATTTTCTCACTTTAATGTGTTGATGTGGGGTTCATGCACACCTCAAATATTTTTAAATTAGGTAATCTCTAATGTTTTGGGATCTTTTTGGAACTAGGTTCCACTCTAGGGCATGAGTTATAGGTATGTGGTTAGAACAACTAAGTGTTGGAATAACAAATTGAGATTTTGGGTTGTTTAACCAATTTTATCGGTGGATGTAAAGATTCTAATAAAAAGGATAAATCACTATATGAGTTGGATGGGTGGATACTAATATATGTTGTTAAAATCTCAAAGAAACTTCAAAAAGAGGAAAAGGTAAGGAAGAAATAAGGTTCTATGTCTTTTAAATAGAACTTCTTATTGTCTCTTTTGTGGATAAATATCTCAAGAACTAGAGTTTATTGTTTGTATATTTTTCACACTCACAAAAAAACATGGCTAAGAATCTAGGTATTTTAATATAGGGTTACTATTAGTCTCAACTAAAGGTTATTCCTTTTAAGGATACAATTACATAATTTTATACAAGAGATTATAGATAAGATAAATAATTTGCCTATGTTAGAAGCACAATCACTGAGATGGGGGGGTGAATCAGTGTTTTTAATACTCTCTTACTTTCACTTCATCATTCATTCATGAACATTCATCAAGCAATATAAACTTGATGTACATAAGCATGAATAAATAATTAATCAACCAAAACAATGCATAAAAAACCATAACACATCATATATGTGGGAAATCCTCATGGGGGATAAAAACCACTAAAACAAAGTTTGGACAATCAGTCTTATAAAGCAATGAATCAATATTTAGTTGAACACCAACCCAACAAGGAGTACCAACCCCTAATTCACCAAGAACCCACTTAGATTTATCAAACACCAACTTGTTATGAGGAATAAACCCCCTTGTTGATTAATAAACCACTCAATTAACACTTATAATAAATCAAAACCCACTCAACCATAAATTTTAGTGAAGCACCCACTTCACATAGAACACCGACCCCAACTAGCTAAGCACCAACTCAGATAGGCTTTAACAAGCACCAAGTTGTAAGGATGAACCAAACCCATAGATTAACTAGTACTAACTTATCCACCTCATTTGTCTAAATTTTTCTTGATTATTATTAACACTTGATGATGGTCTTATTCTTCTCTCTCTCTTTCTTATGCTCAATATGAAGTTAATGTCATAATCAATATTCTATCTACTCTCTATAAATCATCTACCTCATCATGAAATTATCAACATATTTAGGTCTCTAACACACCCATACTCATCTATGATAACCTCACATAATTATCCTATGCTCCTCTTTTTTCTTGTTTCAATATTAAATATATGATGGTCCTCTTCTTCAGATCTTCACACACTTTTAGTCCTCTCAAACTGGGCTTTAACACTCTTCACTTAACTAGCCCTCTTCTTGAATTGATTATGTCATAAAAACTTGATGATCATATTTATAACTTTTTTTTATATTAATTAAACCCATATGATAGTCCACATGACCTCCTTCTTCTCATCTTTGTTCTCTTTTATTTGCTTGCACACTCACTTGTCTTACACATGTAAATATGCCTAATTAGCCTTGATTTTATACAAGTCACTTGATATCATACACCTTGGTAATCCATACACATTTTATAACTTATATTAACATTTAAAGAGGTCTCTACAATACATTTAAAACATTAATAAACTAATACATTAGGTTAACCATAGCTTAATAGGCTACACTCCTTTAGGTCTCATGGAGACCTATTAGGTATTCTTAGCTACATGTTACACTTGGATCTTATTGGAGTACTTAAAAAATCCATATATAGTAGGATAAATTATAATATCATTAAAATATACCTTTAAAAACTTCAATTTATGTCCACAACACCATTTAGGTCTAATCACCACTTGAACCTTTTCTCAAAACACTGTCGACAATAGGCCCGTGCATACATAAAAAAAAGTATCTTAAACAACTAAATCATAAATACAATTTTATTGAAAAAATATTGAAAAATAAACATATTTATAAAAATCATGACCTCAAGTTCATAAAAAAATTCATTATATTCTTCAACTCAATGTATATAGGCTCAAACTCTTCTTTGCAAGTAGCTTACTTTAAATTGCCAATTGGCTTCAAAAAATAGTCAAGGTAACATGAACATATGACACTTGATTGAAAAAAATAAAGGGATTTAAATTCATTCACATGATATTATAACATCCTTAAAAAAACCTCAAATAAATATATCATAATATCTAATGGAAACTATTGGTCTTATAGACCAATATTTCTGACCTTCCCTCTTACAGACTTCACTCAACAAGAAAAGCCATTTTGGATTTAATGTTACAACCTATAATAATAAATTAAAATAATATGAAAAACGTGGATAGTTAATTAAAGTAAAAAAAAACATTACCATATTCATTATACACTTCAATTTAGAATATAAGGCTTCAAACTCATCACTATACCTTGTTCACTTAGAACTACAAGTTTTCCTTCAAACACAACCATGGTGATAATGACCTTCAACACTTGTGTAATCATTTTTAGATAATACTAAGAATGTTAATGATATTATTATATAATTAGTAAATTCTAAAATATAAATATAACATAGTCATAGGAAAATATTGGCCTTACAGACCAATCTCATATCCTTACACCTTCACTATCTCATCTGCACTAGATAGGTCAACTTATGAGCAACTTTTCATCATATTCATAGACCTATAAAAAATTGTATTCATCATGATAATGTATTAAAGGTATTTAAAAATGTATCCATGAACTTGTATTCATTCCTAATCCATGATATCACATCCCTAATCAAATTCTTACTTCTATCTAGTTTTCTCACTATCTACACCATTAGGTTTGTTAGAGATATGTCAATTTGTATGATCGTATTAGAAATTACGATGTATATAACCTTATTATATACCACCATGGACATCAAATACAAGTATCAATATTAAACCTTCATCCATTTGGAAACTTTGACTTGCTTAACTCTGAGTGATACAACAGACCTTTGAGAAATAAGGTTTTTCCTATAGATTCCACTCACTCACTTGAAAAAAATAACACTTAGAAGTTCTTGGGAGAGTTCAATACAACATCCAATCACTTAAATAGTTATGAAAAACCATTGTGATCCCTTTTGAACAAGATCTTTCTCATCAAGTTACTGTTAGGGTTCTTTGAGGGTTTAACCCATCTTCCTATCTTAACGATCATTTATAAATTTTAGCCCTTATTATAGAAACTAATGACTATAAATTTAATATATGACCCTTCCCCATGTAAAATTAATACCTTAGGTCCTCACTCAGATGCTGCACATGCCATCAAGTACTTAAAAAACCTTCTCAGGTAGACAACTCTTTATTATGTGCACTCAAAAGACATTACAACTATTTTTCATGCCTTTTCTTGAAAAAATTGACCTAAAACTTGGTCAAAAAACTTGTAACAACCTATCACACTAATGTAAATTCTCACATGTGCATACTTGCCTTGGAAACTGAACTTGATACCCCATTATTCCATGCTTTCACTTTAGGATTTGACGTGTAAGTCATATTAGGCCTTAAAACTCACTTTAAAACCTCTTTCCACCTCATTCAAATGATAAAAAAACATCTCACATGCTCAAAAAATTTCCAACATCCTTTGTTTGCCTTGAAAATACCTCATGACACCTCATTAGGTTAGGCAGGGTTTAGAACTAGTATAGTTTCAAATTTGGGCTTAAGGCTTTACCCCTATAGGATTACCTTGACATTATCTTGATGAATATATCACCTCATATACATTATCAAGTAACCTAATAAAAACTCTTCTTTGGAGTTTCATTAAAACATCTTTTGAGCTTTATTAGAATGTCTTCTGAGCTACTTGGGTGGACTTCAAAGCTTTAATAGAACATCTTTGGAGCATCTTCAAAGATGCTTATGTAGATATTTAGAGCTTGGCTAAAGATATTGATATCTCACTATGTTTTATACCGATTCTTCATGCACAAAGCTAGGCATCTTGTACTCATACCTTCTTAATGCACTACTAAGCTCAAGCACATGACAACTTACCTTGATTATCCTTCATTAGAGTAACATTAAGATTGACAAAAGCCTTTCAAAAATAAATATAATAATAACCAAATATAAGAAACAACCTTAACCATTGATCATCTTTGATAACCTCATTTTGATACCATAATTATCATTTCTTACTTGGACATCAGTCTTCACTCATGCATACCTCAATGAATGCTCACCATGTATCTTCACTAGATGCATCTAGACATCAATAATAACACACTTTGACATTAATAAAATCAGATTGACATCAATGACAACACTATGAAAAAAAAATCCCCTTTTTATTGATGGAAAAATATACTATATTCTCATCAATCTCTTCCCCCTCAAACAGATCTTTCTCCCCATTTGACATTAATGACAAAGGGTCCATACACATCTATGTGATCCTTAGACTTGGACTTCAAGAAACCACTTAATGAAATTCTGACCAAATACTCACCTTCAACTTGAGTTGTTCATCAATAAATAATGCCTTTTATGTCATCTACATCTAAACTACATACAAATATCCATCTCAACTTTTGATTGTTCTTATCAACCTCAACCTGCCTACATATTGATTTTAATTTTTTCATAGCTTCTTTGATCCTTTAAACCATAGAGCTAACAAGTCCCCCTATATCCATACTTACCTTCTTTATATGAACAAAAAAAAAAAACCATAGATCAAGATTTGTCATTAAATTAACTTTGATTACAAGACCATACATCTTGTCCTTGACATGACTCTTATGACTTAAACTCATTAGGCTATCTCATTTGTTCTTATTTAACAAAAATCTTCTTCAAATAGTCTTAGGTATACAAGAATAGTTACCTTCCTTTATTCATGATTAGACCTCAAACATTTTTTCACACCATAGAGACTCCTAATATCATCATCTTAGCTTCATAAGCCATATCTGATCCATCTATATCTTGACAACCCTTTTTGTATTAGTTTACTGCTCATTAGGTCTTTACACCTAGTTCACTATTTACTAGACTTATTTCTTGCTTGATCACCTTCACCTCACACAAAAAAGACATAATTATAATTTTTCACTATGATACATGAACCAAAGTTCATATTAAAACACTTAGAGAAATCACATTCAATGCAAATGAGCATAAAACATCTCTGAAATCAATGCTTGTCCATCATGCCTATTGGATCTATCTACAATCAAAGATATTGTTTAAAGGGAAAAGTCTAGTCTTCCATGCTATATAAAATATCACTCATATCATGTCCATATGGAATATTCATATGTTATTCTTTCTTAAATATTTCTCCTTTATGTCTCTCAAATCACTATAACACATACATCATCATGACACCTTCCTTGCATCATTATGTCAACTAGGTTTGAACTTACATGCTTCACTATGACATAACTCTATCATAACTTGTATTCTTAATGACACTCAAAATGAGATAATAAAATATGTGCCTCAGTTGTCTATGACCTTAAGGTCATCTTGATGCACATATAACACTCAAGTCTCTCTCAGACCAAACATATATCAATCAACACAACAACTCAACAAAGAAGGATTATACATAACTACATAACCATTATCCCCCTTGTCTTCAAAATTTTATCACCATATGAATCAATAGTACACATAGTACATAATATAGATCAATAACCTTGATACTATATACCAAAAAATTACCTCTTAACATGCCAAAATATCACACTTCTAGCTCAGACTCAACAACATGTCTTCATACCATACAACACCTGTCAAAGCTCAAAAAACATCCACCATGATTCCAATTATTGATGAGTGTCTCCATGAATCCTAATGGACTCACCCATTATATAGGGTAATAGAATAAAAAAAATATAGGAGATTCTTAGATCTCCATCCTCTTACAAGATTGGATATTATATAATGTCCTTCTAGGCTTGACTGTCAACTTAGGTTTGACCTTTGACTTGGCCTCTTCATCATCCTTCTAAGCTGACAAAGAATATTATTGACATTATTTGAAATATCACTTATGATTTATAGTATCAAATAACCCACCTTGTTTTATGAGTTGATATTGACTCACCTGGACTTCCTTTAGCTTTCATACCTTGATTTTCTTTTTCTCATTCACTCTAGGAGCTTCAAACTTCTTGATTTCACTAGCATTATCCTTGGCTTGGGATAAAGCATTTGAATCATCCACCTTATCATCCTTATTCTTATTAGTCAAATTTTCATCCTTACTACTTTGATCAACCACATGAGAACCAAGATGTCTTTTATCTCTTGACATGTGGCTTGATCAAGCACTATCTATACTCTAAGCTTTCATAGAATCTTCTTCTTTAGTCTTCTACCCATTCTTCATCTTATCCATATGGTTTGAATTCTTAACCTCTAGCATAACTTATTTTCCTTTGATATTTTTCTCCATTTTTACCTTATCTATAGGGTTTGTCTTCTTAATATCTAGCATTGATTGTCCTTCAATTTTTAACTCTTTCTTCACCTTATCCATAGAATCTAAATTCTTGATCCATTTCTTAGTGGCAAGACTATGAACCTTCTTTTCTTGACTGGCCTTCTTTATACAACTCATCTTTGAATATCTTGAAATGTGTACTCTTTGATCATAGTTGTCACACACAACATATCTTATACCATGATTCCTTTCATATCTCCATGAATACACATTATTGAATGAAATTTTGTAGTCTCTCCTTTTACATTCTCTTGCTCTATGACAAAAGTAGATAAAAGAGAAATAATAACCATAAAAATAACATGCATACTTTATAGCATTAGGCTATCTGATAGGACTTGTATTTATTCTTCTAGAACCAACATTATTTGGTAGACCATTGACCTTTGAGGTCTAAATCTACTTAGCTTGAGATTTTTTGTTGTGGTCTTCTTTGAATCTAAGATAATCCTTATCATTAGAAAACTTTTGACTACTCAAAATGTCATCTAGAGACTCAATGCTCTTTTCAAATTTCTCATAGTTCTTCATATTTCTCATCCTATTTTGGATATGATTATACTTAACCTTCGAATAATCTAACTTAGATTTCAAATGATCACACTCAAATTCCTTTGATATCAAACTTTTATTTGAAATATTTAACTAATTGTTGAGATACTTGATGATCTTCTTATCTTCTTTAACCACTGATTTCAGTTCTTAGTTATGTTGCTTTAACTACTTAGCCATCTTGTGATTATAGGATCACCTTTTAGATATTAGACTTTATCTAAATGACCAAGATCTAATATCAAATGTTGGAATATTAATCATTGAGGGGGGAGGTTCAATTAGTGTCCTTAATAATCTTTTAATTTCACTTCATCATTCATTAATTACCATTCATCAAGCAATATCAATCCAATGTACATAAGCATGAATAAAGCATTAATCAACTAAAGTAATGCATGAAAAAACATAAAAAATCATATAGGTTGGAAACCCTTATGGGGGATAAAACCCATTAAAAAAATATTTGACAGACAGTCTTATAAAGTAATGAATCAATCTTTAACTGAACACCAACCTAGTAAGGAACACCAACCACTAATTTACCAATCACCACTTGGATTTAGCATGAAAAAACTTGCTAGGATTCACCAAACCCATTATTGATCAAGCACCCACTAAATTAGCACTTTTAATAAATAAACACCCACTTGGACACCAATTTTAGTGAAGCACCCACTTCACATGGAGCACCAACCCTAGCTAGCTAAACACCAACTCAGCTTGGCTTTAGCAAGAACTAATTTTTAAGGAGGCACCAAACCCATAAATGAATCAAAACCAACATATCCACATGATTTTTCCACATTTTACTTGATTATTATCAACACCTACTGATGGTCTTTTTCTTCCCTCTCTTTCTTCTGCTCACTATGACATCAATGTCATACTCAATCTTCTATCTACACTCTCTACACATCATATACCTCATCATGGCCTAATCAACATATCCAAGCCTCTAATATACCCATAATCATCTATGGACACCCTATAAACTTATTATCTACTCCTTTTTTCCTAATTTCAATCTTTAATAGATGATGGTCCTCTTATTTAGCTCTTCACACACTTGTATTCCTCTCCAATTGAGCTCTAACATTCTTTGTTCAACTAGCCCTCTTCTTGACTTAATTAATTCACCCAAAATTGACCCTCATATTCACACCTTATATAATATATTAATGACACCCATATTATGGTCCACATGACCTCCTTCTACTCCTGTTTGTGATTTTTTATTCTCTTATAGACTCACTTGTCTTACTCATGCAAATAGGCCTAATTAACCTTACTTTTATACAAGTCACTTGATCTCAAACATGTTGGTCAGGCATAAACATTTTCAAACTTGTATTACCCTTGAAATATGTCTTTGTAAAACATTTCAAACATGAATCAACTAATACATTAGGCTAGCCATAGTTGAATAGGCTACATTCCTTTTTTATGTCTCATGGATACCTATTAGGCCTTCTTAGTCACATGTTACACTTGGATCTTCTTGGAGCAATTAAATAATCCATACATAGTAGTATTGATTCTCATATCATTCAAATATATCATATAAAACTTCACTTTAGGTCCACAACACTTTTAAGGCACAACCACCACTTGAACCTTTTCTTAAAACATTATTCACAATAGGCCTGTGCATACACAAAAAATCTATCTTGAATAATTAAAGAATAAACACACTTTTATTGAAAAAACCTGAAAAAATTTCATATTTATAAACCTAATGACCTGAAGGTCATCAAAAAATTAATTATATGCTTCAATTCAAGGTATATAGGCTTAAAATCTTCACTGTAAGTAGCTTACTCTGAACTACCAATTGGCTTCAAAACATAGTCAGGGAAACATGAACTTATGACACCTAATTAAAAAAATAAAGGGATTTAAATTCATTAAAATTATATTATAAAATCCTTATAAAAAAATCAAATAAATAGATCATAATATCTAATGGAAACTATTGGTCTTATATACCAATTTGTTGACCTCTCTTGCAGACTTCACTTAGCCAGACAAGCCATTTTGGATTCAATGTTCCAACATATTATACTAAATTATAAGACTTTTAAAATAATGTTTAGTTAATTTAAGTCCAAGAAAAAATCACCATATTCATTGGACACTTCATTTAAAAATATAAGGCTTGAAGCTCATCAATGTAGTTTGTTCATTTAGAACTGTAGTTTTCCTTCAAACACAATCATGGTGATAATGACCTTCAACACCTATGTAGTCATTTTTAGAGAATCATAAATCATGTGGATTATATTATGAGATAATTAGGACATTATAAAATATAAATAATATGGTAATAGGGAAATATTGTTCTTATAGACCAATCTCATATCCTTACACCTTCACTGTCTCATCTACACTAGATAGGTCAACTTATGAGCAATTTTTCATCATATTGACAGACCTATAAAAAAATTAACTCATCATGATCTTATATTATAGGTATTTAAAAATGTATCCATGCACTTATATTAATTATTAATCCATGATATCACATCCCTAATCAACTTCTCACTTCTCCTTGGTTTTCTCATTATCTGCATCAATAGGTCTGTTAGTGATAAATCAACTTGTATGACTAGTTTAACACTTTTTAGGTATATAAAATTATAAAAAACACCATGGAAATAAAATAAAATAAAACTATCACTATTCAAACTTCATCTATTTAGAAACTTTGACTTGGTCAACGTTGACTACTATAATAAATCTCTAAGAAATAAGGCTTTTCCTATAGAATCCACTCACTCATCTAAAAAAAAATCACACATTTAGGTGACTAAGAGAGTTTAATACAACCTCAAATCAGTTAAATAGTCACAATAAACCATTTTTATCCCTTAGAATAATATCTTTCTCATTGGGTCACTGTTAAGGTTCTTTGAGGGTTTAACCCATCTTCAAGTCTTAATGATCATTCATAAAGCTTAGCCCTTTATTCCAGAAACTAATGCTTGGAAATTTGAGCTAGGAATCTTACCAATATAACATTAATATATTATGTCCTCATGTATATTATTCACATGCTAATGAGTACTTAAAAAACCTTCTTATGTAGACAACTCTTCATTTTGTGCACTTGAGAGACTTTATAACCACTTTTCATGCCTTTCTTGCAAAATTTGACCTCAAACTTGGTAAAATACATAGGAAAACCTATAACACCATTTTAAATTCTCACATGTGCATAATTACCTTAGAAACTAAACTTGATACCCCATTATGCCATGCTTTCTCTCTTTGCTCTCTAGGATTTAACCTATAAGACATATTAGGCCTTGGAATCAACCTTCAAATCTCTTTTCACCTCACTTAAATGATAACACAACATCTCACATGCTCAAAAAATTTCAAATGTCCTTCATTTTCATTGAAAATAGCTCATGACACATCACTATGTTAGGCAGGATCTAGAGCTAGTCTAGTTACATATTTTGGCTTATGACCTTACCCCTTAGGATTACCTTGACATTATCCTGAGTAATCCATCACCTTATAGACATGATGAAGTAACCTTATACAACCAATTATTTGGATCTTCATTGGAATGTCTTCAGGGCTTTGTTGGAATGTCTTCAGAACTACCAAGGTGGATCTTCAGAGTTTTAATAGAACATCTTCAACACATATTCAGAACTGATTATGTAGATATTTAGATATTGACTAAGGATATTCATAGCTCACTATTTTCGATGTTGAGTCTTCATATATAAAAATAGGCATCCTATGATCATTCTTCTTAATACACTACTAGGCTAAAGTACATGATAACTTACCTTGATTATCCTTATTTAGAGCAATACTAATCTTGATAAAAGCCTTTCAACAATAAAGACAATACTAAGCAACTCTAATAAACAACCTTGAACATTGATAATATTTGACAACCTCATGTTGATACCACAAATATCCATGTTTACCTATACATTAGCCTTCACTCATGCATATGTCAAACACCACTCACCACATATCTTCCCCAAATAAATCTAGACATCAATGTCAACACACTTTTACATTAATGACATCAGATTGACATTAATGACAACACTATGCCAATATCCTAGGGTATTTATGGCTCATACCTAGAGATAATATACCAAATAATATACCTCTACATACCTTAAATTATTGAGTCAACTTATACTAATTGTATAAATCAGTGAAACATATTATTGCACATGTAAGACTAACATTCATTATCAAAATAGTTACATTTATCCATAGCATTGGCATACATCAAAATTATTGAATCAATACATACAAATAAAATTCAAATTCATTAACATAGAAATGGAAGAAGAAAGAATAAACATAGTTGCATAAAAATCGAATCCTTGATTTCTTCTTATGTTTCATTCAAAAACTTTGACCCTTTGAAAATAAGGTTATACATGTATATATAGATCTTGGGAAAGGGGTCACCTCATCCTCTAATATTTGAACACCTCATTTACATATTAAAAGACTATAAGATAAGTCTTGGTTACATATCTATGTCTTACATATATCATAGTCATGAAATGTGTGCATGTTATGAAAATAATTTAGTTAATTATAAAATATATGAAACTAAGACTTAGATATTCACTTATGACCATTATATGCAAAATGTACAAAATTATCCTTTATCTAAATTGGCTCTTACTTAAATTGTCTCAAAATTATCATCTGAACTATAATATTTTTCATGGTGGTTGATACAATAACTATATTTGAACTTGAAGATGCATTATTGGATTGAATAATGGTTACCATGGAAATAATAGTATGAGGCGGTGCTAACATGGTGGTTGTTTTTATTGGCACTGTAGGTGGTGTTAATGTAGTAGAGATAGTAGGTGGCATTTTCTAGGTTACTTTATTCTTTGAATTCAAGACCTAGTAGTGTTTATACACCTTAGTGTGTTGTAATTAGATTAGATTCATATCCAAGAGGTGTGGCCTAGTCACCTTGCTAGTTTGCTCCATCAGCTTGTTATGCTCTGCCTTGGTTACTTTGAAGCCAACCCTTAATACTTCCACATTTTTCACCTTATTCCTTGCTACACTCAATTTGGCCTCAATATATTCTAGATTAAAACCTTGTAGATTCTTCTTGAATCTCTTAGAGACTTGTTTAATCATTTGGTCAAATGCAACCCTAGTAACTAGCTTACTTCTATTATCTCAAATTGTAGTAAACTCAAATCCTATCAAAATTTTATTGGCCTCTTTCTCTTGATTGACCAACTTATTCACTAACATCTTAGAGGATAATACTCAATCTTGTGATTCTTTCATTCTTATTAATGCTAAATTCAAAGCATTATATGCCTCTAATGGGGTCATCAAGTTTAAATGGTTGAATGCCTTATTAGGGGTATTTAATACTAATAAATTCTACTTACTATCATCCCCCTTGTGTTTTTTGAATATTTTAATTATATTATTAACATGAGGAGACAAAATGACTCTCAAAGAATGGATAAAATCAATAAGTTAATATAATCAAAGAGCTACATCCTACACACCTTTCTTAGTGCCTTGGGGAACCTGAATCAGTTATTATTGCTCTATGAGTGTCTCTAACTCTTCCTTTAGATCTTATATATCCATTTTAGTCCCTTAATGTATGGAAAGGATGGATTCTATATAGGTATCCATATATGACACCAAGTCCTCAATATAATGTCCTTTTGTCTATTTTGTCTCTTACTTAGGGAGTATAGTTTTTCCCTCTCCTCCATGATTAAGGTTCTGTGTGAGCTATCTTCAATTCTCCTATTCCTCATCCTTTGTACCAATGATACAACTTTGTCAAATAGTGATCTCATTATTATTAGTTATGTTATCTTTAGATTGGGCTTCTTAGAGGCTAAGGCTCCTAATTCCTTAACCCAATATGGAAGAGTGAGATTTAAGGTATTTAAGGGTTGAGATTCCACTTATGCATGTTATTTAGGTTATTTATTAGTTTGTGTGAAAGGATTGGGAATTTATAGCCAAATTTTCTTGAACTAGTCTATGTTTCTATATTGTGGCATTAGATGGACAATAAAGACTAACTACCTCTTAGGTTCTCTCTTGGTAGTAACTACTATAGTTATGGTGGTTGGAATGGAAGAAGGAAAGGGTGAACCTAATTGGGTAGGAGGAGATGTAGTTGAAGTGATGGATTGAGTAATGATTAGAATAAATAAAGCTAGTGTTGATGGGGTGGAAATTAATGGAATGGAAATTAAAGGGATGAAAACTATAGTAGTGGAGGGTAGAGTAGGTCTAGTGGTTGTGCATAGGTTTATAGATGGGTACAAAAAAATTAAACCTAAAGAGAGTACCTATTGGGTAATAAAATGTGGAAACCAAAAACAAAAAGGTGATAGAAAGTGTAGGTAAGGACATAAAAGGGGAAAAACTAAAGGAGATATGAGTTAGGGACACTTATCAAATACTTCACCTATGATAGGTACCTTGGCCTTGAGTGTTTGTAAGATTAATACCTTTGTCTATTGTATCTCCTCCTTCTCCACCTCTTATGTTGGAGGGATCTATAGTCTATCTTCCTTAGGCTTCCTTTGATAGGTCTTAGTTCTTCTTCTTACCTATAGGATTGTTTCCTATGATGGAAGATAGGGGGAAAATGTTGGGAATGGGGGATAAAGAAGCCACTATTTATTATTCATTAGAGGAGTCTAAGAATATAATACCTACTTCATCTTTCTATGTAATACCTTTTAATTGAGTGAGATATTCAACCATATCTTTTTAAAATTTTATCAATTCAACTATGGAATCTTGAACCAAGAGCACTGGTTCCTCTTCTGCTTATGTGGAAGTAGGTAGTTATTATTATTCAACTTGTTATTCTTATTCTTTAATTCATGATGCCTTAGATACCAATTGTTGTTTGTTTTAAGGCTGACCTTGAGGTAGTTGGGGATCTAGTCCCTCTTTTTGGGTTGGTTTGATTTCCTACCACTTCAAAAATATGAGGATCTCCATCCTCTAGGAGGTGGAATTCTGAACTTCACTTCATTGAGTGTTAGAGATGGTTCTACTTGAGTCACTCTTAGCAAGTCCTCACTTACTCCTATATTTGTGGCCCTTTACTTGACCTCATCACCATCCTTAGCATTAAATAAGAGAAAATAACAATCCATTGACTCATGCTTGTAG
The DNA here is from genome assembly GCA_037957365.1 of Torreya grandis. Taxonomy (NCBI): domain Eukaryota; kingdom Viridiplantae; phylum Streptophyta; class Pinopsida; order Cupressales; family Taxaceae; genus Torreya; species Torreya grandis. The sequence goes on from JARHVA010003865.1 coordinate 913,210, forward strand.
GTAAGGCCAAGGATATGGATTTTCTTTTGGACCTTGTCATGAGGATCCTAGTCTCTATGACAAATGATAGGCAATGCATATGCATTTTTGGCATTACCATCCTCCTTTAACTATTTGTAAATTATTTATTGTATTTGATAAATGGTGATGTAGGATCCATGAAAATTAGCCTTATTATTTCTCATAAAATCCTCATCAATGCTATTCAAATTTGATATATAATTTACTGCTTAGTTATCTTTTTAGGAATGAAATTTAAGAACTTAAAAGGATCTACCTTATGGATTGCCACCATGATGACTGTGTACTCCAGATAAATCCACTAGTCTCATATGTTATTGGAAATGCTAAAGTTATGATGAGGAAATTATTATAAAAGGTTGGTTGTGGATTGCCATCCAAACTAGAGGGTAAAAGTCCTTAGTGATCTTGGATATATTCCTCACATATGAATATTTTTGCTTAAAAATTTAGTAGTCACAAATCCTATTCTTGATGAATTTAGTGTTGGAATCCCATAAGACTTTGTTATGTCTATACATAATTCCCATGACCACATCTAGAATATATGACATTATTTAGAAGTTTCCACCCAATGAACACTTATGTTTATTCATGATTTACTCTTGGAAGCATGCGCTAATTATTTACCCCAAAGTGTAGGTACACTCTAAAGTAGTTAGTAGGTCTAGTAGGGAAACCCACTCTAGGTGTATGAGATAAATACTAGAATGGCCAAAAAATATATTCACTAACACCATACCGATATGGATTCCCATTAGAAAATGGGTGATGGGGATGGGGATCTTGACATTTTCCTTCAAATTAAAACTTTCCCTAGGGAGAAGCCACCTTGATAGAGCTCACTTTAGATTATTGGCCTTCTTCTGTGTGATGACTGTGTGTAAATCAAAAGTAATATCTACAATTGGGTAATCTCAAATACCTATTAAATTCCTCTCTTGAAATATATGTGATAATATTTTTTTTCTACATAATGAAGATAACCTCCATCCATTATTATCCCTTTAAAAAAGATGCCCCATACTAGATCAATGCACGACATGAACTATAACTTTATAGTGATGTAGTGTAGGGCTTGAAGTTTGAAAAGGAGTAAGTCCTTCATAGATGATTATCTTCAACTATAATTTATTCTTCAAGTGAAAATGAATATAAATTATCCACTGACTCCCATAATGTAAATTTATTTGGATATCATCCATCAAATGTAGTATCTTAAAACATAGTGTCTAAGTATTCTATAGAATCCTTGATTAAGAACTTAGATTGTGTTGGGGATCCTTTATAAGACCTATATGATGATGTAATTACACTTTATTTGAGTACTAGTATGCTATAATATTTTAATAATGGTGTATGTCACTGAACTAAATATTGTAAACTAAAAAATTAATGTGATAACAGTTAGGATTCTTAGGATTACTTGAGGCTGATGTTTACTTGAGATCAAAGATTGAATGATGTGAACTCAGGTAGGGGGTCTATCAAAATATATTTCCTTCATTGATTTATAGTTTGTATGTTATTACTTATTAATGTTTATGATCTCATCACCTTTATTCAATTTGAATTCAACCACCCTATCCTGGTGTACATGCCACATAGGATGCCTTGTCATTCAGGGTGCCACCTTGTAACCTTTATTACTTTTGTATGTATCATTATGTATCCTAGTTAAAAGATGTCAAAATTTATCTTTAGGTAAAAATATTTCAAAGTGTAGAATGTTATTTGGAAAGATATGCTCCCAAAGTTCCCAAAACAAAAGTTTGTGAAACAAAGTTGTTGATGACTAAGGTTGCTGAAGGAATACTTTCAATGAAAAGACTCTTAACCAAAGTCTATAAAAACAAAGTTTTTGACATTAAAGCATCTGATGAGAATCATTCCTAGGATAATCCTTTTGAAACAAACTGTCTGATGAAATTTTCCAAAATGAAAATTTTCAAAAAGAATCATTACAAAATAATGTCACTGACAAAATCCTTCCAAAATAAAATATCCCAAAGACTAAGCCTCTAAAATGAAAGTTACTAACATAAAATCCTCTGGTGGGAATCCTTATAGAAAAATAATCATTGATATATTCCTTCCAAAATTTTAGTTCTTGAATACTAAGTCTCTAATGATTAATCTTATGAATAGAAATGACTGTGAAGGAAGATGTGATGAAAAACCTATGAAAATAATTGTTTCTGAAGTGAAAGCTACTAAAACAAATTTGTTGAAGTAGCTTTCTGATGAAATCCCTCTAAAAAGAATGTTTTGAGCAAGAATTTTTTTCAAAGAATCTTTTCGAAGCCAATGTTGTCGAAATGCAACTTTTTGTAGAGAATCTTTCTGAAATGAAGTTTTCCAAATGAAAGTATCCAAAGATTAAACTTGCCAAAAAACAAATAATACAAAATTAAATGACCTAAATTAATGTCATGCAAAGTCATTCTTTCCATCATTTTTCATTGATAGGTTAGCCTAAACAAGTACATCTAAATGAAAAGTATATCATAACATGATTCAATGTTAAAAGTATCAAATTTATATAGATAATAAAAGTGTCATGGGCCTCAAAAATCATAGGTACCCCTCCAAGATATTCATTATTTCCAAAAAATAAAGGGGTTGCTAACTTTTATAAGAAAAAATATAGGGTGGGGTGTGTTGAATACAATATAATGCTCAATTAAATGTTCCTTGAAAAAATATAGGGTGGGGTGTGTTGAAAATAATAGAATTCTTAGTTAAATGTTCCTTGATAGCTTTGTATATGAGTTGTATATGACTTCCAAGTGAGTACTAAACGAGAATGAATGAGGGTTGATCTTGTATCTATACCAATACATTTTAAAAATATATCACACTAAATAAATTATTTCAACTATTTAGATACATTTCATTAATAAATTAGATGAATTTTTGGGCACTAGATACTTTGTAGGAAAATTAGACACGTGCATCGATGTAGCTATCCACTTGGGATGCAAGTGTCAAGGAAGATATAAAATAGGTAAAGGTATAAAATTGGTAATCAAGGATAATAATTAAGTTTAGAGTTTCTTTCATGATATAGAAGTCCTAGTCATCTAAATAACAATGATCAGACTAAGAGATAATCAATTTAGGCACAAAGAGATAGTGAAAATGAGCCTTTCGACAACAAGAAAGTCTATAATTGAAAGGTACAACCATGATAGATTTTTTATAAGTGTAAAATACTATATTACTATGTAAATCATATTTTAGTGTCTAAATTTCCCCCCACCAAATCTTGTATTGAAATTTCTAGTTTAGAGGAAAGAAATACATAACTAGGTGTGTAGAACACACCTTGTCTTTGTGAGCCTAGCTTGGGTGATTTGATAATGAATGACCTATAATCAATATTATATTATAATACATATTAAATTTATGAAATATTATATTGAAATAATTTAAAATTCTTAAAAGTAGAATGAGCAAGGTTAGGAGTACACATGTGTGTTGATGTAACCATTTTACCTTTTAGAAATTTGATTTGAAAAGATACCTCATTATGAATCATTGAGTTTAATATTATGATAAATATAAAACTATAAGTTATTATATATAAATATTTGAGGCCACATGCTCCCAACGTTGATTTAGAGGTGAGTTGCAACACATCCATTGAGATTGTTTCATCTCAATTGGGTAACCAAAATATGTGCATGAAATAGTGATTATGAGTGATTTAGTCAAATCAAAACATATATATGGTGAGGGTGAATGATTTAATCAAATACACCTATAAGTTTGGTAAATTTAGATGATTCAATCAAGCCTAACTAATAATATTGTTAAGATTGAGATATTTAATCAACTCAATCTTCCAAAAGTGAACTAAATTATGTAGTAGATTCACTCAATAATAGTCTAAAAAGTCTAAAATGGGTATGATAATAGTCCATAATAGTATTTTAAATTTGTAAATGATTTAATTTTTTAAAGTTTAGGTGACCTTTACATCGAATATGTACTTTGTATATGTCTCAAGCTAAAACCTTGGTATAGTACAAATCTCAATATATAGAATGCTACTATAAATGTGTATTTGAATCATATAAATATGAAATATAGTGGATTTATAAATTTTATAATTATAGAGAACATGTTTCCATAACATTCCCCCACTATAATCTGGATAATCTATGAGAAAGTGGAATCCATGCCTCTATGACATGTCCCCACTGATATGCCCCACTTTTTGAGGTGAGGGGAAATATAATATGGTAGTTACCTTACCTAAAAAGGATAATATATATATGTGTAATTTTTATATGGATCATGTAACTGTTGGCCAAATTTGGCCTACATACCAAATTTTATCTAATCTAGACTAAGAAGATGAGTAGGATCCTGATTTAAAAGGGGTCTAATGTCATAAAGAGTAGACAGATTCTAGGAGAAGATCACTTGTCATTTTCAATATTTTATAACACTTTTAATAGGGGTAAAGTGTGAATTTTGTGATATTAAGGAGCTAGACCATCATAAAAATGTCACATAAAGATAAATAAATTAGTCTAGTTGCACATTTGGTATATACACTTGGGAGATTAACCAGAGCTAAAGGAATACATGGATATAAATTTTTTCATGCCTAGATCATCCTATACAAATTTTATATCTTGAAGTATTTTCTATCTCATGATATAAATCTTCAAATTTATACTTTTAGAATGATACATTCATGGGGACATCAAGTTAAAGTTATGACAAATAGCCATTTAATTTTAAATGTTCTAAGGTTAAACACGAAGCTAACAAGTGTCAAGATCTTGGAAGCTAAGATCAAATCTAATGAAAAGTGGGTAAATTAATGAGTTAATGGGTCCCAAAGGTCTGAAAACACATGTTTGATCATGCATCAAAGATCAATAGTGAGAATCAATTCAAAAAGTTAGCATAAATGCACTGATGACAAGTGTTAAGATTTCAAGTACCTAAATAGAGATATAATGATGTGTGTTGAATGATAATACTAGTTGTACTAGATAGATCAGTGGAGTGAATTACATCATACTAAAGCAAGTTGATAGTGAACAAAGGTGAAAGAGTCAAAGGATCCTAGGGATAAACTATCTCCTATCAAGTGTTGTAACCATGGTAATTGTTAGATAAATCAATGGTACACATTCAAGCCATGTAAATAAAGATAAATGGTGTATAATTCTAGGAGCTCAGATCTAATTCGAGGCAACCACATGGTACAATCATGGAAGTAGATGGAGTTGATAGTAAGATCATGGGAAGGGGCACATAGCTGATAAATGGCACATTTTTATAAACCTAGATCAAGATCAAGAGCCAAAATCAAAAGTCAAAACCAAATATGGTTGAGGTCAGACCAAAGAAAATATTTAAAAGGGAAGCCATAAAGGTAGACATGTTAGTTTTGATGGGTTCATCATGAAATCTAGTAACATGATTATGACCCTTTTCTCCACTCTTACACACTAAAAATGAACTAGTAGGGAGTAATCAATGCCAAAATAAGATCACAATAGATTGATTTAGGTATTAGAACTACTTCGATGCTATAATTAGTTTCAAATGACTTTATTACATCATTGTAATTGTAAGGAGCATCAATGTAAAATATAAATGGATTGAAAGGGACTGATATAGTTATAGTATTCATTTTCCAAAAGTAGTCTTAGACATTATGATCTTTTGTAACTGAATCAATGCTAAATGATTGGAAATCTCAATCATTATGCTCCCTTATCCATATTAATACACATTATCTTCATTTCTCTCATCCCATTATATTATAAAAATAGGATTTTAAGCCTTGAAAAGGATTTCTCTCTTTGGTACGACTAGACTCTACCAAGATTTATACTGTAACACCTATCTGATACAATAAAAGATTGAATTCCTCCATTTACAAGCTAAATTGAAATATGTCTCATGAATTAATTTATGTATCTAAGTTATTGTATGTTTTCCTTGCCTCTTTTTGAGTTTTCTCACCTTCATGTAGTGTTTTGATAGTTCTCACAAGTCATTCTAAATGCATATATAATCTGTTGGCCAGTTTGGAAGTGGATAACCACCCTTCCATGCTATGTTGATTGCTAGTACATGCCTTTATGTGCAATAATTATGTGAGGGAGGATAAAAGAGTGAGTGAAGTGATATCCTATAGTATTTAATGTATCTTGTGCAAGTATAAGAATCAAAATATTTGGTGCATCATGTCCCTTTTATATGCTTTCATAGATTGTTGTTAATCTCTCTCCCCTTTTCCCACCAAGAAGATAGTTTAGGTTTAATAATAGGTTATAGACACAAAAGGAATACAACCTTATCTAGAGGTATAAAATAAGATTAGGTGACCCATATCCTAGGTTCTTTCCCATGTTGGACTAGGTTTGAGCAAGAGGACTTGAACAATCCCCTTCTTAGCTAGGGTGCAACCTAGGATGCCAATAGTTCTGGCACACTCAATAAGACTAGGTCTCCTAATGGAACTAAAATTTAGAGCTAAGGAGAATCACATGAAGTATATAAGGACATCAAACATCATTAAAAGTCAAAGATTCTTCAAGTTGCAGAGTTCATAACAATGTTTAGACAACATTCTCATGCCAAAGGTTACTATAAGGTTAGATAGTAAAGGTATTCCCTTTGAATTCATTGAGATACCTTCTATTTCATATAAGAGATAAATATTTAATAATATAAGACCTTATCCCTAAAATCAATACTCATCCCCTAGTCATCCTATTATTTTAAGTGGTGCAATCCCTACTACCTAAATAGCCATCATAAATCAAGTATTTGTTCCATTAAATAGAGGTAATCCATTAAACTTAGCATAGTATGATGATATTACTAAGTATAATCTTAACATAATCCCATTATTATTTGGAAAAGATTAAAAAACTACTATTGAGCACATATAAGATGTTTCCAACCTTTATTTAGTGTATAATGTTATTCAAGATAATGTGGTTGTCAGATTGATTGTTGCTTCCTTCAAAGGAAAAGAAATATATTGGTATAGAAATATTCCATTTAATTGCATTGCTACTTCAAATGAGTTAGGTATAGCCTTAGTCATACACTTTGAGGATGAATATGATCACCTATATTTAGTTGAATAGCTGACTAACATAAAAAGAGATCCCCATGAGTTCATGTTTGATTTCAACCTCAGATTCTAAAAGCCATGAATTATAACACCTTCATTGATCAGACCATCCCCTAAATATGATTTCTTGTATTTTTTAAGATCCCTTAATTCTGATATTAGTGTAATGATATAGTCCATCGGTGGTAATACCTTACCAAATGCTTATGAGGTTGTAATAAAAGCATAAAATAATTTGATAAAAGTTATTAAGTTTGATCCAAGGCCTCTAATGCCTATATTACTAGATTTGAAATATATTCCACACCTTCAAGTTCCTTATTTTACATCATTAGCCCCTATTCTACCTCCTTAAGCTCAAGTTGCAACCCCTTTGTTATGCTTCAAGTTTATGAAACCTCATATATTAGCACCATATTCAGATTTTAATATGCTCTAAGTAGTTTTTGGAACATCACAGTAGTATTGAAACACTCTATAGTGGTTGATTTTGGCATATATAAAACCTTTCAAACATTAATATTAGAGTTTTATTCTAGGCTAATGAGCTTAGTGAGCTGAAATTTTTACTTCAATCTTTTAGAAATGGGATAATAAAACTCAAAAGGTAATAATATTAGACTAATAGGAACTATCAATAATAAAATTAGACTACTTATTAGCCCTTTAGAGATCAAAGTCATCCCTATCAAGGATTTAGGGAAAACAAACCACCCTACTAAGCATGAGGAGTCATAATTCTAGCTAAGCCATATGAAAATCTTAACCCTAATGTACCAAAAAGTTTAAAAAATATTTTTTGACACCAATTGAAAATAATTTGATGTATGCCTCAATTTGGTAGCCCCCTAATCTCAGTTATGCTCAAAACCAAGCCTTGGTAGCATAGACCATTATTATACCACAAATGACAAGAAGAGTTTTCTCTTTAAGGAGGTCAGTATCAAGAGATAAATTTAATTCCCCAAGAATATTCTCAACAAGTTTAAAGGTATCCTAATTCCATTAATATAAATTATCAAATGGAAGATCATGTTGCTTTCAATCATGGTGGTGAGACTAGTATTCAAGTGGTCAAGTTATAGCTTTGACTATAGCTAAAAGAAAAGCCATTGATGAGGCTCAAGATGTGAATAATGATTCAAATAATCCTAATATTTTTTTCCAAAATCACCAAATATAAACCTATTACCCTTACAACACAAAAAATTTAAAATGTAAAGGTTGGGAAGGTCCCTCAAATACCTCTAGTATGTGAATAACTAGTGGTTCAAAAGGTGTAGCCAAAGGTTAGTGGAGCTTCATTTAGTATAGTAGAGAAGATGAAGAAATATGATGTTAGCCTTAGCATGTGGGATTCCATTACTATCCTAGGATAAAAGTATATGCTCATCTAAGAGCTTTCAGCTGTCAAGGTGTCTCTAAAACCTATTGAGAAATAAGGAGTTGTCCTAACTAATTTAGACCAGCCAATGAAGCATCAAGTATAATAGGTTCACAAAATGGAAAAAGGGGATAAATTTAAGTAAAATCCTCCCTTATACCTATATATGATAGTTGGTGACTATTTAATTCATAACTATATGGTGGATAGTGGGACTAGTAGCACTGTCATGCTTAAGTAAATTATAGACAATCTTGGTCATATCTGTGAACCAAATACTAAAGAAGTATTTCAACTATACGTGTCAACAAAAAATATAGTAGGCATCATCAAGGATCTAAAGTTGACACTACAAGCTTTCCCTAATGTTACCATTCAATAATTTGTGGTTGTGGTGGATTTGCCTCCCTATTTTACCATGTGTCTATCAAGGGACTTTACCTCAAAGATTGGAGGATACTTATCAGTTGGTTATACATATTTGATGTTCAAGACTAGATATGGTACTAAGGTAGCCATACATTCTAAACCTATTACATGGTTCCATTTGGAACAATATGTCAAGTGTTGTGAACACCAGTTACCTCATCTCAAATGAGGTGATATAAGATAATGGAGAGGAAATTGAATCACCTTTAGATTGGATTCTAGATTTTTTCCTTGATGAGTGGGACTCTATCTGATATGAGTATGATCCTTATATAAAATTTAAGAATAAGGGCCTGGTGTTTATTACATGCATGAGAAAAATGCACTAATTCTAGCCTTGATGAAGGATGATGAGTCTAGTGATGATATTTAGCAGTTATACTTTGATGGGTTAAATAATAAGCATGGTACTAGGGCTGTAATTATGTTTATTTCTCCAAAAAATTAAAGGTACTCATCTATTAATTTTAAATCTGGTTGTTCAAATAATGTTGCAGAATATGAGGCACTAGTTCATGGTTTATAATGGGACAAGAAGATGAAAGTCAACACCTTACAAGTCTTTGGTGATAGTGAACTTGTAGTTAACCAAGTGAGAGGTCTTAATTTATGCAAAAACCCATTGCTTAAATCTTATACTCATAGGGTATGGGACTTCCTTGAAGAGTTTCAAGCCTTCAATATTCAAGCAATACCAAGAGATGAGAATAAACATATAGATAAGTTGGCTGCCATTGGGGCAAAATTTAGTATCCCAGCTGATGTAAGAAGTGAAAAGGTCTAGTCACACATTAAGGTGATTGTAAGGCCTTATATCCTAGATAATAATGATAACTGGAATGTGTTTCAAGATGATAATCATATTGTTAGATTATTTCAAGAAGAGGCTGATTTCTCCTCTAGAAATTAGTTAAAGTACTTACAACATTATGGCTATTAGATTGTGCAATTAAAAACAAACAAGTTACCTAAGGGACTGGTCACACTTGAAAACACATTCAATGGTGATCATGACCTAAGAAAAGAAAAGTCATCTTTGTCAACAAAGGAAGAACACTATGTTAATGTGGAATTTACACTTGGTAAGAACCTAAAGTTGGGTAAGGTCTACACTTATTTAGGAAAGGAAGATTTCATTGAGTTATGTGTAAGTTTTGTTAATGTATTTGCATGGTATTATAGTTATCTCAAGGGATTTGACCCAAGTCTAGATCAACACACCATTGAGATAGAAGATGAAACTAAGTCAATAAGGCAAAGACAAAGGCCTATTAACCCTACGATTAAGCCTTTGATGAGAGCTGAGCTTCATAATCTCATTGAGTCAACTATTATATTTATAATCAAGCACTTAACTTGGGTGGTAAACCTTATTCCAATATGGAAAAAAATGGTGAAATCAGATTGTGTGTTGACTTTCATGACTTGAACAAGGGTTTCCTTAAATACCACTATACGTCTCCATATATCAAACATATTTTATATTTGGTCATAGGTTCAGAAAGGTTTTCCTTGTTAGATGGCTATAGTGGCTACAACCATAGTTTGGTCAATGAAGAAGACCAATTCAGGAAAGGACAACCTTTACCACAAAGTAAGGGACATTTGCATATAGAAACATGACCTTTGGTCAATTTAATATTGGAACAATGTTTTAAAGAACCATGGATATGACATTCCATGGCCTTATTAAGAAGTATGTGTCGGTATATTTAGATGATATAACAATGTTTTAAAAGAGTGAAAGTGACCATATGGTTCACCTTGATCAAGTGTTTGAAAAGTGTATACAATTTGGGGTATCCTTGAATCCTAAAAAGTGTGTCTTCTCAGTTCATGAAGGTAAGCTTCTTGGGTGTATAGTTTCAAAGCATGTTTTAAGCATAGATCCTATAAGAATAGCTTCAATTATTTCACTTTCCTTACCCAAGAACAAAAGAGATTAGCAAATTTTCTTAGGGGAGATCAATTTTATCATAATATACATCTCAGATTTTACCACTTTAGGTAAGCCACTTATAACCATGCTAAAGAAGAATCAAAGCTTCAGATGGTCCAAGGAAGGAGTAAGGAGTTTGATGAAATTAAGAAAGCCATGGCTAGTGATCTTATGCTCATGAACCCAAATTTATCAAAAGACTTAATTTTTTACACCTATGATAACATTGTCACCATTTTAGGCATTCTTATGAGGCCTTAGAGAAACCAATATCATTATTCAATTAATTCTTGGAGGAGTATGAAACAGGATACTCTTTTGTTAAAATTCATGTACTTTTAGTTATAAGGTCTTTAAGGAAATTTAGATACTTGGTGTCTAACTATAAGATACACCTAATGGTTGCATATCCAAGGGTCAAGGAGTTTCTATTAAATAATGACATAAGTGAGAAAAGAGCTGGTTGGATAACAAAGGTAATGGAGTATGATGTGGAGATCAAAGTCAAAAAGCTGATTAGAGGTAAAGGAATTTGTGAGCGTGTAACCTAAGACTTACAAGAAGCTAATGAGGTGGTTATGGTGTCAACTAATGAAGAATTTGTAACTAATCATACCTCACCTTATATATGGTATCATGATTTGGTAAGATATCTCCAAGATGGTCTTTATCCCTCTCACCTAAATCCTTTAAAAAGAACATATTTTAGATTGAAATCCATTCCATTTCTTCTTATTGATGGTGTTTTGTTCAAGAAATATATCAATGGCATGTTGTTAAGATGCATTAAAAAACATAAAGAGGAAAGGATGATTGAAGAGTTCTATGATGGACATGGTGGAGGGCATTATTTGGTAAGGATCACAACCCATAAGATCATGAGAGGTGGGTATTATTAGCCAATCTTATTTAGTTAGTGTCATACATGGATTTGGAAGTTTAGACAATGTTCCATGTTTGTAGGAAAGTTGAAACTTGTAGCCTTACCTCTCTAGACAATTACGGTGAATCAACCCTTTATCCAATGGGGATTGGACTTTATTGATATCATTAACCCACCTTCAAGCTTAGGTCATAAATGGATGCTAACTACCACATATTACTTCACTAGATGGATAGAAGTAGTGGCATTGAAGGAATCAAATGAGACAAATGTTCTAGATTCTATAAAGGTCTATTTACTAGATTTGGAGTCCCTTCAACCATTATTTCTGATAATGCTATGACCTTGATGGGGGCTAGGTTTAGTCTATGGGCTGTTTAAAATGGGATTTATCTCAGCACTTCATCAAAATATTATCCCTAAGTAAATGGCCTTGTTGGGTCCACTAATAAGAACCTATTGAAGATCATAAGAAGAAAAAATGAAGATAATCAGAGGTCATGGCACCCCAAGCTGAATTCATCTCTATGGGTTGATAAGATCACCTATAAGAGGTCAATAGCCAAATATCCCTATAAGATGGTATATGGTAAATAAGCAAGAATGCATATTTATCTTGAATTTCCTACCATATAATATATGCACCAACTTGATTTGATGGAGAATGAACCTATGTATATCAGATATGTTGAGCTTATCATGCTAGAAGAGACAAGACATCCATCCATGCTAGTCATGGAAAGCCATCAAGGAAAGGTGAAGAGATCCTTTGACAAAAGAGATTCTTCATGAAGTTTTAAAGAAGGAGATTTTATCCTCAAGTGGGATGAGGATAGAGCTAAGAAAGGAAGGTATACAAATTTTGAATCTCTTTGGAGTGGTCCATACACAATCTCTAGCTGTAAATCCCACAATGCCTTCCAACTTGCAAGGATGGATGTTGAGTAGATTCTTATCCCAGTTAATGGGATAAACTTGAAACATTTATACTGAAGGATTAGTTCCTTGTACATATTTTATTTTGGTTTTCCTCCAAATGATGTCCTAACACATTAGTTTTTTTATTTTGGTTTGATTAGTTAGCTTCCCTATTTTGTTTATTTCCTTCCCTATTTTGGTAGAATTCATTGTCTTTGCAAGTCAAAAGTTTTCTTATACACATGGATCAGATTCATCATTATTAGTGATTCCAAGAGTTATGTGAATGGGCTAAGTTCTCAAGCCTAGCAGGCATGGTGCACAACTGAGTTTCCAAAGATCTTGGCCAAATTTGACCTACATACAAAAATCTATCTTATCTAGAATAAGAAGTTGAGCAAGGTCCTAATTGAAGAGTGATCAAAAGTCATAAAGAGTATATAGATTCCAAGATAAGATCACTTGCCATTTGAAATATTTTGAAACACTTTAAGCATGATTAAAGTGTGAATTTGGTGATCTTAAAGAGCCAGACTATCACAAACACATCACATAGAGACAAATATATTAGTCTAGTTTCATATTTTGTATATGTAATTGGGAAGTTGACCAGAGAAAAAGGAATGAATGGATATGAAGTTTTTCATGACTAAATCATCCTCTACAAAATTCATATCTTAATGTCTTTTCTATATTGAAATATAAAGCTTCAAATTTATACTTGTAGAATGAGATGTTTACAGGGATGTCAAGTTAAAACTATGAAAAACATCCATTTAAATTCAATTATTTCAAGGTTGAACATGGAGCTGACAAATGTCAAGATATTGAAAGATAAGATTAAGTATAATTTTGAGTGGGTAACCTGATGAACCAATGGGTCCTAAATATATAATGGCATGCATTTGATCATGCATCAAAGATAAATAATGAGCATCAAGTCAAAAAGTTAACATAAATGTGTTGATGATAAGTGTCAAGATCTTAGGTACCTAAATAGAGATCTAATGATGCATGTCAACTAATAAGGCCAATGGGCTTAGGTATATCAATGGAACATGTTCCATCATACTAAATTAGATCAATGGTGAGTAAAGTACAAAGAGTTAAAGGATCTTGAGGATGAATGAGTTCCTTCTAAGTATTATAACTATGATAATTATCAGATAAATCAATGGAATGAATTTTATCTATGCAGAGGAATATCAATAGTGCATATTAAAAAGAGACCAAATCAAATGTGAGGCCATCATGTGGTGCAAGCATGGAAGTAGATGGAAATGACAATAGGATCTTGGGAAGGGATGCATAGTTGATAAATGGCACATTTTTAGAAACCTAGATCAAGATCAAGGGCTAATATCAAAAGTTAAAGACAAATATGGTTGAGGTCAAACCAGATAATTTTTTAAAAAGGGAATCCATAGAGGTAGACACGCTAGTTTTGATGGTTTCATCACTAAATCTAGTAGCATGATTATGGCCCTTTTCTCCACTCTTACATGCCAAAAATGAACTAGTAGAGGACAATCCATGCCAAAACAAGATCATAATAAATTGATCCAATTTTTGTAACTATTTTAATGTTATAATTTAATTTTAAATGACTTGATTCCATAATTTTAGTCATAAGGAGCATCAATTTAGACTAGAAATAGATTTAAAGGGGTTGATATCATTGTTGTATCCATTTTATAGAATTAGTATTATAAATTATGATCTTTTGTAACTGAATCAATGCTGGATGATTGGAAATCTTAATCATTATGCTCCCTTCTCCATCATACTACACATGATCCCTATCTCTCTCATCCCATTTTGATATAAAAATAAGATTTTAAGACTTGAAAGGATCCCTCTTTGACATGACTAGACTCTGCAAAGATTTGTACCGTAACACCTATTTGATGCAATAAAAGAATTAATTCCTCCATTTACAAGTTGAATTGAAGTGTGTTTCATGAAAGAATTAATGTGGTTAAGTGAGTTTATGTTTTGCTTACCTCTATCTAAGTTTTATCACCTTCATGTAGTGTTTTGATATTTCTCATAGGTCATTCTAAGTGCATATGTAGTCTGTTGGTTAGTTTGGAAGTGTAAAGCCACCCTCTCATGCTAGGTTGATATCTAGTCCATGCCTTTATGTGAAATACTTATGTGAGGGATGATCAAAGAATGAGTGAAGTGATCTCTTATAGTATTAAATGTGTCTTATAGTGTGTCTTATGAAAGTATAATGATCACAACATTTGGTTCATTACCTCCCTTTTATATGCTTTCATAGATTATTGTTAATCTCTCTCCCCTTTTCCCAACAAGAAGCTAGTTTAGGTTTAATCATAGGTGATAGATCCAAAAGGAATATGACCTTTTCTAGAGGTCTAACATAATATTAAGTGACCCATAACCTAATTTCATTCCCATGTTGGATTAGGTTTGAGTAAGAGGACCTAAACAATCCCTTAGCTAGGGTGCAATCTAGGATGCCAACAGTAACATATAGGGGTAACATGCCTAGGCAAATATAGTAGTTAGACACACAATCATGTGACCACATATAATCCTAAGATGAATGATGTAGATCATGGAAATGTTTATATAATAGCAATAAAATATCAAAAATAAATCAAAGACACATATGAGAGCACTAAAAATCAAATCAATAATAATTGTATATTTTATTCACCCAATGGTGATGTGGGATTGATAGAATGAGCCTTATTATTTCTCATCAAGTCCTTGTCCATGTTGTTCTAAATTTGATATGTGATTTGTTGCTCAACTAACTTTTTTGGAATGAAATTTGGGAATTGAATATGATCTACCTTATGGCTTACCATCATGATGACTGTGTTGTCTGGATAAATCTAGTACTCTCCTACATTATTGGCAAGTGTCCAAGATATACTAGGGAAAATTATTGGAAATGTCTAGTGATGGATTTCCATCTAGACCTAAGGGTAGAGGTCCTCAATGATCTTGGATATATTCCTCACATATGAATATATGTGCACAAGACTATAGTAGTCACAAATCTTGTTCTTGATGACTTTGGTGTTGGGATCCCATAGGACTCCATTATGTCTATACATAGTCCCCATGACTTCATCTAGTAGATAGGACATCATGTATAAGTTTCCACCTAGTGGCTACTTATATTTATGTAGGATCTACTCTTGGAGGCATGTGCTAATTTTCTCCCCAAACCTTAGGTGCACTCTAAGGTAATCACCAAGTCCAGTCGGGGAACCCATTCTAGGTGTATGAAATAGATACTAGAATGGCCAAAACTTCTATTTAATAACACTATCCCCATATAGATTCCCATTTTAAATGGGTGATGTGGATGGGGATCTTAACATGTTCCTTCAAATTGAAGCTTTACCCATGGAGAAGCCACCTTGATAGAGCTCACTCTGAATTATTGGCCTTCTTCCATGTGATGACTATGTTCAAATCAAAAGTAACATATACAATGGGTAAGCTCAAATACCTATTAAATGTTCTCCTAAAATATACATGACAATAATGTTGTTGTCTACATAATAAAGCTATCATCCATCCATTATTATCCCTTTAAAGAAGATGCCCCATAATATATCAATGCATGACATAACCTCTAGGTTCATAGCTATGTAGTATAGGGATTAATGTTTGAAAGGGAGTATGTCCTTCAACATATATATATATATATATATATATATATATATGTATGTATATATATATATATATACATATATATATATATATATATATATATATATATATTTGTATGTATATATATATATATATTCATTTGAAATGTCTTTTTCGAGTGTAGAAGAATCTACATTCTCCATTGCTTCCCAAAACACTGAGTAATTTGGATATCGTACATTGAATGTAGTAGCTTCAAACATAGTATCCAAGTATTATATAGATTCCTTGATTAAGAACCTATATGGTATTGAGGCTCCTTTGTAAGACCTATATGATGATGACATAGTGGGTCTATCAAGACCTGGTATGATCCAAGATTTTAATAATGGTGTATCTAATTGAACTAAATATTACAGACTAGAAAACTACTATGATAGTAGTTAGGGCTTTTGGGATCACTTGAGGTTAAATTTTACTTAAGATCAAAGATTGAATGACATGGAATTAGTTAGGGGATGAATGTAAATAGATTTCTTGCATTGATTTCCAATTAATGTGCCATTACTTGTTAATGTCTATGATCTTGTCACCTTCATTAAACTTGACCACCTTGTCCTAGTGTACATGCCACATAGGATGTCTTATCACTTAGGTGATACCATACGGCATTTATTATTGTCATGTGTCATTATGTAAGCTAGTAAAAGGTAGTCAACATTTACCTTCAGGCCAAAATAATCTAAGGTGTAGAATGTTTTTTGAAAACATATGCTCCCAAAGTTCTTGAAATAAAAGTTTCCAAAATAAAGTTACTGATGACTAAATTTGTTGAAGGAATCCTTCTAATGAAAATTCTCTAAAGAAAAGTCTTTGAAATGAAAGTTGTCAACAAAAATCCTATGGTGAGAATATTTTGAAGAGAATCCTTCTTAAAAAAACCTTCTGATGAAATTCATTGAAATGAAAGTTCTCGAAGATAATCTTTCCAAAATAAAGTTACTAACATAATCCTTCTGAAATAGAAGTTCCCAAAGACTATGTCTCTAAAATGAAAGTTCCAAACATAAAAGCCTCTAGTGAGAATCCTTTCAAAACAAATTTGCTAATATAATCCTTCCAAAATGATAGTTTTTTAAGACTAAGTCTCTGATGATTAAGCTTTTAAAGATAAATGATTGCAAAGAAAGCTACGATGAAAAAATTGCGAAAGTAATTGTTGTTGAAGATAAACTTCCTGAAATAAATCTACCAAAGTAAGCTTTCCTAGACCAAACTTGCCGAAGTAATTTTTTTATGAAATTACTCTAAAATGAAAGTTGTTAGTGAGAAAGTTTCCATAGAGAATCTTTCCAAATCAAATGTTGTTGAAATGAAACTTTCTATAGATAATCTTTCCCAAATGATGTTTTATGAATGAAATCTTCTAAAGATTAGATGTAGAACAAATAATCTAAAATGCAACAATCTAAATTTATGTTATATTAATCCCTTCTTTCTTGTCCTTTTTCATTAATATGTTGGCTTGAACAAGTACCTCCAAATGAAAAAGTATAAAACAAAATGATTTAACGTTAAAATCACTAAATTTATACAGATAATACAAGTGTCATAACCCTCAAAAATCATAGGTACCCTCAAATATATTCATTATTTAAAATAAACAAAGTGGGTCCCCACTTTTTTAAGGAAAATTAAAAGGTGGGGTGTGTTGAATACAACATAATACTCAATTGAATTTTCCTTGATAGCTCTATATGTGAGCTATATGTGACTTACAAGTGATTGCTAAATGATGAATGTGTGAGGGTTGATCTTGTATATATACCAATACATTTTAAAAATATATTTCACTAAAGTACTTAGTTTGGATTTTCAAATGCATTTCATTGATAAATTAGATGAATTTTTGGGCACTACACACTTTGTAGGAAAGTTGGACACTTGAATTAATGCAACTATCCACTTTGGATGCAAGTGTCTAGGAAGACAAAAAATAGGTATAGGTTTAAAATTGGTAATCAATCATAATAATCAAGTTTAGATTTTTTTTTCACAATATAGAAGGCCTAGTCATCTAAATAACAATGATTAGACTAAGAGATATGCAATTTAGGCATAAAGAGATAATGAACATGAGCCTTTCAAAAATGAGAATGTCTATAATTGAAAGGTACAACCATGATAGATATTTTACAAGTTTAAAAGACTAAATTATAATGTAAATCATTTTTTAGTGTCTACATTTCCCCACACCTAATCTAGTAATTAAATTTATAATTTAGAGGAAAGAAATGCATAACTAGGTGTGTATAACACACCTTCTCTTTATACGAGCCCAACTTGAGTGCTTTGTTAATGAATGAGCTATAATCAAAATTATGTTACAATATATAATTAGTGCATGAAATATGAAATTAAAATAATTTAAAATGCTTTAAAGTATAATGAGCAAGGTTAGAATTACACCTATGTGTTGATGCAACCATCTTACCTCTTAGAAATTTGATTTGAAAGGATACCTCATTATGAAGCATTAAGTTTGATATTAGGATACATATAAAATTTTAAGTGCATATATAAATATTTAAGGTCACATTCCCCCAACCGTGATCAAAAGGTGAGTTGCAACACATCCATTGAGTTTGTTTCATCTCAATTGGGAAACCCAAATATGTGTATGATATGGTGAGTGTGAGTGATTTAATCAAATCACAACATATATCTAAAGAGGATGGATGATTTAATCAAATACACCTATAAGTCTAGGTACATTAGATGATTCAATAAAGTTTAACTTATAATCTTGTTAAGATTGAGAAATTTAGTCAACTCAATCTTCCAAAAGTGAACTAACTTTTGTAGTAGATTGGCTCAATAATAGTCCATAAAGTCCAAAATGGGTATGATAATAGTCCATAACAGTAATTTAAAATTGTAAATGATTTTATTTTATAAATCTTAGGTGACTTTTGCATGGAATTTGCACTTTATATATGTCTCAAGCTAAAACCTAGGTATAGTAATAATATCAAATTATAGAATGCTACCACAAATGTGTATCTGAATCATATAATTGTAAAATCTAATTAATCTAGAAATTAATTAATTCTGGAGAACATGTATCCATAACATGCCCCCACTATAATCTAGATAATCTATGAAAGTGTAGAATCTATGCCTCTATAACATGTCCCCATTGATATGCCCCACCTTTTAAGGTGAGGGGAAATATAATATGGTAGTTACCTTAAATCAAAAGGATAAGATATATGTATAAGATGTGTATGGATCATCTAACATATAGGGGTAACATGTCTAGGTAGATATAGCAGTTAGACACATAATTATGTAATCACATAAAATCCTAACATGCATGATGTATATCATGGAAAAATCTATATAGTAATAATATAAGCTCAAAAATGAATCAAAGACACACATGAAAGCATTCAAAATCAAAGCAATAAGAAATGATCCAAGGTGACCTCATATGAGGGGCATGTTTAAATTACACACAATTGAAGGGACATGACTTAGTAAAATGTTCACAAAGCATATAATGACATATTCAAATGTCCACATACAAAAAATCATGACATGTCCAAGTGTCAAAATAGGCAAAAACAAGCACATGGGCCATAATCAATTGAACACATTCAAATGATAAAAATATGCAATACAATATAAGAGATTAACCAGTAATGAGAATAGGATACCAACATGTGCATAGCATAATAGTTCATAAACATATGTGTTTGAAAACAATGTTAAGTACGTAGCATATCAAGTACATTGTGAAAGGCATAATCATAGATATAAGCATGTGTAAGTATATAAGCTCAAAAATGATAACAGAAAGTGATCATAGCATATTGTAACTTATGTATATCATGATCAAATAATCATATGCCCCCAATATACTTAATACATGAGTGGAGGGTAATATCAACATATCTATGTGTATATATAATATGCCTTGGCATATATGTATCACACTCAAATGAAGAATGAAACATGTGTATATTAAAAGGAATAATATGTTATCTACTAACATGGAGCAAAAAACATATGTATAAGAAATAGTAAAATTAAGAACATAATTATTTTTGATATTTTTGAATGTTTTTGTTATCTTTGGAATTATTTGTTTTTTTTGGTATATATTATGTATTCAACCTTAGGTTGGATTCCTTGATTTGTTTAGAAAATGGTTGGATAGGTGAAAACTATGCATGGTATGTTATTTCACATGATTTATATGTGCATTAAAAGAATAATTTACATCATGTTGTATGTGGATCAATATTCCCTCATGAGAAAAAGGAGATACCTTGCTTATTTTGGTTAATTTTTTCTCCCATCTGGTATAACCAAAGGGCTCCGACTATGAATGCATATTTTGATATGTGTGGAATAACCCAAAACCTTGTTTGAATAAATTTAGGACCACAAATAATTGGTATTATGATGTTTCCCAAGGAGTATTTACAAACTCATTTATGTTTTAAGTCTTTTAGACCAAAGCCAAGTTGTTGAAAACATCTTACATTGCAAGTTTTTTTTTTTTTTTTTTGGTTTAGGATCAACATGGTTATGAAAAACATAAGTGCCACCCATAAATAATGTGATTGTTATATCTTGTTGGTGTGAATTTTTTAGATATGAATCATATACCATTTTTACTTTTGGATCTTTATTAGAATGATGTCATAAATATTTTCTGTTATTCTAGTGATCAATAGGTTGTGGATCTAAAAATTTAGGAAGATCATTAAATGCAAGTTATTATTTATCAATAAGGTATTAGATTTTATGTTTCATGTCAAGTTCATGAAATTTTTGACCCTAAATTTAGATAATGGGATATCTAGGGTTAAGGGGTATTAGATTATCTTTTACACAAGTATGGTGAACTAATATAATGAGAAAACTAATTAATATACACTAAAATAAATAATATTATTAAGTTATACAACTGAGATTTCTAGAAATAGTAAATTACAACTATTGATAGATATTGAAATAAAATGGAATAATCAATACTTAGCTAATTTACTATTCTCGTGTATGTCTAATATAGAACAAGATGGACTAAGACTGGAATATGATCCTAGGATAGTCATCAATTAATGGGAATATTATTTTTTTGGCCTCAAATGCTTACATTAGATCTAGATAGTTACATCAATGCATGTGTCTAACTCCAACATAGGTGTTTGGTATATAATATTGACTAGGTCTAGTTACAACTAACTATAGCCTTATAGGTTTTTTGTCACTTTTTTTTATGTTTTTAGATAACTAGAATAAGCTATCACTCTTTGTTAAATGATCAAACACTAGATTCCTCACCCTTGGAGTGACTGTGGGAAAAATGGGTTCGTGGACTCACATTATCGAGCTACCCTAAGGACCCCTCTATTAATGGGCACTGTCTACATAGCCAATACTCTAAAGAATCCTTAGACTTATGTAATTATCTCTTATGTGTTTTCTTGTTTGTATCAATATGTAATGTGTGATAAACAAACCTATGGGATTAATTATCCTATACCTAGTATTGAAATAGGGATGAATATAGTATATTTTTTCACTTTAATGTTCAATTGAATATTCTTTGATAGCTCTATATGTGAATTATAGATGATTGCTAGGTGAGGAATGTATGAGGGTTGATATTATATATACCAATCCCTTTTACAAATATCTTTCACTAAAGCACTTAGTTGACCTTTAGGATAAATTTCAATCAAAATTTGGATGATCTTTGGGGTACTAAAAAATTCTTAGTAAAGTTAGATACTTGAGTCAATGTAGGTATCCACATGGGATGTAAGTGTCTAAGAAGCTATAAAATATGAACATGTCCAAAACTAGTAGTGAAGGATAATAATAATATTTAGATATTTTAATACAATATTGAAGGCCTGGTCATATGAATAACAATGGTTAGACTAAGAGATAAGAAATTTAGGCACAAAGAGATAGTGAACACGAGACTTTTTATAGTGGGTAGTATTGACCAAATTTGGCCCTCATAAAGATATTTTGCTTAGAAATGGCTTGAGAAGATGAATAGATGTTTTAGATGGAATGAGTGGTCAAAATTTCTCAAAATTTCTCACAAATATTTTGAAATAATTTAAACTTGCTTAAAGTGTAATCTGATTAATCTATAGAGCAAGGAACTAGTTATTGAGCAGGTTTAATGGTATTCAAGAAATTCAAGGTCATGGACAAGTTCACATAATTCTTAAAAAATAATTTGAATCTTCAAACGTTCAAGAAAAAGTCCTTAGCATAAGCCTAAGTGAGCCAGACCATCACCAAGACATCACACAAGAACAAATGAACTAGTTTACTTGCACATTTTATAAATGTTCTAGAAAATCCTCATGTGACCAGTGGATCATGTAGAATCAAATTTATTCATGCCAAGATCAATCCCTATAATTTTTGTGACTTGATGAGATTTATATCTCAAGTTATAAAGATTCAAAGTTGAACCAACAAATTAAGACATCCACACAAACATCAAAATTAAGCTACGACAAAAAACCATTTGAGTTAAAAAAGTGACAATCACACAAATGTCATTGATAGTCACATAGACATGTTTGAAATTCATGTGAATGTCAAAATAAGCCTCATAAACTAACTCTATGGTGTTCAAATTTTGATGACCACACAAACATCAATGATTGTATTGTGGACATATTTATTTCTCATGTGGACGTCAAATTTGAGACATAGCAAAAATCCATTATGGTTTAAATTTGATAGTTATGAAAATGTCAAATACCTTCTCATAGAAATTAAATGATGGAATCATGGACATAAAATTTGATCTTGTGAAGTAGTCATTTGATTTCAAATAATGGGTCCCAACAAATCTAATAGTTGGAATTTGATCATGCATCGAAGATCTATGATGCATGGGAGGTCAAAGGGTCAAAAAGGTCCATCCAAAAAAATGTAATAGCTAGTGGTCATTTATACCAAGGTAGATTAATGGATTGAGATTAGTCAAGGGGTCAACAAGCTATGTTAGCATTCGATGGCCAATGAGTAGGATCAAGCTTGGGACATTTTAAATGAAGGTTGATGGGGTAGGTTTTTAACCCAGAAGGACCAGATCTTGAGCATGGTCCAAGTTGAACCAATGGGACCAAACATTGTTAATATATCTCTATATAAGTAATATAGGGTTTTTTAGACTTAATACATAGATCGAAGATGGACTAATAGTGTTGAAGTAGGATTAAGAAGTCTAAAATTTTCCATGAATATTATGACTATGAAAACTAATATTTGGATTGGTTTTCACCTATAATGGACTTATGTTGGATATTGGAGAAAATACAAATGTAAACATGATTATTAAAAGGAATTTTGCCTATTATTAAGGTTACATTTTCAATGAGTAGATAATGATGGCCACCCAAAGCAGATGTGGCATGATTCTATTAATTCTAAGACATGATCCTCGTCATTAGATAATATAGACAATGAAATGGATTTCCAAAAAGGAAATTGAGTAGATAGATAAGGATAATGAGTATTCAATTATTTTATAAAATTTGTTCTTTATCGATTAGGTCATGAGTTAGCATCCTCAAACTTATGCTAATACATCATAGTTCCCTCTCTCTTCCTTTTTTCTATATAAGTTGCAACTTATACCACATGTAGCTCTCTCTAAAAGTTTTAGACAAAAAATATTTGATTTTTTTAGAGAAATATATTCTTATGATTTAGCTTGCTTAGGCTATGTGAAAATTTATACTATAACACCTTTTGATCTAATAAAGACTAAATTCCATCATTTTAGAAGCTAGATTGAAGTGATTCCTACTAATTCATGTACTATAGTTAAGTGAATGTATGTTTTTTGTCTATGTTTGAGTTTTCTCACCTTCATGAAATGTTTGGTAGTTCTCACAGGTCATTACACATGCAATTTATAATTTTTTGTTTATCTTGAAAGTGGTATCTTCCCTCTAATGCTAGTTTTATAACTGATCAATGCCTTATTATGAAATACTTATGTGGGATTGATCTTATTTGGTCTTGAATATGTCTTATAGTGTGTCTTATACAAAGCATAAGTGTTCCAATTACTAGTATATCACCTCATTTTATATGTTTTCATGTATTATTGTTACTCTTTATCTCTTTTCCAAGCAAGTATTAGATTAGGTCTATTTTAGGTGATAGATCCAAAAGGAAATTGGCCTTCTCTAGAGGTTTGACTAAAGTTTAGGTGACCCACTAGGTTCATTCCCATGTTGGAATAGATTTATGTAAGAGGAATTGAACAATCCCCTTATTTATCTAGGGTGAAATATAGAACACCAATAGTTTTGGCATGTCTAATGGAACCAAGGTCCAAGAGAGTGAAATTTTTTTTTTGTGTGTCTTCCCTCTAGTCAAATTTTAGAAGCAAGCAAGTTAACATCAATGGTGACTTTGAATCAACATCAATTGGTATAAGTAGCCCAGGTGACTAATCACCATCATTTGGTATATATCATAACCCACTTGATCAAGATGCATGCTCTTTCATTCATTATCCTTCATGTCAAGTTAGCAATGTTCATGGCTTCAACTCAAGTGGCCCTTAAGATCCAATGTATCAACCTTGTGAAAATTTGCCTTTCTCTAGTCAACCAAAAATGGGCCTCAAGGAGATGATGCTTGATTTTGAGAGGAATTTTAGAGAGGTTGATAAGGAAGAAGAATACTATAGGCAATAGAATAATATTAAACAAGAATCTTATGTTCATGAGTAGAAATTGAGGTTTTGAGAGGAATGCTTGGTTAGGCAAGACTAGGATAGAAATAAAAAATACTATCAATTGATCTTAATAAGATAAGCCAACCTTAGAACCCAATTTCCTTCTCCTACTCCTACTCAAAACCAACCCCTCAGCCAACCTTGACAAATCTCACCCTTATCATTTAAAGAACATGAAGCCATACCATCTCAAATCCTCTCTTATGCCAATGACCCTAATTATTTCATACCCTCTATTATGAAATCACCCCCTCCCATACCCATTTAGAAAAAAGGAGAAGGTGGACAAGTATCACACAATACCCTCATGGAAATCATTCGAGGAAGATGTAAAGAAGAAAAGGGAAGTACTAGCTAAGGGAGTCTAGGATCTAGTCTGATAAAATATGGATGAAATGAAATCAAAATTATAGCATATGCAAGAAAAGCTTGCTCAGATTCTTAGTATGAAGAAGTGAAGGGTCTATTTAAAAATGTGTCCAAAGATATAGAGGAGAGGCATGCATTGTATAAACTTGTATTAGAGAATA
This sequence comes from Torreya grandis, assembly GCA_037957365.1. NCBI lineage: Eukaryota > Viridiplantae > Streptophyta > Pinopsida > Cupressales > Taxaceae > Torreya > Torreya grandis. Next base: position 938,867 of record JARHVA010003865.1, read on the forward strand.
TGGAGGCTTGGGAGAGGTAGAAAGGTTAGTTGAACCAAATATCTTATTAAATATCTTATATTCCATACCATTATTCTTGTGTTCCTTATTCTCATTAAGTGTTTAACCATGCCTAATGTGAGCCAAATAAGCTACCTAGTTGGAGTGAAGAACATAATCATATTCCTATTCAAGAATATATTCAAGAGACTAAGCCTTCTTATAGTTCCTTTTCTTCAGCACTCATACCTCAAGCTCAAGTTTTCCATGAGAACAAGGAGATTTCAAACTTTGATGAAGTGATGGCCAAGTGGAATGATCAAAATGCATAATTTTGCAAAATTTTCTCTTTCCCTCCTCTTCAAGTTTCTATAGATTATTACATTTCCCTCAAGATCCCAAAATATAATCATGATCAACCTTTCATGCTTCATATTACCTCTCAAACCAAATAATTTAATCACCCTCCCACCTTCTCCCTTCTTTAGGAGGAGCCTATTATATGGGAGATAGAGAAAGAGGTTGAAAATACAAGTCAAATTCTTAAAGAGTGTGAAGATGATGCTTCAAGTGTGTATGATGAAGAGATTCTCATTGATACTTCACTTAAGGTATAAGTTGAGAATGAGGATTTAGCTGATCTTAAAGAAGATATATTGGGTGTGTAGGAGAAGGATGGTCCTGATGTGGAAGAAATACAAAAGAAATTAGTACAAGTTGAAGTCATGACTAAATTAGATATGTCTCCAATTGAGAGAAATGAAGATACATTTCAAACTAATCTTATCTAGGTTGATCAAAATGAAGAATAAAAGGATGATTATTAGCTATATATTGAATCTATATAGGAGATTGAAGATATTTTTAAGGATATATTTCCCATTAGAGAGCATGTTAATGAGAAGTTTGATTAAGAGTCAACTATTCAAGAACATGATGCAGTTTAGGTTGACTATTTATAACTTCTTGAAGATCTTGATGAACTCACATCATATGGTAAGAAAGATGAGATCACTCAAGGATAATACATAAATGAGATATCACTAGACAAAGTTGTAGTTGAAAAGAAGTATGAAAAATATCCTGAAGTGCAAGATGAGTTCATTTTTATGGTGACTATTTTTATATTGATGACTCATTTGAGGAGATGATAAGAGAGTTGGTAGGTAAGAAGCGTCACTCATCAAGGGTTATGCTTAGTAGAAACCCTAATTTACAACTTGTATCATCTATTAGAATGAGTAAGCTCAAAATTTTCCCTTTTGATCTAGGTGGATCATGTTTTGTCTTTGTTAGTTAGACTAGTTTATTTCTATTTTGTCCAAAATAAGTGCTTTGTTTGCACAATTGTTTAGTAGGTTAGTTACCTTTGTTTTATTAGGTCAGTTTCCATTTCAAATTTTTTTCTTCACCTATTTTGGAATTATTTGTCTTTGTAAAGTCAAGAGGATATCTTACAGTCAATGTAAATGGTCTAAGAGTCATACAAATGATCTGAGTTCTCAAACATATTAGGCATGCTCCCAACCAAGTCACCACAGATGTTGACCAAATTTGGCCCACATAAAGATATTTTTCTTGGAAATGGTTTTAGTAGATGATTTTTTTTTTGGATGGAATGAGTGGTCCAAATATCTCAAAATTACTCACAAAGATTTTAAAAAATTTTAAGCTTGCCTAAAGTGTAATTTGATTAATCTATAGAGCAAGGAATTGGTTCCTGAATGGGTTTCATGATATTCAAATAATTTAGGGTCATGTAAAATATTTCATAAGCCTAATTTTTTTTTAAGAGAATCAAAGGTTCAATAAAAAGTCCCTAGCATAAACCTAAGTGAGCTAGACCATCACCAGGACATCACAAAAGAATAAATGAACTGGTTTACTTTCACATTTTATAAATGTATGTAGAAAGCCTTATGTGACTAGAGGATCATACAAAATCAAATTTAATCATGCCAAGATCACTCCCTATAATTTTCATGACTTGATGAGATTTTTATCTCAAGTTATAAATATTTAAAGTTGAACCAACAGAGTAAGACATTTGTACAAACATCAAAATTAATCTATGATAAAAAAACATTTGAGTTTAAAAAGTGATGATCATGCAAACATTATAAAAAATCACATGGAAATTTTTGATGTTAATGTGAACATAAAAATAAAACTCATTAACTATATTTATGGTGTTTAAATTGTTATGGGCATGTGAATGTCAATGACGGTCTCACAAATGTATTTTATGGTTGCATAGATATCAAAATTGAGATATAGAAAAAATACATTATGGTTTAAATCTGAAGATCATAAAAAAATCAACTATGGTCTTATGAAAATAAAATTATGGGAGCATGGATGTCAAATTTGAGCTTGTTAAGTAGCCATCTGATTTCAAATAATGGGTCCCAATAAATCTAATAGTTGGCATTTGATCATGCATTGAAGATCTACAGTGCGTAGGAGGTCAAATAGTCAAAAGGGTCCCTTGAAGAAGATCTAATGGCTAATGGTCATTCATACCAATGTATATCAATGGATAGAGATGTGTCAAGGGGTTAATAGGTTGAATTAACACTTGATAGCCAATGAGAAAGATAGAGTTTATGACATTTTTGATGAAGGTTGATGGGGTGGGTTTTCAACCTAGATAAGGCTAACGTAGGAGGACCAGAGCTAGATCATGGTCTAGGTTGAACCAATAGACCAAACATTTCCATAAAGTCTCCATATAGGTAAAATAGGTTTTTTGGGCCTATTACACAAGTCAAAGATGGACTAACAGTGTTGAAGTGAGACTAAGAAGTTTATAGTTTTCTATGGATATTCTGACTATGTAAAAACTAATAGTTGGATTAGTTTTCACCTATTATAGACCTATGTTTGATATTGGAGAAAATATAGAAATAAACTTGATCATGAAAAGGTATTTTTCCTATCATTAGGGTCACATTTTTAATGAGTTGGTATCGATGGGCACCCAAAGGAGATGTGGCATGATTCTATCATTTTCAAGACATGATTCTTGTTAGTAGATTAGATAGATAATGACATGGAGTTCCAAGGACAATAAAAAAAATATAAGGACAATGAGTATTCAATTATTTTACATAATTTGTTCCTTATTGATAAGGTCATGAATTAGCATCATTCAACTTATGCTAATACATAATAGTTCCCTCTCTCTTCCTTTTTTCTATATATGTCCCAATTTCTACCACATGTATCTCTCTCTTAAAGTTTTAGACAAGAAATTTCTAATATTTTTATAGAAACAAACTCTTATACTTTGGCTTGCTAAGGTTATGCCAAAATTTATACTATAACACCTTTTAATGCAATAAAGACTAAATTCCATCATTTTTCAAGCTAGATTGTAGTTAAGTGAATGTATGATCCTTGTCTATGTATAAGTTTTCTCACCTTCATGAAATATTGGTAATTATCATAGGTCATTATAAGTACAATTTATTGTTTGTTGTTTAGATTGAAAGTGGATATCTACCCTCTCATGCTAGTTTGGTAACTGATCAATGCCTTATTGTGAAATACTTATGTGGGACTAATCTTATTTGGTAGTGAATGTGTCTTATAGTGTTTTTTATGAAAATTATAAGTGTTCTAATTACTGGTGCATCATATCATTTTATATGTTTTCATGTATCATTATTACTCTCTATCTCTTTTCCAAGTAAGTATTAGATTAGGTTTAGTTTATGTGATAGATCCAAAAGGAAGCTAGCCTTCTCCATAGTTTTGACACAAGTTTAGGTGACCCACAACCTAGGTGATTCCCATGTTAGACTATATTTGTATAATAGGACTTGAACAATCCCCTTATTCAACTAGGGTGCAATATAAAACTCTATAACTAAAATGTATAACCTTGATAGATATATTTTGTATACAAGACTAGATTGCTATGTAAATTAGATTCTAGTGTCTATAGTAATATGATTTCTACCTACATATTGCAAAATATCCTTGGGATGATATAATTCTCTCTCCTAGAGTGAGAGAGTGAATATTGACTTTGATATATTAATGCAAATAGATAGATTGATTTAAATTCTTAATAATGAGTACCCATGATCTGTAATAAAATAACTTCAGATTTGGCCTATTACTTTTAGAATTTAACATAATAAAAGTTAGAAATAATAGTTTTCTTTTACGTAGTGTGTAGTATAATTTCCAAGTGATTGTTACATGTGTTTGGAGAAGCCTTGATGTGCTTGTATAAAGGATCCTTGATGTGATTATATAGAGGAATATTTTGAATATTTATGTTAACCAAAATTGCTTAAAGTATGAGAGGGGTAAAATAAAACATCTAAAATTTAAAAAATTACTAATGGAGCCTGGGGAATAGGGCCACACTAATGGACAAGGCCACAATGTAACCCTGTCTAACCTAGTGTGGTCCTATACCAAAAGGATATAGACTATTAGAAATAGTCTGATAAGAGTTTATAAGAAAAAATGGGATGTTTGAGTGATTTTATAATTAGTTAAGAGATATTTTTTAGAATATTGAATCCCCCCATATAGATTGTAGGCTAACATAATGAAAAATAAATTGAGTAGGTTAAATATGTCAATATTACTCATTCTAAAGCACTTAATGATTAATTTTGAGTGTATACATTCCCCCCCCACTATATTATAGTGATGAAATAAATTAAAATATCTATATTAAATTAGATAAAAACCTAAGTGTGTATATAAACTTTATCTTTGGATGTGAAACTTGATCATGTAAGATGCCTTATTGCCAAACATGCAATAATGTGTTTAACCTTAAAAATAAATTAGATAGGTTGGGGTCACATAAATGTTTATTAAAGGGTATATAGAAATGATAATGTAAAATGGTGTTAATTAGATCTAAAATAGGCCAATTGGGTGCTAAAATCATATATAAACATACACTAAATTTGTTATGCTAAGAATAAGCTAAAGATAGAAAGTACAACTAAAATATATATGAAAATTATAAATTAATATAATTAGTTATAATTTTAACATAATTTTGGATTTTAAATAGGTATGAATCAAACTGGAAGATATTCTATAATATTCATCTTATTCTAGATTGAGTGCCTCTAGAGCTCTTGACACTAATGTTAGCCTAGAATGGTTACATCAATGCTACTATATCGGTTTGATGAAAGTGTTATATATACAATACCTAATGGAAAAGGATATAAAAACCTATATTATTTTGAGTTTGATTCCACCTTTGATTTGGTGCATTCAAATCTAGGTCATGGACTGTCACTCATCATAAAATGTCAAAACCTTAGTTCTTCATCTTCATGGTGACTTTGAGAAAAAATTATTTTTTGGGCACATGGTGTAGATCTAACCTCAAATACCCCTCTATAAATGAGAAATACCTACATAAATAATAATATGAAGAGGGCCTCAAATTGATGCAATTCTCCCCTATGTGTTGGATTGTGTGTGAATCATGCAATATGTGCAAAGTAATTACAATAGTGACCTAGCTTATAAATTAGAAAATATAACTCTTGGGATGCTCCTTCAGTACTTTAGACATGTGTATGTGTTTTGATATGAATGGTATAAAAATAAGGAAGCTTTTTCAATTAAATTCTTGATAGAGTACTTTGATAAGTTGCTTTGGTCTGTCTTTGTGTTTTCTAGGTCTTTCTAAGTGAGGAATGAATGAGGGTTGATATTATATTTATATCAATATCTTTGGATAAGTAACTTGTATTAAACTACTTAGGATTACTATTATGATATGTTTTATTTTCATAATATATGACTTTAGGGCACTGGACACTTATGCCGAGTTAGGACACTAGTGTTGATGATAGTATCTATTCCAAACATTAATGTCTAGGGAGTAGGAAAGTAGGTACAAGATTAGAAATTGTAAAAATGGAAGATAAACACATTTTAGGCATTTTTAGAAATATATAAGGATTGGTCCATCAACATAAGACTAAATAGACTAAGAGATAGTCCAAGGGGCACAAGATAGAGTAAATGTAAGACTTGATGAAGTGCGAAAGGTCTAGGACTGATAGGAACAACCAATGTCTAAAGTTTTCAAGGATACAATATTGAGGTGATATATAATCCATAAACATCATCTACATTCCCACATTTAATATATTAATTAAATTATTAGTTTAAAGGAAAGGAATGTGTACCTAGGTGTGTATAACACACCTTGTATTTGAGTGTTCCCAACTTGAGTGCTTTATTGGTGATTGACCTACAACCAAGAACATGTTAAAATATATAATTATTTCATATAATTTATAATTTAAAGAACTTTAAATTGATTTAAATTGAAAGATGAAGGTTTAATGTCGATGTAACTACCTTGCCTATTAACAAGTTGATTTAAAAAATATGTATCATTGTAGGGATTTGAAAATGAGATTAGGAAAATATAGATAAATATTAAAAGTGCATATATATAAGGAAATATATAGATATATTAAGAGATTTAGAGAGAGAGAGAGAGAGATATTGAAAGGAAAAATTCCCCAACCTTAGAGTAAAGGTGAGTTACCACTTGTCAGTTGAGATTAACTTAACTATGTAACTAAATGATACTTATAACCTAGTGAGGTTAGATGATACAATTATGTCCTACCTAAAAAATAGGAAATATTAAGTGAATTAATAACCTCAACCATACCAAAAAGTGAAGCAGATACTACAATAGATTAGTTCTATAAAGTCCATAAAGGTCTAATCAAGGTATTAGTTGGTAAACATCTATGATGTAGTAACAGTCCATAAAATATTTTTGGAATCTAAAACTAATTTTTATTTTGAAATATTAGGTATAAACTACATAGTGTATTCAACTTAGATATGTCTCACAAAAAAAATTGTATAACAATGGTACCAATGTATATAATTCTGCCACAACAATGAATCTAAATCATATAACTATGTGCTTTGGCTAATTTAGAAAACTATGTAAGTGTATAGAGAATAATTCCAAAGCATTCCCCACTATATATAGAGAAATATGAAAATTTATATAAGTACCAATGTGAAGAACATGTTTTTAAAACATTAACTCATTATAATTTAGAAATGTTGAATACTAAATAAGTGTGGAAAATATGCTTCTAAAGCATGCACCCACTGATCTAAAAATTGTGCTAAGTGTGGAGAACATGCCTATATGACATGCCCCAACTAAATGACTCCATTTTAGGTGATTAAAAAATATGAACTAGTAGTTACCTTACCTCAAAATGATAAGACAAATACATAATATGTGAATGGAACCCTATAACATATAAAAGTAACATGTCTAGGTAGATATAATATTGATGTTCATAGAATAATTATGATCACATGAAGGCATAAGATTCATGATAAATATCATTTAAATTTTATATATTAATGGTACAATCTCAAAAATCAAACACACACACACACACATGAGAACTCAAAAGCAAGTCAAAAGGCAATGGTCCAAAGAGACTATAAACAAGAAGCATGTTCAAATTCCACAAAATTAAAGGGAAACACCTTAATTAAATGTAAAAAAAATTAAGGATTATAATAAAATGAGCATGGGGTGATAATAAAATGAGAATATTTAAAATATTTAACAAGGAATACAATAGTAAGGTAAGACACTTAAGGAAGTGCATAAAATAAAGGCATAAGCAACTAGCATAAACATGCCATAGTAACATATGGATCAAATGTGTTACCAAAAAATGTCATTTATATCACATAAAGTACCCTATGTAAGTTATAATCATTAAAAAAATAATGTGTCAGTACATATAATCTCAAACATGATAACGGAATGTGGTCATTAAACCATATAACTTGTGTGTATCAAAATCAAATAAGTGGATGCCCCAAATGTTTGCATCACATGAGTATAGGGAAGGAAAAACATCTAAAATAATAATAGGTCATGTATTTTTGTATTCATGTATCAAACTCAAATATAATTATGACACACATGTGTATATGTAGAAGTAATTGAATATGCCATCCATCAACATGAAACTAACACATAGATGCCAAGAAGCCAATATAACATGTAGGTGCCAAATATGTTTTTGGATTTTTGAATGTATTTTGGGGAATTTTTGAAAAGGAAAGATCATATAATGATGGAATATAATGGATGGTCATATATATCTCCCCACTATGAACCTAGTGTAATATTGTTGTAATGCTACCAAGGAAAACACATAGGTTCAATATCTATTACTATAGTATTAATGATGCTCTGCAACCATAAAATATGACTATATGGTCATGAATTAGTAATAGGATTAATAGGATTAGGGTTTTATGGATCATTTAGTTTATTTCTATATGGTTTATTTTAAATAACCATAATAGGAACATGCATATGTGCTCTAAATATCTAAACATGGTGTGTAGTAGATGGGGATTTCATGATATCCACTGTATGTCTTTGATGTAATGGTCTCTCAAGTACTAGAAACTTATTAAAAGGGATTACCTATTAATTACCCTTTTGTGGTGAATTATACTTAGTAGGCTTGGTAATTAACTATCTTGGTATAAGTTTCTCTTGTTCAAAATGATGCTCATATGGAATTACAAAAACTATAATTACCCAATTGACACAAAGTATTTTACACACCCATGCACTAATAAGGTACTAATTAAAGTGTATGGATCTAAGGTTTTCCAAATAACATATAAAAGATGCATGTGGAAGGTATAAATAAAAAGGTATTAACCACATATGCGAGACTGACATGTAAAGGTAGGTCAATCTCACTAAGAACCTTCTAAGAGCTCCCATCAAATGATCCAAATGTTTAAACCTAAAACTAATCTAGCTAGGTTAGAGTCACCTAGATGATTATTAAATGGCTATATATAAATGATAATGCAAAAGGGTTATAATTAGATCTATAATAGGCCAATTGGGTGTTAAAATCATATATAAGTATACATTAATTATTTTATAGTTTGAATAAGCTAAATATATAAACTAAAACTAAGATATGTATGTAAAATACAAATAAGTAATATAATTAGTTGTTTTTGATGATAACATAAAGCTAGATATGAAAAAGGTAGGAAATAGACTAGAAAAGGATTCTAGAATAGTCACCTAATTTTGTATTGAGTGCCTCTAGAGCTCTTGACACTAACATCATCTTGGGATGGTTATATCGACACTATTATTTGGGTTCAATGCAAATGTCTTGTAAGGAATACCTATTATAAAAGGATGAAACCAAATAGATGTTTCTAGGTTTGAATTTGCTTTGCTTTGGTGCATTCTAATTTGGGTCATGGACTATCACTTTTCATAAAATGTCAAAACCCTAGTTCTCAATTTTCATGGTAACCTTGGAGAAAAATGGGTTAATAGGCACATGGTGTCGAGATGACCCTAAATATCCCTCTATCAATTATCAATGCCTACATAACCAATACTTTGAAGAGGGACTCAAACTAATTTATTTATCACTTATGTGTTAGCTTGTGTGTGAATCATGCAATATGCAAAAAAATAAGTACAATAATAACCTATCTTGTAACTTAGAAAATATAACTTTTGGAATATTCCTTCAGTACTTCTTATGACCGATATGGAAATAGGGAAGCTTTATTCAATTGAATACTTAATAGATAAATTTAACAAGTTGACCTTGGAAAGATAAGTATTGCTAGGTAAGGAATGAATGAGGGTTGATATGGTATTTACATCTATCCCTTTGGAGAAGTAACTTAGATTAAAGTACTTAGTTCGACCATTAGATATGTTTCATTTAATAAATAGATGAATTTAAGGAATTAGACACTTGCGTTAGGTCAGGACACTAGAATTGACACTAGTGTCTATCTTGGACATTAGTTTCTAGGGAAAAAAAAGGTAGGTAAATGCTCAAAACTTGAATAAGTGGAAGATAAGTATATTTTGGGAAAGCTTGTGTGATCAACATAAGACTTATCAATCTAAGATATAAGCCAAGTGGAACAAGATATATTAGATGAAAGGCTTAAATAAGTGGGAAAAGGTCCAAAAATAAGAGTGACAACTAAGGTCTGATATTTCCAAGTATACATGATTGAGGTGATATATAATCCATAAATATCATCTACAGAATGCCACTAAAAGTAGTTACTTCCAATATTTGGAAATTTAAAATCTAAAATTTGATATTTGAAATTTGAAAAGAAAGTAACAAAAGTGTACACCTAAAAGTGTATGAAATATAATTACATTACAACTTGAAATTTGAGAATTTGGAGAGATGTAAAAATACATGGAGAATTGAGAGTGATCAAGTTTCAATTTGAAAACTAGTGAAAACCCCTGAGTTGGAAAGTTTGTATGTTCTAACTCTCAAATATATATGTGGAGTACTCTATAAAATAATTTAAGGGTGAAAAAAAATATGGCTCACTAATTTACAATTGAAGAAGGGGTGGAACCACCAAATGTGGCATACTACATAGAAAAAGTGCAACCATAGATGTTGAGTGTCATAGAATCTAACATGGACCACTTGAAACATGGAGAAAAATCAAGCTATTATAGGCATATCTATATTATATTTTAAATGTTACAAATTTGAAACTTTTTAAATTTATAAAATCCAAATTTATATGTAGTAACTTGAACATGAATGAATATCATTCCCCCTATACTATACTAAATTGAGATTGAATGTGAATTGAACTTGTAACTTTTGAAACTTGCAACTTGTAACTATTTTTCACGTGCCCATGCATATGCATTGATTTTTTGTGAATCTATATTGAAGTAACTATATGAATGAGAGTAGAATCATGTCACATTCCCACATAATATACAAATGTTGAATCATATTAAAATTTTAAAACTTCATACTATCATAAATATAAAATTTGTTGGCCATTAGGCTTGAATTCTCAATACAAGCCCATTGTTATGCCCCTCTTTTGGGACGAAAGAAAAATTATATATCACTTATCTCAAAATAAATCATATGTGAAATATATAATAATTATATTATAACATTGAACATTTAAATTGGTTTGCATCATAGTATTGAATATATCATTGAATTTTATATGAAACATATGTTAGAGAGATATAACATTGAAGAACATAGGTAACATGTACATACTATGTATCATAGAACCAAATTAAGGGTAAAGATTATAAGTAATGCATGATATGAATATGAAACCATAATAAAAATAAATTAACATATAATCAATGTCATACAATGTTACATAATTTTTATATAATGTCACACATAAGTCCCAAATGCCACAGACAAGGGACATGTAAATGTCTCATAAACACATAAGGCAAAGGGCCACACGTAAATGACATGAAGATGCCATAAAATATATAACATGCATATGTTCCACAAACAAGGTCAATGTCCTCACATAATTAAAAAAAAAGTTATATCTTATTATGTAATGAATCAAGAAAAAGCATAGAGAAAATGAGACTAGTCTATATCAACCATATGTATCCATGTCATTGTTAACAAATAACATTTATATATAATACAATGTAAAGTATGAGTGATTATAATTTTTTTTAAAGATATATATCTCAAAATGGAATAGAATTTATGGATAGTTACAACCAATTAAGTGTTCACAGAGAATAAAGAGATTTCCCCAACTTGGAAAGGTTGTTGGGTAATAAGTGAAACCCAACATCAAAAAACTATGTAATAGTATATCTTGTATCACACACAAATACCTCATGAAAATTATTGTGTATTAAAAATTTAAATATGCTATCTAACTAACATATAATACATAACATATGTATATAATTAAACTAGAAACATTAAAAAAGGCTTAGAGGTCCTGATTTTGATTTTTTTTGAAATATTTTGATATTTTAAATTTTTTGAAATATATGATTTTTATTTTTATTTTTGAATATTTGAAATTTTTTAAATTAAAATATTTTAAAAATTGATAATTATAAAATCTTCTTAAAGATAATAAATTAGAGGGATTCAAACAATACACAACAAGGTACAAAAGCATATTGTGGAAAGATGGAAGGAAAATAATGTAGCAAAAATGTTGATAAGAATATACATGCCCCATCAATGGGAAATAATGTATTTGTGATCATATAAAATTTATGAATAAATAGAGATGATAATGTATTTGAAAATGAATCCATGGTATGAAATATTAAGCAAATATATTACTTTAAATAATGAGTATTCAAAATCGATGTAAGATAGGTGTTTTATATTGTTTGAATCAAATTGAAAGGTAAAAGGGCAAGTACCCAAAGTGAAAAATAAATCCAAGATATAGAAGAATAATTTAAATTTAGGATATAAAAATTATCAAACAAGTAAAATAAAAAATTTATGTACAAAGGAGAGTGCAAATAGCTAACCAATTATATATGTAATGGAAGTCATGTATGCATAACTCATAAAATGGTATGAAGGAATGATTTTTTTTGAAGAATAAGTGCCAACTTTAGATTCCTATGAATCTTAATAGGATACATATAATTTCATATAATTTTTTTACTTACCATAAATATACCCATGTAAAAATGTATCCTCATGTATAATAGGAGAAGATGAAACAACCTATACATATGCTGAAGATCTCTGAATAACTAGTGATGCCTTAGGAGATGAAGACCTCTTTTTAAGTGCAACTTTATGTTTAGGATAATGTACCATGTATTTTAAAACTAAATGATTACGTTCATGTTTAAATTATCATGCTCATAATTATATGGATAAATTGATTATGTAATATGCTCATGTATAACTATATCATGCTCATAAATAGATAGAGAAAACAATTTTTTAGTATGCTCTTAAAAAGTTATATAGAATATTTCATTTCCATGTTGATCAATGTATGTGTCTTTCAACTATTATTTAGGTGGATTAAATATAATTGGTTTGAAAATATATTCATATTATATTATTAAAATTTTGACCACTTGATTACCATGGATATATTTTAGATATTTATGCAATGTATAAAGTACTACTCTAATGTTTTGTTTCTAAGGGAAGCCTAAGAACATATCAAAGATCCATGTGCTTGGTATAAAAATAATGGAGTGGGAACTATGAGAGGGACCAATTTTAAAGGTATACTTATATGCCCAAGAGTATCATGTGTATGACCATCAAATGCTTTCACAACTCTAAAAGTTTCATGTAAATCTTACTCTATATAACCTAGAAGGTAAAGAAGTATTATGGTGAACACATTTTTGATTGATCTATTGTCTATAGTGACAATATATGTGTATTAGTTTTCAATATGTGCTCGAATAAAAAGTGTATATCTATTTGAATCATAATTAACAATTTCATGATCATCAAATGTGATAATATGACGTGATGCTTGTTTACTTGCAATTATACCAATGATGTTATCTAGTGGATTCCCATATGTAGAATAAGGAGGATAAACATTATATAAATAATGTACTTAAAATTTATACTTTTTTATTATTTATTCATAATTTGGAAAAGGAGTGTACATTTTTATTTTTTAATTATCATTTAATCTTGGTTTAACCTCTTCATTATGTGTACCAATATCAATAATGTTCTCATCAATAAGACATTAAATATTTTCATTGAGCTTAAAAATATATTTGTGTAATTCCTAATACATCTATAATAGTCAAAATATGTATTTCCATAAAAATTTATATATTATGGTCTAGAAATATCTATTTACATTGGTGGAGGAAGAGTGATGAGATTACATTCAAGTATATTTTACAAGAATGTATGATGAGGTGATGGTAACCTTGAAAATTATCTCTTGGTAGAGCTTGTAATTGGATATTTTGAGTTATTTGTGAGATACCATCAATTATAATTTAGCTTCACTCTTACTTTCATTGGGTTTTATATTATAATTTGGTTTGCTTTTAAATTTGACATTTCAATTAGGAGCATTTTAAGTATACTTGAGCTTTTTCAAATTAATCAATTTTACCTCACACTCTTTGACTATATGGCATAGCTCATCAAAATATTTGAACTTATCAAACATAATTGAATCTTAAAGTGTATATTAAAAGAGTGAAAATATCTTAAATCTCGTTATCAAATATTTGATTTGTCATTTTTTGATATCATATTATTTTAGCTTATAATATATATGTTGATTGTTTCATTAGACCCTTGTTTGAGCTTTTAATTTAAGCCTATGATATTTTTTCACCAATATTTATAGACAAATGTGTTAAAAATTGATTTTCTAAAGGATTGGAATCATTTAATGATTAAAGAGGAAGATAATATAACCATATAAGTTCATATTCTTTGAGACTTATTGGAAATATCTTTGTCAATAAATTTTTTTTATCTATATATTCAAGACAAGGTACATGGAATGGACATAAATGTTATTCAAAATCACCCTTGACTTCATATAGATGAATAATAGGAGCCAAAAATCCAACTGTTAATAGATAAGATGTAATTTTGGGAGAAAAAGGATTACATAACAATGAACATGAGTCCATGGAAGGGCTAGTATGATGAATGGTTTACTCAATTTTAAATAGATGAGCTTGTAAGACAAGAATTGTATGCTCTAGAGTAACATTTTTATAGGATATTGGAGGAGTATAAGTAGTATGAGTAGGCATAGGCATTGATATTTTGGAAACCAATTGATCTTTAAAAAACAAGGGATAATGCTATGGATGTAACTAGAGGTTTAGAAATAAGAATGGAAGAAATAGTGGAAGTAAAAATATTATAATTAGGGTGATTTAAAAATAAAAATATTATTTTAAAGAGGTGGCCAATTTATCTTGATGCTCATATTTTGATTCTATAAGTAGACTAAATATCTTAATTACCTCTTGGGGGTTCTCTTGAAGACCTTGAAAAAATTCAAAAAATTCTTGTCCTTAGTTTTAATCTACCCCATTAAGAGTTTATGGATGTATATGAGTTTCATGTTCATATTAATCTTAGTTATTTTTAGCATCAGAATTAGTGTGGATTTCAACTTCATTAAACAAAATAATTTGAGAAATATTATTTTGATTAAAAACATCATGACTTTCCATTGTAGAAGAAATTAAAGGAAGCTACATATATGAAAAATCAATCCCTCTTAATATAACACTATGAATTAAAGGAATATAATAAAATATAAATCAACTAATGCTAATGAATATTAATATAAGATAAAAAAAAGCAAGGTATAAAAGATGATCTAGGCAAGGGTTTAAATAATTATGCAAGCTCTCAAATATACTTATTCATATATTTATTAGCCCAATATTTTAGAAAACTAACTAAAAAGGATAAATAACCTCCCTATATGATACTTTATGATACACTCCTCTTAGGTGTACCATAATTCAAATGGATAAAAGAGTCTTCCTATGGTATAAACAAGGGACCCTATGCATTTCTGATATACTATGAGGTATGTGGAAAATAAATTCCATGTTTAGTGTTGTAAAATGGATATTATTATTTGGGTATAACCCATAAAACCATGGTATTTATAAAATGGATCATTGTATAGATAGTAATGATAGTCACTAAGTAGTTTTACAACTACCATAACATAGTTATAAAAATAAGCAACAATCAAGAGAAAATAAAGTGCAAAGCAAACTCAAAATATTTTAGTGTAATGAATTAGGAATTTATGATTTATATGAAATAATAAATTAGATAAAACCCTAGAACACACAAAAAAAAAAGAGAAAAACCTAGTGTTTCTAAAATAATTACAAGTTCACCATAGTGTATAATGTTATTTTGCATTTAACAATGGAATGAAAAGAATAAATAAACTATTGAAAATTTATTTCTATATATATATATATATATATATATTTTAATGTGAAATAAATCATTTATAAATATTAAATTTAAAAAATATATTCAAACCTATCTTGGGTCTAATTTATTACTAATTATGCAAGTTGATTATTACTAAAAAATGACTATGAGGACATATGATCTATGTCACAACCAAAAGTAGGAATTAAAATTGTGATGATAAAAGGACAAAATAAGAGGATAGGGATGCATTTAGGTCATTTTTTTTACTATGTAAATGTCTTAGTTGAATATGTGATGAATTTTATGATCTAGGTGTGTGCGCTTATCTATGAGGGTTTATTGTTTTACTGCATGTCTCGATTATGTTTGAAAGACAAAAAATACAAACCCTAGATCCTAAAAAATAAACCAAATAGATATAAAATTAAAAATGGGGAAATATGTTAATAATTATTCTTATTGTTGATGTTTGTCCTTGATGTTGTCATTGATGTCAAAGGTTATTAACAAAGGTGTTCATGAGGTAATTAAAGAATGTAGCTATGAGCGAGAATATTGATGAATGTTTCAATGATTATGAGATTGTAATAAATGATTAGTATATGTTATTATTAATTCATTGGTGATGTTAAGGTCATCATGGAATGTCCTTTTTGTCAAATTTTTCAAGTGCTTAAGCATAGTAAGCATCTTGATAAGGTATGTATATAGGATGCCTAGTCTTGTGCATGAAGGGTCATGATGGCTTGGTGAGATGAATGAACATGGGAATTATAATTTTTATGAGTTTTTTTTTTATCATTTATATGAGGCATTTGATAACTCATGTGAGTCTTAATTTGAGACTATAGGGGTAGGACCTATAGGCCATGTCTATAACTAGACCTATTATATACCTTGTCTAGCCTAATGAGGTATCATGATCTATTGTCAAGACATATTAGGGATTTATATCAATTTTTAATCATGTATTATGTTGATTTATTAATTAAGGGTGGTTTATATCACATGTAAATATTCATTAAGGTTAGTTTCAAATCCTAATGTGTCTTACAAGTCAAGGTCTAAGCAAGCAAAGAGAGATTGTGTCCTAATAAGGGGTCATGATCATAATTCAAGGTGTATAAGCTCATATAATCATTTTAATATGTAATGTATGTTTTTTTAAGTTTTTAAATAATTTTTCAAGCCAATTTTGGAAGGATAAGTCATGAAAATGTTTTAAGGTCTCTCGAGTGCATAAAATGAAGGGTTCTCTACCCGAGAAGGTTTTTATTGTGCTCATTAGCTCATAAAACCTATGCATGGGAACCTAATATATTTATCATATAATTGGAATGGTAATAGATAAAAATTAATTTCATTAGTTTTTGGATTAAGGGATTATGTTGTATGAATGATCGTTAAGAGTAGACACAAGGTTAAACCCTCCTAGAAACCTAATAGTGACTTGATGTTTAATATATCATTAAAAACAAACTATAATGGTATAAAATTATTATAAATACTATTTTATATTTTATTAAACTCTCCCATGCACCTCCAAGTGTGATTGAGTTGTTAGGTGTGTGAGTAGATCCTACAGGGAAGTGCTAATTTCTCAAAGATTTATTATTGTAGTCAGTGTTGACCAAGTCAAAATATGAAAATAATTGGATGGTTAAGGTTGAAAATTTTATTTTATGTAAATTATGGTTTTTTAAAAATTTATATGCATCAATTATGTTAAAATTTTCATCCAAGTTAGCCAGTCGTAAATAGGCCTAATGGTGGAAATAGTGAAAAACATAAGCAATAGTGAGAAGATGATTATGAATGTGTTATAATGAAATAGGGATAAATAAAATTGAATGGATATATTTTTAATGTATTTTAATACATTTTAATTTTTTGTATAATTTTTTGAGGTTAGTGATTATAGTTAAAACATTACTCACAAGTTGACCTATCTAGTATAGATGAGACAATGACATGTAAGGTCATGATATTAGTCAACAAGACCAATATTTTCCATTTTAAAATGTTATATTTATATATAATAATATAATAATATCATAAAAATTAATTATAAGTCTTTTAAATTGGTCATACAGGTGTTGAAGGTCATTGTCACCATGATTGGTCTTTGAGGAAAAATGGCAGTTTTGAATGAGCAAGTTGCAGGAGTGTTTCTGAGTCCTTTTTACATATTTAATGAATTATAGTTCTATTTATGATTTTTTTTGGGGTATTTAGGTTCTAAATATATGTTTTATTTTCATTTTTATGTGTCCAAACATTGTGCTATCTTCAATTTTTCAAGACAAACCTTTCTGTGTGTGTGAAGGCCTAATGTAAACAATACTAATGGCATGCTTCAAGTGGTCATTGGATCTAAAATGTGTCATGGACCTAATATGAGATTATTAATGGTATATTTTAGTTTAATATTAACTCTTCATATCATGTATTAATTTTTAAATTTCTCTAAGAGGATTAAAGGGTAAGGTGTGCTAATGAAGGCCTAATTAAATTAGGTTACCTTAAAGCCTAATGAAGGAGTTGATCTATTTTAGATATGGATGACCTAATGTAATGATTTAATAATGTTTTTGGAATATAATAAGGAATATTTTTTTGAATATCTAAGTCTAAAGGTGTGTATGGCTGACCAAGAGGTATATGATTAAGATCCTAATATAAGAACAAGGCCTAATAGACGTAATTGATTTGTTAGAGAATGAGTGAGTGAAAGTGAATGGTATAACACTTTTAGGAGCTTAATTAGGTATTATATACCATAATAATGGTTTATATAAACTATTATTACTATTTAATAAGGATATTGTATATGAAGATTAAGGTCATATGACCTAATCTATTTTGAAGAGATCTAGATGAACAAAAAAGCCTAGAAGAAAGTTTGAGAGGGATAGAAGATAGAGAAGAATTGGAGAAGGTGATCATCATATATTATATGAGAAAAATTGTTTTATAAATGTGATAAATTTTTTTATGTGGAATATTAGGTGTTGATTCATCTAGGGGGTTAGTGCCTCCTTGTAATTTGGTGCTTGTTAAAGCCTAGTTGGGTTGGTGCTTAGCTAGTTGGGGTTGGTGATCCATGTGGAGTTGGTTATTTAATAAATTATGATATTTTAGATTATATTAGTATATTAAATTTGCATGGATCAATGGGTTTTATTTTGCTTGAGGGTTTCCCACTCATATGTGTGTTTTCTTGTGTTATGCTCATTGGAATGACTCTTTATGAATTGTTATATTTCTGTATTGCTTTGATGGTTCAAGGAATGTTAAAGTACATGTGAAAGAAAGTCTTAAGATATGGATTCACCCCCATATTAATTATGCTTCCAAAAATTGGTATTAGAGCATGGTAATTTTAAACAAGTGTAATAACTTAAAGGTGATCATAAGAAGCACAAGATGTCTTATGATAAAATTAAAGAAGAAAAAATGTATGATGAAGAAGTATACTATGATATTAAAGAAGGAGAAGCTAAAGTATACCTTAAATCAGAGATCATAAGTGCCCTTGATGATTTGAATCATCAAAATAAGACTCTCAAGGATCTCAAGAGTTAGTTACAAGGTGTCAACATAAGGTTTAGGTTAAAGGAAGTTGATTATGACTAGTTGAATATAGAGCTACATTCCTTGAAGGTTGAGCATGAGTAGCTCATAGACAAAATATGAAAAATTGAGAGAGAGTGTTAAACCAACAAGAAAATACCAATCAAGTATCCGAATACACTAAATTATAAGTCATCATGGGACCATGGGAAAAGGAGAAATCAGTCAGGAGATAAGTACATAAATGTTTTTTTGTACATTTGTCATAATAGAGGACACATTACAAGATTATACTCTAATAGAGTAAGAAGGACCTTAATGTTCAACAAGACATATGAAGTTATTATAATTCAGAATAAGAATCAAACATTAGTATGGATGTAAAAGTAGGTTAGGAATAATCATATTGATCTCAAAAGTCAAGATGGACTATTTTATAAGGAAGAATAGAAGACTAAAGAGGATTCTATGCTAGCTCATAATGCTTTCACTTTCAAGATGAAGGCATGAAATGGTATATAGATAGTGTTTTCTCAAGCCACATTATAGGAGAAAAAAATAAGTTTATCTCATTGAATAAGAATGATGTAGGAACAATGAGGTTTGGAGATAACATAACTACCAATATAGTTGGTAAGGGTGTCTTGAATTTAGATAATGGGAAGACCAAGACACAAAATGTGTTATATGTGTAAGGTTTTAAATATAACCTACTTATTATACGTCAAATTTTTAATCAAGGACACACACTAACCTTTCATGATAGAGGGTGTGAGATAAGGAGATCCAAATAATGAAGGTTAATTTATAATGTTAAGGGGACTAATAATAATCTATATGTCTTGAATGAGATCAAGAAGGAGAGATGATTTATGGTCAAGTTGGATGAAAGTTATCTATGGCACAAAAGGTTAGATCACTTGAACTTTGAAAATATGGTCAAGATAAGCACTAAGAAGTCTATGAAGGACATCTCTAAGATCATCAAACCTACAGATGAAATTTTCAAGGATTATCAACATGGTAAGTAGACTAGAATAAGGTTCAAGTCCAAGGAGTACTCTACCATATGAACCTTGAAGTTAATACACACTGATCTATGTGGGATTACAATAATTCAAAGCATTCAAGGAGATAGATACTTATTGTTACTCATAAATGACTATACAAGAATTACTTGGGTTTCATTCTTAAAAGAAAAGTCAAAATATCTTGACAAGTTCAAGGCATTCAGGGATCTTGTTGAGAATGAGAAGATTGGGAAGATCAAGTGATTAAAATATGATAGAAGAGGAGAGTTTTGGTCTAATTATTTCTATGACTTATATGAGATTTATGTAATAAGGAGACAATTCTCAATAGCTAGGACACCTCAATAGAATGGGGTAGTGGAATGAAATAATAGGATAGCTCAAGAGATGGCTTGAACTGTGCTAAATGAGTCAATATTATTTGATGGATATTGGAGAGAGGAATTAAGCACTATAGTCTAAATTTTTAACAAAATATAGATGAAGATTAATGGTAAGAAGACTCCTTATGAATTGTGGAAGGGTAGACTTTTTAAGTGGAACACTTTAGAGTGTTTGGGAGCAAATGTTTCATCAAAAGAGATGATAAAGACTTAGGAAATTTTGATTCTAGATCTGATGAATGTATATTATTAGGATAATAATGAATGATCTCAGCCTATAGATGTTATAACATGACTCTATATAAGATAGTGGAAATCACCAATGTGAAAATTCATGAGATGAAGAAATCACACTCACAGTCAAAGCATACTTTAGATAATCTATATATAAAGAATAATTATGAAACTATATAGGTTGATGAGGAATAAGAATAAGTTAAGGAGAGACATGACTCAAAAGGTACCTTAAGGTAGATTCAAAGAGATCACCCTAAATCTCAGATCATTGGAAACAAGAATCCATGTATGGAAATAAGGATAATACTAGTAAATAATCTAAATCAAGATAATGTTGTTCTATTATCTAATATTTAACCTAAGAATATTATAGAAGAAAGTAAATAATTTTTTTGGATAGATGTTATGAATGTGGAATTAGAGTAAATAGAGAAGAATGAGAGTTGGGAACTAGTTCCTAGGCCTAAAGATAAGAATGTCATTGGCACAAAGTGGGTGTTTAGAAATAAGTTGAATGAATATAAAAAAGTCACTAGGAAAAAGGATAGATTTGTATGAAAGGGATATGAACAAGTTAAGGGGTAGACTTTGAGGAGACATTTGTAACAGTAGAAAGATTGGAGGCCATCAAATTATTTCTATCATATGTAAGATTCAAAGGATGAAAGGTATATCATATGGATTATAAATCTACCTTTTTGAATGGGAATTTGGAAGATTAAGTGTACAATGAGTAACTTGAGGGGTTCTCACTATAAAATGACAAGGACTATGTTTATAGATTGAAAAAGGCTCTCTATGGTCTAAAGCAAACTCCTAGATAAGGACTATTTATATTTAAAAAGGATCTCTATGGTCTAAATGAAGCTCTTAGAGCTTGGTATGCTGGATTGGATAGGTATTTTTTGGATCAAGGATTCAAAAGAGGAGTTGTAGATAGTAATCTATATATAAAGATAGATGATGACAATCATTTGATAGTAGTTGTCTATGTAGATGACATCATATTTGGTGGAAATAATGAGAACATGACCAAGGCCTTTTTAGAGGTGATGAAGAAAGATTTTGATATGTCTATGATATGAAAACTATCATTCTTTATTGGGTTACAAATCACTCAATCTAAAAAAGGTATATTCATTTCACAAGCCAATTACATAAGAGAGATGTTGAGGAAGTTTGAGATGGAAGATTACAAGGTAGTTAGTACACCCATGATCATAGGGTGTAAGTTAAGCAAGGAATATGAGTCTCTAAAGGTTAATCAGACATCATATAGGTCAATGATTGGAAGTTTATTATACACTACTACCTCTAGACCTGACATCATGCAAGTAGTAGGTATTGTGGGAAGGTTTCCAGAAAATTCAAAGGAGAATCATCTAAAAGTAGTCAAAAGGATACTTATGTATCTCAAGAGTACTATGGAGTATGGCTTATGGCATCTAAGAAGCAAGGAGTTCAATTTGATAACCTATATAGATGTATACTAGGCATGAAATCTAGATGATATAAAGAGTACCAATGGAGGAACTTTCTTATTAGGTGGGCGCCTAATTTCATGGTTAAGCAAGAGCAACCATAAATATCATTATCCACATGTGAGGTTGAGTAAATTTTAGTAGATTTATGTTAGACTCAAGTTGTATGGATGATACATACCCTAAAATACTACAAGGTGGAGTATGATGGTCCTAGCCCTATCTATTATGACAATACAAGTGATATAAGCATCTCAAAGAACTCTATCATGCACTCAATAACCAAGAACATTCCCATTAGGTATCATTTTATAAGAGAGAAGGTAAGTGAAAAAAGTGTTAGGCTTTAATATGTTTCTACACATGATCAGATTATAGACATCTTGACCAAACCACTTCCAAAGGTAACATTTAAACACCTAAGATAGAAATTTGGTGTAATTCCTACCCCTAACAATAATCAAAGAGGCAAAGTACTTAGGGGGAACTAATAATTATCATTAGCTCCAAAAATAGGTGAGTTATTCCAATAAGTTATGCATTGATATAGGGGGAACATGTTTGTATAATGTTTCATAAACTCATAGTCCTATGTGTTTAGTATTTTGGTTGCAAGGAGTGTGATCCAAGGAGTCACAGACACCAATTTGTCATTTATGTCAAATGGGGAAAAGACAAGAATGGGGAGATAAGAATGATCAGTATGAATTATATATTTCCATAAATGACAAATGGGGATATTTTTGAGAATCAATCCTATTATTGAGGTTTGGCATGACATTGTCATTGATGTCAATGGTTGTTAACAAAAGTGTTCATGAGGTAATTGAAGAATGTAGCTATGAGAGAGAATATTTATTAGTGTTGTATTGATTTTGAGAGTGTAATAAATGATTGATATATATTATTATGACTACATGAGTGATGTGAAGGTTATAATATAAGGTCCTTATTATCCAAGTTGTCAACTACTCGAGCATAGTAATTGTCTTGAGAAGGTATGTGCATAGGATGCCTAGTCTTGTTTATGAAGGGTAATGATGGCTTGGTGAGATGAATGAAAATAGACATGATAAATTTTATGAGGTTTTTTTATCATGTATATTAGGAATGAGATCACTCATGTGAGTCTCAATCTAAGCCTACAGGGGTAGGACCTACATGTCAAGTATGTAACCAAACTTCTTCTAGACCCTGCCTAGCTTAATGAGGTAACATGATTTGTTGTCAATGTATATGAATTATGTATATCAGTGTTTAATCATGTATTAGGTTTATTTATTATGTAAGAGTGGTGTATAGCACATGTAAAGTGTCATGAAGGTTAGTTTTAAGGTCTAATGTGATTTGTATGTCAAGGTCTAAGTAAAGAGAGAGTGTGTGGCCTAATGAGGGGTCATGATCATATTTAAAGGTATATAAGATCATATAATAATTTTAATAGGTAATGTATTTTTTTTTAAATTTTTATTATGAAGTTTAAGGTAAAACTTGGAAGGATAAGGCATGAAAATGTGTTTTAAGGTCTCTCAAGTGCACATAATGAAGGGTTCTCTAACCAAGAAGGTTTTTATTGTCCTTATTAGCTCATGAAACCAATACATGGGAACCTAAGATATTTATGGTATAAGGATATGGGTCCTAGATCTAAATTTTAAGCATTAGTTTATGGATTAAGGGGTTATGCTTGATGAATGATCATTAAGAATGAAAACATGTTTAAACCCTCTTAGAACCCTAATAGTGACTTGATGTTGAATATATGGTTAAAAAAAGCCTATAATGGTATAAAATGACTATATAAACTATTTTATATTGTATTAAACTCTCTAATTCACCTACAAGTGTAGTTTAATTATTAGGTGTGTGAGTAGATCCTATAGGAAAGTGCCAGTTTCTCAAAGATTTATTGTAGTGGTCAAAGTTGACCAAGTCAAAGTTGACCAAGTCAAATTATGAAAATAATTGCATAGAGAAGGTTTATTATTTTATTTTATGTAAATTGTGGTTTATAAATAGGTTTTATCACTTAATTATTCTAAAATTATCATCTAAGTTAGCCAGTCGCTAAAAGGCCTAATGGTGGAAACAGTGAAAAACCCAAGCAACAATGAGAAGATGATTAGGTATGTGTTATCATGAAATATGGATGAATCAAAGTACATAGAGAGATTATTTATGAATTTTAAAACATGCTAATGTTTGGTATAATTTTTTGAGTTTAGTGATTATAGTGAAAAAGTTGCTTGCAAGTTGACCTATCTAGTACATATGAGACAATAAGATGAAATGTCATGAGATTGGTCTGCAAGATGAATATTTGTCATTTAAACATGTTATATTTATGTATAATAATTTTATAATTATATCATAAGATCATATACATTCATTATAATTCTCTAAAATTGGTCATACATGGGTTGAGGGTCATTGTCACCATGATTGGTCTTTGAGGAAAACTTGCAGTTCTGAGTGAGCAAGTTGTAAGAGTGTTTTTGAGTCATTTTTCCATATATAATTAAGTTTAATGATATTTATGAAGTTATTGAGGTATTTTATGTTTTTTCTATATGTTTTATTGTTATTTTTATGTTTCCAAACATTGTTTTATCTTTAGTTGTTCAAGATACACCTTTCAGTAAATGTGAAGGCCTAATGTAAATAGTACTAATGGCATGATTCAAGTGGTGATTGGAGATAAAATTTGTCATGGACTAAGATGAAATTATTAGGTGTATATTTGAGTGTAATATGAATTTTTCATACCATGTATTAATTTTTAAAGTTCTCCAATACTATCAAAGGGTAACATGTATTAATGAAGGCCTAATTAAATTAGGTCCCCTTAAGGCCTAAAGAAGGATTTGGTACATTTGAGCTATGAAAAAACTAATGTAATGATTGATTAATGTTTTTATAATGTAATAAGGAATATTTTTTTAAATATTTAAGTATACAAGTGTGTATGGATGACCAAGAGGTGTATGAGCCAGAGCCTAGTATAAGAACAAGGCCTAATAGGCCTAATTGACTTGTTAGAGAGTGAGTGAGTGAAAGTGAAGGATATATCACTTTGAAGATCTGAGGGAGGAATTATATAAAATAATAAGGATTCATATAAACTATAATGAATATATAATAGGGTTACTATATATTAATATCAAGTTTATATGACCTAAACTATTTTGAAGAGACTAAGATGAGAGAAGAAACCTAAAAGGTAGTTTGAGAAGGATAAAAGAGAGATAAAAACTAAGGAATGTGATCATCATTTTTTTTATGAGAAACAAGTTTTTATGATGGTGATCAAAGGTTTCAAGTTGTTGAGTTGGTGACAAGTCATCTAATGTGTTGGTGCCTTCTTGTAAGTTGGTGCTTGCTAAAGCCTAGCTAGGTTGGTGTTTAGCTAGTTGGGTTTGGTGCTCCATGTGAAATTGGTTATTCACTAAATTTTGATATTTTAGATTATATTAATATATTAAATTTTCATGCATTAGTGGTTTTTTATTCCCCTTTAGGGTTTCCCACTCATATGTGTGTATTATTGTGTTATGCTTATGTGAATGACTCTTTATGCATTATTATATCTTTGTATTATTTTGATGCTTCAAGGAATGTTAAAGTACATGTGAATAAAGTTTTAAAATAATTATTCACCCCCATATAATTAATTATGATTAAAATATAATAGTGTTATGGGAATATTTTGATCTACCTACAAAAATACCACATAATTTGAGTGTTGCCTACATAGCAAAAAAAGGTCTCAAGCTGATGTAGTTCTCACTACTAGAGTGAGTGTATAAATATTGAATTTTATATATGAATATAAATTTAAATTATTGAAAATGAGTAACCTTTAAATGAAATAAAATGAATTTATACTTTTCCTATGAGTTGTATAATGAAACAAAATTGAAATTGGAAATAATAGTGCTCTTTTACTTAGTGTGTAGTAGAGTTTTCAAATGATTACTATATGTGTTTGGAGAATCCATGATGTGATTATATAGATGAATGTATTAAAAATTTACACAACATATCTTTATAATATCATATGAGGGGTAAAATTCATTGTATCTAATTTAAAAATTTTCCATTCAAGCATAGGGGACAAGGCCATAGTGTAACCTTGTCTGACCTAATGTGGTCCTATCCCAAAAGGAAAAATACTTCTAGAATTGGTTTGATATCAAATTTTATGAAAAATAGGGATTTCCAAATGATTTTATGAGTATTTAGAAGACAAATTTTTATAATAGTGTTTGTTCTTGTATATATTTTAGGTCAATGGAATGGTAAATAGATTAATGTAAGGATGTCAAGATTAAACATTATCAAATACTCAATGATTAGTTTTGAGTGTCTATAGTATACAAATTTGACTCCTTTTTATTTTATTAATGAAATTCATATAAAAAAGGAGAAATATATACCTAAGTGTGTACAACACACTTTGTCCTTGATAGTAAACATTAATTATGTAGGGAACTCCTTTTAACAAACTTTTTGATAACACATGAAGTGGTCATTATTCATATTTTAAATTTGAGAAATCTAGTATTGTAAAATTTTAAAAATTGAAAATAGAGAAAGGAAAGAGTATAATTATAAGGATATAAAACCATATTTATTTTTAAACCTATAAAAAATTATGAGACACTTGGAGATATGGTTTTTCAAATTTAACTACTAGTGAATTGAGAGTGATCAAGGCCCAATTTTGAATAACTAATTAGGTCCTTGAGTTAGAAAGATTCATACTCCAAATCTTATGAATGAGGAGAATTAACAAATGTAATAATATAAAAGTTAGAAACCCAAGTGGAACCTTGTTGAAATAGATTTCTTAGATCTCCTTCAAACCTAAACTAACATTGAATTTGTCTATAGGATGTGGGATACCTATACTTATACCAAACCTCTAGATTATGAGGCTAGATCCTTTGATGTATCTACTTTGTGTAGTTTAATAAAACCTACTTTTTTGGGGATGAAAAGAGTTATAAGGATAAATTAAAGGGAGATTCTATTATATTGATGGTCATACACCTATATTTCTATTTCATCCACTCAATTTAAACTTGAACTAACACTAATAAGAGATACAAATCACTAAATCTTACAACTCCAATGGAATCCTATGAAAAAGCGTTTCACATAAAGGTTTAATCAAGTGAGAAAAGTATGAGGGAAATTATGAATCACCTAATTCAAAGCACTAACTAGTCAATATCTTTATTGTTATCTTAGTCACTCAACATCAATCACTATATGACCTACATAAGATGACATACTAGTAACTAGGTGAGATTAGGACCTACCAAGGGAGAAAATACTACCACATGTGAAAATAAAACTAACATAATCACACTAAAATTGTATTAAGGAATATGAAAATAGTCATTTTATTCACTCAAGAGGTTAAAAATATCAATCTTGGTAGAGTTTGGTCATGCCCAAGAGAGGGATCCTAAAAATAGGTCTAAAATTAGAAATATATAGCCAAAAATGAGAATAAGATAAGAGAAAAATCTAAGATAATTTTATAGAGGATATAATAAAGAGTCATATATCATTAACTCAAGTTATACTTTAGTTACAAATAGTTAACAATAATCCTCAAGACATCTCTCTATGTCTAGTGCCTTTCATGCTCCTTGAATGAGCTCTTTGGCATTGAAAACAAGGTGGTGGGCCATAATGACTTGTTAAAACCTCTCTTCAATCATTATATGCCATAAATTTTCAAATAAATTATCTTATAAGTTAGTTATAGGTTGATTATCTCTTAAGGGTCAGTCAACTCATGATAAGGATCAATTATCTGTTGATTGACAACTCAAGAACTAGTTGTTCATGAAATATACCATTTGAAGACTAGTTAAATAATTTTATTTCAACTAAAGGTAATTTATGAAGTTTTATAACTCCAAATAAACTCTCATTAATAATTTCTAATGCCATTCTTCATTTTACTTGCTTGATCAAGTAGGTTTACTAGGCCAACTAGGCCTAATAGCCTAATTACTTGTACTTGATGGCCATAATAACCTACATGAAACTTTGAAAACCTAAAAATATAGTGATTTTAAGACATTAATAAATTCATAACATCATGAAATAGTTCCTCTTGAGCAAGAAACACTTGTAACCTTGTCAAACTAGGTGACTATGGAAATCTATCTTGAATTTCTACAAACTGGCTATTTTGAAAAGACCCAAAAAGACATTTATAGGAATGGATTAGAGAATACAATGTATTTATAAGGTATAAAAAGTGTCAATATTCATTCCCCATTGATTCTCATCCATTAAACTACCTTGTACCTCTATTTTATGCATTTTTACTTAAAAAATATTTTTTTGCCATCTTTATAAACCATCCATATAATAAATTATCATGGAAATGAATATCTCAAAGTCTAATTTATGATAAAAGTGGTATTTATGTTACTTAAATTAGTTTGGATGCATTCATATTCAGTTTTTCACAAATAGGTCTATAATAGGGTTTTAGTGTGCTCAGGGTTGTTAATGATGATTCATAAATCCTGGGCCTTGAGTGCCTGAACAAATGACATAAAATATTAGTTTATTAGTCCCTATAAATCCCACAAATTCCTTAGCTTTTCATGAAAAATATCCATACCATGGTGAGCATGTGAAGTCACCTCTTAGAGTGGAAAATAGGTTTTTGAGCATGTTTGGTGTCTTGAGGCCAAAAATGATAAATCACATCAACTTTACTATAGATAAAACATGGAATACTCCTTAACTAAAAAATTATTATGATGTTCATGAATATTTTTAGTGCCCTCATGACATTTATTTGTCTCTTATTACCCCCTTTTTATGGCCTTGTCTAGTGATGTCAATAGACAAGTATAGGTGTATGCATATTTATTTAGTATTTTGACTTTATGATGAGTTTAAAGGATAATATAAAATGTATTATACCTGAATAACCTTTATTATGTCTTTTGGAATCATGGAATTTTCTTGATGAAGCTATCTACCTTCAACCTGTATGCACATAACTTCTTTTTATGACCTGTAAACCTATCTACCTATGGAAATGACCAAAAAGACCCTTGTAGATGATTGTAGAAATGTTATTTAGACATTTTAAGAAAATTTATTTATTATATAACTCATTTAATGTGTAATTACATTTCATTTCTTTGATTATATCCTCAAAACAACCTTATTTAGCCTAGTATGTACATTAAGAGTCCTACACATATCAACCAACATATCATGAAGGTGATCAAGGGAGTTGAGAATACTACCAATATCATTTCATAGTTCAAAAATATCATTTAAATTCACATTTAGGACTCTTTAGTCTATTAGGTAGGTTTCAAGATTTTTTAAGGTTTTAGGGGTCCATAACTTCTTAACAATAATTCATAATATACAGACCCCTAATGGAAAACCTATTGCCATAGATATGGAGTATATTTAACCCCTCAAAAACCATGATAAGAAAAATATCCAATTCAAAATATGCATCAAGATGTCTAAGTGATGAATTTGTGCCTCGATTGGTTATCTTGGATTATGTGTGTAGAAATTAAGGTTTATGAGTCAAACAAGACAAATTTTCTATATTATCTCCAATCCAACACCTCCTTAAAGATTGTAATGACCCTCCACACTATCCCAATTCTCATAAACATGAAATAAATCCCATGAATGAGTCGAATATGATGGTAAGGTTCTAAAGGGTTTTACGACTATTTGATTATATTAACCCTCAAGGGCATGATTTTCATGTAATTCTAAAGTTATCACTATAAATATGTGTTTTAAGACTTATATTAACTTATAATTCTTCAAAAACCCTCACATCAGGTTTTAACCATCTATCATACCTATATCCTTCCAAGAAGTTTGCCTAGTTCCATCTCTAACTACCAATAGATAGGTAGGTGATTTTGAAAAAAAAGTGGATGTATCCACTAGTAAAGTGACCTCACTAAGTTGATATAAAGTTATAAATTATCATTAAAATTAATTTCACCAATTTTGATAGTTAGATCTTATCTATAGAGGCTTTGATATGCATTTTTCTCAAAACTAGCTTAGGTTGCTTGTGTTTTCAATATGCATATGACTAGGTTTTCTTCCTTTGACCTTGTATTTGTGTTTGGGGATGATAAATTGGCTTTGAATAGGCCATGAAAATCCTTTTTAAATATTTTTTATCTCTTCTTTAGTCACTTCTCAGACTAAGAACTTATGCAACCCATCATCATACTATATCTCTTCAAGAAACCTCATTGTGACTATCTCTATCATACTATTGTAGGTACTGATTTGGGAAATTGAGGTGATTAAGATATATTTCACCAACACTTGGTGATTTTAAGACCTCCTAAGTCACTTTAAATCTCCTCTCATCCCTTTCTCTAGTATACTTACTATTTAAGGGCATATTAGTCTTCTTGTAGTCTCTAATCCGTACATGGGTTTGTGTACTATACTTCCATGAATTAGAAATAATTTTCATGATATTGATAAAGGTTTGATGATGTAATTGAAATTTGAATATATGGATGACTTCACAAGATTACCCTTGACTAAAATTTATCTTGAACTACTTGTCTAGGTCATATAGATACATCAATATAATTAAACCTCTAGTATGGCCATAGGTGAGCATTTCAAAGTTTGACCTTGACTATAGTCTTGATTGAATCAATCTTATTCATACTCTAGCCTCATTCATATATTCATTGTCTTTATGAATCTTCACTTGACCATGGAACTTTATCATATACTATT
Source organism: Torreya grandis (assembly GCA_037957365.1). Lineage (NCBI taxonomy): Eukaryota > Viridiplantae > Streptophyta > Pinopsida > Cupressales > Taxaceae > Torreya > Torreya grandis. The sequence continues at coordinate 970,132 of JARHVA010003865.1, forward strand.
GTGCTTTAATCTTCTTCATGCTTAGAGGTAACCTTATCTTAAGAAGGCTATAGATGACTATTCATGAGATGTATGACTAATTTACCTTGAAATTTAAACCTAATATTTTGATATAAATCTTCACAATATTACATGTAACTCTCAAACCTAAGTAGAAATATTATTGAGTTTGAAGGCATAATAATAGTCCCTCAGAGTCTTAGTTTGATATAGTATGTGCATGCTTCAATAGCCTTCTAACCCTACTTTAGATGGTTGTTTTACATGAAAACATGTTTTACTTTGATCCTTATTCATTTACTTCATTTGGTACTAGTTTCATGAACATCACTTTAACATACTTGTTACCTCTACAGTCATTACTCTATCTATTAAAAATAGATATTTCTCTATAATAGTATTAAATGTGATCCAAGTCTAGCTTTTATATAGACTGTGTCAGATGGGATGCTAGAAGAGGGTATAGGTTATAGATTATTAAATTATCATTAATTTTTGTAATGATTCATGTAGTTTACATAACCTCAATTGAAACTCAAACTCTCCTAAAAGTCTCATTCATAGCTCTGATCATTCCTTGGGATCATGACTATGTGTCCTTGAAGAGATGACTATAGGTGATCTTTATCTTAAGATCCCAACCCTATATCAACCCAATGATTTTATTTGGATGAATCCCAATTAAAAATACGAGTTTTGAAGATCCATTCACTTCAAAATCTTCCTTAAGGTCTAAATGTTAAGTCAACTTGCACATGGTCTATCCCTTCTTTGTATGGTTATAGGTGATTGTGTAGGGCTCCTTTATATAGACTATGTTAGAATTATACCTTGAGAAGGTCACAAAATAGTATTGATGAAATTTTCCATCATAAATTTAAACTTTAGGATAGATTAAAAATTTATTCATTGAGATATACATGTTTCCTAGTCCTTCAAACTAGTAATTTCATGAAGCACATCCTTTAGTGAATTTATCATGGTTATAGGTGGATGTTTTCCCTCTCTTTAGAAATATTTTAAGGTTTTTAGACCACATTTACATGACCATGATACTTCCTAGTGTCCTTTAATCTTATGGATAATGGATAGATGAGGTGAAATTGAGTGGAAGGTGGTGATAGGTGATTGAATGATGGAAAGAGAATAGTGATGGAGATGAATCTTGAAATAGTGATGAAAGGTAGTGAAAAGACTATGTAATGGGGATGAAACAAGATGGAGGTGAAAATAAAATTACCCACTATCAATAAAATCAATGAATAATATGAGTGATGCATAGGCATATGCCTCAACCAACTATACCATTTTAGAGGTCTTAGACAAGCATATACTATTGGATATAGAAATCTATGATTCATCAAAAACCTTAATATATGCTAAACTATGACTAAGATGTGGTTTGAGGATGATTTATTGTGTTTGATGTGGAATAGACCTTGAGAAATCTTTGTGTCACTTTAATTAAGGACATATTATATTAATGAAACCCATATAAAAAAAAATCCATCAAATCTTGATGTTCTTTCTCTCTCATGAACCATACAAACTTCCTTTATATGATTGTAGACTACAAATTTGCATTATATGTATTATTTATATATTCATACCATTAAAAATGTAAAAATAATATGAATAATATCATGGGAATGTGGCTCATGTTCCTTTTAAACTCCAAAAAATTGATGTTTTCTATCATGACGCCTAAATGAGGAGAAATCTCTAGAAAAATGATTGCTTGCATGGATGAAGAAAGCATAGTGAGTGCCTTATATTTTTAAGGATGGTTCAAAAAGGAAGGATATAGAATCTAAGAAAAAATTTCTATATCTATAATCTCTCTCATACACCTTCCTTTTCCCAAAATTGTAGACCTTCATTTTCTCTCTCATGGCCATACCATCTGTAAACCTGAAGGGCTCTCTTGATGTGAGAAGAAGCTAGATGGATGGAGAGAACCATTTTTGGGACTTTATGATGTATTTTTTCCTTGAAAATATTTTGGAAAATGTACCATATATTAATCTTCAATATCTTGACCTCATCTATATGGAAAAGGATGTACAATTCCATACTCCTACATGAAAATACATGGAAAAAACTTTCTCTTGCCTTTTCTTCATAATTATAGTTTAGAACCACCAATATATGGAATAAAAAGGATGATTAGGAGTCATGAAGGATATTATAACAATAAATAATTATTTTTAAGTATTTATGGGGCCAAATTTGGCATGTGGGAACTAATGGAGGCCTTTTCTAGCTTAGACTTGCATGAAGGACATGTTTCAAATTATGACATCATGTGACTAAAGTAAAGTCATGAATATGAATGTGCTTAAATGAATTATAGATAATTTTATGGATTTTTCACTCCAAATTAATAATTTAAAGGCTCAAAATCTCTCCTTTAGGAAAAATACACATAGTTTTACAAAGGAAATTTGCCACTAAGTACCATGAAGAATACCTTTTAGCTATCTTTGTTTCTACCTCAAATTTGCTTTTCAGATTTAAAAGAAAGAAACTAAAAAGAATAATGGACAAGGCTTGGGAAGTACCTGGACTAAAGATTACGCACCATAAATCTAGACGCTTGTGAGCACTCCTCTTTGGCTGTGGAGGAATGACACCTGCAAGAAAAAAAGGAAACTTGGACAAAAAGGCATTAGATAGATAGATGGTGGGTTGCCAGGCAAAAGCCTGTTCCCAGAAGTATGAGAACTTCCTTAAGGGAGGTCAACCCACTATTTTGATAAAGATAAGTCTGATAAAAAGATAGAATGCTAAAAAGGACTGAAATAAATAGCAAACTGAAAGAGAAAAGGAAGCAAAGGCTTACCTGGAAGAAGCTGTCAAATTGGTTGCAGTCGCCGGCGTCGGTGGTCCTACCGGCATCGGTTGTCTGGTCTGCCGATGTTGGTTAGGCTGCTGACATCGGTGGGGGTAATGACCGGCGTCGGTCGGGGCAATGGCCTCTAGACGGGTCAGGTGCAGGTTTTGGTCTGTGGATGGTTCGGGTTTGGTCTGTGGTCTGTTTAATAATGGTCTGAGTCTGATGGACGGGTCTGTGGATGGTCTGAGGCAGAGATACAGGGGGAGTCAAATGGACAGAGAGGGACAGAGGAGGACAATCAGGGAGATAGGAATCCGGGTCTGCCTGGTTTGGTTATAAGTCTGGAGGGGTAGAAGAGCTGAATCTAGTTTAGAAATGACTAGAAAGCACAAAAAAATAAACAGAATACAACATACCTGTGCCTGCTGAAGAAAGTGTTGATCTTGTTGTTGATGTTGCCGGATGTGAAACCTGTTGCTGATGAAGATTCCCTATTGTTCACCTGCAGAAGATTGCTGTGTACCTGAGGGAGAGAGTCAGATTGATTGGTAGAGAGATTGCTGATACAAGGGTCTGATACGAAGGTTCAAGAGTCGGGATGCCAAAGAGAAAATGCAGAGATGCGAAGAGAAGCGAAGAGGAACCAGAGGGAACAAAAAACAGTGCAGAAGCCATTATGAAAGGTGTCGACGCTGGTAATATCGCCGACGTCGGTCGACGGTTGACCGACGTCGGTGGCTAAAAGGCCAGAAAAAGGCTAAAAATAGCCTTTTATCCATTTCCCAGCCGCCAGGTCAAATGGATGCGAGGATGAAACGGTCGACGGGGGTTAAATGGGCGAGAGGAGAGGTTGGAATGGGAGTCTAAGATATTAAATGGCCATGTGGGGAATAAAGGGGATCCAAGGAGGGTATCCTAGGGTGGCAAGGTGGCAAGGAGAGGGACAAGAGGCCTTATTTAATTAAAAATAGATGTTTATTTTCAATTAATAAGACCTAGGTAGGTTAGGGACCAAGGAGGACTAGGAGGGAGAAAGGACCAAGGGTTAGACACTTTTTAGGTGTCTACATTTGCCCCTTTTTGTCTTGTTAGTTGTTCTAGACGAACTGCAAGACAAAAATAGGGAGTGATTGCCCCAGGTGAGGGATGATGTGGATTGCCCCGAAGTGGATGAGGTATTCCCCCTCAAAGCAGGAGTCGAGGGAAGGGAACCTGATATCGGGTGCTGATTTGACAAAAGGTGGATGAGAAAGAGGGGAAAAGTGAGTGAAAATGCTGCAAAAGTCATGATTGCACACATACCACTGCACAAGATGGTCAGGTCAAAAGTGTCGCAGGTCAAGGGTCAAGGAGTGCCAAAATTGAAGTAACCGGGCCCCAGCATTTAGTCGTCTGCTGATCGGGTCACTCAATCTAAGCTGAAGCTCCAAATGGTCATCGTGTCCCAGGTATCCAGGGCTTAGGAAGTGCTCCTAGAAACATGAAAAAGCCACAAGTAGTAGGGATCAACTGGCTCGCGATCCTATACTTGTGAAGGGTCAAAAATAGTCTGCGGACAATCCTACTAACCAGCCGTGGAATAGCACACACGCAAAAAACAACCAAGGCAACTACGTCTTGGAAGCGATCGAAGGTCGAAGGAGATAGGCATGATCTCCAATGGTCATTGGTCAAGGGGATGGATGGACGAAAGGATGCGGCCGAGCTAACCCCAGAAGACCCCATGTCAACTGAGTGCTGCCTACATAGCCCCTGGTGACAGGGCCTCAAGCCGATGTAGTTCTCCCTAAAAGGGAGGGAGGGTCAGAGGGATTGATTGGTCTTGGTCAAAAGTCTTGGTCAAAGGTCTTGGAGTTGGTCGCAATAAGAGTCAAAGAAGAGAAGGTTTGTCCATCGTAGAGACGAACAAACGGGGGTGGTCGAGCTAACCTCAGAAGATGTGGTATCTGAGTGCTGCCTACATAGCCCTGGTCATAGGGCCTCAGACCAATGTAGTTCAGACGAATTGAGAAGATTGGTCGATGATGAGATTGGTCATGTGTTGAAATGATGAGGGGAAGATGAGGATAAAGAGATGCTATAGATGGTGTATTCTGTAGAATTGGTCGAGAGTCTTTCATTCCTAGCAAGTTTCCATAGTCGTGATGGATGCATGCTAAAAATGAATGAAGGTCTATTTATGCTTCAGCAAGTATTGGTTTATGCTTAACATAAATTGGGTCTGGTCGATAGTTTCCATGTGTATTGGTGTCCATAGAAACTATGTGAAATGGTCTAGGATGATGCCTGATGTCATGTTGAAAATGTCGAGGTTGGTTTGAAAAATGTTGAAGTTGGTTTGGTTTAAGGATGAGTTGACAATTGACGTGGCCAAAGCGTGACCAAAGTGTAGAGAAAAGGTGAAAGGCAAATTGATCTTTCATTGACAAGGACCAGAAAGGAAGCATAGTTAGGGGTTATAAGAACAAAAGCCCCATTCATGCATTACATCGTTGACCAGTATGGTGTTAGAACGGTAATCGAATCACTTTGACATTGAAGTGAGCTCGAACTCCCTTGAGCCGGTGATAGGAGGAGGATAGGGTAACCCAGTTTAAGAGCAGGAATAACCTTGCCCCTTTTATAGGAGACCCTGAGACAACTACAAGCCAATGTCTGTGACTCATTTTTTTTTTTTTTTTGCGCAGACTGATCGATGCGGGAAGCCTGCATAGAGATGTATTTTGATGTATGGGTCATGTTGCGAAGCTGATCAATGCGGGAAGCTTCTAAGGAAAGGTTGCTGTTTATTGCCAGATTAGTCATAGCCATCCTTCGAGGGAGTGGTCTATATTTTTGCTTGATAATGTTTGAAAAGTTGGCCTAGCTGTCCTTCAAGGGATCAGTCTAGTAATACAGCAATGATAATACAGCTGTCCTTCGAGGGATCAGTCTGTCTTTTTGATTTGACTTGATTTGGTGACCATGGATATGTTTTGACATCTTGATTTGTATATATTGATAGAAATGAGAGTCACGGACAAGACTGTAGAAGTTCAAGGATGCCCCTTTTATTAGGACAAAGCATCCATGCATCATAAAAGGGTCGTAGAGGACTTGTTAAGAGGAATAGGGTTGAAAGGAATGAGGATTAAGAGGACGAGGAGTGCTCAAGGGACGAGCTCAAGTTACGTGTCAAGTAGACGAGTACTCGACTAGCAAAAAAAATGGTTAAAGACGCAAGACATGAAAAGGGGTTTAAGGTCTAATAAGATCCTGGGCCATGCTTGTATGTTAAGGTCCGAGTCAATTAGGAGCAAGCCTGCCCCATTTGCCTCTTTCTAGATTGGTCAGGTGTTGATTAATGGATGTGAAGTTGGTTGACATTGTCATTGTTTGGTTGAAAAAGGTTGAATGTTTGGTCGAGAGGTCTGGTTGATTGATATTTGGTTGAAGTTTGGTTGAGACTGGTCGAATAATTGGTCGGGGGTTGGGTCGATGGACACTGGGTCGAGGTTTAAGATAAAATGAGTGATTGATATGTGGTAGAGACTGAGTTGAAAAGTTGGTCGAGGTTTGGATGAAGGATGAGTTCCCCCAGCGGGTAGGGAGAATGTTTGAAAGATTGGTTAAGGTCGATTGAGGTTTAGTGGTCAGATGGACGGTGTTAATGTCGAATAAGGGGGTCAAAGGTGGCAAAGGGACCATAGTCTGGCGTGGGGATCCCGATTTAGGTGATGAGGTTGGAGAGGCATGAGTCGAGGTTGATGTTTTGTTGAAGAGGTGGTCAAGAGGATCCTTGATGAGAAGGGAATCCTTTTTCTGGTGGTGACGAATGACAGCTTTGAGAGCGCAACAACGCTTAGTGTCATGTCCCGGAGTGTGGTGATAATGGCAGAATGTAGAGTTGTCGAACCAAGATGGCCTTGATCCGAGAGTTGATGAGTGAGGCGGTGTTGAAGGTCTGTTGATAACGCGGTCGAGAAGAGAGGTGTCATTCCCCAGACATTGGCGAATGGCGACCTTGAGGGCATGATAATGCTCCGTGTCATGTCCAGGCGTGTGATGATACGCACAAATGCAAGTGTGGTCGAACCAAGGTGGTTTATGTCCGAGAGAGTGATATGATCTAAGAGGTGGGAGGTCGAGGCGAGAGGACTACAACAAGTGCCGTAAGAGCAAGGCATATGAACCTGCTAACGGGTCTGGATGTTTTATTGCAGTGGGGGTTGATGACGTTGGTTTGGGAGGTGAAAGAGGTATAGGTCGAGGGCTTGGATGAGATGTATGTCTGATGGGATGAGGGAGTAATGGAGGCGATGTGCCTCTATGAAGGATGGGAGTGGGAAGCACTCCTATTAAAGTGGACGGATGTGGACCCAAGATTGAAGGTAATGACGAAGGTTGGGGAGGAATTCTCCGATGAGGTCTAGTAGTTTTTGTTGGTTTGGGTCGAGGGCCACCATTGTGCGAGGCGAGGTTAGATGTAGGTTTGGGTTTAGATGTGGATGAAGGTGAGTGAGATGTAGAAATCTCAGGCAAAAGGCAAGAGGAAACCATGACTGGGTCTTCCTCGATTGAAATGGGTGGAGAGACTGGTTCTTCTCTTGGTGGAGAAGAAATAAGAGAGGGCGGCTCCTCAAGTGGGCAAAGGGCATGGATGATCGTGCCTTCTACTTGTAGTTGAGGAGTAGGCAAGGTAGGGTCTTCGGATGAAGATGGGCTTGATGGCGTTGATGTGGTCAAAGCGTCTTCCAATACAAGAGAGGTAGATGGAGGACTAGTAGGAGAAGGAGGTTCCTCATCCTTTAATGGAAGAGGTTGGTCAAGGACAAGAGGCAAGATAGTGCTAATCGAGTGAATGTCATGGTCTTGGGGGTCATTGGTTGAAGTCTGGACGTTGTTTTGAGTAGGCGGATGATTGGGGAAAGGTTGTTTGAAGATGTCGATATGTTGGTTAGGAGGGGCATTCGGGTTATCTAAAATAAGATCCCCCTTGTCGATCATGTCTTGGACGATGTTTTTGAAGGTTCGGCAGTTGTCGATGTCATGGCCTTGGACGCGATGAAAGGGATAGAAGTCGGCCTCCCTATACCATGTAGGGATGGCTTTTGAAGGGTTGAATTGAGGTGGTCGGATTGGAGGGAGATTGAGGACCCCCTGCTTGAGAAGTTTTTCCAAAACGGAAGCGTATGGTTCTCCAAGCGGAGTGTAAGAACGCTGAATGTACCATTGTTGGAATTGTTTGGTGATGCTGGAAGATGTTGAAGGTTGAGAGTAATTAGTTGACATCGATGATGGTGATCTAACGACCACAGTATTGGCCACTCCTTTAGATTTGGAATTGGCAGAAGAAGAAGGTCTGGAAGAAGAATGGCCAGTAGATTTTGCGTTGGTATTACGCAATTTGACCTTATCTTCTTCAAGGGTGCGGAGTTCGAGCTTTCGAGCCATGGTGAAAGCTTCATCAAAAGTGCGGAATGTCTGAATCCGCAAGGTAGAAGAGATGTGTCTGGCACATGCTCGAGAGAAGAGCTCGATGAGCTCGGGTTGAGGCAAAGAGAAGGAGAGCTGGTTGATCAGACCTCTCCAACGAGTGACAAAATCGACAATTGATTCGTTGTCAAATTGCCTGATGGAGTAAAGGTCTGTGATTGAGACTTGTTTGGTGATGTTGATTGAGAAATGGTCAAGAAATAGTTGGGCGAGTTGAATGAATGAGAAGATAGAGTGTCTGGCAAGAGAACTATACCAGTCAAGGGCAGGGCCAGAAAGGGACATAGGGAACGTGCGTAAAAGCAACGCATCGTCATGGGAGATAAGATAACAGGCATGTCTAAATGCCCGTAGATGTTGTTGTGGGTCTTCCTTACTCTGAAAGCGAGTGAATTTAGGAAGCTCCCAATGGTTAGGGTATGGTCGAATAGGGATGGAAGGATGGATGGGCTCGTTGCAAATTTGTTCATATGACAAAGTATTGCTTGAACCGGAAATGGAGGCTTCGAGACTGGACATTTTATCCATCAGCATCTTGATAAGATCTGCTGACGGATTGGCGGGTTGAGCGCCCCCTAGGTGGTAAGGCACTTGGAAGTGGCTAGAGGAGGCGTGCGACGTAGTTGGTTGTACAATGTACGGATGACTAGTCGCAGGGGCAGAAGTGGAGGCTAAAGGTGGTTGTGTTACGAAGGTCGAAGGTATAGGTTGACTGGGCACCGCCAAAGGTGGTTGGATGGCGGCACTGGTAGAAAGATAGGTTGGCACGCCTACATTTGTGGGCACAAGAGTGTGAGGGGTCGAGGCAATCAAGCTCTGATAAGATGTAGAACTTGGTTAAACTGCAGGTGGTTGAGGGGGTAATGGAACCCCGATGGAGGTCGGTCTAAAAATAGACGGGGAGGCCAGACTTTGCGTAGTGGCCATGGTTGGGTTAATAGTTGAGGTGAAAGGCTGAGTCATAAAGGGTTGGGTGGCGAATGTCGTGGATGTCATCACCACGTCACCCGAAAGGTCTCGCGTTGGGTTTCTCGCGAGATAGTTTTGGAGGGCTGCGGCATTGAGGTCTAAGAATCTCTCAAAATCTCGGTCCCCTTCAGGGATGATGGGAATTTGAGTCGGGGTCGGGGTCAGGGTCGGTCCTGTAAGAGTTCTTTCAGTCTCTGAGTGGAACTCCATGATAGGACTTGGTTAGGGACGAGATAGACGAAAGCGGCTGTTGGCTAAAGTGGTTAAGAAGAGAGTCCTGGTTCCAGAAACTGTGTTCTTGCAGTCTCAGAAAACTAGAATGGAGTCTTTGACAGAGAAGGGACAGGTTTTAGGCTGCTGGTTTTGGAAAAAAGGACAGTGACAGAGACCGACGTCGGTTGAAAAACTGATGTCGGTAAGAAAGGTAGCCGACGTCGATCAGATAACCGATGCCGGTAAGAAAGATGGCCGACGTCGGTAGAAGAACCGATGCCGGTGACAGGGGAAAGCCGACGTCGGTTACAGAACCAATGTCGGTGACTGTGTTTTCCAGAGAACCAAAAGGTTTGAAGACTCTTGGAAAAACAAATGAAGAAAGCGTCCTCACTCACTCAAACAAACAGATGAGAAGAGGAAAATAGAGAGAGACAGACAAGCCTAAGCGATAAATCCTAGGAATTAACCTTAGAAATTGTGGCTTATGCCTTAGATGAATGTTTAGGGAGATTGGCAGAAAAATGGGTCCTAGAAGAAGGCGGTCTAAAGATGGTTTCAGGTGTTGTTTTAGGTGCTCAAAGATCTGTGTTAGGGTCTGGTACGTGGCCTGGTGCTAAGGAGCAAGCTCCCCTCACTTCACGATTCCAATGGTTAGCTGGTCTCGCTTAGCCAAGATATACCTCGCCTAGAGTTTAGACTCCGCCAGAGAATGGAGTGGGCTTCCCCCTTGGTGATGAAATCCAAGTAGGGTCACCGGGACGGGTAAGGTATCCACTGGGGGATGAATTCCCAGTCGGGCCTTGTCTCAAGTAAGTTTTATGTGTGTTTTAGTGCATGTGGTCTGGTAGTGTAACATCAAGTGTCTACGGTTTATTCAATATGCGTCTAAGTTACTAGATGTGGACTAATGCAAGCACAAGCAGAAATGAAAGTGCAATACGTTTTAATGCCCAAGTCGAAATGTGATATTGTTATGAAGACAAGATTGAGAAAGGGTTGAGAGTATGATATTTAGACTAGTCTAGAAATGCAAGGAAGAAAGATTCGTTTTAGTCCTGCTTATAGTGTCATTTGGAATAGAAGAAAGAGACAAGAAGGAAGGAGCCTAAATGCACCTAAATGAATGAAAAAGAAAAGGAACCCAGGAGGAACCTAGAGTCCCACCGGGCGTGCCAGAGATGTTTCTACCTCAAAATTCGCTTTTCAGATTTAAAAGAAAGAAGAAACTAAAAAGAATAATGGACAAGGCTTGGGAAGTACCTGGACTAAAGATTGCGCACCGTAAATCCAGACGCTTGTGAGCACTCCTCTTTGGCTGTGGAGGAATGACACCTGTAAGAAAAAAAGGAAACTTGGACAAAAAGGCGTTAGATAGATAGATGGTGGGTTGCCAGGCAAAAGCCTGTTCCCAGAAGTATGAGAACTTCCTTAAGGGAGGTCAACCCACTGTTTTGATAAAGATAAGTCTGATAAAAAGACAGAATGCTAAAAAGGACTGAAATAAATAGCAAACTGAAAGAGAAAAGGAAGCAAAGGCTTACCTGGAAGAAGCTGTCAAACTGGTTGCAGTCGCCGGCGTCGGTGGTCCTACCGGTGTCGGTTGTCTGGTCTGCCGACGTCGGTTAGGCTGCCGACGTCGGTGGGGGTAATGACCGGCGTCGGTCGGGGCAATGGCCTCTAGACGGGTCAGGTGCAGGTTCTGGTCTGTGGATGGTTCGGGTTTGGTCTGTGGTCTGTTTAATAATGGTCTGAGTCTGATGGACGGGTCTGTGGATGGTCTGAGGCAGAGATACAGGGGGAGTCAAATGGACAGAGAGGGACAGAGGAGGACAATCAGGGAGATAGGAATCTGGGTCTGCCTGGTTTGGTTATAAGTCTGGAGGGGTAGAAGAGCTGAATCTAGTTTAGAAATGACTAGAAAGCACAAAAAAAATAAACAGAATACAACATACCTGTGCCTGCTGAAGAAAGTGTTGATCTTGTTGTTGATGTTGCCGGATGTGAAACCTGTTGCTGATGAAGATTCCCTATTGTTCACCTGTAGAAGATTGCTGTGTACCTGAGGGAGAGAGTCAGATTGATTGGTAGAGAGATTGCTGATACAAGGGTCTGATACGAAGGTTCAAGAGTCGGGATGCCAAAGAGAAAACGTAGAGATGCGAAGAGGAACCAGAGGGAACAAAGAACGGTGCAGAAGCCGTTATGAAAGGTGCCGACGCTGGCAATATCACCGACGTCGGTCGACGGTTGACCGACGTTGGTGGCTAAAAGGCTGGAAAAAGGCTAAAAATAGCCTTTTATCCATTTCCCAGCCGCCAGGTCAAATGGATGCGAGGATGAAACGGTCGACGGGGGTTAAATGGGCGAGAGGAGAGGTTGGAATGGGAGTCTAAGGTATTAAATGGCCATGTGGGGAATAAAGGGGATCCAAGGAGGGTATCCTAGGGTGGCAAGGTGGCAAGGAGAGGGAAAAGAGGCCTTATTTAATTAAAAATAGATGTTTATTTTCAATTAATAAGACCTAGGTAGGTTAGGGACCAAGGAGGACTAGGAGGGAGAAAGGACCAAGGGTTAGACACTTTTTAGGTGTCTACAATCTTAAAAGGATTGAATGAGAATTTATGTATTTTTATCACACTTAAAATTTCATATAAATATTCATAATTTAATATAAAAAAAAATCATAGAATCTCATGATGAGCATTAGATATAATTCCTTGTCAAACACCTCCAAACATTCTTAAACATCATAATGACACTTGACACCAACTAAAATGAGACATGATAATGACATGATTAATACCTAATCCCTTAAAATGATAATAAAAGACATAATTATGATCAATTAAATCATTTTATGGAAAAGGAAAATTAGGAAAAGAAATGCTTTTGGTGGCAGGGGTTGGCATTTGGCCTTGATAGGATAAATTGCCAACATTTTTTGCAACTCAAAGGGGTTGACCAGCCTACTGGTCAAGAGAAAATTTTGATTTTTCATATGAAAATGATAGTTTTAAAACATGATATCATGTATTTATGATTATCTTATACTAAAAAATATACTTTTGTACTTTGATACACCTCATATTGATTGTAACAAACAACAAGACAAGACAAACATAACACAAAAACACACCTAAACTAAGAAGCAAACACACCTAACCTAAGGAAATAAAAACGTAATAAAAACATTAAAAAACAAGATATAAGACTAATAATTATGATAAAAACTTATTGAAACATTAAAAACAACCTAAAATAACTAACCTGAAGTCATAAGCTTTCCTCTGGGGTCAAATGGAAAACTTGTTTTTCCACCATGGAACTTTGAAGTATGATTACCACATCTTGATCATTCCTTATTGTAGCTAGGAGCATTAGAACATTAATTAAATTTTTAGGAAGTATTTTGGCCTTATATTTCCAATTTTAGGTGAATGAATTGTATATGTGAGTCCAAAACCCAGTCATACTCCTCCCATATCCATGTACTTTGAAATAACAATGCTAATTCTACCTCATTCATGGGTTGTTGATGTTCATGTTGAAAAAATTGAAATTTATCTTTTTTTATGGCTATAAAATATAATTTCATGACCTTTTTAGTCCATTTGAGTTCATTTCTAACCTCCAAGAGTGAAGAGAGATATGAAGATGGAGTGAGGAATTGATAACCTTACCTAAAAGACTCAAAAAAGTCATATATTGATAAGATAAATTATTGGATTGGTTTGATTCAAGATATGTATCCTAATTTATTGATGTATCTACTTATCTCAACTTAAAATGAATCAAATTCATCTAAATAATAACTTGAATTGATGAAATCAAATGAGTCTTGTGATTGGTTCTCAACAAGCTCAAGTGTAATTAGACATTCTTCAAGATGAATAGTATAAGGTACAAAGGAAAGAATATCACTTTCTTGGTCATGATAATTATTATAAAAATAATCCTTTTATATATTATATTATATAATTATAGATGTTTTATATTCAACATCTACTTTCTGATTTAGCATGCTCTAATAGTCAACTTGTTCTTTATCTTCGGTAGCTGGTTTGTACTTGTCTTCTACCACTATTGTAATTTCTTATGGACTATCATGATGAATGTAAATTACCATATGACCAATTATTTCATGGGAAACATCTTATTTATAAATTGGAGTGTATTTATCTTGTATCTCATCTTGTACTTGTATCTCACGTTTTATCTCAATAACAACCTCTTTGAATTCATCTTCTTTTGTACTATGTAAGATTAAATCATGCCTATCTTTACCAAGAGGTGTCCCAATGGTGATTTATTATTACTACTCATTCAATAATCTCTCGTATTCATTAATCTCAATTTAAATTTCTTAATTTACCTCATATAAGAGAGGCTCCTACTCAAAAAGTGGCATGGTAGACCCCTAAAATACTCAAAAAGATGAGACAAATCCAAAGGTGTTTCCATGGATGCTTGATTATGTTCATGAGGTTACTAAACTTTGATCACCTTCACCTCCTCTCTTTTCTATATTTTTCCTTGAATATAATTCCATTAAGGGAAGGAATTGGGGTTTTTAGGAGAGATGAGTGGAGGTTGAATGATCTCAGGCTTATCCTTGACTTCAACATCTTGAATTATGCTTAACTTCTCTTATTTCTCCCTTAACTGCTACACTATTTTCCAAGTCCTAAACTTGGGTTTAGGGAATTATTATTTTTTAATTTTTTAGCCATGGGTATGAATGGAGACACCTATTGAGATTGTGTTGCTTTTATAACCATTATTGAATATTAAAGATGTTGGTTTGCAAGCTCAACTTGTTTGGCTAGGTGAGTCTCAAAGTCATGAATGAACTCATTAGATATCTCTCCCTAATTATTATAATATGAATATCCTTATATGATATACTATGAAACATGTGATTAAGCCTCCTAAAAATACACTTTTTCCACCTTTTGAGGTCTTTCTTGGACAGACTTCTAAGTAGGAAAGGTTGGCAAGGTATGTGAGGAATTTTAAGGGCTGTGATGTATATTTGTTTGATATTCATGAAGAGATAAGGATGATTTAGTATGGGATTTATGTCTCTCATGAAATATCAAATTCTATTTAATGCCTATAATTATACCACCTATGTCAAGGATATTACCACTAAATTTTGGATGGCCTTGTCTTATGAAATATGAACACACTTGTTTAGCATATTGTAATAAACATCTCATAATCACAATCTCATTCTTAAGGATATTCTATCCATAACTCTTTTGTATTTAAATTCCCACCATGTGATTTTCATAGCCAAATAAAGTTTGTTTGAAACTTGATATAAATTGTCTTGGAACTTGGTTGAGATGGTCAAGAATGTCATGAGATTGGCATGATTGATTAGATTAAAAAGTAGGCTACCAAGGAATTAAATGAGGTTCACAAAGATCATAGGCATGATAGGTGCTCTCATATTGTTGATAAAATTGAATATAGGGCTGATAGGGTTCATAATGAGATTGATATGGATCATATTAGAATTGTCATGGATCATACAACTATTAATAAGGAGGTATGTGATATAATTATGCCCCATATGATGCCATAATTCACCACAAAACATATGAAAATAGATGAATTTATGAAATTTTTTTGACCTTTACCTATGAGTTGATGACGATATGAGTTGTTGAAACTACTTATGAAGACCAAGATGTTGAAAATGAATACCCCAATGGCTAAATCTATGTCCCATCAGGCATGCCATAGCTATTAGCAACCCAAGTGGAACACTACTAAAGTATATTACTTAGATATTCTTCAAACTTGGACTAACATTGGATTAGTCTATAGGCTGTGGGATATATGTACTTAGACCAAACCTCTAGATTATGAGGATAGCTCCTCTGATGTATCTAATTTTCTAAATTTACTAAAATATATTTTTCTTGGGATGAAAAGAGTTATAAGGATAACTAAAAGAGATTATATTCTAGTGATGGTGATAAACCTATAATACTGGTCCATTCACTCAGTTTGAACTCCAACTAACACTAATAAGCAATGCAAATCATTGAATCTTACAACTCTAATGGACTCCTATGTAAAATTATTTTGCATAAAGGTTTTATCAAGTGATAAAAGTATGAGGGAAATGATGGAAGTCTTGATTCAAGGTAATAACTAGTTAATATCTCCATTATTAGCTTAGTCACTCAACATAAAACACTATATATGACCTACATAAGATGACATACTAGGAACTAGGTGAGATTAGGACCTACCAAGGGTGAAAATACTACCACATGTTGAAATCAAACTAACATAATCACACTAAAACTATATCAAGGAATCTTAAAATAGTCATTTTATTCACTCAAGAGGTTAGAAAGCTCAATCTTGGTAGAGTTTCATCATGCCCAAGAGAGGGATCCTAAAAATAGGCTTAAAAGTGTTAATATATATCCACAAATGAGAAGTAGAGAAGAGAACAATCCAAGAGAATGGTGTATAGGAGATAAGAAAGATTTATCTATTATTAAATAAAATTAGACATCAGTTATAAATAGTTATTAGTAGTCCTCGAGACATATTTCTATGTCTAGTTACTTGCATGCTCCTTGAATGATGTCTTTGGAATTGGAAACAAGGTTGTGGGCCATATTGAATTGTTCAAAACTCTCTTCAATCATGATATTCCATAACCTAGAAAATAAATACTCTTGGAATTTAGTCATACATTAATTATCTCTTAAGCATCAGTAAACTCATGATAAGGATTAGTTATGTGTTGATTGACAACTCAAGGACCAATTGTGCATGTAATATCTTATTTGAAGAGTAGTTACCTCATGTGATTGCCACTAAATATAAATTATGAAGTGTGCTAACTCCACATCAACTCTCATTAATAGTTTCTAATGCCATTATTTATTTTACTTACTTGATCAAGTAGGTTTCCTAGGCCAATTAGACCTAGTAGACTTATTAATTGCACTTAATGTCCATAAGAACATGCATGAAACTTTTAAAACCTAAAAATATGGTGATTTTGAGACATGAATAAAATCCTCACATCATGAAATAGTTCCTCTTGAGAAAGAAGCACCTGCAACTTGGTCAAACTAGGTGGTTGACAATCTTTCTTAATTTTTTGTAGACTAGTTATTTTGAGGAGACCAACAAGGGTATTGTCAAGCATGTATTCGATCATATTATGGCTTGAGAAGGTATAAAAAGTGTCAATATTTAGTCTCTATTGATTGGAATCCATTAAACTACCTTGTACCTCTATTTTTTGCACTTTTTCCTTAAAAAATAATTTTTTATACCATATTCATATACCATCTATACAAAAAATTATCAAGGGCATGAATATATCAGAGTTTAATTAATGATCCAAGTGATAGTGAGGTGACTTCAATTAGTTTGTATGTTTTTTATTCAATTATTCATAAAAAAATTTGTAGTAGGGTTTTATAAGGGATTTAGAGTGCTCGGGGTTATTAATGATGATTCATAAATCCTAGGCCATGAATTCTTGAACAAATTATAAAAAAATAAGTGAATTAGGCCCTCTAACTCTCCCAAAGTCCTTATCTTCCCATGCAAATATTTGTACCATGGTGAGCATGTGAAATCACCTCGCAAAGTGGAAAATAAGCTTTTTGAGTATGTTTAGTGTCTTGAGGCCAAAAATGATCCATCATGTCACCTTTATTGTAGATAAAATATGACATAAATCTTACATAAAACATTATTTTTATGTTTATGAATATTTTGAGTGCCCTCATTACCTTTCTTTATCTCTTGTCACACCTTTTTAATGGCCATATATAGTGAAGTCAACAAAGCATAGGTGTATGTATATTTATTCAATATTTTGAATTTATGATGAGTTTTAAGGCTCATATATAGTTTATTTTACATAAATAACCTATATTATGTCTTTTGGAATCATGGAATTAGCTTGATCAAGATATCCACCTTCAATCTATATACACATAACTTCTTATTTTGACCTACAAACCTATCTACCTATGGAAATGACCAAAAATACCCCTATAGATGTTGTATAAATGTTATTAATAAATTTTAATACCTAATATTTCTTATATAACTCATTTAATGTGTAATTATCCCTCATTTCTTTGCTTATACTCTCAAAACAACCTTATTTAGCCTAGTCTGTATAGTAAGATCACTGCATGTGTCAACCAATAGGCCATGGAGGTTCTCAATGGAGTTTATGATGATTTAAAGATAATTTTATAGCTCAAACATATCATTTTAATGCACATTTAGGTCTCTTTAGTCCATTAGGTAGGTTTCAAGGTTTTGCAAGGGTTTTAGGGTTCCATAACTTCTTAACAATAGTTCATAATGTATGAATCTTGATGGAAAAAATATTTCCATAGATATGGAGTATATTCATCCCATTAAAAAGAATGACAAACATAAGATCCCATGTAAAATATGCATCAATATTTCTATGTGGTGAAGTTATGACTTGACTGGTTGTCTTAAACTGTGTGTGCAGAATGGAAGGTTTACGATTCAAAATAGACACATTTTCTATATTATATCCATTAAAACACATCCTATGGGATTAAAATGACCATACATAATATCCAAATTTTAATTAATGTGAAATAAATCCCCTGAATGAGTTGAATATGATGGTAAGGTTCTCAAGGGTTTTAGGCATGTTTAATTGTATTAGCCCTCAAGGACATGAAATTCATGGAATTATAAACTTTATCACTATAAATATGTTTTTTATGACTAATAATTAACTTATTGTTCTTCTTAAACCATCCCATGATTTTTTAACCATTTATCATACCTATAGCCCTTTAAGAAGTTTGCCTAGCTCCATCTCTAACTGTTAACAGATAGGTAGGTGACTATAAAAAAATAATGTATTCTTACACTAGTCAAGTGACCTCACCAATACCATATATATTTATAACCACTCATGAAAATTACTTTCACCAAGTTTTACAATTTGATCTTGTCTATAGAGGCCTCAAGATGCATTTTTCTCAAAACTAGCTTAGGTTGCTTATTTTTTCAATATGCCTATGATTGAGTTTTCTTCCTTTGAAATTTTGTTTGTGTTTGAGGATTATAAATAGGATTTTAATATTCCATTAAAATACCCTTTTTAATAGGTTCTATCTCTTCTTTAGTCACTTATTTGACCAAGAACCTATGCAACCCATCATTATACCATATCTCTTTAAGAAACCTCATTATGATTATCTCTATCATACTATTGTAGTTGGTCATTTAGGAAATTGAGGTGATTAAGATATATTTAACCACCACTTGGTAATTTTTATACCTCCCAATTAACTTTAAAACTCTTCTCATCCATTTTTCTATTATACTTGATCTTCAAGGGCATATTAGGCTTCTTGTAGTCCTTAATCCATACATAGGCCTATGTACTATAATTCAATGATTTGGTAGTAATTTTCATGATCTTGATAAAGGTTTCATGATGTAAATTAACATTTTAATATAGGGATGACTTCATAATATTACCCTTGACTAAAATGTATCTTGAACTATTTGTTTAGGTCATATAGATACATCAATGTAATTGTCCCTCTAGTATGGTTGTATGTGAGCATTTCAAAGTTTGACCTTGCTATAGCCTTTCTTGGATAAATATTATTCATACTATAAACTAATTAATATATTAATTATCCTTTTTAATCTTCACTTTACCATGGATATTTATCATATACTATTTTATTCAATTATATTCATGCTTGGAGGTAAGCTTGTCCTGAGAAGGTTGTAGATGACCATTCATGAGGTGTATGACTACGTTACCTTGTAATTTTAACCTCATATTTTTATATAAATATTCACATTATTACATGTAACTTTCAAACTTGAGTAGAAATATTATTGAGTTTTAAGGCATAGCAACCATCCCTCCCAGTCTTAGTTTGACATAGTATGTGCATACTTCAAGAGCCTTCTAACCCTACTATAGGTGGTCATTTTACATGAAAACATGTCTAGTTTT
This sequence comes from Torreya grandis, assembly GCA_037957365.1. NCBI lineage: Eukaryota > Viridiplantae > Streptophyta > Pinopsida > Cupressales > Taxaceae > Torreya > Torreya grandis. The sequence goes on from JARHVA010003865.1 coordinate 989,652, forward strand.
GATCCTTATTCATATAATGAATTTGGTACTAGTTTCATGAGCATCACTTTAACATACTTTTTACCTCCATAGTCATTACTCTATTTATTAAACATATATTTTTCTCTATAATAGTCTTAATTGTGATCCATGTCTGGCTTTTATACGAACTTTGTTAGATGGTATGATGGAAGGGGGTCTATTTATAGCTTATAAAATTGTCATTAATTCATTAAATGATTAATTTAAGCTACACAACCTCATTTAAAAATTAAATTTTCCTAAAATTCTCATTCATAGCTCTGATAAATCCTTGTGCTTATGACTTTGTGTCCTTGAAGAGATGACTATAGGTTATATTTATCTTATGATATTGACCCTAGATCAACATAATGATCTTGTTTGGATGAATAAAAATATCAAATAATATTTCTCAATATCCATTCACTTCAAAATATTCCTTAATGTTTGAAGGTTAAGTCACCTTGCACTTGGTCTATCCCTTATTTGTATGGATATAGGTGACTGTATAGGGCTACTTTGTATGGACTGTTGCAGAATCATACCTTAAGAGGATAAAAAAATAGTCTTGATGAGATTTTAATTCATACATTATAACTTTAGTATAGATTTAAAGCTTATTCATTGAGATATCCATGCTTCCTAGTCCTTCAAATCGGTACTTTTATGAAGCATATCCTTAAGTGAATTTAACTTGGCTATAGGTGGATGTTTTCCCTCTCTTTAACACTATTTTAAGATCTGCATACCACATTTACATGACCATGATTATTCTTGGTGTCCTTGAATATTCTTTAAAATGGATATATGAGGTGAAAGTGAGTGGAAGGTGGTGATAGGTGATTGAATGATGGAAAAAGGATAGAGATGGAGATGAAGATTGAAATAGTGATGAAAGGTATTGAAAAGACTATGTGATAGGGATGAAATAAGATGGAGGTGAAAAAAAATGAATGATTATCATGACAACCCATGAATAATATGAGTGATTCATAGGCATATTACTCAACCAACTATGAAATTTTGAAGGTCTTTGATAAACATATACTACTAGAAATGGAAACCTAGGATTCATCAAAAACCTTAACATATGCTAAAAACCTTAATATACATGAAATCATGACTAAGAATGGGTTTGAAGATTATTTATGGTGTTTTATGGGGAATAAAACTTGATAAATATTTATGTCACTTTAATTAAGGACATATGATATGAATGAAACTCTTTTAAACAAAAATCCATCAAATCTTGATGTTCTTTCTCTCTCGTGAACCATACAAACTTACTTTATATGCTTGCAGACTATAGATTTGCATTATATGTCTTATTTAAATCCATGTACCCTCACACATATCAAAATAATATTAATAATATCATGGTAATGTGGCTCATGTTCTTGACAAACTCCACAAACTTTATTTTTTAGTCATGATGCCCAGATGTGGAGAAATCTTAGAAAATTGATTGCTTGCTTGGATGAAGAAGGCATTATGAGTACCTTATATTATTAATTATGGTTCATTAATGATGGAGAGATAAATTTAGAATAAATAAACATATATTTAATCTCTCTTAGACCCCTTCCTTTGCCTAAAATTGTAGTCCTTGATTTTTTCTATCATGGACATACCATGTATAAACCTGAATGGCTCTCTTGATTTACAAAAAGTTAGATGGATGGAGAGAACTAGTTTTGGTCCTATATGATGTATTTTTTACTTGAAACTCTTATATAAAACCTTTCATATCTTCAAATTTAATATCTTAACCTCAACTATATAGAAAAAGGCCATACAATTCCATACTCTTACATGAAAATACATGTAAAAAGACTTCTCTTACCTTTTCTTCATAGTTAAGTTTAGAAATACCAATATATGGAATAAAAAGGATTATTATGAGTCATAGAAGATATTATAATAATAAATAAGTATTTTTACATCTTTATGGGGCTAAATTTGGCACGTGGGAACTAATGGAGGCCTTTTCTAGCTTAGACTTGCATGAAGGAGATGTTTTCAAAGTATGACATCATGTGACTAAAGTAAGGTCATGAATATGAATGTGTTTAAATGAATTATAGATTATTTTGTTTATTTTTTATTCCAAATTAATCATTTAAATTCTAAAAAATATCTCTTTTAGGTAAAATACACATAGTTTTACAAAGGAAATTTACCACTAAGTACCATGAAGAATACCTTTTAGCTTTCTTAAAAGGCTTAACTGAAGCTTTATGTATTTTGATCACACTTAAAAGTTAATATAAATATTAATACTTTAACATACAAATAAAATCATATAATTTCATGATGATCATTGAATTTAATTCCTTGTTAGTGGCCTCCAAACATTCTTAAACATCATAATGACACTTGACACCAACTAAAATGAGACATGACAATGACAAGAATGAGACCTAATCCCTTTATATGATGATAAAATACATAATTATGATCAATTAAATCATATAATGGTCAATGAAAAGTATTAAATTAAAAAATTTTAGTGGTAGGGGTTGGCATTTGGCCTTGATAGGCCAAATTGCCAACATTTTTGATGACTCATAGGGGTTGACCAACCTGCTAGTCAAGAGAACCTTCTAATTTTTCATATGAAAATGATATTTTGTAGACATGAAAACATGGATATATGAATTTATTATACTAATAAATATAATTTTTTAATTTGATACACCTCATATTAACTATAACAAACAACAAGACAAGACATAGACAACACAAGAACACACCTAAACTAAGAATCAAACACACTTTACATAAGGAAACAAAAAAATAGGAAAAACATAATTAAAAAAAGTAAATAGACTAATAATTATGCTAATAACTTATTGAAAAATTATATAAAACCTAAAATAACTAACTGAAGTCAAAATATTTTCTCTAAGGTCAAATGGAAAACTTGTTTGTCCACCATGGAACCTTGAAGTGTGATTGCCACATCTTGATAGATCCTTCTTGAAGCTAGGAGAATTATAAAATTAATGACCTTTTGATGAAGGATATACACCTTCTATTTATAATTTTAGGTAAATGAATTATAGATGCGATTCCAAGACCCGATCATACTCCTCACATATTTGTGTACTTTTCAAGAACAATGTTAATTTTACCTCATTTTATGGGGTGCAAATGGTCATGTTGAACAAAATGAAATGTATTTTGTTTTATGGATATACATATATTTTCATGAATTATTTAGGCCACTTTAGTTAATTTCAAATCTCCAAGAGTGAAGAGAGATCTAAAAATGGAGTGAGGAGTTGATAACCTTGCTCGAAAGACTCAAACAAGTCATCTCTTGAAAAGACAACTTCTTGGATTAGTTTTCTTGAAGAACTAAATACTAATTGCTTAATTAAAATACTTATCTCAACCTAAAATGAATAAAATTAAAGTGAATAATAACATAAATTGATGACATCAAATAAGTCTAGTGATTGGTCCTCAACAACTTGAAGTGTAATTAGACTTTTTTCAAGATCAATAGTAGAGGGTACATGGGTAAACACATCACTTTTTTGGTCATGATCATGAGGATGAAAATCATTATTTTGAATATTATATTAGTCAATTGAATTTTTTTCATCTTCAACATCCACTTACTGATTTAGCATGCTCTGAAATTTAAATTGTTCTTTGTCTTCATTAGCTAGCTTGTACCTATATTCTACCACGGCTACAAGTTCTTGTGGACTATCATGATGAATGGAAGCTACCATATGACCAATGCATTTATAGGAAACATATTATTATTTCTATATTTTATTGTCTTCTTATTGTATCTCATATTTCACTTTCATCTAATCTTCTTTTTCAATATAAACCTCTTTGAATTCATCTTCTTTTGCACTATGGAATATTGAATCATTCCTAGCTTTGCCAAGAAGTGTCCTAATGGTGATTTCTTCTTCCTAATAATTAAAGACTCTCTCATATTCATTAATATTATATTAAATTTCTTAATTTACCTCACAAAAGATAAGATCCTTATAAAAAAGTGACAAGGTATATCCCTAAAAATACTCAAGAAGATGAGACAAATCTAAAGGTGTTGTCATGAATGCCTTATTCTACTCATGAGGCTACTCAACTTTGATCACCTTTACCTCCTCTCTCTATTTTATTTGTCCTTTAATATAATTCCATGAAGGGAAGGCCATGGGGGTTTTGAGGAGAGAGTATATGAGGCTAAATGATCTTAGGCTTGTCCTTGACTTCAACGTATTGACTTAATGCTTGACTTCTCTTCTTTCTTCTTTGACTGCTACACTTGTTTCCAAGTCATGAACTTGGGTTTAGGGACTTATTATTTTATACTTGTTTCATCCATGGGTATGAATGGACACACCTAATATGATTATGTTGATTTTTTATCTATTATTTATTGTTGAAGATTTTGGTTTGCAAGCTCAACTTGTTTGGATAGATGAGCCTCAAGGTCATGAACCAACTCATTAGATATCTCTCCCTATTGATTAGAATATGAATAAACTTGTATGATATACTATGAAATATGTGGTTTAGCCTCCTCCAAAGACACTTCTTCCACCTTTTGAGGTATCTCTTGGATATAATTACAAGTAGGAAAAGTTGGCAAGCTGTGTGAGGAATTTTGAGGGTGATATATGTTTGTTTGATATTCATGAAGATAAAAGGGTAGTTCAATGGGGAACTAATGTCTTTCATGAAATACCAACTTCTCTTCAATTCCTATAATTAGAAAACCTATGTCAAGGATATCACCACTAATTTTTTGATGGCCTTGTCTTATAAAAGATGCAAATTCTTATTTAGCTTGATGGAATAAATCTCTCATGCTCTTAATCTCAGGATTAGGGATCTCGTATCCATATCTCTTTTATGTGTCAATGCTCACCATGTTATTTTTATATCTAGACAAGGTTATTTAAATCTTGATATGGATTGTCTTGGAACTTGGTTGAACTGATCAAGAATGTCATGAGATTGCCTTGATTGATTAGATTGATAAATAGGCTACCAAGGAATTTAATGAGGTTCACAAGGATCATAGGCCTGATAAGTGTTCTTATATTGTTGATCAAGGTAAATTTAGGGCTGATAGGGGTCATAATGAGATTGATATGGATCATATTATAATTGGTATGGATCATAGGGATGCTAATAAGGAGGTATGTGATATAAATATACCCTATATGTGACCATCATTCACCATAAGACACATGAAAATCAATGAATATAAGAACAAAATTTTACTTTTACCTCAGAGGTGATTGTCATATGAGTGCTTAAAATTGCTTGTGAAGACAAAAATGCTAAAAATAAATAATCCAATTAATGGATACATATCCCAATGGGCATGCCATAACTGCTAGTAACCCAAGTGGTACCCTACTCAAGTAGATTTCTCAAATGTCTTTCAAACCTGCACTAACATTCGATTGGTCTATGTCTGTGGGACACCTTTACTTAGACCAAATATCTAGATTATGAGGCTATCTCCTCTACTATATCTAATTTTCTAAATTTAATAAAATGTACTTTTCTTTGGATGAAAAACATTAAAAGGATAACTCAAAGGGATATCCTATTCTACTAATGGTGATACACCTATATTGCCAGTTCATCTACTCGATTTGAATTCTAACTAACACTAATAAGCAATATAAATCACTAAATATTACAACTCCAAGGGACTCCTATGCAAAAAGTGTTTCACATAAAGGTTCCATAAAGTGATCAAAGTATGAGGGCAATGATGGAAGGCCTGATTTAAGGCACTAAGTAGTCAATATCTCCATTGTCATCTCAATCACTCAACATCAAACACTATATATGACCTACATAATATGACATACTAGTAACTAGGTGAGATTATGACCTACCAAGGGGGAAAATACTACCACATGTGTAGATAAAACTAACATATTCACAATAAACCTATATCAGGGAATCTAAAATAGTCATTTTATTCATTTGAGAGGTTGCAAAGCTTAATCTGGGTAATGTTTCATCATGGCCATGAGAGAGATCCTAAAAATAGGCATAAAAGCCTAAATATATATCCAAAAATGAGAATAAAAGAAGATAAAATGCCAAAAAAATGGCATAAATGAGAGAAGAAAGAGTCATATATCATTAACTTAAGCTAGACTTTAGTTATAAATAGTTACCAATAGTCCTCAAGACATTTATCTATGTCTAATGCCTTACATGCTCCTTGAATGAGCTATTTGATGTTGAAAATAGGGTGGTGGGCCATAGTTACTTATTCAAACTTCTATTCAATCATGATATTACATATGGAAAATAACTCCTCTTAGAAGTTAGTCATACATTGATTATCTCTTAAAGGTTAGTCAACTCATGATAAGGATCATTTATGTGTTGATTGAAAACTCAAGGACTAGTTGTGCATGAAATATACCATTTGAATACTAGTTAAATCATGTGATTTACACTCAATATCAATAATTAATCATGATAAATACACATCAACTTTCATAAATAACTTCCAATGCCATTCTTGATTTTAGTTTCTTGATCAAGTAGGTCTACTAGGCTAATTAGGCCTAGTAGCTTAATTGCTTACATTTTATGGCCATAAAAACTTGAATGAAACTTTTAAAAAATAAAAATATGTTGATTTTGATATATTAATTAATGCCTCACATCATGAAATAGGTCCTCTTGATCAAGAAACACTTGCAACTTGGTCAAACTGGGCGACTATCAATCTGTCTTGAATTTCTATAGAGTAGATATTTTGAAGAGACCAATAGGGGAATTTATAGGCATGGATTTAAGAATATGATTTATTGATAAGGTATAAAAACTCTAAATTTTAAATCTCCATTTATTTTTATCCATTAAACTACCTTGCACCTCTATTGTGTACACTTTTTCCTTAAAAATGGAGTTTTATTCCATGTCCATACACCATCCATACAAAAAATTGTCATGGACATGAAGATGTCAAAGTTTTATTGATTATCCAAGAGATATTTAGGTGAATTCAATTATTTTGGATGCATTATTATTTAATTCTTCACAAACAATTCTGTAGTAGGGTTTTACAAGGGTTTTAGAGTGTTCAGGGTTCTTAATGATGATTCATAAAGCATGGGCATTGAATAAATGAAATAATGCCACAAAAAAATATTTTATTAGGGCATATAATTCTCTAAAATTACTCATACTCCCATGAAAAATATCCATACCATGGTGAGCATGTGAAGTCACCTCTGAGCATGGAAAACATGCTTTTTGATTATGTTTAGTGTCTTGAGGCCAACAATGATCAATCATGTCACCTTTATTAAAGATAAAATCTGAAATACACCTTACCTATAAAAGTATTATTATGTTCATGAATATTTGGATTGACCTTATGACCTTTCTTTTTCTTTTATTACCCCTTCTTGATGGCCTTATCTAGTGATGTTAACAAACAAGCATAAGTGTATGAATAGTTATTTAGTATTTTGACTTTATGATGGGTTTAAAGGCTAATATAAAATGTATTAGACCTAAATAACCTATATTAGGTATTTTGGAGTCATGGAATTAGCTTGATCAATTTATCCACCTTCAACCTGTATGCACATAACTTCTTGTTTTAACATGTAGACTTATCTACCTATGGAAATAACCAAAAAGACCCCTATAGATGATTTTAGTAATGTTATTTATAAATTTTAATAACCCATATTACTTATCTAAATCATTTAATGTTCAATTACCATTCATTTCCTTGATTATAAGCTCAAAACAACCTTATTTATCCTAGTCCATATAGTAAGAGTCCTACACATGTCAACCAACAGGCCATAGAGGTCCTCATGGGAGTTGAGAATATTTTCAATATAATTTCATATCTCAAACATATCATTTGAATTCAAATTTATTCCTCTATAGTCCATCAGGTAGGTTTTAAGGTTTTATAAGGGTTTTAGGGGTATATAACTTCTTAGTAATTATTCATAGCTTATGGGCCCCTAATGGAAAACCTATTGAAATAGATATGGAGTATATATACCCCATAAAAAAACCATCATAATAATAATAATATCCCATACAAAATATTCATCAAAATGTCTACATGGTAAAGTTATGCCTTGACTAGTTGTCTTGGATTATGTGTGTAAAAAGTAAGGTTTATGAGTCAAATAAGACAAGTTTTATGTATTCTATCCATTACAACACCTCTTATAGGATTAAAATGACACTACACACTATTTTAATGTTCATAAATTTGAAATAAATCCCATTAATGAGTTTAATATGATAAAAATATTTTAAAGGGTTTTAGACCTATTTGACTATATTAGCCATCAAGGGCATGATTTTCATAGAATTCTAAAGTTAATCACTATTAATAGGTGGTTTAAGACTTTTCATTGCCTTATTATGATTCACAAAACCTCCCATGAGGTTGTAACCATATATCATTCTTGTATCCCTCCAAGTAGTTTGCCTAGCTCCATCTTTGACTATCCATAGATAGGTAGGTGACTATGACAAAATAGTGGATGCTTTCACTAGTCAAGTGACTATTGACCATTTTTCCCCATAGGATAAAATGGGTCAACCCCTCATATTAAAAATCTTTTATAGAGGCCTTTTATAATGTCATAGATAATCTTTCAAATTTTTTGATGTCATTTCTTATGCCATTATGGTTTAATCATAGTTTAGCTTAGTCATGGTTTCATTTGGTGTCTAAGGAATAATTTTAGAGTCATATATGTAAATTGTAGGTTCCCATGTGTTTTAAACATTTTAGAGCATGTACCATATTGAAAAAATCTTATGGGATGTCAATAGTGCTTGGAACAAGTGTAGAAATACAAGGGATTCATCTGGTTCTTCATTATGTTTATCTAGGCATCCTGGGTCTAGTGGAATTTTTTTTGAGTAGGCACTTTGCTAACATCACCATTGCTACATGTGGATGAGACAAATAAAATTGGTCATATGGGTTTGTTTTAATTTGTTCCAAGTTTATATGCACCAAGTTTCAATTCCTCTACTAAAGCACATCAAAAGTTATGGAGATCTAAAGTTGGCCTCTTAACCAAATTCCATTATTTTCCATACTTAGCCATTTTCAAAGAAGTTCAAACAGAGCCAAGTGAGCATCTTGACAAGGACATATCTCACATGTGTGGTATTTTTAGAGGAAAGTGATCGTATGGGTTTGTTCATCTTAATTCCTTAGTTTTTATGTGCCAAGTTATAGGTCATCTTTTGAAGCATAAATGGAGTTATGCATGTGAAAATTTGGTTCTTTAGTTAGATTTCACCAAGTTTCCATACTTAGACAAGACATCACATAGGATCAAATGAACTAGCTATATTGAGCATTTAATATCTTCTCCTGAAAGGCTTTTGAGACTAGCAGATCAAATGGGTTTATTCTTTTTGACCAGAGGAACATCTCCTAAAATTTTGGCACTTCCATGATTATTGCAATTCAAGATCCAAGCCTTCAAAGTTGATCAAAATGGATATAAAAAATAAGGCATTCATGCTAATGTCAAAATAAAGATTGGGAAAAAATATATTTTTGCTTAAATTTTATGGTCTATGAGATGTAGTTACATTTTGTAGGATGCCAAATGATAGTCGATGGGACATCAAATTTATGACAAAGTAAATACAAATACTATTGAGCTTAAATTTAATGATCACACAACCATTAATGATCGTCATGAAAATGTCATTTTATGGGAGTGAGGGTGTCAATTTTAAAAACCATGAACTAGTCATTGGCTTTTAAATGTGGGTCCCAATAGATCAATAGTTGGCATTTGATTGAGCTTTTAGATATAATAGTGAGCGGAGGTCAAAGGGTTAACTAATATCAAGGGAAAATGTGTGCATGAAAAGTGTCAAAGATGCATTTAAATAAAAAAAGATTGATTGTTCTTTATAATTTATATCAATTTAAATCAATGGAGTGAGATGGTCAATGTGTCAACAAGTCGAGTTGGATTTTGATAACCAATTGGAGCAAAGGTGAACCCAAGGTTTTTGATGGAGGTTGAGAATTAATTTTTGACTATGTAAGTAGGGTTTTATAGGGTCTCTTGACACCATTAAGTTGGTTCAAATGCCACAAAGTGGTCTAACTGATATAATCAAGTATGAGGAACATAATGGACTATCATTTGAGTCAAATATTGACTCCTAGTTAGATGAGTTAAAACATGCAAGGTTCATGTTTGGTGACTATATTCACCATTACAAAAGAAGTGTCCATACATGTATAAACCCTTAGCTCCTATAGTGACATAATATATCTATGCAGACCTAATAGGAACAAGACATTGAGTAGAGTGGCATAATATAGAGATTATAGGAAAAATAATAGTTTGAGATTGGTTTTTCATCTATAGTGGACCCATGGACATAATAATAAGTTCAAGCATGATCTAGTTGGATAGAAACTATAATTTCTATGGATGACATAAATTCATACACATAAGCTCCAATGGTCTCATATCCAAGACCAACTACATGAAAAGGACCTTTCTCTCCACTTTGACACACATCAACATACCAATCATGAATAGTTTGGCATCATGACAAAGTTTTTACAACTTGGCCCATTTTTGTAACTATTAGAGAGCATCAATGAAATAATATTTAATTGTGAAACCACTTAGGGTGACCTAGATAAATTAAATGGTTTAAGGGAGAATATTTGCATAAACAGTTACAACTATGGTTGAAAGGGGGTTGAACTATTTTGATTCCCTTTTTGGGCTTCTTATTTACCATTTATCTCTCCCGAATGTTATAAATATATCTCTTGATCTATTGTAAAGGTGTTACACTCTATGTATGGTGAATCCCTATTAGAATGACATCATATTTTACCTTTGAACATTAATGCATTTTTTATTTTTAGTTCATGTATAATTATCAAAGTGTGAAAATGATGTATGGTGATGCAAAGTGATTTATCTCTATCCTTTCTTCCCTTATCCTTTCATCTTTGTGAAATATTTTCTATTGTAACAGGTCATATAAAGTGTCTTCAAGTGTATGATCCTATATATTAAATTCACAATGAGAATTCATGTTTAAAATTATCCTAAGGGTCACTTACCTTAGATATATCTCATACATATCACCTCTATATTGAAATAATCATGTTAGAATCCATAGGACTTAGAAGTTAGTTTGCATTCCTTATTTATTAGTGTAGGAAATTATGATGATCATATGGAATAAATATTTATGTATCACCCCATTTTTATATTAGGTTCATTTCATTAAAATTCTAACTCTTTTATCATGAGTAAGCATTATCATATGTGTAATCACTTCAAGATACATTGAGGGAGCTAGCCCTTAAATCTAAAGGCTCACTTCCACTATAGGTACACCCACATACCTATAAGTGTTCCCATATTTCCAAAATATATAAGATGCCTAAACACCCTCTTCTATGGTGTGATATTTTGTGAAAATAGTTTTGGCATGCTTGGTGGGACCAAGGTCCAAGAGAGAGGGAAGATTATTGGTGTATCTTTCCTCTATTATCTTTTGTAATCAAGCAACCTAGAACCAATGGTGACTCCAAATGATAAATTTTGGTTGTAAGCAGTCTAATTATATTTAGTTGAAGTTTTGATTAGTTTTTTCTATTTCCTTTGATACATGAGGTTGACATGAACAAACATGGTGAATATCCCTACCATGAACCTCCTTATGAAACTTGCCATGAACCACAATATACTTCCCAAGACTCTTTATCAAAATGGCTATTATTCCCATGAGCCATGACAACCTTATATTCCTCTATTTCCCCCACCCCCCATATAGACACTAGGTTATTAGACAACCCTATGAATAAGGAAACCATGCTACCTATCAATAAATTCCTCCCTGTTAGTCCCAATATGATCCTTATTGATCATACCATGATGCATATGAATCTAAAGAGTAATCTTATGAGGCTTGTCATGAAGAACAAGATGTTTTTATGGACTCTTTATGAAGGTATTATAAAGCAAGATAGAGATTCTTGTAGATTAAATTGAAACAAAATGAAGCTAGCCTTGATCCCCATCATTACCCTCTTCCTTCAATCTTTCCATCTTATATCAAGTTTTTGTTGACATCCATACCATAATTACTAGATCTAGAAGGTGGAATGAGTACATGGGATCATGAGTATGATTTACTCCTTGATATTCTCAAGGAATGGTTGAAAGGTGTTACCCAAGAATATATGTTGAAGTTGGGGGCATTTGAAGAGATAGAAGGAACTCAATGGGAGATCAAAGAACAAATGTAATTGGTAAAAAAAGTGCCCTCAATGCTCAATAGATAGGCTGAGTATGTGGGAGGATAAAGAGATAAAAAAATGAACATGATTCTATTGAATAATTTCAAGAAAGCTATTGGTAAGATGTGACTCCTACTTATGTATATTCTTGTTCTTTAAACTAGCCCAAGATGTCACTTCCCTATGAGCTTGATAGTGTTTTTATCTTTCTTGAATCCACTAATAATCCCTCTCCTACCCCTCACACTCCATCCCAAGTTCATGATCCCCCCATCAAATATTATTCCATTACATCTCATATTCCATCCCCTTCACACAAGTCCATATTGAGAGAAGCAAGTGGAGAAGAGAAAATCCAAACCAAAGCTGACCAAGAAGATGTCATAAGTGAATATGAGGAGGAAACCACCATAAGGACTCCCCTTAGTGACCACAAGTGCAAATAAACCTTCTTGGATAAAAAAAATAATATTAAATATCCTACCATAGCTACTAGTGCATAGTTTTATATGGAAGAGGAACACATTAAAGATTATTTTATAGCCATCTAGGAAGAATGTAGATAAGACTTGAAGAGAGAGGTATTTGAAGAAGACTCCATGTGTAATCATGAAGTTTTAGATGAACATTTCAATAATGAAATGGATAATACTATTTAGGAAGAGGATCAAGTCACTCCTCAAGAAATTGTAGTCCTAAAAGAGTCTCATGAGACCAAGATAGATGAAACAACTCTTGAACAAGACACTCATGAGGTAGGTGAAAATGACTTGTGGCAAAAGTCTGATTTCATATGTCATGAGTTTTATCATCTTGATAAGGTTACTCCTCCTCCTAATAAGTCTACATCTGATTTAGATAATGTCTCTAACAAGCACGTTGATGTTTGTCTCAATGAACATGGAGAGAGGTCTCATGATGTAAATGAAGAGGAACTATGCCATCAACCTAATACCATATGCAAAGAGTTTGTCATAGAGAAATTTGCTGATGATAGTGTCAAATATATTATATAAATGGAAAGTGAGGGTAAGGTAGAGGTTGAAGTTCCCCAATAATAATTAAGAGACCCACTTGGCATTGAGCCATAGTCAAAGATATGAGAACATGTAGAATAGGATATTGATGCTCCCAAACATTAAATACATTCTATCAATGATGATTGGAAACTATAAATAAATCTCTTTCAGGATTTTTAATATCTGTACTAAGTTGAGTGTCAAGACGTGAGAAGGTAAAGAAAAAGTTTTCCATGGAAGATAATGAATAATATTGGGTAGACTATTTAGGGCTCCTTGATGAGATTGAAGAACTTGCATTTGAAGAGAAGCATGATATTATTAATGATACTATGGAAACTAAAAAGGAAATACTTTTTCAACCACTATTGGAGGTCATAAATAAGGAATATTATGAGAAAATTGAGGCTTTTGGATGCTAGAGAAGTTCATTTCCATAGCTATCCTGTTTGGAGCTACTTGGTTCTCATTGAACATCATGCCAGTGAAGTTGGAAAATAACATGAAGAAAAATCTGTATCAATAGGCAAAAGGCTACATGCTTCACTCATTACTTCAAGTAATAAATCAAGAGAAGTTTCAAGCTTCCCCTTTGATTCTAGAGTAAGTTTTCATCTCAGGTTAGTTTGTTTAGGTATTTATTCCCCTTCTTTTTGTGTTATGTTGTAATAAGTGCTCTTAAGCACATGTGTGTTTTTCTTAGTTACTTGATTTGTGTTTTTCCCTTATTTTTTTCTACTATTTTTTGTTGTTCATGTCATTTTTTGTGTCAAACCTATTGTACATATGAATCCATATCCCAATGGATAGGATTAGGAAAGTAGTCATGGCATAACAAACATACCACCCCTAGTAAATTGCCAAAGATGTTTACCATTTTTTCCCATAGGAAAAAATGGGTCAACCCATTATAGTTAAAATAGTGTATAAGGGCATTTTATAATGTCATAGATAATTCTGTATCTTTTTTGATGTCATTTCCTATGCCATTCTAGTTTAATCATAGTCTATCTTGGTCTTGGTTTCATTTGGTGTCTAAGGGACCATTTTAGAGTCATATATGTAAGTGATAGGTTCCCATGTGTATTTAAGAATTTAGAGAATGGAAAATATTATATAAACCCTTTGGGATGTCAATATTTCTTGGAACAAGTGTGAAAATACAATGAATCCATCTGGTTCTTCATTATGTTCATCTAGGCATGGTGGGTTTAGTGGTAGAATTTTTGAGTAGGAACTTTGTTGATGTCACCATTGCCACCTGTGAATGAGTAAGGGGAAATTGGTTATATGTGTTTTTTTACATTTATTCTAAGTTTATATATTCTAAGTTTTAATTCATATTCCAAATCACATCAAAAGTTAAGGAGATCTAAAGTTGGCCTCTCAAGCAGATTCCATTATTTTTCCATACTTTGCCATTTTCAAAGTTCAAATAGAGCCAAGTGAGCATATTAACAAGGCCATATATTTCATGTGTGGTAGTCATAGGGGAGGGTGATCACATGGGTTTTTTAATCTTGGTCCCTAGTTGTTATGTGCCAAGTTTTAGGTCCTTTACCAAAGTGTAAATGGAGTTATGCATGTGAAAAGTTGGCTCCTCAGTCAGATTTTGCCAAGTTTCATACTTATCTATTTTTGAGCCAAGACATCATGCAAGATCAAATGGACCAGCTAGATTGAGCATTTAACATCTTCACATGGAAGGATCCCAAGATATTGGATTAAATGAGTTTGTTCATTTTGACCATAAGAACATATCCTAAAAGTTTGGTGCTTCATGATTCTCATGCTTCAAGATCCAAGCGTTTAAAGTTGATCAAAATGGACTTGAAACATAAGATGCTCACACTAATGTAAAAATAAAGCTCAGGAAAAAATATATTTTTACTTAAATTTTATGGTCTTTAGAATGTTAGTTACATTTTATAGGATGCCAAATGATGGTCAGTGGGATGTAAAATTTATGATAGACCAAAGACAAATATTATTGAGCTTAAATTTGATGATCACACAACCATCAAATATGGTCATGAAAATGTACTTTTATGGTAGTGAGGGAGTTAATGTAAAAAACCATGAACTAGCCATTAGATTTCAAGGGAGAATGTGTGCATAATAAGTGTCAAGGATGAATTTAACTGATAGAGGATTGATTGTTCTCAAAAAATTCATACTGATTGAAATCCATAGAGCGAGATGGTCAATGTGTCAACAAGCCAAGTTATATTTTGACAACCCATTGGAGCAAAGGCGAGCCTAGGGTTTTTGATGGAGGTTTATAATACATTTTTTACCATGGAAATTAGGGTTTTGTAAGGTCTCTTGATGCCATTGAAGATGGTTTAAATAACACAACGTAGTCTAATTGATATATTCAAGTATGAGGAACATAAGGGACCTTCATTGGAGATAAATATTGAATCTTGGTTCGACAATTTATAATGTGTAGGGTTTATGTATGGTGACTATGTTAACCATTATAAAAGAAGGATCCATTCATATATAAACCCTAGACTCCTATGGTGACATAATAGATCTACGTGGACCTAATAAGAACTAGACATCGAACAGAGTGGCATAATATAGAGATTATAAGAAAAATAATAGTCTAATATTGGATTTCCATTTATAGTGGACCCATGGAAATAAGAAAAAGTTTGAGTATGATCTAGTTAGATAGGATCTAGAATTTCAATGGTTACTAAAAAGTCATACACATAGGCTCCTATAGTCTCATCTTTAGGACCAACTAAAATAACAAGACCTTTCTCTCCACTTTGACATGCATCAATAAACTAATCACGAGTGGTTTGGAATTAAGACAAAGCTATTACAACTTAACCCTATTATTTTAACCATCAGAGAGCATCAATGAGGGAATATGTAACTATGCAATCACTCAGGGTGACCTAGATCAATCAAATGGTCTGAAGGAGCATATTTATAGAAGTAGTTGTAACTACAGTTCAAAGGGGGTTGAAATATTTTGATTCCCTTTTTGGGCTTCTTGTTTACCACTTCTCTTTCCCAAATGTTATAAATATATCTCTTGAGCTATTGTAAAGTAGTTAAACTTAATTTATAGTAAATCCCTACTATAATGACATCATATTTTACCTTTGAACATTAATGCATTTCTAATTTTTAGTTCTTAAACAATTTTTTAAGTGTGAAAGTGATGTATGGTGATTCAAAGTGATTACTCTCTATACTTTCTTCCTTTATCATTTTATGTTTGTGCAAGAGTTTCTATTATAATAGGTCATATGAAGTGTCATCAAGTGTATGGGCCTATCTATTAAGTGTACAATAAGCCTTAGTGTTTTAAACTAGCTTATAGATCATTTAATTTGGATATATCTCATACATATCACCTCAATATTGAAATAATCATGTTAGAATCCATAGGACTTGGAATTTAGTTTGTGTGCCTTGTTTCTTAGTGTAGGAAGTATGATGATCATATGGAATACATCTTGGTATATCATACCCCTTTTAATATTAGGTTCATTTCATGTAAATTCTAAACTTTTTCCCATGATCAAGAATTATCATAGGTGTAATAAATTCAAGATACATTTAGGGATATATACCTTATCTCTAGAGGCTTACTTACACTATAGGTACACCCACATACCTGGAAGTGTTCCCATGTTGCCCAAATCTGGAAGAAGTCTAAACACCCTCTTTTAGGGTATAATATTTGGTGATAATAGCTACCTCACTAAGACCATAGATAGTTATAAACACTCATGAAAATTAATTTCACCAATTTTTATAGTTGTATCTTGTCTATAGAGGCTTTAAGATGCATTTTTCTCAAAAGTAGCTTAGGCTTCTTGTGTTTTTAATATGCATATGATTGAGTTTTCCTCTTTGACCTTGTATTTATGTTTTAGGATGATAAATAGGATTTTAATAGGCTATGAAAATCCCTTTTTCAATATTTTTAATCTATTCTTTAGTCACTTCTTAGACCAAGAACCTCTACAACCCATCATCATACTATATCTCTTTAACAAACCTCATTGTGACTATCTTTGTCATACTATTCTAGGTGGTGATTAGGTAAATTATGGTGATTAAGATATATTTCACCACCACTTGGTACTTTATAGACCTCTAAATTAACTTGAAACCTCCTCTCATCCCTTTCTCTAGTATACTTTCTTTTTAAGGGCATATTAGGTTTCTTGTAGTCTTTAATTCGTACACAAGCCTATGTAATGTACTCACATGAGTTGGTAGTACTCTTCATGATATTGATAAAGGTTTGATCACGTAAATTCAAATTTTAATATAGGTATGAATTCATAATATTACCCTTGACTTAGATGTATCATGACTTTCTTCTTTAGGTCATATAGATACATCAATGTAATTGACCCTCTAGTATGGTTATAGGTGAGTATTTCAAAGTTTGACCTTGACTATAGCCTTGATTGGAGAACTCTTCTTCATACTCTATCCTCATTCATATCTTCATTTTCCTTATGAATCTTCACTTGACCATGGAACTTTATCATATACTATTTTTCTTCAATCTTATTCATGCTTACAGGTAAGCTTGTCCTAAGAAGGTTGTGGATGACTATTCATGAGGTGTGTGATTGAGTTACCTTGCAATTTTAACCTCATATTTTTATATAACTATTCACAAGATTACATGTAGCTCTAAAAACTAAGTATAAATCTTATTGAGTTTGAAGTTAGAACAATAGTTTCTCATAGTCTTAGGTTGATATAGTATGTGCATTCTTCAAGAGCCTTCTAACCCTATTGTAACTAGTCATTTTACATGAAAAAATGTATACGTTTGATATTTATTCATGGCATACCTTTGGTTAGTTTCATTATAATCTATTTAACGTAATTTTCACCTCTATATTCATTACTATATCTATTAAACATAGATATTTATCTATAATAGTCTCAACTATGATCCAAGTCTGGCTTTCCTATAGATGGGATGCTAGAAGAGGGTCTAGGTTATAGATTATGAACTTATAATTAATTAATTAAATTATTAATGTAAGTTACATAACCTAATTTGAAACTTAAACTCTCTTGAAAGTCTCATTCATATCTCTACCACTCCTTGGGCTTATGACTATGTGTCCTTGAAGAGATGATTATAGGTTATCTTTATCTTAGGATCCTAACCCTAGATCAACAAAATTATCTTATTTGGATGAATCCCAGTGACAAGTATGATTTCTCAAAATCCATTCACTTTTAAAAAGTATTCCTTAATTTATGAAGGTTAAGTCACCTTGCACTTGGTTTATCCCTTCTTTGTACGGTTGTAGGTGACTATATATGGCTCCTTCGTATGAACTTTGTCATATTTATACCTTGATAAGGTCAAAAAATAGCCTTGATGAGCTTGTAATTCATCCATTTAAAATTTAGGATAAAACCTTATTCATTTATATATACATGCTTCTTAGTCCTTTAAAATAGTACTTTCATGAAGCACATCCTTGAGTGAATTTATTATTACTATAGGTGGATGTTTTTCCTGTCTTTAACATTTTTTTAAGGTTTGAAGACCACATTTGCATGACCATGATGATTCTTGGTGTATTTGAATCTTATTTAAAATGGATACATGAGGTTAAAGTGAGTGTAAGTTGTTGATATGCGATTTAATGATGAAAAGAGAATAGAGATGGAGATGAAGCTTGCAAAAGTGATAAAAAGCACTGAAAAGACTATGTGATTGGGATGAAACAAGATAGAGGTGAAAATAAGATAAACCAATGTGCATATAACACATGAAGACTATGATCAATTCATAATCATATGACTCAGCCAACTATACCATTTTAAAGGTTTTAGATAAGTTTATACTACTAAAAATGGAAACTTAGGATTCATAAAAAACCTTAACATATGCTAAACTATGACTAAGAGGTGGTTTGAAGATGATTGATAGTAATTGATGGGAAATAGACATTGATAAATATTTGTGTCACTTTAATTAAGGACATATGATATGAATGAAACCTATGGAAATAAAAATCCATCAAATCTTGATGTTCTTTCTCTCTCATGAACTATACAAACTTCCTTTATATGATTATAGATTGAAAATTTGCATTATATGTCTTCTTGAGATCCATGTACCATCACATGTGTGGAAATAATATTAATAATATCATGGGAAGGTGGATCATGTTCCTAAAAATCTTCATAAACTTGATTTTTCTATCATGATGCCCAGATGGGGAGAAATCTCAAAAAACTAATTGCTTGCTTGGATGAAGAAGGTATAGTAAGTGCCTTAGCTTGTTAAGTATGGTTAATTAATGAGGCATATATAAATTGAGAATAAATTTCATAGCTTGAATATCTCTCATATCCATTCCTCTACCCAAAATTTTAGACCTTAATTTTCTCTCTCATGGCTATACCATCAGCAAACCTTAAGGGCTCTCTTGATGTGTGAAGAAGCTAGATGGATAGAGATAACTAGATTTAAGACTATATGATGTATTTTTCATTGAAATTATTATATAAAACATGACATATCTTCATATTCAATTTCTTGACATCAATTTTATGGAAAAGACCATACAATTTTGTACTCTTGCATGAAAATATATGGAAAAAGTCTTTCTCTTACCTTTTCTTCATAGTTAAAGTTTAGAACTACTAATTTAGGGAATAAAAAGGATGAGTAAGAGTCATTAAGGATATTATAAAAATAAATAAGTATTTTACATCTTTATGGGGCCAAATTTGGCACATGGGAACTAATGGAGGCCTTTTCTACCTTAGACTTTCATGAAAGAGATATTTTCAAAGTATAACATAATGTGACAAAAGTAAAGTCAAGAATATGAATGTGTTTAAAGGCATTATAATGGATTTTATGTATTTTTTACTCCAAATTAATCATTTAAAGATGAAAAAATCTCTCTTTTAGGTAAAATACACAGTTTTATGAAGGAAATTTACCACTAAGTATCATGAATAATACCTTTTAGCCTTCTTAAAAGGCTTAAATGAGACTTTATGTATTTTTATCACACTTAGAATTTCATATAGATATTCATACTTGAAAATATGAAGAAAATCATAGAATCTCATGATGAGCATCAGCTATAATTCCTTGTTAGAGGCCTCCAAACATTATTAAACATCATAATGACACTTGACACCAACTAAAATGAGACATGAAAATGACAAGAATGAGACCTACTCCCTTCATATTACAATCAAAGACATAATGATGATCACATACATCATCTAAAGGCCAAGGACAAGTAGGATATGAAAATGTTTTAGTGGTAGGGGTTGTCATTTGTCCTTGACAAGCCAAATTGCCAATAATAAAGGAAGTTGAAACCATAATCACTTTTATATAATTGATGCCAATGGTGTTAATTGTCACTAGAATTGAACATACATAAATTGTAACATAAATACTAAACCCCATAATGGTTTCTATAGAAGTAATGCTAAAGCCATTGAGTGTCACTAGAATTAAATGTATATTAGCCATATTATAACAAATCACACCACTATAGATGAATTTATATTCTATTTTCATGATCAAATGATAATGAATAATATTCATTATCCCATCATGACTGTAGTGACAATAGATTTGATGTGAAATAACAACTATTTTCCATTGATTCTATAAACTATATTGTAGTGAATATGAACATGAACCAATAGAATACCTTTTGACTTTGAATAATGTATGTGTGCAATGACCAATATCATACCCCTTGAATTTATGCCAAATGATATAAAATGAAATAAATCTACATGCCTAATTATAATTGTATGTGAAAATGTGTAGACACTATTTTATGGATTATATATCACCACAGTATTATAAACTTTCCAAACTTGAACCATGGTTGTTCCTCTCATTTATGGACATTTCCTAATTTTCAAAGTATTTCATCCTTTTACAGTAGGTATTCCATACAAGATACCTACATTAGGTTCAGACAATAGTGTTGATGCAATATTCTAGGGCTGATGTTAGTGTTCACAGTTCTAGAGGCACTTAATTCAAAATCTAATGACTGATCTATAATCATCTTCTAGTCTTCTTTCTTATTGTTCCAAATTTAAAACTACATTAGTATAAAAAACTCTAAGTACATTAATTATTTGTCATTTACATATCTAGCATATTTGTACTTATTATTTTTAACTTTTCTTAGTTTAATAAATTTAATAAATGTTTATTTGAGTTTAACATCTAATTGGCCTACTTTATAGACAATTTATTATCTATGTGATTAAGGGTATCTCTACCAGTTAATCCTACATTCCCCATAATCTATCAATTTAGGGTTCAAAATTTAGTGAACCTAAGCTTTGAACATCAATCTTACCTAAGCATACCATTTAGGACATTTATTTCCTACTTTGTGTTCTTTATCTCTTTCATCATGGATGATATCAATTGATTTTATGACTATGATTATGAAACTCTCCAAATTTCTATTAAGGGGTGAAAATTGATTCCTCTTGTATTCTTCCAAGTGCTAAAGCCTCAAATATCAAATCTTTGAATGGTGGTAGCTACCATCCCTCTAATCAGGTTCCTACTTTCACCATTTTAAGAGATGATTTGATCCATCTTAAGGAAAATAAAGAGACCTTACCCATATTTCCTACACCAGCTTTATATGATTTTAGCCTTCAATATTCAATAAAATATGTGTATAAAATCCACGGATTGGGTACACATGAGCAAGGTATAACCAACCTTGTATCTCTTAAAAATAAATAAAATCAACAAGGCTTAGTATTTTAAAAAAATACATGAGTCACCAATAAGTAAAGTCATTTAATCAAGCCCTTCATGCATATCCTATAATAAAAATTATTGCATATGACCAAAATGTTCCTTCATACAATTGTCAAAAGTTCTAAAAAATGCATAAGGAATTTATGATTGATTTACAAATTCATTATAAAGGGAATGAATTAAATTCTTACAATGGTCCAAAATATTCAAATGATATGCCAAAAGTACCAAAATTCAAATATCCAATACCACTATCAACATATCCTAAATTTAATGATCATGAACTTGCACTTGTTATCTATAAAGATAATGACACTCATATACCTTGATTCAAAGAAGGTGGTGGGTTGGAACTAATGATAACACCTATGGAAAACATAAATTTTCCAATGGATTATCTTATTTCTATGATCATCACTATTAGGGATCTTCAAAAATAGGTTTATATAATTCTAATGCAAATGGATTTCCATAATATTAATGCAAATGTGACTTTAATTAATAATCAACCTCTTGCACAATGTTTACTTCAATATCCTTGTCCAAAATATTTTGAACTACCATATTTACCTCTCGTTTTGATAAATAATCACCCATTCAATCACATTATTAACTATGTACATTCTTTTGGTCAAAGGACAAAAGATGAAAAACTATTGTTAAATGTATGCCATATGAACATTTATGATGAGGCAAAAAATTGGTTCTATAGCCTACCAAAAGGTTCCTTAATAAATTTTTCAAAATTAAAAAAAAGTTTTATTCATGGATTTAAATATCCATAAGGTTCCAAAAATTAAACTAGAACATTTTCATAATTTTAAAAAACATGAAGATGAATCCCTTCAACATTATACTATTTGTTTCAAAAATAAATCAGATGAACTAGCATTTAGATCCTTAGATTTGTAATTGTAATTTATTTTCAGTAGAGGAATTTTTTCTCCATTAAGAGAAAAAAAATTACATAAAAAAAATATGAGTCATTCACAAATATATATGTGGATGTGTAGAGATATGCTTCATTCATCCTTACTCATCCAAAGGAGCTTAAAGTATCCCCTTTTAAGTATCAAAGTTTTATTCCTCACACAAAGGAGGGAGATAATTTAGAAAAGGAACATTATGAACAAAAATATGGTATTACTAATATTTATAATACTAGTTTATAAATGTTACTTAACATGGGGCCAATCCATGGTCCATTTCCTATGCAAGAATCCTAAAATGAACAAATCAAATAGCATTCCAAAAAACAAGATTTGAAAATCACATTATTCATGGGTGATTTTTATTTTTGGCATAACCATATTGATCCCACACAAATAAAAACTACTTTTTATATAAAGCATTTTCAGTAGCTTGGTTCTGGTCTACAAGACTTTCAAAGAATAGTCAGTTGGAAAGACTCCTTGGGTAACATATAAACTACTTGTGGTCTTAAAGTAATTCAAATATGGGTTTATATTATGCCTACCACACATACATATACACTTACACTAGGAACTCTTTGGCTATACCAAATATAATAAAAAATTGATCCAAATCACCAAGTTATTTCCTTTCCTCATAAAGGAAAATTAATTAATTTTCTAAATGATAGAATTACTACTTCTATTACACATGTAAAACGTGATGAGTAACATGCTATGTACCTTTTCAACTTATCAAATCAGATGAAAAAAATGTAAAAGATCCAACTTAAGGTGGTTAGAGACAAAATAAGAAGATGCCTATGACTATCCCTTGGATGAGATCATAGAGTAATGTCTTTAAATATTTCAAAATTACCAAAAAATATAAAACATTCAAAATATACAAACAACATTTTTGGAACTTACATGTTCTATTTGATCCTTAGCATCTATGTGTTAGTTCCATGTTGATGGATGGAACATTAGTTACTATACATGCACATGTGTGTTACACTTCTATTTGAGTGTGGTATATGCATACAAAAATACATGACATATTCATTTTCATATGTTGGGCCTTTATTTTACTCATATGATATGGACATTGGGAGCATCCACCTCTATTGTTATGATATTTCTAGATTAAATCATTATATGGTCACTTTACATTATCATGTTTTGAGCTTATATGTAATTAGACATGCCTTTATCCATGATTATATATTTCATAGGTTACTTTATATGTCATGCACTTGACATTTTTTTTCTAACACATTTGGTCAAAGGGATAATATGGCATGTTTATGCTAGTTACTTATGCTTTCCAATATACACTTCTTTGAGTGGCTTACCTTACTATTATCTTTCCTATTTGATCATTTGAATATGCTCCTTTATTTATGGCCCCCATGCCTCTGTGTGATTTATTTGACATTTGAATATGTCATTTATTTTTATATGGACATTCAAATATATCATTCTTGATTTTATGGACATTTGACTAAGTCATGTCCCTTTGATTGTGTAGCATTTGAACATTCCCCTTGTTTGTAGTCTCCTTGGACCATTGAATTTTTGGATTTATTTTGAGTAATTTTTTATGTGTGTGATTTTTTTCAAGTTTGTGATATTACTATCGATATTTTTCCATGATCCTTATCATGAATCTTAGGCCTTCATGTGATCACATTGATTCTATACACTTCAATGCTACATCTAAATAGACATGTCCTTCTATATGTTACATGGTTACATTCATATATTATATAGTTGTCTTATATTTTTGAGGTGAGGTAAATAATGGTTTATATTATTGCCTAACCTCAAAGGTGGGGGCATATCAGTGGGGGAATGTCATAGAGGTATGTTTTTCACATTTAGCACAATTTTTAGATTTAGTGGGGGCATGCTTTAAACTAATGTTCTTCACACTTATTCAATATTTGGTTTTTATACCAATTTTAAGATAAAGTGGGGGAATGTCATATAGGCATAGATTGCACACATTCATATTTTTTAGATTCAGTGGGGCATGCTTTAAAAGCATGTTCTCCACACTTATTCAGTATTTGGCATACCCAAATTATAGTGGGGACATGTTTTGAAAACATGTCCTCCATATTGGTACTCATTTTAGTTTTTATATTTATCCATATATAGTGAGGGCATAATTTAGAAGCATGTTCTACACACTTAATAGTTTCTAAATTTGCCAAAACACATAGTTATATAATTCAAATGCATAATTGTGTTAGAATTCTATAAATTGGTACCATTATTCTACATAATTTTAGCATGAGAGATATCTAAGATACATATGATATGAAAGATGCACCTAATATTTCAAAATAAAAAATAGTTTTATATTTTGAAAAACTCTCATGTACTATCATCACCCACCAAGATGTAATTTTATGCATTTATACCAAGAATACACTTTTATAGATTGTATTAAGGTAATTTACTATAGTTTTTGGTTCACTTTTGGTATGGTAAAGGTGATTAAATCTCTCAATCTTTCCAAGTTTTTAGGTTGGAATTAATTATATCATCTATCATTACCAATTTGATAGTATGAGTTGAATTTTTTCACTTATGCTCACTAAGTTATAAGTATCATTGGGTTACAAAATTGAGCTAAACTCAACTACTAGGTGGAAACTCACCTTTTCTCCAAGGTTGGGGGCATGTGCCTTCCAATATATATTTATATCTATCATTGTACATATATGTACTTTCTAATTTTACACATATTTTTCCTAATCTAAGTTTCAAATCCATACAATGAGACATATTTCAAATCAAATTGCCAATAGGCAAGGTGGTTACATTGATACATAGGTGTAATCCTAAACCTTTATATTTCAATTTAAATATTTTCAAATACTTTTGATTACAAATTATATGCATTTATTATGTAATATAGCATGTTCTTGGTCATTATTCAGTCACCATTAAAACACTCAAGTTAAACTCAAACAAATTTAAGGTGTGTTATACACACCTAGGTATGCATTCCTTTCCTTTAAAATATAAATTTTGTTACTGGATTAAGGGGGGGGCATTTAAACATTATTTTATGGATTATATAACACCTCAGTCTTGTACACTTAGAAAAATTAGACCTTGGTTCTTCTTATTAGTTCTAAAACTTTCCTACTTTTTGGTCTCATATCTACTCTATATTATGTCCCTTGTCATAACTCTTAGTCCAACCAGTATTATGTTGATGACCCAGACCTTCTATCTTGCCCAAAATTATTAAAACCTACCTATCTTCCACCTCTACATGTTCTGAGTTTGTACTTACTTTACTGCTCCCTAGAAATTATATACAATAATTATAAACTTTATCAGTTATTGATGCTTTCTCTCTTTAAAAAACCCATAGAATCTTAATTTATTTGAGTGCATACCTTAAAGGGTGTAAAAGTAAATGGGTTGGTGGAACTTTATTGCTTCATAATATTTTTGGCCCTTATACCACCACCTAAAATCAATAGAAGTCACTCCCATATATTTTTCTAAGCATTTGAAACCCTGCTTATATAGCTCCCTAAGTAACTCACTACTTAAAATAGCCCCTACTTAAGAAATTTTTTTACCACTTTTCTTACTATGTCAACTGGGTCAAAATTGTTCTAGGTTTAACACATGTTATAGAACTTTGTCATCCTGAGCCAACATAGTTTGAGACTTAACAAATTTATTTCCTACCTAACAAGGTTGATTAGGTTGACTGTGTCAGCTAAATTCCTAAGAGTTTTTAGGGTCAATCCATGGATATATATGCCCCATTTCATTTCATTTCTAATAAAATATCATTCAATTATACATCATTAATACTCACAAATTTGATTATATAATCAATAAGAGGTTTCATTACTTAGGTTTTTACCTTGGATAATTAACACCTATCTTGTGGATGTTTTGGATGCATATGATAGGTCTTATAAACTAGAGTTGATATATCTTTGTGACCCTTACAATCCCATAACAACCTATTGTAAAGCACCATTGGCCAAGGGAGATATTGAGGCACAATGGATTCACTTCAACAAGGTAAGTATATTCCTAGCCCTTCATATTTTGATAAGCACATGTTTTAGAGTTAATATATATTAAATTTTATCTCTCCTTGATTAGATAATTTCTAAGTTATATTAGATAAATTTGTCTTTGCATGTTTATTATCTTCCCCATTTTTGCCACAAACTTTGGTGAGCACTAGATTAGATTGAATATATATTTATTAGATTAGCTTGAATAATTGTTTAGTAGATTATCTTGCTTATTATTATTTACAATCATAAACCTAGCTAGGGTTATCAAAAAATAGTATTTGACTAGAGGCCTTATAAACCTCTTCTTTACCAAAGTGTGATAAGTGACCCCTTAGTGTAAGTTTAGTGGATCTATTATTAGTCATGAACCTAATTTAAATGTATTCCCATGCATACTTTTTAGTTTATTATGTTCTTAGAGATTAAATATTATTGAGTAGGACAAGTTATAGATCTATCTTATTTCACTTATAAACATTCTATTGAACCCAACATGAATGTAGCCCTTGCATATTTCTAATTTTTCTCTAAGGACAACTGGATCAACCCTATCAACCTAGTTTAACAATTTGTGCATAGGTTTTTATACTTAGTCAATCTTTACATATTATTTCATCTATGCATGTAGGTTTTTATAGATTTGTCAACCAAGTTGATCTAGTTAGGACATCATTTTATAGGATTTCCCATTGAGGCAAGCTAATCAATTTTGTTCAACTTTGTACTAGGCAAGATAAATTCTTTTGGACTATCTTTGAATAGATTGAGTTGTTCATCTTGACTCTTTTATGTTCTATTTATAAACTAAGTTGACTATCTCAACTTTATTGTATTTATTTGTATCCTAGTTGAAGCAAATATAATTAAACTACATTGATAATAATTAAACTCATTTTAATTTTCAGATTGGATGCTTATTTATTTACTTTCCAAAACTACAAATTAGCTTTTGAAACTTTTGATTTTTTTTATTATTTTTCAATTTGTTTGGTTTTATTTAGAAACCATGTACCAATAGTTTTCAAACTAATTAGCTACTATCATGAAGGGATAATTGATACTTCATTTATAGTCCTTATCTATTATTTGCAAATATCATGGTGTGAGGTACTTTCCCCAATATTCATAGCCATAATACAGAGCTAACATGGTTTTTAGTTTCCACCTACCTCATGGTATTTTATAAATGCCTAGGATTTCCCTCTTTATTAAACCTTAGGAATGTATCCATCCATTTTTGTGTGTGTTGTATCCGTTATTAGTTAGTGATGATAAGTTACTTCTATATTACCCCTGAAACTAGGTTTAGTGGGCTATGGGAATGGAAATTTCTTCATAGTCAATACTCTAAAATATTGGGCCAACACTATCCAATAAATAAGCAAGTATATTTGGAATCCTACACTTACAATAAAAACCTTTAATATGACTTCTTGATCTTCTTTTCAAGTAATTGGTTAGATTCTAAAGATGTGTGTATGATGCATGTGTATATATATGAAGGTTAATATATTATAAAACTTGTAATTCACCCATGCCTATGGATGATGTAATATATGTAACTAGATGTGTTGATATAGGAATAAAATAAATTATACAAAATTGAACACCCAAAGTGGAAATATTAACTTGAAATGGATCCAATTTTTCTCTCGATGTAGAATCTTAAGTCAATTTATTTTGTTCATATCTTGTAATGTAGTGTTGTATCCATTTTATGTGGATTATAATTAATATATTCCATGAATAATTTGTCTTTATTTGAGTTGAACTAATATGTATTAGCTTTTTTAGCCTCAACATTCATGATAAGTCCATCAATAGGGGGTGTAGTATTATTTTATAAAAAATGGAGATTAATAAAGTATTAATATATTTAATAAAAATAGTTGAGTAAATCATAACTTATAAAATATGAAATAAATACATGTGACTAGTTTTCAACTTATTATTTATAGAAATGTGTTCAAAGGTGAAGTACTAAAGACAAATAACTTAGCTAGAACATGAATTTAATGGACTACAATAGAGACTATAATTTATTGTGGGACTATGTGAGGTCATTGTGAATTAAAAACATGGCTCTATTTGATTTTAGGATAAGGTCATACTATTGAGACAAGGTGAGTCTACATTATTTTCTATAGGGTGCACCGATGTTTGTTAAGGTTTTTTTCTTTGTGAAAATTTTGATGTGTGCACCTTCACATATAGATATTATGTATATATTTGGGGTCACTAAATTTGATATGGGGGGAATTATGTGCCTTTTATTCACACTAACCTTAGATCAAATATCAGTAGGTAAAAATTTAGTGTTATGCTCTTAACCTATGTGAATCTATAGATATGTGTGGTTTAATTTTGGCTTACATACCTTTCATATTACTTACAACATTTATTTAAAATTCTTAGTTTGGATGGCCTATGGAATAATAATGGCTAATTAGAGTATATATAGGAGGTAATGATTAGCATTTTATCATCATATTATTAATTATACTCTTATTACATTATTTTAGAGGTTAACCCCTTGAAGCAACTCAATCATATTTATTAAGTATTCTTCTATTTTGTCAATTATTGTTATGGATTTGATTATTTTACTCTTAATTTTGTTATATATTTACTTATTACAAAAAATCAAAGTAATTTCATTAGAAGTGGTATCAGATAATCAATTTGGGATGTTTTATGTAGTATTGTTTTCTTCAAATTTGGTGTTGTGGCAATATGAAGATCTGTAGGATCAAAAATATTGCTTGAAGTGTTTTTATTAAAAAAATAGTCTAGATTTTTTTGCATCCTTGTGAAAATTTGTAGTCATTGGATTCATCTCAATAATATTATCACAATGGTATAATATATTGGTACACTTTTTTATGCCCAAAACCATCCATCCTAGGGTTTCTACATGGTTGGTCCTAAGACTCACAGATGCAGGAAAGGTCAAGATACTCAAAATAGTTTTTATAAGTAAGACATGGAGTATATAACTTTAGATCCATCATTTTATTATGTAGTTAAATAAATTTAGTTAGACATACAAATCATGGTGAGAGAGCATGGTATTGATGTAGTATATGTGGATATAGATTCTATGAAGGATTATTTATCAATTATGAGTGCTCAATTGACAACCATTATAACTTGGATTTCAAAAAATAATCTTCCACCACTTCAATTGATTTTTTCCACTTTAAAAAATCATAAATATAGTACTAATTTGAATCATATGCTTCCAAAATTGGAAATACACAAGTTTTATGGTAAGGATCCACTCACTTGGATTAATCAAATAGAAAAAAATATTTGATCTACATCAAACCCCATATGTGCAAAAGGATATCACAACATATATCTATATATAACCTAAGAATTTAATTTGATATATGTGGTTTTATGATCAAAATATATATAAAGGTACTCATGTTACATGGTTAGTGTTTACTAGGGAGCTATAGATGCACTATCACAATAACATCTCAAAAAACTAATTCAGTAAGTTAGAAAATTTAAGATAAATGGGTATTATTAAGGATTATATTTAAAAATCACATAACCTATAATTATGCATGAATGAAATTAATGAGAAAATGACTGACTTATTATTGGGGGGCTCAAATATATCATCCAACTTGAGGCTCATACATTTAATCTAGTGACCATTTTTTAAGCCATACCATTCACATGTTAGGTAGAGGAAAAATATTTGGTCAAAATAAGGTCTTTCACTCATGACCTTGAAACCAATTTCATATAACCATCATTTACACAATGTACAAGATCTATCCCTCAATACATTGAAGAGAATCATGTGAAAGGGTTATGTTTTGTCTATGACATAAAGTGGATCAAAGGACATAAATGTGTCAAAAATAAGTTGTTTTAAATTATAGGAGTAAATTAATATGAAGATAATGATGAAGTCTCATGTGAGGGTATTGATTTGAAACTCAACCATTGCATTAGTTTTCTTCTTGAGAGAGGTTTTTTATTCATTGGTTGCAGTCATGAGATGAAGGGGAATGTATCTTACAATCCTCTATGGGGTCACATCATCCCTTATTAAGACCTATTTTTGGAGATTTAGAAATGAATAATTAGGCCAAGATGGGTATTGAAAGGGTCCAATGAGTGTTTTATGTTATAAATGCATTCAGGAGGGTCTCCAAATGCATATGAAGATATAAAGGTCACCATGTCTCATCTTTCAGCTTATTCAATTAATTTAAAAAAATAAAATCCCTCCTTAATGACTTAAAAGGACACATAACACCAAAAACAACCCATTAACTCCACTAATCCATAAAAAATGAGGTAAATTTCATTAAATGACTTATTCTTTCCTTCTTTGTATTGAACATCCTTTATTCCCCTTCGAACCTAGCAAAAATGATTTTAGTAATCTAAAACCATACCATTTCAAGCTTAAGCATGTAGGTTTCATGGTTTTAAAACATATTTTTAGGGGTCAAGTGTCAAATAGGTCCATCCAAGGATAAAATATCAAGGATTATAGCCAAGAAATAGAAAGAACCTTCAAAATTGGATATTTTTGATGAGAAAAGGCAAGATCTTGAGGGTTTTCTTCATGTGTATAGAACTATATAGACAAGTACAGGTTATGGAAGATCCATGGAGGGTTAATAAAATAATTATAAAGAAATTTTAGGTTTTAGGCAAAGGTTTCATGCTCAAAAAAGTCCAAACAAGGAAAAAATTGATTCAAATCACCTTTCAAGACCTAGACAAGCTATTTTATAGGACATGGTAGAATGGTTGAGGAGATGCATGGAATAATATGACCATTGAAGAATTATAATATGGTCCCTAAGATCATGTTTAAGGTGTTATAAGAAATAAATAATCATTTATATTTATGAATAATCATTTATGAGCAGAAAAATCCTTTAAGATTCATCATTTAAAGCAAAGTATTAGTTGAAATCATATTTCTAATTTTGCATGGTTCTAAGTGGTTATTTAGGGATGTGATTAGGCATATTGGGAACCATTTAGGTTATTTAATCCAAAAAATAGGCCCTAAATCATGTAAAACAGTCCAAAACTCCATGATGTTCCTAAAACCCTTAAAATATTAAGAGTTTGCATATCAAATTTTGGTTGTTTTAATCTTATTCTGATGAATTAAATGGAAAATATAAGTTTAAAGATGGTTTATAAGCCTTATAAAAACCATGCAAGGATTTTTATATAACCAAGTTATATGGTTTTATGTGAATTCAATAAAATAATGGTGTAAAATTGTAGAGTTTGGTAAAGAATCATATTTTCATAAATTCCAAGGAGTTCTTCCATGAAGAAATGGGTTTCCTCTCCATTGAATATCCTCTCTCACTTTTCAAGATCATATAACATGTGATTAAATTTAATTAATTCTAAAGTTTTTAAGGGTTTGTGATAGTTCTAACCTTGAATTTTAACATACAAGCTCGCACTCATAAGAGCAGGGGTTTTCAATTCATCTTGAAATGTTTTTCACCTACAAATGAATCTAATTTGAGTCTAATTATTCTCTTATATCCCCTCAAATTATTCATGTAAGAGGAAGTACATAATATATAGGAGACTCAGTCTATATGGTTTTCAAAGAGGTTTGAAGTTATGACCATACTTATATGGTCTTGTAAGGAAAAGTTGATAGTTTAAAACAAGTATGGAGAAGTTTCCTCAAAGATACTTTTTCAAATCTAGTTTAAACCCCTCTTCCATCCCCTTCATATTGTATAGGTAGGGGTTTTTTTTATCATGAATATTGATTCTAAAATAAAGGTATGGTTTCCAATCAAGTGAGATAAGGGTCTTAAAAATGCATTATGACCCTCAATTTTTTTAATCATAATGGAGGCATGTTATTATAAATTATTAGTCTGTAGGGTTATGGAAATCTTGAATCTTGGATGCCACTATACAGGGTTGAGGTAAAAATGAAAATTTATTAAAATATTGTGTTGTTATCATTGAATGGGGACTCTAAGAAACCCCAATATCTCTCTCTTATGCTTAGGGTCATCTGATAAGCACATTACAAGATAATTGGAAAAAATGAAGGGTTTTGAGGATGATCCAAGCTTGGAGAGTCTTTATATAGGTCTGCAAGTCAAAACATAGTTTTGGCTCCCATATAGGATGAACTCAAGATAGGGTTTCCATTTTTATTTATTTCAAATCAAGTACAAACCTACAATATAAATCCAAGGTTATATGGTACTGATGAGATTGCTAATAAAGTGTATATCTCTTCTACTAGATAACATTATTTGTAAACATCATGAAAAAGGCTAGAAAATACCAAGATGAGAAGATAGTGTATATATATGTAGCATCAAGGTGAAATTATAAAGAGTCATAGGCATCCCTCTCTAAGGACATAATATCAAGTGAAGAGTTTAGGGTTTGTCTCTCCTTGACTTAGACTCTAGCCTAGAATAGGATTTTTAAGTCTTCAAATATATTTTGAAACTCCAAACATGATCTAAGATGTTTCTAAGCATAATAATGGGTATTAAATATTTTATTGTTTTCATGAAACCTATAGTCCTATGTGAGGGATAAAGGCAAGAGTTGAAATGTGATCAAGTATTCACACCTTCAGGAGGATTGTATCATGGTCAAACTTAGCAGCATTTAAAGTTTTTTTCAAAGATTAAGGTCACTTAGGGAGTTCAAGAATTTATTTTCAATTTGACAAAAGATTCAAGAGTGTTATTCTTGTCTAATGTAATTAGCATTTTTTAAAGTTGTTTAATAGTGTTTAAGTATTTTGGCATTTTTCAAGGTACCTATGGTAGATTATAAGAGTTCACATGTAGGGTGCTCAACTTAGAATCAAGCTTGGAGAATCCATAACATGCCTGTAAGAAGACTAGGGACTTGTATAGAGATGTTTTGCACTAAGATGGAGGACCAATGAATAATGAGATTCTAGTATACCCCATATAAATTATTAAGGCAAGGTTCATGTCAAAGGATGTGAATTATGAAGTCATTGTATGCTTAAAGAACATGGGTAGACTCTAAGATATTAAAAATAATCCCCCATAATTCTAGAGAATTTACTTAATTAAAACATGGTTTAGAAGATGGAAAAAGGGTTGTACATGATTTAAGTCTCCTTGATGAGGTTTTAGTCGTGTTTCAAACCATTGTTAATGAAAGTTAAATTTTTTATGAAACTTTACTATTTGAAGGTTGTAAATCCTACATGAAGATGATATGGGGGTTAGAAATATGATGGGACAATGTAAAATATGGTATTACTAGGAAGAACACAAAATTTACAAGAATTTATTAAATCTACAGGTCGTCTTAAGCATAAGTATATTAAAACAACCAAAATTAGGCTTGAATCTATCATTTAGGGATTTTAAAAATGTCAAGCATGGTTTTAGTAATAAATATAACCCTATACAATACCATAAACCACTACTAAAACCCCTAAATGGTAACAAAAGGTAATTCATTAGAAAATCATTATTCTCAGCTTGTGCAAGATTGTACCCCTGCCTAGGGTTTCTCAAGACCTAGAAAGCTTGTATTTTATGATTTATCCATAAAAATTTGATGAGAGTTGGAGGGCAAATGGGGGAAACTATATATTATATGTGTGAAAAGGATGTAAGTTTTTTTGTGTGAATACAATGGGATTTATCCAATTTCCATGCCTATAGGTTAGAAAACACATGATCTAAGACTATCAACTATGGGGTTTGAACCATTTAAAGGTTAGAATATGCATGTATGATGGAACCTCAAATTAAAAAAATAAATATTGATTAAATAATACTCACCTAATCTTGTCCACTACTTGAGAAACCCAAATACAAGAGTCTCTTAGGCTCTTTTAAAGCATGCATAGGTTTTCAAGACTTTGTATATAGGTCTACAATAGGTTTAAAATTTCATGTCTTATTTTGGCATGTTATATAGAGTTTTAGACCTCTTATAGGGATTATAAATATGATCTAGTGCCTCCAAAGCTAAAATGAGTTTCAAAATCCCTTGTCCAAGATGTTTTGGTGTGACAAAGTAAAGATTTTGAGATCAAACATGAACTTTTAGACTTGTAGTAGGTTAAAACAAATGAAACAAATGTTAAAGATACCCAAGTGGATTGAAAGATTCCCTAAACATTATCAAGAATGACCCTAGTTCACATACTATTTTACTAGTAAGGATAATAAGATTCCTAAAGGTTACAAGACCTTGTTAGAGAAAGAAGGTTATTTAGATGGATATCCAAGATAAGACTCTCCAGACCATTATGAGCATATGATAAGTTTACTAACAAGATAAAAACCATAAAAGTATAGATTTATAGATTTGTAATATGTTTCCAAGACATTGTAAGGAATCTCAAGCACTAGATATAGATTGGGAGGTCTATAAAGGTCATTCAAGATGAAATTCAAGGTTTCAATGATTTTAAATACCTTCATCAATGTCCATAAGTTTAATTACATGATAATATATGATTCTATAATCTTCATGAGCTTTGAAGAATAATATCCTAAAGAGGACAAGAGGTCAATTTCCCATGCCAAGTGTGACTAGGCTTGAATACTATGATACCTAAGTTCTTGTCCTACAAGCTCTTGACAAGGCTTTATGGTGATCAAGGATTCAATTTCAAGTTAGTGGGTGGTCTAAAATATTCATTATTTTTTAAG
The DNA here is from genome assembly GCA_037957365.1 of Torreya grandis. NCBI lineage: Eukaryota > Viridiplantae > Streptophyta > Pinopsida > Cupressales > Taxaceae > Torreya > Torreya grandis. The sequence continues at coordinate 1,025,431 of JARHVA010003865.1, forward strand.
AGTAATGGTTAGAGAAAGGAAAGAAGTTTTAGACACACAAGAAAGAGGTATAACCAAATTCAAAACTCAAAGCATGATATCATAAAGAAATATGAATAAATGAAGGAGAAGAATAAGTTATAGCCTATACTTACGGGTTTCTTAAGATTGAGAAGATACTTAAAGAAATAAAGAAACCATGAGGATTCAAGTTACTCAAGAAACATGCCAAAAACAAGATGGATAATTTAGACCTCTCAAAGAAGCATCAAATTTTACCCTTATGAAGTCCATTTAGAGAAATATAGAATGATTTTTAGCTTGATTATGATAAGGAGAGTGGTCAATCATGACCACGGTGTAGGATCAAGTCCATTGAAGACCAAAATAGGAGATAAATACATTAAGGAGGTGATCCATTAACTTGTAACTGCTCACTTAATGTTCCTTCAAGATGGTCAACCATGGTTTAGGCCTAGAAATGGCATTGAAGGTCTCCTCAAAGGTGTAGCTCTATTGAGGTTAATTAGTGGTCAACCAAGTCAACATATAGTTGATTTTGCATGTATAAGGAGAGAGAAATAGGATGAGTTAGAGATGGAGGAGGAGATAAAAGAGTTAATGCACATTTATTATTCATCAAACCACTCCAAAAGGAAAAATTTAAAAACTCTGAGTATTAATCTACTAGTTTAATTACCTTTCATGGGAGGGATATATATTCAAAGGTAAAGCTTTTTGAAAAGATTTAGATTAAACTTGCTAAGAGAATAATAGATATATCATTTTTAAAATGTTGTAAGGATCATAAGGTTTATCCATATTGGATTTGTATTAAACACACCTTAAGAAAATATAGAAATAAGTATATTTTTGATAGAGCGAGTCTTTCTTTGCTTATATTTGTGATCGGTAGTACAAGGTATGAAATGAACAACCTATTTGATAGGTTGTATAAAATTTATTTAGAACTTGCCAATGTTCTACAAAAAATATTATGGAGTCAGTTAGATGGTGTTTAACATTTAACAGAATTGAGTGCTCTCCTTAAGGCTGAAACAAGGCAAAAGAAGATGTTTTCAATGTTGGTAAGAAACAATCAGGGCATTCAGGTAAGAAATAGTCTATCAGGTTAGTCTTTCCTAGTTAATAATTTTAACCCCTATTCAATTCATTACTATTTTTCTTCATTTTCTTTAGTGCAAAACTCTATAGTTCTCACATATGTTTTTATTTCCTAATGAAGGATCACAATATTTGATCTAAAATTCATTGATGTCAAAAATTAAACACAGTTTCTTTGAAAAGAAATTTGTTAATACTTTAGGAATATGGAAACATTATATCTTTGAAAATTTAGCAAGGTCAAAGACTTCCACTCCACTCCTAAAATGCACTCTATAGGTTTTATTCATTTCAAAAAGTATGATGGTGTTGGAAAAGGATAATCTTCTAACTTTTTAGTTATTTTATATCATGACTAGGAATTTAAAAATTGTTGCAAATACATTTAGGAAACATAGTAGAGTTCTTTTCTACATTTTTCTTATAATAAGGGATGAGAAGGCCTATTATTATATACTTATTTTGGGTATGACCAAACTTTGCCCACATGTAATGTTGGATTTTCAAGCCTTTTAATCAATAAAAGATTGAAATTTACCTTCCTTATGTTGATATACTTGTGTGATTCTCATGCTTAGTTAATCTACATTTATGATATAAGTTGTTATTCCTCTTGTATGTCCTTTATTTTTAGCCTGTTATTAGTAGGTTGAGTTTAATACAAGTTGTATGTTGTGTTGACATTATCTAAGCTAGTGAGTTTTTGTAGAAACTAGTTGATTATGTCTAATTTAAGGCCTTTCAGTTATCTCTCAATGTCCTATGCATAGAATCACAACCTTCATATGAAATATTGATGTATAAACAACCCATTTGTAAGAGAGTGTAAGAAAATTTTACTCAACATTGAGTCATTTATAACTCACCCTATTTATAACTCACCTAAATCTTAATAAGATAGTAAAGGGAACAAATAATCATTGGTGAATAACCTTTATTAAGATTTAGGTTTAGTTTATGTCCTCTATATCCCTTTTCCTCGCAGATTGTAGTAGTTTAGTGTTAGTTTTAGGAGATTCACCAAGGGAGCCAACCCTCTCTATAGGTTCACTCCAATCATAGGTCAGCATAGTATTAGATTGATCCCATTATATTAATTAGGTGAGGAGGCTTGAAACACCTCCTCAAATGGTGCAACCTAAGTTGATAATAGTTTTTGGCATACCTGGTAGGAATATACACTCATCTACTAGAGAATTTTTGGTGTGATCTTAAGTGAATCTTTCCATTTAGGGTAGTTATTCAACAACATGGAAACTCTGAGTATTAATCTACTAGTTTAATTAGTTTGAGTGCTTAAAATATGTCTTTTTAGCCCCTGCCCATTTCATGAAAATGATGTTGTTATGCCTACCTGCTTACCATGTTAGGCTAAAAATGCTCTTGTTTTCACCCAAAATAGTCCTAAAATAGTAAAATACTAGCTTCTTCATGGTTTTTTCCTCCCTTCCACCCTATTTCAATCCTTTTGGTAGCCTATTCATGCTTATAACTAGCCTTGAGAAGACTACCTTTACTCCCAATCAACATTATTACCCTCCTAGTTAGCCTCAAAACATGGCCAATTTTTATCATAAGAGATATCATGTTAGAATTCAATCAAAAAATGAGGGAGATTGAAAGAGAGTATGAGTATAGTAAAAATAAGAAGATATTGCTTATTAAGCTTATTTCCATTAGCAAGAAGTGAATGAGAAGAATGTTGACCAAATTTGACTATTGGGTCAAATTGGGGCACCCCTAGGTAAAAAATTAAGTTTTAGGTGTTTAAGAGACTAATATAAACGTCACAAGGTTTTATATGTTAATTAATATTGTACTACCCATAGTCATTAGTTATTTTAATCCCTTTGGTCATTTTGAGTCATTTTAGGGGTCAAAAAGGTGTATTTAATGAGTTGTATGGATTTATTTCAAAGCATGAAGGTTAAAAAGCATTATTTCATGTCCCATGTGTCCCTAAAAGTCTTAGTTAATTGACATAACTGAAATATGGTATATTATGTAGAAGAAAAGGTAGTTTTCTTGAAGGAAAATAAGAGTTTGGCACTTGTATGACCTCCTTGGGAAGTGTGTCATATGGAAAATGGTAAATAAGTGAATTTTCAGATTCCCAATGCTTATTTTCATGCTTGGTTTTCTTTATAAGTGTCATTTCTGAGATAAAACCATTGTGTTCCCTTTTTACCTTTCTTGGCAAGCAAAAGTGACTTGTAGGTTTGTGCTTGGTATGATTAACACAAGGGGTTTTATAAAAAATGATATTATGAGTATATTATAAACTTATTAATATTCCATTTTATGTTTTTTTTTATAGAAATGGTGGCCTTAACTTTATGAACCATCCCTAATAAGTTGACCTTCCAAAGCTACCTACTAATCTATGCACCCTAGAGGTTTTGCCTTGGTTTGAGAAATTTCATACTAAATAGTTGATGATATTGGATATATATCACTTTTAATTCCTTATAAAATTCCATTCATACTTTATTTCATGTTTTAAGGTGTTGCGATGAGCTAATAACCTCAATTTTATAGACTAGTCTCTTTTGAGATTAATAGGCATGTTTCCACCATGTTCAAGATTTAATGGTTTAAAAATATCTCTAGAGGGTTGTGATAAGTCCAATATAATTTTTAAGATGTTATTTTTTATCTCATGTCATCTCAATTTCTCTCTCTAAACAAATATCCATCAAAATTTAGTTTTGAGTAACATATAGTCATGTGACAGAAAGGTGCACTTTCAGGTGCTCCCATGGAGAGTTTCAATGTTGAAATGGAATAATAACAGCTTGTTTTGATTTTTATAATCCTTAAAATAAATTTAAACATGAATTGAGTAGATATCACTTGATTGAGAAGGAAAACTCCTTTAATACATTAACAAATTCATCTTCATTGACCATATATAGTTTAGCATGCACCTACAACCTTCATTGATGACATCATGATATGATAGGAGTTTTAGTAGTGGTGTAAAGATATTTGAGATGAAAGGAATTAATTTTGGAGGTTTATTTTTATTCATAATTCAAGAAATGGTCAAATGATGCACATTGTTCATAATTGCATACATTCTTTGCAGACCTGAAAATCACCATCTACAGGTAACTTGAAAGAGAGCTAAAAGAGACATTTTGAGGTGTTAAAACACATAATTTAACCCTTTTTAAGTCCTTAATGTTAAATTGAGATTTAAATATAGGTTTGAAGTGATATATTGGTAAATTAAGTTAACATCCACCTCTAATAATGTTGACTAAGTTTCAAGCTCATAGTTCTTAAAAATGGAAAACAAAGACCCATGAGCATTTTTAGAGTGGCATATGACATGGATACCTGAGTTTTTTGAACATAAAAATGGATTGATTTTTCATCCTATGGAATGGAGATAAACCATGAATAAAATTGGAGTTAAGAAGTGAGTGGAATTTAGAGATTTAGAGCCTCAAATATGCCCTAAAAAACACAAACCCTACACTGTTATCTATAGGTTTGTAGTTAGGAATGGTTTCGATGAATTAGATTTCCAATAATACATTTACTAAAGCTAAAATGGTTTCATGGATTGAATATAATTAAAGGTTTCATTATGATAATTTTCATGATATTGATATATGGCTATGCAAGCCCTATGGCCACCTTCCAGTCGGTACAATGTCAAAATGTCCACCTACAATAAAAGAGTAGACAGTGAGCTAGTTTTATGTGTTTTGATGGTGTTTTATCACATTAATGGTAATTTAAAGTACCATATGGAGTTTTTTAGTTTTTAAATAAGGTTTATTTTAACATATTCAAGGGTTAGAACATGTGGTATACACTTACATGCCCCACACAATCAACTGTAAGTTGACTGTGAAGGGCAGAGAGCAATCCTTAAGTCCTTAAGGTGTTTAAGACCAGTCAAGGTGAAAAAAATGGATCCAAGTAGGTATAATATTATCTTATGAGAATAATTATAAGTTTATTATCACCTTTTATAAATATTAACACACATGTTCATCTACAGGTGACTCCCCTTTCTAAGACAAAGGCATAGTTTGTTGTAACTAGGTTAGATAGTGATTAAGCTTGGTGATTGAGAGTGTGTAAGCGATAAGAATGGGTTAAATTAGGTATAAAATCATATTTTATGAACATATGAGGGTCTCAAAACATTTTATCCATAGTTAAACCATTTAAGACACCTATAAGGGTCTTTCTTGAGAAAAGAGCAAGAGCATAGGCAAGGTTATGCTCAGTCCTAGCTAAGCAAAGTATGAGGGATATGTGGATAAGATTGAAGTGATGAATTATAAATTGGTTAGGGTTTTATGAAACAAGTAAATCCTCACATATAATATAACAAGGATATTTATAACTCCCATTAAGCAACATATCACTCCATGTGATAAAACCCTGCACAGTCTACCCTCCATAAACCAATCTTAGAATTTAGATGAGTTAAGAGGTTCATTGACCTGATTAGGAGATGAAATTTTGTATAGAAAAAATTTGGGACTTATATAATCTCATGAAAGTTTCAATTTTTTTTGAGGAGATAGGGTAGTTCCCTTTGATTTGTCTTAGATAGAGGGCATACCCTTTATGCATGTAACCTGTAGATTTGGTAAATTTGGTGAAAAAGCAAACCAAAATCTAAAAAGATCACAAAAAAATGGTTTTTAAAGTTAATTTAATATTATTAAAATAGTTTAAATTAATAAAAAGGAAAGGATATTAATAGAGGGGAACAAACCATCAAGAGTTGTAAACATGCCCATGAGGCATGGTTATGCCTAGAGTTCAACCAAGAGATCACCTTCACTTTTCGATAAAAAATTGATTTATATTGAATTTTAACATGTATAATAGGTCACTATAGATGTGTTTGAATTATTAGGATGTAAGGAAAAGCACCAAGAGTCATTTTGAGTTCTACGGTGCAATCAGGCTTATTAGGCAAGGTTCAAGCCTAAGGCTAATGGTAAGTCACTTGCATTTATAGCATAAGATGATAAATATAATGAAGTGAAACATGTTTATGTTGTTTTTAAAGATTTTTTCAAGATATTTTAATGTAAGGTAAGCACAAAATAATTTTTTTGGCTAAAAGCAACATCAAACTTATGCAAGAAGGTGAAAGAGCTTGATAAGGTAACTTCAAGTGTTCACATCTTTCTTGGGTATTTGAATGGGAGTCAAATAATTTAATAAGAGTTATAAGATGTATCTATAAATCAATTTTTGGAATTATTTTGAAACTCTAATGGCAAAAATTTATGAATGAAGCTTAAGAAGGAAAACTTGCCTTAAAACCCTTGTTAAACCCTTGCAAAGACTTGATGATGGAAATGGAGATACAAATCTGATATAATGGAACATTTTTCTCATGAAACATATTTTACCTTATATAGGACTCACTTAAGCTCCCTCAAATGCAAATTAGATGTATGGAATTGTATGAATGGGGTGAGAAACAAGCTATTTGACCATTTTTTGTGTTGTTTAGGATACAAGAACATTTTATATATAAAATTAAGTTTGGAGGTAATATATATAATTTTTATAACTCCTTATTGTCATTTAATTACTTGAAGAAAATTTTATGTGTCCAAACCAAGTGCTTCAACTCAGCTAGTCAAAACTGGCCTAGTGGACAAGCTAGTGAGAAGGGTGTAAAGATTCACTTGAGATAATTTTAAATTTTACATGATGATTATAAATCCATAAATGGTATTTAAAATTTTAATCCACTCCCTCCCATGTATTTTCATGATAAAATGTTCTATTTTTTAAGCTAAGTGTGCAGGGTGCATGAAGGAAGAGTTTTTTGGATAGTAGATGATTATGGATCCTTTCTAAGTGATTCCAAAGGAACATGCATCAAAAAATACATGGAGAGGAATTATTGAGACCCTTAAACTTATTTATAATTATTTTAACTGGTCCTTATCAGTTGCGAGGTGTTCAAATAGGGTTAATCATGAAGGTAATTTTTCTAAGCCAGTCAAGGAGTTTTCATGCCACTTTACAAGAGTTTGATGACTTGGATTGACATTTTTAATTTTTTTCCTTGAATGGTTCATCCCATAACATATTATAATTCAAAATTAACTCCTTTTATCATCTTGAAAAGTGTCCTTGTGACCTTTGTACTTCTCTCTTCTCCTCTCTCTCTCTCAACTTCTATAAGAGCTAACCATTTTAGCCATTGTAGGGGATGCTCCACCTAAGTATGGAAAAGACTTGCTAAAATTTATACATTTTGATCAATAATACTAATTATTTTTACCTCTTACATGACTATTATTATTTTTTTCATTTGTAATATTTGATTTTGCATAAGTGAAGACTATGGATTCTTTAGCATGTTATTTCATTATATCTATTTGTTAGAAAGCTTCTTCTTGTAAGGAAAGTGAAGTTTTATAGTAAATGTAAAATATTTATTGAGTTATCCTATCATTATTTCATTAATATTCCTCTTGTATAGTCCTCATAGTTTTTCACATTCATCCATAACCTCATAATGTAACATTGATGTGAGAAGATGAAGATTGGAAAAGTGTATGTTTAGTTTATCCTTTGATTTCAAGTGTAACATGAATATGGTTCAAAGTAATAAATAAATTTGTTGTATAAAATACCTTGTAATATTTTTTTTCAGTTATCTCTCTCCATTTTCACCCCCTAAATTTAGTTGTAATCGTGATCCAAAGTGGTACATCAAGGCAGCTAGCCCTATCTAGAGATTCACCTCATTCTTAGGCTACCCACAAGCCTAGACGTGTTTCCATTATTTAAATTGGATGAGGATATATTTTAAATATCCTCAAAGGATTAAAATCCAAGTGAAAACAAATAAAATTTATGATGAAGAGTTTTTGGATAGATAAATTGTAGCTAAGGAGGAGCTGATGCACCAATTGCTCAAGTAAGTACAATAAATCACATCTCAAGTAATTACTTCCATTCCAATATTCAAAAAAGTCTCTCCTACAAATAAAAAATAGCCTATGAAAATTTGATATCCTAAATTAAAAATACCAAGATTTAAATAATGTAAATCCTTTGAGCTTTCAATTAATCCTCTTTGTTTCAAAATTACAAGTTTTAGAGGTCCTCATCCTTTGAGACAATCTGTTTATATACAAAATCAGTTTTTTATCCCTTGAGAACAACCCTATGAAAATAATCTCCTTCCTCAAGAGCCTCAAATTTATTATCCTTATTATCCTTTTTAGACCAAACATCTTTATTTCAAGATGCTTACATTCATAAGTGAACTCCCACTCCATCAGTTAAACCATCTTTCCCTCCCACCATAATCCTTTTAAAAGGAATACCTATTGTATGGAGAGTAGATTGAGATTATTTAGTTGAAGGGGAGGGTACTTAAATGTATGATTATTAGGGGATAATAATTGGTAGTTCTCTTCTTTCCCCCAAAATAGAAAAATAATAATTGGAATAACAGGAAGAAGATCATTCTATTTAGATGGATTTGTTGTCAATGAGGAGTAAGTGGTCCTTGAGGATGAGAAAATAATTAAAGATGATTATATACTTTAAAAAATAGGTCATGATCAGATTAAGTTCATTTTACAAACATAATCAAAATCATAATAAAAAGACAGCACTCATCAAGAGATTATTATACCAATTGAAGATATTTTTGATTGTTAATTTAAGGAATGGGTTAAGGTATATTATGAATATGATCCTAAGGATTGTGTTAAATTTGAGGATGCAAAAATTTGTTATGTTCAAGATGAAATTCCCTCCTTAATTTATGAAACATGGAAAGATTATGTTGGTGTAGTTCAAGAATTTGAGGTTATAATCCAATCAACTACCTTAAGATGTAAAAGAAAGACATAAAGGAGGTTCCATAAAGTAAATAACAATCTAATATACCAAAAAAAACTCTCCTCATAACCCTTTAGAGCCAAGATAATATTTGGATGAATCATAGTAGTAGTACCTTGAAGTCCTCCAAGAATTTGAGGCATCGAGAAAACCAATGGAGCTTAAAGAGAAGCCCAAAGACAACCATGAAGTCATAGTTACCATATCAATATTTGATTGGGCCAAGGACATCTTAAAGGATCTATAGGATTAACATACACCCCCCCCACCCGCCCCACCCCACCCCCCACCCCCCCCAACTTTCTTGCTTTTGAAAATAGGGGGGGACCCTTATGAATGTTTAAAAACATCTAAACCTTGAAAGCTTGCGTGAAGAGGTTATCTTTTTTTAGAATTTAAAGATCATCTACTTGAAAGGGTTTTTATTTTAATATTTAATTTTATGTTTTTTAAAGAAGGATAGGTTTCCCTTGTAGAAAAACCTAATTTTTTAATTCAAAATTTAGAGGGAAGACTTGTTTGAGTTTCCCAATCAACTCAACTTTTGAAAACCTTAAAATATAGATTTAATAAGGTTCTCATTGGTTAATTACTTGGTTGGGTTTTCTTTGGTCAACCCATTAATTTTTTGGGTTTATTAACCCCTCCTAATTCAGGTTTTTGTCATAAGTTTCTTGCCTCTATAAGTCTGAAGTCTTGGCCTTAAGAAAGCTCGTAAGCTTATCACTTGTTTAAACTTTGTGAATCTTTGTAGATCTAACGACTCACAATATCTCATAAATCTAATCAGATAGTGTAAATCAAATGCAAGCAAATGAATCCATATAAACACAAAAGTAACCTTTAAATCTTTATTTTAAGATACTTTATTTAAGTGACCCTTTGGAGTTTCTTGAAGTGTCCCTTTAAAAAAGTTGTCTCGGTCAACTTTGGTAGAAAGTACCCTTTGAATAAATTGTTTCAGGCATTATTTCTTGTAAACATTTTGTCTAAAATAAATCAACCCTTTAGCTTTTTTGAAACCTACCCTTCAGAAGAATTAGTTAAGGCACTTTCTTGAAGTGACCCTTCAGATTTTTTTAAAGTGTCCCTTCAAAAAAATTGTCTCAGTCCACTTTGGTAGAAAGTGACCCTTTAGAAAATGTTTAAGGGAAACTACATGAAATATTTACAGGTTCCTTATTTTATGCCTAAACCTAATATTTTCTCTTTTTAGGGATAAATAATTTATGAATACATAGATCACAATCAATATCTTGTGCTTGTTTACAGATCCAATCTAACAGGCGAAATTGCCAAAGACTTTTCAATGTAGTTTATCCTTGAGGCCTAGCGAAGGGACATATTTTTCAACCCTTATAGGAACCCCATGTGTTTTTTTAACATAAATAGACTTAGGAAACATAATTTTAACCTAATTCATATCAAATCTTGGATCTCATTAAGTCATGTTCATCTTCACAGATCTGATGATTTGTGCTTCATCACAAGATTTGATTCAATGGTGCAAATTGGTCGAAGGATTTCAACCTAATCAAAATTTAAGTATCCAATCAAAAAAGACTTAAATTATCTCATAGCTTGAATACTTATACATGTGGCCCAAGGAGCATGCTTTTAGCTTAAATAATAATGTGTTTTTCAACATAATATGACTAAAATGCTTAAGCTTAAGCCCTCTAAGTACATTAGATGAGCTTATATTTGATAGCCTCACACTCATCATTCTATGTTTGTGAGAACATTTTTTGACATTCATGAGGACGTCAAATTTAAGATATTCTAAGTATATTAGATGAACTTAAATTTGATAGCCTCATTCCCATCATTTGATGTCTATGAGGATGTTTTTGACATTTGAAAGGCCATCAAATTCAACATAGCCTAAAATTTTAACCTAGTGAAGGGATGTATCTCTCATCCCTTTAAAAGGCCCCTTTGCTTTTTAACATGAAAACTTAGTAGAAGAATTTTAACCTAAGTTTTTATTAATCTCAAGACTTTTTTATGTGTATCTTCACAAATCTAATGGCCTATGCTTCATCACAAGATTTTATCCAATGGTGAAAAATGGTCGAAGACTTTTTAATTGGATAAATCATAGTGAAGGTGACCAATTAGAAAAGACTTCATAGATTGAGATCAATAGACCACACTCGATCGTAGATCCAATCCAATGGTGAAAAATGAAGGAAACTTTCAAAGACTAACAACTAAATTTAAAAGGACTTTCATGGGAGTAACATGAGTGAATTTATGAATTCACCACCTTCACCATTAAAGTTGCAAAAAACCCTAGTTTTATAACATAAAGCCCTAATTATTACCCAATTGATTCATAATTGCATTCAAAAGAGCCAAAAATCACCTTGAGAAGAACTGAGAAGACTTATTAAAATCTTATAGTTAAAGAGTAATTGAACCAATTAAGGAATTATGGCTAAAATAAGACAACAATGGCGAGATGAGGTATAGGTTTACTTGTCAATTGAAAATGAAGGAAGATGTTACAAAGATAATGAATTGGACGTAGGAGCTTTGAACAATGGTATGAAAAATTAGTCTAACATCTTCTTTGTAATCAAACTCTTACAACCCTTAGCCCTAAATGAGCAAAAAATTACTATAGTTTAGGGGAGACATGAATATCTCATTGCAATCCAAATGTCCAGACTTCACCTTGTAGCTACCAAAGCAAAGGTACTCCATTGTGTCAATATCCTAGCTCATGTGTTCATTAATTATAGAGTAGATGGAGACTAGATAATTAAGGAGGGTACATCAAAGAGGATTACTTAGATATCTCCAATAGATTCTGAAGGCTACTATAAGTTTCCTAGGACTCACATAAAACTCCCTAAAATCAAGGAATGAACCACTAAGAATGACTTAGATAATATCTTAAGACCATGGCTAGATGGAGGAACTCATGTAATAAAAACACCATGATGGTAAAATCCCAATTATATAATTCAAGGAAGGGATTAGAATCATCATTAATTTTTTTAATAGGGATTTTGGAGTATCAATCACATCCTATGTTGACCCTAGGTGAGTCTCCTACGTTTATTTCATGATAGAAGAGAAGCTGACTCCACTTATTAGAGAAATGATAAGTATCCACCTGGGAAGGCAGTTTTATGGAATTAAATGGAAGACAAGCCAGCTATTCACAATGATGTCTTACTTATTAGATTCCTTCATGACCTCAACCTACTTTTCTACCATCATGAATTGGTCCCCTTATATCAAGATTACCATTTCTCACCATTAATCTAGATTGCACATATTCAAGTATAGAGACCACATGCAATTCATTTGTGATTGCATATATCCTAGTCTAGTTGGGATAATTATTATAAGTCTAATTCCTAGGGTTTAGCCCATCATTAGGAAATTTTTATATCCCATTAGTTACATATGGCTCTATCTTAATTGTATGGTCATAAGAATTGAAGGTTACCAAACCCAATTGTTTAAGCTACCAGTGCATGTCCCAATCAAGCTAACTAAGTAGGACATAACTCATCAAATCCTTCATGGTATAGACCATGTATGCAGAGAGAAGAAGAAAGGCATCCTAAATCTCTTCCCATAACTTAGTGGGAAGATAATGATTCATGGATGGAAGCAACTAGAGATCTTATTAAGGAATAGAGAGACATTTTAATTCCAATTGGATGACCTAAAGACATGGGATCTAAAGGGCAATGTGCTCTCCCATTTAAAATCAAAAAAATGCATAAGGTACCTTATGAACATCAATTGGGTCCATATGACCACTTATACACAAAGGAAACAAACTTTGAGGAAGTATTGGATAGGTTTAATGGGCATGGATTCAAATTAGAACATAGATTATAGAGGGAAGAAAAACTATTAGGAAAAAGATGGAAGATGAATCCCTTTCAATACCACCTCTTACCTTCCACTTTGGATCCACCACAAGTTCCTCAAGGTCTACCTCAGTAATAACAACTACCTCAGCAACAAGTTTACAAAATTGAAGGACCTAGTAAATAAAATATAGAACATAGGCTAGGAGAGGGACCCTCAAACTTAGCTATACCTCAAATTTGGTTGCCTTGGAACCTTATTAAATAGTGGAAGAAGTCTTCAAGGAACTTATAGATACATATGGGTTAGGCAAGGAGGGAGATGAAGATGAAGGAGCCATAGATGAGGTGGCACTAATTGAAGGTCCTTATGATAAAGAGATAGACAAGGGAAAGTGAGTTTCCTTAGATTTGGTCCCTATGACCAAAAGAAAGAGAGAGACAGATATGGCTTTAGTGCCTAGAGCTTCCAATAAACCCAAGTGGATTCACCCAACAAGTGAGGTGAAATTTTTTAGTGATAAATTTCCCATACATAGACCTATCATCCCTAACTAGTTCATTTATGGGAAGTTCCAAAAGATATTTTCTCTTACACATTCAGGGGATTTGACTGGCACTACCAGTGTTGAAGTCAATGATTAAGTACAACCCTATATTTTAGAGCTCATGAAGGAGCAAGAAGAGAGGAGAATGATTGAGGTTGATAAGGAGAGCAACAAGAAAATAGAATAATTGAAGTAATCAAGAGGGTTTAGTCTATAAACACTAGAGGCTTCAAATATTTTAGAAGTAGAGCTCAAGTTATAATTTAAACCTGATACAACTACATTAGAGAAGGTTACTACAAAGAAAGTAACTATTAGAACTGAAGAAGTCACTCTCCAAAGAGTGGATCAATTTATAGGAATCACTCTAGTATAAGTCTAGGTAGGAGTGGAGCATCCCATTCATAAATAAGATATTTAAATTTTAGTGGAAGCCAAATCAACAATGGCTATGGTGGGAAGTTAGGGAATGAAGCAAAGAATCCTGAACTTGGAGGCCCAAGTCTCACTATCAAATTTGGAAGACCTACTAAAGATGTTAAATAAGTACCTCCTAGATGCATTTTAATAATTTGAATCCATCAAAATCATGCTTAATACCATGAAAATTCAATCCAAGAAGGCACAAACATTGATATAACAATGGCAAGAAACCAAATACCACATGACAGACTTGATCAAAGTATACGTAACCAAGTAGTCCCTAGATTTAAAGATCATTAAAGAAAGGTAATTAAATTACATTAAAGGGATCCTAGAGGATATAATATATGAACTAAGTTAATGGTACAACAAGGCCAATGAATTTATGAAGGAAGATAAGGACTTGGTGAGCAGAATTGAGAAGTTACTAAGAACCTTGTTGGTAACCCCTTCTCAAACTACTGCCATCAACCAAATAAATGACATGGAATTAAAGTAGAGAGTCCAAGACTTCATCCAAGGAATCAAGGATGAAAAATAAGGCCAATCCAATAAATATAATTCAAAGGTCCTTAATGTCATCTTTGTCATATGGGAGTAGTTAACAGAAGTAAGGTGCTTACAAGAGGTCACCATCAAAAGTGATAAAGAATATGATATATTGGTTGAATAGGAAGAAGAGAGTGTAATTAATCTAATAGTGGATTTAAATTTAATCAAATAAAAATACACTAGGGTGAAAGACTTCCTTCATCCTAAGTGATCAAGGGGGCCCACCAACCCAAGAGCAAAGTCAAGATTATTATTTTGTAAACTATATATGCTAGTTTGTTAGCATATATTAGTCTTTTGATCTAATAGGTGCCTAATGGCCATATGTAATATATATTTATTTTTAAAATTATATCTATCCTTACATCTTGTAAAATTTTTATAAAAAGATGACCAATATACTGCCTATGTCTTCTATAAATAGGCAAGTGTTACCATTTGTAAAGAGGGATTTTGAGCAATTTTATACTAAGGAAATTAATACAATTAAAATTCTACAAAGATTGTTTGGTGTTGTGATATATTTTTATAATTTATCTCAATTATAGGTGGATGTATTATATTTGAATGGTTCTTGGATAGATGAGCTATATTTCATGTTCATGAGGTTGTTAGTTTGTGATGTGCTAGACTAGTTGAAGGATTCTAGATTTACTTCATTTTATTTGCTTTACATTTGAATGTTCTTATGAAATTTATATTAACATAGAAAAATCTTTAAGTAATATAAAATTTTACTCATGATATTTATATTTTCCTTTGAATCTTACCTAATTTTTGGTAAAGCTTGGGCTTATGCTATGTTGCATTACTAATTGGTTAAATATATGCTCAAATTGAATAGAAATTTGTCATTATGTTTGAGAATAATGATTTAAATCACATTTATTCTTTGACTTACCCTTAATTTTTATTTTTTTTATCAATGCTAAATTTAGCTTAAGATCATTGTAAATATTCACTTAGAATTAGCTTAGAGTTAGAAATCTTGACTAGGAAGATTAAAAGACTACAAATACTTAAACCCTAGTGGATCCCAACCACCACATCAAATAAATTTTGTGGGAATATCTCATAATTTTCCAAATATTCCACCATAGACACACTACTTGTCACAAAATATAACTCATTCTTTGGATTCTTGTAATCCTAAAATGAAAAGTTTGCATCAACACCAAGGAACACTCTATGGATCAATTGGAAGTATCAATAAGATGTAGTCCTCACTGGTACTAGAAGGAAGGCATTATTTTCAAGTATTTTATTTTATTGGTTAATATTATAGGATATTTACATCCTTTATAAATATATTTACTTTGTGAGTGTTTTATTACTCATCTTTGTGCTTAGTAAGGAAAAGATCCTTGTTTTTTGTAAAGTTCAATTCAAACTTTGGTAAAAATAGCTTTAAAATTTATAATTTTTTAGGTTAGAATGGATTTATTTTGATTAATTATTGATTTAATCTTGTGAAATTTGAGTCTAATTCTTCAAAATGATGCAAAGGATGGCCATAAATGCATTGTCAAACATATCTTTGAGCTAATTTAGTCAAAGATCAGTGTCCTTCATTGTTTCATAAGTAATTATTTACAAAATAAGTTTATTGTACATGTCATTTATTGTTCTTTGTGGGAATTAACATGTTTCACCATACTTCAAAGAAAGGTTCTTAGTTCTCAAGTTGGAATTACCCAGAATTAGGACTAGATCTCATTCAAAAACTAGGAAACCTCTACTTGAGCTTGAGACACATCGATGGACTAGAAGAGATAAAGGAAGGTGTTGATGTTTGAAGTATTTACCCTCCTCACTCCTTTAAGGAGTCCATACATTCAACCTTGACTATATATGGCTTGGATTTGAAGTTTTCTTATCAATGTTCCAGGTATAGTTCATGATTTACCATGAAATCTTGAGAAATATTTGCCTATTTTTAGTCTAACTGGTATGGTCACTACCAAGGAACATGTCAAGTCCTTTAAATTTTCTTTAAGACTCTTAAATTTCATTAATGAGGATGTATATTTTAGGTTATTCCCTTTTACATTCAAATATTATGCCTATTAGTGGTTCTTAAACATGCCTGATGATTGTATCACTTCTTGGAATAACTTTGACACCATCTTTATTGATCAATTTGGGAAGATCATTAACCCTTGTGTCATATATCATCAATTTACTACCATCAAGAGAGATGAAAGTGAGCATATTAGGTCTTTTAATGCCATATTTCAAAATATGTTTAGTAGAACCATAGATCCTTACGAGCCTAATGAACCTTTGGCCTTAGATATCTACAAATATGTTGTAGATCCCATGACTTTTGTGTTTCTTAGAAGAACTATCCTAGCTATTACCGCATTAGCTTAAGCTTATTTAGAATTAGTGGTCATTAGTGACCAAATGAAAATTCAAGGTTTAATGGCTTACTCATTTCCAAATATCAACCCATAGATGTTAGCCTGGAACCTTTTCCTAGCTAATAACTAGAATGCTCCAGCTCTGAATCAAATACTAGCTCTAATTGTTTTGCCTACTAGTCATGTTGTTCCTAATAAAAAATTAGGTCTTTTAGGTCATCAAAATACTAATGGATCTAAAAAAAATGGTCAAAAGTCTCTAATACCAATCAAAAATACTAATAATAGTCAATCACAAGCTGCTGAGACTCCTAAGAATGAAAATGAGTCCATACTCAAGATGGTCCAAAATCTTAGTACAAATTTATTACAATTACAAAAGCAAGTTAGTAATGATAATGACAACTCTGGAAGGAAATTCACCTTCCAAAATTTTAATAGACCTAGAAATTGATTTTAGAATGATAGCTTCTTTAACAATAACATATCTAATGAGCCTTCTTCATCTGGTAAGATGACTATGGACATCCATCTCATAGATATTTCCCTGCTTAATTATTATAGAGCGTATGCCACTTCTGAGCATAATGAGATAGATTGTATTAAATTTTGTAAATATTTTGAATCCTTCTAAGAAGAGCTTGACACCTTTGAAGTTATCCCAAATAAGGACAATACTACTATTACTTCTGGATCTAAAGCACAAGATCAAGTACACATGGTGGAGACCTTCTAATTTCCTTTCCAAGAAGATAATGAACCTGAAAATATTATTGAAGAAATCCAAGAATTTCAATAGTTCCTAAATACTTACCCTCTAAGGAATAGGGAATAAAGATAGCCCTTGAATACTTCACTCATAATAACTATGGGACTCCTCTAGACACTTCTTCAAGAAATGATCCTAAGTCACCCAAAGGTAGTTATTCTAAACCTTTGGTTGAACCTTTGAATAAGACTGGATACAATATTTTGGAGGACATGAAGAAAATCAAGGCAAGTATCACTCTACATGAATTGATGTAGATAATTGAGTAAAGAGAACTTCTCTTGGAATCCTTGTCCAAGAAGCCTAGAAAGCCACCAAAAAATGATACTACTAATGTAACTATGCAAATGGAAAAAATAGAGTCTCCACCTTTTTATTCATATTCAGAGTGTTTGGTAAGAATGTCCATAACTATATACTAGATCTAGGAGATTCAACTAATATTATGCTAGATGGAATTAGTGAGAAACTAGGATTGAACCCAATTAAGTTAAATAGAGTAGTCACACAACTAGATAAATCAAAAGCAAAAATAATTGGAGTGCTAATTAATGTGTATATTCAATTAGTAAGTGAATTTAGAGTTTAATAGTTTATTGAAATTCAAGTAGTAGACATCCCTAGTG
Source organism: Torreya grandis (assembly GCA_037957365.1). NCBI lineage: Eukaryota > Viridiplantae > Streptophyta > Pinopsida > Cupressales > Taxaceae > Torreya > Torreya grandis. The sequence continues at coordinate 1,043,509 of JARHVA010003865.1, forward strand.
CTTATGGGTTACTTCTAAGTAAGGAATGGACCAAAGCTTTGAATAGGTACATGTCTACTAACTATTCTCATTTGTGGTTGTTGTGGAAGGGTGCTCCTAATTAGATAAGAGTTGAGAGAGTCAAGGATGAAACATATGATAATTAAGTATAATGTAGTTAATGAAAGGGTAAAATTCCTTGATTTTAATCTTGAAATATTCACCTTAGAAATTACATAAAAGCTATATTCTAAAATGCCTCCTCCAATGCTTGGATTATGAAAGTTACATATTGATGGAGCTAGATGCAAATCAAGATTAGGAGTCGGGATTATGTTAGTAGATCCTAAAAAATAACACTACCATGCATCTTATATGTTACAATTTCCTTACACTAATAACTTATCTGAGTATGAAGCTATTATTCTTGGACTACAACTTGCCATCAAGCACAAAGTCAAAGAGATTTTGGTCTATGAATACTCTGAACTTGTGGTCAACCAAATGAGGAGAAAATACCAGTGTAAGTTGTCTTACTTGAAGATATATAATTTTAAGGTATGGGATTTTATTGAATATTTTGATTAATTCAACATCTTGGTTGTTTTAAGGGAAGAAAACAAGGCTACTAATGAGCTTTCTTCTACTACAGCCAACCTCATGCTAAATTAAGATTCCCTTGACTTCAAAATTAAGTTGGTACCTTGCCCATTAGTCCCTAATAACATCAATCACTTTTAGGTTTTCAATGATGATCAATAGATCATCAATTTCTTGACCAACTTTGGGGCCTTTGAAGCCCATATCATTGATGAAATTAATGAAAGCTCTCTTTAAAAAGAGCCTAATGGTAAGATCATCTAGCTTAGTGATAACAAGATACCTATAGGGATGATCTCTTTAGAGAGGATGTTTAATCATGATAAGCTTATAGAGGTACCTAAGGTACCTAAAGTTAATTGAAAAGACTACCAACCAATATATCTCAGTCTACAAGACCAACCTCAACCTATCAACATAGGGAAAGCATGCACTAAAATGGAGAATAAGAAAGCAAGGGAGTTTCTCATAAAGTACAAATATGCCATTTCTTGGTCTTATGAAGACATGAATATATTTGACCCAAGGGTCATAACTCATACAATACCTCTCAAAGAAAACTACAAACCTTTTAGGCAAAAGCAAAGGCCAGTCAACAATATCTTAGAGCGTATGATGTATAAAGAGGTCAAGAAACTATTGGATGCAAGGATTGTCTTTCCTATCAGGCACTCCACTTAGGTTTTAAACTTGGTTCTAGTAAGAAATAAGAATGGGGAGATTATATTATCCATTGACTTTAGAAACTTAAACAAAGCTTCCAAAAAGGATAACTATCATCTACCTTCTTTAGACCAGTCATACAAGTTGTTTTAGGGTTAGTTATGATGTCTTTCTTAGATGGATTCTTAGGGTATAACCAAGTGCTAGTTGACAAAGAGGACAAGATGAAGATAGCTTTCATGACCAAATGAGGATCCTATGCCTACAAGAGGATGCCCTTTGAGATTATCAATGCATGAGAAACATTTCAAAGGGACATAGACCAGGATTTCTAAGGTCTGGTAGGCAAATGTATCATCATATATATGGATTATTTGATAATTTTCTCTAATAATATAGAGGATCACTTTATGTACTTGCAATAAGTGTTTAAAAGGTTTGTGTCATAGATGGGAAACTACTAGGTCATGTTATCACCATGAAAGGGATCTCCATAGATCTTGATAGAGTGGAGGCCATCTCCAAAATTGAATTTCCTAACAATATAAAAGAGCTTAAGTCATTATTTGGGAAAATTAACTTTTTAAGAAAGTTCATCTCAGGCTTTACTGAAATTGTCAAGCTTTTGAATGACATGTTGAAGAAGGATGCCAAGATCTCTTGGAATGATGAATACAAGAAGGATTTTTTTGATATTAAGAAGGAAATCACTAAAGCTCTAGTCCTGATAAGTCCTAACTTCTAAAAGGATTTCTATCTATATTCATTTTATTCTAAGCATATTATGGTTATAGTACTAACTCAAAAAGTTAATGGGAATGATCATCCCATATCGTTCATGAGTAAAAACTTTAAGAATATAGAGGTAAAATATTCTATGATTGATAATAAATCTTATAGATTGGTGAAAGTATGTAATAAATTTAGGCATTATATCCTCAAGAACAAGGTGCATGCTATCTTTCCAGACCCAACTACAAAACTTATGATGAGTCAAAATGAGCTTGGAGAAAGGAGAGGTAAATGGATGTTAGTTTTACAAGAGTATGATATTGAAATGAAGATTCCAAAGTTGGTAAGGTGCCAAGGCTTAGTTCAAATGATTTCCAATATAAACCCCAAGCTCCATGTCATGTAAGTTGACAAACAAAACTTCCAACCTAATGAGTGGTATGACTCTATCATCCACTTACTTATCAATCATGTTTGTCCCCTAGGACTTAAAAGAGAGAAAAGGATATCTTTGAGGCTCAAAGTATCTCATTAACTCATCAAGAATGGATTATTATACATAAATAACTTTTAGGGAAATTATTTAAGGTATGTATCTAAAGAAGAAGTAACTTAAATAATGACTACCTTCCATGAGAAGCTAGGAAGTGGACATGCTTTAGGAAGAACCATAGCTCACAAGATCCTTAGAGATGGGTATTATTGGCCTACCCTCTTCAAATATTCTCACAATAATGTGAGGGAGTGCCATTCATGCCAAATATTCAACACAAAATATCTAAAGGCAGCCATGCCTTTGCAACCTATGGTAGTTGATAAACACTTTGCATAATGGGTGTTGGACTTTGTAGGGGTGATCAAACACAATTATTTTGGTGGAATTTTTTTTTTGCTTAATGCTACTAACTATTGTACAAGGTGGAGTGAATCTATCACCACCAAACATTTTAGGATAGAAGAGGTAATTAACTTATTGAAGAAAACATTTGTACAAGATTTGGAACCCTAGTCTTTTTGGTCTATGATAATGGATCTGCCTTCACTTCTATTAAGATTATTGAATGGGCATATGATAATGGTATCACTCTAAAGTTTGCATCCAATCATTATCCCAAAGGGAATGGATTATTTGAGTATATAAATAAGAATATGATGAAGGTTATCAAGAAGTCTGTGGAAGACAAACCAATAACATGACACAAACTCTTAAAGTATGCACTATGGGTAGACATGATAAGGATTAATCAAGCCTTCAAAGCTTCACCATTCTTACTAGTATATGGACTAGAAGATATCTTCCCCATAACCCTCAAGTTTCCCACATTTACCTTCATGAAGGAGTATATGGAAGAAATCCAATACCTTGCTAGTTAAAGGTTACTAGACATTATTCAGATGGAAGATTTTAGAGACAAAGCATTTTATAAATTTAGTAAGAATTAAACAATAGTGAAAAGGTGGTTTGATAAAGGATCCAAAATTAAAGTTTTTAGGCAAGGAGACTTAGTCCTCCTCTGGGACAAAGCTTTAGATCCAAACGGGAAGCATGGTAAATTCACACCTTTGTGGATTGGGCCATATCAAATTTTAAAAACATTAGGAAGCAACACCTTTAATCTGAAAAACCTCCAAGAAGTAGAGTTTACCTTGCCCACAAATGGGTAGTATCTCAATCATTACTTTTTTGGTACTCCATTAGGAGTCTTCATGGAGTGAAAACTATAAGACTTGTTAGATTATAGAAGGTAGACTAGCTAGTTTCTTTTTTCCTTTCCCTTCTTGCTTTGCTTGTACATATTTGTTTGCTTCTTGCTTTCTATTATGTGTTTGCTTTGTGTTTTTTAATTTTGATTGGTTGTGATATTTTGTCTCCAATAAGTATTGTGGATAGTAATTTCTCAATTTTTCATGAAATTTCTTAAAATTATAGTAGCTTAAAATTGGAATATGAATCTTGCAATGATGAACATAGGTTGTCACAAAGCACCATGATCCAACTCAAAGACAATGATGTAGATTGATATAGAAGTTAATTATCATGACAAGTATTAAGCATAATATTAAATCAAGGTTTGGTTAAAATAATAATCATATGTGTTAGAATAAAACTTAGGTTGTTGAGGCACATTTCATGTTAGCACTTAAAATGCATCCTTATTTGGGATAAAGGTTACAACTAAAAGTGAATACCCCAATAATAAAACACTTGACTAAATCCTTAAAAATAGGCTATATTGGTTCCTAACCTTTGAAAAAAGATTTATAAAATAGAAAAAATAAGGAAATTATTGAAAAATATATGGAAAAGAAGCAATGGTGATTCTAGTAACCTCCATTAGGGTTATGGATGCCTGGTTGGTAGTGAAGCAAGGCCTTGAGTGGGACCAAAGGTATCTCTATTAGGGATATGGACACCTAGATTATAGTAGATAAATTAAATATCCTTCCCTAAACTAAGATAAATTATTCTCAATGAATATCCAAGATGTTCCAAGTCAAGTGTTATGACCAAAGGTATGTTGTGTTCCAAAGTTCCATGACAAACAGTAAGTGGAATCAAAACACACACTACATGTCTATGTTTTAGAATTTTGAGTTTGAATTTTACACATGTGAGGTTTATCCCAATCAAGGTTTAATTTAGACAATGTTATGGACCCAATGGATGAAAGACTTATGTATTGGTCTAAACCAGAGCCTTAGGTTCTAACATGTTGCTTTGTTTCCCCTGCAAGTTATTATTTGTTTGATCAACATACCCCCCACTTTCTTGACTTTGAAAATAGGGGGACTATTATGAATGTTTAAAAACATCTAAACCTTGAAAGATTACTTGAAGAGATTATCTATTTTTAGAATTTGATGATCATCCACTTGAAAGTGATATGCTTTATACATGCCTAATGATAATGATTATGTTTTTTGGACTAAATTTGCTAATGGTTTACCTTTGAATATTGAATTTTAGGATTCATAAAGAAGGATATGTTTCAATTATAAAAAAATATAACTTTTGAATTTAAAATTTGGAGGGAAGACTTGTTTGGGTTTCCCAATCAACTCAACTTTTGAAAAGTTTAAAATCTAGATTTAATCAGGTTTTCATTGGTTCATTACTTAGTCAGGTTTTTTTTGTCGACCAATTACTTGTTTAGGTTTCTTAACCCCTGATAATTTGGGTTATTTTTCATAATTTTCTTGCCTCTATAAGTTCAAATTCTTAGCCTTAAGAAAGTCCATTAGCTTATTACTTGTTTAAAATTCATGCATCTGTGTAGATCTAATGGCTCTCACTATCTCACAGATCTAATCAGATGGTGTGAATAAAATGAAAGAAAATAGACCCACATAAACACCAAAGTAACCTTTAAAATATTGATTTTAAGACACTTTTTTAAAGTGACCCTTTTAAGTTTCTTAAAGTGTCCCTTCAAAAAAGTTGTCTCAGTCCACTTTGGTAGAAAGTACCCTTTGGAGAAATTTTTTTGAGCATTATTTATTGTAGATATTTTGTTTGAAACAAATCAACCCTTCAAATTTTTTAAACCTACCATTTGGAATAATTGTTTAGGGAACTTTCTTGAAGTGACCCTTTAGAGTTTCTTGAAGTGTCCCTTCAAAAACATTGTCTCGATCCACTTTGGTAGAAAGTGACCCTTCAAAAAATGTTTAAGATCAATTACATGAAATATTTCTAGGTTCCTTGTTTTATGCCTAACCCTAATATTTTATCTTTGAAATGACAAATCATTTATGACTACATGGATCAAAATCAATGACTAACACTTGCTCTTAGATCTAATCTGATAGTGTAAAATTGCCAAAGACTTTTCAACACAGTATAACCTTGAGGCCTAGCAAAGGGACATATTTCTTGACCCTCCCATGTGTTTTTTAACATAAATAGACTTAGGAAACATACTTTTAACCTAAGTCATATCAAAGCTCAAATCCCATTAAGTCATGTGCATCTTTTTAGATCTGATGATCCATGCTTCATCATAAGATTTGATCTAATTATACAAATTGGTTGAAGTCTTTCAACCTAATCAAAGTTTAAGAAGCCAATCAAAAAGGACTTAAATTGTCTTGTAGCTTAAATACTTGAAATTATGGATAAAGGAGCATGCTTTCATATTAAAGAACAATGTGTTTTTCAACACAACATGACCATAAGGTTTAAGCTTGAGCCCTCTAAGTATATTAGATGAGCTTAAATTTGATAGCCTCACACCCATTATTCGATGTTCATGAAAACATTTTTTGACGTTCATGATGATGCCAAAATTGAGATAGTCTAAGTATATTATACAAGCTTAAATTTGATAGTGTCATACCCATCATTCAACATCTGAGGATGATTTTCACATTCATGAGGCCATCAAATTTAACATAGTCTAAAATTTAAACCTAGTGAAGGGATGTATCTCTTGACCCTTTAAAATTCCCCTTTGATTTTTAACATGAAAGATTTTTTTAAGCTTGAGACTTATTTTGTGTGCATCTTCATAGATCCAACAACCCATGCTTCATCATAGGATTTGATCTGATAGTGTAAAATAGTTGAATGCTTTTTAACTATATAAAGCATAATGAAGGTGACCAATCAATAAAGACTTCATGGATTGAGATCAATAGACTGTGCTCACTCGTAGATCCAATCCAATGGTGCAAAATGAAGGAAACTTTCAAAGACTAATGGTTATATTTTGAAAGGAGTTTCATGGGATTAACATGAGTGAAGTTATGAATTTTCCACCTCCACCATTAAAGCTATGAAAAACCCTAGTTTGCCAACATAAATCCCTAATTATTTCCTAATTGAATCATAATTACATTCAAAAGAGCCAAAAATTACCCTAAGAAGAACTAAGAAGATAGTGAAATCCTATATTTAAAGAGAAATCAAACTAGTTGAGGAATTATGGCTACAACAAGACAACAATGGTGATATGAGATAGAAGTTTACTTGTCAATTAATAATGAAGGAAGACATTATAAAGACACTGAACTAAACATAAGAGCCTTGAACAATGGTATGAAAAATTGGTCTAAAATCTTCTTTAAAATCAACCTCTTACAACCATTAGCCCCAAATGATCAATGAATTAATATAGTTTATAGGAGACATGAAGATCTCATGGAAATCAAGATGTCTATACTTCACCTCACAACTGCCAAACCAGAGGTATTCCATTGTGTCAATATCTTAGCTCCTATGTTCATTGATTGTAGAGTATATGGAGATTAGATAATTATGGAGGGTACATCAAAGAGGGTTACTTATATAGATCTAGTAGAATTTTAAGGCTACTATAAGCTTCCAAGACTCACATATACCTCCCTATAATCAAGGAATAGAACATTAAGAATGACTTAGATAATATCTTAAGACCATGGCTGGATGGAGGAACTCATGTAATGAGAAACCATGATGGTAAAATCCCAATTGTATAATTTAGGGAAATAATTAGAATCATCATGAATTTATTGAACAGGGATTCTGGAGCAACAATCACATCCTATGTTGACCCCAAGTGGGTCTCTAATGCCTATTTCATGATAGAAGAAAAGATGACTCCACCTATTGGAGAAATGATAAGTATCCACCTGGGAAGGAAATTTTATGTAATTAAAAGGAAGACACACCATCTGTTCATAATGATGTCTTACTTTTTGGGCCTTCATGGCCTCAACCTACTTCCCTATCATTAAGAATTGGTCCCCTCACAACAAGATTACCATTTCTCACCATTACTCCAAATTACATATATTCAAGTATAGAGACCACATGTAATTCATTTATGATTGCATATATCCCACTCTAGTTGGGATAATTAATAGAAGTCTAATTCCCAAGGCTCACCCCCTCATTAGGAAATTTATATATCCCATTGGTGACATATATCTCTATCCTAATTATATAGTCATGAAAGTTGAAGGTTGCCAAAACCAACCCTTCAAGCTACCAGTGCATGCCCCAATAAATCTAGCCAAGTAGGAGATTTTTCATCAAATCCTTCATGGTATAGACCATATATTTAGAGAGAATAAGAAAGGCATACTACATCTCTTCCCATATCTGAGTGGGAAGACAATGATTCATGGATAAAATCAATTGGAGATCTTAGCAAGGAATAGAGAGACATTCTACTTCCAATTGGATGACCTTAAGACATGGGATCCAAAGGCAAATTTGCTTTCCCATATATAATCCAAAAAACTACATAAGGTACCTTATGAACATCAATTGGATCCATATGACCATTTATAAACAAAGGAAACCAACTTTGAGGAAGTATTGGCTAGGTTGAAGGGGCATGGATTTAAATTAGAACAAATATTGTGGAGGGAAAAAAAACCATCAAGAAAAATATGGAAAATGAATGCCTTGCAATACCACCTCTTACCTTCCACTTCAGGTCTACCATAGGTGCCTCAAAGTCCACCTCAGCAATAATAACTACCTCACAACAAGTGACCAAAATTGAAGGACCTAGTGAAAGAAAGATAGAACATAGGCCAAGAGAGGGACCCTCTACCTCAGCTCTACCTCAAAAACCCCCTTCCCTTATGGAATACCTTAATATGGTTGCCTTGGAACCTTATGGAATAGTGGAAGAAGTCTTTAAAGAACTTATAGATACATATATGTTAGACAAGGAGGGAGATGAAGATGAAGGAACCATAGCTAAGGTGGCACTAATTGAAGGTCCTCAAGCTAAAGAGACAAACAAAGGCAAAGGAGTTGCCTTAGATTTGGTCCTTGTGACTAAAAGAAAGAGAGAGATAGATATGGATTTAATGCCTATGGCTTCCAAGAAACCCAAGTGGATTCACCCAACAAGTGAGGTGAACTTGATTAGTGATGAATCTCCCATACATGGACCTATTATCCCTAACTATTTCATCTATGGGACGTTACAAAAGATAACCTCTAATATGCATTCATTAGATTTGACTAGCACTACCAGTGTTGAAGTCAATGATGAAGTCTAGCCCTGGATCTTAGAGCTCATGAAGGAGCAAGAAGAGAGGAGAATGATTGAGTCTACTAAGGAGAACACAAAGAAAATAGAATAATTAGGGAAATCAAGAGGGTTTGGTCTTGAAACACCAGAGGATTAAAATATTTTATAATTAGATCCCAAGGTAAAATTTAACCCTAATATAACTACACTAGAGAAGGATACTACAAAGAAAGTAACAATTGGAACTAAAGACGTTACTCTCCAAAGAGTGGAGCCATTTATAGGAATTACTCCAATCCAAGGCTAGGTATCAGGGGAGTACCCTATTCATCAAGAATATATTTCAAGTTTGGTGGAAACCCAGTTAGTAATGGCTATGGTGGGAATTCAGGGAATGAAGTAAAGAATCCTGAACTTGGAGAAAGAGAAGAAAGACTTGGAGACCCAAGTCTCATTATCAATTTTAGAGGACCTATTGAAGATGTTAAATAAGTACCTTATAGATGCCTTTGAATTATTAAAATCCATAAAACTTAGGATTAATACCTTGGAACTTCAAGCCAATAAGGCATAAATATTGATACAACAATGGCAAGAAACCAAAGACCAGGTGATAGAGTTGATCAAAGTATACATCACCAAGCAGCCCCTATATTTCAAGATCATTAAAGAAAGGCAATTGAATTATATTCAATGAATCCTGGTGGATAAAATATAGGAAATAATTTCATGGTACAAAAATGCCAATGACTTCATGAAGGAAGATAAGGACTTGGTGAATAGAGTTGAGAAGTTACTAAGAACCTTGTTGGTAACCCCTTCTCAACCTACTGCCATCGGCCTAATGCATGACATGAAATTCTAGCATAGAGTCCAAGCCTACATCCAAGGCATCAAGGATGAAAACCAAGGCCAATCCAATAAATATAATTTAGAGGTCTTTAATGTCATCTTTGTCATAGGAGAATAGTTAGCAAAAGCAAGGTGCTTAGAAGAGGTCACCATCAGAAGTGACAACGAATATGATTCATTAGTTGAATAGGAATAAGGGAGTCTAATGAATCCCAGAGTGTATTTCAAGTTAATCAAAGAATAATACACCAGGTTAAAGGACTTATTTTAGACTAAATGATCAAGGGGGCCCACCAACCCAAGAGCAAAGTCAAGATTATTCTCTTATAAACTATATATGCTAGTTTGTTAGCATATATTAGTCTTTTGATCGAATAGGTGCCTAATGACCATATGTACTATAGAGTTATTTGTAAAAGGATAGTTATCCCTACCTCTTATAAAATTTTAAAAGAAAGATGACTAATACACTACCTATGTCTTCTATAAATAGGCAAGTGTTACCATTTGTAAAGAGAGGGATTTTGAGCAATTTTATACTAGAGAAATTAATACAATTGGAATTCTACAAATATTTTATAGTGTTGTGTTATATTATTTTTTATTTCTCTTAATTGCATGTGGATGACTTATATTTGAATGGTTCTTGGATAGATGAGCTATATTTCATGTTCATGAGGTTTCTAGTTTGTGATGTGCTAGACTATATGAAGTATTCCAATTTTAATTCATTTTATCTTCTCTACATTTGAATGCTCTTATAAAATTTAGATTAACATAGAAAAATATTTAAGTAATCTCAAATTTTACTCATGATATTTATATTTTCCTTTGAATCTTGCCTAATTTTTGGTGAAGCTTGGGCTTATGCTATGTTACATCACTGATTAGTGAAATGTATGCTCAAATTGAATAGAAATTTGTCATTATATTTGAGACTAATGCTTGGAATCATGTTTCTTCTCTGCCTTACCCTACCTTTTATTTCTTTTTTATCAATGCTCACTTTATCTTAAGATCATTGTAAATATTCACTTAGATTATCTTAGAGTTAGAAATCTTGACTAAGAAGATTACAAGACTATAAAGACGTAAACCTTGGTGGCTCCCAACCACCACATCAAACAAATTTTGTGGGTATCTCTCATACATTGCCGATTATTCCACCAAAGACACACTACTTACCACAAACTTTACTCCTGCTTTGGATTCTTTTAATCCTAAAATGAGAAGTGTTCATCAACACTAAAGAACACTCTGTGGAGAAATTAGAAGAACCAACATGATCAACACCAGATTGTCACACCAAAGGTAAGGTTTGATACTCCCATCAAATAATTATATTGGTTTGGTCTTAATGAAAATTTCAAAAAAATATAGTTCTTCCTAGAGAGGCTAAAAAAATTTAGGATGTTAACCAAAATGGAAGAAGTTGATTGGCTAAGAATGTCATCTAAAAAATAGGTTTCCCTTCATCTCTTTCAACCACATAGGAGAGACTTCAGAGGTTTTTTATTTGATCCAATAAGAATAGAGGTGTGTTAAGACCTTTTACATAAGTAATTTATATAGTATTTGCTTTCTCTAAGTGTTTTTAGCATAGTGTTTCAATATTCTAGTCATTCCTTTCCTTTCCATAAGTGTTGTAGCACATGTTCTATTTGTTATCCTTTCTTTTTTATTTTTCATTTTTCATTGAAGGTATGTTTTAGTTTTCTTAAGGCTGGTATATAAAGATGTTTGATATATATTGATCTTCTATTTTTAGGTTTTAATAAATTTTATGTAGCACATCTGAATAAAGATAACATAGAGAATAATTTAAACACATAATAGTAGTATTCACCCTTATAATAATACAAGTGACCTCATAAAAATATATATGAGACATATATATTATAATTGGGGATGATTTGATCCCTACAATATCTCAATCCATTAACCAAATAACTCTATAAATCTACAAAATAGTGGAAAACTATGTTGAAAGTCTTAAAACTTTGACATTTTGAGCCAAATACTTGGCCCATCCTCATAAAAGTAAGAAGAATAAGCAAAATATGTTTAACGAATTAATAAAATAAATTCAACCTAACCATACAAATAATACTTAACAAGAAATTATGGTATATTTTAGCCACAAATAAGACACGCTAAGTATGATCAATGTTGTGATTTTTGATACATTGAATAATTGGTTTCCAATTTTTAGCTAAGCGTCCAACCATCATCTTTATTAATATTGAGAGGATTATTCTTAATTTAAACCAATTCCTAGATTATTCTATTTAAATAAAACTCTTATTTAGAAATAACACTATCCTTGTCCATGCATATGTGATGGCCCATGATTTTTGAATGTTTAACAATAACATATTTTTTTAATACGATTATTCACAAGATCAACACAATGTTTTTTTATTCTAACTTGGATAGAGTGATTAGTTTCATCAATATAAACTTTACCAAAACTACACTATATATAATAAACACCTTTAAAATAATTAGGGTTGTGTGGATATCTCACCTTATCAAGCATTTTCCCAATAGTATTAAATGGAGAGAAGGTCACTTTAATATTCTTTCTCTTGAAAACTTTACCCAAAATATTTATAGTGCCTTTAATGTATAGAAGAGAGATTCTACCAATACTTTCATCCATCTAGTGATTAGGAAGTCAAGCTCTATGAAACTTCTAGATGATTCTCTTAATAGAATTATCATGATAACCATTCATTTTAAACACATTAGATAAGTTCTCAATTTCTTCTTCAAGATGAATCAAATCTAAAATACTTATAACATGAGTGACAAGGGTATTGAGAATACTAATTTTATAAGTTGGTTGATGGTGAGAATCTACATGTAAATATTTATTAGTATGTGTTTTATTATGAAAATATTGGTTGGATAAATAATCATCAATGAAATTCTTGATGAGGACATCTAAAAAGGAAATTTGGTTATTATCTTTGATCTCCATCATAAATTTAATAAATTCTAGTATGCTATTAAAAAACTCTAAAAAACAATCCAAATGATATTTTCCATGTGGACACTTAGGAATAATATTATAAATAAAATATTTCCACCATTTAGGATTCAAAGGAGAAGCAAAGAGGACAGAGGATTCAAAATGTTCCATATAAATATTAACGACCAAAGGAGAAAGAGGTGATCCCATGGCAATACCATCAATTTGTTCATATAAGATTCCCCTAAAACTAAGGAAGGTGGTTTTTAAGCACACTCTAACCATATTAGTCATTTCATCATTGCTAAGAATTTTTATAATATTAATAGCCTCATTATTATGAATATTGGTAAAGAGGGAGACCACATCGAAACTTACCAGAATATCATCCTTATCAACCTTGTTATGTCTCATATCATTAATGAAATAGGGAGAATATTTGACAAAATAATTTGAATGACTAGTGAAAATTTTATGTTTATGAGAGAGAATTTTGGTAAGATTATAAGAAGGCAAACCTATAGTACTCATAATAGGTCTTAAAGGAACACACTCTATGGATTTTTGGAAGACCATATATCTAGGGAATCAAGCAATTTTTTGGAATAAGTCTTTTTTTCTTATAAATCTATGTATATATTATTATTATTCACAATAATAACATACAAAATAATATAGGATTAATCCTAAATCACTTCAGACACAAAGTAAGAATTTCCTTTCCCTTTTATCTACGTTTCTCTTTGGTCTAAAGTTTATTTGCTCACAGAAAGAAGGAAACACGTCCTATTCTGCATGAAGGATTAATCCTAATAATTGAAGGATATTGCAAGAATAAGGCCATGGTCATGAACCCTTATCTGGGGAAAAACAAGGATTCACAGAGTAACAAGAGGGAATTTGTTAAAAGGAAAGATAAAATCAAAATCAAGCCCCCTAGTGTCAAGAATCAGGATGGTGACGAGGACACAGAGTGGGAGAGAACTGATAAGTCTGGGGAGGAAAGCTTGGAGGAAGAGGGAGGAACAGAAAGTAGGAATACAAGTTCCAATGAGGAAGAAGAAGTTCAAGAGAAGAATGAGAAAGAATGAGTCAACATAGAGGAGGAGTCTGAAAATAGTGAAGATGACTCTGAGGAAAACTAGCAAGTGTTTGAGGATGATAAAGTCCTGGAGGACCCTGTTGAGGACCCTATTTCATTAAATGAGAGGGAAAACATAGTTCAGGCTGACAACTAAGGAATGGACCTGGATGTTCAAACTAAAACTAAGGAATAGGATCAAAGGGGAAGAGAGGATCACATTGAAGAAGGCAGGAACAGTCCTAACAAGAACACAAAAGAGTGGAGTGATAAAAGGTAGAACGATGGAAGGCACACACCTACGAGATGGGTTAACTGCAAAGCAGAGGCTATCCTCCAACTTGATTCATGGATGTTTAAGGAGATGATGGATCTTAAAAGGAAAATGGAAATTATGGAAGACAACCAGAAGGCAGTTTGGAACAAATTCAATAACATGGAAAAATAGATGAGAGACATCCCCATCAAGCTCAAAGACTATGAGAAAAACCTAAGGGAACTCATCAAGGAGAGCAGAATGAAAATGGAGGAAGATACATCTAACATATATGCTGTAGCTGTTAATATTGGAAAAAGAGCTAATGAGGAGATCAAATCCTTGGAGGGGCCTAGCAAGAGGATGAGACAGAGCTCAAGAAATAAAGCTATGCAAGAGGGAGCCATGACGGTGGCTACTGCCATTCAAGATACTACTGTGAAAGGTAAGGAAATAGTGAAAATGATTTTAGAACTAGAAGAATAGCTTGGTTCTTCTAGTTGGTTGTGTTATCTGGTCCTGTTTCCTAGTTTTATGTAATCTTTTGACTTTGGTGTAGCCAGGTCTATGTAAAACCTGGGTTTTGACTTGTGGTCTTCAGGTGGTTTTAGGTCCATATAAAACCTGTTTATGCTACTTATCTGTAGTAGGTTTTAGTTTGTGCTTTTGGTCGTATTGCTTCATCTTTCTATCTTTGTATCAAGGTTTCGGGGTCCCTTCAAAACCTATTTTTGCCTTAATCTAAAACATACCAAATAATATATTCTACCTTAAGTAATAGTATAGTTACTATTACTGATGAGAATTAGGTGAGTTGGTAAAGTGACTTGGTTTTTTCAAGCACCACCCAGGTTCAAATCTCAATATAGTATCAAAGATCATATGTGGCTAATCATTGGTATTCTTGGGCTGGTTATGGTTTTTGATGGTATTATTATTCTAGTTATGGTTGTTCATTGGTATTATCAAGCCAATTATGGTCATTTTTTGTATTCTCGATCTAGTTATGGTTGTTGTTGGTAAATATGGTACTTATGATAGATGATCAATTGAGGATTTGGGCCCCCGATTGTGTCTTAGACTGGTTGGAGATCTGATCAAAAGTGAATACCTATTTAAAAAATTAGTATAATTACTATTTACCATATAAAACTACCTAATGTAAATTCCAAATTCTAACATCTCCCCCCCTAATTTTTACATTCTAAAATATATCCCATTCTTTGATTGTAGTGTGCCACCTCTATGTGTTTATGATCAACTATATTTTAAAAAGTGGCTTTGATGGATGGATATAGCCACCATCTAGAAATGAATAAAGACCTACACATATGTTCATCCTCTACACTTTTCTGCTGATGGTTTTACTTGGATATACCAACAGCCTTACCCAATTGGTTTTACAAGTGTACCAATAACCTTTCACAATTGGTTTTCCTTGTTTACCAAAAACCTTAACAATTGGTTTTCTTGGTTTACCAAAAACCTTCACATCATGAATGCGAAAATACATATTTTTTTCAACATTTTTACAATTTTTATTAAAAAGGGTTGACATGGAAACACACACAAGAATACTCATTTGTTTTTATTTCAAACCACACTAAAAAACTAAAATCTACACAACTGAAATCACATGCCACTAAGGTAGAAGTGGTCTCATTTATAGTGGCTAACAAGAGGATTGAATGGCCTCCATCTTTATTGCTTCTAGCCTCTAATAGGTTCATTTATTATTAAACAAATTTGGTCAACATGTGTTGTTCTATCAAGTTATCTATTGGTTGTTTCCATAGAAATTAGAACCCCCCCATAATACATACATCACGTACAATATATAATGCATCATTTTAAAATTTTGACATTGATGAATCAACTATTGGCTCAATGATTTTTAACTCATGACTCATTAATAATTTTGACAATATACCCAAATAACTGACTATGATAATGACTATGTTTTGTATTTTTGATGAAAAATCTAATGACTCTTAAGTCCAAATTACATCTCTTTAGAAATAAAAAATAACTTAACAATTGATAATTATTAATATCTTTGAATTATAAACTATAAAAAATGACTCAAAACTTTTTCAAACTCACTAATCCTAATAAAGGTCTTAATGAAACTAAAAGACTATTACCTTATAAATGACTAAAGACTAAGCATAAGAATAAACTATTTTAGTCCAATCATAAATGACTTAAAAATAATATATTAATATAATGATGCTAACTTATTTTTAAAAAAATTTCAAAACTCTAAGACCAGTTGACCTATGAGTTATTTCTAATAATAAGATATCAAAATAGTGATATATCCTTTAATTCTTAGTTATGGCTTTAAAAGAATCAACACACCTTCAATTTTATCAAAACCTTGGGTAGACATGATAGAGATCATTGTTCAAAACATGTTCAGAATGTATGATTCAAGAAAACTATAATATTTCATGTGTAGGTACCACTAGTTTACCACATTAATGATCTAATGTACAAGATTTTGACTCAATGAATAACGACATGAAGAAAACTAAAATATTTGCACAAACACCATGCTTCCATTATTCCAAAATGAAATCAAGATCAGATGAATATAATAATCAATATATCTAAATGGTGTAGGTAGAAATAATGAGCTCAAGTCTATCAAATGTTGTGTTGATTGATTCTGATGCACGGATCATAATGGCTGAACTAAAGTGATATTAGGACTAGAAATGAATGTTTTTGAAAAGAATATAGAACATGATCATGAATTCTCTAGCCTATATTAAAATAAAATATACAATTTTTGTATATATGTATGGCCACTATTATCTCTATCTTGTTGGCTATAACTATGTGTCAACTCATAAATCTAAGTTTCACTATATACTTGACCTTGGCCTCACCATTACCAAATTAGATCAGATATTAGAATAAAAATATTTGAGTAATTGAAAATATAAGCCACACTTTTTATATATATATACACTACATTAATGCACTTTAAATTAGACACAACAATAACTAAAAAACTCTCATAAAAGGGGTGACCATGAAGAATAATGGATCTACCCCATACAATCTTAGAATCTCATATGGCACTCTAATACCAAATTTTTGGTTTAAATAAATTTTATGAAGAATAAATAAATAAATATAATATTGTGTCACCCTAATATCACCTAAAGACACCTCAAATAACTCCTAGACCGACTTAAAAACTTGGCGAATTCTCAAGTTGCATGACTAGTTATTCCACATATAATGCATAGGCACTTAAGCTTGGAATGCAACATGAAAGTACAAAGAAAGAATAATATGATATATATATCAATATATAAACCTTGAACTCAATGTATATACAATATTTATGTCTATATAATTACCTTTTGATGATCAAAAGAACCACAATAGGCCATAAGGCCTCTCTTGCCTTGTACATGGGCTTTTAGCCATGTTGACCCTATTTTTGAGGCATAATTTATTTTAGATTAATCATAACAAAATTATTAAATAATATTTTGATACCCACTAAGGGCTTATACAACATACCTCAAATACTCTTGGGTTTTCTTTGTATGGACTTGTCTTATCATGTACTGTATCAGGCCTAATTAGGCCTCTAAGAGCCCTATTTAGGAGGATATATGAAGAAATTGGTGGAAATAAGACTTAATAATCATGAAATAGGTGTAAAATGACATTAAAAAAATATTCAAATCAAAATTTATCAAGTTGACACCCTAAACCAAGGTCAAAACCCTCTGTCTCAATCTTATTAGGACTAAAAGGACTAAAATAAGGTTAGGGATTAGAAAATGGCCTTAACCATCAAGGCATATATTTAAAATTGAAATATTGGATGCACACATGGAGAAACCAAGGATTTAAAATAATCAATAATTTTCACTATATAAAAATAGAGAACTAGGAAGCCCTAGTTAAGGCTTAGTCTACAAACAAAAGGAGCTATAGAACAAACCATGAATGGTCATGACCTAGAAAAATTGATTGGGATTTTTCACCTATAAAAAGGGTCTTATCACTTATATTAAACAAAATAATCCTCTAGATATTGACTATCAAGTCAGAGCTTGTTGCCCTGCCTAGTTTGCATGCATAGTCCATAGAAAATATTGAATAAAGCACACAAAATTGTTTTTTAACATTCTATCTTCTCATTACACATTTAAAACATAATAATACAAGTCCATGGGTCGAAGGAATCACTTCATAAAACTGAAAACCTTAACTTGGACATAAAAACTCTATTCTAAACTCATGTAACAAACTCCAAAAATGGAGTTAACAACCTTTTCTAAATAAAGAAGATCACAACTACTCCAAATCTCATCCAAACGACCTAATACCATATAGAATATGATCTCAAAAACTATTTATATGCAATTATATACACTTTTGTGGCCTTGAGAAAAATTTAGGCCTTATTACAAGCTTAATAAGCATAATTGCAACTTTGAAAATTTGAATAACACAAATTGGAGGGAAATCAATTTAGACACACCTAGATTCTCTAAAACTTAACCAAAAACATAAAAAAACATGTTCAAAGCATTAATATGCCCCTGCATCACAATACAGAGAATAATTTAAACACACAATAATATTATTCACCCTCTTAATAACACAAATGACCTCATGCAAATATATATGGGAAAAATATCTTATAATTGGGGATTATCTGATCCCTACAATATCTTAAACAATTAGCTAAATAACTATATAAATATACCCATTTATTATTATTGTTATTATTGTTCACAATAATAACATATGAAAAATTATATTATAACTTAGATAATAGTATAATTACTATTTACCATAGAAAACTACCTAATGTAAATGCTAAATTATAACATCTCTTGATTCCATGCCTAATGGAATTCCCAAGGAAACTAGTCTCTTTGATTTGCAGGAAATAAATCCCTATGAGTCACCAAAAATGTTTATATTTTGACCTCTTAGGAAAAATATCAACCCATACAATTCGAAACTTGTCCATTACATTGGTTTTCTACTTGAGAGAAGTATTTGAGTCTTTGGTTGCAGTCATGAGATAAAGGGGAATGTGTCTTAGAGTCTTATATGGCATCACATTAGCCCTTGTCAAGGCCTATTTATAGATATTTAATAATGAATAACTAGCCTAAATGGGGGGGTTTAAGAGGTAAAATGAGGTTTTTAGGCTATAAATGCATTCTAGAGGGTCTTCAAATGCATATAAAGATGGAAAGGTCACCATGTCTCATCTTTTAGCCTATTCAATTCATTTTTTGAAAGAAAATCCCTCCTTAATGACTTAAAATGCCACTTAAAATTAAAAAACACCCCATCTACTCCACTAATCCATAAAAAATGAGTCTAATTACATCAAATGACTTATTTTTCCCTCTTTTTACATTGAATATCCTTTATTCAACTTCAAATGTGCCAAAAGTGCTTTTCGTAACCTAAAACCATACGAATTCAAGTTTCAACATGTCATTTTAATGGTTTTAAAGCATTTTCTAAAGGTTTCAATGTCAAATAGGTGCATCCTAGGATAAAATATCTAGGATTATAGCCAAGAAATAGAAAGAACATTCAAAAATGCAGATTTTCATGAGAAAAGGCAAGATCTTAAAAGTTTTCTTCATGTATACATAAATAAATAGATAATTATAGGTTAGGGCAGAGCCATGGAGGTTTAATCACATCATGATCTAGCCATTATAGGTCTCAAGTAGAGGTTTCATGCTAAAAAAAATTCCAAACAAAGCAAAACCAAATTAAATCCCTTTCAAAGGCCTAGATAAGCTATTTTACAGGATGTGGAAAAATGGTTGAGGAGATAGATGGCATAGTAGGACCATTGGATAAGTATAATACATTCCATAAGAGAATTTTATATTTGTTATAATACATAAATAATCATTTATTTTTGTGAACAATTAGTTATGAGAAAAAAAAGCCTTTAAGAGTCATCATTTAAAGCACAATTTTAATTGGAATCATATTTATGATTTTGTTTCATTATAGGTGGTTCTTGATGTATGTGAGGAGGATTATTGAACACCATTTGGGTATATTTAATATGATTTAAATTACCCAAAAAATGTACAACAATCCAAAAATCTAGTTATGCTCCTAGAACCCTTAAAACCCTTAGAGTTTATATATCAAATTTTGGTTTTTTTGAGTTTATTTTAATTAATTTCATGAAAAATAGAAGTTTAAATATGATGTCTAATCCCTCCAAACACCATCCAAAGATTTTTAAACCTTGAGAACTAAGTTACAGGGTTCTATGTGCGTTCAATCAAAGAACAATGTAGAATTATAGAATTTAGGAAAGAATCATATTTTTAAAACATTTCAAGGAGTTATTCCATGAAGAAATGGGTTTCCTCTCCATTTATTATACTCTCTCACTTTATAGTATCATCCAACATGTGCTTAAAGTTCATTGAGTCTAAAGGTTGTAGGGGTTTGGAATAGTTCTTGCTTTGAATGTTAGCATACAGACTTGCACTCATAGGATCAAGGGTTTCCAAATCATATTGAAATGTTCTTCACCCAAAAAGTAATCTAATCTGAATCTAATGTTGAAATTCTATCCCCTCAATTTATTTAAGTAAGAGGAAGTGCATACTCTCTTAAGAGACTTAGTCTATAGGGGTTTTAAGGAGGTTTGAAGTTTTGAACATACTTGTGTGAGCTTGCAAATAAAAATTGATAGTTTAAAACATGTATAGAGACATTTTATTGGAGGTACTTCTTAAAATCTAGTCTAAACCCCTCTCTCTTTCCCTTAATATTGTATATTCAAGGGTTATATCTCATGAAGATTGGTTCTAAGATAAAGGAATGGTTTTCAATCAAGTGAGAGAAGGGTCTTACACATGCATTATGACCCTCAAGTTCTTAAATCATGATGAAGGATGGATGTTCTTGGAAAGTATCAGTTTGTAGGGTTATAAAAATCTTGAATCTTAAATGCCACTATAAAGGCTTGAGGATGAAATGAAAAATTATTACAATATTATGTTGTTATAATTGAATGGAGACTCTAATAAACCCTAATAGATCTCTTTCTTATGTTTAGGGTCATATTACAAGCATATTACATGATCATTGGAACATATTAAGGGTTTTGAGGATAATCCAAGCTTGGAGAGTCTTTACATAGGCCTACAAGTTAAAACATTAGTTTGGTTCCCAGAGAGGATGACTTCAAGATAAGATTTCCAAGATTTTTAGATTCAAATCAAGTATAGACCTACAGTAGAAATCTGGGATTGTATGGTAATGATAGGATTGATAAAAAAGTGTATATCTATTCTACCAAATAACATTATTTGTAAACATCTTGAGAAAGGTTGGTAACTACCAAGTTGAGAATAGAGTTTATACAGATATGTAGCTTCAAGGTGAAATTTGAAAGAGTCACAGTTATCCCTCTATAAGGATAGAGTATAAAGTAAAGAGTTTAGGGATCCATATCTCCATAATTTATAATTTTTCGTATTAAATGTTTATTATGTCTTCAAACCTCTTTATAAACTCCAAACACGGTCTAATATATTTCTAATAATAATAATAGATATTCAACATTTTGAAGTTTTAATGAATCCATCAAAACTATGTAAGGGATAGAGGAAAGAGTTAAAACATCTTGGAGTTTTCACACCTTAAGGAGGATTGTACCATGGTTAAACTTAGAAACATTTAAGGTTTTATCTAGAGATTAAGGTTACTTAGAGAATTAAATGAGTTCTTGGAAATTCCACACAAGCTTCAAGAATGTTATGTTTGTCCAATATATTTACCATTTTTTAAGGTACCTATAAAATGTTATGAGAGTTAACATGTAGGGTTCTTAATGTATAATTGAATTTGAAGAATCCATAATATGCCTATAAGAAGGATAGGGACTTGTCTAGATATGTTTTTCACCAAGATGGAGGAGTAATCAATCATGATATTTACTTATACCACTAAACACTTATTTAGGCAAGTTTCATGTCAAAGGAAGTGAATTGTGACGTTATTATAGCCCTATAATCTAGTTGTTCCAATCCTCCATACTTTCATATAATTTACTATCTTGAAATATGGTCTATAATATGGTAAAATGTTTGTGCATTATTTAAGTCTCCTTGATGAGGTTTTAGCCATGTTTCAAATCACTCTCAATGAAATTTATAGGTTTTATTAGTATTTCTTAAGAATCATGGTAATTCTGAGTTGGGATGAAGGGGATATTTAAGACTTAATGTTTGAAGGTTTTAAATCCTTTTAAAACATGATATGGTAGTCAAAGTGAAAAATCCAAATAGTTTAGCCTAAGTAGAATACCATTAATAGGTTAAGTAATCTTGTCCACTAATTGAGAAATAAAAATACAAGAGTCTCTTAAGCTCTTTTAAAGAATAAACAAGTTTCCAAGACCTTTTAAATTGGTCTACAATAGGTCAAAAATTTCATGTCTTATTTTGGCATGTTATTTGGGGTCATATACCTCTTATAGGGATTTGAGACATGGTTTAGTGCCTCCAAACTCGAAAGGAGTTTCATAAGCCCTTATCATGGATGTTTTAGTGTTAAGAAGTGAACATTTTTAGATCAAGCATGAACTTATAGGATTGTATAAGGTTTTAACAAATGAAACAAATGATCAATGTGGCCAAGTGTATTTCAAGATTCCCTAAACATTATCAAGCATGATCCTAATTCACCTACTAGTTTACAAATGAGGATAACATGTTTGCTATAGGTTGCAATACCTTTTTGGAGATAGAAGGTTATTTAGATATAAATCCAAGGCATGACTCTCAAGACCATTATAAATAGTTGGGAAGCCACCTAATAAGACAAAAACCATAATAAGTATAAATTTATAATATGTTTTCAAGACCTTGCAAGGAATATAAGGCACTAAATATAGATTAGGAGGTCTAAAAAGGTCATTCAAGATCAAGTTCAAGGTCTCAATGATCATAGATAGTGTATGCGTCCATCCTTCATGAGCGTTGACTAATAGTTTCTAGAAAAGGACAAGAGGTTGAGTTCCTAAGCAATTTATGACTAGGTTTGAAGACTATGACACCTATATTCTTCACCTACAAGATTTTGATAATAATTTATGGTGATCAAGGATTCAATTACAAGTTTTGTTGACTTTATAAGTCACCCCAATAGGCAAATAAATTTTCAAGGCCATAATAAGAGTTTCATGTATACGAAGTACCAATTACTCATGTAAAATATGTGCATACATTCTCTATCTATGATCATGCCTAGGACAAACAAGCATAAGTTTACATAATAGTAAAGAAATGATTCATGCCCATTAGGAGATATTAACATGTATTGTATCATAAGCTATTTTATTGCATGGTTTAGATGGAGCATAGGTTCAAGGATGCACAATCTTAATTTCCAAATGATTGAGTTAAGAGGGCATGTAAGGAGTAGTTATAAATCATGAGGGACATGCCTAAGACATTTTGTCTTCATGTGCACTCTTATTCAAGGATCCTTAGTTTTGAAATTATAATTAAAGGAAAAGCATAAGGATTGGTCACAAGTCATGAAGATTGCATTCAAGACCTTCACCTTATATGCACACTCTTACTTGAATATCTCCCCATGCCTATCTAACATATTTATGTGCCATAATGTAGGATATTACCCTCATACCCTTAAACATCATAGGACATAATCTAAAAGTTATGCACTTCCTCTTTTATAAAATCATATTTTAAAATGACTCTTGCACACACCATTGGTACAAGAGTAATTCCAAATCAAGGGCATGTGCACAATTACATGCACACGTAACATACAAATAAAGGAGTGTGTGCCAAGTTTCATACCATGTACAATTATAATGTGGTAAGCTAAAAGGGAGATTAACACAATAGTTGATAAGATGTGGGGATAATTAAAGAGGTAGTTAGAGGTAGTTGAGAGAGTCCCAAGATGTGTCTAAGATATTAAATACATAAGCAACCACAACGCATCAGGATGTGAGTTCACACCACCATCTGACCTTGTTAGAGAAGTATTTCATTCCTTTATACACACATGTATCTAAAATGATCTTGCCACCAAATTTAGATCTAATCATTGAACAAACTTTAAGAAGCATGGCCATAGTGCTACAAAATAATTTAAAGCTACACCCATCACCCCAATTGACATATTTATTATAAATTAGGATTGATTCATTATAAAATCCTAGTTCTTCACTTGTAAAAGTGTTGACACATTTACAAAAACATTATGCTACTTAAATTTTCCCTCCATGTGTACTTGTATTGGTTAAATATTGTAGACTAAAAAGAATTAAGTTCACCTCCTCCTACTATTATAATGATTTGTGTGTTATTCACATTTGTTGATCCTTGACTGTGGGTAATGTTTTCCCCTCTTATCATTATCCATTCCTAACATCTCCTCATCAAAATTGAAACTCACTTGTAGGTCATATTCTATACACACTGAGGTCTATGTTGATACTATTTATGGACCATTTTTCATCCCTCTTAATGTTGTATTATGTTATCATGCCTCCATATGAAACACTTATACACTTGGAGTATCTTTGACATAAGTTGTGTGATATTGTATTATCCTTAAAGGTATGTATTGTGTTTATGATAATAGGAGAACTTGATTTGTTCTTAGTGCATCACCGCTTTATGTTTCAAAATTTATTACCTTCTCCCTCGCTTTTCCTCAAATATATTAAGTTTAAATTAGTGGTATATTACCTTTCTACTCTTTACGCCTATGCACCAATCTTAAAATAGATGTAGTTAGAATATAAGGAATTTAGCTTACTCTGAAGGCTTATCCAAGGAGTACAAGGGTCTTACACCTTGGGGACATTCTCATCATTATGATAAAACAAATGATGCTCACATGTGCAAGTGATAATACTTCCACACCTAGCTCGATAAACTCTTGTGCCTTGTGAAAGGCCTATATGCTATGCACCCCACTATAAAGCTTCCTCACATTACAAAACATCCATGGGTGTATTTTTTGAATGACAATATTTTATGGCATGCCCAGTGGAATAAGTTAGAAGAAAGAGAAAGGGAATTGGTGCTACCCTTAGCTATCAAGTGTTGAAGACACTCCACAGAGAACTTGGTGACTCTAAATGTCTAAATATATTAATTTAAGTAGTTTAAGTGCTTAATAATATGTCTTTCCACCCACCATTCCATGAGAATGTTGATATCGCACCTTCCCATTTTTCATATCAATCTCATGCAAGTGCCTATATCCCTTCACTAGCTCAGTCCCTATAGTATATTGCTTATGATTCTAATCATCCCTACACAAGCTATATTACTCCATATTCACATTATTAAACTCTTAATAAGCCCAAAAATAACATCAATAATATACATCTCAATTTTTAGAGATAGATGAAGGAGATCAAAAAAGAGTAGGGGTATGGTAGGTAACAAGAGGAGAATATTCATCAAGCTTACACTTAGTAGAAAGAGATGATGGATCAGTGTATATTTGAAGAGGAATGATTGGCTAGGAAGATCTTAGCCAAAGAAGAGAAGATACACTATCTACTTGCACATATGCAAAAAATTAAATCATAACCAATCACATCCACTCTTTCCATTCCTAGCATTAGGTAAGCTCCAATTATTATTATAATCTAACCTATGGAGTAAAAGGTTTTTATGATCAAGGTCCCTATATTTAGGTAATTTAACTCCTTTGTGCCTCTAATTAAATCCCCTATTTTCAAAGTATCAAGCTTCTGAAAGCCCACACTCGTGATTGATCAAGAACCCATCCTTCTTTAGGATCCTCAAACACATTTATGGTATCCTTCTTAGACATAACACTCTAAATTTATAATTCCTACCTTGGTCAAAACCACTCCTACTATGCTAAAATATATTCATTTCCCACCCACCATATCCATTTTTAAAGGAGGTCCAATTGTGTGGAGCGTAGAGGTAGTCTATGCAAAAGAAAAGAAAGGTGCCTCAAGAAAAGAATAAATAATCATTTGGGGTTCCCTATATGTTATCACATCAAAAAAATCAACCCTACTACAAGAAGAAGATATATTCAATTTAATACATAAGAAAGTTTATGAGCAAATGATTAAGGTGGTAGTAAAGGGGGAGGTCTTAATGAAGAAGAGTCAATATGTGCCACTCCAAAATGCATCAAAAATCTTAGGATCAACCTTTATTGGGTAGATGGCCTATCATTTGATACTATGTAATTAGACCTCAACATAGAAGGATAACTCATTTTAGGATGAGATAGAGGAATGTTTTTCAAGTCTAGATGACAAGCTGACATCCTCCCAAGAGCATACACATGCCTAGTTCCATACCAATAATTTTTTTTAATAACATATTAAACAAAGGTAAGGTGTAAATATAGAGGAAGTCATAAAATCACATATGGTGGAGGCCCATAGGGATATAAACATACATCTAGGTGTAAATGAGTCATCAAAAGGCTCATTTGAACTAAGAGAGCAATGCCATCTAGTCTAGCCCAAGGAGAAATAGGAAGGTGCTAAAGAAGCTATGTTGATGAACACTCTCAATCCTTTCATGCCTAGTAACATCATATAAGGGTTCCTAATAGGCATATTTGACTTGGGGTAGTAGCTAAAAAATGATAAAGGGAAGCCTACTAAGTTCATGAGCTTCCCAATTATCAAGCATAGGTCTCCAAAACTCTATAAGCTTAGACTAGATAGAGAGCATAGTTAGGCACCAAGAAATATAGGAGGGATTAGTTTAACTTCAAGGACATCATCCATCTAGGAATAAAGATTACATATAACATGGTTGAGTCATTTATCGAAAGGGAGCCCAAGCAAACTAGCTTCCTTGAGTACTCCTCAGATGTAACCAAAGCACACCTTCTTCATAATGAATAGATACCACCTTGCCTCCATCCATAAAAAATAAATAATATGAAGGTGAATAATTCAAAGGACCTAAGTAGTTTATGTTTTGATCTAGGTATATGAAGGTGCATATTTCTAGGTTATATATAGTAGATTAGATTAGTTCACATTACATTTCCCTAAGTACCTATGTGCACATTATATAGCCTTAGTTTAGTTTTATGTTCCTCTAAGTGTAATCACATGAATATTACTTATTATTCTCCCTTTTGATTTTTTGAGAGTCTAACTCAGTTTAGTTTATTCAATCATAAGGCCAGGCAGGTTGTAGCTTCTATGAATCCATGCTTAATGGATCACTTAAGGCTACCAAGTATCTACTTAGAAGTTAAGTATCCCACAAAGGTCACCAAAAGTGTTGAATTTTTAAGTTACCCCAAATAGGTGCAAAACTTATCAAAACCATAAGAAGAGTTTCATGCCTATGAATTACTAGGTACTCAAGCAAAATGTGTGTAAACATTATCTATTCATGCTCATGCCCAAGACAATCAAGTGTAGGTCTATATAATAGTAAAGAAATGATTTATTCCCATCAAAAGCTCTTAACATGTTCTACATCACAAGATATTTTAGTGCATAGTTTAGATGGCATATAGGTTCAAGGATGCATAGTCTTAATTTTTTGATGACCAAGTTAAGAAGGCACGCAAGGAGTAGTTATAAATCATGAGGGATGTGCCTAAGACATTTTGTCTTCATGCATAATCATATCCAAGGATCCATAATTCTATAATGCTAATTAAAATGAAAAATGTAAGGAGTGGTCATAAGTCATGAAGAATACATCGAAGACCTTCAACCTCTATGTGCACTCTTATTTGAAGAGTTATCATTGCCTATCTAAAATAGTTTTGCACCAGAGTGCATGATCTTACCTTCATGTCCTTGAACATCACAAGGTATAATATAAAATATGTGCTCTACCTCTTTTATGAAATCATAGTTTTAAAGGACTCTCATGCACATAATTGGTGCAAGAGTACTTCCAAATCAGGGGCATGTGCATAGTTTTGCACTCATATAACATAAAAATAAAGGAACACATGCCAAATTTCACAACATGCATAATGATGATGTGGAAAACTAATATGGAGATTAGTGAAACAATTGACAAGTGACAAGGATAAGTAAAGAGGAGTTAGAGGTAATTGATTAAGGTCTGAGATGTGTCAGAGCTATTAAATACATAAGTGGCCACTAGGCATCAAGATGCAAGTCCATGCCACCCTCTGAGCTTATTAGGGAAATATTCCATTCCCCTATACATATGTGTATCTAGAATGATCCTACCACCAAATTCAGATCTAATCATTAAATAAACTTCAAGAAACATGGCCATACTACTGTAAAAGAATTTAACACTACACCTACCACCCCAAGTGGCACATTTATTATAAAATAGGCTTGATTCACTATAAAATCCTCATTATTCACTTATAAAAGGGTTTACACATTTCCAACAACCTTATGCTACTAAAATTTTCCCTCTATGAGAATTTGTATTGGCTAAATATTGTAGATTAATAAATATTAAGTTCACCTCCTCTTATTATTTTGATGATCTATGTGTTATTTGCATTTGTTAATCCTTAACTTTGGGTAATATTCACCCCTATCACCATTTTCCATTCCTATTAGCTCCTCATAAAACTTGGAACACACTTACAAGCCATATTCTATGTGTACTTAGGTCTATCTGTAGACCATTTGTCATCCTTCTCAGTATTTCAATATATTCCCACATCTCTATGTGAAACACTTATGCACTTGGAGTATCCTTGGTGGAAGTTATCTAATATTATCTTATCCTCAAAGATCTATATTGTGTTTATGGTAGTAGGAGTTCTCTCTCTATTCTAAGTGCATTACCTCTTTATGTTTCAACATTTATTACCTTTTCCCTCCCTTTTCCTCTAATATATTAGGTTTAGATTAGTGTTATATTACCTTTGTTCTCTTTAGGCCTGCATGCTAATCTTAAACTAGATGTGCTTAGAATAGAAATAATCTGACCTATTCCAGAGGCTCATCCCAAGGAGTGCAAGGTTTTCATGCCTTGGGGATGTTCCCATCATTATGATGATATAATAGGTTCTCACATATGTAGTTGAGTGATAATAATTTCATGTTTAGTGCCATAGATTCTTACACCTCATGTAAGGTCTCCATGCTAAGCACCCCACCACAAAGCTTCCCCACACCTTGAATCATCCACGGGTGCACATTTTGAATGACAATAGGTTGGTGTTTGGTTTACAAGTTTAATTAGCTATGAAGAATAATGTTTAGAGAAAGGAAATAAGTTTTAGACCTACAATCAAGAGGTACAACCAACTTCAAAACTCAAAGCATATTCTCACAAAGAAAGATGAGAAAATGAAGGAGAAGAGCAAGTTATAGCCTATACTGAAGGGTTTCTTGAGATTGAGAAGACACTTAGAGAAAAAATAAACCATGAGGAGTCAAGTTACTCAAGAAACATGCCAAAAAAAAGATGGATAATTCAAACTTGTCAAAGAAGCATCAACTTTTGCCTTTCTTAAAGGCCATTTAGAGAAATATAGAATGATTTATAGCCTGAATATGCCAAGGAGAGTGGCCAAACATGACCATGGTGTTGGATCAAGGCCATTGAAGACCATAATACATGATCAATACATTGAGGAGTTGATCTATTATCTTGTAATTGATCACTTAATGCTCCTTCAAATTGGTCAACCATGTTTTAGGCTTAGAAATGGTGTTAAAAGACTCCTTAAGGGTATAGCTCCCTTGAGGTGAATTAGTGGTCAGCCAAGTCAACATGTAGCTAGTTTTGCATACATAAGGAGAGAAAAATGGTGTGTATTAAAGATGGAGGATGAATTACAAGAGTTAATGCACATTTATCCTCCATTAAACCACTACAAAAGGACAAAATTAGCAAGGTCAGAGCCTTCTAGTCTATTCATACACCACATTCTCTAGGGGTTCTTCATTACAATAGATGTGATGGCATTGGAAAAATATAATGTTCTAAATTTTTAGTTATTTTCCTTG
Organism: Torreya grandis; assembly: GCA_037957365.1. NCBI lineage: Eukaryota > Viridiplantae > Streptophyta > Pinopsida > Cupressales > Taxaceae > Torreya > Torreya grandis. The sequence goes on from JARHVA010003865.1 coordinate 1,073,623, forward strand.
TGAATAGGAGATTAACAAGTTGTAATAGTCATATGTAGGCAGCATATTAGTGCTATTTTTTGCATTTTTATTATAATAAGGGTTGAGAATGCCTGTTATTGTATCCCTATTTTGGCTATGATTAGACTCTACCCACATGTAATGTTGGAATTTTAAGCCTTTTGATAAATAAAAGACTAAAATTTACCTTCTTTATGATGATATACTTATGTGATTCTCATTCTTAGTTGATATACAATCGTGATAGAAGTTGTTTTTCCTCTTGTATGTCCTTTTTTGTCACCTTGTTATTGGTAGGCTAAGTCCTACACAAGTTGTATGTTATGTTGACATTGTCTAGGCTAATGAACTATTATATAAACTAGTTGATTATGTCTGATTTAAGGACTTTTAGTTGTCTCTTAATGTCCTATGCATAGAATCACAATCATCATATGATATATTGATGTATAAATAACCCATTTTGAGGAGAGTGTAAGAAATTTTAAGTCAACATTGAGATATTTAGTGTTATTAATAAGTTGGTAGAGGGAGTAAATCCTAATTATTGTATCACCTTTCTTAAGATTTAGGTTTAGTTTATGTCCTCTTTCTCTCTTTTCCTTGAAAATTATAGTAGTTTAATGTTAGTCTTAGGATATTAAACAAGGGAACCATCCCTTTATGTAGGTTCACTCCAATCATAGGTCACCAATAACCTTAGAGTGATCCCATTATATTAAATGGGTGAGGAGGCCTAAATATTATCACTCTCCTATCTCCTATCAAAGTGTGCAACCCAAGTTGATAATAGGTATAGAAGATCTAGAGGATGAATTTGAATAATCTAACTCTCCTATATCCTATGATTCCCTTTAGAGTATAAGTACTCCTAAGACACTTAAGGTAGTGGTATTTATCAAGAAATAAAAGGTGACAGTGTTGATTGACTCAAGAAGTACACATAGTTTTATCAACATTAAGTTATCTACTCATTTGAATTATTTTATTTAAAAAACTCTATAATTTAAATTCATGATTGAAAATGGTGGCATATTCAACTATTATAGAAAAATTTCATAGTATTAATATATCCATGTGGGACTACACAATTCATTCTATTGTGTTTTATATTCTCATGGTTGGGGATGACATTTTTTTTGAATAAAATGGATCACTACTTTGGGTAGAATATAGATGAATTTCCAATAATTATTTATTTGATTTCATGCTAAATCTAAGACTTATAAACTATATGGATTACAGTTAAATCCTCCCTAATTGGTTAGTTCACATAAGATGATGAAGATTCTAAAAAAAATGGCTGAAGGATTTGTATCATGATTATTTTACATATAATTTTAGACAAAAAATATGCCTACACATCCTAATTTATAAATGATACTTGATGACCACCCAAAAAATTTTGGAATCATGTCAAAAGGCCTACCACCAAGTAGAGAACATGATCATGCCATAAGAATGATTTTAGGTAGTACACCACTAAATATTAGGTCATATAAGTATCCACATGCCCATAAAAGTGAAATTTATATATGGTGCTTAATATTTTAGATTTAGGTATTATCTAACATAGCCAAAGTGAATATTTATCCCTAATGATCATGGTGTGGAATAAGGATGACACTTGGAGGATTTGCGCTAACTACACAGAACTCAATAAATACATCATTAAATATAAGTTTATTATTCTAGTAATTGATAATTTATTAGATGAATTAATAGTGAAATTTATTTTACCAAAATAGATCTTTATTTTGGGTATCATCAAATTTGGATTAGAGATGAGGATATCCATAAAATAGCTTTTAGAACTCATGAAGGCATTTATGAGTTTATGGTCATGGTTTTTGGTCTCACAAATGCACTATCTACAATTTTAAATTTTGATGAATATTTTTTAGGCCTTTTTTAATGAATTTTGTGTTGGTGTTTTTTATGAAATCCTAATCTTTAGCATAACTTGGGAACAAAAATTAAAGCATGTGAAAAATTTATTGTTAGTTCTTGAATAACATCATATTTATGAAAAACCTTCCAAATGTTATTTTGTATTCCATGAGGTGGAGTACTTAGGTCATATTATTTCACATGAAGGATTAAAATTCAATCATAATAATATCAAATCTATAATGGAGTGGAAAGTTCCATAGACCTTCAAGAACCTAATTGGATTTTTGGGGCTAATAAGGTACTATTGTATATTTGTAAAAAACAATGCTAGAATATCACCTCCACTCATAGCTTTGTTGAATAAATATTCCTTCCATTAGACTTAACCAACTACCAAGGCATTTAATAAGATGAAAGAGGCTATGTGTACCACTCCAATTTTGGTAGCTCCTGATATTTCCAAAACTTTTATTATTGAATGTGATGCTTTAGGATAAGGAATGGGGAAAATACTTGTTCAATAAGGGATATCAATTAAATTTGAGATTTGGTAACTCATGGTAAAAAATAAGCTTAATAAAATAATGAGAAGGAGGTGATGGATATTCTTCATGATATTAAGCAATGGAGAGCTTATATGATGCGTAGACATTTTTAGGTAAACATTGATCATGATAGTCTATAATAATTGTTTGTAATAACAATTTTCATTACAAGAGAAAAAAATGGGTGTATAAAATGTTGGAATATAACTTTTAAATAGTCTATCTTAAAAGAAAAAAATAATGTGGTAGCAGATGCACTTTCTAGGAGGGATGAATCAGTTGAGGAATTATTATGCATAATGATAATTTGGAAAGAAGATTAGTTAAAATAATCAAGATAAAAATGGGAGAATGAAAAGGATGTGTAGGTCTTGATTTAAAATATTCAACATGGTTAAGGTGTTTTTAAGAAAATTGAGTGGAAATGGAACACATTTTGGTATAATGATATATTGTACCTATATAATTATTTTATCCTTAAACATAATATCATTTAGGAATTTCATGCATCTCCAATATGGGGGCACTTATGATTTTTGAAGACATATAATAGAAAAAATAAAGATTTATTTTGGGAAGGAATCAAGGGAGATATATATAAATTTGTGTTAGAATTCATGTTATGTCAACATAACAAAGTGGAAAAATTAAGACACTAGGTCTTTTTCAACCATTATCTATCCCTAGTTAGTGATGGGATGAGGTTTTTATGAATTTCATTATATGGTTTTTGAAGTTTAAAGGTAAAAATTTCATCATGGTAGTTTTGGGTAGGCTTAAAAAATATGCTCATTTTTTTCCTTATCACAACCATTTGTATCTAATACAATAGTTGTTTCTTTTATCAATATAGTTCATAAGCTACATGGTACTCTCAAAATCATCGTAAGTGATCATGATCCTATCTTCACCATTAATTTTTTAAATTATTTGTTTACATATTTAGGTACTAAGTTGGTTCATACATGGTATTATCATCTTTCATTTGATGGTAAAATAGAGGTTATCAATTAATTATTAAAAGGTTATTTTCATTATTTTTCATCATATAAATAGGAACATTGGGTCCATTGGATTTTGCTAGTAAAATGGTGGTACAAATATTCCTTCCATACCTCTTATAAAATGTATACCTTTGTGTAATTTTATGAGTATCATCCCCCATCACCACTTAATATTTGACGGTGTAACCCAAGGTTTGATATTTTGAGAAACACATTCAACATAAATAGGATGAACTATTTATTTTAAATGAGAATTTAGTAATGGCACAAAATAAAATGAATAAATAATTTGATCAACACCATAGTCACATGAATTTTTATATCATTGGTTGGGTATTCATGAATTTTTAGTGATATAATTATATGTCTTTATAGCAATAGAAACAAAGATAAATTTTTTTCTATAAGTATTATGGCCCTTATCAAATCTTGAAAAAATTTAGTAATGCAACATATAATCTAGAACTACCCCAATCCACTCACATACATCTTTAATTTCATGAATTTCATTAGACAAACAGTTTATACCCAAACTAAGTTACCTAAATTTTATCAATAAGTCAGGGTCATTTTGGAACCTCAAGAGTCCTTTTCACACACACGCACACACACACACACACACAAAAAAAAAAAAAAGGCTACATATAAGAGTATAACATGGGAGGATGGATATTTCCTATAGTAGCATCCAAATTTGATTCATTGTTGAAATCAACATTATTTTCAAGGGAAGGGTCATATTATTCCCTAAACTTATAGTTCATATAGGGATATGTGTGCTTGACTTATTACATGCATACCTTTCATATTATGTTATTCACACACACACACACACACACACACACACACACACACACACACACACACACACACACACACACACACACACACACACACACACACACACACACACACACACACACACACACACACACACACACACACACACACACCAAAAAAAAAAGGCTACATATAAGATATCTTAAGGAGTATTTGATCAAGTGGAAGATTCTAAATTGTGAATATATAACATGGGAGGATGGATATTTCCTATACTAGCATCCAAATTTGATTCAATGTTGAAATCAACATTGTTTTCAAGGGAAGGGTCATATTATTCCCTAAACTTATATTTCATCTAGGGATATGTGTGCTTGACTTATTACATGCATACATTTCATATTATCTTATTGTTTTTCTATATATTTTTAATTTTTTATTTCTATAGAATAACCATTGTTAATTAGAATATATATATTAGGTAGTGGTTAGTCTTTTATCATGATACTATGAAATGTTATCTTATTACATTATTTTGGAGGTTTCACCTCGAAGAAGGTCAGTCATAATTATCAAATATTTTTCTCTTTTGTTAATTATTTTTGTGGATTTGATTATTTTTTATTAATGGTAAAGGTCATGTTTTGACTGGGTCTTGTCTTATTTACATTATTTTGCTCTTAATTTTGATATATATTTCCTTGTTATAAATTATTTTAACCTTATAGTATTTAACCAGTGATTTGTAATAGAATTGACTAAATTTGACCTTTCTAAAAAAAGTAATAAATAATGCAAGTACTAACTTAGTTAGAAAAGGACTAAGATAAATGATTTAGAGGTTGAAAACTAAGGAAAAAACTAGTCTTAGTGTCACAAATTGGATCCAAGTGTCAAAATCCCTCCTAGATAATAGCACCCTAATTAGAAAGTAGCACCATGTGGTGCTATTATTTCTATTTTGGTGGTGGTGTACTTTATGTAGGACTATCCCAAGTTTTATGTGCACTTATATCTAGATATATAAGGTCTATTCCTATATGCATGAGTTATAAAACCCTATAGCTTTCTTATTTTGATTAATTTTGTGATCAAAACCCTAATCCTTCATGTTACTAGGGCATTTTATCAATACAAGTTGAAAAGTGTGTTTGTTAGTAGGGTAACATACTAATAATCTAAAGAGGGATCAATACTATTGTAGTTCTCCCCACTTAAGTGCTAGTGTGGAAATGAAACTATTATGATAGTTGACTTGAGTGATTCAAATCTGATTGAGATTATAAATTTGAGTAATTTGAGCTTACAAATGTTGTAGATGATAATATGCAAAAGTAGGGTAGAATAGTGATTGATAACCTTAATTGTTCACAACTTGTTCTAATTTTTTATGTGTAATTTGCATATGATTTCCATTTAGTGTTTATAGGGCTAAAATACATGTATATATATTGTTATGGTGGTGTGTACGGGTGCTAAAAGTGGTCTAGGATGACCCTTAGAGATCTAATATTTGAAAAGATATCCATTTGTGAAAAGAGGGTTAAAATGATAGTAGCTCCATTATTTAGAAATGAATACCACATGGTTTTACTGTCCCTATTATAGCACTATCATCCAAGTGGAAAAACACTAGGCACAAAGGGTCAAGATTCAAGAATGAGGATTTGGGATTGCTTTAAGGATGACTACGGATGTTTATGGGCCATAAAAAGGCTAGATAAGTGTGAAAATAAACTCTAGGATAGGTGGTCTTAATTAGCACATTTAGCACTCAATTTTCACTTTTAGGTGATTAAATTTATCCCCCTTTATTATAAAAATATAGAAAATCAAAATGACTATGATAAAGGAAAAATAAGCATACCTAAACTTACATAAGAGATGAAGCCCATGAATCTAGGTCTAAGTATGTGAATTATGTTCTAATGCATGTTTTATAAGAGAAACATGAATAAATTAGTCCTTAATATATATCAAAAGTAAAGAAAAACTAAGTAAAGAAGAAAAATTAAGTAAAATTAAATGAAAGGATAGGAGAGAGAAAAGGAATGAATACATATCACTAGGTACATGAACCAATGCATAAACTTAGTGACAAATTATGTGTGTGTACATGTATATAATGATCAATTGTTGAATATCTTGGACTGAGCTAATGGATTACTCAATCCTCATGTATGGGTAGATCAATACACAATATGGTTTTAACTCCATAATTGCCCACCCCTACTTGGTGGATCATGAATTATGAATAGATTAGATTGGATTGATCATATGTCGAACCCTCTCATGTTAGTGGATGGAGAACTCAAGTACAATGTGATTCTATCATTTCTTACCCATGTGTATTAGATGAATCTAAAATTAAAACTACATGATATAACTAGAAATGTCTAACTATAGATGTCATCTCTATGGCCACTTAGGTATATTAGGTAGCTCTGAACCACTCAAGAATTCCAACCATTGAAAATGTAGTAAGACATGAAATTGGTGTGAAATGTATAATATGTTTTTGGATGTATAAAATATAGAGAATGACATATAATTTATCATTCTATCTGATCAACTGGTGTGTAAGTGAGCATAAATAAATAAATTCTCATGTACATTCCCTAAAATATGATATTTGACCATATGGATTCTAAAATAAATTATATTAATCTATATGTAAGTATATGAACTATAAATGGGAATGGTCATGTTATGTATGATGACCCTAATCTAAGAAAAATAGTATGAATCCAAGCTAAACTTGTATGAATCTGAGTAAAATTAGTAAATCTATAACTAAACTTGTGTAAACCTAAAATGTACCCATTATACTTTTATATCCAATCTATATTTTTATAAAACTAAGACTAATCAAAAGTAATGCTATATCTTGGATAGTAGAACCATGTGGCACTAGTGTCTCAATTTGGGAACTAATGTCATACTTCTCTAATTTCTATGTAACTATACTAATCTCTATCACTATTTCCCACTACATTTGCCTAAGTCGAGTTTCTATAATATGAGTTTGTGTGCTAAAAATGTACCATGAATGCATTATGGGAGCTTAATATTTGTAACAAACCCATATTAATTCTCCCTCTTTTGAGGTGAGATGTTGAACATGTAAAAGAACTATCCTTAAAATAAAAATCTCTACAAGATGTGTGTTATCCAAAGCATATATAATATCTACATAATAATGCAATATAATTTGCATACATAACATTGTAATGTAATATAATATGAGCAATTATTTGTAATGTGTGATGTATGTTATGTCTAGTAATAACAAGGTTATAAAGATAGATATAATAATGTATTTAATAATAACTATAAATAATAATTGAGTAGTTACCTAGTGGGATGGGGTATGATGTCAGTCATAGTACCCAAGTAGGGAGGGGAGATGCATGAGGTCCCTCATGATATATAAAACTAGATTGTGTAAAAAGTAAGAGAAAAGTGTCATGGCCATGACACATACAATAAATCATACATATAATACACATAAGGCATGTAAACTAGGCTAAGGGTTCATAATACAAAGACATGGACACATGTCACTAAATATGAGAAAGCAAGACATACAATGACATGTTCAAATGTACACATATGTAAACAATCAACAAGTTAGCTTCGATACACATAGAAATACATGTTAAAATGTCTTCATACCCAATTAGGAAAACACACACAAGGACATGGGCACATGTCCAAATCATAAATACTATGAAAAGAAGTGGTGTAGACCCAAAGAGCAATGACATATTCAAATTCCCTAAAATATAAGAAACATAGAGATACAATCAATTCTAAACTAAGAAATATATAAATGAAAGTATGCATGAACATTTAATATAAATCTATGTAAGAGCCAAGATGTACATATACTATATCTAAAGTAGTAGTATCTAGAAAAAATCCTAAGTCTAGCATGATAAATATTAAGATATAACAATCCTAAAGCTATGATGTAGAGTATATAAAGATGTAACCTGCTAATACAAACTATGTATAGGGTGTCCCCAAGTGGGTGAATGTGTTAAATGAATAACCCATGTATCTTTGTAAATGCCCCTAGTGTGTAGATAATAGTAACTATAGTTTGATGTAGTGGACCTAAGTCTTGTAGCAATTTTTAATCACTCTATAATAACAAGTGAAGCATATATGTATCAAAAAAATAACTATACTAAGATAGCTAACATATGTAGTATCTAGAAAATATAATAAGTATAATCATGGTATTTGAATGTTTTTATGTTTTTGAATTTTTATATATTTTTTTTCGTATTTTATGGATATAATTTATGTACAAGCAACATGAAAATGAAACTATATACAAGGAGAAAGAGATAAGGAAAGTATGTATAGAATGGAGGAATAATACTAATCGATGAGTCTCATGGGAGACTCACTATCAATGTGGTATGTGTCAAATAAAAGAATAGTGATAATGCATTTTATAGGAAAGGGTAACTATGGTCCCTAAACCTATTACACTGAGTAATCTATAGCTGGCCCTACCTATGAGGTGGGGTTAGGAATTTGTGAAACTAGTTGTAGTGTCCTATGAAGTATAGGGGTCTTAAGGACCCATCTAGTAGAAGATGTTATAGCTAGTATAGGTGCCATATGTTTAGAACCTTGAGAACTAAATGATACTAATCTTGGAATAAAGTGAGTAGAGGTGGACCCTATAAAATCTAAAACATATCCCTGACACAAGGGCCTCTATAATAATGTTCTCCATGGGAGAGTATGCATACGTATAAACACTATAGGAGTAGACCTCACTTTAACTGGTGTCTCCACTAAAATTTATGGTGTAATAATAAGAACTGTGATTGGAGATATAATGAGTAATTGTGTTATAATTAGTAAATGTGTTGTAACCAGTAGCTCTATTATAGATGGTAATTATGTTGTAACTACATGTGAGATAAATAGAAGATACTCATATGAAATACATTCAAATATGATAATCTGATTTACATGTATATATTTTATTAATCTATGCATATTTTATGGGATGGATTACAACTATTATATCCATAGCCTACCTAGTAACATTTCAAATACACCTGCACTAGGTTCTATTAAGAATCTAGTGGCCATATGTGTTGGTCTATCCTATAATATAATTACAATCTACCTAATGGAGCTATGAACAAGGAAATTAAAACCACTAATAATTATGTCTATAGAGATATATCGTAATTTGAATACCCCAAATGTTGTACAAGTGTGATAGTGTACATGTTAATACTTGACTTATTATAAACCATAGTAATCTGAATAGGATGATGATCTATGTAGGATCATAGAATGATTTTACATAAATCTAAATCATCATCAATAATATCTTACTTTGAGAAGGTGATGAGTGATCTAGATAAAACCATAGAATGATACACACCATTGATATTGTATAGTGGGTGTGCCTCCTCTATAGTAGTGTGATATGTTGCTAATGATGGATGTACCTGATACATGTAATGAACACTTAAAGTTTTCCGTAACTCATTTTTTATATGATTTAGAAATGGATATGTGAGTATTTTCAATGCCTTATCTTCTGTTTGTTGAACTTATGGTGCCTTTATGGGTGTTCCCACATCAATAATGTTAGAATCTATAAAATATTGTATTTTATGTTTCAAGATGATGCATCAAATTTTTGTATGCCCTAGTTCCCTATGATATTCATAAAATGCATTGGAATAATAGTTATTTTGAAGAGGCCATATTGTATCAACCTCTTTGATGGTAGGCAGAGATATGACATTGCATTCTAACAGCTATTGTAAAACATGTGTTGGTGATTTTAGAAGGTTTGCAAAAATTTTGCATGGAGGAGCTAATAAAACTAAGTGAGGAGATGGATCTGAAGCTACATTAATTATGGACTTTAGATCACTCCTATTTTAGTGTCTCTTAACTTGTATGGAGGCTTGATATAACTCTGAATAATTGATTTTGATCCATTGGTATATTTTAGTTTTTGTATAGAGAGAATCTTGACTTCTCTTTCTTTCACTATGTGGCATAAATTTGTGAAGGTTAGAAACTTATTAAACAAGATAGATTTATGTAATGTTGGTAGTAGGATCTATTTAAATATATCTTAGAGATATTTATTTGTCGTGGGGATAGTCAACTTGGCCACTATAGTCCTATATCGTGAGACATATTCTACAATAGGCTTATTTTATTTTTGTTTCAATTGTGCAACTTGAGAATATGAGACATTATCAATGATGTTTATGGATAAGTGTGATAAAAACATATCTACTAATGGATTGAATGTGGTGATAGACTAATTTTATAAATCATAAAACTATTGTAAGGCATAATCTGTTATATTGTGTGTAAACAACTTAATAAGGAGCCAATCATTGCACAGATAGTCAAAACATGATGTGTAAAAAGTTTGGAGATGGTGCTCTAGGTCACCCTTATCATCATTCAATGTAATCCTATGTGTCATAAATCTAGATGGAAAAGGAGTTGCCACTATATGATGTGTCAAATTTGTATGTAAAATAACATGAAAATCCAAGGCATGTGATGGCCTAGTGGCTCCCTACTCAATATGTAACACCTTATCTTGTAGAGTATGAACCTCTTACATAATGGATTGTACATGTAGAGTATAAGAACTGGATATAATATTTGTATCTATCATTGAATGTTTTTGAGTTATAATTGGTTATTGTTTTAGATGAGTTGGCACTAATGCAGGTGTAACAATGTTATTATACGAGGGAGTAGAAGATTGAACATTATTTGATTTGTTCTTTATTTACATTATGGATTATAAAATATATGCATGATCATGGGGATATTCCTAAAGTATATCTCTAAATATGTATAGAATCTCATCATTATTGACAATTAGGTTTTCATTATTAATTGGGGGGAGAGTGTCACAATTCCCACCTTTTGTATGATCTTGAACTTGATTATAGTGCTCATTTTTAGATGCATTATCATTAAAATCCACATAATCAAGGTGTGAAATATCAATGATAGGGGTTATAATTGGTCCTTTATACATGGTAAAATCTCAAATAGAAGGAATATCAATATGGTCAATAGGATTGCCACTAAGCCTAACACTTCTTAATGGAAGAACTAAAACATTTTTAGATGGAATATAGTAAACAAAGTGAAATAGGGATATTAAAAAAAATGTATAAAATTTCAAAAGCTTAATATAGACAATGAAAATATGAAAAATAAGGATACAAAACTTAATGGAATCTAGGGTTAGGGTTCAAATAGTATTTAAATTAAGTTAGGTTCACCAAATATTTTAACCTTATAGGACTTAGTGAATGTAAATCCTATGTTGTTAAAGAGATCAATATAGTAAATCAAGGTAGAAATATGAAATAAATACAATGATTTATTTGTAAAAGAATTGAATAAATTTGACCTTTTTAAAAATAGTAATAAAGAATTAAAGTAATAACTTAGCTAGAAAATGACTGAGATAGAGGATCCAAAGGCTAAAAATTGATGTAGAGACTAGTCTAAGTGTCAAAAATAGGATCCAAGTGTCAAAAAACCTCTTGGATAGTAGCACCATAATTGGATAGTAGTTTCATGTGGTGATAGTGTCCTTATTTTTGTATTAGTGTCCTTTGTGCAAGACTATACCAAGCTTTTGGGTGCAGCTACGTCTAAATCTATAAGGTATGTTCCTGCATGTACGTGTATTAAAAATCTATACATTTTTTATTTTGACTAATTTTTTGAAAAAATCCTAATAATTCATGTTTTTGTGGTATTTTATTGATACAAGTTGAAAAATCTATTTGTTATTTGGGTAGGTTGGACATCCTCAATAGCCTATTATGATGAAAGTTGCCTACATACCAATACTCTGAAGAAGGATCAAGCTTGATGTAGTTCTTGTCACATCCAAATTTATCTCTAAGATAATTTTCATGATTATCCATTGATTATTATAGTTTTTAAATTCAATTTTTACTATATAATTAAGTATTAAGTCATAAGTTGTTAATGTGATAGTTGTATGTTACTTAAATTACATGATTAAATTTCTATAAGTTAGTTTTATTTGTATATACTTTAAATTATGATCATGTTGATTAGTTGTTAAACTAGTATTTTATGATATATATCATGTTATTATGGGTTAAATACCTTCTTATCATGAGTTAGATGCGTGATCGGTCCATCCCTTAGAGTATGATGGAGGGATAACATTATTAGAGAGGATGGAATAGATGTAGGTGTTGGGGGATGATAGAGGAACAACTAGAAACCCATGATCATGAGAGAGGATGGCATAGATGGAGGTGTTGGGGGATGATACAGGAACAAATAGAAACCCATGCATACACTAAGATAAATAGCATTATTTGAATTATTAGCTTTAGTATGCCTTTTGTGTAATTGAATTATGGTTATGTGGACCTAATAGTGTGATTGCATTATGGTTGTAGTGCATAGATTGAGTGCATAATTCTAATTTTTTTATCATGTGTTATTGTATTCATGATTGTGGATGATATTAGTTTAATAAGTAAATCTATCTATTTAATATTTATCTATTACTACCAATAGACTAACCAAAAGGTCTTTAAAATGTCTTAAAAATTAGCTAGTTAAAATGATATTCAAGAAATATCATTATTTTAGCTTAATGCCTTTATATATAAAAGATAATTAAAGACATTTGGGATTGTATATATAGATTAGTAATAAAAAATGACTACATTGTTATAATATCATTATGTTTTGGTTAGTTGTTTGATTTACTATTATAGTCAAAATCATGTCATTGAATTTAAGTTAATCACATTGTTATTTAAAGTCATAATGTTGATTACCTTCTCCAATTTATTACCAAAATTACATTATTACCCTAAGCTATTATATAAACTAACCCTAGTCAATGTTTGAAATCATAGACAATGGTGACTTGTGAATTATTAGGTATCATTGGCAATGATTTTAATAGTGGAATTTGTAAGGTTGATACACAAGCATGTAAAGTCAAAAGTCCATGCAAAAAATAATGATTAAAATGTTTTGGGGAACATTCGAGAGTTCTAGGGCTTCTTGTTTATATCAAACTAGAGTTAACCTAGATAAACAAATAAATGTATGGATAATGGGGTTCTGCATAATGGACTGATAGAGAACTACAAGTTTGATGTTAATAGTTACATGCATCACATGTATAATAAAGGTTAATATAAAAATAAGGATAAGAGGAGATAGTAATATGGGCATGAGATGACATAAAGAAGAGAAGAAGAGGAGTTGAGAGAGGGATAAAGAATCATTCAAGTTCAAGAAGTTTTAATCCATAAGCTATTTTGAGGTTGGTGAAGTTATTTCATTATTGTTTGAAATATGATTTTTTGTGTAATAATTATGTTTTATTATGGTTTTTGAAATGTCTTGCTTCATATAAAAGATACATATTTATCCCTATGGATGGCTTGGCCATCCACAAAACTAAATAAATATCCCCTAATTATTTTTAAATAGAATACTAGGACTATATATGTAAATGGTTATGGTTGAATGGATTTATGTTTTTGATGTGATAAGTTCAATATAATCAATTGTAGAACTTGAAATTTATATTTTAATGAGTAGGTTGAATATTTATGGTTATTTAAAAACCCTTATCACTTATATATGATAATGGTTATGTCAAAACCTTGAACATATGTAATAAAAAAACAGTGAATTTGTTTTGAATTTATTGTGGTAAAATACCAGGTCTGAGTAAGTTTGTTGAATGACCTAGTTGGTATTGAAATTATATGTATGCTTATTATGAAGTACATAATGGGTTTTAGTATATAGGAAAGAACTATTTACTTTTGTTTCAAAAACTCTGAACATATATAATGGGTATAAAAATATATCCTTATAATTCCTATGATGGCAATCTAAGTCCATGTAAATTAGTTTTATTTTTGGGTTGGTGTATAAGATAAAGATATCCTAGAGTGGGTATAGTAAGTTCTTAAGTCCTATCTCAACTTTGAGTTCATGTTATAGAGAATTTTGTTATGTGAGGTGACTATTATAATTATTTTGATATTTCATAGTATATTTGTGTAGTGGATATTAACAGTGAAATGGATATGTGTTACTAGTAATCTCACGTATACATATATATAGATCATTTAAATTAAATATATATCATATATGTGGATTGGGTATCTAGTTTAAACCTTGATATGAAGCCTATAACATATTAGGGAATCTTTAAGCATATTCATTTCAATAAAATAGATAGTTGATAAAGTTGAACTTATAATGATGCATATGATAATGTTTATGAATTTTGATTAGAATATATTAAGATTAAATACTTATGTTATATTGTGAAATGGTTTGGTTATTATGTTGTTCACAATAATTCTGAGTTGGATGTCAACTTGATTTTAAATGATAATTGTGAAACTAGGATAGAATATAATACTAAAGTAAGTGGAAGATGGCTGCATATAGACTGAGTTGTTAGTTGATTAGAACACTATTTATCAAACTTTTCATAATAGCATATCTTGTTTAATGACCTAAATTAGGGGTAAACATGGTAAATAGACTATCAATAGTTTTTCCATGGAAAAATGGATTTTGACTTATAAATTGAAATAAGTGAAATTACAACATAGGTTAGAGAAATTAGAAGTCTTATGATTTATCTTTGTGTTATTTTATGAATAGATAAATTATTAATGATTTTTTGAATCATATGTAGTTCATATTTGAAAATAAAAATTAATGTTAGTCTAGAAGAACAATATTTTTATATTTGAATAAATACGTGTATGCAGTACATTTATGTATGTGTTTGATAAGTACAAGTATACATATATATGAAATATATCTGTATGAGGAACTTATGTACCCATACACATATATAGAATATATTTATACATAGGAGATGTGTAATTATAATTATGGTATTTGTTGAATATTAAATTAAGTCATAAAAATCTATGAGATAGGACACTATGATTATATGCATACAACCCCTTAAAAGTACAAAAAGTTCTATCAATGAAGGATTTATGTTTAATTAGAGATAAGAAATTATTTATGAGGTATTCAATCTCTAAAATTATTATGACTGACTATGACAATGTTGTTTATCATGGATGGTACTACATAGAGTTAGTTTTTGAAAATTAGAAACATGTAATCTAAGTATAAATTATACCTGGTTGGTATATATTATACATGTTTGTGTTTATTATTTATGTAATAAATAATATAGTTTAGTTTCATTTCATACATTTGATGGACTAAATGTATCTACTTTGATTATTTACATACTTAGCATGTTTTATGCCTATTGATAAGAAGCAATCTAATTGAATATGTTGGTTATATTTTTCATTAACCAAATCTCAAATTTATGATACTAAATAATTAATGAGATATAATTCACTATCTTATTTATCATAATCAATGTAATATGAAGGTAATCCAATCAAGTGGTGTGTATGAATTTGATTGATCCTAGAGATCATTAACTATTTGAAAACTTTGGCTAAATTAATGTTTAGTTAAACATTGTCACTGCATATGTATGATTTACATGTTTGTGTGATATCATGTTTGAATGTATTTTATTTATGGTACACATCATGTATTATATATCTTACAACACATGGGTACTAGTTTGTCTCTCTATATTCCCACACTGTCACTATCTACCCATCCATGAAGGGAGGGTCATTCCCTAGTTGGGGGACTGTGTGGGGGATTGATGGTTTGTGGTTGGTGTTTAAAAGCACTTGGATGATGCTCTCCCTCCCCAAAATATTAATTTACTAGAGACTACACTTGATATTACCATACATACTAGAGTTCATGAGACTCATGCTCCATAGATCCTTGTATTGTGTATTATATTTATTATTATGACATTATTCTTGATGAAAATGTAATATTTATACATATGTACATTAATAGTATTGGTTGTAAAATTGTATCAATCATGGATGGAATTATGTAATTACTTTCTAGAATATATGTAGTTATGTTTTACTTATTTATTTTATAGTGATCAGTAACTAAATGAATTGTTACATGCCTATTTTATAGTTAACATATTTAGTATGATCTTATTAGGACCACTAATTAGAATCTCATGGTGAATGCATGGAATTAATTTAAAAAAAATTACATTATGCTAGTAAATCCTAGTGAGGAGGTTACATTGTGGTATCAAAGTTATGGCTCAAACTCTAGGACTTAATGATTCCACTAAAATTTTCATATCCTTCTATTTACTAGAAAGGAGAATGGTGTGAGATAGAGTATCTAGTGAGGGTCCTTCAAATGGAAATGACAATAACCCTCTATTTGATCTTAACCAATTTTCCACTAAGTAGCAAATTTAGATTAGATTCTCATAACCATGACTAAAACTTGGGACATAATTATATCCCTAGAATAGGAAGTTCATGGTCATTAAGAGGAAGCCCATTAATATGTGTCTAAAGAGCATCTTGATGAGAAAGAAATCCCTAAAGAACATAACTATGAGGAAGTTCCTTAGGATACAAGAGCTCGTGTAGCTGTGGATTTGGATAGAGATATGAAAAAAGGTTAATCCAACTAAGTTTGATGGAACCATTTTGGGAGATGTATTTGAAGAATTATTGACTAAGATGGAGAAGTATTTAAATATTCAAAACTACTCTAAAGGCACTAAAGTAGTTTAGGGAGCTTACCAGTTAGATGGTGAAATAACTACATGTTAGGCCAATAAAAAGTTAGAAATGAATCTTAACTCTAATACCACCACATGTGAGCAGTTCTTGACATTGTTTAGATCATGATGGATTCTATACTTATACTTTGATTGAAATATTATATATTTTTAGAATCTTAAGCAAGGAGATCTATTGGTAAATGAATACTAGGAGTAGTTCACCAACTTATAAAATATTTACCTTAGTATAAAGAAAATGAGAGGTTCATAATTATAAATTTCATCATGGGATTAAACCTCAGTATTTGTGGAGAGGTGGATATACATGGGCCATCTACCATGGACTAGGTCTTTGATAAAGTAGTCAAGTAGGAGCATAAGCTAAAATCTCTAAATCAAGTCAGAGATAAGTTCAAGAAATTTTTTGGAAGTTCTAAACCAAATTTCAAAAAGAATAAATAGAATTAGAGGAGTGGAGACTTTAAGAGCTAATTCAAGAATTAGAATTCTAGATTCAAAAATGGTTTAGGTAATAAGAAACTAAGTATTGGTTTGAAATGTAGTTTTAGGGGAAACCAATAGTCTAATAAGAAAGGACCACCTAGAGGTTACTTCTTTTTTTGAGGTGACCATTTTTATCATAACTGTACCCAAGATAATTAAAAGAACAAAGGTTCTTATCCATAATAGGGAATGTTTCAGCAATGTATTCATGTAACAATTGTTAATTGGCAAGCTGAATTCTAAGCTTCACCCATATAACTGTTAGGTATTTTGTTTGAACATCCAATTTCCATTTTAATAGATATGAGGGTTACATAATGTTTTATAGCTCCTAAAATACTAAATAAGTTATTTATAAAATCTATAGTAATGGAAAATTCATGGTCAGTATAATATGGGGATGAGTCAAAGGTCAAAGTTAATAAGTGTTTAGTTAAAGTTGAGATTAGGTTGCTCAAATTCATAATAGTAGTGGATATTTATGTAGTACTAATAGGGTCATATGATGTGGTTCTAAAAATAAATTAGATTAAAAAGTATAAGCCCAAGGTTGACTACTACCTGAAGAAGGTTGAGTGTCAAGATGATTTTGGAAATTGGACACAAATTCAAGGTGAGCAAAGAGAGTTGAGGCTTAGACAAATTTATGAAATGCAACTCAAGAAGGCTTAAGGAAAAAGGTGTCAAGACTTTATTGTTAAGATAAATGAAATGGAGGAATCTAAGGAACCATCCCTTGAATATTTTCCTTTCCTTAGGACTTTCCATGATGTGTTTCTAGAGGAATTTCTAGGATTGCCTTCTAGACATGAGTTTGATTTATCAATTAATATTATGCCTAGATTGGAACCATAGTATAAGGAACCATATAGAATGACAAACACAAAATTTTTTGAATTGAAATCTAAATTCTAGGAGTTTTTATCAAAAGGGTTGATCATACCAAGTGTGTCACTATGGGGTGCACCCGTTATCTTTGTCAAGAATAAGGATGGTACTTTTTACCTTTATATTGATTATAGAATGTTGAATAAGGATACTATAAATAATGGATATCCACTACCTTATAAAGATGATCTTTTTGATCAATTGTGATGGTAAATAGTCTTTTATAAAATTGATCTTAGATCAGGATATCATCAGTTAAGGATAAGGGATGAGGATATTCTAAAAAAAACTTTTAGAACTTGATATGGGAATTATGAGTTCACATTATTACCATTTGGGTCAATAAATTCTTTGGTAACATTTATGAATCTAATGAATAGCATGTTCAAAGATTATCTAGATCACTTTGTTTTGGTCTCTCTAGATGACATTATTATATATTATAAGGATGAAAAAGAACTTATTCAACATCTAGAATTGGTTTTGTAATGGTTGTGAAAGAATAAGTTGTATGGAAAGATAAGTGTGAAATTTTACAAAATAAAGTGCAATATTTGGGACATATTATATTTTTAGATAGTAGTTTAGTAGATCCAACAAAGATAATATCCATTATGGAGTGGCCAACACCAAATAATGTCCATGAGGTAAGAAGTTTCATGGGATTAGTGGGATATTTTATGAAATTCATTCCAAATTTTTCTAAGATAGCTAATATGATTACCTATATAAAACATAGGAACAAAAGTTTAATCTAGTTAGATAATTGTGAATTAACTTTTTAGGAACTAAAAAATCGGCTTACTTTAGCACAAGTGCTAAGATTTATTGATCCCAATGGATAATTGTTAGTGATCACATATGCATTTAGGTATGGACTTGGAATAATTATTATGAAAGATGGTATAGTGGTAGCCTATGAATTTAGGAAACTAAATCCTTATGAAGTGAACTAAACCCCTCATAACCTAAAACTTGTAGTAATTATACATGATTTTCAAGTTTTGAGGCATTATTTTTTTGGAAAACCATTTGAGATCAAGACTGATAACTTGGGACTCAAGTACATCTTCACCCAACTAAATATGAATGATAATCAAATATGTTGGTTATAGTTTTTGTCTAATTATGATTATGATATTAACTATATCAAAGGCAAGGAAAATAGAGTAGTTGATGCCTTAAGCTATATGAGGTACATAACAGTTGTGGCTACTGTCAAGGGTAGGTTTAGGGATCAAGTGATCAAATTATCACTAAGTGATGAATTATATGATCACATTAGGACAGCATTGTTAGATAATGATCAAAATCTTAAGTATAAAGGATTCAAAATAGAGAATAATAGTCTTTTGTGATACAATGAAAGGATGTATATAATAGATAAAGAGAATATGAGGATCACAATACTAAAGGAAATTCACAGTGCTGCATATTTAGGACATTCAATACTAACCAAGCTCATGACATAGCTTACACCACTCTATTTATGGAAAGGAATCAAGAAAGATGCACTAAACTTTGTGTATTTTTGTTTGGAATGTTAGCATGTGAAATATGAACATGTGCATCCAAAATGATTGTTGTATCTATATGGCATACTAGAATGAAAATGATAGGTGATCAATATGGACTTTTTCCAAGGTTTACCTTGTCAAGGAAAAGGAATGACATGATCTTGGTAGCAGGTGATAAATTAACCAAGGTAGCTCATTTTATACCAGGCAGCTTGACTGATGATGCACCTATTCTTGTGAAGAGATTCATAAAGGAAGTGTATCAGTTACATGGATTTATAGATAAGATCATTTCAAATCATGATATAAGGATGACTTATAGGTTTTGGTTGACTTTGAATTCATCTCTAGGTATGAAACGAAAATTTAACATGCATATCACCCACAAACTAATGGTCAGACTAAGCAATTTAATCAGGTGTTAGAAGATATCCTTCATATGTATTGCATGTATCAATAGTAAAAGTGGGAGGATTAAATTCTATTTTTTAATTTTTCTTACAATAAATCATACCAATTAGCTTTGAACATAACACCATTTAAAGTATTATATGGAAGAAGGTGTAGAACAACAATCAGTTTGGATAGGTTGGAAGATAAGGTAGTATTTGGACCTAAGATGATTTCAAAAATTGAAGAGCAAGTCAGATCAATTAGGTAGAGATTAACTGAGGCCAATGATAGGTAGAAGAGTTATGATAGTATGAAGAGAATAGCTAGGTAGTTTTTAATAGGTAATAAAGTGTTTTTTATAGGTTAAGCTGTAGAAGAGTTTGACAAGATTTAGGAAGTCAACAAAACTTTCACCAAGATATGTGGGGCCCTTCAAGGTTTTAGAAGTGGTCAAACCTATAGTGTATAGGATTACATTTCCACCATCCCTAGATCTATTACATAATGTCTTCCATGTGTCTTATCTTAAAAAGTATATAGATGCTCCTTCACATTTGTTGGATTGGAATTATTTGCAAGTTTTGGATCTCAAGGTGGTCATGGTAGAACCAATCAAAGTAATTAACACTCACAAACTCTATTCACATAATAGATAAGTGTCATACTTTAAGGTATTGTGGGACCAATACTATAAGGATAAGATTACTTAGAAGGACTATGATGAGTTCTACATGCTATCTCCACATTTGTTTTCTTGATTTGATGTTTAATACTATGTTATTGTACTACTAAATAATGTTTTTAAATTTAGAACTTGTGTTTAAATAGGTGTCATTAGGATGAGGACCAGATTTACAGGGGAAGGATGTCACATATTGATTTCTCTGTAAGCTAATTTATTAGATTATCTATGGATTAATAAGGTTGTTAAATTGATTTATTCATATATAATTAAGTTGTAAGTCATAAGTTGTTTATGGGATAGTTGTATGTTGTTTAGATTACATGATTAAATTAATATAATATAATTGTATTTGTATATACTTAAAATTATGATCATGTTGATTATTTTTTATAATAGTATTTTATGATATATTTTATGATATTATAGGCTAACTACCTTCTTATCAAGAGTTAGATGTAGGATAGACCTATCCCTCAAAACATAATAGAAGGAGAGCATCATCAGAGGGAGAGCATCATCAGAGAGTATGTCATAGATGGATTTGTTGGGGGACAATAGAGGAACAATTATAAACCCACTCACACACCATGATAGATAGCATTATTTATATACATTATTTGAATTGTTAGATGTAGTATGTATTTTGTGTAATATGCATTTAGATGATTGATTATGTGTGTTAGTTTTGATCTAGTTTTAGTCTAATGCTTATGTGGACCTAATTATGTGATTGCATTATGGTTTTAGTACATATATTAAGTAAATAATGTTGTTTTTTTTATCATGTCATGTTATTTTATTCATGATTACAGATGATGTTTCTTTAATGAGTAAGTAAATTTGTTTGTTTAGTATTTATCTACTATTGCCTATAGACTAATTGGAATGTCTTTAAAATTTCATATACACTAGCTAGTTAAAATGATATTAGGGACATATCATTGTTACATATTAATGCCTTTATATATAAAAATATAGTAAAAGACATTTGGGATAGTCTATAAAGACTAGTAATAACAAATGACTATGTTGTTATAATATCATTATGTTTTGGTATACTAGTTTTTTGATTTACTATTACATTCAAAAGCATGTCATTGACTTTAAATTAGTCACATTGTTATTTAAATTCATAATGTTGATAAAATTTTCTAAGTTATTACCAAAATTACATTTTTACCCTAATCTATCTTATGAACTAACCCTAGTCAGTGTTCTAATGCATAAACAATGGTGACTTGCGAAGTGTTATTTATCATTGGAAATGATTTTAATATTGGGATTTGTAAAGTTGATACACTAGCATGTAAATTCAAAAGGTCATATAGAAAATAAAAGATTAAAATGTTTTGGGGAACATTTGAGAGTTTTAGGGATTCTTGTTTGTATCAAACTAGAGTTAACCTAGACAAGTAAATAGATTTATAGATGATGGGGTTCTATTTGATGCAATTATGGAGAACTAAAATTTTGACTCTAATAGTTGCATGTATTACACATATGAGAAAGGTTTATATAAAAATAAGGATAAGAGGAGATAACAAGATGTGCTCAAGAAAACATAGATAAGAGAAGAAGAAGGGTAGAGAGAATGAGAAAGAATCATTTTGGTTCAATAAGTTTCAATCTAGAATCTATTGTGAGATTGGTGAAGTTATTTAATTATTATTTGAAATAGGAAATTATGTGGAATAATTATGATTTATTAGGGTTTGTGAAATGTCTTGCTTTATATAAAATACATAGATTTAGCCATGTGGATGTATAGGCCATCCATATAACTTAATACATATCCCCTGAGTCTTTTTAAATTAAAGACTAGGACTATATATGTAAATGGTTATAATTGAATGGATTTATGTTTTTGATGTGGTATGCTCAAGATAATAAATTTTAGGATTTTTTAGTCAAGTTTTAATGAGTAGGTTGACTATGTATGGTTATTTTTAAACCCTTATCACTTATATACGGTAATGGCTATGTCTAAAACTTGAACATATGTATTACAGAGATAGTGAATATGTTTTGAATATCTTATGGTAAAATACTAATTCTGAGTAATTTTATTGAACGAATAGGTTGGTATTAAAATTTTGTGTATGCTTATTATGAAGTACATAATGGGTTTTAATATATAGTAAAGAACTATTTATTTTTGTTTCAAAATTTTTGAACATATATAAAGGGTCTATGAATATATCCCTATAAATTATATGATGGTAAGATAAGTCCATGTAAATTAGTTATGTTTGTGTTGGTGGATAAGATAGAGCTATCCTAGAGTAGGTACAATAAGTGCTTAAGTCCTATCTCAATTCTAAGTTCATGTTAGACAGAATTCTATTATGTGAGGTGATTGTTATAACTATTTTGATATTTGATAGTATATTCACATAGTGGATATTAACATCGAAATGGATATAATTTTAATTTGTAATATCACATAAACACATATATAGATCATTAAAATGACTTAGATATCATTTATGTGGATCAGGTATCTGGTTCAAACCTTGTTATGAAACCTATAATGTATTAGGTAATATTTAAGCGTATTTGTTTCAATAAAAGGATAGTTAAAAAAGTCTAACTTAGAATGATGCATATGATAATGTTTATGAACTATGCTTAGAATATAGTAAGGTCAAATACTTATGTTAGACTGTATAATGGTTTGGTTATTATGTGGTCCACAATAATTTTGAGTTAGATGTTGACTTAATTTTAAATGATACTTGTGAAATTAAGATAAAATATAATCCTAAATTAATTGGAAGAGGGTAAAATATATATTTAGTTCTCAGTTTCTTTGAACATTATTTATCAAACTTTTTAGAATAGCATATCTACTTTTATGACTTGAATTAGGGGTAAACAAAGTAAATAGATTATGATTAGTTTTTCCGTCGAAAATGGATTTTGAATTATAAATAGAAATAAGTAAAATGAGAATGGAGGTTAGAGAAATTAGAAGTCTTATAATTGATCATTATGTTATTTTGTGAATAGATAAATTATTAATGATTTTTTTAATCATATGTAGTTCATATGGAAAATAAAAAATTACTATTAATATGGTAGAATAATATTTTTATATGTGAACAAATAATTGTATGTAGTACATTTATGCATGTATTTGATAAGTACATGTACATATATATATGAAATATATTTGTATGAGGAAATTATGCACCCATACACACACACACACAATATATTTATTTATTTATATTTATACATAGGAGATGTGTGCTTATAATTATGGTATTTGTTAACTATTAAATTATTTCATAAAAACTTGTGAGATAGGACACTATGTTTATATACATACATCCCCTTAAAAGTAAAACAAGTTATATCAATGAAGGATTTATGTTTAACATGAGATAATACATTATTTATAAGGTATGTGATATCTAAAATTATTTAGGACTGGCTTGTTGATAAATGAGAAATGTATACATGGAAATAAACTATGATAATGTTGTTTGTCATAGATGGTACTACATTGAGTTACTTTTGGAAATTAAAAACATGTAGTCTAAGTATAAATTATACACAATTGGTATAGATTGTGCATGTTTGTGTTTATTATTTATGTAATAAATAATATAGTTGATATTCATTACATATTTTTGATGGATTAAATTTATTTAATTTGATTATTCATGTACTTAGCATGTTTTATACCCACTGATAGGAATTACTCTAATTGAATATTTTGGTTATATTTTTCATTAACAAAATCTCACATTGCTAGTACTAAATAAGTAGTCAAATGAAATTCACTAGATTACTTCACATCATCAATGCAAATGAGGGTAATCTGATCAAGTGGTGTGTATGAATTTGACTGATACTAGAGATCATTAGTTGTTTGAAAACTTTGGCCAAAGTAATGTTTACTTAAATATTATAATTTCATATGTATGAATTAAATGTTTGTGTGATATCATGTTAGAATTTATTTTATTTATGGTATACATCATGTATTATATATCTTACAGCACATGGGTACTAGCTTGTCTCTCTGTATTCCCACACTGTCACTATCTACCCATCCATGAAGGGTCATTACCTAGTTGGGGGATTGTGTGGGGGATTGATGGTTCATGGTTGGTGTGGAAATCACTCAGATGATGTTTTCCCTCCCCAAAAAAATACTTCATTGGACACTACACTTGATATTACCATAGATATTAGAGTTTATGAGACTCATACTCTATGGAGCCTTATATCTTATATTGTGTTTATTATTATGGCATTATTCTTGATGAAAATGTAATATTTACAAATATGTACATTGATAGTAGTGGTTATAAAATTATATCATCTATGGATAGAATTATATAAGTACTCTCTAGAATATATGCAGTTATATTTTGCTTAATTATTTTATAGTGATTAGTAAATGAATGGAATGTTACATGCATATTTTATGGTTAACATATTTAGTATACTTATAATATGATCACTACTTATATTCTCATGGTGAATTATAATGTTGAATGCATGGATTTTTTTTTATAAATTATGTAATTCTAGTAAATCCTAATGGGGATGTTACAATTATCCCCACTTACATGATGGTGCAAGTGCAAACGAATCTAGTATGATAGTTGACTTGAGTGCTTGGAATGTAATTGAAACTAGAAATCTAAGTAATTTGAGCTTAGGAGTGTTATAGATGGTAGTATGTAAAAGTAGGTTAGAATAGGGATTGATAACCTTAATTTTGTGCAAATTGTTCTAAGTTTGTATGTTTAATTTGCATCTGATTTCCATCTAGTGGTTATAGGGATAAAATTCATGTATATATACCATTCTAGTGTTTGTGTGGGTGTTATAAGTGGTCTAGGCTGACTTTAGGGGTTATAATATTTTAAAACATATTCATTTGTGAAAATATAAGGGAAAGGATAGTATCACCATTATTGGGACACTCACACCATGTTGCACTAATGTCCCTAATATGATGCTTGTCACTAGAATCCTCTTGCCATCTAGTGAATAAATGATAGAAAATGTGCCTATATAGTGGTATTTTATGTATTTCCTTGAATGGAACTTATGAAACATGTGATACAATCCATTATATAAATGTTGGTTTGGGGAATTATAATTTTTTTGGCAAGAGGATGAAACCAATGGCTTAAAACACTAATGGTTAGCAAGATTATCCTAAAGGAGCAACCTTGTCTAAAGAGTAGAGACAACTAAACTAGGAATGTGAATCAGTCCAATAGTGAGTCTAGGCTACTTGGAATGAGGATTAAGAATATTTAGTATTATAATTTCTTAAGGATAGAGGATCATCTAGATAGAAGTAGAGGAATAGTGATTTATAACCATATAATTAAGTATAGGTTAAGTGTTATAAGGAGTGGTAACAAGTTCATTATTTTAACATAAAATTTTAATTTTAATAATTAAATTGCCCCCCATTTTATTCTAATAATGAAATAAAGTAAAATTACTAGATTAAAATAAATATAGTTATAACTAAGCTTTCATGTGTTGAGTAGGCTTGGATGTAGATCACACATTGATTGTGCTTCATGCAAATCTATAAGGATACATGGATAAATCAGTCCTTACTTGGGGTAAAGATATGAAAGTAAAGACATGAAATTTATAGATCAAATAACAAGGAATGAATATACCTTTTTATATATGTGAACCATTGTGGTTTTTCATACAAAATTGGTGACTAGATAGCATGGAATCCTTGGATATTTATTTTTACTAAAACACTTGGATTATATTGTACATTCCCCAATCCTCATAGGTAGGATAGTGTGATTAATAACTCAAAATTATTTTGAATCGATAATTTCATACTTCAAGGTAGTGTAGTAGCTTAGAATCCCTATATGAATACAAATATATCATTCTAATGTAAAACTAATGTAAAACTAGCGCAAAAATCCAAAATAACATTGCTGATAAAAAAGATTCATTTATAGTGTAAAATTGGTGAAAATTTGGTGCAAATGATCTGAGTCTAGTGTATATAACATAGAGAATGACCTGAATTCATTTTCCTTCTATGAAAACTATGCAAAACTAAGGAACAAAATTACAATTTGTCACACAAATTCCCCAAATATAATATCTGAGTATATTGATTTTGGGAACATAAGTAATATTAACTAAAATTTTTAGTAAGCCTATGTAAAATTATGGAACACATGTTATGCATGATGCCTCCAATATGAGTAAAGTTTATTATAATCTTATGTATAAATCCAAAAAACTATTTTTGATAAACATTAAAAACTATTCTGTAGACTAATTATAATTAAAAATGATTTTTTAAAGTATGGGATGAAATCATGTTGTTCTAGACAACTATAGCCTATGTTCTTTATAAATTATGCAGTGTTGTCTAAATATAATTTTTAGGAAAAAATGAATATTCTTTGTGATCAAATAATTAATATATTTTCATTTATATTTAGTGGATTATTTCAGCTTAGTCTCTAAGACAATACACTATATATTACTTCTCTTTTGAGGTGAGTTGTGAAGCCTATGTAATAACTTATCTCAAAATTTAAAAAAAGCTATGGAAATGATATATAAAATATTGAAATCTTGAGTAATAATTATAACATTTGAAATATTAGCATCATATTGAGAATATAATCAAATTAGTGATGTATGATACATGTATAACTAAGCATACCTAGTGTCATGTATAGATACATGTTAGAAATTTGGCATGCAATGAATAAATGATTAAGTGCTTGAAACTAAATAGAAATAATTTAGGAAGATGCATGATATTGATCATGACATAATTAATCTAGGGAGATGTATTATATTTATCATGGCATCACAAACTTGGCAAACAATGACAAACAAGATTCATGTCCATGATGTATACACAAAGAGCACATCCAAAATCACACAAAGTTAGCAAGAATTCCAAGGGGCCACACAAAATGGACATCTTCAGATGTCACTTCACACGCATAGAAGTAAAAAATAAGTCTTATATCCATAAATAAGTACATGTTGAAATGTCCACAATCTAGATAAATGAATACACACAAAGCATGAATCAAAGAATCAAATGCAATAAGCAACCATGAATAAGTAAAATTGAACTACATAATTTGGAAGCATAAATATATTCAAAGTTGATATATGGGTTTTATGTACACCCTCATATTTTTAGGGGTATACACCCTCTCATTTTAGGACTAGTGATTACTCACTCCAAGGCATGAAATACGGGTGTTTATTTTTGAAAATAACTATGTGGTGGAATAGTGATGGAGCACAGTGGTTTTTGTACCATGGATGGTTCAAATATGATTGAAATTATAACCTACAATTTATAAGCAAAAATTAATAGATTTCAAATGGATTATACACATATGATCTAGGATAAAATAGGATAGGATCAAAAAGGTAAAATGGAAAGTAAGGTGGGGGGAAAAATAAGATTTTTTATGGTTGATTTGAAGAATTGTCCCTCTCAAGTTAACTAGTTATGTGATATTGAGCACACATAATTTTCCAATCTCTATCATATCATAATTAAGAGAAAAAAATATAAAAAAACATAGTATTGAGTCTAAGGAGGAAATTAGCTATAGAATTATTTCATGACCTTAATCTAAAAGATATTATTGGTAAATAATTATTGAAGCATATCCAAATTACCAGATAAGGTGAAAAAACTAAATAATTATCATAAAACTATCTAGAATAGCATATAATTCAATATAGATTATGTGGTAGTTCATGCATAAATTCACAAAACAACACTAACTTAGCATAAATTATTCAAATCAATCATAGGTATGATAATACAACTAATTAACATAACTTACGAATAATCATGAAACTATCTTGCATGCATTAACTTGCCAAAAATATCCTACCCTTTTACAATGAGTAAATACATGTATATATAAGCTACATATCAGTACCACGTCATTTTAAAATATCATTCCCATGTTCAAAATTTAAATAAAATAGATATATCTTCATGTAAAATCTTTTACAGGCAAAGATTTCTTGCTTTATAATAAATATCTATACAAAGTTGATCTAAATAAAAAAATGGAAACTAGGATAAGTGAATAGAAGCATATAACATAGGAGGATCTAAAGTGGATGATGTTAAAACTGAATAAGACTACATACATGAATTTTAAAAGAAGACAGTTAAGGTTGATTGTAGTACTAACTAAAGTTACAATATCTAAACTAGATGATATCATGACCATTATAGTAGATAAAAATACTTCTAAGAACATGACTCTAATTGATGTGAACATTGTTATTTCCACTAAAGAGGGTGGTATATATGTCAATGAAAGATTCCTAAATATAGAATGATTTTTTACTTGAGTTAAAATTTGTCTTTGTTTCTAAGCTTCTTATTGATCTTACTTCTTCTTTAGATATATATCTCCAGTTATACTTGTAATGAATCCTTAATTTTTTGATCTCTCTCCATTTTATCTTTTTCGAACATAATCAAATCTATAACTTGTTCATTACCCCATTAGCTGACATCATTGAGCCTCATTCTAAAATTCTTAATTGAATACTAAAATTGGTTATAAAACATGATTTAGTCCATCACCTTTCCATTATGAAAGTATATTTTGTAATAAGTGCCTCTTTGAATAACTCAACTATCCTATTTTATTGAGCATTAAATTGAGCTACTATAGTTTTTAGCTTATTATGTTAGTTTGTAAAATATTTATTTTTTCTATTTGAATAGATATGAGCTAAACCTATATCTTGAAATGAAAATGAATTTAAGTAAATAAAAAAAAAATCCTAACCAATTTGGTAATGTTAAGCAATTTTTAGTGAATAGGCTCTAAAATTTGGCTAAATTTTATGACTCTTTGCCATTCTAGTTATCCCTTGGCTCTGGAGCTATGAATGGTAAGCAAAGGCTATGAATAGATTGAATTACACCCTCTACCCTCAAACATATTTGAAGTTTCCTCAATTTTTTTTTATGATTTAAGCCTTATGTTCTTTTTTTTGTTTGGCCCAAAATATCATTCTCCCAAATACACCTATTTTATTCGTTACACTAAGCGAGCTCAAGGAACAATTGGGGGACTTTCTTAATATCATTTTAGGATTATTTTTAAGACAATCTAGGGCATGAAATATATATATATTGGGATATATTAAATATCATAATTTGAATATATCACTAATATATGTAGCATTAGTACCAAGGATCTAATTCCTATTTTCTCACTTAATATAGAGCTTCTTATTGACTAACTAAACCTACTTAAGTGAATTTACCACCTTCGGCCTAATTTGTTTCACTTAAAAATTATAAATTAATGGAAAATTATCACTTGGTAATAAAAAAAAATCAAAAGATAAGGATGGTTAGGTAGAAAATAAATATCTCTAGACATAATAACAACCCTAGTGTTTAAGAATTAAGGACATGCTCACCTATAGTTTTACCACTATATTTTGAGTTTCACAATAACTCAAAATTTATCCACATAGGGAAAGGATTCAAAGGATATTATTGAATTCTAAATTACTATAATATTTTATATAAGTAAACACATTATAGATATATTTCTAGTCACACAGAGACCTATACAAGTTTAAGGAAAGTTGAAAGGATTTGAGAAATAAACTAGAATAACTTAAGGCTCATCATAAATAATGCATACACCTATAAAAGACACATAAAAAATATTATAACACTAAATTTTATCATTAAACTAGATAATTTTGTAATAAAGTTATGAAATTAAAACTCTATAAGTAGAAAAATAAGGATTTGTATTAATATTTAGAGTGTTCAATTAAAAATGTGTTGACTAGAACAAAGAGTTACACAATTTACTAAATAAGAAAAGATATATAACCCACTTAAAAAATTCATGATATCACACTCTTGCCCATCATATCCCAAAATAGTTACAATAAACCAATTATTATAACCATAATCCTAGAGAAGATAAAAAGAGAGAAATAGGGCTGATATTCTAACAATACATTTTTGATTAGGGCCACCAAAATCTTTAGCTTCAGGTCGACTAGGTACCACTTCCCAACTAATTTTAGTAATATTATTGAGATATAAATATCTATGCCACAAAATTTACATATTAGATTAGATTTTGAAAATTGATAGGTGGATCTTAGAAGAACAATCTATGTGAGCCATCAACCTATCATGAACTTTGAGAGGGGCTTCTAATGATAATTTCACCTCACTGACCTAGATGATACTCATAGTTGATGTGTGGTAAGATCCAAGATGGCCTTGGATATTCTTATATTATATCTTTCCACCTTATTCTTCATTAACACCTTAAAGTGACTAAGGTGGACTCTAAATTCACTAAAGCTAAGCAAGGTATCATCCAAGAAGAAGAGGATTGTAATGATGACCTCCTTGAAATATAAAAGGATTTAGTCCCTACTTTTACCTAAGGGCCCAATGGTGGTCTATATGTCTTAGATTTAACCCTTAAGTGAATTTATCATGGTGTCCATAACATTTTTATATAGATATATTTATAGTCACACAGAGACCTATACAAGTTTAAACAAAGTTGAAAGGATTTAATAAATAAAATAGAATAACTCAAGGCTCATCATAACTAATGCATACACCTATAAAAGACACATAACACAATATTATAACACTAAATTTTATCATTAAACTAGATAATTTTGGAAGAATTTATGAAATGAAAACTCTATAAGTAGAAAAACAAGGATTTGTATTAATATTTAGAGTGTTCAATTAAAAATGTGTTAACTAGAACAAAGAGTTACACAATTTACTAAATAAGAAAAGATATATAACCCACTTACAAAATTCATGAGATCCCACTCTTGTCCATCATATCCTAAAATAGTTAAAAGAAACCAATTATTACAACCATAATTCTAAAGAAGATAAAAGGAGAGAAAGAGGGTTGATATTCTAACAATACATTTTCGATTAGGGCCACCAAAATCTTTAGCTTCAGCTCGACTAGGTACCACTTCCCAACTAATTTTGGTCAAATTATTGAGCTATCAATCTCTATGACACCAAATTTACCTCTTAGATTATATTTGGAAAATTGATAGGTGGATCTTAGAAGAACACTCTATGTGAGTCATCAACCTATCATGAACTTTGAGAGGGGCTTCCAATGATAATTTCACCTCACTGACCTAGATGATACTCATAGTTGATGTGTGGTAAGATCCAAGATGGCCTTAGATATGTTTATATTATATTTTTCCACCTTCTTCTTCATTAACACCTTAAAGTTACTAAGGTGGACTCTAAATTCACTAAAGCTAAGCAAGGTATCATCCAAGAAGAAGAGGATTGTAATGATGACCTCCTTGATATATGAAAGGATTTGGTCCCTAATTTTATCTAAGGGCCCAATGGTGGGCTGTATGTCTTAGATTTAACCCTTAAGTAAAGTTATCATAGTGTCCATAAAATTTTTATATAGATATATTTCTAGTCACATAAAGACCTATACAAGTTTAAGGAAAGTTAAAAGGATTTAAGGAAAGTTAAAAGGATTTAAGAAATAAACTATAATAACTCAAGGCTCATCATAACTAATGCATACACCTATAAAAGAAACATAACATAATCTTATAACACTAAATTTTACTAGTAAAATAGATAATTTTGGAAGAAATTTATGAAATGAAAACTCTATAAGTAGAAAAATAAGGATTTGTATTAATATTTAGAGTGTTCAAATAAAATTGTGTTGACTAGAACAAAGAGTTACACAATTTACTAAATAAGAAAAGATATATAACCCAATTACAATATTAATGAGATGCCACTCTTACCCATCATATCCAAAAATAGTTATAATAAACAAATTATTAAAACCATAATCCTAGAGAAGATAAAAAGAGAAAAAGAGGACTGATATTATAACAATACATTTTTGATCAGGGCCACCTAAATCTTTAGCTTCAACTTGACTAGGTGCCACTTCCCAACTAATTTTGGTCATATTATTGAGCTCTAAATCTCTATTCCACCAAATTTCCCTCTTAGATTATATTTGGAAAATTGATAGGTGGATCTAAGATGAACACTCTATGTGAGTCATCAACCTATCATGAACTTTGGGAGGGGCTTCTAATGATAATTTCACCTCACTGACCTAGATGATACACATATTTGATGTGTGGTAAGATCCAAGATGGCCTTGGATATGTTTATATTATATCTTTCCACCTTATTCTTCATTAAAACTTTAAAGTGACTAAGGTGGACTCTAAATTCACTAAAGCTAATCAAGGTATCATCCAAGAAGAAGAGGATTGTAATGATGTCCTCCTTGAAATATGAAAGGATTTGGCCCCTACTTTTATCTAAGGGCCTAATGGTGGTCTATATGTCTTAGATTTAACCCTTAAGTGAAGTTATCTTAGTGTCCATAATGATTTCATATAGATTTAAGTTAGTGAGGGGTATGAGCTTGAGGTTTAAGAACATTCCATTATGGAATATCAATGCCATAGTCTTACACTTTATTGTCAACTATGATGATCTTGTCTAAAAATTATTATGCCCTTTGGACTAGCACATTGATCTTTGAGAGAGCCTTAGTAATGTTTCCCAAAGTTGTGAATAATTCTATGAGTTTAGCTTCAATCTTGCTAATAAAACCAACTAATAATTAGATTCTCACCTAGGACTCCTAGGTCATGACTTGGTCCTTGAGGTTCTCCATTGATTTCTCCATAATCTCATTGGTGTCCTTGATTATTAAGAGTGGGTCCTTAGAAATCTTCTCTTCCCATAAAGTATTTTTTTTATTAGTGAGAGATAAAAGGTCATGTCTAGTCCTCTATGCCATAGTGTTCCCATACTGATTGAAGGTTTGGGTCATCACCATTCTCATTCTACCTGAGTCTTTTTCAAATTATCATTAGATATTTAGATCCTCATTATAGACCATATCTAGTCTTTTTCAACATAAGTCTTCAATAGATCCTTCCTAACCTAGCCCAACTAATGTCCCCAAGGTAGTGTAAGGTGGCATAATAGGGGTTGTGATAATTGAATTATAAGGTATATTCCTATATGGAGGAGATAATAATGGATGGGGTACATGGAATGGGATGGAAGATGGAGGGGGAGGTAGGGAGTTAAAGGTAGTAACCATAACAAGGGGATCAAAATTGAACTGTTGTCATTTAAAATGTGAACACATGGATGGTATGTGATGCAAGAGGTTTTATGGTAGGGAAAAATATGTGAATTCCTTGCACATGGCATAAAAGTGTTTAGAGTTAGGTGTGGAAGTGTTATCACTCACCTATATGTGTAGAGAATCATTTCTCTCATTGAAACTATGGGAATGTCCCAAAGGTGTGGGACCCTTACACTCTTTGGGATGAGCCTCTAGAGTAGGTTGGATTACTTATATTCTAAGTGCACTTAGTTTAGGACCAATACACAGACCTAAAGAGAAAAAAGGTAAATCTAATGATAA
The DNA here is from genome assembly GCA_037957365.1 of Torreya grandis. NCBI lineage: Eukaryota > Viridiplantae > Streptophyta > Pinopsida > Cupressales > Taxaceae > Torreya > Torreya grandis. The sequence goes on from JARHVA010003865.1 coordinate 1,108,058, forward strand.
TATAAACCTAAGGTATTGAGGGAAAAATGAAGGAGAAGGTAATAATTTTATTAAAAATAAAATTGATACACTAAGAATAGAGTGAGCACTCCTACCATTGTGGACACACTACATATATTTGAGAATAAAAATTATCACACAAAATTCACTATAAATACACCAAATTCATAAGTATTTCATTTGGAGGCATGGGAACATAGTGAAACACTGAGAGGGATGATGAATGATCCATAGACAATGTCTACATAGACCCGCATGTGTATAGAACACAACTATAAGTGAGTTATATGTTCCACATAGACATGTTAGGAATGGATAATGATGAGAGTGGTGGATGTTAACTAGAGACAAATATCAACAAACTTAAATAACACATAGAGTGTAATAATAATAGAAGGAGGCAAACTTAATTCTCATTAACATGTAATATTTAATTGTGTGAGGTTGCCTAAAAAATGTCAACCCTATTTTACAATAAATAGTAAGGCTTTATAATAGATCAATCCAATTTAAAATTAATCCACCCCTTTGGGGAGGTGCATACAATCTTTTAATTCTATTGTGTCATCTCATCTATGCTTTTTGAATTTTACCTAGTGATTCAAATATAGGAGTTGGTGGTAGGATTCTTCTGGATCCACATGCATGTCTGAGAATGGAAGATATTTGGAATAGTCAAAGGGTGGCATATGATCATATTTTGATGTTTGATAGATGATTTTGCATTTAATTTTCTTGGTAAGGCCTTGAAGATTTATCAACTACTTTTACAACTACCTCTTTATATATTGATGGCACTTGTCAATCACTGTGTGAGTCTCCCTTGAATTACCACATCATTATTGTGTATCTAATGGTAAACATTACCTTATGCCTTTTGGATATATTTGTGCATTGAAGGTTACATATTTAGACTACATAATGATCATCGACTAGGTGAAGGGCATAGATGTATAATTCCTTTACAGATTTGCATGAATTATAATACTTTTTTACTAAATCCCCTTAATAAATCTCTCAAGTCTTCACTTCACACTTGAGGTCTATATCAGTCCATGAATTAGCATGTGTGTTTCATAGAATGCCTTTAAACCTAAATGTCATTTATACTTGTGTGATGGAATATTAATACAATGGGGACACATTAAAAATTTATGATGAGTGTGAATTATCATTTAGTTAATTGATGTATCTATGTAAACTACTTTAGGTTTGAGCGTAGATGGGAAGTATTGATAGATAGGCTTACCTCAAAGATCTTGACAATTAACATGTGTTTAAACCCTATATAATATATTTGTGATCCATTTGCAAGCTAGGAGTGAATTATAAGGTCAACAGTCTTGGCAACCTTTATGACTTACATGCCTGTTAAACTAGAATCCATTAATCTTTGAAGCAATCCATTGGGCATAGATTTATTGAAACATCTAGTCATTCTACCCTTAAACACACTATTGATTTACTCTTAGATTTAGAATAAATTGAGATATTTATGATAAAATAGATAACTATGCCAAAGTAAATTAGAGAAAAGAGATCTAACTTAAGAGGAAAACCACACATAAGAGCTTAGATGAAATAATACTATCCTAAAAAAATATGCATAAGGCACTTTAGGAAATGAAAAAAAACATCTAATCTACTTATTTGAAAACTATACAATAATTAGCAAAGGTAGTTATTGAGATGGATCCCATTTATTGGGATGGGTAGTTATTCTCCATTAATTTTAGTGAGTTAGAAAGTGTTGGCTTACTTGAAATTGATTATGATATATGGACCATTCCATGTCACATCAAATTTAGTATGCATTCCAATTTTCACCCTATGTGTATCCCATTTGATCACTAAATTTCCCTTTTGGAAACTTTTTTCAATAGCCATTTTTCAAAGGTCTTCTTTATTTGGGCCTAGGGAAGTTCTATAGTATGAAAAATTTGTAGTCTAGTATCTTTGAGCTCTATTAGCTCTACTTACCCTATCATGAGGTGATTCCTTTCAAATAAATCTAATTGATGGGTGAGTTCCAATGAAGAAAAATAGAGGGATGTTGGAAATATAGCCTCCGTTCCATAAACTAATATGAAGGGATAAATTCCTAACACTCTTTTGGGTATGACTCGATCAACCTAAAGGATAGTTATGAGCTTAGTGTGTCAATAATATTGACTATCATCCATGGTACTATTTATATTATGAATAAAATTCTTATTCATGAACTTGACCAAACCATTACCTTTAGGGTAATAATTTGATGAGGTGCTCAGATAGATGTTATGTATAATGGCTCATTCATTGATCTTAGTTCCAAGTAAATCCAATGCATTATCAGATATAATAGTGGTTAGAATACCAAATCTTTTTATAATGCCATCATAGAAGCTCAAAATGGATGTCTCATTAGCCTCCTTGAGTGATACTATTTCTATCCATATCATGAAATAATTTTTGGATGTGAGGATCAATTTATGTCCATCACTTGATGGTGGGTTAATCATGCCTATGAATTCTAGGACCCATTGTGTAAAGGGATAATCAACTTGTATTGGGTGTAATGGTAAGGCCATCATCCTTTGTTTACCTATGAATAAGGAACATTTCTTGAAAATTTTAACATATGAATGTGCATCTTTAAATAATTTTTTATAATAATAGCTAGCTCATATGATTTTTGCATTAGTGGTCTTAGGTGAATAATAGCCTCCTATAAGGTCATCATGGAATTCTCAGAGGATTCTACTCACCTAGTTTGATTATATATACCTCAAGAGGACTCCATTTATGTCTCTTTTGAATAACACACCACTAATGAGTACATAAAGAATGGCTTGAAACCTAACATTATTATGCTTATATTCATTCAAGCTAGGGGGATATGATTTATTTTGAAGGAAATTCATCATATTCTATGTCTAGTCCATTGCAGCTTCTTGACCTATTGATTATTTTCCCTACAACACTAGGATTACTCTATCTTAAAATTTTGCATCTTAGCCTATTATTTATAGAGTCATTTCCCTTGTACTAGATTGATGATCTAGATGTCCACATCATAATCCATCACCTTTGTTATCTAACTAGATCTCTTCTCATTGATGTCCTTGCTGAGTAAGAATTTTGTTATACTTGTGTGTGTAACCATGAGTCAAAATTTGTTATTGGAGAGAATATGATTGAGATTATTGATAATGGTCTTAAATAAAATGATGTGATTCTATATGAAGCTATAATGTAGCTCATAATTATTTAGTTCCTAGTTAAATAAGGCAATTAGCTACTCTAAATGATCATTGTTTTATTATGTTAGAATAGTTGAGATGCCTTCAACCCCATTGAATTCATAAAGGATAAAATCCTTACTATAATTTAGGTTGATAAAGATGGGATATTACATGATGATGTGCTTAATGGATTAAAAAATGTCCTTTCCTTCACAAGTCTAACTAAACACAACATTCTTCTTGAGCATCACAATGAGGGGTTTGGTTAGGGTAGTAAAATCAGACATGAATCTCCTGATAAAGTTTATTCTTCATAAGAAGCTCTGGATATTCTTTTTGAATTATAATAGGAAGAGATAAAATATATTTGAATCACTATAGATTAATCATGAGCCCCTCTTTAGAAAAATTATACCCTAGTAAAGTGCCTTCATGAATAGTGAAGATACACTTGTGAGGGTTCAAAAATATTCCAAACTCTTGACACCTTTCAAAGACTTGCTCTAGATGGCCTGAGTGATCCTTTACATGATTACAAAAAATAATTATGTCATCAAGGTAAAACAAGATGACATTTTTGATGATATCCTTAAATTCCATATCTATGGCTTTTTGTAAGGTCTCTCTTGTAGTTTTCAAATCAAAAGGCATCCACTAGTATGCAAAGGTTCCTTACTTAGTGGTAAATGTTGTTTTATAGTGATCACACTCTTACACAATAATCTAGTTGTGTCTTGAGTAGACATATAGAAATGATAATTTCTCTATTCTTACAATCATTTATAGGATTTAGTCTATTGGTGGGAGGGGATAGTGGTCTTTGAGGGAAGCCTTGTTTAGTTACCTAAAGTTTATGATGTATTTACCCATTCTTTTTTTGCATCAGGACTAAGTTGGCCACCCATAAAGAGTGTTTAATTAGAATTATTATGGTATATTTAATGACTTTTAAGATCTCTTTTCTCATAAAGGTTTCAATAGTTAAATTTATAAGCCTATACATTTAATAGATAGGTTATGCACTAGGGTTGAGCTCAATTATGTGTTGTGATAAGCTTAGATCAAAACTCTCAGGTCCTTATAGATCCATGCAAATATATCATCATATCTCCTACCGAGTTTAATAAATCTCTTAATTTATGGTGGGGAGCACACCTTAATAGCTTTTAGGATCTTTTATTCAAAAATGGTTACTTATGCAGAGACCTCTTTTTTTGTCATGTTTTCCCTTTCTCCTTTGAGCTAGTCATTAGAATTGAAGATGCTTTATAAGGTAGCTTAACCTTTTGTCATCTTGCTACCATTTAATTAGATGACTTGATATTTATATTTGGCTTAAAAATATAGTAAGTTTATAATCTACTCATCATTCTTGAAAAACTACCAATTGTCTATGTTTTTAGAGATTGTTGGTCTGATCATGAGCTTGATAAGTTTTTAAAACTCATTATGTCACATGATATGTCATAATGTATGCATATAGTTATGAGTCTATCTACATCAGAATTATTTGATCTTGTTATGGAATTAATATTTGATGCATTAAACCCTTCAATCATATCCAACATGCTATGTTTTTAGGCCTTCATCAGGATATTTTTAGTCATGATTCACACTCTAACCTGGTTAACAACTAGCTCACTAACAATAAATTCTTGTAGTGCATTGATTAATTTCTTCTAGATAGGTTTGAGACCTTGGATCGATGCTTCATATTCTATAGTATCATTTGTGCAAATGAATTGTAACCTAAAAGTGTGGAAATATTTCTCATTTTGAGGGGAAACTAACATTGCACTAGATCTAGTGCCATTTTTGCTTTGAGAACCATCAAATTATAATTATCATGTAACCTCAAGGTTCTCCTATACCTTTACAAGCTTAGGTAGCATGGAATCCTCCTCCAAGATGTAATATGTACCTATCCCTATCTCCCACACATTATCATATGGATCACACTCATAATGTTCCTATGTCCATTCATCCATCAAGCCATTTAGGATCTAAAGTATAATTATGGATTTATGGAATCAGATTCTCCTCCAGATAAAATATTATGTAGTTTAATTCAACTAGGATAGGAGAGTATGGTTTAACATAACTTTTGAAGATGGGTTCATCCCTGTCAGTCACCTTAGTCATGTATCTAGTTCTAAGTAACATATACAACTAGTTTGAAGAAAAATATCCACCTATATTTATTGTGAAGTCTTAGGAGAGGTAGATAGTGAAGTAGGGGGGTAAGTTAATGACTACAACATATCATGTAGTTGAAAGTATTGGGCATGAATGTAGTTTAATATTTAAATCCTTGATGATTTACATGGTCTTAAATATCATTCCATCTAAATTTACCACTCCCTTTGAAACAAGGGAATATGTAATTTAAAGTGTATCTACAATCTTCTTTAGCATCACTAAACTACTCACACATGAGTTGATCATGTAAGTATGCACTAGGAGTTGGATAATAATCAATGAAATATATAATGAGGGTAGTTTGGTGATACTACACACCTTTGTTTCCTTTACTTTAGGTTGACATATACTTGTAGATATGGAAGGCATAAGTTGTAATGTCTTGCACGCTTGAAATTTTTTCAAAGTATCTTGTAGCAAATTTCTTTAAGAAGGAATGGTAAGAGTATCCCATATAGTTACATTAAGGATCATTTTATCCATATATTCAAATATGCTTAAAGGAGTTTAGGATCCCTTTGCTTATGTTTTTTGATTAGTCTCATCTTCTCATATTTACTCACTAGTCTGAGGTGGTTTTTCTCTTTGGATATCCTACTCCATGCTTATTGAAGGTTATGTAGCTACTTTGGCTTGTGTACTTGCATGTATGATATAGGGTATTGAAGGTGAGGGAGTTAAAGTTGGTAATACCTCTTATATTTCTCTCCTTTTAAATATTATATTTAAATCAACAAGGGTGTATCTTCCACTAGATGCACCACACTGATTTATATAGTTAAAATTGTCCTCCTACCAATTAATAAGAGTATACCCATCTTGTTGTTCTGTTGGTACTTAAATTTATCCTTCATATGAAGCTATAATATTCATTTTCTTTGAGTCTATGACAAAAATTTCACCATGATCAGTTGGTTCATGACTACATTTGTGCATGTAGCTTGATTGTGTGATTGATCACATGGGAAGCATCACTTGAGATCTTGCATAAAATTATTTTTCATGAGCATAAGGGCCCTAAAGGTGATAAAAGAATCAATTTTTTGTGCATAAGGTGCTCTATTATATGTGATCTAATTTTGTGTTTATGTGATTCCTTTATAAGGAGGTCTACTTGATTGTTATTATTGAGTAAAAGGTTGATGAGGTTTGGGCTATTGCACTTGCTACCTTTTGAGGTAAACAAGCTCATTTCTTAAGCTTTATAGTATAATTTTAACGTCATGTAATTCATTAGGGGAAATAATAGATTAATTTGGTGGGATCACTATGTTGTGGATAGGTGTTAACATAGGTTTCACAACTATTTGGCTAGGAGGAGGTTCTATGAATAGGGGAATGGGGGTCTAGGCATAATTTTCCTTGCTTGGATCAAAAAAATTGTGTACAACAAACTTATAGGCATCAGGTAATAATATGCCTCCCATATATTGAATCATCACAACTATATCATTGTTAAGATATTTTTAAAAATATAAAAATGTAGTATTATGAGATTAATTACACAAGGGTGGAATCCTATCCTAGACTCTCTAGAAACTAAAGTTGAATTCAACCATTAGCTCATGTGGGGCTCACTTTATAGGTATGAGTTTATCTATTAGGGATAAGTGGTTGCTTCGGTCCTCAAATTACTTGCATAATTCCTCCCCTAGTTCATCCTAGTTGTGAATAATATTTGGTCTCAAGCCTTGGTACCACTGAAGTGTTTTGCCTTTAAAAGAAGAGGCAAATAACCTAACTACTACAACATTGTCTTTGGTGGCATGGTGCACTGAGCAGATATTTATAACATCCTAAATATGTTCCATAGGGGAAGTCACATTCACGCTAGTAAATTAGGATAATTTATTGAGGGATGTGACTAGAATGTCATCATTATAGGAAAGAATTAATGGACTTCCTTCATTAAAAGAAATAAATAATTGGTTCTTTTATGCATCCATGAATGCAATAGGGAATATCTCCCTCTAGGTGCATGGAATATTCAAAATGGGGGTGTAGACTAAGTTTTAGGGTGTGATTATCTTAAAAAACTCTTTTTACTAATAGGGGATGAAGATGTTCTTACACTTATTATATATGGAACTAAAATCTCAATGAAATAAAAATCAATACCTTTCATAAATGATCTCATTTATCTTGGTATGTAGCTAGGGGACTAGTCTTTATGAACTAAAATTACTTATAGTCACCAGGTGATCTCATTAAGTGTATTAAACAATTATTATATAAGGGTAACACTGATTGTTTGACTCTTTATTTAAAACTATTCCCACCAGGCATGTTAGAAACTATTGTCATTCAAAATGTGTACCCATGGATGATCTACAATATGGGAGGTTTTTTAATAGGGCATAGATTTAAAATGCCTTTTATAACGTGAAAAATTATTAAGAACTAGGTACACAAGTGTTATCACTTACCTACATGTGCAGAGCATCGATTATCTCATTTGAATGTTGAGAACATCCCCAAAGTGTGGGACCCTTTTAGTCCTTAGGATGAACATTCAGAGTAGGTTAAATTCCTTCTATTCTAAGTGTGCCTAGTTTAGAACTAGTGTGCAGGCCTAAAGAGAAGAAAGGTAAATCTTACGCTAATCTAAACCTAATATCTTGAGGGAAAAGGGAGGGATAAGGTAAGAATTTTATTAAAAATAAAAGGTGATACACCAAAAATAGAGCGAGTTCTCCTACTATCATGGACACACTACAAATATTTGAGAACAATGCATTATCACATAGACTCCTTTGAGAACACCCTAAATGCATAAGTATTTCACATGGATGCATGGTAATATAGTAAAACATTGAGAAGGATGATGAATGATCCATATCAAATTTTGATATAGACCCATATATGCATAAAACATGACCTATAAGTGAGTTTTAAGTTTCACACAAAGGTGTTGGGAATGGATAGCAATGAGAGGGGTGAACATTACCCATAGACAAAGATAAACAAACAAAAATAACACATAGAGTGTAAGAAGAAGAGAGGGAGGTGAACTTAATTCTCATTAACATGCAAGGTTTAGTGAATAAAAGTACTCTTGGAGTGTTTCACTATTTTTTTGTGTTTATTTTTATTTTTTTAGAAAATAAGAAGAAACTTAAAGAGGGTTATGGTTTAAAATAAGTTGGTTTTTGTTGTGCACTCATGATCTAGATGATTATAGATAACTCCTCTTTGGCTTAAGAGGATGACCTGAAAATAAGAAATAAACTATAAAAGGGTGGATTATCAAGATAGTTGGGTGGATTTCCTAGCGAAAGCTATATCTAAGAAGCACTAGACTTACTTGGAGGCTGTCAATCCACTCCTGAAATAATTAAGTTATGAAAAATAGAAATAGATGCTTGCATCAAGTGATACAAGGTACTAAAACTTAATGAAAGAAATGGTTTTGAATAAAAATGAATGTTTTTAAAAAAATAGTAATAAATTGTTAAAAACTAATGCTAAAATGTTCAAACCTAATTTAGAAAATAGTTTAAACCTCTATGGTGTGATAGAATCTTAGAAAACAAAATTTGGGAGAAGGTTGATAGGTGGAAATTGCTTTCTAGTTTTTGGAAAATAAAACACATAGTGATCAATATTGGTAATTATGAAAACAATTTCAATTAAGGGCAATTGATGCTGGCTAGGGTATGATCAATGTCGATTAGAGGTGATTAATGTCAGTCTATGTAGGCTTTGGTTTGCGATAGAATGGCTATTGGGTGAGTTGTAGGAGGGATTTAAAGGTTGTTTCTAGATTATATGTTGGTCATGAGGTTGGAATAAATTCCAAAAAGTATAAAAATTAGGATTTGGATAGTCAGATAACTAGGAATGGTATGTGGGTGATTTGGTGGGAGATGGAGTGCTTAGAGTTGTATAAATCTAACATAAAAGTGGAGTATGTGAGTGATGGGGAATGCGTTGAAGAAATATAAAAACACTAAAACTAATAACTATACTTGATATAAGTGCAATATACTTAGATCTAGAGTTTTTTGGCTTGGATAAGTGTTGAGGTTAGGTATAATGTAGGGTAGAGTAACAATGTGTGTGCTCTTTGTGATGAGTTATTGGGGCACTTTGATGTCTCTGGTCTAGTTTTTTGATTCACCTAGAAGTTTGGATTCACTTGAGATCTAATATTAACACATAGAAATATGTTCTAACCTCTTGAAGGAGTGGTTTTAGGCTACATTAATTAACCTGCATCAGTCTTGGTCAACTAGCATCGATTGAGGGGTGACGGATGTCAGTCAGGGAGAATAAGTCCAAACTTGCTAAATTTAGTTGTTATCACTTAAGGTTGATTTTTAAGACCAATATAAATTGTTTGAGGTTATTTAAGGGAGTATTAGTACTCATGAGGTACTCATGAGTAATAATTTTAAGAGGTTAGGACATTAAATGCCTACGTGGGAAATAATCTTAAGGATAGGTGTTGATAAATTAGCCATGGGTTTGGGTAGGGAGGGGTAAATAGGCCTATTTAACTTAATTAATTAATTAATTAAATTAGCCAAAATTGGGTAAATGGGTGTGTTGAAGGATTTTAATAATTAATCCTAACCTAAGGGGGCCAAGAGTGCCAAGGGGTGTTTTATGATGACTATAACCATGAAATTTTCTAATGTCTACATTTTGCCCCTTTTTGTTATGCAAGTTATATTCTCAAGCTACAAAAAAAACGAATGTAGTGGAAAATTGGATGCCCCAAGTATGGGAGGAGGTGTTCCCACTCAAATCAAGATGCAATGAGGTGAAAATGAAGTTGGATATGGGTTTGATAAGTGTGTATTGTGTCAAAATGGGTAAGATTGTATGAAGTTGAAAATAAGGTGAAAATGAGGAGGATGAGTGATAAGTGAACCAAGCCACCATAGTAGGCATAGTAGATATGGGTGCATTTATAAATGTAAGTATCTATGCTAAGGTATCCATCTTCATATGGGGGCAAATGTAGGGTGATATTGAGAAGGCATAAGTGGTCACAGATACAAAAACCATAAGTGGATATATTAGGAGGCATTTGAAAGGTTTACACACAAAAGGTGTGAAGGTGCATAACATTGTAGATCATGGAAAGGTGGGAAAAATTGGTAATGTAATGAAATAAGGGTGGGATTTCATGAAACAATTTGAGTAAATGGTTTGATGGCCCAAAGGGAAACCCAAATGGGTGGTTATTTTACTTGCAAAGGGGTCTCTTGGGGTGTAAAGGGAAGGTAGGGGTGTAAAAATCTGAAATGGGTCAACTAATGTTAGTCATGATCAATAAATGTCGATCACCCTAACCCCACTAGTAACCAACATAAGTTAGTGGCCAAACTGTAAAAGGGTTGTTGATGACTTAAAAGGTTAAAAAATTTCCATTTTTGGCAATATTAATTTGTGATCATTTTTTATTTGATAAAAATGATGGGTGTAAAAAAATTGTGATTTTGAGCAATAGAGTGTAGTTGACTTGAGTCGAGTATGGGGTAAAGTGTAGTGATAGTTATTTTAGAAGGTACCAAGTGTTTTGGGTGGGATAGAAAAGGACAAGGATGTGGTGACTAGGAAGATAAGCCAGGGGTGGAGGGTGAGAAGTGGCTATGTAGTGGGCTCCACCATGTAGGTGTATGTAGAATGAGGTAGGTGCTATAGTATTACATTTATTTGGTTTATGATTTGTGAATTTGGGAGGGAATTTTGTGAAATGTATATACTTAAATGGGTTGGGTGGGATGGAATGTGTGAATATAGGGGGGAAAATTAGTGTTTTGGTTGATTGTATGTTATAAATTAGGTAGAGGGGAGGGTAGATTAGGGTTTGTAGTGGTTTTTGGTGGTGAAGTAGGGTTTTGGGGTTGTTAACCATTACCCATAGTGATTGATGCTAATTATTGTTGATCAACATCAATTGATAGGGATGTAGTATTGGACAAGTTTAAACTGACACTAATCTAAAAACCTAGCTGATGTTAATCGAGGGGGGACCAACATCAGTCCAATAGGGAACTAGTGTTGGTCGATACTCAATCAATGTCAGTCCTTAAAAAAGGTGAAAGGGTGAAGAAGTGTTAAAAAGGTTTAACAAGGGAAGAAAATACAGTTGATAATATGAGCTTAGAGGGGTTGGGTTTAAGGTCAATGTTTATGGGCATAGGTAGGAGGTATAAGAGGGAATAGTGAAGAGAATTTGGGTATTTAGGAAATTAGTGGTAGGTTGGTTCCTAGGTGAAAGTTTTATGTGGTTTTGGAAAGTATAGGGTAAACTAAGGCATCTATCTAACCTTGTGAGTGTGATGATTATGATGTGAGATTGGGTACCACCAATCTTGGAGGACATACATAGAAAAATGGCTCCACATGATTGGGAGTACATGGAGGTAGTAGGTTTGGGTGGTATGTAATACTATTAACATGTGTTATGAGATATTATGATGATGGTATCCCTCATTGACAAATGGGACTTGGATACCAACATATTCATGTTATTCATAGGAGATATCACCATCTTGTTAGAGGATATTCATAGGATTCTAAGGCTACCCATACATGGTAGTATTAGAGGTCTAAATTAGACCCTAGTTGAGTGGAAGATTGTTCAGGTCCTCTAACCAAATATAGTCCAACATGTGAACAAACCTAGGCTATAGGTCACCTATGGTGGGGTTAGACCTCTAGGATTTTTTAAGAGGCTAGCTCCTCTAATGCAGCACTTAACTCATTTACACTAAAACCTATTGATTATTGGGGTGAAAAGTGAGAGAGAGATCATTTTTAGGGAAATCTAATCTAATTTTGGTGATGTACCTTATTTTTTTCATCCACTCTTATTTGAGCTTCTAAAAACACTAGTGAGACAAGTAAAAGACTAAATCTATGACTCCAAAGTCTATTATGCATCAATATTTCATGCATAGGTTCATCAAGTGATAAAAACCTGATGGAGGTGATGGAGAGGCCTGATTTAAGGCACTAAAAATTAAATGTATCCACATGCTAGCTTTAATCAAATGGTATTAAACACTAAACATGACTTTCATAACAAGATGAACTAGCAATTAGGTAAGATCAAGACTTGATAAGGGAGAAATCTCTACCACATACGAAAATCAACTAATATAAACACACTAGATAATCATAATGAAATATAAAAATAGTTATCTATTTATCTCAAGAGGTTAAAAATCTCAATCTTGGTAAATTCTAGTCATACCCAAGGGAGGGATCCATTTTAAGGCTTAGGAGCTTCTATATATAGTAGAATGGGAATGCGAAAGATTAGAAACATGCATGGATGAATGGAAAAGGAGTCATTAATGACTAAGAAATGTGGTGGTAGTTCATTGATTTCTTTATATATACACACCTTCTAATTATGACTAATCCTTTATCAACAAGTTAACCATCATTTTCTCCCATAATCTTCAAGCTTTCTCATTGGTTGAGGGATCCACTAGAAGACAAAGATTTATTTTGAATGATGAGTCATGGGATTACTATTGGAGAAAATATATTTAGAAAATCAATGTTCTAACTACTTTTCTAACCATGAGCTACCCTTAGTTTGATCCTCCATGTCATCTCTACTTGTTTAATTATGAGGAAAAAAATCCTCATATATTTAAATATAATAGAGCCATCACCATGTCTACTTTTAGTGGTTGTTTGTTCCTACTTAACTATGGATGATTTTAATATCATATTTATACCTTAACATTCTCTTTACTATAAATCATGAATATGGATCTACTATATATGGAAAACCAATCTCCCTTATCAGTTTTTAGATAGTCAATACATCCACATGGACATACTTATATCATTTGAATAGATAACATCCAACCATGATCTATATTAGGTTTAAAATTGCCTATTATGTCTTTATACATCATGGAAACCAAAAAATCATTTTATACATGGCACTACTCCCAATAATGGTGAACATGGTCACAAAAAGTTATTATAATCTTATAAAATTGGGTCAATAGGTTTAAATTCCTTGAACCAGGAGCTTGACTGAGCTTTAATGGTGGCCTTGGGCTAAAATTATTCATTAGGATACACTTGGATCATATTTGATCTTGGTTCTTATATATTTACTTTTATTAGGTTGGAAACTACTTCATCGACCTTCATCAAAAATGTCCTAGGCTCACCTTTGCTCATTAGTTGTTAATTATCAATTGAGCTTATTGATGTTTTGACCCATCTCACACTATTTATCCCCTTTTGTATGATCAAATTCATGCCATTAGATATGTTTTAGGGACCCTTTTTACTTGTTTACCTAGTCATGTGCCATATATCTTTGATGCATGATTTAATGTGAGCCCTTGATCTTGCTAAGACCCATTATTTAAACTCAAATGACTAATTCACAAGGCCCAAATTTGATGCCTACACACCCAAATTTGACATCTACGTAAACATTTTTGACATATGTGAGAGCATCTTAGGATTTTTTAACCCCAATGATTATTTTTATGGATTAAATTTGACATTTGTCTGCCCATCATTTAACATCCACATGATCATCATTGGCATCCATGCACCCATCTCCATTTTTAACCCCAATGATTATTTATTATGGCTTAAATTTGGCATCCACATGAATGTTTTATTTTTCAAGATAAACTTTGAATGCTTATATCTCGATATAGAGAACTCATCGAGACATAAAATTTGTGGATAAATATCAAGGAATGAAGGGCATCATGTCCATGCATTTATTTTGGCCTGAACAACTTTCTATGTGAACTTATAAAATGCATAAATGAGCTAACCAATCCATTTTTACATGGCATCTTGATGATGGTCTTGTTCATTTAGACTTGTGATAGGAGCTATTATTTGATCTTTAGAAGCTTTGATGAATCCCCTGAGGTATGCACAACTTGTCCTTGACCTTGAAATACTTAGACACCATGAAACCTACTTGGATCCTCTTGTTTATAACTCTAGACATATTTCAAACCTTTGGTCCAATCATTCCATCAAACCATGAAAAATATTTATATGTGATCTAAATGTGGCCAACATATTTAGTGACTCATAGGGGTTGGATGCCTATTTATGCAAAAGAAATAAAACCATTTACCTTGTTTGATATGTTGGGTATGGAGAGTCCTCTCTGGTTCAATAAACCACCTTGAAGCTGAAAACAAATATGAACCTTTCCAAAACCTCCTCTTGAAGAAAAAGTGACAATGAAAAAAAAGGTAAGTGCACTCATGCACTTGGAAAAAATAAAAATGGCTAACATACTAAACAAATGTGCACATAGGCACTCAGAGAAAAGCATGAAATCTACTTTAATATGTATAAATTTTTAAATTTACAAGTAATTTCCACCTAGGTCAAATGGGAAAATTATAGCATCATTCACTTGTATAAACTAGGATGAAAAATACCTTGGTTTTGAGATCTCATGATAGGTGAGCTAAGATGCCTGATTGCTAACTCTTTTTCCATGCTCTTAAGTGGATGAAATGGGATAAACATGTATCCAATGTAGACATATTGGTCCATTTATTCAAGGATTTATCCAAATTAGACTATAGGGGCTCATGAAACCTCTTCATCTAATGGCTCAATTTTGTGCTCTAAATTAAGCACAACATGTGATGAATCCTTTTAACTAGTGCTTGGTTGACTATCTAGGCTTAGGAAAAAATATCTAAGTCATCCCAAAAGTCATCTTCCTCTTGGTCATCTAAGATAATGTCAGCTTTAATACCATCCTTGCTCTACTCACTCTAAAAGGAGCCATATGGTAGCTCATCAACCCATCTAAGGCCAAAAATGTCATATTCATGTGGCTTTTAATCTAACTATTATTCTTCATCCTTGTAGACATTAGTACTACCTTCAATGTACAATTCATCTTGAGATTGATCAAAATATTCAACTTGATTCACAAGTTATTCTTCATGATTTGGAGGAGACATAGGCTATTTTATAACCTCTACCTGGTCTATGAAGTCATGGTACAATTATTTCCATACTTTATTTTGGTCCTCTTTTTTATTTATTTCCTTTTTTTGCTCATTCATGACCTCTTCAACATGATTAGCTGACTGATTGACTATATTAATCTCTACAACTTTCTCATCTTCATCTTCAGCCACACCAAATAGATTCTCTTAGGACCAATCAAAATCCCTTTTTCTCTCAATTTGAACTTGAATACACACCCATTCAAATATGAAATAATCAGTACTACCTTTAGGCTCTAATTCATCAAAGTCATGCCAAGAAGTCTAATCACAACCTAAATCTTCCCATTTTGAATGAATTGGACTACCTATCATGATCTCTTCATCATAGACACTTGAAGTGTCTTATTCAAGGTGTTCTTGATAGTTAGCTACAACTATACTCCATCATTTACCAACTTTGATATCTTGTCCACCATGATTGAATGATCTAATTATGATTTTGGTGTACTTGAATTTTTTTCAAGAGGGGAGAGGGTGGATGGGTAGTAGACTTCATTAGGCTACTTGATGCTTACAAGGGTATCCTTCCAACTAGAGATCTTTAATGGTTTATTAGAAAGTTCTTGGGATTGAGGAGGGATAATAGGCATTTAATTAATAGTAGATGTAGGACTATTAAAAAATTTCACACCTACTTTTCCTTCTTTATCCTCATTTTCAAGGGTGGGCATGATGAAATTAGGATCCATGGCCCATGAAGGCTTCCATGTGGGTATTGTTTTAGGTTATTTTCTAGGCATGGGATCTTGGACATAAGTGGATTGCTTTGGAGAAGGAGAGTGAAATCAATCTACCTTTAGGGTGATTGGAAGTGGTGTCAGAATGTGGAAATTAAAGAGTGACTTAGACTTTATTCTCACTTCCACACCATGTTCAAGTTTTCACACTATATGAGAAAATTATTTGAACAAGTACCCTCCAAATTAAGTCATAAGTTCATTACATAAAAACAAGGTAACAAATCTACTACAATAAGATCCTATATAACTAAAATCTTGGGGTAGGCATGGAAAGTGAGTTGAAGGTTTCTAAAAATGCCAAATACTTTCATGGGGGATCCATTACATTATAATTCAAATTCAAAAACATGTTCATACCTTATATTCAATGTGTTTATCACTAATTTAGGAATAATTGAAAGATTTGACTTATCACTCAATAAACAACTATGGACCAAGAAATCTCTTATGACCATAGAGGTAAGAAAAGAAGATGGGGTGACCAATTTAACTGAATATGGTTGGTTTGAAGGAGTAGTTTGATGAGGGACAATAATTTGGCATTCAACCTTTTTCTAATGTCTAAGACCCTCTTACAACTTGTCCCTTTATTTTCCTAATCTCTCAATCTCTAGGTGTAGAGAATTAGTGTTTGGTGTAGGTGGATTGCAAGGGGTAGTAGGTTGATAATAGGAATGATTTTAAAGATGAGGAGGTTACCATGGAAGTGGAGGAGGCTCAAAGTATGGTGGATGATCTTGGTAATATGGAGGATGTTGATTATATGTCTAGTAAGGATTAGTGTGTGGGTCATATGGGCTATGGTAAGGTGGGTATGGGGGTGGGGGGTAAAATCCTACCTCATAGTCTACCATGACTCCTTATGCAATATGTGTATTAAATAAAATCTATGACTAAAAAGTTTATTACCTTTACAACCATGAAACCACTAGTATATCTAAACTTAAGGTTGATTTTAGACCTTCCAAAAATGCTTGACTTTGCCCAAGATTACTGTAAATGATGTTGTTGATGTCTTCATCTTCCAAATGTTCTCCAATATCTTCATAGCCTATATATAGTGATGAGTAGGATTATTACATGGACCTATTATTTGTAGAGTATTTTTTAGAGGCTTAATGGCATGCAAGGGGTTTCTACTTTGAGGATCTATACCATATGGACACTAAGGGGAGACGGATCATGATGATGATGATAGTCATCAATTTTTATGTGTTTTTAGACTCGAGTGGAGGTATATTTACTTGGGAAATATTAGAGGTACTGGTAGACATGATTAAGGATCAAATAGTATTTATATGGGGCCTATTGCTATTGGTTTAGATCTATCATGAGATTTGGAGTTATCATGTACATAGGCAATATGACATGAGTGTATGAATCTTATTGCACTACTGAGCATATGAGTATATCACCATCTTTCAACTAGTTGGGATACCTTAGAACACATGGGATTGGGATAAATTTAGAGTCAACTTCATGAGATGGAGATTAGACATGGCATTGCCTCAAACAAGAGTGGAGACATGGGACTTGTGTTAGTTCAGATAGTGATTAGATGCATTGGTGGATGGGGAGGTTATTTGGAGACCTTGTACAACATTTCCACCATGGAGGGGACTCCATGCAAATATATTTTCCTTATAGATCTTTAGATGGATATATGGGAGGTGATAATAGGAGGTAGAGCTAATCTTATTTGATCATGTTAGGAGTTAGTATAGCCTAATATAGGGTATCTTAGGATAACTCTCGAGATATAGACATGAAGATGTAGATCCCTCATTGACTCTACCACATCTTATAGAGGAGGAGACACTATATTAGGAGTCTCCTATTGATATAGGTGTTGATGTTGCTAGGGTGACTCTGACATCATGTGGTGGTAAGGACAATATGTATTAGCATTTGGGGGAGATGGGGGATAGGGTCTAGATGGAATTTTAAGTGGATAGTAGTAGGCTATAGACATGGAGATGTAGGAGGAGGGTGATAAAATGAAGGTGGATGCCTTGGAGAGATAAGTGGATATTAACAATTGGAACCAGGTGAGAGTAGCATTGGAAGAATCATAGGTAACGTTGGCATCCATGACATTAGAGAGGGACATGGTAGATGGTAAGTTAGTATTTTGGACTTATTAGAGAGATAATATTTAGGGATAGGTTGTTATTATCACCTAAGAGAGGGAACATGCATGGGGACAAGTAACCAACCTTACAAAGGAGAGGGATTATACACAAGCATAGTTGGCCATTTTTACCTAGGAAAGGGATGTAATATAGGATCAGCTAGGTATCATTATACAAGATAGGGATGGTATACAGGCATAGGTGATTCTAATATCAATTGAGAGGGATGCTTTGAGCTATATAAGAGGATGAGCTTCTACAAGACCAGTTCAAACTATCTCAGTGTCTAGATATGTGGCCATAGTAGAGGAGCTATTGTATTATGAGACACTTATCTTTAGCTAGCTCCTAGATGCACCTTAGTATGCCAAGTATGTAGTAGAGTAGGTTGTGGGAGGGATGCCTAGAAACATGACACCTAGTGATTGGGAAGCATCTACAGGTTCTTAGATAGGTCTAAGAGATGGACAAGATCTAATGGGTAATAGTACCCCTACAACATAAAATTTATGGGACTCTTTTTGTATTTAAATGATTTTGACTCTGACCTATGAGCTAATGTAGTGAGATATACATACCATTTTGAGAGACATGGAAATTTGATGTGTGTGTGTGTGTACCATTTTGTTCAAGTTATGATGTTGTGATCATGACGTATGTTAGTTATGGTTGTGGTTAGTTACACTCATGTAATGGTTATTTTTATCATATGTATGATGTTTATGACATGTGGTGTTTGATTTAGCATTATTATTATTAGTAAGTATATTCATAATTATATGTTTTGACATTTAAATTAATGAATCTATGAGATCCCATATTTAGATAGATATGTGATTGGATAACATAATGGTTTGATTCATTTATTTATGATTAAATGTGGTTCTTAACTTTATGATAAAAGTTTATAATGGATTCAAGATGATAGAATTAATTTGATTGATGAAATGATAAGCAAGATGTGAATGAATTAATATGAGATGCTTATTTAATATATGATGATGATGACAAATAGAATGTTTTCATGATTAAAAACACCTAAATAAATGATGCAAATGGTTAATGACAAACATGTAATAAAACACATAATGTAGTTAAATGTTATGATTTCATTTATTTGGATGAGAGTTGATTTTAAAGTGTTTAAAAATAATCTTAACATATAGATTAAGTTTGGACAACAAAAAATTATGTAATAAAATATAGGAAAAGAGAGAGAAAGCTTTAAATAATCAAAATACAAATGTCTTAATGAATGTATCAATAAGTAGGTATAAAAAGGAAGAAGGAGACACAACACTCTTTCATTAGCAAGGACCAAAAATATAAAGGTGGATCAACTTATGAATATAATCCCTTCACATGATTCACATTAGCATTCATTGGTTTGTTAAGAATTTTCTTGATCACATAATATCAAGTAAGCTCAAAATCCCTTGCTTTGTAGAGGGTAAAAATCGAAATGGATGAAAATGGAACCTTCTTGTGGGAATAACTTGCCCCTTTTGTAGGTTACGAAAGCTAGTATAAAAAAGTCTATGTCATATTTTGGTGTAGATTTATCGATGTAAGAAGTCTACTATTTGATTTTTATGAAAATTAATTTCATCTTTTGAAATTTTTTCTTTTTTAATTTTGACAAAGGCTCTTTTAATGTTTTGAGAGTTTGGGGAAGCTAATAAATGTGATAATCTTCCATGAAATTGATTGATTTAATAAATGTTTAACTTATCCATCCTCAAATGGAATGGTCTAAGCTTCTAACTTGTTTTATTCTTTGATAGATATCCTTCAAAGGAGTAGTCTACCTCATTTTAAGCAATTTTTAATTGTTCTGGCAGTTGTCCTTCAAGGGAGTAGTTTATGATGCTAGAGATGACCTATAAGATAGAGATTATTCTTATATATTTTTCTTAGGCATAGACATGATTATATAGCCTTAAGCCTTACCTTTATGAATGCAAAAATATAGCACAAGAAATTTTAATAGTGTGTGAGAGGATGCTTCAAAAGACAAGGACCATGGCATGCCATCTTATTAGAGATGGAAAGTATCCATGAGAATCATGCCATGGGTAGAGCCGTGTACCCATATTTAAGATTGAAGCTAATGTTGTGGTGAATAAACACATAATTATATTATTTAATTGATTGTTTTCAGAGTGAGGGGATGAAAATGATAATCTCATAAAATAAGGGATGAGTTTAAGTTAGACAAAAGGTGAGCTTGAACTTGTTTTAAAAAAAGAATGGATGTAGATGTGAAACATTAAGGGGCTCA
The DNA here is from genome assembly GCA_037957365.1 of Torreya grandis. Lineage (NCBI taxonomy): Eukaryota > Viridiplantae > Streptophyta > Pinopsida > Cupressales > Taxaceae > Torreya > Torreya grandis. Next base: position 1,128,629 of record JARHVA010003865.1, read on the forward strand.
GGTTCTAATTTCCCTTCAAGAGATGATAAATAGTAGGCTACCAACCATTTTTATGAATTATAATATATGGTCCAAGACAATTAAAAGAAAACTTTCCCCACTTTCTTCTTTCTATATTGTTTACATGCTGATTTTCCTTTAAGATGAGGTCTCTGATATTGAGTTCTTGTTCTTTTAGGTGCTTTTTATAAGCATGATTGATTCATTATTAATATAAATGAAAGTGTTTAAGCACATCCAAATTATTCTCATCAAATAGCTCAAGTTAGGATAAACATTCTTGATGATAATCACCCCTAGAAATGATATCTTTTAGGGCTATACATAGAGAGGGAATTGGGACTTCGAGAGGCAAGACAACCTCTGCTCCAAAGAAAAAAGAGAAAGGGGTAAAACTCATAGTGGTTTAAATGTTGGTTTTATATGCCCATATGGTAAAGGTAATGTGTAAGTGCCAATCCCAACTAGAAGCATTAACCATTTTAGTTATCATTTTGTTAAGTGTTTTGTTAGAAGGTTTAACCTGTCCATTAGTTTGTGGATGATATGGTGATGATAATCTTAACACAATGCCAAATATATAACAAAGGCCTTGTAATTTTTAATTTTTAATGTATTTACCATTATCTATGATTATTTTGTGAGGAACATGGAATTGGTAGATAATGTGATAATTAATAAAGTCAACAATCTTATCAACTTTGGCTAATATGAGGGGAATAGACTCTACCCACTTGGTGAAATATTTTGTCATAATGATGATAGAGTGATGCCATTGCTAAGAATGAGGGTTAATTTATATAATGATATCTAATCCCCACTATGAAAATGGCCAAAAATCCTTAGTTACTTGAAGACCATGTCTAGGAACATGATGTAAATTAGCATGATGTTAACACTTGACACACTTTTTGATGTAATCACAACAGTCTTGGTTAAGTGTAGGCCAATAATATCCAAGGTAAAGGATACATTTAGTGATAGATAAACCACTCAAATGTCCTCAAAAAATCCCATCATGCACTTCCTTAATAGCGTGAGAGATTTCATGACTATGTAGGCATATAAAAAGAAGAACATCAAAGCCTCAATTATAAATAAATTCACCCTAGTATGGTATATCAAGAGGTACTTTATATAAATTATCTTCAATAATTTATATAGATATCAAAAGGGATGATGGCTAAGGTAAGGTAGTCAAATATTTTCTTATACCAAATATTAGATTGGGCCTCTTCGACAAGAAAATGGAAGGGAAATCTGATTTGGTGTAAGAGGGATCATTAAGATAGTGGATAGTGAAAAAGAGTTTAAAATAAAAAGGTGAATATAGGATTTGGGAGGAAAGAGAATCGATGGTATCAATGAACTTGTTATTAGAACATGGAGTGACTTGAATAAGGTAATGTTCAAATGACATCAAGAGTACATCTATTAATTGTTTGTACTATTGCAAAACATCATTTTTACATTAATAAGAACCATTGATTTAATTGACCACAAGTTTAGAGTCAATGAAGATGTTGATTGATTTGAATTCCAAAGATAAGGTTATTTGGAGACCTATCACTAGGGCTTCATACTCAACCATGTTATTGGTATAATCAAAATCAAGTTTAAATGATAAAAGAAGAGGATCACCATCAAGGGGAATAAGGATGATACTAGCTTCCCTACTATGTTGACATTGTGATCTATCATAAAACATGGTCATTTGATAAGGGGAATCTTCTTGAGAGTTATGATGGACTCATCGGGAAACTCAAAAAAGAGGAGGTTGGTTTTCTACTAAAGGTGCTTTATCCAATTGGTCAAAAGTAATTTTCCCTTTGATTAACTTTTGTTGGAGGAACTCAAGATCAAACTTAGCTAGAAGTATATATCCATATAGATATATTTTGATTTTGATATGGATTAGAATGCATATACTTGAGTGGGTCAGTGTTGGTTATGATGAAGGTTTTTTGGTTAAGAAGGTAGTGATGGAGTATAAAAGACACAAGGACTAAGGTGAGGCATAGTTTATTGGTATGGGTATATTGATTTTCATACTATATAAGTGTTCAACTTGTATATTATATTGATTGCTCTTTATGCTTATCATCATGATGTGAAAGCATGGCCCCTAAGGAATGGTCTATGGTAGAAATATAGAGGTAGAAGGGTTGGTCCTATTTTGGAGGAACAAGAATAGGTGGGGAAAGAAGGTGTTATTTAAGTGAGTCAAAGGCTTTTTGACAATATTTTTTAGACTTAAAGGAGTATGTGATGTAAACATTGACATCTATCATATAGTTGAGAGATGAAACAATGACTAGATTAGAGCTTCCCCTATAAATTACAAAGTTGCTTGATTCTAGTCAGAAAATGTATGTCAAGGATTGGATTGACTTTATCAAGATCAACTTCTATTCCACATAGGGAGATAATAAAACTAATTAGCTTACCTGACAAGACCCCAAAGATGCATTTTTTGGGGTTAAGGCAAATATGAAATTGGGTAAGGCATTTGAAGATAACCTTAAGGATTGTCAAATGATCTTTATGACATTTATACTTTCCAAAGAGGTCATCTACATAGTCCTCTATGATTTTATGAATAAGGTCATGAAATATATAATTAATGGCATGTTGGTAAGTTACACTAGTGTTATTTAGACTAAAAGTCATGAACCTATAGTAGAATGTTCCACATGGGGTGATATAGGCTATTTTATGTTGATCTTTTGGGGTAATCAAGATCTGTTTATAGCCCAAGAATTTATCCATAAGAGATAGTATCTCATGGCCAATAGTAAGATAGAAAAACTAGTTAATGATTGGTAAAATGAAGTAATATTTTGGAAATCAAGGTTAAGATCATGAAACTCAACACAAATAAAAATTCCCCTTATTTTTTTATAATAATGAAATTCAGAACACATTAGGGATAATCAATGGGTTGGATAAAGTTGATGGATAAGAGGCATTTAAGTTCTTCATTGACAGGAAGGGCTATACAAGGGTGTATATTATGAATATTTTACGTAATCTTCTTGGCATAAAGGGTGGTAAAAATGAAATGGATGACTATGAAAGGGCTTATCCTTGGCATATCACTATAATACCAATCAAATGTTATGTTATGGTCTTGTAGAAAAGAATAAAAATCTTGATGATCCAAGGAATTCAAGGATTGGTTGATTTTGACTATACATGGGTCATCCTAAGTGCCCAAGTTGATGTCAATAGTGGATTCATTCAACATGGTTAAATTCTCATGAAAATGGATATATGAATGGAAGAATCTTCATCACCAATATAGGTGAGAAGGGAATCATCATCGTAACACTAGATAATATTAATGGTAGGAGAGCCATCTTCTATCATCACAAGATGAGCCAAAGGAATGGTTTTAGTTTCCCTATCCTTTTTATAATTTATAAGTCGCAAACCAATCATATTGTCAAAAAAAAAAGTTAGAGGGAATGATATCGAAAACCTCAAATTTTGAAGGAGAAGGGGTTGGTGAGGATGGGATTTCTTCCTCCATGATGATGATGGGGGGTGGGTTGGTTGGATCCTTTAGTGGAATGAATCTAAGACCAAATAATTCATGAGTTTTATAAGTCTTTCATGTCATAACCTCATGTGGTTTGTGTTCATAACCTAAATTTAATCCCTTCCAAGCACACCAATGGAGGTATATATTGGCAAAATCTAGTTTATCTAAATAAGAGAAATTAGAGGTGAATGGTTTAGTATAAAAAGAGGTAGTGAAGGAGAAAAGTGTTTTATCAAGTCCCCCATAGACAAGATTGGTTTGTAAATTAAGAGGCACAAAATTATTAATGTTTCCAATGTTGGAATCATATCTAAGTTGTTGGTCAAGATTCCTATACTCTTGGGGAGTAGGGAAGGCATCTAAAGTGAAAAGGTGAAACTCCCCAAGTGAGAGACATTAGAATATATATTTCAAGGGGTTATTTATGAGGATTTGGGAGGAAGGTATAGATGATCTAGTAGAATCTTGGTTAATGTAATAAGAAGGAGATGCATCCCTGATTGGGATGATAACATCATTAGGTCAATAAGTCATATTACATGACTTAAAAGGACTAAGGTCAACTGGTATGATATGGACTTAACCCTCATGATCAAACTTGATTTACTAATGTAAGGTGGATGGAACACAACCCATGGAATGGATCCAAGGGTATCTAAGTAAAATTTTATATTGAAACTTGCCTTCTACCACATAGAATATCTTAGGAAGAGTGTAAGGTCTCAAATGAATATGAAGGATGACCATCCCTAAGGTTATTGCCATGGTATCATTGAAAGATCAGAGTACCACTATAAATTTTGACATGATGTTCTATGGTATTTTTAGTTTTTCATATCCATGGGAATAAAATATATTTATCCTAGATCCCCCATTAATCATAACCCTCTTGATATGGGTTTGGTTGATGTGGGAGGTAATGAAAAGGGAAGGATCCAGATCATCAAGATGAATAGGGGGTATCTATAAATCCTAGAAGGTGATGAGAGTATATAGCTGAAGGGCCCTAATGAAGGTTTTTAGAGGTCAAGGATCTTTACGTTAAACTTATATATATCACAAGGCCTCTATCATGGATTGATGTTGTTAGGGTGAGGTATTGATTAACTCATACAAAGTCATCTTTACTAGTGTTTGGTGAAGTTATTTTAGAATTATCCTTTATTTTAGTTAGGAGGAGTTGGATTGGGGTGCACCCAAGATAGAAATATTGGGCTTGGGTGAAGACATTTGGTCTTGGTTGGGTGTTTTGGTGGTGGAAGAAGGGTATGTCCATAATATCGACACTTTTGCTTTCCCTTTATCCTTTTGGGCTTATGATCGAGTGACCACATGAATGGTATGGATTTGGAAAGGATTTAGGCTAGTGGGATGCTTTGATTACTCTAAACTCTTAGATGAGAGGTCAGGGTAGGTAGATTTGGGGTGGTTAATTTTAGATTTTGGCTTTGTGGTGGGCTCATGGTAGGTTCCTATATTAACAAATCATCCTCATCACATAGTTTATGGATTATGACTTAGAGAGCTTTGCATTTCTCTATATCATGTCCAGGCATCTTATGGTATGATAAAATCAAATTGTCATTAAACCAAGATGGCTTAGGATTGAGAGGATAAAATAGCTTGATAGGAGGTAAAACCAAGTAGGAGTATTTCAACAACCTTTTCAAGATGGTTGAATAGGACTCTAACAAGGGTGGCAAGGGAGTGGAGGTTTTGGTTTTGATAGTTGAGGTGGAAGCCTTCTTAGGAATAGGCTTGATAATTAGAGATTTGGGTGGTGTAATGTTCTTGGTGGGTGTTTTTCTAATAGATGGGTTAGAGGTTGATGACTTGGGGTTGAGGGATTGGAAGATGGTTTGGAATCATAAGGCTTGGTAAAAATAGGTGGAGGTGTAGCTTTAAGCAAAGGTTGGGTTTGTAGTTTCTTTAGGAGGCTTCATCTCTTAATCAAGGTGGAGGGGTGAGGTCCCAATATGGAAGAGGGATGTAGTCCTATAATGGAAGGTAACGTGGAAATAGGAGGTAAGGTGGTTTTGGATTTTGGAATCCTATATGGTTTAAATTTTTTTGTTGGCTTGACTTGAGGATTTTTAGGTGGGTTTGGTGGTGTCAAGTCTAATTTTAATGGATGAAGGGTAATATTCTAAGTGGAGAGGACACCTAGGTTCTTTATGGGATTTATTAGGATAGTGGAAGGTGTTTTGGTTTCTTTGTATAGAGTTGGGTTGGATGGTCTATATAAGGTTTGGTAGGTGGAGGTTTTTGTTGGTTTGGTTAGAGTGATGGTAGCTTTAATAGTGGAAGTTTAAGGTTAGTTAGACAAGGGTGAGGTTGATGACTCATTTTTAGTTGTATAGGGGATCCCAAGGTGATGCTAAAATATGGCTTGATCAATATTTGGTTGAGAGAGAAACTCTAAGTTTTTGACCAACCTAGAAAAGGGCTTATAGATGGACTTATTTCCTTTAGTGTTAGACTTGAAGGATAAACCAAGTGGTTGAGAAAGTGGGATAGACACATTTTTATTTTCCTCTATCAAAAGTTTTAAGGCTCTAATAGGTGACTCCTCTATAAGAGGATTAGGTGAGGTACTCCTTTCCTTAAGTATGCTTTCAAAAGGAAGGGTGGATTTCTCTATCATGGAAGAATAAAAAGGGATGAAAGTGATGGTTTCCTCCTTTGATATGATTTACAAAGGAGTGGTTGGTGAGTCCAATACCTAAATAAGTGGAAAAGGGATGGTATTTTCTCCCTTTGTTTCTTATTCCATATAAAGGGTATGTGACTTCACTACCTTAATAAGTGGATAAGGGATGATAGTTTGGGACATGGGTTCATTAAGTATTAATTATTTAAGAATAACATTAACCATGTGAACCTCATGTTTGTGGGAGGACACAAAATTAGTATGATCACTATTTGCATAAGGTGGGTAGTTAGGGAATGGTTGTCTAAAAATGTCAAATGATTGATTTGTGGGTGCATTTATGTTGTCCATCATAAGTTCATCTTTGTCAATCAAATATTGGAAAATGTTTTTAAATGACTTACATATATTAACATCATGTCCAATGACATGGTAGAATATACACATTTATTTTTCCTTAAACCATCTTGGTATAAGGATATAAGAATTAAATTATTAGGGTAGTTTGATTAGAGGAATTTGGATGATGCTTTCAACAACTTTTCCAAAACTAAAGTGTAGGACTCCCCTAGCTGAGTATATTGCTTTTGGACATAACAGTTTTGGGTTTTAGTATTTTGGTTGGAAGAGATGGAAGAATTGGGTTGGTTGGTGTTTTATTATTTTAGGAAATTAGGTGTTTAATTCCCAGATAATAAATGGGTCTGAGAAATGTAAATTAGTAAATAATAAGCTTTAATTAACCTACTCATTTGTGTAAATAGATAGTATTTTTACCTTTTCTAAAGATAGTAGGAAGTGAGAGAAAATAGAACTTAGCTTATTCTAATTCATCCAGACTAAGATAGCACCAGATGCTAGAGAAGTAGGACTAGAAAATAAGCTAGAATAGGTTCCTAAACTTCATTTCTAGGTTGGATAGGAGCATCAAAATTGGACACCCTATTATTCAGCACTATAGTCCTATTATAACACTATTGCCATGAGGCTAAAATATTTTTGGGTTCTATTTGATAGGCTTGTGTTACCCTATCTATGAGTTTTTGAGGCATAAATCCTATGGAGCTTGTTGTATGTATGATTTACTCTTTAAAACCCTTAAGATCTCTTTGTAATTAAACTTGAATGGAAACTTGGGAAAGATAAAGAAGGGATTATTATGTAAAGGATACCTTGGATGCACTTCACACCCCATATATGGGTATATTGTCTACATACCAATACTTTAAAGAAGGATCAAGCTAATATAGTTCTCCCATTGAAGTGCTTGGTGTAATTATGTGTGATGTATGCAAATAGATGCAAAACTATATGTAATTTGGATGACTAGGGATTGGTATGAGTGCTTGAATATGCTTGAAATTCTCTTAAAAGGTTGTATTTAGAGAATAGGGAAGAGTGCTTGAGTGTACTTTCTTGTATTCTTGATTCTTTCCTATAAATGAGTTCCAATCCCTTTAAATAGACATTGAATGGTTTTTTATATGGAAATTAATGATCATGGGTTACAATAATTCACATTAGGTTGATAGGTAAAATATAATTATTTAGGAAAATATAACCATTAGAGGTGGAAATTCACTTAGACAACAACACTATAAACAAGACACCTTAGGTTCTAGTGCTCCTATCTAATTTAGGAACTATTATCCTAAGGGAATAAGGCCTAGGGGGTTAGATCTAGGCTTAAAAGGGTTTTCTAGGTCTAAAAGAGCTAAGTCTAGAAGGCTATGCATGATTGGGAATTCATGAAATAATAGCCTAGATGGATTGTGTGAGTAAGAAGGAGGACCTATGGGTTGGCTATCATTAGCAATTCCTAAGTTATCAAATTTTGTATTCTATATGAATACATTTCCCCCATTTATTATAGTGATGTATCAAAATGAAATACTAGGATAAAGGAAAAAAAGAAAGCATACCTAAACTTATTTGTAAGGGAGATCCTCATGAAGCTATGCGATGTTGGATGTGCATAGAGAGAGAATGATGTGAAGTGTGAATCTACAAATGAAAACATAAAGTAGATTAACTCTTACTAGATATGATATATCTAAAATAATAATGTACAAAATTTAAGTAAGAGAAAGGAAAAATAATGAATACAACTCATCAGGTATGCGAACTAATACAAAACCTATTATGATGTTGGATTGTGCTGAGTATATGTTGAATCAAGAGTAATATCATGAATAGAGATAAGTGGTCAGTTTCATAAAAGGTGGATCAAAAATGTAAATTCTATCCCTTTGTCTCCATCATTACCAACTAAGTGAAGTTAACAAATCATGCATGTATTAATCAATGTTTAGACTATGTGTGTAATCCCTCTAAATAGGTGGCTCAAAAATACAAAGGCTGGCCCTTTGGCTCCATCATTACCTCATGAAGGAAAGTTATGAAGTGATATAAATATAAAATATATGTCATATGAAATAGCTAATAGATCCCATGGATATGCTATAAATCTGAAAATGTGGTATGGATAGTCTAAATGTATGTCAGAAACTAGGCCACTCTTGGCCATTTTGAAAGATGGAGGTTAGGCTTGTATGAATCCACTCTAAAACTGATGTATTAGGCTTATACGAAAGCCAAATTAGGAACTCAAGTAATAAAATAGTTAAACTTGTATGAAATTTCAACTCAAAAGTGATGCCAACCACCCGTATATGGAGTAAGGTATGCAACTGTTGAGAATGCTTGGAAAAAACTAAACTCAAAAATAAAATAAGATCAATGTGCTATGTACATTGCCCCTAATCATTGATGTCTGGAACACATATTTTGATCTAAAATTTATGCCAATTATGTAATCTAAAATTAGAATTAGAACCATCATGATGCACATGATAACCCCCTATATCTAAAAAAACTATACTAAAATGACTAAATTTGACTGATCTAGAAGTGCAAAAAACTGTCTCTAAACTAAACTTTTTCCCTGTTTCTAAAAAACTTGAGTTTTTTTATATCTAGATAGGAGTGCCAAAATTTGGACACCCCTATGTTTGGCACTACTATCCATTCCTTTCACTATTTTCTAGTGTGAGGATTGGTTATTGATCTAGAATTGCCACTATTTTTTTCTTTGTTTTGATTAGTTTGACCTCTAGATTATGTACTAAGTGGTTTGAATTTTGTTTCAACTGTTAGGATCTTTGGTCTCTATAAAATAATAATTTTTTGTTCCCCTTATTTTTAGGGTATGAATGATGAAATTACAAAAACTACCCTCAGAAGAAAAGAGTCATGTAAGTGTGCTAGTTTGTATAGATATATGATATAGAAATTGATATTAGAAAATATGTTTCAAGATATAGAAATGTTTGTATTGATAGATTGTTATATAAATAGGGGTATTCCTAGATAGATATAACAATGTGAAAACATGTGAAAATTACTAAACTAGAAATGTTTACATGTTAGTTTTTAGTTGGAGGGATGGAGCATGATGTCCATCATGGCATCTAAGAAAATAAAGGAAATGCATGATACAGATCATGAAATTGTACACATTGAAAAACAAATAAGCAATCAATCAATAAATAAATAAGCAAGAGGCACATAAGGATGGATAAGGGGCCATGGGTATATATCACTCAAATAGGAAAACAAACATGGAAGGCATGTTTAAATGCCACCTATACATACAATTGAAACAAGAAAAGTTGGCACAAAGGACACAAACACATGGAAGAGTATAAACAAAGGCCATTGATAGGTTTCCTAAGGCACACACATAAATAAAATAAAAGGACATTGGAAAATGTCCTAAGGCATAAGTAAGAAACAAACTAGAATTAGAAATGAAATCACACAAGCTATGCTAAGCAAGAAAAGAAAGCATGTGATAGTTGGAAAGATAAAATAACATATAAATAATCAGAGAAAATGTGAAAGTATGTAAAAAATATGTAGTACAAGAATAAGTATATATTGAGAGATACTAGTGAAATATTGATATAATATTTTATGCAAGCTATAAATTAATGTAAATCAACATCATAACTCATAGTGTGTAGTGTAGGAATAACATAAATTGGATGGTGTAGTCATGTAGAAGATTCTCCCAGTGGGTATGTATATCAATGTGTGTCTCGATTGTAGAAGTAGGAGTAACCCCTCTATGGGTAAAATGAAGAATTCAAGTAGCTAGATGTTATTTCACATGCTCAAATAAGATCAAGTGAATAATGTTAATGTATAAAATTGACATACAATAGAATGAAATAACAAATTTAAGTCTTAGTATGATATTATTAATGTAAATCATGGATGATGCATAAAATCAAAGTGTTTTTGGTATTTTTTATAATTTTTGAATATTTTTGTATTTTGATATAAGTTATGTATATTTAATTTAGAATATATTATATACAATCAATGCTAGAAAAAGACTATTTAAAAGTATGCAAATAAATTAGTATGTACATAATGATATAAAAGACTAGGATGGATGGGGGAAAGGATCCAAGGATGGAACCTATTGGGGATGGAAATGGAGGAAAGGGTCATGGCCATCATCAAATGACTTGAGATCATCATCATATGATTTAGATGCTATGTTCATGGTGTCATCATGCCAAAGTCAAACTAAAGGTTATTTTGGTGGTAGAGATGCTCACTCTACTCTGGGGTATTTAGCCCTACTAGTAGATGAATCCAATGGAAGTGGTGGCATTAGTGCCACTAATGGTGCTATAATATGAATAATACCTTGATCTTGTATCTTATTTAATCTTTGATTTATCTCTATGCATGAGTTTATATCATGGCCTATAATCCTATGAAAAGTACCAAATGGGTGACCATCTTGCTGTGTCAATCTACTAATAGATTTTTGTCATACTATAGGTAATGTGATCAACCAATGATCAAGTAATATAAATAACATAAACTAAGGCTAATGTTGTGTGCTACCTTCTTAAATCTAAATAATTAGTTTTATATCTATGAAAGTAATCATGTGAATTGTATGTGCTAAGTTATCTATTTATGGCTATGAGTGTGGAACATATCTTGAGAGTGTAGTATGAGATGCTAGAAGTGATGTAGGATGTGGGATGAGAGATATAGAGTCATCTCAATACTCTCTTGGGATAACTAGTGTAAATCTCAATCCACTTAAATAGGCATCCATGAGTGTGGGTGTTATATCATCATCTAAAGAAGCCTATGAATCTATACCAACATCAAGTACATATGGTAACTCTAAATTTACAATAAGGGGTAACTATATTATTTAATGAAATAGTTAAAGTTGACTCTATAAGTTGACAATATCTAAATGGATGGTTGTATACTAGACATGTGTATATATATCCCTCATGGAGAAATTTAATAGATCAGTGGAGAGTGGAAGAGATAACACCCATAGTATGTATCTAGGGTCATCTAAGAAAAATATTATAATGAAGTAGACCTAACATGACCTGGAACTATGTTGGGAGGGTTTTTGGGCCCACCATGATATCTAAAGTAATATTACCCAATGTTTGTCATGTTATATCATCGAACCCTTGGATGTTATTATATTTTTTTTACATTGATGCCAAATCTACACTCATGGCTTGTAAGAATGTCATCTTACATAAATTTATTCTAGAACCACTATCAATAAGAACTCTCTTTACTACATTGGTTTTGACTTGTACTTGTATGAATAGTGGAAAATTTTGATTAATAACTATTTGAGAAAGCTTGTCCTCACTATCAAAATAAATTGCATCTTCTATAGTTTTTAAAGTGTTGACCACTGATGCAAATTAAGAAAGTTCCAAATAATAGGTAGAGAAGTTTGAGTGAGTGCCTGATAAAGAATGTCCTTGAATACATTAGTTTCTAAAATAGTTTTAACATGGAAATTTTATATAGAGTATTTCGTAACTGATCAATAATATCATATGCCTTGTGTAAATCTACCTATGTGAGTGGGTTAGGCCTAGGATGGGTTGGAATAGTAGGGTGATAGGGCTCTTGGGTAGGTAGAGGAGGCATAGCAACATGTCAAGTAATAGCTCTAACTATAGTATATATAATCTATATAGAAGTAGTATTAGCTATGGGAGGAGATTGAATATAATCAATAGGTCAAGGAGGTGGAGGGAAAAAGGGTCAACTAGGATCTCTGGTGATGGGTAGTTATTTAGGGAAGAGTGAAATAGAACATGAAACATGACTTGATATGGGGAAGGGGCTCCAAGGGAAGTGATGTAGGAGATGGATTAAAAGAGTTAATGATGAATTGCTTAACATCATCCCATGTAATGAAAAATAAACATGAAATGCAAAGAATAAAACTTTGTACTAACATATGATAAAATTCATCATTAATGTACATGATAGGACCTATTATGGTTTATTGATTATTTTCAAGAAATGTAAGAAAATTTTTTAAATAAAAGAACATCTTTTTTTTCAATTTAGCCAGAGATGTAAGGTGATACTACAAGAAGCAAAGAGGTGCTAGTATATGCAACTAAATATTTTTTAGAAATAATTATGCAAAATACTATGAATTTTTAATCCTAAAACTAATTTTTTGAGTTTGATATGTAACTAAAATTTTATAAAATGATGTTAAAAGCACTAGAAAATAATTGGGATTTTAGTTGATGCAACTAGGGTTTTGAATGATTTTTTTCAAAATTAATGTATTAATGTGAAAAATTGAGAGAAATTTTTATAATTTTGCTTGAAAAATTTAGGAAAAATTAAAAATTGTTTCTAAAATTGCAATATTTTTCCTAGTGTTTGTATGCAAAAAGGACCTAGTATGTGCAAACTAGGGTTTGAAAAAATTATATGATATTTTAAAATAAATTGGTAGATTTATAATTTTTAAATTCAATAAAAACTAGGAATTTATGGAAAAAATCAAAAATATTTATCCCTAGGGTTTTTAGGGGTTTTGTGCAAAAATTTGAAGTAATTCAGGTTCACTAAATGTTTTATTATTTTAGGAAATTAGGTGTTTAATTCCTAAATAATAAATAGGTTTGAGAAATGTAAATCAATAAATAATATGATTTAATTAACCTAATTATTTGTGTAAATAGATAGTATTTTTCTCTTTTCTAAATATAGTAGAAAGTGAGAGAAAATAGAACTTCACTTATTTTGGTGGATCCAGACTAAGACAAGTCCTGATACTAGAGAAGCATGACTATAAAATAGGATAGAATAGGTTCTTGAATTTTTTTTCTAGGTTGGAAAAGAGCACCGAAAGTGGACACCCTACTATCTGGTGTTGTATTCTTATTCTAGCATTGTTTTCCTGAGGCTAAAAGCTTTCTAGATTCTATTTAGTCGGCCTATGTTACCCTGTCTATGAGTTTTTGAGGCTTAGAAGCCTATGGAGCTCATTGTGTGTCTAATTTAGTCTTCAAAACCCTTAGGATCACTTTGTAATTAAACTTTAATGGAAACTTGGGAAAGAAAAAGAAGGGGTTAGTGTGTAAAATATATGTTGGATGCACTTCACACCTCATGTGTGGACACATTACCTACATACCAATACTCTAAAGAGGGATTAAGCTAATATAGTTTTTCCATTAAAGTGATTGGTGAAATTATGTGTGATGTATGCAACTAGATGTGAAGTTGGATGTACTTTGGATGACTAGGGATTGGTATGAGTGTTTGAATAGGCTTTAAATGCTCTTGGAAGGCTGTATGTAGAGAATATGGAAGAGTTCTTGAGTGTAGTTGCTTGCACTCTTACTTCTTTCCTATAAATGAGTGTCAACATTTATAAATGGAATTTAAATGGATTTTTATAGGGAAATTAATGATCATGGGTTAATTAAATTCAAGTTATGCTGATAGGGAAAAAGATAAGGATTTGATAAAATATGACTGTTAGAGGTGAAAATGCACTTGGACAACAATTCCAAAAATAAGATACCCTAGGTTCTAGCACTCCTATCCAATTTGGGTGTATTTATCTTAAGGGGATGAGACCTAGGGGGATAGATATGAGCTTGAAAGGAATTTTTCAATCTGAAAGAGATAAGTATGGAAGGCTATAGATGACTAGGAATTAGTGAAAGAATAGTCTAGATAGATTGTGTGAGCAAAAAGGAGGACCTTTGGGTTGGGTGTCATTAGCCATGCCTAAGTCATCCAATTTTGAATTTTATATGACTATAGTTAGCAATCAAAGGAGGAGTAATTTTAAGCACAACTAGATTTTTGGTTCCTTTAGATTTGGTGTTTGTGTTGGTTTGGTTTATAAATTAGGAGGAATAAGCTTCATTTGATTTGAAACTAGAATTATTTTTCCTTAATTTAAGCTTACCATCATGAATGGATCTAATATCAAACTTCCAAGCCATGGTGAATGCCTCATAAAAGGTTTAGAAGGTATGAACCTATAAGGTTAAGGATATATTCTTGGCATAAGCTTAAGAGAAAAGCTCAATCAATTTAGGTTAGGGAAAAGAGAGGGAGAGTTGGTTGATCAACCCTCTCCAATGGGCCACAAATTTGGGAATTGACTCATCCTCAAATTTCCTAATGGAATATAAGCTGATGATATAAAAATTATTGGAAATATTAATAGAGAAATGGTCTAATAAAGTTTGGGCTAGTTGGGCAAAAGAGAAGAGGGAGTGCCTAGTGATGGCACTATACCAATCTAATGTGGGTCTGGCTAGAGACATGGGGAAAGTCCAAATAAGAATATCATCATCATAAAAAATTAAATAACATGAATGACTAAATTCTATAGTATGTTATTGGGGATATTTTTTCTTTAGAATTTATAAAATCTTAGAATTTCCCATTTTCTGGGGTATGGTTATATTGGGATGGAAGAGTGGATTGGCTCATTATAAATATTATCATATGACAAGAGGTTATGGGTGCCAAAAATGAATGACTCTAGATTGGTCATCTTTTCCATTAACATCTTGATAAGATCAGTTTAAGGTGGTGTACCCCCATAATTGTGAGGTATATTTTGTTGGAGTTGTAAAGGTACAACATATGGGTAACTAGTAGAGGGTTATGAAGATGCGACATATTGGTAAGTGGGAATGGAAGGTTGAGAAGATGCCACATATTGGTAAGTGGGCATGGAAGGTTGAAAAGATTCAATATATTGGTAAGTGGGCATGTAAGATTATGAATAAGGTGGAGGCATGGTTGGGTTGATGGGTTGAAGTTGGGTATACCTTAGTGATAATGGGTGGAAGTGCAAAAGGTATGAAAACTACCAAAATTTGGAAAGAGGTGGAAGAGGTTGGGTTGTTAATGACAAGTGGTAGGGAAGAAACATTAGTTTAAGGCATCCCAATGGTTAATGGTGTATGAGTTGCCAAAGATTAAGTGGTTACTACATTAGAAGGGTTAATGATAGTTTGGTAGGGGTAGAATGTGCTTGGGTATTATTTTGTGGAAATTATTGATGTTGAGTGGTGGTGTTTGAAGTGTTGTTGGTGGAGGAAGAGGCTTGGGTTACCATAGGCTGGGTGGAGATAGTGGCAATTGATATCTCACCCATAAGGTAAGCTAGCATTATATAGGGAGGTTCAATGGAGGGAACCAAAGTAGTGGTATGGTTAGTCATGGTATCAAGATAGTGTTGGAAAGCCACATCATTGTTATCAAGAAGTGTGTTGAAATCAATATATCCTCGAGTAAAGGACCATGGCATATCAAGACTTATAAAGTAATCAAGGTAACTCTCTACATTTGGAGTGTGCTCCATGGATGAGGAAGAAGAAGATGGGTGGTTTGGAAGTGGATCTTGGTTTTCTTGGTTTCTAACTTGTTGTATTTTCAAAACCATGAAAATAAGGGTAAAATAAGGGTGAAATCGATCTCACACACTCAAAAAGAAAGCATATAAAAATAAAATATTCAAGGAAAATAAGTATACACTAAGAGTATGTTTAAGTCCTAGAATTATTTTATCTCTCTTTAGGATTATGACTCAATTTAAGAAGCTATGAGACTCAACTTGGTCTTGTAGAATGGGAACTAGAAAAGGAAGTATAAATATAGTTTTAGGTTATTTAAGTCTCTCAAAAATCTATACTAAAATTTGGTAAGTGGCTTTATATTGGGGCCTACCCCCTCACTTCACACACCACAATAATAAGGGTATTATGTGCTTAGCTAAAATATAGCAAATTAATAGATTTTATACTTAGTCAATGGATTGAGTTTTGGTTTCTCCCTTTGGTAGTGAATTCCAAGTGGGATAGCCAAGGGAAAGGTTTACTGCTAGGTGATGAAATCCTAGTTGGACTTTATGTTAGTGTTTGATGTTTGATTGGAATGAAGGATTTGGTATTGTGTGTGTGTGATAATAAGTGGTTCTATATAGTTAATTTCACCATTTAAATTAAAATATGTGAACTAAATAAGCAAGAAAACAAAAGATGTAAGTTATTTTTAAACCCAAAGGAAAATTTTGATTTCTTTTCAAAGAGTACAAGAACAACTATGATGCACCTAAATGTGGTATGAAGATTCAATTCCTAATCCTAGGATGAGTGATTTTTTGACTCCTAGAAATGAATGAAAAATGAAAATTTTTACCTTTTCTAAGAATTCAAAGAGGACTAAAACTTGATTTGGAAAAGAAGAAATTAAAAACTATAATTTTCAATAAAGAAATGAAAGAAAGAACATTTAATTTTCAAAAATAAAAGAATTTCAAGGGATGAATCTTTTACTAATGCAACTAAATGCCCTAAACAACTAAGAACCCATGAAAATATCTAGGGTCCCACTAGATGTGCTAGAATATTTTACTATTTTTTCATGTTTATTTTTCTTTTTCTAGAAAATAAGAATAAACTTAAAGAGAGGGTATGGTTTAGAAGAACCTGGTTTCAATTGTGCATTCATGATCTATTTGATTGTAGGTAAATCCTCTTTAGATCAAGAGGATGACCTAAAAATAAGAAATAAATTATAAAAGGGTGGAATAGCAAGATAGATGGGTGGATTACCTAGAGAAAACTAGATCTAAGAAGCACTAGACTTCCTTGGAGGCTATCAACCCACTCTTTAAACAACTAGGTTCTAAAAATATAAAAAGATTATTTTATGAAGTAATATAAGGTACTAAAACTTAATAAAATAAATGTTTTTGAATAAAAATTAATGTTTTTACCAATATAGAAATAACTTGTTAAAAACTAATGCTAAAATGTTCAAACCTGATTCAAAAAATAGTTTAAACCTTTGTGGTGTGACAGAAACTTTAAAACCAAAATTTGGGTGAAGGTTGATAGGTGGAAATTTCTTGTTGTTTTTTGGAAAATAAAACACATAGTGACCTATGATATTCACTATGAAATTGATATCACTTAAATGAAATTGATGTCAGTTAGGGTATGATCGATGCCAATCAAAAGTGACTGATGTCAGTCCTTGTAGGCTCTGGTTTGGGGTAGAATGGATATTGGGTGAGTTATAGGAGGGATTTAAAGTTTTTTTTATATTTTATGTTGGTATTTAGGTTATAAAAAATTCCCAAAAGTATCAAACTCAATATTGGGATAGTTAGATGACTGGGAATGGTATGTGGGTGTTTTGGTAGGAGATGGAGTGCTTATAATTATAGAACTCAAACATAAATGTGGGTTATGGGAGAGATTTGGAATGGGTGAAATACGTAAAAAACACTAAAATTGATGACTTTAATTTCTATAAATTTAATATACTTATCTATAGAGTTTGTTATCCTAGAAAAGTGTTGAGGTTGGGTACAAACTGCTTGGGATCTTAGAGCAATGCAGGCAGAGTAATGGTGTTTGAGATCTTCATGTTGAGTTAGTATGAAACTTCACCTAGAATATTGTATTCAATTGAGATCTAATATTATCACACAAAAATTAATTCTAACCTCTTGAATTAGGTTTTTTGGGCTACATTAAGTAATTAGTGTCAGTCTTAGGAAACCAACATCGATTGAGGGGTGACCAACATCGATAAGGGATAATAATTATAAAATTGATAAATTTAGTTGTTTTAAATTAATTTTAGTAGTTAATAATAATTTAAATGGTCCAAATTTATTTAAGGGAGCATTGGTATGCATGAGGAAGAAATCTAAGAGGTTAGGGCATTAAATGCTTAGGTGGGAAATAGTCTTAAAGCTAGGTGTTGATCAATTAGACATGGGTTTGGGTGGGGAGGTGTAAATAGGCCTATTTAAATTAATTAATTAATTAAATTATCCAAATTAGGGTAAATTGGTGTGTTTAAGGATTTTAATAATTAATCCTAACCTAAGGGGGCCAAGAGGGCCAAGGGGTGTTTTGTCACCAAATCTTGCACCCTGGAAGAGGTTGTTCAAGCCTCTTCCAAATTTGGGCAACATGGGAACACTTTCAGGTAAGTGGATGCACTTATAGTGGAAATGAGCCTCTAGGTTTAAGGGATAGCTCCTTGAATGTATCTTGAAATGCTTATCACCTAAACTAGTTAATTGTTTATGAGGAAAAGGGATAGACATTTGCATGAAATGAATCTACTCTAAGGGGGTGATACACCAAGATGATTTCCATGTGACCATTATACTTATTTAACTAATAAACAAGACATAAAAGATAACTTCCAAGTCTTAAGATATTCTAACATGAGTATTTCAATATGGATGTGAGATGTATGAAAGCTATCTAAGGTAAGTGAACAATAGGCTAGTTGTAAACACTAAAGCTCAATATACACTTAAAATACAGACCCATAAATTTGAAAACACTTAATATTACCTTATAAAATAAGAACTCTTGCATAAACATGAGAGGATAATGGAAAAAAGGATAACATATTATCACTTTGCATCACCATAGATTACTTTGCACACTTAGACAAATGTTCATGAACTCAAAACCAAACTTGCATTAATTGTTAAAAGGAAAAATACAATGTCATTTGAGTAGGGAGTTTCCATACATGGATTGGAATTCACCATACAAAGTAAAAAAGTATGCTACTTATATAATTTCAAAGAGAGGAGGAAAAAATGAAGACCAAGAGTCACTGAGACATATGTCATGCTAAGAGAAAGAAGTCAAACATGCAGGAGAATGAGTATGAAATAGACCATGTAAGGTTTGATAGGATAGGTGGCCCTCCAAATCATGAAACTTTATGAAATGTGGTATATGACTCTCCTTGATTAGTTAGGAAACTACCTTCATCATTTAGCTCTTTTAGAATGTCCCATAACTAACCAGGGATAAAAATGATGATTGAATTAAGGGAGGATAAATTGTAGAAAAAACCCATAAAATAAAAGTTCAAAACCTTATTCATCATCAATTAAATCTCCAAATTCCCATGTAGAGTGTCTAACAACATGCAATCATTTAAAATTACCTACTTGTGTTCTCCATTCCATTCCTTGCAGGTCTGAATTGATCCTAAAACAAAAATGGCTTCCTTGTAATATGAAATGGTCTTGGACTAAGCTTGCATGACAACATATGCAATCTTATTTTGATTTATTATTTACACATATACATACTCAATTCCACAAAAAAGTTTTAATCTGATGTGTATGTCTATGTGGCATCCTCTTATCATGATATTTTCTTCAGACACATGTCTTTACCCCATGACTCCAAAAAAATTGATCAAACTAACTTTGTTGATCCTCTTAGGAGTTTCCTTGATTTGACCTTCAACACTGGTTATTGATCATTGATTTGGGGTCTAAATATTATGACATTTGGCATTCTCATGTTTAATATAGCTCTTTGACTCCTTGACTTTATGCACACCATCGATATCCTCAACATGATTGAATGCATGATATTGATCCTCATTCTACTTGATAAATCATGTGTCATTTATCTAGTAAGTCACCATGGTCATGGCACTTGTCATCAACACATTAAATCTTGGGATGCACTGGTCTTTTAATCTTTTTCTTGTCATTGGATATTCATTATGTTATTGAACAAACACCATTGATTTGTGATCCCAGTATTTAATGTAAATCATCAATCTTAGTTTGTACGTAAGAATGTGTACTATCGATCTACTCCAAGAAATTTTGACTCATTAAATACCCTCATTCCATTTATCTTTAATCCAATCACATGAGATCTCACCACTTGGTAGTTCTATATTTAATCTTAGGATCCTTTTCAAAAATTGAACCCAAATGGTTATTTCTTGTAGCTTTAATTTGACATCCTCTACTATAGACTTATGGTTTATTTTTAATGTCTTCAACTTCTTTAAATGAGATTTTTCAACCATGAAGTAATTAAATCTATGAAATTTATCCTTTAGATGTAATTATCTTCTCCATAACACTTATATATTATCATTAATGTTGGTAGAGCCACTCAGCTGACTAGTTCCACATATCTAGAAGGGCAATTAAGGACCAAAATAGTTTTGAAACTATCTTGATTTTCAATTATCACCTACCAATATTTATTTAGAAACTAACATAACTAACAAGGACTGACATATTGGATGTTTAAGAGGAACTTAGAACATGCAAACATCCCTCAAAACTATACCATTTACATAGATGACTCTAAAATAACCCCTAACTAGCTCAAAATAACACAAGACTTAATTAAAACATGATCAAGGTATAAAGCATATGATATGACATAAAATATAACTATGTAAACCCTATGAAATTATAATAAACCCATATATAATATTTTTACTATAAGGGGTTGACCCATTTTGATGTATGGTCAAAATGGTCAACAGTCTTAGTGATTTATGAAGGGTGGTATACTTGTTATGCCATGATCAGTTGCCTAATCCTACCCATTGGAATATGGAGTCAAATGTACACTATATTGACACATAATTACCTTTGACAACACACCAAACAAAAACAAGAATAAGTCACAAAATAAGAAACAAACATGTGTTTTATGGGAACTTATGGAACACACAAACAAAATAACCAAACTAACTAACTCAAACACTAACCTGAGATGAACACTTCCTCCTAAATCAAATGGGAAGTTTGAAACCTCTATTGCTTCATGACATAGAGGAATTAATGATTCATGTATCTTTTTTATCCTTGGTATTGATGCAACTATCTTCTTCATGCTATTTTCCAACTTCATTGGCATGGTACTCAATGAGAACCAAGTATCTCTAAAAAGGATAGCTATGGAAATGAAATATTCTTTCACCCAAATATCCTCAACTTTATCATATGGTTCCTCATCTATGACCTCCAATGGTGGTTTAACAAGGCATACCTTCTTGGTTTCCATGGCGCTCTCAATAATATTAGGTTTTTTCTCAAGTATAAGTTCCTCAAGATCATTAAGGATCTCTACATATTCTATCCAATCTTGGTCATTTTCCTCCATGGAAAACTCTTTTTCCACCTTGCCACATACTTGCCTTTTGACTTTCCAAATCTCTTGAAGCTCTTTAAAAAGCTTCATTTACAGATGCCAATCATTTTTGTCCTAGTCATCTAGAGCCACTACTTCTTCAATCTTCTCTTCTTCATGTATAAGGTCATCAAGATAGTTTTATTCATGTTCCAATGCATCTAAGGGTGATTCAAAATTATATATGGGTATTGAGTCATCTCCAATAACTATGTCTTCTACTTTGATCTCATGAAACTCCTTTAGGATTGCAACTTCTTTAAGAGTGACTTGACATTCATCCTTGATAATACACTAAACTTCATGCTTGATATGGTATCTTCAACATCATGATTAGACATGGAGTCTTCTTCAAATAACTTTCTCTTCGATTCTTGGCCACATTCCTCATGGACATCTATAAAAGAGTCTTCAATATGTTTCTCTTTACTCATAAAGGTAGGATTGCCCTTTTGTTCACCAAGGGGAGTCCCTATGGTGATTTACTCATCATAGTCACTCATGAAATCTTATTGTTCAACCATAGCTTGGTTTTTCTCTTATTCACTTTCTTCCCTCAATATGGACTCTTCCTCAAGAAAGGGTGAGGTGGAAGGTTTATGGATAGGCTCGCATGAAGGAGATAGAATATGAGATGTAGTGGAAGGTTTATGAATTGGAGATGGAGTGTGAGGGGTAGGAGAGGGGTTTTGAGTGGATTTAGGAAATATGAATGCACTAGTAAGCTCATGAGGAAGTCATTTATTGGGTTGGTTAAAAAGGAAAACACCTACATCAATAGGAACCTCACCTTGCCAATAACCTTCTTGGGGCTCTTCAACAAAACAATGTTCATTTTTAGGTCCTTTGTATTCCTAGACATTTATCCTATCTATTGATAATTTAAGGAACTTCTTTGTCAAGACCATTTATTCTTTGATACCTCATTGAATTTCATCTTCAACCACCTCCCATGAACTCATCCATATTTAGAAAAAACTTCTTAACCATTCCATGAGATGGTTAGGAAGCACATCAAACTCATCATCCCATGTTTCCATATTGTATTCACTATTTATCAACTATAGTAGGAGTGTTAAGAAGGATTAGACATGAGGTGGGACTGATGGAGGAAGAGGAGGGTAATGATGGGGATCAATACCAGATCTAACTTGTTATATTTGAATCTTTAAGAATTTGATTCTTGAATTTTGATATCTTGATCTACAAACATCTTATTTGGGTTGACAAACATCATGGCATGATTGGTAGGTCTCATATTAGGGTTGATAGGAAGGCATTTATTGATAGGATTCTTGGTATCCTTCCACATAGGGTTGCTCAATAATATGGTATCCATATAGAGAGGGAAATAGAGGAATGTAGGGCTGCCATGGCTTATATGATTGATATACATTTTGATATTATAATGGAGGGATATAATGTGGTTCATAATAAGGTTGATAGGGAGGTTCATGATAAGAATATTCACCATAGATTTTCATATTAACTTCACATGTTAGATGAGATACAAAATTTGATCAACATTTTTAATGAGATATACCTGGGATGATTACAACAAAAAATTATAATTTAGATTCTCCATTATTTCTAACTTTCTTGTTTATAAAATATTATTAGAGGAAAGAAAATCCAATAATATTTCCACTCTCTTGGACCTTTGTCCCACTAGGAGTGCCAGAAATGTTGTCACCAAATCTTTCACCTTAGAAGAGTTTATTTAATCCTCTTCTAGATTTGGGAAACATCGTAACACTTAAATTTATGTGGATGTACCTATCATGGAAGTTATCCTCTAGGTTCAAGGCCTATCTCACTAAATATATCTTGAAGTGTTTATCACCTAAACTAGTTGATAACTTGTGGGGAAAAGGGATAAAAGTTTGCATGAAATGAATATAAAGTAAGGGGGTGATATACCAAGACTATTTCCATATGACCATTATAATTATTGCACTAATAAACAAAGAATAGAAGCTAAATTCCAATTATTAAGAGATTATAACATGAATATTTCAATATGAAGGTGATATGCATGAAATTTATCCAAGGTAAGTGAACCATAGGCTAGTTGTAGACACTTAGGATCATTATAAACTTAAAAGAGATACCCATATATTTTTAAATACTTCATATGAAATAATATAATAGGAAATCTTATATAAATTAGAAATTATAAAGGAAAAAAGGATAGAAGATTATCACTTTGCATCACCATACATCACTTTGCACACTTAGACAAATGTTCATGAACTCAAAACCAAACTTACATTAATTATTCAAAGGAAAAATAAAATTTCATTTTATTAGGTATTCACCATACATAGAGTGGAATTCCCCCTAAAAAGTCAATTTTTTTTAATACTTATATAAGTTTATAGAGAGGGGGAAAGAATGAAGACCAAGAGTCACTAAGACATGTGTCAGGCTGAGAGAAAGAAGTTAAAAATGTAGGAGAATGAGTATGAAATAGACCATGCATGGTCTGATAAGATAGTTGGCCCTCTAAAGCATGAAACTTCATAAAATAAGGAATAGGACTCTCATTTCTTATTCAATAAACTACCATCATCATTTAGCTCTTTTGGAACCTCCCATAACTAACCAAGGACAAAAATGATGATTGAATTAAGGGAGGATAAATTGTAAACAAACCCCACAAAATCAAAGTTTAAAACATTCCTCATCATCAATATAATCTCCATATTCCTCTACAAAGTTTCAAGAAACATGTGAGCATTACAAATTTCCTTCTGAAATTCTCCATTCTATTCCTTGTAGGCCTAAATTGGTCCTAAACCAAAAATGGTTTCCCTGTTAGAAATATTGTCATTGATGTCAAAAGTCTAGCAATATAGAATTTAATGTCTAAGGGTGTCTTTAATGTTCATATCATGGATAAATTGTGTTAATATTAATTAAATATTAATGAATATATTTTTGGTTGCATAAATACAAAAGAGGGCTCATGAGGAAGTCAAAGAGTCACCAAGTTAAGACAAAAGAGGGAAAGGATGTATTTTCCCATGAAGGGTCGCCTTAAGGAATTCAAAGAGTCACCATATAAAGACAAAAGAGGGAAAGGATTAATTTTCCCATAAAGGGTCACCTTGAAGCATTCAAAGGGTTATGAAATATAAGTTTGGCACCATTTTCTATGTGAATTGAAAGGTCTCAAAGGGTCAATGCCAAAGGTCCTTTAGAAGTCTATACAAGGAGGCTTGGGTAACCATTTTTAATAAGCAAGGAAGAGCATGGTTTGTAATTGTTATATCTAGCCTAGAAGAGAAAATGAGAGAAAAAAAAAAGATATAGTAGTGCGATATCATTTTTTTATAAATAAACATTAAGATATAGTTTATGTTTTATACACAAAGGGGTTGGTGTTTCTATGGGTTGGTGCTCACAAATCATCATTGTGTTGATGCTCAACAATGGGGTTGGTGCTCCTATGGGTTGGTGCTCATAAATCATTGTTGTGTTGGTGCTTATAAAAGGATTTGGTGCTCCTACAAATTAGTTCTTGAAAACTTTGTAATCTTGACTTGGTGCTCATTTATATACTTGAGATTGTTCTCTATGGTTTCTCCCACTTTGTGTTTCTGCATAAAATATAGTGTCTCTCTCTCTCTTGTGTGGTGCATATTATTGTTTTAGTTTTATTGAATATCTTAAGTGTATGATTAATTGGTTAAATCAAAATGAATTTTATTAAGAAAAATATATATCCCATGCTTAACATTACCTATAATATGAAATGGTCTTAGACTGAGCTTACATGGTGACATACACAATCTTATTTTGATCTATTGTTTTTACATCTACATACTTGAGTCCAAAAAATCATTTTTATTTGACATGTATGTTTTTTTGGCATCCTCTTATCATGCTATTTTCTTTAGATACGTTTCTTTACCCTATAACTCTTAGAAATTTGATGAACTGACTTCATTGATTCTCTCAGGAGTTTCCTTGCTTTGACCTTAAACATTGGCTATTGAGAATTGATCTAGAGTCCTAAGATTATGACATTTTTAATTCTCATGTTTAATATATCTCTTTTAATCCTTGAATTTATGTGTACCATAGATCCCCTTGGCATGATTAAACATGTCCCATTGATCCTCCTTCTACTTGATCAAGTATTTACCATTAATCTATTAAGTTACTATGATCATGACACTTAAAATTGATGCATTCAATCTTAGAATACATTAACCTTTTGACCTTTTTCTCATCATTTGATCTTCATTAAATTATTTAACATGCACTATTGATCTATGATCCTAGTCTTCAATGCAAATCATTGATCTTGGTTTATAAATAGGAACACACACCATCAATATACTCTAGGAAATTTTGATTCATTAAATACTCATGTGTCATTGATATGTGATCCAGTCACTTTATATGTAACCAATTTTTAGTTATACATTTAATCTTAGGATCCTTTTGTAGATTTGAACCTAAATGGTTATTTCCTGCATCTTTAATTTGATGTCCTCTACTCTAGCCTTATGATCTATTTAGAATGTCTTCACCTTATTCAAATTACATTTTTTAACCATGAAGTGATTGAATATAGGGAATTTATCCTTTTGACATAATTAAATTATCCATAAAACAAGTATATGATCATTCATGGTGGAAAACTCACTCAGCTAACTAGTTTTACATATCTAGAAGGGCAATGAAGCAGTAAAATAATTTTAAACCTATCTTCTTGATTTTTAGTTATCACCTACTAATATTCAATTAAAAACTAACATATATGATAAGGATTTACATATTGGATGTTTAATAGGAACCTATAATATGTGTACACCCCTCAAAACTATATTATTTAAATATATGACCACTAACTAACTCAAAATAACATAAGCCTTAATAAAACCATTATCAAGGTACAAAAAATATGATATGACATAAAATAAAACTATGCAACACCCTATGACATTATAATAAACCCCTATATAATATTTTGGCTATAGGGGGTTGACCCATTTTTACCTATGGTCAACATGGTCAACAAGGTGTTTTATTGTGACTAGAACCATGTGATTTTTTAATGTCTACATAGAGGGAAAATTTTGACATCATGAGGTTTCCTAAAAATATTGATCCTTTTTAAAAATAAATAAAAAATATTTATAATGGATAAAACCCATTTATAATAAATATACCCCTTGGGGGTGGAAGATATAATCTTTTAATTCTATTGTGGCACTACCTCCATGCTTCTTAAATTATGCCTAGTGATTCAGATCTGGGAGTTGGTGATAGGATTCTTCTAGATCTATGTGCATGTATGATAATGGAATATCTTCATAATTTTTAGAGGGTTATTATGTGATCATATTATGACATATTATATCCATTTGTGCATTTACTTATCCTAGAAAGTCCTTGAACATCACTCAACTACTTTTCCAACTACCTCTTTATACTTTGCTATCACTTTCTAATCACTACACACGTCCCCTTTGAACTACCACATCATTGCTATACATATTATAAGAAACATTAAGTTACACCTTTTAGGGATATGTGTGCAGCAAGGGATGTGTATTTTAACTTCATATTGAGTTGAAATTAGGTGAAGGGTACATATGTGGGAATGCTTGGAGGAGCCAAGAAGTTAGTTATAACTAAGAGGCTCAAGGCACTAAAGATTATTGACTCTAGAGGGTTTATGGGAACTTGGGTGATTATAGGAGTTTATTTAGGAGGATTAATCAAAGGGGGAGGCTGAACTTAGTTTTTTAGGCTCAAAATAGTGAATGTAACTAGAGCTAATGGATCTAAGGGATCCTATGTGCTTGCCAAGGTCACTACAAAAGGGGCCACAATAGGGTTTGGTTTCACCTAAGATGGGAAATTAGGGGGAGTATCAAGGTGTTATTTGAATAGGTCATAAGTTAGGGTTATAATATTTTATAATTCCATAGACTATTCCTAAGGTGGGCTCTTTTGGGAATCCAAACTATTTTTAAAATAAAGAGTTCAAGTAGATTGAGACTAGCCTACCTAAGACGTGGAAATAGGTAAAGTAGATGTTGAATTTGATGACGTGGTAGTTTTTAGGATCCCTTATATAATATTTTAGAATAGCTTGGGAAATTTACCCTTGAACTTAACCATATACATTTTTGGATCTTATTATGTGGGGATTTATTGCATTAGAGGTGGCTATGGAGGAACAAACATTTCTTCTAACACAAGCTTGTGATGTGTTTTTTCTTAGGCCTTTTGGTAGGTTACTACCTCTAGATTTTTAACCATCTTAGCATAATATATTGGATTAACATGAATTTCATCATTTGGGTGGCCTTCATGGTGGTGTGTAATATTAAAGCACAACTAATATTTCTCTATATGAACCTACATTATGCCCTGAGGATCCCACTCTCTATGTTTTTCCTTGCCTATATTAAAGGAATCCCTTTTTTAGGCCATGGATTGAAATGTTTGAATGATTTTTTACTCATGGTGACCAATGACCATAAGGATCGTTAGTTATGAATTTTATCTCATGATGAGGAAAAATCCAAAGAAATCCTTGGCCAATCAATAGGCTATCTCTTATTTCATGAGTTAGTCTAGGACTATGTATGGTAGCAAGAAATAATCCCCTAGAATTCATTCCACCTTGATTATAATGTGATATTTTTATCACCAATAAGGTCCAAGGGGTTAAAGGGAAGCTTTAATTTCTTATGAGTGTCTTGGCATCATCCTCTCATTGATGGATTGATATATAATGGAGAAAAAATGGTTGTAGATATCTTGGATGTGGTTCCAAAAGTGGTGGATGTAGAGTTTATAAAAAACTACATGCACCATGGATCTCATTAGTACCACCTAAGGTAATTTCAACATATTGAATTCTAGGTAGCATTAATATAATCCAATATGTAATACATCATGTAAAAGTTACCTCTTATGTAGACCTCTTTCATCATTGGGGGATGTTGAAGGTGATGAGGCTCCTCAAATTCAGAACCTCCTCCATTCATAATGATTTTCAAGAGGGGACCCTATAACTTGTTAACATTCATTACATTCCATCTTCTATATATGTGGTTCCACAGTAATATACTAGTGCACACCCCCTCTCAGAATGTCCTCATTATATATGAATCAAGATCATAGTTGTTTACCTAATGATATTGGTCCTCAACCTAATCCTTAAGTTTGATTTAACACATAACTTACTTGGCTCTAATTCCTTCAAGATATCATCTTGTGTGAGGTGTTATTATTCCCCTTATTTTATATCTCTTTTAATTTTATGATCAAGTTTAGAGGTGACTTAAGTGTGCATAAATCATAAAATTTATTTGATTTTGCATAAATTGGTTGTGGAAGGTAGATCAGGTATTGCTCTACTACCATCTAGGCCTATATAAATATGGTATAGATACCTTTAGTTCCACTCAGGCCTTGCTTCATTACCAATTAGGCCAAAAATCATGTGATTGAGGTTTCCCAAATCACCCATTCTTAGGAAGAGAATTTTAGGGTTTTCTTGTAATTTAAAACTTCCTTAAGTTATGATTTTTTATTTATTTCTAATTTATGAGGGTTGGGAACCATTGTAGCTAATGTGAATGGTTAATTTTCTTTATTGCTAAATGGGACTTTTTTATTAATCAATGAATTCATAGTAAGTTCTTGATGTTATTTTAAGTGAGATGATGACCTCTTATTAGAAGTAGAATTTTTATTAATTCATATGCTTAGTTTTGAATCGACGACCTATTTCCCATTAGTTGGTTTATCAAAATTTTCAATACTAGAAACCCAATCTATATTTACTCTTTTTTAAATAGTGTCTCACCTTTGAAAGATCAAATCTAAGGATAATGGGACCAATGTTTGGCTTTAGTCTTACCCTTCTAGAATTAGCTATGTAATTCAAATAACTATGGGAATGGGATCTCACATACAAGGCTTAATTAATTATTATTTGGATTGGAAACAAAAAAGGTCAAAAATAAGAAGATAGAATGAAAACAACTAGAGCAACAAGGAATAAATGACCACATGATGAAAGTAAACACCTAAAAAAACTAATCTAATATTTACATTACTATTCTTTTCCAAGAGGGATATTCTAAGATTACATTGGATGGAGAAACCAAGAAGTAACTCTTTGAGAACTATCTATTCATGAATAGAGGGAGATCATTTCCTTGGAGATACTTAAGTCTAAAAACATTCTACCCGAGTAACTCAAAAATATGGTAAAAACCAACCCAAAGTGGGTCTAGCTTGGAATGTTTCCCTTTATTCTCACAACATTTGTCCCATAGAAGGACCAAGTTTGATATCTAA
The DNA here is from genome assembly GCA_037957365.1 of Torreya grandis. Taxonomy (NCBI): domain Eukaryota; kingdom Viridiplantae; phylum Streptophyta; class Pinopsida; order Cupressales; family Taxaceae; genus Torreya; species Torreya grandis. The sequence goes on from JARHVA010003865.1 coordinate 1,158,513, forward strand.
AATGATTTTACTTTTTCCTTATTTTTAAACCATATTTTGATAGTGTCTTGATGTCTACTAAAGTTTTATATTAATTATTCTCATTCATCTTCCATTTGAACAATTCCCAATAGTCTTAAGTTTTACTTCCCATTATCCTCTATATAATCTTGCATGAATTTGTAATAGGTAGTCTGAGGGTCATCAATAATATGGGATTCATACCATATACCAACAAAAGGTGAACTCTTGAGAGCCTATTTATATTTTGTGTGATTAGCCTAGAGAGCATATTTTGATAATGAATGTCAGATCCTAAGTCTAATTTTTGTAGACTTATTTATTTCATATATTAAGTTCTTATTGGTTAACTCAACCAAGTCATTCCCTTTTAGGTATTATTTTGATTATAACCTTAAGGTTATGTCATTCTCATAATAACATTCAGTGAGATTAGTTGAGTGGAATGCATGGCCATTATCATAGACTAATGAAGTTGGAGTGTTGAACCATGTAGTTATGTTCTCCTCAAGTAACTTGATCACTTATTTAGTTTTTATATTCTTGGTTTCTATTACCTCTATCCATATATGCAATAATTATTGGTTATGAGTATGAACTTGTGGCCCACTAATGAATTTGGGTTGATGTCTCTAATGAAGTTGAGCCCCCATTGAGTAAAATGATGTTCCTCTTTCACATGTTAGATGGAATCAATACATGAAATTACATTTTTGTTAAGTTTTATCACTCATGTTAGGTGTGAGAATGATCATGGTAATCCTTAAAGATGATGCACCAATAATATTTAGGCCATAGATCTTTTAGGTTTTGCATTTCCCAAAAAATTATCATTTGCCTAATTTCTCATGGAAGTTGGTCATGATTTACTTAGATTATTATTTTTATAAGCATATGAGATATATTAATTAATAATTCCTATATGATAGCATTTTTTATTTAAAATATAATGGGCTTCCTTCATCTTGAGAACCTTTTTCTATGTTTAATTCAATCCTACAAGAGGATTTTTATAAGGAAGATAATGGATAATTGGATCTTACCAATCTTGGTGGACCATTTTTGATTAGTCCAAATATATCATAGTAATACTTGGGTAAATTTTAGTGATTATTTAAGTGAGACCTTATCCATTAACAAATTTTAATAATCTAATCTCTGGGACATACTCCTATAACTTGGTCAACCATCAACCTCTGCTCTCTCCCAACTCATTCTGCCCTAGCATGGTCTTTATGGTTGGGTCTAATAGAATGTCATGCACCTTTTTTCTAATGATGTAATATCATAATTAATTCACATCCTTTACCAGGGCATAATTGTGTTTGTTTAGGGTGGATAAATTTAACTTTACATACTTCATGTTTGTACTCATAAAGTCTATTAGATATTCATTTCCATATAATTTATGAGTGATTACCATAGCTATGGTGTGTTCTAAGAAAAAGAGTAGAGGTAGAATTCCTTTCTGTAGTCTAGGTTAATCATTAACAATGCCTACATGATGGCATCTTCGATGTATTATAAATATTTAGTAGTTGTGGGTGTCCACTCCAATTTTGTGTCCTATTTCAATATTGCATTAAATGGATTAACAATCTTAGCAAAACCAGATATAAACTTTGACACAAATTTAATCTTACCAAATAGAGAATTTAATTTTTTTAGGAAGATGTATTCCAAAAATTAAATCAACTTTTTTGGGTCAATATAAATACCTTCCTTGGTGATAACATGTCCAAGGAGTTTACCTTCTATGATACCAAAGATACTTCTCTTTGGGTTGAGAAATACCATACCTTATACACCTTTTGAATATCTTATGTAAGTGGTGGACATGATCAGACCTATGTATTGAGAAAATAGTAAGATCATCCATGTAAATAATTATGAGTTTACTTATCAGTACTTCAAATTCAAAATTCTTAAAGAGTGTCTCTTGTATTGATAAAATTGAATGAAATTTACTTGTAAGCAAAGGTTCACCACTTAGTTATGAATGTAGTCTTTGCTATATCTTACAGGTTCATCAAAACTTTATTATATCCTATAAATCCATATAAAAGGGACCTCATATTAGACCCACTTACCAATTGGATTATGTTATCTAGGGAGGGTAAGGAGTAGTTATCTTTATTATATGCCCTATTTAAATTCTTTAAATTAATGGATAATTGAATTTATCCATTTTTTTATGGATGGGCACTAGGTTAGAAACCCATTTATAGTGGTATACTAGAAAAACTATCCCATCCAAGGGGATATTATGAACTTATTTATGGATAATGGGATCTATAATTAGGTTCATGAACTTTTTACTTTATTTTAATGGTTTATAATTTTTATTAAGTGTTATGGTGTGTGTTATCACATTAGGGTCAAAAACTTTGAGATCCTTATATGTCGAGGCAATGATATCTTTATACCATAAAATTAATTTTTTTGAGTTGTTATATTTCATTTAGGGTACAATAAAGGCTAATACGAACTTCCTTGGGTTGGTTTCTTAATCCTAGGTTGATGGTAAAAAAATTTTGGCCCACAATAGTTGGTATTTCTAGCCTTTGTATATTTATTTAGGTCAAACAACCTCTCCAATGATATCATGCCTTTTGGGATGTAGTTTTATCTTAAATTAATAATACTATCCTCATCACATTATTCACTAAGGGGACTATCTCTATCCTTCCCAATGTGATATGAGCACTAAAGACCCCAAATTTATTTATATAGTCTAGTATATGGTGGTAATCATCAAAAAACCTAGAAGTTATCAATGTTTTCTAAGACTAATGGGCAAGGTCTGAGCTTTATGGAAAAGTGTTGTAATTTTGGGTCCTTAAATGGAGCTAGAATCATAGTCAAAAAGGATATAGAATCTATAACCTAGTTTTATTCTTTGGGAATAGGAATGTCATTGAATGCATTACATGCTTCTATCAAGTACCAAGCCATATGATTATATTTTCTCAAGTAAGATAGATTACATTAGAACTTATTCCTGACTTGATTAATTCCCAATTCATAATGCCCAAATACCTTTAGCTCATTGACATTATGATTTAATGATAACTATATACCTACGAACAAGGCTTCATACTCCTTTAGGTTATTTATGAAAGGAAATTGTAACCTATAGGTAGCCAAATGTCACTTACCCTGTGGGTAGATCAGCAAGATTATTACACTAGAAACTTATTCGGAATGGGCCCAAATGAAGTACACGGACCATAATATTGACAAGTAGGAAATCCCATAAACTTTATCTTTTGCTCTTTGTGTAAATAAGGTATAAATTCTTGTCATAATATACTATGTTTATTTTCATATTGATTGCACTATATTTTGTGATCATGTGTTTCATCCTGCTGGCATGCATTTTGGAATGTGCTAAAATTATAGGCTCATCTCACTACTTGCCACTATTTAAAGGATATTCATGGGAATCTCCCTAAGGTTTATATATGCATGGCCTAGGTGCATTAATCTTCACTTAGTGGTTCATTATGACCAATACCATTTTAAGGGGACATTATTGGTATACCTAATCCAAACATCAAACTTCATTTTAATAGGTTTTACGTACTTGAAAAATGTAAAATGTGATGTGGTTTTATTATTTGTTTGATAAGGTTTTTTGGAGGTGTTGGAAATAGATAAACAATCATTTATTTGAGTATTTCCCGATTAGAAATTAGCTTGTTTAGGGTTTTTTTAGTGTGCTTATGGCTGATTTTTCATTCATTCATTCCATTTTATTAACATTCAATAGTGAAATTTTATAATAGATAAAAAATCAATGATAAAGGTATTAATTTAGGCATAAATTGTATTCAAACCCTAGATTAACAACTGATTAAAAATAGAAAATGATAAGGGAAAGGGAAAGAAAATAATATCCTACAATGATAAAGATGAATTAGAGATCATGATTGAATGAGATCTACAAATCACCCAATGAACCAACTAGGACATGTATAGTCACATTCAAAACTAATGAAAGCTTATAAGGAGGAAAAATAAGGAGAGTGAGTAGTCACAATCACTGTATACACATGTAAATTGAGTATAAACACTTTCTAGGTATTCAACTAATCAATATACATTATTTTGATCATCAAAATAAAGTTCATTATAATCATTTTCCCAAGATTTTTCCATAATAATGGTAGGAGAGGAGTTGAGGGAGAGAAAATAAATCAAAAATGAAGAAAATGAAAGGTGTGATTGACCCAATATCTTGTGTGAGGAGAAAAAGCTAACCATTTGAATGTAAAATGTAAGAAATGTATATCTTATTAGTCTTATATGGGTGATATTTTCCCTCCAAAACCATCCAAAAATCTTCATTAATTCTCCATCTACCTATTTCTCCATCTTCTCCCTCAAAATTCACCACTTTCATTATTTTCAAGCCTACACAAGACAAAAATGAAGTAAAAAAGGTGAATTACAAAGATTGAATAGTTTAATATCATGTAAAAACATGAATAGATTTTATACCTAGAGTTATTGATCAAAACTAATGGAAATGTTACATCTAAGATTAAGTCACCTTTTTAAAAAATCAAATGGTTTTACAAACTAACAATATATGCTCAATTTATGGCCATAAAATGGAAGGTATGTTGAAAAAGATCCCCAGTAGAACTGTCCAAGAATTTGGTAAGCATCAAGTATTTTCTTAAGTTAATTTATAAAAATTTAAAGTCCTAGTGCTAATCAAGATTCTAAAGATTGAATATCACTAGTAGGTATTTTAAAATACTTCACAGACCCAATTGGGTCTTTTTCATAGATTATAATTGTGTCCTTTACATGATAAATTCATGTGGGGGCCCTAAGACCTAATTGGTATTGAGACCCCTGATTAAAACCAAGTGATTTATGTCTATGTGATCATGTTGTAATCAATTTTTTCAATGGGAAAAATCTTGAATGCATTGCTTGTGTAAAATTGGGTGATCAAAAGCCCGAATAGAAAATGAAGGGAGGTCTCGAGATCCTGATGACCTAATCAGGCCTTGAGGACTAGATTAGAAAGGTGAAATTATTGGGTAATATTCCTTAACCTAATTATGGATCCATCCCCAATTATAATTGTGATAAATAGGGAAGTTAACAATAAACCTAATCAGGATTTAAAGCTCAATTATAAATAAGTTCCTCCATATGATTTTGTCAAGACTTAATCATGATGGGGAACCTCAGAAAGAAGTAAATCCACCCCTCACCGAGATCAATGACTTGATTAGGTTAAATATTTCGTTAGGTAAATAATTATATGAGGCATGATGTGGAGACCTAATTGGGACTTTTTTTTCTAGTTAGAAATGTTAGAAACTAAGACACCTCCCCAAGACCTCTTCAAGATTTAAAATCCTAATTAGATATAGGGACATAACAACTTCAACACTTAAACAAATTCAACATGAAAATAATAATTATAACTAAGCATATAATTTTGAAATAGATAGACCAAATGAAGAATTCTAACAAGTTTTTCACTTGGCAAATTAGGATTTAGTGAGATTTTTCAAGCATGATATGGAGACTCATAAGTTATTTTTGGGATAAGTACAAAATGTGAAACTTGCTCAAATGAGACTAGTGGAAAATATGGATTAGATTATATATATTAAAATAGAATAGAAACCAAAATGACCCATAGAGTAAAAATTAGAGACTTGAATAAATCAGTTAATACTGATCCCAAGACTCACAAGTGGGATAAATTCCATGAAAATGTGTTTCTACTTAGAGAGTAAAACGTGAAACTTATCTACATGAGAATGGTTGAGAGGGTGGGATAGGTATAAAGGGTCCAATGTGCACAAAAATTAAATTTACCCTTAGAATTAGCTATAGGGAGTTGAGAGAGTAGGTAATAAAGATGTCATGTGAATGTAAGTGCAATAAAAACAAGTGTTATCTTTGAAATTTTACCATTCAGAATTGGTTTTTATAATGGGATAGGTTTTAGGAGCTCAAAGGGAATGGAAATTTAAGTGGCCTCCTAGATAAAGCTAATGGAGATAGGATAGCTAGGATATTAATGCTTAAAATGTAAATTGGGATGTCAAAACTCTATTTTCATGCTAAGTGTTATATATGAGGTTTTCTTGCATGGATGTGGTCTTTCAAATAGTGATGGTTTTAGGTTCTAGTTTAGCATGAAAATTGAGATGGACCACTAAGGTAACTTGGGAGTGATGAGACAAAAAATCCATGAGCATAAGTAAGAGCAAAGGAAAAGGTAAAAAATGAGGCTACCTAATTATTAGAATAATTAGGGTGTGTTGTGAAAGCAACAACAAATGGTATCTCTATTGGAAAATACTTTTGAATATTTTAAAATAATATAGATGTGTCTACGAACCTAGAATCCCTAGCTAAGACTACATGTGTAACATGAATGGATTCAAGAGAGGATAAGACAAGAGTGGCTAAAAGATAAAATTAGACATTCTCATTGATTTGGTGTGTAAATGATTTAATTTAATACTTAAATCCAATGAATAACTACCATGGATATGATCATTAGGCTAGTGAATCCTACCTTGAGAATGATTGATTGGACATTACTTTACTACTAGCAGGCACCCATATATCCAATAAAGTTGTCTCTAATCCCACTCAAGGCCTTGTTCCACTATCAGTCAGGTGTCCATATCCTTGATAAAGATTTATTGAATTGCTTAGAAGTGATTTTTTTAGATATTGACTTTTTTTCCTATCTTATCTTGATTTATCTTTTCTATTTCTTGTTTATCATATCAATTTTGGGTTGGGGACCACTATATAAAGTGAAAAGTATAACTATATATTTTTCACCCTAGATTTTCATTGTAACCAATTCATCCAATCAAACCTATAAACCATTAAGATGTGATTTTTTTCTTGGTCTTGAGAGAATGTTCTCATTGGCCAACTAGTTTTACCCAAACTTAACTGAAATAAAAAATATTTAGAACACACAACATCCTAAGCTTTTGAAATTGATTTAAAATATAATATAGGGATAAAAACTAATCTTACTACTTACACACCATAACATTATTCAAGCTACTTACGTACATGCCTTATGTTCTTTATTCTTAGACTATCAAGGGAACCTACAGGGAAAAATAGATGGGTTGAACCAAAATGAGATAATCAATGAGGTTGGATATAAATTAAAAGTGAGAAAAATAGTAAAATTAAATATAAACTAACAATAATGCATGAAACAAAGCCATATATAGAAATAGAGAGTATTTACAGGAACCTTCTAGGCTAATTCAAGCCTAGAAGTAGTTTTTGAGGAACTATTCATTAATAGGATATGGTATGTCCTCACCAATTGGATACCTTAGGTGTAATGGATTATCACCTAATATTTTGGATAGTTGGTAGGGACCCAACCAAAAGGCATCAAACTTGTTAGGTTGTCCCTTTTTTGTGAGCCTTGTCCTAGAAAAACACTAGATCATAGATCTTGAAATCTTTCACTTTTAATCACTTTTAATCACTTGTCAAGCCAATGCTTGATGACCTATTGGTGTCTATTGAAATAAAAAAAAGGTGCATCATGTTTTTATTCTATTTAAATCAGGTTAAATAAGCAAGCTTCTATATTATCATATGTTTCTATGTAGTCTCTCATGAATTTCAATGTTGGGTTTATTAGGTTAACTTAAAATATTAGGTCTTAGCCATAAATAAGATGATACAGTGATGTTCATATGGATGACTTAATTTTATTCCTAGAAGATCACAATGTAAATTTAAGAACATTATGCCATTCCCTTGGTTTATTTTCCAAGATATTCTTAATTACATCAAGAAAAAATTTATTAGTTGATTTAGCTACCCCATTACCTTGAAAATAATAGTTGGAAGAGAACTTTGGAATTACCTAGTTTTCATAGGCCCATTAATTAAATTAAATAGATGAGAAAGTGAGAACATTATCACATGTTAAAGTAGTAGGGATCCCAAACTTGTTGATAATATGTTCTTATAAAAAGTTTATTATCACATTAGTTGTACAATTCTTTCATGTTTTAGCTTCAGTCTAACATGTACAGTAATCAATTATCATAAAGATGAACTTGTACCATATGGATGAATTATTATTAATGGTACCCATGAAGTCCAATCAATAGTTTGTAAATGTTCAATCCTCAATAACTGATTATAGTGGCATGACAAAGGTGTGCTATCTATGAATGGTAACTTAGTAGATATGATAGCTCTAGGTGTGAATATGAACATCTTTAAAAACATGCAGCTAGTGATACCCTAACCTAAGTATCTAATGAGTTGTACCACTCCCTAAATCATGAAAAATTCCATATTTCCTATGGAAATCATTGAGAACTCTAATTAATTCTTATTTGTTTAGGCATATCAGTTATATGCCTTCATAATGTATTTTGTATATCATGCCTAATTTTATCATGAAGTTACTACTTTTTAGTCATAAGGATCTTCACTAAATTGAATTTTAGATTACTTGGACACTCATTATTAAATACATAGTAGACTACATTTTGGTACCAATCATCATTTATGATATCTTGCACTATGAATTTCTAGCAAACTATCTATGGTTCTACTTTAGCCATGGTCTTACTAAGTCCTTGACCTCATAAAATTTTCATTGATTGGATTTAAGGTCAAAATATTAGATAATGGTCATCCATTTACCTCTTCACTCACTCAACTCATTTCTCATCAACATTGATTTCACTATTGGGTCTGAGACAACTGCAAACACCTTGTTATGGAGAATGTAGTGTCTAAATTTTTTGACTACTTTGATTAAGGAAAAAGCTTGTTTGCCTTTATTTGAATACCTTTTTCTAGAATTTTAGAGTGGATAGCTCATGAATGTGACAAATCTCTCATCTCCAAATTTTTTATTCTGTATTAAGATAGTATCACTTGAGTGTTTTGAGGTGAATGAATAGATGTAAAAGGGTTTGTGTAGTCAAGACTAATTAGCACTAGTGTATTTACAATTGATTTATTGATATATGTAAAAGATACTTGTGATTCACATGTCCATTCAATCTTATCATCTTTATTTAACATATTTTTTAGTGGTTAGACTATCTATGCAAAGCCCTAAATGAACTTCTTGATGAATTTTATCTAGCCAAAGAATGACTTCATCTATTTTATACTACCAGGTTATAATGGAATTTATATAATTATTTATACTATTTTAGGTTCTAGATGTGCCTTGTTATGAAATAGTGTGGCCAAGTAACTTACCTTCAATGACCCTAAAAATGCACTTCTTCAAGTTCAAGGATATTCCATGGTATTTTCACCTATGCAAGACTGCTCTTAATTCCTTCACATGGTCTTATCTATTCCTAAAACATATATTTAAATCATTCATGCATATGATTATGCATTTTCCAATATGATACTCAAATATAATATCCATGTCACATTGAAAGGTGGAACTCATATTGATAGGAAAAATGGCATATTTTTATATGTGAATATATGCCACTTTACTGTAAATGTTATCTTAATATGGTCAACATAATTGACCACTACCTGATTATATCCTAAGTATCCATCTAGGAGTGATACCATGTGAGATTCATTTACTATTTATATGAATTCATCTAGTGAGAGAAGTGGGTAATTATCTTTCTTTGAGGCTTTGTTTAAGTTGTGCAAGTCAACATACAAACTTATCTCTCCACTTTTATTCTTCACTGAAACCAAATTATCCACCCATATGGAGTGCCTGATGGGAAATATTATCCCTTCTTGGAATAATGTCTACACTTAATTAAATATTAGTGATTTTAGTAATGAATTAACTGATCTATCTTTGATGGAATGATTTGATTTTTGGCTTGAGAGGGATGGTATGCATGATAATATAAGTATTAAACACATTTAATCTCTCATATCTCCATGTAATAACATCTCTAAAGTCATTTAAAGATTGAACAATGTCATTTTTTTGTTTTTTATACATGTCATGCCTAGAAGTGTGTTCTTTGATTCATTGGCATTGTATAGATTACAATGTTGGTGTACTATACCTCTAGTGGGGAATGATTTTTATTTTTTGCCTTGTTAATACATGCCAAATAGTCTTTATAATGAGACCATACCCTTAGGTATACTATTCATTTTTGGATTGATCATCCCTTCCTCATCCAGTTTAAATTATTCTCTTTAATCTTCATCTATGATCTATGAATCAAATACATTTATGTTTGTGATGAATTTGATGATATGTTGATCATTGTTGAACACCTAAAATTTCTTGATATTACCAAGAATGAAAGGAGTAGAGACTAACTCCACAAATAACATTCTCAACTTTGAGTCAACTATAGGTTCCAGAGTACACATAATTATTTCTAATGTATCTACCATATAGTTTATTCTATGAGTCAATGTTTTAATTTTGAATGCATATAAATAATCTATTAATTTCCACAGTTAGATATAGTATCTAGATACATACTTGTTATTACAAGAATATTGTATTTTTATCTATTTAACCACTAGTTCCACCTAATACCTTGTTGTTCTTGACTTTATTCCTAAGTGTGAATAAGATACCATGAACCAATACCTCACACACAAACACATTGTTTATGTAGGTGAAATGCATATAAATATGACTTTCTTTAGAAATTGATGAGCTATATATTGGTACCACACCAACTCTTATATTTAGAAACATCAAATTTTAGAACCCATAAATGATTTTTAGTTGTATGTGTAGGATTATGTTGAGTGGGTGTTATTGTAACATTGATCTCTTCATTGATTTCCTCAATGCCAAGTGGGAATAAATCTTATTTCTCAACTGATAGAAAACTTATAGCTAAGTCCTCAATGGTAGAAGTGAGTATAGGGTTTTCCATAATAGTTATTTTCTCATCAAGGGAACTCACAAGATCTTTATCTTCAATTATACAACTCTCATTAAGCTTGATGATTTCTAGATCAGCCATTCTTCATGCTAAAAAGAGCTATTGGAAACCTTGGTTTACACTTAGAATAGTGGGTCTTGTATACACATAATATTTTAAAAATTTTATCAATTATTCATGATATTTATCTTATAGGAACCTATCAAGTATCAATCTATCTGATTGCATGCCTTAATGGGTGAACCAAGAAAGGAGTGGGAATACCATTTGTGCTTCTTAGGATTGTTTTCCCTTTTACAACTTCTAATATACACACTTGTCTCCTAAAAACCATTACCTTAATCTTTTTATTCTCTCTTGTATACTCCTCCAATCATTTCTCACCTTATCATCCCCCTTTTCCTAACCTAAAACACCTTTTGATGGTTTAAATTACTAGGTCAACTAGGTCAACCTTGTACTCTTATTAGTGAAATTTATTTAGGGTCTAATTTAGCTCTTAGTTAACCTAGTGTATTTTTATCAATAATAGTACTGGGTCAATTGGGTTGACCTTATCGATAAAAACATTTGGAAGGGCTTAGTGTTAAATCTACCTATATATACAAGATCATTTCACCATTATTTAGAGAAGAGAAGAAGAATTAAGAACTATTGTGCATCTTATTATCTGCCATTTTACTTGAGGAACAAGTTTAGGGTTTCATAATTTCTTTAGAGATATGGATCTTGTCTTGTGGATAAGTCTTTTGGATGCATTGATAGGTTATATATCCTAGAGATGATTTATCATTTTCATCCTTACATACCAAAATAACCTCTTATGAAGAACCTTGGCTAAGGGATATATTGAGACTTGATGGGTTCATCTTCTAAGGCAAGTATTCCTAAATTTTTTCCTCATTTGTAAAATTAGATAAATATGCCTTTGCACTCTTCCATGAATTAGGATTCTGTATACATTGATGTGAGTATATGTCTTTTATGCATGTTCACTTTTAATGTTTATTACCCCCACTTTGTGCCACAATATTTGGTGATCACTATATTATAATTTTTGCTTTACTTGTTATTAGTATAGTGAATATGAAAACATAGGACTTAGTTAGGATTATTTCATGATTTTTCTTGACTTTAGGCTTTGGAACCCTCCCTATTAATATTACTATGGTAAGATATCCTCTAATTTATTCTAGTAGATCCATATTGTTCATGTTCTCAATTATGTAATGTATCCCCAATTGGAAGTGTAAGTAATATCTATCTTCTCTAAGCTAGGATTGATCTGTAGAGTGATTATTTTTTCATTATATACATTCTAGTGAATGCGAGGTGAATCTAACCCTTATAGGTTTTCTTTCACTTTTTTCATTTTCTATCATTTTTATTTATTTGTGATACTAGGTTGACAGGGTTGTTTATATTTCTAACTTTTGTGTGTAGGACTAACATATATTCATATCAAAATGACTATGTTATTTATATGTAGGTCTTCATTATATATATGTTACTAGATCAAATAGGTTGACACAATACTCTTTTTTATTTTTAGATAAGCTACTAGGTTGAATAAGTCGACACAATACTCTTATAGGCTTTCAAAAAACATACTAGGTCAACCAGGCTAGTATAGTACTCTTATAGAATTATATAACACATACTAGTTGAATAAGCTGGTATAGTACACTTGATAGGCTTCAACAAATAGGGAAGTACAAAACTAGGTCAACCTAGTTGACATAGTTGGTATTATTTGTAAGTAATATTAAATTCACTTCAACAACAATATCTTATTCCTTTGCATCTTCCAACCTACCAAGTTTACTTTCTCTCTTTCTCTTTCATTTCAATTTTTCCTTACATTTTTATTTTACACAGTTTATAGTCTTTAAAATTGCCATCATATAACAAACTAGGTTGACCTGGTCAACCTAGTTCTATATTTTGTCTTCTATTTGAAAGACTAGGTCAACACTATCAACATAGTTCTTAAAGACCCTTACTTCTATACTATATTAGTGACATTATCATCTCTATTATATAATTTTTGCATACACTATTGTCTAAATCAACACTATACTATGTTTCAAATTGGAAATTAACAACTATATGCTAGTAATTAATTCACACTTTCACTTTCATTTGTTTGCATTCTTAGATTAGATCACATAGTCTAATTAGGGGTTTTTAAAATATATCATTTAGTTTCACTATTTTTTATTTCATTTATTTGCACTATTTTTCTCTTTCTTTCACATACTACCAAATTAGATAATCTCAAAACACATTTAAACATTTATCTACCCAAAGCCTACCTACTTAGATTTCATCACCAAGGGGAAAGCCAAATTGATTTTTTGACCAAGTATAAACATGTGGTTAATGTTATATATTAGCAAAGCACCTGACACCCTTATCACTAAGGGATCGTGAAGTGATGGGGTACACCCTAATACCAAGCCAATATCATTGCCAACATAGACCCCTTTTGTCCTAAAGGTCCTAAAACCATCCATAGATTTCTTTCTAGTTACCTACTTTCATCCAACTTCCCTATCACACTTAAAATAACACTCTAATAATCTAAAAACATTAAAGATGACCACTTATTTAGCATACTTTCTAGTTAACTACTTGCTCTTTGCTCATTTATGTTGTATTGAAAAAAACTTTCATTGGCCAACATTGGTGAAAGATTTTGTGTTGTGTGCCTCAATTGTATCATTCTCATTGACCTAATTGGTTGTGTGTTTACTTCCATTTCTTTCTTTCAAGTACATTGTAATTTTTTTCCTATTTTCATTACACTTTTATTCTATTCGACATAATCTCTTATAGACTATCTATTTTCCATACCTACTATACTAAGATGACCTAGTTGACCCAGTATTCTTTTTTGCCTCTCAAGTAATAGTAATAAGTCAACCCTATCAACATTGTATCCTTATCAAGTTGTTTTCTATCTCAATTTACAATACTATGTTGACTCTATCAAATTTTTATCCTTATTCACTCAATTTTTTTATACCATTTCCATTACTAAATCAACCCCCTTGACTCTATACTCTTATCTATCCTTTTTATTTCTTTACTTTTACATCAATTTTTCCTTTTATAATATTGCTCCATCATGAAATTCCTATTTTAAGAAAATATTGATTTGAATTTAGTAGATATGATGATTCTTACGAACCCTAATAGGTTATCCCATAATCAGCTTATGGCTCATATTCTAGATGAAATCAATGTTCACATAGAAATTTGAACAAAAAATTATGGTACCCCTCCTTATTCTTCTTCAGTTTCAATCCTCTCTTCTCACTTGAATAACAACCTAAATTAGAGTATACACTAGAAATGATTGTCTTTATATTTAAGTTTCCTTGACATCAAGGAAAGGATCCTTATACCATTTACCAACTCATGATAAGTGGTCAAATTGAAGAACCTCATTTACCTTCTCCCACATTCTAACATGGATTTATGGATAATATCTTCTTTTTTTATACAAATAATATTTTCAAAATTTAAATGATTATTGATATTTTGTATCTTGTAGGAACCCATCAAGTCTCAATCTCTTTGAGTAAATGCCTTAAGGGGTGCACCAGGAAAGGGGTGGGCATACCATTGGTTCTTCATAAGATTGTTGTACCTTTTAAAATTTTATATCTACACAATCATATACTAAATACCATTTACCCTAAGCTTATTCTTCTCAGCCTTACCCCTTCTAGTCATTTCCCATGCTTTATCCTCCTTGCTATTGCCTTGACCCCCTTTCAAACAATTGATTATACTAGGTTAACTAGGTCGACCCTGTATAGTTTTTAGCCTTTGATTAATGTATAGGGTTTATTGATTCAAAACTTTATTATTTAGGGGCATTTTTCATTAGGATATTTATTATACCTTGAGGTGACCTAGCTCGAGACCTAGTGAATTATCCCCTAAAAATATATAGGGTTAACTCGATTGACCCTGTATAGCTGACATATTTAGAAGGATTCAAGTAAATATCCACCTATATATACAAGTTAATTTCCAACCATTTTTAATAAAATAATTGAAGAATAATAAGTAAAAATTAAAATCTACTTGTTGACCATTTTACTTGAGGAATAAAGCTTAGGGTTCCATGCTTTCTTTGGAGATACAAATCTTGTCTTATAAAGAAGTCTTTTGGACCCTGTACCTTTTTCCAATATTTTTTCACTATACTAGATTGACCTAGTCAACCCTATATAATTTTTATACCCTATTTTCTCTTTTTACAATCTCTATTCATGAGAATGGATCAACCCAATTGACCTTGTATAGTTTACAGACCCTTTTTTGTGTTAGGTTGACCCAGTCGACCCTTTCCTATTTATTTCATTCCCTATTTTATTGATTTTTCATCTCTATTTATTTCCCTTCATCATATACTTTATATTTTATGAACATATTTAGTTTTAGTCAATAGACATGATGAATCTTACCAACCCTCATAGGGTCTCCCATAGATAGAGTAGGGCTCCTCTCTTGAATGCTAGTAATTTTCATATTTACACTCACATAATGAACTATGGGACCCCTCCTAATACCTATTTTTAATGTAATCCTCTTTTCTCATTAGAAGACCAACCCAAATGTATACCCCTAAAATGCTCTTTTTTATCTCTAAATTTCCTCAAGATCAAGGAAAGGATCCTTCTACCATTTTCAATATTATGATTAGTGGTCAAGTTAAAGATCCTTATTCACCTACTACATTTTCAACTAGATTTAGAGGCACTACATTATTTGATTCTCAACCTCCTCCTTTAATTATGACCCTTTCTCACACCATGACCTCTTATTCTCTTCCTTATTCCACCTCCATGCCTAGTATATACACTAACATGGTAGGTTCTACATATAGTAGGCCTCTCATAAGATACACTATCATTAATCCTTCTACTAGTGCATCATTTTCTACCCAAGGTGATCATGCTATTAGTGCCTCTTCTTCTCAGCCATTCACTAATCCATCTTTTGCTACACTAGCAAATTTTGCCACTAGTGTCTCACATTTTCATAATTCCTCTCAAGCTCCTATCAATACCAATAGTGGTACCCAATCCACTAATACTAACTCTAATTATTATAAAAATGATAATCAAACACATCAACTATTATTACAAACACTCAATCAAATGATGAGAATACAAAATCACCTTTTTCATCTTTAATCTCATCCTTAACCAACAGCTTAGGGTATGCATAACCATGATGATCCCACTCATCCTCTTAAATATTATAAATTCAATCTCATTCCTTAACCTCCTTTGATTAATAAAACCATTAAGCATCTCCAAAATGAACCACTGACTACTGAAATTGCTAACATTGATATTAGAGGTATCACACCTACAATTTAGTATAATGGATCAACCAATCCCACTCTTCATATTAAAACATTTGGAAATATTTATAAAGATTGGGTCAAATGGAAAACCTTTGCCACGACCAAACTCTTATCCAAAACTCTCATAGGTGATGTCTTAAATTGGTATAACTAGCTTAGAACTCATTCCATTACTATTTTGGAGGATTTAGTGAATGCTTTAGTTCAAGAATTCCAAACTAGTGATCTTCTTGAAAACACTTTGGCCCATTTGATAAATTGTAAACAACTTGAAAATGAAACCGCTCAAGTCTTTGTTAAAAGGTGGAAAACTTTATCAAATAATTTTGAACATAACATGGTTGATGACAATATTTTCCATCTTTTTACCAATGCCCTTTTTCATAAACTTCAATATTGGGTTTGCACTATCTCTTCATGTACATTAGAGGAGGATATTGACCAAGCTAAATGATAAGATTTCCTTATGAATCAAGTTGAGCCACCCCAACCTTCTATGGGTCCTCATATTCTACTTAATAACAAAAATCTCAATGTTACCAATGATGGTGTTATAGATTATTATGACACCATTCACAATGTTCAAGCTATTGTCCCTACCCCTTCATCAGAACCAACTCCTTCTCAATAATATACTAATCCTTACTTATCTACTTAAACCAACATTAATGTTCATAAACCTCTATCCTCATCTAAATTACTTAATCATTTACCTAGGCCTCTTTATTGAGATCTTGACCCTACCCATCCTATGAAATCTTGTTATGATCTTAACAAGTTTTATTGGTTTTATGTTAGTTAGGGTCATTCTCATGAAACCTATAGACAAATTCATAATTTAGCTATGGATTTTATTCTTGGTCCAAAGTTTTATTATGATTCTATCATTATAAATCATCAAAAATCTTATAAAATTGATTTCAAATATTATAGATCACATGATAAAACTCAAGCCTTAAATTAAGCAAATACTCATTTAGTTGTCTACAAAGACCCTCTTCCTAATCATCGGCCTATTCAAGACAATCAAGATAAATCCACCTATTCTTATAATAATGTTGAAAGTCTTATTAAACCCACTTCTAAAGATAATGTGGTTAGCATGACTAATATGCAAAGGGTGTTTTCTTATAACGATTCTTAACCTATCTACACACCTCCTTCATCTAAAACATACCATGTTATCTAGGATTCTACTCTAACTCATTTAAATGAGTTGGGGAAAGATGACATTATTAACTTTGATGATCTAATTTATGATTTTCCCTTGGATGACACTTCATTTTATATTTCTACCACTCTTCTATCATATTCTAACACTAATGATAATCCAATTTCAACTAACACTTCTTCTACCAATTTTCCAAATCACCTTGAACGAACTACTTCATCATCACAACATAATTTACAACCTTGTTCTAAACCTTCTCATTCTTACCAATATAAATTCTACTGTACTTCATTTTTTCCTTTTGAGGACCTATTTAATCATTATGCACCTATATATAACAAACTTATTATGGGTTATGATGAGTGGGATCCCATCATATAACTCACTAATCTCCCATCTCAAATTATATTCCTTGAGCTTATGAGGACTTATACACATCATAGAAACCATATTATGAAACTATTATTCAAGATGAATGTCCCTCATCCTTCCCTAATAGGATGGGAGGTAGCCTTATTTGGATCTAAGGATATCATATTAAAATAATATGAAGAGATGTCCATCGACATTGATGAAACTATGGACACTTCTCTTTCCTTAAAGTTTCCTTTAGATTCTATGATTCTTGATGAGATTCTTCTTCATGAAAATGATCCTCCCTTATTAATTAGTGTTCAAATAGGCAATATCCAAGTTATGAATGAATTGATTGATGAGGGTTTTATCACCTACATTCCTTCTCTTGACTTTATTAAGACCTTTAGATATTCAGAATGTAATCTCAAGTCTACATGCATCACCTACCAAGGCTATGATAGAAGGCAAATGCCTCTTCTAGGTTATGTGTGGCTTCATATTACCATCCCACCTATCACCATTTATGTGAAGGTGTTGATATTTAACTTTCCCCTTTATTATAACATCTTTATTGGTAGGCCATGGACTTACTGTATGAGAGTTGTTGCTTCTTCTACCTGAAAATGCATTAAATTCCCTCATAATGGAGCCATTTATAATATTCAAGGTGACATTGACCCTTGTAATTTTTAATAATTTCAATACCATGGTGTCTTCAAGATTCCTACTCTTGAACCTCTGCCTAACATTCCATTTTATGAGTTGCAATGTCTTAATTTTCCCATTAGTTCAAACCAATGTTACAATGGGCATCCCAAAATCATCAAGAACATTCCTCCTAACCTCTTAGATTTAGATGATGATGATCTTGATGAGATTAACCTAAAGATTAAAAATTCCAATCTCTCACCTCATCTTATCTCATATCTTCCTTCTTATTTAGAACCTCATTCTCACAAGCATCTTTGTGATGACATTCTCATAGTCTTGACCAAGACTCAACATTCTATTCACCACACTTCCTTGGATAACAAGGTCATCCCTACTTATGTCATTAATCTTCATACCTAGGTTATGATGATGGTCATTCCTTAGATGACCCATTCTTAGGTGGTCTTGTATAGGCCTGTGATGCCAAGATTATCCATTATCATTCTTATTTAATTGATTTTTTCCCTGTATCTTCTTGTATTCCTTCATTTATAATTATTAGATTTAGTATTTTTCCTCTTTATCATAGGGTAAATATGGTGCCAACACCTCTAGTTTTTAAGGATCCTTATAGGAGTATGCTCATGGATCATGCTGTGACTAGGCCTTACCATTTTTCTAGGTATCTTGATCACTATAACTAGCTTACTCCTAAGATTAGTCTGATCCTTCATAGATATTTTATATATCCCACCCTTTCTTCAGTAGATTCCTTATCATATCCCATTCCTACTCTTTCTATATTTGATCTTATTCTTTCTCCTTTTATAGTTGAGATTGTTCCCACTCCTATTATTGTTGAGCCTACCCTTACTTCTCATCCCATTTCTCCTTCTATTGAGCCTAGTTCCATTTATCCTTCATCACCACATTTTCTTGGTGATGGTTTACTTCCTTTGCATAAGATGAATCTATTACCCACAAAATGGGTTAGTGAGTCCTCTCTAGTTTCTTCCCCTCTTGTTATACCTAATTATGTGAGTGTTTATACTAAGACCAGTTGTTGACGCTGGAAAGTGCACCCAGCGGCAGGAACACGGATTCCTGCCCTCTCCCCGCAACATGGAAACCCCTCTCTCGCCTGTGGGACGGCGAAGCAGGAGAGGAGAGTCTCTAGATATGGGCTAGTTCCCTCTGATGTATCTTGTTTATTTCAGGTAATGCAAAAATATAGATATATAGGTATACACTTGGGGGGGGGAAAGAGAGAAAAGCTTGAAAACAAATAGCCTACTCTAAAAGAGGTGATACACCAAAAACAGGTGACCTTCCCACATCCACTCTCAGAATCAGACAAAAACATACATACACTCAGATCTGACAGAAAAGACCAGGTCTCTAGGATGACAGGGAGGTTCTTATGGAAAGCACAAGAAATAGGGACTCACCAAGGTGCTGAGAAACACACACTGTAAGTGACCTCACCTGTTCAATACCTCTGAAACAGAACTCTACTCCTGGCAGCAGCAGACAGTGGCGCTTCGTAGATCACAGGTTTGCTGGTGTTGAACCTGTGAGAGCATCAAGAGACAATGACTGGACATAGATTAACATTCAATACATACACTGATAGATCCATCCAAATAGAGGTAAAAACTATATTTTTATTGATTCAGGTGGGAAATTTGCAGAGCAGTGCTCTTTACAAAAGTCAGGAAGATCTTTTTAAAATGACTAAGTCCTTGTATTTATAGCAGAAGAGCCAAGAGAAGTCTCATTGAAAAGTGTGAAAAACACTATTGATGACGTCACAAGTCTGCCAAGACCACGCTGGTTGCCTCGTTTTGCGTGCTAGTCTTCTCCTTTGGCGGATGGGCAGGTTTCTTCTTGTGCACTGCAGGGGAATTTTGCCGCCCTTATAGTGGGCGGCGATTTTGCCGCCCTTTTCATGAACTTCATGTAGGAATACCTGCCGACGTCAGCCGATAAGCTGCCGATGACGGCAATATTGCTGACGTCGGTTAAATTAGGCTGCCGACGTCGGTATAGTTATACTCTGCGCGGCAATTTCCCTTTCCCCGCCATGGGGCAGGGTTTTCCATTTTGCCGCCATGGGCGGGCTTTTTCGTTTCACCGCCATGGGCGGGCTTTTTCATTTCACCGCCATGGGTGGGCTTTTTCATTTCACCACCATGGGCGGGCTTTTCTGGTTTTTATGCCTGCCCTTGTGCTGCCGACGTCGGCGGTTCTGCCGACGTCGATCTCTGTAAGGTGCCGACGACGGCAGTATTGCCGACGTCGGCCGATGCCTTTGCTTTTCTTTGTGTTGTGGGTGGCGAATTCGCCGCCCTCTGCATTTTCTTCGTAGACGGGCTCATTTTACCCACCCTTATAGTGGGCAGCGATTCTGCCGCC
Organism: Torreya grandis; assembly: GCA_037957365.1. Lineage (NCBI taxonomy): Eukaryota > Viridiplantae > Streptophyta > Pinopsida > Cupressales > Taxaceae > Torreya > Torreya grandis. The sequence goes on from JARHVA010003865.1 coordinate 1,179,397, forward strand.
CTCTGCATTTTTTTTGCCTCTTTTTTGACTAAGTGTCGAACATTCTGTTTTTTCCCCTTCTTCTCTTGCGGACGTCTGAAGACTCTGTCCTTCACTGCCTATTCTCTGCAACGGCGCTGTCAAGACCTGAAAGTGGACCTTGCAACCTGAAATGACTGGGCCTGCGAAGCAGGTGTAGGAGGGGGCCGAGATTTTGCCTAAGGGCAAAATTGGGTCAACAAATTGGTGACTCACGGGGGAAGCGTGCCTGCTATGCTTAGAACCCAGTTGCCTTACATATCCATTGGGTGCGGAGTCGGAGGGTGACTTTGAAGCAAGTTCACAACAACTTTGAAGACCCAAAATCAAAAATACAGAAATTACCCCCACTGCCAAGGGAAACACACAAGACTAAAAACAACTAACTGTGCAAACTGCACTTAGGGAAAACAGGGAAGAAAACAAGGGAAACTATGTACGACGAAACCAAAAATTCAGTGACAATGCTTCAGGTGTATCTCGTTGATTGGGATACACAATTCTTCACCGTCCAACCTAGAGAGCTGGAACGCATTATGCTGCTTGCACTGAGTAATTATGTAAGGACCGCTCCAGAGGGCATCAAATTTTGCATGTTTTCCAGGCTTAGCTCTATCTTCGTCCCATTTTAAGACAATGTCTCCTTCGACAAAACTCTTTGACGAATACTTCTTGTCGAAATGCTTTTTCACCTGATGCTGGTGACTGATCATAGAGACCATGGCCTGGTTCCTTACCTCCTGGAGCTCCATTAGTTCACATAATCTGACCTCCATGCTGCTTCCTTCTTCTAGCTACAACTGATGTGTGAGGTCCAGCGCTGGCAATTCGAGTGAGATAGGAAGCCTTGCTTCCCTTCTATACACAAGCGTATATGGGGAATTTCTGATTGATCTTTTCGGAGTGATTCGATCGGCCCATAGAGCTGTTTTCAACTTGGCGTGCCAAGTTTTCTGATTTTCTTCCATGGTCCTCTTTATAATCTTGATCAAATTTTTGTTAGTAGACTCAGCTAGTCCATTCCCCTGTGGGTAGTAATTTGACGAAGTGCTGAGGTATATACCATACCTTAGTGCCCATTCACTAGTTTTGGTTCCCAGAAAAGCCAAGGCATTATCTGAGATTATAGTGGCTGGGACCCCAAAACGTGTCACTATGTCCTCATAGAAATCCAAGACTGCGCTCTCATTTGCTTCCTTCAAAGCAATGGCTTCCACCCACCTGGTGAAATAATCCATAACAGTCAGGACCCACTTGTGTCCGGTGCTAGAGGGAGGGTTGATCATCCCTATGAAATTCAGGCCCCACTGCATGAATGGTTGCTCAACTTGAATGGGCTGTAGGGGCATGGCAGCCAATCGCTACTTTTCGTCAAAGAGTGCACACTTCTGTCACTTCCTTACCCAGGCATGGGTATCCTTGAAGAGAGTGGGCCAGAAATAGCCAGCTCTCATTATTTTTGCTGCTGTGGTCTTAGGGGCGAAATGGCCACCTGCTGGCCCATTGTGAAACTCAGCCAATACCTTGTCAGCCTGACTGGAGTCAATGCATCTCAAGAGAACCCCAGAGAGATCCTTCCTAAATAATACTCCGTCAATCAAAACATAGGGAAGGGACTGAAGTTTAAAATACCTTCTTCCGGCCCTATCGAGACCCTGTGGACATTCGCCCGTAAGAAGGAAACGCCTCATGTCCAGTGTCCAATCTCTTACAATAGCTGGTTCTTTTGCAGTGGCTGCGTCATGGATCAGCAAGCTGTCTTCACCCCTTTGTCTCAAATTTGCGGCTAGCTGTTCACACAGGCCCCTTCCTCTAACCAACTTGGTGATTTTGATGTCTATGTCGTACTCCATTACCTTGGTGATCCATCCCGCTCTTTTCTCGTTTAAGTCTCGATTGGTCAAGAAATCCTTGATGCCAGGATGTGGAACCATGAGATGGATCCTGCTGTTCGACAACATATATCTAAATTTCTTCAGGCTGCGCACTACTGGCAAGACTTGCTTTTCTACATAGGTGTACCTAGTTTCGAAGTCCTCTAACCCTTGGCTGAAAAAAGCGAGTGGTTGCTCGAGGTCATCACTGTTTGCTTGGGTAAGCATGGCAGATATCACTTCTCCGTTACTGAAGGTATAGAGATTGAGGTCTTTATTGAAGTCGGGGCTGATCAGAGCGGGAGCCTGGGTCAAAGCCTGTTTGATAGCTTCAAAGCTATCCTTTCTTGGCGTTGTCCATTTGAATTCTTCACCCTTCTTTAGCAAGGAGGTTAGGGGTTTAACTATTTCAGCAAAGTTTGAAATGAACCTCCGAATGAAATTTATTCGGCCAAAGAAACTCTGCAGGGCTTTCTTGTGCTTCGGTAGGGACATCTCCAGAATGGAGCGGACTCTCTCTGGGTCAATAGACAAACCTTCCTTGGACATAATGTGGCCAAGAAGTTTCCCCTCATGAACCGCGAATACACATTTCTTTGGATTTAGGGAGATGCCAAATTCCCTACACCTCTCAAAAATCTCCCTGAGGTGCTTCATATGTTGTCCTGCCTCTTTGGAGAAAACCGTTATATCATCGAGGTACACCAGCACGTTCCTATTTATCAAACCACTGAAAGCCATGTCCATGGCTCGCTGGAAAGTAGCACCAGCATTGGATAGCCCAAAAGGCATCTTCTGGTAGGCGAACATTCCCCATTTAGTGGTGAAGGCTGTTTTGTATTGGTCACAGTCACGCACCAGAATCTGATTATATCACGAATAGCCATCCAGGAGGGAGAAGCGTTCGGAACCAATTACCTTTTGAAGGATCTGCTCCATGTTTGGAAGGGGATAATGATCTTTTAAAGAGACTTTATTAAGGTCTCTAAAGTTGACACACAGCTTGATCTCCCCATTTTTCTTTCTAACTGGAACCAAATTAGCCAACCATGAGGAATATTTGATCGGAAATATAATACCGAACTCAATCAACTTGGCCAATTCTTTCTGCATAAGGAGCTCGACCATCGGGTTAACAGGTCTCTGCTTTTGTGTGACAGGTTTTGCGCCTTCATCTAATTCAATGGTGTGTTGGGTGAGCCTTGGATCGAAGCCTTTCAAGTCGCTATAATTCCAGGCAAAAATATCAGCGAACTCTTGGCACAGCAGAATGAAAGCCTGTCTTTCTTGAAACGTGCAGACCTTGCCAAGCGCCAGCAACTTATCCTTGAAGATTTCCACTTTTTCGTAATTCTCCTCTTTGGTAGTGATGCATGCTTTGTCATTTCTTAGTTGGTCCTCTCCGTTGAAAATACTTTCAAGTGTGATCAGACCCTTAGGGAGTTTATTGTTCTTCAATTGAACAATTTGATTTCCATAATGCTGCTGTAATTTTGCCTGATTGTGGACCGCAAATTTAGCTTCCTTCTTTAGGAAAAGGGCTATTTGTTGGTCGCTTTCGAAGACCTGCCAGTTTGTAACATTGTCTGGAATTGAAGGCCGGACCACCACTTTTAAATGGCGCGAACTACAACCCCTGCTTATCTCCTTTGAAACATCAAATTGGGCACCAACAGCTGCCAATCTGTCAGCCTGCTTATTCTGTTCCCTGGGGATAGAGGTAATGTTAAGAGCAAGGAAATCCTCCATCAAGTCCCAGACTCTGTGCTTGTAAGATTTCAGTAAGGAGTTCTTGGTCAGGTTCAGGCCTCTGATTTGGTTCACTATTAGTTCACTGTCCCCCAGGATTTGCAATTTTTTGATCCCTCTCTTTCTTGCCCACTCAAGTCCGTGAATCAAAGACTCATATTCTGCAACGTTACATGTGCAAGAGAAATGGAAACGAAAAGCTGAAAAGTACCTTTCTTCAGAAGGGGAGACTAACATTACCCCACCACCAGCACCCAATTTGCTTCTGGAACCGTCGAAATATAGCTGCCACAGGCCAAGATCTTCTTTATTTTCCTTCATTATATTGGGCATGACAGCACTCTCTTCATGCAAGCAATAGACGCCAAGGTCTGCCTCCTCAATAAACTTATAAGGATCGTGTTCAAAGTTATCGCTTCCCCACTCATCCAAGAGTAGATCTGTGACTCCTTCAAGAGCAGAAGATGAGGACTTGTCTATTTGAGAGTCTTCTGAATCAATGATAGTATAACTGACATTCGCTGCCTTGGGTGAATAGGACTCTAGGTGGTCCTTATAGAGTGGCTCGGATTCAATTTTCACTTTGGTCCCATACTTGGTTCTGAAAACCAGGTATGACCAATTTGCTGCTAGATAACCACCTATCTTGGACGTAAAGTCCCTAGACAAACAGATTGCAAAATATGGAGGAACGTCTGCTACCACTATATCTTGAGGGATTGAGAATGTCGGGCAGGCATGCAATGTTAAACTCAATCCTTTCAGGACTCCGACTGTCTTTGCGGGTGTCCCATCTAGTTGTAAGACTCCTTTGTTCATTGCTTCATACTTTAACCCCATCTTATCAGCAATACATCTAGGCATTACTGAAGTGCTGGCCCCGCTATCAATTATGCAATTATGTACTAAAAAATCTCCAATGATCAAAGATACATAAAAAGGGGAGTCTTTTCTTCTTTCCTTACCTGACCTGGAGTAGAAGGCTGCCCATTCATCATTAGGACATTATTAGTGTCTGTTGGGATGGCCTGGCGATCTAGCTCATGCAATTCTTTCTTCAATACCTCCTTTTGTCCCGGAAGAGACAATGAATCCCATAGAGAAATGCTCACATGCAATTTCTTCATTTGATCAACTATATTAACTTGGGGACTGACTCCTTTCGCGTTTTCCTTTGGGCTGATCCCGGCTGGAGCTTTAGACTGAGGAGCTGGGGGTACAGATGGTTAACCGGAAATTGGGGCCTTTTGAAAAGGGTGAGGTGTAGGATTCGCTGCTGCCCAAGAGGAAGCCTGCACTTCTCTAACTGCTCTTCTTTTAAATCTCGTATTGGCCGCAATGCAATCAGCATGATTGTCTGCAGCACCTCCATGATTAATTGCACAGAGCTCGCCCTCTTCGTGATTTATCAGGGTAGAATCCGGCTGAGTCTGATTGCTACTTGTGCTGGTTTGAGCTGGGAACTCAAAAAATTGAGAAAAATCAGCACCTTGATTTTCCAAATTCTGGCAAAAATTTATCATGTCATTCGGGTGGACAACTTGCTCTTGACCTTGTCCCATGTTTGAACAACCTGGCTGCTCCTGCACTAGATTGTTCTGTATAGGTACCATGGCTTTAGATGACGAAGGAGGGCCTGGGTTATAATTTTGATAAGGCCTAGTTGTAGTGAGCTGCCCCTGACCTTGGTTATAATTTTAAAAGGGGGGTCTAGGGGCATGGCCATAATTTTGATAACTCTGGTTTGGCTTGTGGCTTTGAGCTTGCTGCCTTTTAAGGGCAACAAGTTCATTTGACATGCTCTGCAACAGGCCCTTAACTTCACTTAATTCATTGGATGGAATAGCAGTTGGCTTTTCAATGACAGGTAGGGGGGGCAATTGTAGGAGAGATTGCTTGAATTGGGGGCAGCAGTTCTGGGAAAAGTGGCATGTGAGGTCTAGGGGCAATTTTTCCAGCTTGAATCAAGCAATTTTCAGCTGCAATGGCTATGTCATACGCAGCGGGCAGTATGTGTCCCTCCATAGATTGAATCATCATAGCAATGTCACTATTTAATGCTTTTAGATAGTATAAGAAAGCGTAGCTGGGGGTCGGCCTTACCAGGATGGGAATTCTATCCCAAGTCTTTTGGAACCGCATATTGAAGTCCTGCATATATTCATGCGGAGCTCTTTTTATAGTTGTCAGCTGCTCAGCAAGAGAGAGGCCATCACTTTTTTTCCCAAAACGATCAGTTAAACGAGTGCCCAATTCGTTCCAAGAATGTATGGAATCCACAGGCAAGGTGCCGTACCAGTCGAGAGCTTTCCCTTTCAGAGACAAGGCTAACAGTCTGATGGCAATATTTTCTTCTGTTATATTATGAATATTGCAAAGGTTGGCAATATTTTTTATATGCTCAACAACTGTAATAGGTCCCACTCCATCAAAAAAAGGCACATTTTTTAGAGCTGTTCTGGGGATCGGATCATAGCGTGGGAGGTTTAAAGGGCTTTCACCACGAAAAGCTGCAAAAGGCAAGGCCATGGCTGGAACAGGTTGTATTTGTGGCTGAGCTGGGTTGGTGTTCCTAGCAACAGGTCTAGGAGGATTTATCAGTGGATAAGGGTGAGTTCTTCCAAACCTGAGTCTTTTAGCGGAGTTTAAAGGTAGTTCAACGAACTCAAAGGGGACCCTTCTTGAAGCTGACCTGGTGGTAACTTTTGGCATATAAGCTAAGTAACTGGTCTTTTAAAAAAAAGAACTGAGCTCTTACCAGTGGAGTCGCCAGATGCTAGAAATCTTTGAAAATCACTGTAGCAGGACCAACATCAATCTTGAAATACTACTGTGTTAGAACTTGATAAAATTGCAGTCCCATCGGGCGTGCCAGAACTGTTGACGCTGGAAAGTGCACCCAGCGACAGGGACACGGATTCCTGCCCTCTCCCCGCAACATGGAAACCCCTCTCTCGCCTGTGGGATGGCGAAGCAGGAGAGGAGAGTCTCTAGATATGGGCTAGTTCCCTCTGATGTATCTTTTTTGTTTCAGGTAATGCAAAAATATAGATAGATAGGTATACACTTGGGGGGGGAAAAGAGAGAGAAAAGCTTGAAAATAAACAGCCTACTCTAAAAGAGGTGATACACCAAAAACAGGTGACCTTCCCACATCTACTCTCAGAATCAGACAAAAACATACATACACTCAGATCTGACAGAAAAGACCAGGTCTCTGGGATGACAGGGAGGTTCTTATGGAAAGCACAAGAAACAGGGACTCACCAAGGTGCTGAGAAACACACACTGTAAGTGACCTCACCTGTTCAATACCTCTGAAACAGAACTCTACTCCTGGTAGCAGCAGACAGTGGCGCTTCGTAGATCACAGGTTTGCTGGTGTTGAACCTGTGAGAGCATCAAGAGACAATGACTGGACACAGATTAACATTCAATACATACACTGATAGATCCATCCAAATAGAGGTAAAAACTGTATTTTTATTGATTCAGGTGGGAAATTTGCAGAGCAGTGCTCTTTACAAAAGTCAGGAAGATCCTTAGAAAATAACTAAGTCCTTGTATTTATAGCAAAAGAGCCAAGAGAAGTCTCATTAAAAAGTGTGAAAAAACACTATTGATGACGTCACAAGTCTGCCAAGACCATGCTGGTTGCATCGTTTTGCGTGCTAGTCTTCTCCTTTGGCGGCTGGGCGGGTTTCTTCTTGTGCACTGCAGGGGAATTTTGCTGCCCTTATAGTGGGCGGTGATTTTGGTGCCCTTTGCATGAACTTTATTTAGGAATATCTGCCGACGTCGGCCGATAAGCTGCCGACGGCGGCAATATTACCGACGTCGGTTAAATCAGGCTACCGACGTCGGTATAGTTATACTCTGTGCGGCAATTTCCCTTTCCCCGCCATGGGGCGGGGTTTTCTATTTCACCGCCATGGGCGGGCTTTTTCATTTTGCCGCCTTGGGGCGGGCTTTTTCATTTTGCCGCCTTGGGGCGGGCTTTTTCATTTTACCGCCTTGGGCAGGTTTTTTCTGGTTTTTGTGCCTGTCCTTGTGCTGCCGACGTCGGCGGTTCTACCGACGTCGGTCTCTGTAAGGTGCCGACGACGGTAGTATTGCCGACGTCGGCCGATGTCTTTGCTTTTCTTTGTGTTGTGGGCGGCGAATTCACCGCCCTCTACATTTTCTTCGTAGACGGGCTCATTTTACCCGCCCTTGTAGTGGGCGGCGATTCTGCCGCCCTCTACATTTTCTCTGCCTCTTTTTTGGCTAAGTGTCGAACATTCCATTTTTTCCCCTTCTTCTCTTGTAGACGTCTGAAGACTCTATCCTTCGCTGCCTATTCTGTGCAACGGCGCTGTCAAGACCTGAAAGTGGACCTTGCAACCTGAAATGACTGGGCCTGTGAAGCAGGTGTAGGAGGTGGCCGAGATTTTGCTTGAGGGGCAAAATTGGGTCAACACTAACACAGTAGTATTTCAGGATTGATGTTGGTCCTGCTACAGTGATTTTCAAAGATTTCCAGCATCTGGCGACTCCACTGGTAAGAGCTCAGTTCTTTTTTTTAAAAGACCAGTTACTTAGCTTATATGCCAAAAGTTACCACCAGGTCAGCTTCAAGAAGGGTCCCCTTTGAGTTCGTTGAACTACCTTTAAACTCTGCTAAAAGACTCAGGTTTGGAAGAACTCACCCTTATCCACTGATAAATCCTCCTAGACCTGTTGCTAGGAACACCAACCCAGCTCAGCCACAAATACAACCTGTTCCAGCCATGGCCTTGCCTTTTGCAGCTTTTCATGGTGAAAGCCCTTTAAACCTCCCACGCTATGATCCGATCCCCAGAACAGCTCTAAAAAATGTGCCTTTTTTTGATGGAGTGGGACCTATTATAGTTGTTGAGCATATAAAAAATATTGCCAACCTTTGCAATATTCATAATATAACAGAAGAAAATATTGCCATCAGACTGTTAGCCTTGTCTCTGAAAGGGAAAGCTCTCGATTGGTACGGCACCTTGCCTGTGGATTCCATACATTCTTGGAATGAATTGGGCACTCGTTTAACTGATCGTTTTGGGGAAAAAAGTGATGGCCTCTCTCTTGCTGAGCAGCTGACAACTATAAAAAGAGCTCCACATGAATATATGCAGGACTTCAATACGCGGTTCCAAAAGACTTGGGATAGAATTCCCATCCTGGTAAGGCCGACCCCCAGCTACGCTTTCTTATACTATCTAAAAGCATTAAATAGTGACATTGCTATGATGATTCAATCTATGGGGGGACACATACTACCCGCTGCGTATGACATAGCCATTGCGGCCGAAAATTGCTTGATTCAAGCTGGAAAAATCGCCCCTAGACCTCACATGCCACTTTTCCCAGAACCGCTACCCCTAATTCAAGCAATCTCTCCTACAATTGCCCCCCTACCTATCATTGAAAAGCCAACTGCTGTTCCATCCAATGAATTAAGTGAAGTTAAGGGCCTGTTGCAGAGCATGTCAAATGAACTTGTTGCCCTTAAAAGGCAGCAAGCTCAAAGCCACAAGCCAAACCAGAGTTATCAAAATTATGGCCATGCCCCTAGACCCCCCTTTCAAAATTATAACCAAGGTCAGGGGCAGCTCACTACAACTAGGCCTTATCAAAATTATAACCCAGGCCCTCCTTCGTCATCTAAAGCCATGGTACCTATACAGAACAATCTAGTGCAGGAGCAGCCAGGTTGTTCAAACATGGGACAAGGTCAAGAGCAAGCTGTCCACCCGAATGACATGATAAATTTTTGCCAGAATTCGGAAAATCAAGGTGCTGATTTTTCTCAATTTTTTGAGTTCCCAGCTCAAACCAGCACAAGCAGCAATCAGACTCAGCCGGATTCTACCCTGATAAATCACAAAGAGGGCGAGCTCTGTGCAATTAATCATGGAGGCGCTGCAGACAATCATGCTGATTGCATTGCGGCCAATATGAGATTTAAAAGAAGAGCAGTTGGAGAAGTGCAGGCTTCCTCTCGGGCAGCAGCGAATCCTACACCTCACCCTTTTCAAAAGGCCCCAATTTCTGGTGAACCATCTGTACCCCCAGCTCCTCAGTCTAAAGCTCCAGCCGGGATCAGCCCAAAGGAAAACGTGAAAGGAGTCAGTCCCCAAGTTAATATAGTTGATCAAATAAAGAAATTGCATGTGAGCATTTCTCTATGGGATTCATTGTCTCTTCCGAGACAAAAGGAGGTATTGAAGAAAGAATTGCATGAGCTAGATCGCCAGGCCATCCCAACAGACACTAATAATGTCCTAATGATGAATGGGCAGCCTTCTGCTCCAGGTCAGGTAAGGAAAGAAGAAAAGACTCCCCCTTTTTATGTATCTTTGATCATTGGAGATTTCTTAGTACATAATTGCATAATTGATAGCGGGGCCAGCACTTCAGTAATGCCTAGATGTATTGCTGATAAGATGGGGTTAAAGTACGAAGCAATGAACAAAGGAGTCTTACAACTAGATGGGACACCCGCAAAGACAGTCGGAGTCCTGAAAGGATTGAGTTTAACATTGCATGCCTGCCCGACATTCTCAATCCCTCAAGATATAGTGGTAGCAGACGTTCCTCCATATTTTGCAATCTATTTGTCTAGGGACTTTACGTCCAAGATAGGTGGTTATCTAGCAGCAAATTGGTCATACCTAGTTTTCAGAACCAAGTATGGGACCAAAGTGAAAATTGAATCCGAGCCACTCTATAAGGACCACCTAGAGTCCTATTCACCCAAGGCAGCGAATGTTAGTTATACTATCATTGATCCAGAAGACTCTCAAACAGACAAGTCCTCATCTTCTGCTCTTGAAGGAGTCGCAGGTTTACTCTTGGATGAGTGGGGAAGCGATAACTTTGAACACGATCCTTATAAGTTTATTAAGGAGGCAGACCTTGGCGTCTATTGCTTGCATGAAGAGAGTGCCGTCATGCCCAATATAATGAAGGAAAATAAAGAAGATCTTAGCCTGTGGCAGCTATATTTCGACGGTTCCAGAAGCAAACTGGGCGCTGGTGGTGGGGTAATGTTAGTCTCCCCTTCTGAAGAAAGGTACTTTTCAGCTTTTCGTTTCCATTTCTCTTGCACATGTAACGTTGCAGAATATGAGTCTTTGATTCACGGACTTGAGTGGGAAAGAAAGAGAGGGATCAAAAAATTGCAAATCCTAGGGGACAGTGAACTAATAGTGAACCAAATCAGAGGCCTGAACCTGACCAAGAACTCCTTACTGAAATCTTACAAGCACAGAGTCTGGGACTTGATGGAGGATTTCCTTGCTCTTAACATTACCTCTATTCCCAGGGAACAGAATAAGCAGGCTGACAGATTGGCCATTGTTGGTGCCCAATTTGATGTTTCAAAAGAGATAAGCAGGGGTTGTAGTTCGCGCCATTTAAAAGTGGTGGTTCGGCCTTCAATTCCAGACAATGTTACAAACTGGCAGGTCTTCAAAAGCGACCAACAAATAGCCCTTTTCCTAAAGAAGGAAGCTGAATTTGTGGTCCACAATCAGGCAAAATTACAGCAGCAATATGGAAATCAAATTGTTCAATTGAAGAACAATAAACTCCCTAAGGGTCTTATCACACTTGAAAGTATTTTCAACGGAGAGGACCAACTGAGAAATGACAAAGCATGCATCACTACCAAAGAAGAGAATTATGAAAAAGTAGAAATCTTCAAGGATAAGTTGCTGGCGCTTGGCAAGGTCTGCACGTTTCAAGAAAGACAGGCTTTCATTCTGCTGTGCCAAGAGTTCGCTGATATTTTTGCCTGGAACTATAGCGACTTGAAAGGCTTCGATCCAAGGCTCACCCAACACACCATTGAATTAGATGAAGGCGCAAAACCTGTCACACAAAAGCAGAGACCTGTTAACCCGATGGTCGAGCTCCTTATGCAGAAAGAATTGGCCAAGTTGATTGAGTCTGGCATTATATTTCCGATCAAACATTCCTCATGGTTGGCTAATTTGGTTCCAGTTAGAAAGAAAAATGGGGAGATCAGGCTGTGTGTCGACTTTAGAGACCTTAATAAAGTCTCTTTAAAAGATCATTATCCCCTTCCAAACATGGAGCAGATCCTTCAAAAGGTAATTGGTTCTGAGCGCTTCTCCCTCCTGGATGGCTATTCAGGATATAATCAGATTCTGGTGCGTGACTGTGACCAATACAAAACAGCCTTCACCACTAAATGGGGAACGTTCGCCTACCAGAAGATGCCTTTTGGGCTATCCAACGCTGGTGCTACTTTCCAGCGAGCCATAGACATGGCTTTCAGTGGTTTGATAAATAGGAACGTGCTGGTGTACCTCGATGATATAACGGTTTTCTCTAAAGAGGTAGGACAACATATGAAGCACCTCAGGGATATTTTTGAGAGGTGTAGGGAATTTGGCATCTCCCTAAATCCAAAGAAATGTGTATTCGCGGTTCATGAGGGGAAACTTCTTGGCCACATTGTGTCCAAGGAAGGTTTGTCTATTGACCCAGAAAGAGTCCGCTCCATTCTGGAGACGTCCCTACCGAAGCACAAGAAAGCCCTGTAGAGTTTCTTTGGCCGAATAAATTTCATTCAGAGGTTCATTTCAAACTTTGCTGAAATAGTTAAACCCCTAACCTCCTTGCTAAAGAAGGGTGAAGAATTCAAATGGACAATGCCAAGAAAGGATAGCTTTGAAGCTATCAAACAGGCTTTGACCCAGGCTCCCACTCTGATCAGCCCCAACTTCAATAAAGACCTCAATCTCTATACCTTCAGTAACGGAGAAGTGATATCTACCATGCTTACCCAAGCAAACAGTGATGACCTCGAGCAACCACTCGCTTTTTTCAGCCAAGGGTTAGAGGACTTCGAAACTAGGTACACCTATGTAGAGAAGCAAGTCTTGGCAGTAGTGCGCAGCCTGAAGAAATTCAGATATATGTTGTCGAACAGCAGGATCCATCTCATGGTTCCACATCCTAGCGTCAAGGATTTCTTGACCAATCGAGACTTAAACGAGAAAAGATCGGGATGGATCACCAAGGTAATGGAGTATGACATAGACATCAAAATCACCAAGTTGGTTAGAGGAAGGGGCCTGTGTGAACAGCTAGCCGAAGATTTGAGACAAAGGGGTGAAGACAGCTTGCTGATCCATGATGCAGCCACTGCAGAAGAACCAGCTGTAGTAAGAGATTGGACACTGGACATGAGGCATTTCCTTCTTACGGGCGAATGTCCACAGGGTCTCGATAGGGCCGGAAGAAGGTATTTCAAACTTCAGTCCCTTCCCTATGTTTTGATTGACGGAGTATTATTTAGGAAGGATCTCTCTGGGGTTCTCTTGAGATGCATTGACTCCAGTCAGGCTGACAAGGTATTGGCTGAGTTTCACAATGGGCCAGCAGGTGGCCATTTCGCCCCTAAGACCACAACAGCAAAAATAATGAGAGCTGGCTATTTCTGGCCCACTCTCTTCAAGGATACCCATGCCTGGGTAAGGAAGTGTCAAAAGTGTGCACTCTTTGACAGAAAGTAGCGATTGGCTGCCATGCCCCTACAGCCCATTCAAGTTGAGCAACCATTCATGCAGTGGGGCCTGGATTTCATAGGGATGATCAACCCTCCCTCTAGCGCCGGACACAAGTGGGTCCTGACTGCTACGGATTATTTCACCAGGTGGGTGGAAGCCATTGCTTTGAAGGAAGCAAATGAGAGCACAGTCTTGGATTTCTATGAGGACTTAGTGACACGTTTTGGGGTCCCAGCCACTATAATCTAAGATAATGCCTTGGCTTTTCTGGGAACCAAAACTAGTGAATAGGCACTAAGGTATGGTATATACCTCAACACTTCGTCAAATTACTACCTGCAGGGGAATGGACTCGCTGAGTCTACTAACAAAAATTTGATCAAGATTATAAAGAGGACCATGGAAGAAAATCAAAAAACTTGGCATGCCAAGTTGAAAATAGCTCTATGGGCCGATCGAATCACTCCGAAAAGATCAATCAGAAATTCTCCATATACGCTTGTGTATGGAAGGGAAGCAAGGCTTCCTATCTCACTCAAATTGCCAGCGCTGGACCTCACACATCAGCTGTAGCTAGAAGAAGGAAGCAGCATGGAGGTCAGATTATATGAACTAATGGAGCTCCAGGAGGTAAGGAACCAGGCCATGGTCTCTATGATCAGTCACCAGCGTCAGGTGAAAAAGCATTTTGACAAGAAGTCTTCGTCAAAGAGTTTCATCGAAGGAGACATTGTCTTAAAATGGGACGAAGATAGAGCTAAGCCTGGAAAACATGCAAAATTTGATGCCCTCTGGAGTGGTCCTTACATAATTACTCAGTGTAAGCAGCATAATGCATTACAGCTCTCCAGGTTGGATGGCGAAGAATTGCGTATCCCAGTCAACGGGATACACCTGAAGCATTGTCACTGAATTTTTGGTTCCGCCGTACATAGTTTCCCTTGTTTTCTTCCCTATTTTCCCTAAGTGCAGTGTGCACAGTTAGTTGTTTTTAGTCTTGTGTGTTTCCCTTGGCAGTGGGGGTAATTTTTGTATTTTTTATTTTGGAATCTTCAAAAGTTGTTGTGAACTTGCTTCAAAGTCACCATCTGACTCCGCACCCAATGGATATGTAAGGCAACTGGGTTCTAAGCATAGCAGGCACGCTTCCCCCGTGAGTCACCAATTTGTTGACCCAATTTTGCCCCTCAGGCAAAATCTCGGCCACCTCCTACACCTGCTTCACAGGCCCAGTCATTTCAGGTTGCAAGGTCCACTTTCAGGTCTTGACAGCGCCGTTGCAGAGAATAGGCAGCGAAGGACAGAGTCTTCAGACGTCTGCAAGAGAAGAAGGGGAAAAAATGGAATGTTTGACACTTAGCCAAAAAAGAGGCAGAGAAAATGCAGAGGGTGGCAGAATCGCCACCCACTACAAGGGCGGGTAAAATGAGCCCGTCTACGAAGAAAATGTAGAGGGCAGCAAATTCGCCGCCCACAACACAAAGAAAAGCAAAGACATCGGCCGACGTCGGCAATACTGCCGTCGTCGGCACCTTACAGAGACCGACGTCGGTAGAACCGCCGATGTCGGCAGCACAAGGACAGGCACAAAAACTAGAAAAACCTGCCCAAGGTGGCAAAATGAAAAAGCCCGCCCCAAGGCGGCAAAATGAAAAAGCCTGCCCCAAGGCGGCAAAATGAAAAAGCCCGCCCATGGCGGTGAAATGGAAAACCCTGCCCCATGGCGGGGAAAGGGAAATTGCCACGCAGAGTATAACTATACCGACGTCGGCAGCCTAATTTAACCGACGTCGGCAATATTGCCGCCGTTGGTAGCTTATCGGCCGACGTCGACAGATATTCCTACATAAAGTTCATGCAAAGGTGCCAAAATCACTGCCCACTATAAGGGCGGCAAAATTCCCCTGTAGTGCACAAGAAGAAACCCGCCCAGCCACTAAAGGAGAAGACTAGCACGCAAAACGAGGCAACTAGCATGGTCTTGGCAGACTTGTGATGTCATCAATAGTGTTTTTCACACTTTTCAATGAGACTTCTCTTGGCTCTTCTACTATAAATACAAGGACTTAGTCATTTTCTAAGGATCTTCCTGACTTTTGTAAAGAGCACTGCTCTGCAAATTTCCCACCTGAATCAATAAAAATATAGTTTTTACCTCTATTTGGATGGATCTATCAGTGTATGTATTGAATGTTAATCTGTGTCCAGTCATTGTCTCTTGATGCTCTCACAGGTTCAACACCAGCAAACCTGTGATCTACGAAGCGCCACTATCTGTTGCTGCCAGGAGTAGAGTTCTGTTTCAGAGGTATTGAACAGGTGAGGTCACTTACAGTGTGTGTTTCTTAGCACCTTGGTGAGTCCCTGTTTCTTGTGCTTTCCATAAGAACCTCCCTGTCATCCCAGAGACCTGGTCTTTTCTGTCAGATCTGAGTGTATGTATGTTTTTGTCTGATTTTGAGAGTGGATGTGGGAAGGTCACCTGTTTTTGGTGTCTCACCTCTTTTAGAGTAGGCTGTTTATTTTCAAGCTTTTCTCTCTCTTTCCCCCCCCCCAAGTGTATACCTATATATCTATATTTTTGCATTACCTGAAACAAACAAGATACATCAGAGGGAACTAGCCAATATCTAGAGACTCTCCTCTCCTGCTTCGCCATCCCACAGGCGAGAGAGGGGTTTCCATGTTGCGGGGAGAGGGCAGGAATCCATGTTCCTACCGCTGGGTGCACTTTCTAGTGTCAACAGTTCTGGCACGCCCGGTGGGACTACAATTTTATCAAGTTCTAACTGTTGACGCTGGAAAGTGCACCCAGCGGCAGGAACACGGATTCCTGCCCTCTCCCCGCAACATGGAAACCCCTCTCTCGCCTGTGGGACGACGAAGCAGGAGAGGAGAGTCTCTAGATATGGGCTAGTTCCCTCTGATGTATCTTGTTTGTTTCAGGTAATGCAAAAATATAGATATATAGGTATACACTTGGGGGGGGAAAGAGAGAGAAAAGCTTGAAAACAAACAGCCTACTCTAAAAGAGGTGATACACCAAAAATAGGTGACCTTCCCACATCCACTCTCAGAATCAGACAAAAACATACATACACTCAGATCTGACAGAAAAGACTAGGTCTCTGGGATGACAGGGAGGTTCTTATGGAAAGCACAAGAAATAGGGACTCACCAAGGTGCTGAGAAACACACACTGTAAGTGACCTCACCTATTCAATACCTCTGAAACAGAACTCTACTCCTGGCAGCAGCAGACAGTGGCGCTTCGTAGATCACAGGTTTGCTGGTGTTGAACCTGTGAGAGCATCAAGAGACAATGACTGGACACAGATTAACATTCAATACATACACTGATAGATCCATCCAAATAGAGGTAAAAATTGTATTTTTATTGATTCAGGTGGAAAATTTGCAGAGCAGTGCTCTTTACAAAAGTCAGGAAGATCCTTAGAAAATGACTAAGTCCTTGTATTTATAGCAGAAGAGCCAAGAGAAGTCTCATTGAAAAGTGTGAAAAACACTATTGATGATGTCACAAGTCTGCCAAGACCATGCTGGTTGCCTCATTTTGCGTGCTGGTCTTCTCCTTTGGCAGCTGGGCGGGTTTCTTCTTGTGCACTGCAGGGGAATTTTGCCGCCCTTATAGTGGGCGGTGATTTTGCCGCCCTTTGCATGAACTTCATGTAGGAATACCTGCCGACGTCGGCCGATAAGCTGCCGACGGCAGCAATATTGCCGACGTCGGTTAAATTAGGCTGCCGACGTCGGTATAGTTATACTCTGCGCGGCAATTTCCCTTTCCCCGCCATGGGGCGGGGTTTTCCATTTTGCCGCCATGGGCGGGCTTTTTCATTTCACCGCCATGGGCGGGCTTTTTCATTTCACCGCCATGGGCGGGCTTTTCTGGTTTTTGTGCCTGCCCTTGTGCTGCCGACGTCGGTCTCTGTAAGGTGCCGATGATAGCAGTATTGCCGACGTCGGCCGATGCCTTTGCTTTTCTTTGTGTTGTGGGCGGCGAATTCGCCACCCTCTGCATTTTCTTCGTAGATGGGCTCATTTTACCTGCACTTGTAGTGGGCGGCGATTCTGCCGCCCTATGCATTTTTTCTGCGTCTTTTTTGACTAAGTGTCGAACATTCCGTTTTTTCCCCTTCTTCTCTTGCAGATGTCTGAAGACTCTGTCCTTCGCTGCCTATTCTCTGCAACGGCGCTGTCAAGACCTGAAAGTGGACCTTGCAACCTGAAATGACTGGGCCTGTGAAGCAGGTGTAGGAGGTGGCCGAGATTTTGCCTGAGGGGCAAAATTGGGTCAACACCAGTCACAAGTGTATCTCTTGATTTCATGAAATAGATAATCATTCTTTTACTCATTATCACAAGTTGTGATAATATCTTGATACTTTGTGTCTTTCCACTCCTACCTCAGACAAAACCATGCCTCCACTAAAGGTTCTACCTAAATATTTGCCTAATTATGGTGAGGTATATTATCTACATCACCAATGTGTCACCCATCACAGTGATCACTACCACATCCTTTAATAACCCCTTAAAGACCACCTTATAGTTATTCTCAGACCTTCTTTTATTATTCCCATAGGTCATTCCTATAATAAAGCTTCTCCTTCTTCTCCCATGGCTCCACATCTAGTGGTTATATTCCCTCATATGGTCCCTTTTTCACCTTTTGTGCCTCCACCCATGATTCCTTCACATGTGGACCTTCCCTCACCTATGGATCCTTCTCCACCCATGATTATTTCACTCGTGGATCCTTATCGACTAGTGATTCTTGCATCTCCCATAGAGGCTACTCCCAAAAACTCTCTTAAGCATCATTTCCATAGTTTTCCCTAACATGATCTATCAATTATTCCTAATTTTTCAGTTGAGGAGATTAAAAAAAAATTATTTTCCCAATTTTCATTGAAGATTTATGAGACATTAATAGTAGTTCATATCTAGCTTCTTAGAGATTTAACCAATGTCTTGGATAATGTGTGGGAAAATTTATCATTATTTATGAGAACATGCATTGTAAATTTCCATTTATATATTTATTAGGTGTGTGCTCCAATTTCATTATTATCTATCTATTATATCATTTGACATTGTGTCAAATTCATATTTTTCTTATATAGTGATCTTACTTTTTGTCCTATATCTTTCTTATCTTGTCATTTATATTTGCATATGATTGTCTTTCTTTATCATTATTTTCTCTTTATTTTTTGATTTTTTCTCAAAAATCTCTTATTATGACTTCATGATTGTTTGCTTTCTTATCTCTATTTTTCATAGACAATTGTCAATGTGACTTGGTTATACAAACCATGTTCCCTTTGGTCCTAGTCTTCTTTTATCATGTGATCAGTTAGCGAATAATGTATCTCATTATAATTTCCTTTCATTGGTTCAATTTGGATCTCCTTTTTTCCCTTCTTTTTTTAAAAACTAAGCATATACATATTTGAGACTTGAGATCACATGCTCATTCATTATTAAGCCTAAGAATCCTAGTCAGTCTTTGTCTTTGGTTACTTATCTTACTTTAGCCTTAGCGTAAACCTCATTCATGTGTATATATACATCTCTCATGATTGGTCATTAGAAATATGTATGGAGGAGGAATATTAAAAATTCATAAAAATTTAAAAGATAAATCATTTTTATAAAAGCCAATGATATAAAAAGCAAATATATTCCTAAAAGTCATATCACACTAAGGGACATGATTCAAAGCACATCTCCTTCTACTTGAAGATCAAGATCCAAAGTTGGCCTCATAGTAGATTCAAGGTCCTTTGGGGTGTAGTAGGATAGTAGATTTAGAAGAGGAAAATAAAAAATCATTTAGTTCTACATACTTTCTCATACAAGTACCCAATCCTCATAGTAGACCAATAGCTTTGTAAGGGGTCTTGAAGAATAGGGAACATGTCATGGGAAGGTAGGTCTATTTTAATTTTCCTTGTACCAATATAACTTAATGAGTTGATATTATTATCATGCTTATCTACCTATAAATCTTTATTTCTATAGCTAACAAGTTTACTTTGTACATTGATGGTCACTAGTCACTTACTGTCTTCTTGTATCCTTAGTATACCTCTTGTCTCCTAAGGTATTTTCATAAGATGCCTAAATATTGATTTTTAAAATCCACTTTTCATACCATATATCACTCATATTTCCTCTTGAAAAATATTTTTTTGTCTACTCATCATTCCCCTAGGGATTTCATTTGTGAGTTGCATTATAAGACTATAGATAGGACCTAGTCATCCTCACAAATTACCACATTTTTCCTTCCTATTACCCACATCCTTTATTACCTAATTTTTCTAAAATTTTCCACCCTAGTGGTGTTTTATTTGTGATTTGAAGTGTAAGACCATGGATAGGACCCGACATTCCTCACAAAATTTTCTAATAATATAAGTCACAAACAAAATTACATGTGTCAAATATGAGATAAGATGTGATTGATTATGAAGTTACATGTCATTGACATGCTTATAATCTTGATTTAGTATGTTTTATGCTTACTTCATTTCTCTTTCTCTTTTATCTTCTTATTTTTTGAGTGCATGTAAGAATACAACCATTTCTTGAATTTTAAATACTTCTTAGCTTGAATTAGTGTGATTAATTTAAGACTAATCTTTTGCCAATTTTATTTTTATCTTATACTTCCCAATGAGATTTAGTATAAGTGATTGACATAATTAATTATTTATTATACCATTTATTCAATTTTACATACCTACCATTTTATTACATTATTTTCATATTTCCCAACATGATTTAGTATGATTTTACTTATTTTAATTTGGTAAAAATATCTTTCACTTTGGTTTAAAAACATATTCCTTTTTGCCATCTTGTTTTACCACCTTGGTTATTTATACTTAGTCATTTTATTGTTAATACACATTTACCAAATTGAAATAGTGTGTAGTACATCTTTGATTGATTATATTTTACCAAGTTCTTTTTGCCTATTTCTTTTTAACTTTTTGACCATGCATGTGTTTTTCATAATTCTAGAAAAGAAACCACATCTCATATATTTACTATAGAATATACAATAAAAACTAAATACATGTGATATAAGTAAATATATCCAAAGCATCCACAACAAAAATCATGATAAAAAAAACATACATAATCAACATTAATATGCCAGAATGATACATCATATATATACATCACATGAGTTTTGATATAACTATAGCCATATACAATGCTCCATCTCTATTGTTGGGCCCCACCATAACTATCTCATGGCCTATCCACATTTCCTACTGAGGCCTTAGTCTAAATCCTTCAAATACTACATTATAAGGATGTCATTAGAGATCTAAATCCCTCTACCTATCCCTGTAGTTGCACTATCCACACCTATGCCTATGTCAACTCGATCTAGTTCATTGTATGTGCCTACATCATCATATGTGTATATGTCATGTACATCACTATAGAAAGATGCATAGATATTTCCTTTTCCAAGGCTTACTATTCCCATATCTTTTCTATACCCATATCTATTGGTGGTACATCCTTTCCCTCTATACTCATATTTGCCTCTTTGCTTCCCCTGCTAATCTAAAATAGCTTACCTAAGCTAGGGTAGATGGTACACTCAGGCCCTCTAATGAAGTAGGGTCATATGGATACAGAGTCTCAAACAAGACATCATTGAGTGTTCCCCTCATAAGGGACCCCCATCTCTCCTCATCCTTAGCTATGCCTACAAAATCATACCTAGATAGATATTAGATCATTATCATATCACATAATATCTATCTATCGCTAGTCCCTATTTTAAAATAAAAAAATAAGAAATAATTTAATCATCTTTATTACATATCTATGTCTTGGCCACTATGGTCTCACCATTTGTGGGACTACCTAGCATAGTCTCTCCATTTACATGGCCTCTTAACATCTCCTCTATAGGTTTCATCTTTAGCTCAAATCTAATTGTCATGGATCATGCTCACCTCAACCTATTCCTCATTGGCCTCTTCATCATCTAACTCTCCTTTGGCTCACTTTTTGGGTCATCAAGAATGGTGATAGTCTCTACTCTTTCTTGGTCCTCCTACCTTTATCCAAATCATGTCGTTGGTGGTCATAACTCATCTCACTGTAAGGCTAGTGGTGGCATATCTAGTGCCACTACCTTTGCACCCTTCTCCTCCTTCTCTTTATTATGCTTATCTAGTCCATGGTCACTCATGATGTGGTTTGATCATTGACCTCATCACTAATAGCCCTAGTACTCTCTTCCCCCATAGATCTCTCACATGTTAAGCCCATTACTTGGGCATCAATATGAGTGTCATTGGATGAGGTAATATCATATGTCCTACCACCCAAGCCACTAGATGTGGCTTTCACCACCAAGTATAGTGTCTAATCACCTCTATCCTCATTGTAGATGGCACATGGTAGAACTGTGTACTAGCTCAACCATGTAGTTATTATGTGCCCATATGGACACTATACTATGTATGCATGTCTAACCATCTACAACACTAACACATGGGGCATGACCCATGCTACCTAGTCCTCTCTCCATATTTTCACTTGAGGTGACCTATCATTGACTACATAAGGTAACCTAGCCAATCAATACATGGGGAACCTTTCATAGATCTAAGCTATCAATAATATGATTGGTCTTATGTACTTATGCCCTCTAACCAACACCTCATATAGATCATGCCCGAGTTAGACCCAAATGATAGATATAAGATCATATAGTATTCCCTCCTCTATGATCCTCTTGTATAAGGTTACCATGAATAGTGGTACCTTACCATCTAACTTGTGACATAGCACTCATTATGTCACAATTCATATCATAGCCTTCAAAATATATAAAATTTGTGATGTATATACATCAAACATACTAACTCACCTACCTCTTAATATCATATATAAGCCTATAGCCCATGTGGTTAAGGCTCTCATCTCCTCTAGGCTATCTTGTATGCTTGTAGTCATCGATGTTTTTATCACTGATAGCCATAGTATGGCATCCACATCCTATAGAGTGATAACTACCTCTACCACATCCCCATCCATCTCCCATCTAAAGGTATTAGTCAATCATTCCTATCATCCAAGGAACATGACTAATATATCTATGCTCAGGGGAATCCTACATGTGTTAGTTATCCCTTATAGGCCTACAACTACTAGCCTAGCTATATCACCTATGGTAAGACACTCTAGTAGATTTAGTATCCAATACACATATACCAATCTCCAAAACCTGGGTCATTCCTACAACTAAAATATAATCAAAGTTGAATTAAATCCTCCATGTCACGTATAATCACAATACATTCATTTTAAAATTTCAATCAATAAACCTAAACTACTTTAATTCATTCATTCTTACCTATATATAGCCTACTTGGTCTTTTTTTCCTTTACTTGTTCATTTCATTCTTTTGGCCTTTTACATGCATTTTTGTACCATTCTAGTTCTTTAGTCAACCTAGTTTAACCAAAATTTCCCTATTTTTGAATTGGTTGACTTAAAAATCTAAGTTAACCCTCTTATTTTCCCCTCCCTATTACTATTTTATCATTTTATATTTTTTGGATTAGATCAATAACTATACTAGGTCAATAGTTTGTAAAATGTACAGGGTCATCACACATCTACTATGTTAATAGTGTGGATTTTTCCTATTTTCAACCTACTAAGTCAACTGGGTCAACCTAGTTGTTTTTAGCTATTGACCCCTTACATTTTCCTAAAAAAGTGCCTTATTGTACTTTTCTTCCTAATTCCATCAAACCCATTTTCTTAATTGGGTTTTCCTACCTATAGAAATTAATTTTTCTTCATTTTGACATCTAAAAATGTTAAAAATTAAATTTTCTAAAAATTCACTTAATTCATCAAAATACTAAAAACTTGGCCCAAGATTCATAGTTGCATACCTGTAGTGAATATATTACCACTCTTGGATCCCTTCCTCATATAGCCTATCATATCCTCACCATCCTAACTCACTTTGTATCTATATATATTTTTCTCTACTTCACAAGTCAAAATAACAAAATCATTTCTCTTTCCCCTATTTAAAAACACTTTTCAAATTTCAAATTCTTCAATTATTTTTTTGTAGATTCCTTCTTTTGCCTATATATTTGTTTTTATTCATCCATTTTTCAAACCATAAAATTCATTGGATTCATGATGTCATAGAGAATATTCTCCACTATCATGTGCATATCTTCTAAAAAATTTGATTTTTGGCTATGTTTGCACTAACTTCTACATGTTCACCTTGTGTTCTTCACATTGGATGCCTTCACATCTCTTAAAGTCTACTTATTTATCTACAAAATTAAGGTAAGTAAAGATGTGTGTTTTTCAATTATGTCCTTTCCTTTATATTATTTTCTACTTATTTCACTTTATTTAGCATTAGCATTGTGTGTTATCATGTTTCATTTCTTGAAGCACCATCCCATGTTATACTCATGTGACAATTGATGATATTCAAGGGGGGCTTATATATACACATAATATTTTCAAATTTTTATTGATAACTATCATTTTGTATCTTTCAAGAACCTATCGAGTCTCAATCTCTCTAAGTGTATGCCTTAAGGGGTACACCCAAAAAAAGGTGAATAGACCATTGGTGCTTCATAAAATTATTGTCCCTTTTGCCACTTGCCACCTACACACTCATCTCCTAAAAACCATTTACCCTAAGATTATTCTTCTCAGCCTTACCCATTCTAGTCATTTTCCATGATCTATCCTCCTTTCTCTTGCCTTGACCCATTTTAAACTAGTTGATTATACTAGGTGTATTGGGTCAACCCTATATAGTTCTTAGACTCTGATTACTGTATAGGGTTGACCCTATACTATTTATGGGCATTTTTTCATTAGGAGCTTTATTAACCCTTCAGATGACCTAGCTCACAAACTAGTGAATTATCCCATCAAAACATATAGGGTCAACTAGGTCAACCCAATATAGCCGACATATTCAAAAGGATTTAAGGCAAGATCCACCTATATATACAAGTTCATTTCCAGTCATTTATGAGAATATAAGAGAATAATAATAAGTATGAATGAACATCTGCTTATTTACCATTATACTTGAGGAATAAATCTTAGTGTTGCATACTTTCTTTGTAGATATGAATCTAGTCTTATGGAGAAGTCTTTTGGATGAATAGATAGGTTATATAGCCTAGAGATGATTTGTATTTTTTATCCTTACATACCACAACAATCTCTTGCAAAGCACCTTGGCCAAGGGAGAGATTGAGGATCGGCGGGTTCATCTTCGAAGGTGACTATTCCTAACTTAATTTCTCCTTTGTAAGAGTATATAGATAATGTAGTTGTGAATCTTTCTTTCATGTATAAGGATTCCATATACATTGACATGAGTATATGTATTTTATTCATGTTTATTTTATTTTATTTTATTTATAACCCCTACTTTGCGCTAAAATCTTTGGTGTGCACTAGATTAGATTTTATTTTCTTATTATTAGAATAGAGTGAACATTAAACCTAAGACTTTTTTAGGGTTGTTGTGTGATTGTGTTATAATTTATGCTTTTAAACCCTTCCTATCATGGTTTATTGTGACAATTTATCCCCTAAATGGGTCTAGTAGATCCCCATATTGGTCATGCCCCTACTTAATAAATGTATCCCCAATCAAAAGTGTAGGTATGGTCTATCTTCTCTGAAGAATGATTGATTTATAAACATGATGTATTTTTAATTGCATATACTTTTCTTCTCATCCTCTTCCCTCTATTTTTACCCCTTCTCATAGCATGAGTTCTTCTTATTTGACTTCTTCTACCTCTATGCCTAGTATCCCTACTAATATGGTAGGTTCTACATCTAGTGGACATCTTCTAAGACCACTCTTCTCACTTATTACACTAGTTTATTTTTTTCTACCCATGGTAACCATGCCTCTAGTGTTTCTTCTTC
The DNA here is from genome assembly GCA_037957365.1 of Torreya grandis. Lineage (NCBI taxonomy): Eukaryota > Viridiplantae > Streptophyta > Pinopsida > Cupressales > Taxaceae > Torreya > Torreya grandis. The sequence continues at coordinate 1,204,605 of JARHVA010003865.1, forward strand.
TCATCCCTTTACTATTCTATATTTTACCACATAAGTAAATTATGCCACTATTTCCTCACTAACATTTTTTCTGAAGCTCTTATTAATACCTATAATGGTACACAAGATACTACTACCAATTCTAATGATTCAAACAATAATGAAACTCAAACCAATCAAATCCTATTACAAACTCTTAATCAAATGAAATATTTTCAAGCTAACAATGTAAATCAAATGATGCAAATGCAAAATCATCTTATCCATCTTCAAACCCACCCTCAAAGATACCATGGGGCATGCATAACCAAAATGTTCCCCAACCTCCTCCTTGTGATTCCCATGGTAATCTTATCCCTCAACCTCTTATTGTAAATAAGACAATAAATAATATTTAAAATAATACTCTTACATATCAAATTTCTAATATCAATATAGGAGGTATCACCCCTTACCATTTCTTACAATGGGTTAACTGATCCCACTCTTCATTTAAAATCATTTGGAAATCTATATAAAGACTAGGTCAAATTAAAGACCTTTGCCACTACCAATCTATCAGAAAAAAATCTCGTATGTGATGATTTATATTGGTATAACCAAGATAAAACTCATTATATTTAGTTTGGAAGATTTAGTAAATGCTCTAGTCTAAGAGTTCCAAACTATTGATCTTCTTGAGAATACCTTGGCCCATTTTATAAATTATAAGCATTTTGAATCTGAAACTACTCAAGAATTTGTTAAATGATGGAAGAATTTATCTAACAAATGTGAACATAATATGGTAGATGATAGCCTTTTTCATCTCTTTACCAATTCTCTTTTTCCCAAGTTATAATATCAAGTCTGGACTCTCTCTCCATGTACTTTAGAGGAGGCTATTGACCAAACTAAATTTCAATATTTCCTTATACATCAATTTGAGCCATCCCAACCTTCTATGAGTACTCACATGTTACTTAAGAATAAGAATCCTTATGCTACCAATGATGGTGTCATGAAATATTATGATACCATTCACACTATTTAGGTTGTTATTCCTAACCAAACATTGGAACTAGCTTCCCCTCCCAACCATATCACCAATCCTCATTTCTCTTTGACTAACAACATCAATTTTCACAAGCCTTTATCCTTAGTATAATTAATAAATAATCTACCAAGGCTTCTCCCACAATAATTTGATCCCACTCATCCTATGAAATCTTAGTATGATCCTAATAAATTTTGTTGGTTTCATGCTAGTTGGTGTCATTCTCATTAGACATGTAGGTAGCTTTGTAATTTGGCTATGGATTTCTTTCTAGGTCCTAATTTTGACCATGATTCTATCATTTTCAATGCTAATAATCCTATTACATTGATTTTAAAACCCATGAAATATAAACTAAATCATAATATTTGAATCAAGCTAATGCTCATTTGGCCATCTATAAAGATCCTCTTCCAAATCACCAAGTTAGCCAAGACAATCCTACCCCTTCTACCAATAACATTGATAATCTCTTAAACCCAACTCATAAATAATGTGGTTAATATGAATAAAATGTGAAGGGTGGTTTCTTTCATTAATCCTTAAACTATTTACACACCTCCATTGTCTCTTACATTTCATGTTATCCAAGATTTTTCTCTAACTCACTTAATTGAGTTGGGGAAATATGAACTTATATATTTTGTTGAACCAATTCTAACACCTCCATTGGATAACCCTTCTCATACTATTTATACCATCCCTCCATCTTCTTTACCTAATACCATTGATACTCAAACTTCTATCATCACTACTACTAATTCTCAAACCACATCAACATGACCTGATCCATCTTCTCAACATAATTTACATACTTTTCCTCATATTAAACATTATACTTTTTATCAACATAACTTCACATGCACTTAGGTTCCTCCTTTTGAGAACCTCCTTCAACACTATTCACTACTTTCTAATAATCTCCATATGGGTTATGATGAGTGGTATCGTATCATAGAATCCATTAATCTCCCATCTCAAATACCATTTCTCAAACTTATGATGACTTCTCTACATCATCATAACCATCTTATGTAACTTTTATTTGGAATGATCATTCCTCCTCCTACCCTAGTAGGAGGAAAATAAACCCTATCTATATCTAAAAATAACATTCTCCAATAATGTGAATATATGTCCATACATGTTGATGAAATAATGGATACTTATTTTTCCCTCAAATTACATATTTATTTTATGATTCTTTATGATATTTTACTTCATGTATATGATCATTCTCTATTCATCAATGTCCAAATTGGTGATATCCAAGTCAATCATGCCTAGATTGATGAGGGTTTTATCACTTATGTTCCCTCTCTCAATTTTATCAAAACCCTTAGATATCTAGAAGGCAATATTAAGTCCACACACAAAACATGTCAAGGCTATGATAAAAGGCAAATTCCCCCTTTAAGTTGTGTGTGGCTCCCTATTACTATCCCACTTATCACCATTCATGTGAAGGTGATGATCTTCGACTTTCCTCTATCTTAAAATATTTTGCCTAGTAGGCCATTAACTCATTGTATGAGAGCCATTGCCTCTTCCACTTGCTAATGCATCAAATTTCTTAACAATGGTGCCATATACAAGATTCAAAGTGACACTAACCCTTAGAATATTGAACAATTTTAAGACCATGGTGTATTCAAGACTATTACCCTTGAACCCTTTCCAAGCATTCCATTTTTTGAGTCTCAACAATTTAACTTCCCCATTAATTCTACTCAAGGTTACAATGGTCATCCTACACTCATTGGGAATATTCCCCCTAACCTCCTAGGTTTTGGAGATTATGAGATTGATGAGATCAATATTAAGATTACAATTTCTGATCTCTCACCTCATCTCATCTCTCAACTTCTTGCTTCTTTTTAACCTCATTCTTGTCAACCACCTTGTGATAACATCTGCATTATCTTAACTAAGACTCAACATTCTATTCATCACACCACATCGGATGACAAAGTGATCCCTATCTACACCATTGATATTCATACACCTGATTATGATTATGGTTATACCTTAAATGATCCATTCTTAAGAGGTCTCATTTAGGCCTAAGTTGTTGAGATTATTCATTATCATTCCTCTTTGCTTTAATATTTTAGTATATATTCCCATGTTCCATCTTATATCATTCCTAATTTTATCATTTTTCCTCATTATCATAGGGTAGAGATGGTGTGAACACCTTCAAGTTATGAAAAAACTTAGATTAGTATGCTTATAGATCATGCTATGACTAGTCCATATCACTTTTCTATATACCATGACCCCTATAGCCTACTTATCCTTGAGATGCATTCAAATCTCCTTCAACCTTATGTGGACCCCTCCCCTCTCTTAGTAGATCCAAAATCAAATACCATTGTACCTGAGTCTCTTCCCACTTTTGATCCTATTTCTCCTTCAACTAAACCTTATATAATATCTCCACCAACCCCACCTTATTTTAGTGATGGTTTACTCCCTTTACCATAGTTGGCTCCTTCATCCACCAAATGGGCCGATCAACATTATTATGACACTCAAAGTTTTTGATCACTGGACTAGATATTATTCCCTATATCACTCTCCTTTAGCTTCTATTACACTTCTTCCTATTAGTACACCTACTAGGACTAATAATAAGCATATATATTACTTCCATAACACAAATAACCATTCATCCATGTATTATCACAAGCTATGATAATATATCAGTAATTTACATCCCATTATTATTTAGTCCTAAAATAAGGCTATACCTCTCCAAAAATTATTACCTAAGTATCTTCCTAAGTATGGAGAGGTATATTATCTCTAGAACCATTATGGCACACATTATATTGATTTTTGTCTCATCCTATAGTAGCATATTAAGGATCACCTCCTAACCATTCTTACAGCTTCTACCATTCCTCCCATAGGTCATTCTCATAAGAAGGCTCTAGCTTCTTCCCCCATGGTTCTAGTTCTTATGGTTTCATCTCCTCCTATGGTCCCTTCTTTACCTACTATTCCTCCACCCATGAATTTTGCACCCATGGACCTTCCCTCACCTATGGATCCTTATCCACCTATTAGTCCCTCACACATGGATCTTTACCCACTAATGACCCCTTAATATCCTATAGAAACCACTCCCATATATTATCCTAAGCATACCTTTCATCATAATTATCATTAGCATGATACTTCAATCATTCTTACCTTTTCTATTGAATATATTCGACATGAAGTTTTTTCCTAGCTTTCACTAAAAATTGATGAGACATTAGTTGTAGTTCGAATTCAACTTTATAGAGACTTATTAGATGTTATGGATAATGTGTGTGGATAAATATATCAGTAATTATGAACACATGAATGGTGTTCTTACATTTTCATTTGGATTGGATGTGTGCTCCAACTTTATCTTTATCTATTTTTATACCATTTGACATTGTGTCAAATTCTTATCTATCTTACATGGTGACTTTGGTTTTTCACTTTATATTTATTATGATGTCACTATGTTGTTCTTTTTATTTTATTTATTTCTTCTTTATCATTTCCTTCTTTTTCTATGTGAGTTTATTACTTATGGATCCATTTTTCTCTTTTCATGATTGTTTGCTCTCTTATATCTATACACATGGATAATTTTTTATTGTGACTTGGTTGTAAAAAACTTGCTTCCTTTAGTCATTCCTTATTTACCATGTGATAAATTAGCTATAAATTCATCTCATTATAATCTCCTTTTACCAGTTCACTTTGGATCTCCCTTTATTTTGCATTATTTCCTTTCATAAACTAAGCACATGGTTGAGAATTGAGATAACATGTTAGTTCATCATTAATCTTAAGTGTTCTAATTAGTCTTTTATTTCGATAATTAACTTCCTTTATCCAATGTTTAAAATATCATTCATGTGTATCACTCTATCTCTCATGACTGGTCATTCCAAGTTGTATGGAGGAGGAATCTTGAAATACATAAAAGTATATAAAAGCCAAATCATTTAACAAAATATAATGATATAAATATCAACATTTAAAATTATCAAAAGTCAAATCACACTAAAAGACATGATTCTAAGCACATCCCTTTCTTCTAATTGAAGCTCAAACTCCACATTTGGCCTCACAATAGATCAAAGGTCCATTGCGGTGTGGTAGCCAGTAGAATAGAAAAGGAGAATAAAAAAATATTTTAGTTCTACTTACTTTCTCATGCAAGTACCCAATATTTGCATTAGACTAATGACTCTATAAGGGGACCTAAGGAACATGGAACATGTTATGGGAAGGTAGGTCAATTTTAATTTTCTTATAAAAAACTACCTACATGATTTAATCTTAGTAGAACATTTATTTTCCTATAGAAATTTGTGTCTATAGTAAATAGGTATCCTCTATATATTGATGGTCACTAGTCACTTAGTGTCTTCTGATGTCCTTAGTGTGTCTCATGTCTTCTAAGGTTTTCTCATAAGATGCCTACATTATGATTTTTACATTCCCTTTTTCACTCCCTATAATGGTAATATTTCCCCTTGAGAAATATTATTTTGTTCACTGATCACTCCCCTAGGGCTTCTATTTGTGATTTACATTGTAAGACCATGGATAGGACCTGGCCTTCCTCACAAATTACCAAATTTTCACATTACCATTACAAACATCCCCTTTTACTAGATTTTCACATTAACTCCACATCATTGGTGTTCCCTTTGTGAGATGTAGTGTAAGATCACAGATATGACTTGGCCTTCTTCACAAAATTTTCCAATATCCAAGCCATAAAAAAATTACATGTGTCAAATATGAGATGAGATGTGATTGATTATGATATACACATCATTGGCATGCTTCTCATCTTTATTTAGTATGTTTTATGCTTACTTAATTAATTTTTCACTTTTATTTTCTTATTGCATGTAAGAATCCAACCATTTTTCTTAAATTTTTCATACTTCCCAACTTGAATTAGTGTCATTAATTTAAGACCTTTCTTGTCAAATTTTTTTTCTCTTTTATACTTCCCAATGTGATTTAGTATGATTGCTTGACTTAATTGATTTTTTTTTCTACTAGTTTGTCTTTCACATGATTTCCACTTTATTACATTATTCTCATACTTCCTAACATGATATAGTGTGATTTTACTTATTTCAATTTGGCACCACTCTTTCTCATGGTTTAAAACAAATTTTTGCCCTCATATTTACCACTCTTTGGTTTCTTATACTTATTTATTTATTGCTATTACACATTTCTAAATGTGAAATAGTGTGTAGTATGTTTTTTTGATTAATTAGATTTTACCAAAGTATTTTTTGCCTATTTATTTTTAACCATGCATGTGTAGTAAATAATGCTAGAAAATAAAACACACCACATATATGTCATATAGAATATACAAAAAAAGCAAAATACATGTGATAAAAATAAATACATCCATGCATCCACAACCACAACAATAATAAAAACACATAAAATCAACATCCAACTATCAAAATAAAATATCTCTATCTATATCATGTGTTTTTGATATATAGTACAAAAATACATTGCTTCAACTCTAAGGCTAGGCTTTATCATGCATATCTCATAGCCTAGCCATGCTACCCATAGTTTACTTAGACAATCCCCTCTAAATAGTACATTCAAATGAGGATGTCATAAATCTCAAGCCTTTTACTTATCCCTATAGGTTGGATACCTAGGACTATACCTACCCTAGCTAAATCATGGTAGCCAAATGTTAATCTCTCTCTTGATCCAAGGCCTACCATGCCTATACCTCTCCTACTCCCACCCTTACCTACCTATAATCACCTTATATCCTCTCCTACTAGTCTAAACTAATTTGCCTAATTTGGGGTAGATGGCACCATAGGATCATCTAATGTGTTAGGGTTGTATGGCATCAATGTCCATCCAAGTTATCATGGAGTGATCCCCTAACTAGGGATATCGATCTAGTATCTTCTTCATCTATAGGATCTAAAAAATTTAAACTAGATAGATATTAGATCATAGATATATCTCAAAATATATATCTATAATCTATCAATCAAATTTTATATAACTAGTATTATATTTTCAAAAACTTAAGCAATTTTCAACCATTTTTTGTATATCCCAATGTTACTAAGAATGATCTCCCTATCTACACAACCATTGAGAAATTTCTCTCCATCAATTCATCTTTTGATTAACTTCTCTATGAGATGCCTCCTAATCAATACAAACCCTAGGGTCAGCACTTGTGCCTGTCTCAAGTGTCACCTTAGTGGTTCCTCTATAGAATAGCTCTACCCTAGACTAACTGATGGGTCATCTTGAATGACCACCCTCTATTCTCTCTCTCATCACTCGCATCTCCATCGATAGTATGATTAAGGTGGTCACAATTCCTCCTATTATGATGTAAGTTGTGGTACTTATGGCACTCTTGCATCTACATCCATGTCCATTCTAATTACTAGCCATCATGCTCAGCCTATCTATGGTCTCTCACATCATAGTTGATCTTTGGTCTCATGACTGGTGCTCCCTCTCCTCCTCTCCACCTCAGCTCTCTCACATTCCTAACCCAAAATGTGGGCACCACTATAGCATCAACCAGGTGAGGGAATCTAAACTATCATGGTAAATATGTTACTAGATGTGGTTTTATCTACCATGAGTAGTGACCCATGATCTACACTTGTGCCAACTTTGGTACCACCATCCTCAAACTGGGCCAAAATATCATAATGTGTATATAAGGCTACCACATGATCTTTACTTGTGTGACAATTTGTAGCACTGTCATGTGGAGCATGGCCAACACCACTTGATCCTATCTCTGTCTCAACATCTAAGGTGACTTATCATCGACCACATGGGGTAACCTAGCTAGTTAATACATCAATAACCTCTCGTATATCTAGGAACTCAATAATATCACTAGCCTCATGGTCTTCTTCCCTTTGGATAGTATCCCATACATATCATACATGAGATGAACCTAAATGACATAACCTAGGTCATAAAGTTCCCATACTCTAATATTGACTAGCATAAGGCTATTTTATATAATAATACATTATCATCTAACTTTTGACACAACACCTATGTTGTCAAAATTCCTATAATTGCCTTTTAGATATACAAATTTTGTGTTAGATAAACATCAAATAGACTCACCCTCAAACTTGGGTATATCCTATTTAATCAAGTCACCCATTAGGATAATATTCACCTCTCATCATATCTATATGATATCTCCATGATCATTAACTTCCATCCTATTATAAGTCCAAGTAAAGCATGGACATCCTCTAATGTGATACCCACCTCAAAGGTGTCCCCATCAACCACCCACCTAAAGGTATTGGTCAAGCACTCCTAGGATCCTAGGAACATGCCCACTAGATCCACACTCAATGGAACTTGACACATTTCCATGATACCTCCTAAACATAGTGCGACTAACCTAGCTTAGTCCACCTCTATCACCCACTATAATAGATCTAGTATCAAAGAAACATTCACAATCTCTAGAATTTGTGACTGCCCTAAAACCATCAAACAACAAAAGATGTATTAGACATCCATGTCAATTATAATCAAATACACTATTTTTAAATTTTAACAAATAATATCTAATTTCCTTTAATCTATCCATTTTTGACCTATTTTTAGCCTACTTGGCCATTTTAGTACTCACTCAATCAAACTAGGTAGTAAGCATATTATTTTATCCAAATCCCTTCATTTCAATACTATACCAATCACTTAGTAACATACTAAGTTGACAAAATAGTATTAGGTCGACCAAGTGGACTTAATCAACTATGTCAGCCCTTTTATTTCCCCTTTAATACTAAGTTAGTAGTTTGGATTAACTAACGAAGTCAACACTAGGGTAATAAGTTATCACTCTACCTAAATCAACTAAGTCAACCCATACCTACTAATTTGACAATGTCAAATAAATATTTTCAACTTCCTAGGTCAACTAGGTCGACCTAATTGGTTCAAATTATTGACTCTTTGATCTTCTTGTAATATATACCTTCCACACTTATTACTCTAATTCCTTTCAATCCATTTCCCCATTTAACATTTATTACCCTTAAGAACTATTTGGGGTTCATTTTGATTTTTATAAATACTCTAAATTATAAATTTCTATAAAACACTTAATTCTAATAAAATACTCAAAACAAGTTTGAAATTCTTAGTTGCCTACCTGTATTACACCTGCTAGGTGTCTTCCTCATCTCAGCTATCATCTCCTCACCATCTTGTCTCTTTCATCTTTCATTCAAACTCTTAGATCTCTATTTTTATCTCACAATAAGTCAAATAATAACAAATGAGTTTATTTTCACCCTATTTAAAGTTACTATTCCTAATTCTTTACCTTTCAATTATTTACCATTAGATTCCTTATTTTGATCATAACTTTGTTTTTACTCATTCATTTTTCAAACTATAAAAAGTTATGGAATCATGACATCATAGAGAATATTTTCCACTAATTTATTCATATATTCTAAAAATTTCAATTTTCTCTCTTTTTTGCACTAATATATATAGGTTTGCTTAATGTTCCTTACATTGGATGCCTTCATATTTCTTGTATTCTCCCTTTTAATCTATAGAACTAAGGTAAGTAAAGGTGTGTGTTTTTTTAATTCTATTCTTTTATTTATCTTATTTTCTCCTTACTATACTTTACTTATCATCAAATTTATGTGTCATCATGTTTTATTCCTGAAGCATAATCTCATGTTACACTCATATAACACATGATGAGCTTCGAGTGCGCTATATGTATACACATATTATTTTAAAACTTTTATCAATTATTGACATTATTTATCTTGTAGGAGCCCATAAAATCTCAATCTCTCTAAGTGCATGCTTTAAGGGGTGCATTTGGAAAGGGGTGGGTAGACCATTGGTCCTTCATAGGATTGTTGTCCCTTTTTCCGCTTGTTATCTACATACATATCTCTTAAAAACCATTCTCTTAAGTTTATTCTTCTATCTTGTATTATCCTCCAGTCATTTCTCACCTTATGTCCCCCTTTTCCTAAACTAAAACATCTTTCAATAATTTATATTACTAGGTCAACTAGGTTGACCTTGTACTCTTATTGGTGAAATTCATTTAGGGTCTAGGTCAACTTTTTGCTGACCTAACCCATGACCTAGTGGATTTTTATCAATATTAGTACTAGGTTGACTAGGTCAACCCTATTAGTTTAAAATTTTATAAGAGATCAAGGTTAAATATACCTATATATAAGATCACTTTACTAGTATTTAGAGAAGAGAAGAAGTTATAGCTATTGTGCATCTGCTTACCCACCATTCTACTTGAGGAACAAGCTTAAGGTTTCATACTTTCTTTGGTGATACAGATCTTGTCTTGTGGAAAAATCTTTTGGATGCATTGATAGGTTGTGTATCCTAAATAGAATTTATCCTTTTCATCCTTACATACCACAACAACCTCTTACAAAGCACCTTAGCCAATGGAGAGATTGAGGCTCAACGAGTTCATCTTCAAAGGTAAGTATTGCTAACTTTGTTCCTCCTTTGTAAGAATAAATATATATGCATTTTCAATTCTCTTACATGTATTATGATTTCATATGCATTGACATAATTATATGTCTTCTATACATGTTTAATTTTTATTTTTATTACCCCAACTTTATGCCACAAGCTTTGGTGAGCATCAGATTAGAGCTTATGCTTTACTTGTTATTATTATAGTGAATATCAAAACATAGGACTTAGGGTTATTGCATGATTTTTCTTGACTAGAGCCTTTTCAACCCTCCCTAGTAATACTCTTATGGTAAGAAATCTCCTAATTTAATCTAGTACATCCATATTATCATGTTCCCGATTATCTAATGTATCCCTAATTAAAAGTGTAAGTAGGATCTATCTTTTTTGAGATAGGGTTGATTTATAGATATAATGCATTTTTAATTGCATATAGGTCCCACCTCCTCACATACTATGGTAGCATTAGGGAATGAAGTTATCTTAGGGGCATAGAGTAAATCATCCTCACCTAGATGATCTAGTCCCTCAAATTATAATTTTTCTTGTATAAATAACATATTTATAGAGAGATTTTTATGAGATTCCACTTTTTTCTCAATCTCATAGACCCCAATATTTAAATCCTCCATACAATATATATATTTTTTTTACTCCATGATAATATGTGTCATCTTTGACTCACACTAAATATTGATTTGATTAGGTATACCTCACCATGGGAGCCACATATGAGATAAATTGGCTACCATGTATCTATTTAATGTTCTGGACCAATCTCTACTCAAAATCATATCATAAGCATCGGATTTATCCAATACCTAAATTTCAATAAATTATTTCACTCTTAAATAAAAATATAGTTGCGTATGAATGTGATTCATCTCACTAAAATCCTTAACCTTTGACTTTCCCAATTGAACAACTTTCCTATTTGACTTTGTAGGTGACAAACCCAACTACTAGCAAACTGTATAAGGCACCATGTTATCAAAATCACTTGAATTCATCAAATAATTATGCAAGTTTTTAACAAAAATATGAATTTTTAGGAGGAAATGAGTTTCAATTTTCTATTTATATATTGAAATGTGAGCATCATCCATTCTATTAGTTTCCATCCATTTAGGATAAGATAATTCATTTATCAACATGTCTTTCAAGTTAGAAATCTCAAGTGATTCAACATTATGATGTTTACCTTAGTCTTCTTCAGGTCATCTATAATATTATACCCATGTTTAATTAGTTATACCATTTTGTTAGCTGGTGAGGGAGTAGTGTTGTTCTTAGGTTGATAAGACATTGGGGGTCCTTTAGGTGGAAATGGGTTGTTACCTTAGTTCTCATCATAAGGACCCTAAGTGTTTTTTAAAGGAGTAGACATTATTAATGAAGTTTAAAATTTACTCCTTGATTTATATTTGTTTCTAATTTGAAATTATCTAAATTTATGGATCTCATCTAAGTTGTCCTCTAGATCATTTTCACTCTTGAATGAAAAATTGTAAGTCTTTGAGACTAGAGCTATACTAGGATTTCCTCTATCTTGATTAGAGTTATTATCAGGTGTAGGGACTAGTTTTAGGTTGTCCATCTCCTTTTGTAAGATATTTGAGGCATATATGAACTCAACATAATTAATCTCAATGTTGTAAGCCATATTTTTTATCCTACACCAAGTGGTCAATGTTAAATCATCCAAGTTCACTACATTTGAAGCTCTATTACTATTGTTGTAATTTTTATTATCTATCAAGCTAGGCACACCTCCATTTTTTGGCCTCATGTTTAATTAATTATTGGTTCTTTGAAAGTTGATATTTATAGTTGGTGGTGGTTTATTTATATTTTATTTGGTGTTTTTTGGAACTTGTATATGAAAATTTACCATATCATTTGTCAACCTTTGAAACATTTATTATAAATCATCTAATTTCAAGTTTACACCAATGTTTTCTGATAAAGTGTTGGCCACAGGTGCTGTAACATTTAGAAATATAGAGAAAATATGGTGTGCTTATTTATTTGTATTATTAGTATTAATATAGTATTTTATAAATGATGGGACAGCCTATTGGTCATTATTAGAAGTAGTATAACCACTAGTGCTAGGCATGGGAGTAGTGTTATTATATGCAATAAGAACAAGTTGTTGATTGTTTGCCTATGGTAAAACATGATTGGGAGCCACTTGAAGATGAAAAATAGGGTATAATTCATTAGTTTTGGATTTTAGATTATATTCTAGATTTCTAATAGGGTGATTTGGATTAAATTCATCAATGGAGTATTGTGTTGAAGAGTATGGTTGATCATCATAATTTGGTTGTACACACCTAGTTAGCTAAATGAAGGTAGAGGTCTAACTCCCAAGCCCTATTATACCATATTTTACTCAATGTTCAAAACATAATTGTAGGCTAAGGATAAGTCAACATAATTTTAAGCTAAGGATAAGTATAAGAGGTCTATCAGGGTTCTTCTATAGAATATGTAAGTCATGGAGTCTAAATCCCTCATATATGTTTATATGGAAACCACTTCAATTTGAGTGTACAAGTATTTTAGCCTTATATAAAGATTATGGAAGTGTGAAATGAAGATACTCATATGATCATTTTGATCCCTATGGAAACTACAAAGTGATGATATAAGACATCTAGATCAATGGGTATACTAAATTGGCTGATGAAAATGGTTTATAAATTATTATAAGAAGTGATAGATCCATTTGACAAACCAAGATACCAAGAATAAGGAACTTCTCCTAAGGACTAAGGAAATAGGTGGTAATCCAAGTCCTCATATTGAATTTATGTTTAGATAAAGGCACATTTAAATGACTAAATATGATATTCAACTATTTAAATCCCATTTTATACGTACTTTAGATAAAATTTATATTAATTCTTGGGAAAATCATGGGTAGGCCTTGGAAAATTTGTAGGGCATCCATCTCCACCAAACCAAGTGGGATTATCCACCATTAGTGGTTTGTAATGGGTAATAAAAGGCTGATAAATAAATTTCTAGTCATAAATGAGCTACTCACTAAGTGAATTTGTCATGTTTTTGGTTTCCCTTTGCTTACCCTCAATTTTCTATGTTCAATGACTTATAAAAACTCATAATTATCCCCTATGGACTTTTATTTCATGGTTATCTATCTAACTTATAGTTTATCTTTTATATTAACTAAGCATGGTTAATGTTCCTAAGTGTTCAAGTTTTAAATTTTATACTAAAATTTTAGTTTCATGGTTTGGGCCCTCCTTCTAGCACTAGTCCTATTGGAATTCATTTTGAGATGTGTCAATGTTATAAGATCATATCATGACTTGACTCTCTTGAAAGGATATTTTTGGGAATCTCCCTAAGGTTTATTTTTGCCTGGCCTAGGTGCACTAATCTTCACTCAGTGGCTCATTGTGACCATTCCACTTTAATGGGCCTTTGTTGGTATACCTACTCCAAAGTTCAAAATTTGTTTCAATGGGTTTTGTATACTTGAATAATGTAAAATGTGATGTGGGTTTATTATTTTGTTTGATTAGGTTTAGTGCATGTGTTGAAAAGAAATAAAAAAACATTTATTTGAGTGTTGCATCATTATAAATTAGTATATTTAAGGTTTTGTTTAGTATGCTTGTTGTAGGCTCAATTTGTAGCTTTGGAGAGAGTTATTTAGGATCCCTATAATTTATATACACAATGGGAATAACCCTAGGATTTGGGTCACCTATAATGGGGTTAGACCTTTGGAGAAGGCCATCTTCCTCTTGATGCTCACTTAAACTAATATAAATCACTGCAAAAAGGGTTAGAAAGGGTTTAAAGGATCCTAAGAAGGATAAAAGGTGATACAACAAAGTTAAAATGGACACTCCTACAAGCTTGAACCCACACTAGATCAACATCAAAAACAACTATGGCTCACACAACCTCACAATCTCACTAATTACATAAATACTTCATAGATGAGGCCCGAGTAAAAAAGTAATCTAGACCTACAAGTTAGCTTTAAAAAACCTTCAAATAAGTACGTAAAAGGATAGTAAACTAAGAAGACTTTCTTTCACAAATTCACCATACACAAGTATACTAAGTAATGATTGAAGACAAGAGATAGACAAAGATTTGATTCTATTACTTTAAAAAGTAGTTTTTGAAATATTTTGATAGGGTTTAACCATATCAAATGAACACAATTTTTTAAGAGTCTTAATGAGTATCCTTGTCCCATGAAATAATGAAAAAATATAAGAGCTAAGAATACATATAAGGGTAATGAGACTAGGATATATAGGAGAAGAGAGAGAGATAAAGAATGTGTGAGCATGCCATCGAAGAGGAACACACCATCCTAGGGAATTATTTGAACTTGAGCTACCACCTTTTATTATAATGAATTCCTTGCCACTCTTTTTGATTAATTAGGACACTATTCATGGCTTATCAAATGGGAGAGTCCCCAAAGGTTTTGAGGATACATTGAATGTTCCTAGCTGCAAGTCCCAACCACCAAGTCTTTTTCTATGATCCTTCATCCATATCTCACTGAAGATAAAAATTCCATGCTCATGGATCTAATAGAATCATGGATTTATGCATTTTAGGTAGCTAATTTTTGAAAATATGGCCATGTTAAAGGATGAGTACCCTTTACATAATCACAAATATCTAACTTCAATCAAATCTTGTACCTAAATATTTCTATAGATGGAAAACCATCTCCTTAATTGGTTTTCCTATATCCCCTTATATCAATGAAAACCTATAGACTTCACAACATCCTTTTGATTTTCATTAGGTCTAAAAGACTTATTTTACCCTTTAACATCCATATATACTAAGAACTCATTACATACAATGATCCTTTTTAAATAATTGCAAACATAACCATAGAAAAAACCATGTGTACCATGGATCTTCAAACTAGAGGTCTATATTTAGCTTCAATGGTGCACCTTTATGTTCTTTATACCTAATTATATCATTGTGTCTTTTCCTTGGTGTTTGATAAATCTCTACTGGTAGAATTATGACCCTTTGAAAATTTTACCCTAGTTTAACCTTGGTCATGTGTTCAATATCCATGAAGTCCCTTAGATTCTCAACCTTTAATTTCATTGGTCATTGATAACTAACTCATCTATGCACCATTGATCCTAATTAGTATGATCAAGTGATATACATAAATTCTTCCCTTGACTTGTCAACTCTATCTAGGTTGGTACCACTTAATAGTCCCATATTTATACTTATGATCCACTGTCAGTCTGATACCTTATGAATTATGCCACATGGTGGCCTCTCAAGCTCCTTGACCTTTTTGGTCATATCACACCATTGGATTAAGGTCTACAAAGCAATGCAAGCCATTTTTCTCATTGGGCCCACTTTCCTATCACTCATTCTTACACCATTAGATCATTTTTATAATTGAGCACTAATCATTGACCTAGATTAAACCCACCCTTCTTATCAATTGAGCTTGCACCATTGGATCTCTACTTGGTTGATCTGCACCATCAGATCTTACCCAAATTTTAGCTCTTTAAATGGCTTCAATCCAAGGACCTTTTAAATCATTTGATCCTAGCATGAACCATTAGCTATTTATTGTCAAAATTTGAGCTCAAGTGAACCATTACATATTTATCAACATTAAACCTTTTAAAGACCTTTTGAATCAAAATGGTAATTTTTCGAAACTCAAATTTAACACTTGTGCAAATGTCCTACTCTATAGATTCAACTTTGAACATTTAGAAATTGAAATAAAAATATTTCATGGGCATGAAACTTATAGATTATGATCTTGGCATGAATATTTCCATGGCACGATAAGTTTTTAGCTCATGATGATTTTTGAGTGGACTAGTAAAATACATAAGTGAACTAGTCCATTCCTTTTTCGGATGACATCCTAATGATGGTTAAGTATTTAAATTTTCCAAATTCATATTTTGTTCAATATTTCAAGGTTTTAATGAACTCTTGAGGCCTTTGTAAATTATTATTTATGATCTTAAATGTTATGATCTCTATGGAGACTTTCATGGATCATTTGATTTTCCTTGTAGACTTGTCCCGTAAAAATTGACAAATTACACTTTAAGTGAACTTAAAGTGTTTCAAAATATTTATAAGCTACATGATGTCTTTGGTCCACTCATTATAGATATAACATCTATTCATATACTCATCTATTAACAACCTGATCCATCTAGGCACAAGATTTTTAGGTGGACCAAAAATGGCTAACATCTTTGGCAAGTGATAGGGAAGCATGCCTGCTATGCTTGAGAAACTAGTCCATTTTTCCTTATATGTTCCATTTAGTGTATGAATTCAGAATTATTCTCTCAATTGATCATGAATATAACACAAGTATTTCCCCATCTAGAACCTTTCTTGAAGAAACAAGATCAAAATAAATATAACAACCAAGTGCCCAAGGCACTTTTTGAAAAGGAAACACACAATAGAAAAGGAAGCATGCAAAAGGCATTTAGAGGAAAGCATAAAAGCTAATATAATTTGTAAAATATGTTAAAATAGATTTAATTATTATAATATCAAGGATTCAAATGAATGCCATTAACTAGGATGGGTGATACCTCTCCATCCAGTTGGGCAAGCTAAAAAGCATTATGTTCCCTGTATGTATAAATAAAAAAATGACCACTCCACAAGCTATCAAACATGGTATGGTTGCCTAGTTTGGCCTTATTTGAGTCCCATTTGATGACTTTGTCCCCTTATTTGAATATCCTTATTATATCACTATTTTCAAAGGCTTTTTTGACCTGAGATTGATGTAACTCTAGTATTTTCATAGAAAGGTTCCTAGTTTTTTCTAGCTCGATGAGATCTATCATCCTCACATTCATGGTCTCATCCTCCATCAACTCAAGCTAATGGGATAACTCTAATGTAGGTATCTCAAGAGATATAGGTAATTTTTATTCCATTATATACATAAGAACATATGGAGAATTGGCATTGGTAGCTTTAGGATTCACTCTATCAACTCATAAGGTTGTCCTTAGCCTAGTGTGTCATGTTCTCTAATTATCTTATATGGTCCTCGTGATTATCCTTAGAAAATTATTGTTTGTGGACTCTGCTAGTCCATTTCCTTGAGGATAGTAGTTGGAAGAGGTGTTGAGTTAGATGCCTAGTTTGAGAACCCACTCACTTGTCTTAATAACAAGGAATGCCAATGCATTATCTATAATTATGGTAGTTCAGACACCAAACTTGCTCACAATGCTATCATAAAAGTCTATAAATATATCCTCATTATCCTCTTTCAAAACAATGTATTTCACCCACATGGTGAAGCATTTAGTTACAATGAGCACCCATTTATGCCCTACACTTGATGGTGCATTAATCATCCCTATCAAGTCTAACCCCCACTATATGAAGGGTTGTTCCACTTAAATTAGATTGAGTGGAAGGGTTGTTAGTTTTTGCTTTCCTACAAAGAGAACACACTTTTGGCATCTTCTAACCCATGCATGAGCATATTTGAGAAGGTTGGTCTAGTAATAACCAACCCTCATTACTTTTATTGTTGTGGTTATAGGTGTAAAATGGCCTCTTGTAGGTCCATCATAGAACTGGTCCAAGAGTTTGGTTACCTGGTCATCATCTATGCACCTAAGAAGTACCCTATTAAGGTCCCTTGTAAAAATAACTCCATCAACTAATGCATAAGGTATAGATTGAAGCCTAAAATATATTATTTTGGCTCTATCCAAACCTTGGGGGCATTCTCCTATTGTCAAAAAATGAGTCATGTCTTGAAGTTAACTCTTTTGAAGCAGAAGTGTACCTAGCTGTGAGTTATCTTGGATCACCAAAATAACTTTGTTGTCTTCTTGGAGATCCTCTACCATGTGATCACATAAGCCCTTACCTATAACTAGCCTGGTGACCTTGGTATCTATAGAGTAAAATAATCTACATTTTATTTTTTGAGTTTCAACTATGTGCTCTAAGTTTTGTCCCTGTGTGTTTCATTTTTGAGGCAGTGAAGTTTTGACATAGAGAACGGGCGTGAGTTTCATTTTTACCAAAATTTTGTCTAAGTATCAAATTCATGTAGAACATGACAAGTGTAATCAATTGGGACATAATATCTTTTTTAGAAGTTGTGTGGAATATGCCATGTTTCCTATTATATAACTCAACAGAGCGCGACAAGTGTTGGCATCCACATTTCAAGTTTATTATGAGTTTCAAAAGCTTCTTTCGATAAGCTTTTCTCAGAGCGTGCAGAGGGTGCCAAGTGGCAATTGCAGAAGGTTTCAATATGTTTTTATAAAAGTAGCAAAAGCCACCACATGTCCCTAGCTAAAGTAAGTGGAAGCTACCACATGTCCCTAACTTAAGCTCAGTGGAAGCTGCCAAGTGTCAATATCCATAATTTCTTCATTTTGTTTCATTGTTGAGTAAAGATTATGGTGGGCCATAGGTTTTGTTTCTAAAGTAAGTAGAATCCACCAAGTTTCATCATTTGTGTGAATCTAAAATGACGCCCAAATATTTTTGTAGTATAGCCAAATCCTCACAAATACTTCCACATGTCATCTTCTGCAAGATTCTCAAAAAGTATCTAAAAGCTTTTATAGACAAGTGGAAGCCAACACGTGTCATTTGTTAAAGATACATGGAAAGTGACACCTATCCCTATTCCCCTTTTGAAGTTGCTCAGACAAAAAGTGTTGTGGGTCTTATTTTCTATAAGTTGATAAAGTTTTAGAGCAGTGGACTATGACAGATGTCAAAGATGGATCACTCCCGATACAAAGACAGTAAAGAGTAGAATGTAGCAAAAAGTGCCGTGTGTTTTTTGTAAGTACCGTGGAAGCTGCCAAGTGTCATTTTTTTGTGCCTCATAAATAATGAGATGGTTTTCAAGTGAGGCAAGTTGAATCCACCAAGTGTCCTCACTTGTTTCACAATGAAAAGTGTCACGTGTATCGAATTCAACCAATGAACTTGTAGGGAGACTAAATGTTTCAGATTTAGAAAAAATATTCTGTTAAACACTTCTAGTTTAGTTAAAGTTTAGTTCAACCATTGGGTTAGGAATGTGTGGGTATTCTAGAGCTAGTTCAATGCTATAAATATGAGTGCAGAGATCATCAAAAAAGAGGATTAGAAGATAGAGAGAATTTTTTGCAAGAGATTGTTATTAGGAATTTTTTTAGACTTTCTTGCTGTGGCCAATAATATCATTTGCCTTTGTTCTATTTTCTTGATTTTGAAAGTTTGTATAACTATGCATGTATCTATGCCTTTTATGTGACTATTAAATTAATAAGAAGACTGAGTTATGTGCCTTTGTTGATATTTTCTATGTTACTACAAAAATAGTCTACGTTGTGAGCCTTTGATTCTATTGTTTCATCTTTTACATTGATCATGCATTGTTTGCTCTTTAATGTAATTGAATCTTAAATATAGTTTCAGTGTGCTTAGTATTAAGGATTGAATTAAACTTAGGCACATCACCATAGTTAGATTTTCTCTCATTGCATTAGTGTTTTTTGTTTAATTTCTATCCTTTTTCCCATAATACTTTTGAGATAAAGAAGAGCTAACTTATTTAAAATATAGAGGTCATTTCAGGTTGTAAGTCCCACATTCCTAAAAATTCCCATTATTGGTGTTGTAAATGGTGCAATTCTAAGCATCAACAATTTTTAGCACACTCGGTGGAACAATCTTGAAGTTTCTTTCAAGACTGTATGAACCAGAGAGCTACAAGGAATCAAAGATGTGGACCAATAACAAGATCTCAATTTGATGTGAATCTAGGTATTCATTTACCACCATTAATAACTAATTTAATAAGAAGGGTCAATCAATTTATAGCAATACCAATAGCAAACATGGGAGCACCTATAGCCCCAAGGAATTATGCAAGTTGGAACACTAGTAGTCCTCTGATTCTCTCAATACCACCAGCCACTTGGGACCCTATTCTAGTAAATTCCCTCAAAACTTTGCCCAAATTTAGTGGGCAAGATTTCAAAACACCTAAAGAACATCTATAAGATGTATCTGATGTCTGTGTAATACATGTAATCACACATCAAAATATGGCTATAAGATTTTTAGCAGCTTCTTTTTAAGGGAAAGGCTCTAGACTGGTACAGATCTTTGACCCCAAATATAATATCTACATGGGATCAGCTTGGAGATCTTTTCTTTGAAATATTTGAAGAAAATTGTGATAAATCTTCTTTGTTACAACAATTGATTACTATCAAAAGGGCACCACAAGAAGCAATGACTGATTTCAATTCAAGATTCCAAAAGACTTTAAAAAAGATTCTTGCTAAAGTAAGACCATTACCAGGTATGGCTATAGTATTTTATCTTAAATCTTTAAATTTAGACATATCAATAATGATTTAGTCACTTGGAGGTCAGACTCTACCAGAAGCCTATGACTATGTAGTTAGAGCTAAAAAGAACTTAATAGATGTTGGAAAGTTTCCCCCAAGGCCTCCCATGCCCATGTTTCCAGAGATTACCTTACCTTTGCCTCAAGAAACCCCTAATTCCATAGCCCCACCTGTGTCTATGTATACATATCCTCAACAACCTACTAAAGAACTTGTCCCTGCCTAGTCATCTGAGATGGATGATATCAAGAATATCTTAAGGACATTTTCTAATGAGTTAATTAACCTTAAAAGACAACAAAATCCTTGTCCTATACCCTAATATCAAGGCTACCAAGGAAATAGATTTCCACCATAGCCAAACTAGTATTAGGGTCTTCAAAGGCAAACTAACCCTCAGCCAGCAAACCAATTAGTTGCAGTCCCTACACCCTCACAAATTGTTCCCCCTAATCCAAATAGGGAGATTGTTCAAGGGTAGAATAGTTATGTAGATGGCACCAATGCCTAGTGTTTCCATGTTAATAATGCTCATATGCCTAGAGATTGTCCCATGGGTAATCTATAGCAAAAGGTAGTAGAGAAAAGAAGAATGGATGGAAAATTTGCAAATACTTTTGACACTCAAGCCTACCAATCCTCTGGTATGAAAAATACAGTCCTGATGGCTCAGATGCAAGGGATGTCCTTACAATAATAAGAAGAAATATCCCCTAAGCATGCTTTAATTTCATGGGTTGAAGATGAAGAGTCATTATTCTTAAATGAAGCTTCCACTTCTAAGAAGCCAGTAGTATAATTAGATTACTACACCAGATCAAAGAGAAGGATGATGGAACAATCTGAAGTCACAAATAATGAAGTTATGGGGAATCCTCCATTTCAAGGTCATCAAAACATAGCTGCTAGATAAGAAATACCTCAGTCAATGTATAATCAAGTAATTTTTGTACAAGTTCAATAAAAATCAAGGTACCCTTATTATCCAAGAACCCAAACACTAGGACAAGTGAATGTGGTGGATCAACTAAAGAGGACCCTAGCACAAGTGTCAATATGGGACATATTAGCTATTCCTGAGCAGAAGACACTATTACAAGAAGCTCTATAGAACCAAGCAGTGCCTAAACATACTGGTACCAAAGGACCTATTGATAAAGAAAAGCTTAAAGACATGGTTCCTCTGTAGACAACATCCTTTTTGAATAATGCACCAGAGGTAAGCAAATCCAAACTAGATCCCTTCTATTTGACTTTGATAGTTAGAAAGAAACTATTACATAATGAAATGATAAACTCAGGGGCTAGTACTATAGTAATGCCTAAGGAAATAGCAAATGCTTTAGAAATAAAGTATGAGCCACTTACTAGAGGAGTTATGTAGCTAGATGGGAAATCAGTGCAAACAATAGGGAAGATTAAACAACTCCCATTGCAATTGTATACTTTTCCTAATATAATTGTCAATCAAGATGTGTTAGTCATAGATATACCCCATGTATTTGGTCTATGTTTATCTAGGGAGTTACAGCCAAGATAGGAGGATATATGTCACTTGATTGCTCTCACCTCATCCTAAAAACCATATATGGTTCAAAGATGAAAATACTATCTGAGCCACTATCTAAAGATCACATCACCAATGAACCAACCTAAAAATTAGAGGCAACTCATGCTATGCTAAATAAGGAAGAAAGAGTCTTTGTTGAAGAGTTAGGTGACTGGACTAAACATGACCAAGAAGAGGAAAATAATTAGTTGTTACCTATGATGCAAAGTGACCCATATGGGAATTATGACTCCACTGGTCTGGGCACTTATGTCATATTTGATGAAGACCATGAAATCCTAAATGTTTTAAGGGAAGAAATTCCAAAGACTCAAGAATATGAAAAGCACTTAGAAATTTGGACCTTAAATTTTGATGGGGCTAGAAGTAAAAATCGTGTTGGAGTAGTAATTTGTCTTGTTTCTCCAAATGGTGAGAAAATTTTAAGAGCAATCCATTTCCAATTTGCTTTTACTAATAATGATGTTGAATATAAATCCTTAGTACATGGACTCATATTAGACAATAAAAAGGGAGTGAAGAATCTGATAGTGAAAGGAGATTTAGAACTAGTGGTGAAACAAATCAGAGAAAAGGCAATAGCCAAAAATGTAAGGATGAGATCCTATAGACATAGAATTTGGGACTTAATAGAAGATTTTGAAGCTTTCAATATTGAATTAGTTGCCAGAACCCAAAATTATAAAGCAGCTAGGATGGCACAGATTGGCTCATAGTTTGACCCAACAAATGATCTATTAGTCAACAATGAGTCAGTCAAAGTCATAGTAAGGCCAACTATCCCAGATAATGATGAAAATTGGCAAGTCTTTGAAAATGATTCTTAGGTACTCTCATTTTTACAACAGTCAGGGGAATTTGTTGATCAATTATAGCCCAAAATTGAAGAAGCATATGGAGACCAAGTTATTCAATTAAAGACCAATAAGCTTCCCAAAGGCTTAATCACTTTAGAAATTTTATTTGATCTAGAAGATGTAAGCCTAGAGAAGAAAAAGTTTCAAGCAAATAAAGTAGATTATTCTAAGATAGAAGTGAGTGAAGGGAGAAAGCTAAAGATTAGAAATTTTGTAACCCAAGAGGAAAGGGAAAAACTAATTGACTTGTGTAAAAGGTATGATAGAGTAATAGCTTGGACCTATGAAGACCTTCATGGATATAACAGAGACATCATTCAGCACACAATAAAACTGACTGAAGGAATTAAGCCAGTCAGATAGAAGTAGAGGCCACTGAATCCAAGGATTGAACCTCTAATGGTGGATGATTTGTAGAAAATTTTATATTCTAAAATAATTTTTCCAATCAAACACTCAACCTAGGTATCCAATCTAGTACCAGTTAGGAAAAAGAATGGTGACATAAGACTTGTGTGGATTTTAGAGACCTAAATAGAGCATCTCTGAAAGATCACTATCCCCTGCCCTCTATGGAACAAATTTTATAGACTATGGCTGGATCAAAGAGGTTTTCTTTGCTAGATGGCTTCTCTAGATACAATAAGATTTGGTTGGCTGATGAAGACCAACACAAGACTGCATTTATTACCAAATGGGGAACGTTTGCATATGCTAAGATGTTATTTGGCCTATCAAATGCTAGAGCCACTTTTCAAAGAGCAATGGATGTAGCATTTGGAGAACTCATAAATAAAATCATCTTGATTTATCTTGATGATCTCACTATTTTTTCTAAGAATGTTGTTGATCATTTTGATCATCTAGAATCTATTTTTAAGAAATGTCAAGAATTTGGAATATCCCTGAATCCTAAGAAGTGTATCTTTATAGTACCTCAAGGTAAACTATTAGGACATATAGTATCCAAAGAAGGAGTCTCCATAGATCTAGAGATAATTGTAGCCATAATGAACTTGCCCCTACCAGTAAATAAGAAGGTAGTTCAGTCCTTTTTGGGGAAAATTAATTTTGTCAGTCACTTTATATCAGACTTTATAGGCCTAGTGAGACCAGTGACACTCTTGTTAAAGAAAGACCTGGTGTTCAAGTGGACTATAAAAGGAAGGTAAGCTTTTGAGGAGGTCAAGAAAGTAATTTCAATAGCCCTAGTACTTAGTAACCCAAACTTTTCTAAGTCTTTTATAATGTATAGAGGAGAGTTTAGTGTTGTTGTTGTCCTGACACAAAAAGGTGATCAACAAGAGGGAGAGCACCCAATAGCCTTTTTCTCAAGGATTCTTAGGGAATATGAAACCAGATACAACTTTGTGGAGAAATAGGCACATGCTATGGTAAAATCCCTCAAGAAATTTAGGCATATGGTGATAAGAAGTAAGATTCTGATACTTGTGGCTCATCCTAGTGTTAGAGAATACATTATGGCGGGTGAAATTACTAAAAAATGAGCAAACTAGATAACAAAGATCCTTGAGTATGATGTAGAGGTCAGACCCACTAAGCTAGTCAGAGGTAGGGGGTTGTGCCAATACATGACTCAAGATATGGATGAGATGATACCTGAAGAAGTAGAAAAGGAAAGTGTATTAAGGATACAAGAAGTTAATCAGAACTCCTGGGTTACAAACAAAATCCATTTTATGAAACATGGGATTTTTACAAAAGAGCTCTCTCAAGACAAGAAGAGATATTATAGGCAATAAGGGGTCCATTTTGTTTTAATTGACCAAGTTCTTTTCAAAATAAATAATGATGGCATACTTTTAAGATGCATAGAGAAAGATGAGGCTAAGAAAATACTACATGAAATGCACCATGGAGTCTTAGGTGGACATTTTTCTACAAAGACCATATCTATAAAGATAACTCAGGTAGGTTATTTCTAGCCCACTTTATTTATAGACTATTATCAACTGGTAAAAAAGTGCCAATCTTGTCAATATTATGTGGGGATGAGAAGGAATGCAACAATGCCCCTTAGTCCTATAATTGTTGATGAACCTTTTGCTCAATGGGGTCTTGATTTCATTGGAATGATCAATCTAGTATCGAGTATGGGGCACAAATGGATTCTAACTACCACAAATTATTTCACTAGATGGAGTGAGGCAGTGCCACTCAATGAAGCAATAGAGAATGTTATCTTGGACTTTCTAGGGAGTATCACTACTCACTTTGGGCCTCCTCATACCATAATTTTAGATAATGCTAAAGCATTATTAGGGTTTAAAGTATCTAAATTTTCACTAAAGCATGGAATCTATCTAAAAACTTCCTCAAATTATTACCCTCAGGGTAATGGTTTGGCATAATCAACCAACAAGAACTTGATTAGACTTATTAAGAGAATAGGGGTTAATCATCACAAAGAGTGGCATAAAGTGCTTAATATAGCACTATGGGGTGATAGAATTATTCCTAAGTAGGTGAAAAAAATGTTCCCATATGAATTGGTCTATGGTAAGCCTACTATAATGCCCCTAAGCTTGGAGATTCCTACTCTCAAGTTGTTAAAATATATTGAAATTGAGGAAAATGGTCCCATGTAGGTTAGACTTGCTAAACTTTTGGAATTTCAAGAAAAAAGGGATGCAGCACATGATTCATTAATAAAGAATCATAAAATAATCAAAGACTACTTTGATAAGAGAACTTCAAATCCCCATTTTGAAGTAGGCTCAGTTATTTTGAAATGGGATGCAAGAGCTACCAAGCTGGGTCAACATACTAAATTTGAAGCATTGTGGACTGGTCCCTATAAGATTCATGCATGTAAACAAAAAAATTATTTTGAGCTAGAAATGATGGAGAGTGAACTTGAAGAGATTTCGGTGAATGGGATCTACTTGAAACATTTTAGTTAAACTGTATCTCTTATGTATTATAATTAGATAGTTTCCCTTTCCTTGTCACTTTGTTTTCCCATTTTTCTTTCCCACTCTATTATTTTAAATAAGTGTTCTTTGAACACATGGCCATAGTTCAGAGCCTTTTTTAAAATTTTGAAACTCTAGCATTTATTAAATCTCTCTCAAATTCTAAAATTTCCTAAGGTACCTTACGTAGCCATTTTTATTATGTGTCTGACTCACTGTCCCATGAAGATTGAATAAGATTTGCCAATGGTTATTTAGTTTTAATGCCATTTTTGAGACTTAATAGGTCATTAAATACCCCATATCAAGAGTTAAAGCTTAATGGTATCTCAAACATTCTTGTGTCTGCTAAAAAATTCCTATTACCCATAATTTTGCCTCATAAGCAAACCTACTTAGTGAAAGTTCCTTCCCTATTGCAAATATCCATACTTAATACATAAATTCATTAATTCCAAGTATAGATATAAATATGGAGGAGGCACAGTCTTCAAAATAGGGGTCTGGGATTTACAAATCTATTTCAAAGCTTCTCATAAGTAAATCATATGCTTCAGCCCCTGCACAACCCTTAAAGACCTATCCATGGACTAGAGTCCCTGAAGTTGGTTATGTAAATGACCTAACAAAGGTGAAGGATTTTTTAGATGGAATCACAGACCCAATCCTTCAAAAGTTTTACAAAGCTCTAAGAGAAGGGGCACACCAAAGATGTATCCAGAGGGCCAAGGATGGACAATACAAAAAATTCATAATGAGAATATGGACTTCCCAATTGCCACAATTCATTGTCTCAAGTGTACATCTATGCCCTGACTTGGTTGAAATATGCACTAAATTATTTCATGCAACCTCGAATACCATATAATAGGGTCCATTCATGGTACAAATTACACCAAAGGCTATCAGGGACATGTTGGCCATGTATCATGACAAGATAACCACATCTCTCACTATTGCCAAAATACAAAAAACATGGGAAAAACTCAATAATCAATTAGGGTTTCTAAAATCAAAATTGTAATTAGGGGAAGATGATACCACTATGCCAATACTACCAATAACAAGATCACAATTTGCATAGGCCAATCAAGAGGCACTTTCCATGATGGCATTCATTTTTGGAATGAAAGAAGATATAACTGTCTACGAAGAACAAATGGCCATTCTCTTCAGATTGAAAGTTATTGACAAGTCTCAGGAGTATCGACTGGACTTCTTTGAGTATATTGCATATTCATGGTTGACCAACTCACCCATTTCAATCCTAAAGGGGTTTTCAGGTATTCTTCTTATCTTTTTCACCTCATGTTGTATCAAAACTCTGGCATCTTTTCACAATTCATGCATCTAAATATGTATGACCCAAGCTTCGGTCATAATAAGGCCATTCATGTGTCTACATGGACACATATCTTGTCTAAAACAAGTGACCCATATGAATTTTGGGAATTTTTTGTTGCCCCTGCCTTTTGTCACCTAAGCTTAGAGCCGGTTGAAAATAGATTGACTCCAAGTGTCTCAGGCCTTATGACAAATTGTACTATTCCTTGTGATTACTTTTTTGGATCCCATCATACTATTATTAGAGTCCATGGTTTTAGTGGAGAACCAGTGTTACTACCTAAGATTTTGAACCTTAGGTTAGCATTCTTAGAGGTCACCCAGAAAGTGTCTGTGGTGGATAATGAATATGGCACTGGGAAGAAAAAGAAGAAAATGTATGATATTCCATGGGTAACGAACAACATGGCCCTAAAAGTCAGAGATGTTGAGCACATGTTGTTAAGAAAGCTAGCCTTCCTAGGTTTCTTTCTGATTGAAGATAAATGGGGATATGACCCAAATAGTTTCATAACTTCACGAGTCAAGAATAACAAGGTCGCTGCTAGAATTGTGCATGAGGGCCATCCTTTTTGGGGAAAACAAAAGAAACCCTTAGGAAGATATTCCTGATTTATATGTAAAATTGACAGATTTGCCCCTTTAGGAGGTCAGGCCATGGGAGATTTTTTATGTTAAGAAAAAGGATTTTGATCCTAAAATTAGAATGACTTCTGGTTTAAGAAGGGCATTAAATAAGAAAGACTAGAAATCTAAGAAAATAAAAGCCTATTGGAAGTATAGATAGGAGATTTGTGAGACAACTTGCTCTTTTGGAAATGTAGATTCAGATGAGAAATGGGAGGAAATCTAGGATGAATGTCATTTGCCTCATGTATCTAGCCATGATACAAGAAAACTATAGAGACAGGGTGGAGAGTCAGAAGCCAGAGCAGAATCTACTCATATAGTGTAGGCCCCAGGACAAACCTCATCTATAGTCACTATAACTATCTGGCCCCAATCTCTTAGTGCCATTGAAAAAAAAAAGAGTGTGTTATCTTCACCACCCAAAGCTTCTCCATCAATGTCAGCCTTCGGGGTTCCCAATTTTGTACAATCACCACTAGTAGCAATGGTAAATGTTGAAGAGAAGGAAGCATAGCTAGAAGAAGAAATGCCAAAGAAGCATAAGAGGCTAAATATTTAGCCTAATTTAGAGGAGGAGGTAGAACCCTCATAGCACCAACCACATAATACATTGGCTGCTCCTTAGGTATGTGTTATTTCTCCTTCCTCTTCTTGGACTCTCTCTTCTTCTATAGGGGTGATAATTTTGTCTGGCCAAATAATATCCCCTACCACCTTTGCTATGCCCATTTCCCAATTTGCCCTACCTATCAATACTCAGGCCACATCATTGCCTCATTTCCCCTCCTCTATCCCAAAGAGAGTACCTCCTCAGATTCCCCCTAGCCAAAATTTGGCTATTCCCTATGGCTTGCCACAAGGTTATCCTTTTGCGGGTGGGCACATTGCCTCTCCTTCTACCTTCTAAACTCAAGGAAATACTACTAAAAAGGCTAGAGAAGCCCAGATGGAGAAAAATAGGATGAAAGATAATAAAGCTCTGGCTACACCACATATGAGGTCACAATTTGACCCAATCTAGTAGTAACTAATGGTGACCCATTTGACACATAATGTAGTCAAGCCAAAAGAGTAGATGTAGCTCAAAGATTATACAATGAATGTAGTGGCTATAGATATGCCACTTTTCAGACCACAAGATAAGGTTGAGTTAATAAATGAATCCACTTTTGCTATAGCTACTGATTATTTGAAAGTATCAAATAAGATATAGAAGATAGAGGCTAATTTAGCTCAAGAGAAGGCAAACTATAGTGGTCTGACTATAGAAATCAAAACCAAGAATAATGAAATAGAGAGTTTCAAATTCACTAGGCTATTTAGGCCCAAAATCATTCTTTGAATGAGGAGCTGACACAAGAAAAATCTACAATGATAGCCCTAAGGTAGGAAAAGGTAGCATTATAGGAAAAATGTGAAGAAAACCTGCAACAGGTTACTCAGTTCCAACAAAATTTGTTGAATGAGTAGAACAATACCACTGCCATACAGGCCCAACTTCAAGATGAGCAACAAATAATAGAACAACTGACACTTGAGTTGGCTAATAGGCTAAAGAATGTAGGTGTTTGAAATTTGGTTAAGGAGCTTTATGTATTAGTGTGGAAAAGAATCTCTGAGGAGATTACTCAGCTCAGACCCTCTCTAACCTTTCTGCTAAATACATTGAAATTATGCGAAAAGGTGGAGACTTCAATTGAAGCCACTCTGTCCACTATCTCTTTAAGAGTGTTTGATTCTCAAATGCTACTACAAAAGCTACATGATGCAACTGATGGAACATTATCAGTAATAGGGATTAATGATAGAATGATTACTGTAAAAAGGGTGAATGAAATTCTCAATTTCAACTTTGTAGCAATTAATTACAAAGAGCTTCTAGATGTGGTGAAAGAGGGAATCAAAGACATGAAGCAACATATTGAAGATCTAGTGCAATTAGGTCTTCCCTCCTCTTTTCCTAATAGTAACACTATGTTGATGGTTGATGAGATTAGATATTTGTTGTTAACTAGGCAAAATGATCACCCAATTTTCTAGGGTTTAACTGATGATTCAATAGTACCATAAGTGGAAGCTGTCTTGGTTCCCATGTCTTAGATTGAATTTCAATTGAAGGCTGTAGTTCATATTTTGTAGAGTTTTTCACACAAGGACATCATCAACCTTGATTTAGCCTTCCATGAATTTCAAAATAAGTAGGGATTATATGATGCTAGGTGGTCTATTTATTAGACAACCTTACTAAATTTGTGATTTTTGCCACATTTGATCATGTGGGAGATTGTGGATTCTTTTTTGATTAGGTTGAAAAGTCCTTAGGGTCACTAAGAATTATAGATTAAAATAGTCTACATTTTATTTTTTGAGTTTTAGTTATGCACTCTAAGTTTTGTCCCTATGCATTTTAGTTTTGACGTAGTGAAGTTTTGACATAGAGCACAGGTGCGAGTTTCATTTTTGCCTAAATTTTGTCTAAGTATTAAAGTCACATAGAACATGACAAGTGTAATCAACTGGGACACTATGTTTTTTAAAAGTTACATAGAATATGCCACGTCCTATTATATAACTCAGCAGAGCATGACAAGTGTTAGCATATGTGTTTCAAGTTTATTATGAGTTTCAAAAGCTTCTTTTGATAAGCTTTTCTCAGAGTGCGTGGAGAGTGCCAAGTGGCAACTGCTAAAGGTTTCAATATGTTTTTATAATAGTAGTGGAAGCTGCCACATGTCCCTAGCTAAAGTAAGTGGAAGCTACCACATGTCCCTAATTAAAGCTTAGCAGAAGCTACCAAGTGTCAACATCCACAATTTCTTCATTTTGTTTCATTGTTGAGTAAAGATTTTGGTGGGCCCTGGGTTTTGTTTCTAAAGTAAGTAGAAGCCACCAAGTGTCATCATCTGTGTGAATATAAAATGAGGCTCAAATGTTTTTATAGTATAGCCAGAGCCCCATGGAGACCACCACATGTCACCTTCCACATGACTCTCAAAAAGTATCTAAAAGCTTCTATAGACAAGCAAAAGCTGACACGTGTCATTTGTTAAACATACGTAGAAAGTGAAACCTATCCCCATTCCCCTTTTGAAGCTACTCAGGCAAGAAGTGTTGTGGGTCTTATTTTTTGTAAGTTGATAAAGTTTTGGAGTAGTGGACTGTGACATATGTCAAATACGGAGCACTCTCGATACAAAGACATAGTAAAGAGTATAATGCAGTAGAAAGCATTGTGTGTTTTCTATAACTGACACAAAAGATACCAAGTGTCATTTTCTAGTGCCTCCTGAATAATGAGATGGTTTTCAAGTGAGGTAAGTGGAAGCTGCCAAGTGTCCTCACTTGTTTCACAATGAAAAGTGTCACATGTATTTAATTCAGCCAATGAACTTGTAGGGAGACTAAACATTTCAGATCTAGAAAAAATCTTATGTTAAACACTTCCAGTTAAGTTTGAGTTTAGTTAGGCCATTGGGATTTGAACTTGCAGAGAGGCCAACATTAGAGATCTAAAAGATATCTTTTGTTAAACACTTCTAGTTTAGTTAGACAATTGGGTTGGGAACATGTGGGCAATCTAGAGCTAGTCTGATGCTATAAATATGGTTGCAGAGATCATTAGAAAAGAGGATCAGAAGATAGAGAGAATTTTTTGCAAGAGATTGTTATCAAGAAGTTTTTTAGACTTTCTTGCTATGGCCAGTAATATCATTTGCCTTTGTTCTATTTTATTGATTTAGAAAGTTTCTATAACTATGCATGTATCTGTGCCTTTTATGTGACTCAAAAATTAATAAGAAGACTGAGTTCTATGCCTTTATTGATATTGTCTATATTACTACAAAAATAGTCTAAGTTGTGAGCCTTTGATTCTATTGTTTCATCTTTTACATTGATCATGCATTGTTTTCTCTTTAATGTAATTGAATCTTAAATATAGCTTCATTATGCTTAGTATTAAGGATCAAATTAAACTCAGGCGCATCACCATAGTTAGATTTTCTTTCATTGCATTGGTGTTTTTTGTTTAATTTTGATCCTTTTTCCCACAATACTTTTGAGATAAAAAAGAGCCAGATTCTTTAAAATCTGGAGGTCATTTCAAGTCATAAGTCTCACATTCCTAAAACTTCCCCTTGTTGGTGTTGGAAACAATGCAAAGTAAGTAGAAGCCACCAAGTGTCATCATCTATGTGAATCTAAACTGAGGCCTAAATGTTTTTATAGTATAGCCAGAGCCCCATGGAGACCACCACATGTCACCTTACATAGGATTCTCAAAAAGTATCTAAAAGCTTCTGTAGACAAGCAGAAGCTGACACATGTCATTTATTAAAGATACGTGGAAAGCAACACCTATCCCCATTCCCCTTTTGAAGTTGCTTAGGCAAGAAGTGTTGTGGGTCCTATTTTTTATAAGTTGATAAAGTTTTGGAGTAGTGGATTGTGATAGATGTCAAAGATGGAGCACTCTTGATATAAAGACATAGTAAAGAGTATAATGCAGTAGAAAGTGTCGTGTGTTTTCTGTAAGTGCCACAGAAGCTACCAAGTGTCATTTTTTGGTGCCTCCTAAATAATGATATTATTTTCAAGTGAGGCAAGTAGAATCCACCAAGTGTCCTTGCCTATTTCACAATGAAAAGTGTCACGTGTATCTAATTCAGCCAATGAACTTGTAGGGAGACTAAATGTTTGAGATCTAGAAAAAATCTTCTGTTAAACACTTCCAGTTAAGTTCTAGTTTAGTTAGGCCATTGGGATTTGAACTTGTAGAGAGGCCAACGTTAGAGATCTAAAAGATATATTTTGTTAAACACTTATAGTTCAGTTAGAGTTCAATTAGACCATTGCATTGGGAATGTGTGGGCAATCTAGAGCTAGTCGAATGCTATAAATATGGGTGCAGAGATAATCAAAAAAGAGGATCAAAAGATAGAGAGAATTTTCTACAAGAGATTGTTATCAATAAGTTTTTTAGACTTTCTTGTTGTGGCTAGTAATATCATTTGCCTTTGTTCTATTTTCTTGATTTAGAAAGTTTGTATAACTATGCATGTATCTGTGCCTTTTATGTGACTGGAAAATTAATAAGAAGACTGAGTTCTATGCCTTTGTTGATATTTTTTGTATTACTACAAAAATAGTCTAAGTTGTGAGCCTTTAATTCTATTTTTTCATCTTTTACATTGATCATGCATTGTTTTCTCTTTAATGTAATTGAATCTTAAATATAGCTTCATTGTGCTTAGTATTAAGGATCGAATTAAACTCAAGTGCATCACCATAGTTAGATTTTATTTCATTACATTGGTGTTTTCTATTTAATTTCTATCCTTTTTCCCACAATACTTTTGAGATAAAGAAGATCCAACTTCTTTAAAATATGGAGGTTGTTTTAGGTCACAAGTCCCACATTCCTAAAACTTCCCATTGTTGGTGTTGGAAATGGCACAATTATAAGCATCAACAGTCTCCACATCATATTCCATAACCTTGGTGATCTAGCCTACTCTCTTCTCATTTAAATCATTATTAAGGAGGAAATCCTTAACTGTAGGATGAGATACCATAAGACAGATCTTGTTATTAGAGAGAATGGGCCTATACATCTTGAGGCTTCTCAAAGCTAAAAGAAAATTTTTCTTAATGAAAGTGTACCTCACCTTGTATCCTTCCATCCCTTGACTCAAAAAGGCAATTGGTTGCTCTATTTCTTTTCCATTCCTCTGTATCAACATAGCCGATATGTTGTCAATATTAGCAAAGGTGTACAAGATGAATTCCTTGGAGAAGTTAGGATTAAAGAGTGAGGGTGTTTAAGCAATGGCCTACTTGATGGATTCAAAATATACATTTCATTCATCTAAAAAATAATACACTTGGCTCTTATTTAGCATGGCAATGATGGGTCTGACCAGGTTTTTTAAAACTAGGTATGAACCTCTTCCAAATTTGATTTTCCTAAGGAATTTTTGGATCTCTTTCTTGTGCTTTATAAATGACAAGGCTAAGATAACACTTACTCTATAAGGGTAAATGGATAATCCTTATTTTTAAATAATATGACCTAAAAACTTACCTTCATGCACAACAAACACACACTTTTTGGGGTTTAAAGATATCCCATACTCTCTATATCTCTAGAATATCAGCATCAGATGGTCCATATGCTCACTTGCTTTCTTAAAGAAAATAGTGATGTCATCCAAGTAGATTAGTACCATTTGATTTATTATCCCTTAGAAGGCCATCTCCATTTCTCTTTAAAATGTTCCCCTAGTATTAGACACTCCAAAAGGAATCTTTTGATAAGTAAATGTGCCCCACTTAGTGGTGAAGGTAGTCTTGTACTAGTCTTCCTCTCTCACTAGCACTTGGTTATAACCTGAATACCTATCCAAGAGAGAGAAGCATTCTAAACTAAAAAATACTTGAAGGAGTTACTCCATGGATGACAAGAGGTATTTATCCTTCAAAGAAACCCTATTTAAATCTCTAAAATCCACACATAGTTTGATCTCCCAATTCTTCTTTTTGATAGGTACTAGATTAGCTACCCATGAAGAGTTATTAATAGGAAATATGATCTTAGATTCAATCATCTTGGTTAATTCCATCCTCATGAGATATTTAATATTTGGGTTTATGGGCCTTCACTTCTATCAGATAGGTTTAGCAGTAGCCTCTATTTATATAACATGTTGGGCCTATTGGTTCCTCATTTTACACCTCTCTAATCTGGCCTTGCACATATGAAGAAAATGGAAAACAATGATGAGAAACCTGCTAGAATGTCATTGTAGCTAAGGGAGGTTTTGGAATCACAAATGGATCAAACAAAGAAAATGACTAAGAGGCACCTATAGAGGGTATGGTTAGCTCCATATTACTTTTGGCTCTACCTAAACCAAGGTGATAAAACCTATGGGGTAGCTTGCTCACATGGAGGTATTTTGTAATTCAATCTCCATGGGGATTCTTGGCACAAGGGATAAATATGACCAAAACATAACCAAGTTTTCACACTTCACCCATGAAGGGTTTTCACATGAAATGCACAAATTCTCTTTGTCATATACAAGCTATTAAAGACAAATATGTATATGACTTCAAATTTCATTTTAAATAATCTTCAAGATATAGGGGTTAAATAAAAGACTACATCACTAGGATTTAAAGCACAAAATACAAACACATTTCAAATATGCAAGATCTTATGCATTTTCAAGGCAAATAACACTTATAGTATGCAACAAAATGTGTTATTTATTGTGTAATACAAGTTTATAATTAATTATGAAATGGAGGGTGACATGTTGGTGGCTTCCAAATAGTAGGGTGTTTGATAGAATTTCATGACAATTATTTATTAGTAGAGATGTAGAAAAACTCCAAATTCAAGATAATGGTAAACACCAAATGATATTTAAGAGACTAGAACTTACACTAAAACTATAATCTCAAATACTTTATTCTACTAAATTCATGAACCCAGGGAGCCCTTAAAAGGTATTCAATGATACATTTCAAAATATAACTACATAAAGGGATTTTGAATTAATAATTTTGGGAATAATTGGGGTTTTATTCCTAGTTTAGTTAAAGGGTATATATTGATAAATAAATACATAATATGTGGTGAAAAAGTTACTATTTTATCAAATTTATTGATAATTAGAGATTTTCTAAAAATAGTAATAACAAAGAGAAAATAAGACCTAGCTTAAACTGTGATGATCCAACTGAGACAAGATCTAATATTCACTATGCAAACCTAGGACACTATCATAAATAAGATTCTAACTTTCATTTTTTAATTGGATAGGAGTTATAAAAGTGGATATGAGTGGCACTGGTGTTATTGTCCTTATTTGATGATATTGTCTTGATGATCTGAGCTTTTTAGGTTTTGTTTGACAAGTTTGTGTGACCCTATCTCTAAAGTTTTGGCAGCCATAAGTATATGAATCTCCCTCTAGAGTATATTTTCTATTCAAACCCTATCTTCCATTGTACTTTGACCAATTTTAAATAAGAACATGGGGTTAGTGTGTGTAAGATTCACTAGACATGGATCCACACCCCTTGGTGGGAATGATACCTACATAAAAATACTTCGAAGAGGCATTAAGCCGTATGTATTTCTCCTTTTGAAAGTACTTGGTGAAATTATGATATGAGAATGTAAGGAAATGCTAAACTAGGTGTGCTTAAGATGATTAGGGACTGGTGTGAGGATTCAAATAATCTATAAATAGTATTTGATGGATGTATATATAGAGTATGGAAATGTGCTTGAGTAGTCTTGCTTGATTTATGATATTTACCAAGCCTTTCCAAATGATCTTTGAATAGGACTTTATAGGGATCTATTGGTCATGGGTTAAATGTTCTCACATTAGGTTGACAAGGAGAAGGATGGAGAACTAGAAGAAATTGACCATTGGGACCATAAATGAGCTTGGGAAATAACACTAAAAACAAACAAGAGTTTGACCAGTGCTATCATCCTAGTGTGGTGCTATTATCCTGAGTAGATGGGACTAAGAGGGTATGGATTAGTCATGAAAAGAGGGTCCTGGATCAATTGGGATCAAGTTTGGAAGGATATGAATGATTAAGAATAAGTGAAAATAAGCCTATGAGGGTCATGAGAGAAAATAAAAGTGATCCATGGATTTCGAGTCATAAACCACACTCAAGTTACCAATTTTGCATTTTTATATGACTACATTTTCCCCCCTTTTTCCTAGTGATGTAGAAAAGAGAAATACTAGGATAAAGGAAAAAGAGAAAGTATACCTAAACTTACCTATAAGGGTGAAACTCATGATGTTGTTGTCATGCTAGGTTTTTCATAAAGAGATCAAACTATGAAGCATGAGTTGAGTATGTGGGTCAATATAAAACCCGTTGTGATGTTGAGTAATGTTGAGTAATGTTGGATGATGTTGTACCAAGAATAATATCATGAATAGATAGAATTTATAAATTCCTTAGAGAATGGATAAAAAATACAAAGGCTATCCCATTGGGTCCATCATCACCTATTAAGTGAAGCTAGGTGATCATGCATGTGTTGATCAGTGTTTGGACTGTGTGTCCAATCCATCTGAATAGGTGGCTCAAGAATATAAAGGTTAGCTAGACCTTTGGCTCCATCATTGTACCATAAAGTGAAGCTATGAAATGATATTGATATGAAATTTAAATAATATGAGATGGATCTTGAAGACCATGAATGTATTGTGATCTGACAATGTTATCATGGATAACTAAATGTATGATGGAAATTAGACCATTCTTGGCCATTCCAAACTGAGAATCTAGATTATGTGGAAGCCACTTGAGAACTTAGGAATATAGAGGTTAGTATTGTATTAAATCCATTATAAAATGATGCCAACCACCTATATATGGAAAAAGGCACACAACTACTAAGAATTTTTGGACAATTCTGAACTAAGAAAGAAAAGAAACAAATGTGTCACACACATTTCCCCCAATCATTGATGTCTAAAACATGGAATTTATACCAACTATGATATCTAAAATTGGAAGTGAGAGCCATCATGCCATTCATGATGCCACTTATATCTATATTCTCTAATAAATTTTTTTATTAAAAGTACTAATTATGAATTGGTCTGGCTATGTAAATTTGTAACTAAACCTACTTTTTAGCCTTCTTTTAGAAATTTTAGTTTTTATTCTATGTGGATAGGAGTGATGGAAATGTATAGTAGTACCACCATCACTATATTAATATATTGGTGCTATTATCTTAGGCCAAATTTGATGACTATT
Organism: Torreya grandis; assembly: GCA_037957365.1. NCBI lineage: Eukaryota > Viridiplantae > Streptophyta > Pinopsida > Cupressales > Taxaceae > Torreya > Torreya grandis. The sequence continues at coordinate 1,242,749 of JARHVA010003865.1, forward strand.
CTAGATTCTTCACTATATGCTTGGTCTATTTTGACTGGTTTGATGTCTAGTTTTTGTCCTAAGTTTTCTAAAACTAGATTTTTTAGTTTATATGAGCTCTAATATGTATTTAAAAACCTCTATTTGTTACCTCCTCTTTTTAGGGTAGGAATGGAGACCCTGTAATGACTAACCTCAAAAGAAAGAGCCCTACAAGTGTGTTATGCTACAAAATATATGATGTAGCAATGATAATTAACAAGATATCCCAAGATATATCATGGTTTGTATTGAGATATTTATTAGATCAACAAGGGTATGCCTAAATAGATATAACAATGTAAAACTATGTGCAATGTATTAAAATGGAACTATAAATATTAGTTATCATGGAGGGATGGAGCATTATGTCCATTATGGCATCTAAGAAGTAAGATGATGCATGATTTGGATCATGGAATTACAAATAATTGAAAGTAATCACAAAATAAGTATGCAAGGAAAGAAGAATAAGAGTACAAGAGTGGACAAGGGGCCAAGAAAATAAGGGAAATTGGAACATGTCACTCAAACTAGAAAGAAATCACACAAGGTATGTTTAAATTCCACATTAACATATAGTTAAAACAAGTTGTCATGAAAGACATAATCACATAGAAGAGTATGGGCAAGGGACATTGGAAAATGTCTAAAGGTACACATATGAATAGAAGAAAAGGACATTGGAAAATGTCCTAAGGCACATACCAAAAATAAGTAGGAACTAGGAATGCAATCGCATCAAGCTATGCTAATCAAGAATATAAAGCATGTAAAGACTAGAAAATACAAGTACACCTAACTAATCAAAGCAAGATTATGAAGTATGAAAAACATGTTATTAAAAGACTAGGTATATGCATAGAAATACACAAGTGATAAATACTAGTGAGTATTGATAGAGTAATCTATATCATATAGTAAATAATTTTCATCAAAATGATAACTAGAGTGTGTGGTGTAGAAATGACATAATCTGGATGGTGTAGTCATGTAGAAGATTCCCCCAGGGGAAGGATATATCAATGTACATCTTGTGTGCAGGAGTAGGATGCCCCCTTAATGGGTAGGGTAGAGTAATTAAGGGTCTATAAGTCACTGCACACACTCATGAAAGATCAAGTGAATCATGGTAATGTAGATAAATAAAAAACCAATAGCATAAAATAGTAAATGTAAGTCTAGCATAGTAGTAGAAATGTAAATCATGAAGGATGCATATAATCAAGATGTTTGACATATTTGAATGATTTTAGATTTTGAAATATTTGAATGTTTTTGAATTTTTGAATGTTTTGAGCTATGCAAAATCAAGCATAAGAAACTATGTATAGGTAAGCAGGGAAAGGATGATACTAACCAATGAGTCTCATGGGAGACTCCCTATCATGGTGTCATATACAAAGAGAGGAATCATTCATGATCATGAAGCATAATGGAAATGTTGAGACTATGGATTTGAAATCTATATATACTATAAATTATCTATAATATCTGAGGTAGAAAATAACTTTTGGGTCCCCCTATAACTCTAAAAAGTGGATACAACTATAGGGCTCTCAGGTACCCATCTAGTAATAGGATAAGCTCTCTGAAGATGTGCTCTATGAGTAGATGCATGAGATTTCAATGATGCTACTCTAGGTGTGAACATTGTGGCTAGAATCTATCTAGAATATTGAGGCTGTGGAGGTGTTTGAACCTTATGTGTTGCTGATGGATGCCTCAATTATGTCTGAATCAAAATTGGAAGAGAAACTATAACTAGTGGAGAAACTGGAACTAGAGGCTAATCTAAAATTGGTGACTATACTGTAGAATATGGATCTAAATTGGGGAGTGGAAACTCATATAGAACTAAACCAACTATAATAACCTAATTAAAATGAATGAATTTTATGCATTTATGAACTATAAAATGTACTTCTTGAAGTTTTTGAATCCACGATCAACCAAGTAACATATCAAAAACTCTTTCACTAGGAATAATAGTGAATGGTGTGGCCACATGTGTTGTACCCACCTTTAGAGGAAGTACAATATCACCCAATGACCTCTATATATGCCTACTAAATCTAATGATAACTATGTCTGTTAGTGTAATATCCTACTCTAAATATCTCAAATACTATAATAATGTCATAGTGTACATGTTCACGCGAGATTCATTATCTATGAGAACACTATGAATAGGATGATTATGAATGTAAGATCTAATAAAGAGTGCATGATAATCTATACCATCCTTAATGATCTCTTTCTCTAAGAAGTAGATGGAAGGTCTAGCTAGAACTCGAGAATTGCATACATTGATCATGTTGCTCAAACGATGTATCTCAACTGAAGGTGCCTTATATGTATCTGGTGGTGGATGTGCATGATATGCATGGTGAACTATTGATGTGTCCCTTGTCTCCTATTTTTAATGCTATGAAAAAGGATTTGAGAATATTTTCAAAGCTTTATCCTATGTTTACATTGCTTGAGGAGGCTCAACTGAAGTGCCAAGATCAATATGATTTCCATCTATTAAATCATGTATCTTGTGTCTCAAATTGATGCATATATTTGTTGTATGGCCTAGTGCCCTATGAAACTCACAAAATTCATGTTGATCATATCCTCATGGAGGAGGATTTGTTGGGTTAACTTCCTAAATAAGAGTGAGAGATATGATGTTAAATTCTAATAACTGCTATAAAACTTTGGCTGGAGAAATTGGTAGATTGGTAAATGTATACTGAGGAGTGTTATCATTGACCTTGACCTTGTATTAGACTTTGTTGTTACTCTTGTTAGTTGTTTCTAATATACTTGTGTACCTGATTTTTCTCATTAAAATTAACTTGACTTCTCTTTCCTTTAGTGTGTGACATAATTTAGTGAAAGAAGAGAATATTTTAAACATAATTGATTCTTGTAAAGTTGGTAAGAGGCTTTGTTTGAAGAGATCATGTAACTCTTGATCAACCATGGTGCTAGTCATCTTAGCCAATATAGTCTTATATCAAATAACATAATCTTTGAGATGTTCATTTAACCTTTGTTTTTGTTGTATAATGTGGGTATATGAAACCTTATCAACAATGTTAATGCTAAAATGAGCTAGGAACATGTCAGCTAGAGGATTTAATGCACTAATTGACTGATTTAGTAAACTATAAAACCATTGTAAAGCATAATCTTTTAGGATTCATGGAAATAACTTATCAAGTATCCATTCATTGGGTACATAGTCCAAGCATGATACATGAAAGGATCTTAAATGTGTCTCTAGATCACCCTTGCCATCATATAGAGTAATCTTGGGTTGAAAAAAACCTTATGGCAAGGGTGTAGAAGTAATTTGATGTGATAATGGTGTATGCAATAGATTAAAAGAATCCAGATCCTACATAGGTCTAGAGGCACCTTGCTCAAAATGTATCACCTTGGATTGAATAGATCTTATCTCTTATATAAGGGCTACCACATCAGGAGACAAAGATGTACTATTTATAGATGGTGGCATAGAAGAAGGTTGGGATATTATAGAGGGTTGTTTGAGACACAGTTTCCCCAGTAGTATCATTTACAATTGGTTGATCTATTATTTGATAAGATTGACCATTGTTTACTCTTTTTTTTTCTTCTTAGAACATTTTGAGCATGTCATCTTGCATGTCAGGCTATTTGGTTAGGAGTTCTTAAAGTTCCATTTTATTAATTTCATCAAAACTGGTGTATTGAGCCATTGTTAAGGTAGGAAAAAAATTTAAAATATGTTTTTTTTTTTGCAAAAATATGTAATAGGAAAAGTGCTAGAAAATGCTAGTACTGAATATAAAAAATGCAAAGTCCTAAAAATAATGAATTGGAAATTGTGAAAAAAGGATACGATGTTCACAAACATGTAAGGTGATACCTCAAGAAGTGAATAGGAGCTAGTACATGAAACTAGGTTTTTGATAATGATATTTTACAAAATACTATGGAATTTTATAAATGAAACTAGATTTCTTATTTAAAGATGTAACTAAAATTTCAAAAAAATATTAGAAAATTCTTGATTGAATAGGAACTAGTATGTGTAACTAGGGTTTTGAGATAAATATTATTTTTGAAATAACTATTAAATTTTGAATTTTGAACATATTTTTTTATTTTAATATGTGAGAAAAAATTTAAAAAATTATTATAAAATTACTAAAAAATATTGGGACCTAGTATGGGAAACTAGGGTTTGAAAGAAAATTATTTTAAAATTTACAACTAAATTTTAAAATTTGAAATGAATTTTTTATTTTAAATATTTATTTAAAAATTTATAAATTTATAAGAAATATTATTATTAATTTTACCTTAGGGTTTCTAGGGTTTTTATGTGCAAATGAAGTCAGGTTCACTGAATGATTTAACAATTTTGGGAATAATTGGGGTTCTATTCCTAATTTAGTTAAATGGTCTAGATTGATAAATAAATAAATAAATAATATGTGGTAAATAAGATAATAATTTATGAAATTTATTGGTAATTAGATATTTTCTAAAAATAGTAATAAGAGGGAGAAAATAAGGCTTAGATTAAATTGTGTTGATCTAATTGAGACAAGATATGATATTCACTATGCAAGCCTAGGATACTATCATAAATAAGATTATTATTATTTTTTTTTAATTAGATAGGAGCAAAAAAAAATTATAGGAGTGGTATTGATACTATATTTCTTGTCTGACACTATTATCCTAAGGATCTAAACTTTCTGGGTTTTGTTTGGCAAGTCTATGTGACCCTGTCTTTGAAGTTTTGGTAGCTGAAAGTTTTTAGAGCTCCTTATAGAATATATTTTCTCTTAAAACCTTATATTTTATTATAATTTGACCAATTTTGAACAATATGGGGGGTTAGTGTGTGTAAGATTCAGTAGACATGGATCCACACCCCTTATGTGGGCACACTACCTATCTACTAATACTTTGAAGAGGGATGAATCCATATGTATTTTGCCCTTTAAAAGTTCTTGGTTTAATTATGATATGAGAATATAAGGAAATACTAAACTAGGTGTGCTTGAGATGAGTAGAGACTAGTGTGAGGATTTTAGTAACCTAGAAATAGTATTAGATGGTTGTATATAGAGAATAGGGAAATGTGCTTGAGTATTATTGCTTGCATTCTTGCTTGATTTATGATATTTTATAACCCTTTACAAATGATATTTTAATGAGATTTTATAGGGATATATTGGTCATGGGTTAAATGTGTTCATGTTAGGCAAACAAAGAGGAGGATGGGGAATAGAAAGAAATTGACCGTTGGGGCCAAAAATGAGCTTTGACAATAGTGCTGAAAGTAGACAGGAGTAGCACTAGTGCTATAGTCCTAGTGTGGTGTTATTGTCATGAGTAGATAAGACCTAAGGGGATGGATTAGACATGAAAAAAGGATATTAACTCAGCTAAGATAAAGTTTAGAAGGCTATGGATGATTGCGATTAAGTGAAAATAAGCCTATGAGGGTTATGAGAATAAATAAAAGGGATCTATGGATTGGGAGTCATAAGCCACAACCAAGTTACCAATTTTGCATTTTTATATGACTACATATTTATAACCTAAGTTTATGCTCAAAATTATAACCATTAATGAACACAAACCTATACATCCAATCATAAAAAATTATAAAACATATTATTTCATTTCATTAATAGGATACAATAAAGAACCACAAATGTTTTCTAGTGAATTGAAAATAAATATTACAAACATCAACACTTTAAAATTTTACCATGGGGACAAGCATGGTGAGATTATTTTTTTGATAAGGGAGACATAAGCATTCTCTCAAAGCTTGTTAATGATTGTATACATGCAAACATGTTATCAAGGGAAACAAAATATACACTCAATAATTAACCCTAAAAACTTTTTTCTATAACTTAGACTTAGGAAAAATAGACACCTAAAATAGTGACCTACAACAACCAATAACCAAAAACTTGAAATAGAATACAAGCCTTCTATTTATACATTTATAAATCCTCCCAAATCTAGGACTATGGGATACAATTTGAAAAAATTGCATAACAAAATTTTTTAGTCCCATAAATATTCTCCCAACTAGAAAATGCTCTTAGCCATGCTTGATATTTTTGTCCATTTTCAAGAAATCATTTTTACGAATTCTTCTACAAGGAATGATGAGGACCTACAACCAATTTGAGATTCTCTTGATCACTCACTTGCATAGATAGAGGGAGAAAATAATTTGAATATCCAAATAGACTTTGTCCTCATGTTAAACCACCTAAATATGCCCCTTTACACCTACCTAGAAATTGAATTTCATGGCAAAGGCCAAACAAACTTTGATGTTATGTGTAACTACCTGGAGGTGCTAGTGAATGGTTACCTACATAGTTGGAACCTCATAGATAACTACCTTTCTTTTTGTGCATGCCATGGAATAACCTATTTTTATAATGATGGCTAGAGAATTATTTGGTTGTGACATGAAACTAAAAATGATCCATGATCATGATTGAAAATATTTTCTTTGGAATGGCTTCATGGACCTTCTTCTATGCTTTGACTTATTGCCACATCTATGGAAGATCCATCAAGTTTAATATTAACTTGAACACTTATCATTTCCTCATACAATATGATCCCTTTGAAAAGTTTGTCTTGGCTTTCATTGTTGGATCTTATTAGGATGGATCAATGCATGCCATTAGATTTTGATTAAAGGATCAAATGTCATTGGTTGATTAATACCTTGCATAACATGGTCACATTTCATTTCATCACTACATTAACTTTGGGCTTAGTTTGAAACATTAAATTAATACACCCCATCAATTAAAATGTGTACACTAAACCACATACCATTGATCGATATGAACATGCTCAAGCCTTATCATGCACTAAAATCTTAACTTTTTGACTTTGAACTCACACCATCTAATATCAATTCTCAATAAAATGCAATCTATCAAATCATAATCTAAAGGGTGAGGCATCATTGGATATTTCATGTTCTTGACCCTAAGGATGTGCCACTTGGTAGTCCCATAGGTTTCTTGTGTTCCTTTAACTCTTTAGCTTTAATTATGCATCATTGAATCATCCTACTCTATAAAAATTCATGTTGTTGGATCTACCCCCATTTGAAAACAAATAACTACTTCATGGGGTGTAAATTTTATGCTCACATAACCATCTTGGATCATTTGAATCCCAACAGTTAATTACCATGTCTTAAAGTTGATGTCTATGCACCTGTCAAAAGATGTCCACTAGACCATCATACCTACAATTAAAAAATATTTCTTCAAGGACTTTGTTTCATATAAGTTTTTTTATTCTTTGTCTTTTGCATTCCCATTTTCTTTAACACTTCTATATTTGTATTTTCTTCAGCATAATTATCCTACAATAATTATTTCAAGCATTCTATCAAGATAATTGTTTCAGATAAAATGTCCAAGATAATTTCCTTGAAGGATTTGTCTTCACACTTTTCCTAAAAAAATGAATCTTCATTCTTTTTTATTCATTGTGATAATTTTTTCAAACATTTTATCTAAAATAATTTCCCCACAGAAATTGATCATTGCAATTTTCTCAAAGAAAATAGTCTCGACACTTTTACCAAAGGAATTAGACCTCTATACTTTTGTTGAAGTAATTAGACCTCTACACTTTTGATAAAATAATTAAGAATTAGCTCCTTGTGTCTTCATTAGGACAATTATTTCAAACATTTTATTTGAAAAAATTCCTCATGGAAATTAATATTTGTACAATTCTTTTGTAGGCTAAAGAAAATAAGACTTATACTCTACAACAACTTTACTAAAAGTACCCTTCAGAAGTTTTGTCAAGGGCACTTTCCCTATAGAATTTCCCTTCAACCTTTTGGACTTTTTGAAAGTTTCCTTTGGATCCTCTGAAAGAGCCCTTCAAGAATTTTGCAAGTGTCATTTTCCTTCCAAACTTACCCTTAAAACTTATTGAAATTTCCCTTCATGAATTTTACAAGGGTAAAATGCCCAAAGGAAATGAACCTTCAAAAATTTTACAAAGGCAAAATGGTCCTTCTAGAAGTGTCCTTAGAAAAAAATTCAAGGGAAAAATGCCTGAAGTAAATGACCCTTCAGAAATTTTTTAAAAGAAAAATGACCCTTTGAGATTTTTGGAAGTACCTTTGGCCTATGTAAATAATGCCTTACAATTTTTTTAGGCTTTTTGTGTGGGAAAAATGCCCAATGGGTAAGTGCCTTTTAAACTTTTATCATGGACAAAAAGTCTAAAACAAATAAGACTTTGTACCTTTTCCAAAAGAAAGGATTTCTTTCAAGATTTTTGTGTCATCAAAATTCCCAAAGGGAAAGTGCCCTTAGGACTTTTTCCATGAACAAAAAATCTAAAATAAGTGACCCTTAAAATATTTTTTGAAACACTTAGCCTAAAATAAATAAGACATTAAATTCCTTTAGATTTTTTGTAGCAAACCAAATATACAATGGAAACAATTATTCAAACTTTTTTTCTAAGACAAGAATATCAAAGACCTATTTTCATTGGACATTGTGTTTGTGTAGAAAGTCTAAAACCATCTAAGGGAAAGACAAAAAAGCTAGATTAGGATTTAGCCAATTTTTACATGAACTTGACCTTTGAAGGAACATTTTGAAAATAGAAATTTGGGATAATGACTTAGACATTAATACTCTGACAAGGTCCCAATTACTTTAATGAAATTTTGTTAACTAACATTGGTTCTCACCTAGGGATGCATACCCCCTATGGGTGTGTAAAGAACCATAAAACACAAGACCAGGTTCCGATATATTAGGCTATAGAGTCAAGACTTATAAATTTTCAGCAAACATCTATGAAGGATCAATAAAGTATGGTAGACTTTCAAAAATAGTTCAGGAGGATCTAGAAATGAAGACACAATAGAAAAAAAAGGGAAACTATATGAATAAAGCCTGAAGTAAAGGGGTAATAAGAAAAACAAAATGATAAAGCAATAAAATAATATACAATGTGATACACATATTGTAAATGAACTCAATCAAATAAGTGTTTTAAATGTCTATCATTGACTAGTAGATCTAGTACTTCACCATCCAAATCTCTCAATAAGAAAGTATTCTTCCCAATCTAGTAGTCAATGGAATAGGGACACATCCATAAGGCATCAAAATTTCCATGTTTTCCTTTTTATTTATGAATATTATCCCAAAGAAGAACTAGATCACCTACTTGGAAGGTTTTCAGAGTGACATTTCTATCAAATATTTTCTTCAACTTCTCCTTGAACTTAAGGTGTCTTTCATGAGCTTGTCTTTGAATTTTATCAAGCTTAATAATTTGGTTTACCCCACTTTCATAGTGGTGGATCTACTCATCATCTTCTATTTGTTGCATGAGATGATAAGTGGGAAAATATAAATTCATAATTAAAACTAATTGAGCTCCATAAAAACTATCAAAATGGATTCTACCTATAGCTCTCTTAAGCATGATCCTGTCATCCCACAAAGCAAACTTTAGTTGTTTACCCCACTTCTTCTTGTTTGCTTATAATGTTTGTCTAATGATCTTCATCAAAGTCATGTTACTTGATTTAGCATGGCCATTCCCTTGAGGGTTTTAATTAAAAGCATAATTTAGTTCAATCCCATAGTCTTTGCATAATGCCACCAAAGGTTAGCTTTGAAGCTCATGGCATTATCAGTAATTATGTTGATAAGCACACCAAATCTATAAACAATTTAATTTAATAGAAAATCCATGACTACTTAGTGTGTTGTTTTATTTGTAAGGATTGCTTCAACTCATTTTATGAAGTAATCAGTTTCAACTAGGATCCATTTATGTCAACTGATTGATGGATAAAAAATTTCTTCAATGAAATATATTCCCCATTGTCTAAATGGGATTTCTATCATCATAGGCTGCAAGGGAAGAGAACCCAAAGCTTTCATCCTCCCAATTAAGTGCTAACAGTTCTCACATCTTATGATTGTCTAAGAAACATCCTTAAATAGTGATGGCCACAAATAACCAACTCTCAAAATTTTATGAGATGTAACTTTAGGTGAAAAATGGCCACCATAAACCCTGCAATGGAGGTTTTCAATTAGGATAATAGTTTTTTCTTCCAACACACATCTTAGGATAACTCCATCTTGATTCTTCCATGCTAGTCCATCCTTAGTCAAGAGGTATTTTTGGGACACATACTTAAGATTTCTTATTTGATTATTATCCAAGTTAGGGGATAATTTAGATTTTGCAAATAGTAAAAAATGTCTCTATCCCATGGAAATGTATTAAATTGACTCAAAGAATCATCAACATTAAAAACAACAATGTTTACTAATAGCTTGAAAATTAGTCTCAGCCATAAGATTGGATAGACCCATCCCCCTTACCAACTTGGTAGTCTATCTATCCATGTCATACTCCTGTAGCTTGTTGACCCACCTACACCTCTTGCTAGATACTTCAATCTGAGTTAAAATGTCCTTCACCATGGTGTGTAAGATATAGGCAATAATATTTGAACTTAGAATATATGACCTAAACATTTTAATAGCCTTTAAAAGAATGAAAGCTTGTTTTTCCATGATAGTATAGTTTAGTTCAAGAACTTACATAGCTTTGATTAAGAAATATATGGGTTGCTCATGACCTTCCTCATTCTTTTACAACAAAATAATAGCCACAATATTATATGATGTAAAGGAATATATCTGGAATGGCTTTGTGTAATCAAGACTAACCAAAATAGGGGAAAATTTTAAATCTCCCTTGATGTCACTAAACCATTACACATCCTTATCCTCTTATTTGATGATCTGGTCCTTCTTCAACATGGAATTAATAGGTAGAGTGATCTCTACAAAATTAGACACAAACCTCCTTACAAAGTTAATATGTCAAAAGAAAGACAAAATTCCTTTCTTGAACTATGTGATAGACACTTTGTCAATGGATTTAACCCTTTTGGGGTCAATCATGACACCATCCTTGGATACTTTATCCAAAGTGTCACTTTTTGGAATTAAGTAAAATGTTTAACTCCCTGCATCTGATAAACACCTTTTCTAGATGCTCGAAATGCTCTTCTCTTGTTTTAGATTACACAATAATTCCATCCTAATACATATCAATAAAATAGTTAATTATCCCCATAAAATTGATGTCCTTAGCCCAATGAAATGTCACACCAACATTCATCAACCTAAAAAGAATCCTCATATATACATAAGTTCCCCAAGGCATTATGAACAAATTCTTAGACCCCTTAGATTCGTTGACCACAAATTGGTTGTAACCTAAGAATCCATCCAATTTGGATAACATTTATGATCTAATAATGCTTTACAATAGGTTATCCATATTAGTTAGGGGACAATTGTATTTTAAAGAATCTTTATTTATATTTTTTCAATCCACACACAAGTAGATGTCACCATTTTCCTTCCTTATAGGGACTAAATTCACAACCCATTATGAATACTTAATGGGTTGAATGATACCACTATACTTTGGATTATTTAATTATTCCCACATATTGATGGCCAAGATGGGGTTAATGGTTTTTTTTTTTTGAAATGTTTGTTATTAGGCTGCAATGGGATGACATGTAAAAATTAGTCTTCCCTATATGCTTTGAGCTCAGAATAAAACCATGTTAGACAATCTTGGTAATTCCTTAGTAGTTTCATGTAAGCTTTCTTCTCAACTACACTTAAGTGAGTACCCAACCAAATCTTCCTTGGTTTCTCATGAGAACCCAAGTTAAACTTAGTTATGTCTATTGAAATGAATGAGTCCCTCAACTTGATTTTATAGCTCCATCAAAAGATGCCTCTAAACTGACCAATCCTCTTGGGATAGTGTTTATCTTTAGTTGAATAATGTCTTTCCCAAACAAGGTCTCTTTCCCATCGTTGACCTAAAAAATGGATTCCAAGTCTATGAAATCATCATGGAACTTAGCCTCATAGTTTAAAAAACTTCTAATCTATTCATCATCATCAAATACCTACCAATGATGAACATTATCTAGGATTGAAGGCCTAGCAATCAAATCCACTTGATACTAAAAATGAGGTTTCTTATTTATGATGTCAAATTGAGTACCTAGTCCTGTAAGTCTGTTAGCTTCTTGGTTGAAACCCCTGTCATGATAATAAATGTTGAACATATCAAAGAATTCAAGAAAATCCTAGAAAAATTTTCAATATTATTTCAACCTATTATTTTTTATGGCAAAAACATTGTGTAATTGCTTTACCACTAGATCAAAATTACCCTTGACAATCAAAAAATTGATTCCATATTCATGAGTAATCCTTAGACCAAGCAAGAGAGATTCATACTCTATTAATTTTAGTGTACTCAAAGGAAAGATGGAAAAAACATCAAATATTTACCATTGGGGTCATAAAATACAACCCCAACTCCATTTCCAAGATTGGGTCAATCTCCATCAAAGCACATCCTCTAGAATACATTTTATTTTTCAAGCTCAACATCAAGAATAGTTGGCTATTCACTAGTATCAACATTCTCAATAAAGTTTCCCAAATCAACATCCATGTACAACACTTCATTGAGAGCATTCTTTGGATATTCAATCACATATAACATCTTTGGATCTCTATAAATTTTTAACATCTTAACCTCCAAAGTAATGGTGGCATAGGAAAGGTCCATATGCATAATTTCACCCATGCTAGCAGCCCATTTAAGTGATAGTAGCATCCCCTATTTAGGATTACAGTTAACAACTACCATGCCCATATTTAGATACTTTCTAGGCTGAACTACCAATTGTACCACCAATCCCTTAACTTGTCTGATAAATAGAACCTCTCATGAGTCCATGGCATAACACTTACCAAAGGTTGACATGATCTTCACTCCAAGCTCATTGAGGACACTAAAGGGCATCACATTACAAGAAGCACTAGAATCAAACATGAAATTTTAAACAACTAAATTATTGATCAGTAGGGTTATGTAAAAAAGATCCACATTCAACTGACTCTCTACCAATACAGTCCCAAAATAAACCTCTAGAGTAGGTTCAACAACCTCTTCTTATTCTTCATCTTCTTTTGGGGGTGATTTGGGAAACTTAACTTCATTTTTAATTGACCTTTCACCAATTTATAAATATTCAAAGGTCATCTTCATGTGTTTAGGTATTCTTAATAACTTAACAAGTGGAATAGTGATTTTTATTTGACTCAACACTTAATCCATATTACACACACTATACTAAGGAATAGGTATATTTAGTGGAAGGATAACAACACCTTCAACTAGAATATAGTAACTCAAGGTCTGAAGTGGAGTATGCTAGGGTGGATTTGAAACTTTGATAACAACCTTCAAAGGTGAATTTTTATTAAGCTCATTAGCACCCTTAGGGATGCTACACAATAAAAGTAGTATGTTTCTCTTAGAAGGAACACCTCTAGGCTTAGCATCTTGGGTTATAAGTGTAATCTTAGAAGCTTTTGGGACTACTGTAGCTATCTTTGCTTATTTTCTTTCATTCCTTGCCTTTGAATTTATAGGGGTAGTGCCTTGAGGAGTAGTACTTGGTTACCTACTTCTCAAGTTATAATCCTTCTTTTAAGTAGCTACTACATTAATTAATAGATGCCTATGCTCAACTAATGTATTTCCCCTAGGATATTTCTTAATCATCATAGAGTGTAAGAGATCAAAATCATGGGTGGGTAATTTATATGCTTGTGCCACATTAACATCACAATAAAAGTCAAAATATGGGACACTCTCCATTTTGACAACACTCTAAACCTAATCAACTGTAGTATCATCTAGAAATTTTATAGAGGTATTTGATTCATTTTGAGGACATTGACAATTGAACATAAAAATATAATAATCAGATGATGCATATTGAAGTTCATCTAGATCTTCATCAAGTTGTTCAAAAGTATCACATAGAGGATGTAGAAGGAAACACTTGTCACACCAATCAATGTCTAAATCAAAATTCATAACATTTACCTTGACATTTAAAGGATTAGTCACCTCCTTTTTAGACCCTCTATTTTAGTTTCTATCTATCCAATCTTCATGTGTAGACCTCTTTCCTCTATAATTATTTCTATGGTAGAAATTAGGCCCCATTTGTAGCTAGTAGACACCTAACAAACCCCCTTTTTAGTTCTATCTAGCTTTTACAACAATTATTTAACAATAGAGGCTATAGTTTGATAGTTTCCTCCAAGTTAGCTATCTTCATGGGTTGTATCTTTTTCATATTGACCAACTTCACATCATCCCACTTATTCAAAGGTTTTCCCATAGCCTTGATGTTATTCTAAATTTTAATGGCCATATTTAATGCTAACCATAGGTTAGTGGGAGCCTTGTTCAACAAGTACACAACCTTCTTATCAAAGGCATCATAGTATTTTAGCAAGCATGTTCTGTCACTAGGCCTAATTTTTTTAGGCAACTACATTATGGTGTTGTTGAATAATGTGTTAAAGTATTGTAGACACTCATTAGGATTATTATTTATATTTTTAAATTCATCCAAGAGAAACCTTGGATCAATTTTATCACCATTCTAAATTCTAAAAACATTTTGGATCTTTTCCCATCAATAAATGCATCCAGTAGGAAGGGAATTAAACCATTCATATGCATCTTCCTCTAGCGTATGCACTAATATATTGATGCACATGTCCTCATACTCAACCTCATAATCTTTAATAATATTTTGAAAGTCCCTCAAATGTTGGTCAATGATTACTGCAATGTTCCCTTAGAATTTTGGGAGGCATTTCTTAGCTTCATTTGGGACCTCATTAGGATAGCCTACCATTTCATCAAAATTAAGAGGCCTAAATATAGGAATGAAAAATGCAAGATGCACATTCTCATGTTAGTCCCATGCCTCATGATTGTTTCAATATGAGGTTTAAGAACAAATGGAAAATGGATATAAGGAGATGAATGAGGTGGACTTGGTGGATCAAACCTAGGAGGGGATTCAACTAGTTAAGTATATGGAAAATAAATAGAAACATGTATTTCAAAATTAGTAGAAGAGCTATGATAGTCCTCAATAATGGGGGGGTTCAAAAAATATCTCAATATTATCATAAATTACACAAATTTTGATAGCTACAATTTTCCCTTCAATAGGCTTCCTAAATTGTCCTCTTTTTCTTTGAGGAATACCTAAGGGTGGAAAATATATCTTAGATGGGCCACCTTTGAAATATGATCTTAGTCATTCCAAATTTTCAAACAAGAAGATACTCAAAATTTAAAGTTAGAAGAATATCTAGATCTAAGACTAATCTTTCTTGAAATTAGAAAATATAGTTGGATTCACCACTAGAATCAAACTTCTAGAATAAAATAGTTTACAAATTGTTGTGATGCGTATTGAAATTAAAATTGATTAAGATTAATGAGATAGAAATATAAGATACTAAAAACTTCAAAATAATGTTAAAATTGGACAAAACACTTTCAACAAGTAATATTAATAGTTATTTGTAATAAACTTAGTAGAAGTCAAATTATCAAACCTTAAAAACTTCCTAGCACATCCCTAGTGGAGTGTTGTGACATTGACAACCAAGATAGTCAGATCAATGTAGTAATAGTAGAGAACTTCACAAGGTGAAATACTCATAGCTCTCTATAAGAATTCTTGGCAATATAAGTGACCATAAGTTTAATCTAGTCCCTGACAATGGCATCAAAAGAGTGTTGGTTTCTAATTATATACCTCTCTAATATAGCCTTACACACTTGAATAGAATGGAAAATAATGATGAGAAACCTAATAGAATGTCGTTATAGCCTAGGGAGGGTTTGGCATCATGAATGGACTAGATTAAAAGGCACCTATAGAGGGTATGGCTATCTCCTTGCTACTTTTGGCTCTACCTAAATCAAGGTGAGAGAACCTATGGGGTAACTTTCTCACATAGAAGGATTTTGCAATTCAATCTCCTTGGGTATTGTTGGCATAAGGGACAAATATAACCAGAGCATAACCAAGTTTACACACTTCACCCATGAAGGATTGTCACATGAAATGCACAAATGTTTTATGTCATTTACAAGATACTAAAGATAGATATGTATATGAATGAAACTTTCATTCTGAATAATATTCAAGATATAAGGGTCAAATAAAAGACTATAACACTAAGATTTAAAGCACAAACTGCAAACACATTTCAAATATGCAATATCTTATGCATTTTGAAGATAAGTAACACTTATAGTATGCAACATTGTGTGTTATTTATAGGGTAGGATAAGTTTATAGTTAATTATAAAATGGAGGGTGGCATGTTGGTGGCTTCCAAATAGAAGGGTGTCTAGCATAATTTCATGATAATTATTTCTTAGTAGAGATGAAGAAAAACTCCACATGAAATATAATGGTAAACACCAAATGATTTTTAAGAGACTAGAATATACACTGAAACTAGAA
Organism: Torreya grandis; assembly: GCA_037957365.1. Taxonomy (NCBI): domain Eukaryota; kingdom Viridiplantae; phylum Streptophyta; class Pinopsida; order Cupressales; family Taxaceae; genus Torreya; species Torreya grandis. The sequence continues at coordinate 1,259,280 of JARHVA010003865.1, forward strand.
TCTCAAATACTTTCTCTTGCTAATATCATGAACCTAGGGATCCCTTAAAAGGTATTCAATAATGCATTTCTAAATATAAATATAGAAAGGGATTTATAACCTATGTTCATGCTTAGAATGACAACCAATAATGAATATAAACCTGGATATCCAATTAATAAAAAATGTAAAACATATTATTACACTTCATTAACAGGATACAATAAAGAACCATGAATGTTTTCCAGTGACTTGAAAAGAAATATTACAAACATCAACACTTCAAAATGTTTCCATGGGGATAAGCATGGTGATATTGATATTTTGAAAAGGGAGACATAAGCATGCTGTCAAATCTTGCTAATAATTGTATAAATGTAACCACCTTAGCAAGGGAAACAATATCTACAAACAACAATTGATCCCAATTTTTTTTGTATAACTTAGACTTAGTGAAAATAGACACCTAAAATAGTAACTTAAAATAACTAACAACCAACAACAAATTGAAATAGAAGACAATCCTTATATTTATACATTTATCAATCCTCCCAAATCTAGGACTAAGGGATACAATTTGTAAAAATTGCATAGCAAACTTTTCTAGTACCATCAAGATGCTTCTAGCCAAAAAATGCTCTTGGCCATGCTTGATATTTTTGTCCATTTATAAGAAATCATTGTTGCAACTACCTATACAATGAATGATGAGGACCTAAAACCACTTGGAAAAGATCCTAACCACTCGCTTGCATAGTTAGAGGGAGAAAATCATATGAGGATCTAAATAGACTTTGTCCTCATGTGAACTACCTAAATATTCCCCTTTACACCTACCTGGAAAGTGAATTTTGTGGTAAAGGTTAAACAAACTTTGTTTCTATATATAACTACCTAGAGATATTAGTGAATGGTTACCTACATAGCTAGAACCTTCTAGTTAACTGCCTTTCTTTTTGTGCATGCCATGAAACAACATGTTTTTACAACAATGTCTTGGGAATGATCTAGTTGTGACATGAAACTAGAAATATTCACTCTAGAATGGCTTTGTGGACCTTATTTTATGCTTCAAATTATTTCCATGTCTATGGAAGATCCATTAAGTTTAACCTTAACTTAGACACTTGTCATTTCCTTATGCAATTTGAGCCCTTTGAAAAGTTTGTATTAACTTGTACTATTAGATTTTGTTAGGCCATATCAGCACATGCTATTGTATTTAGATCAAAGGATAATATTCCATTAGCTACTCAATACCATACATAATGTTATCACACTACATTTCATCATTACATTCACTTTAAGCTTAGTTTGAAACCTTGACTTAGTGTGCCCCATTGATCAAAATGTGTATGATGAACTATGTATCATCGATTGATATGAATATGCTCAATCCTTATCATGAATTACAAGCTTGACCTTTTTAATTTAAACTCACACCATCCAATCTTGATTATCTAAGAAAATTCACTCCATTAGATCATGATCTAAGGGGTGGGGCATCATTGGATATTGCCTATTCTTAGCCTCAAGGATGTGCCACTTACTAGCCCCATAAGATTCCAATGTTCCTTTGACTCTTTAAATTTAATCATGCATCATCATATCATCCTTCTCCATGAAAATGTATCCCATTATATTTTCCCCCATTTGAAAACAAATGGATACTTCATAGGGTCTAAATTTGATGCTCACATGACCATCTTAGAGCATTTGAATCCCAATGGCTACTTGTCATGGATAAAAGTTTACATCCAGGCCCCTGTTAAAAGATGTCCACAAGATTGTCATACCTTAACTTTGGAAATATTTATTTGAGGAATTTATTTTGTATCAATTTTATTTTGAGTCATTATCTTTATCATTCTTGTTTGCTTCAACACTTTTATCTTCAAATTTTCTTTGAAACAATTATCCCATAATAATTCTTTTGAGCATTCTATCAGGAAAAAGTTTTTAGACAAAATGTTTGAGATAATTTACCTGAAGGATTTATCTTCACACTTTTCCATTAAGAATTTAGTCTTTAGCTATTTGTCTTCATCAAGACAATTATTTTAAAAAAATTTATCCAAAACAATTTCCCCACAAAAATTGAGCCCTATAATTTTCTCAAAGAAAATAGTCTCTTGCACTTTTGCCTAAGGAATTGGACCTTTGGAATTTCACCAAAGGAATTAGACTTCTAAATTTTTTCAAAAATAATTGAGACTTATCTCCTTGTGTCTTCATTAGGACAATTGTTTCAGACATTTTGTTCAAAATAATTTCCCCATATAAATTGAACTTGTTTCAATTATTTCAAAAAATTTGCTCAAGTAAAATGCCTGAAGAAAATAGGACTTCTATTCTATAGTAAATTTGATGAAATTACCCTTCATAGGTTTTTTAAAGGGTACTTACCCTACATAATTTCCATTCAAGTTTTTGTAATGGCCTTTAGATCTCTTGAAAGTGCCTTTTACGTCAGGGAAACCACGAACAATAAACATGCTCTGATCCCTACTGAGTCAGGATCTTACTCTACCAATTAGAACACATGTGATTACTTCTTGTATTAGCAACTAAACACGGATTATACCAGAATCAATAAGTAACTAGAAATATGAAACAACACAGGAATATGAGAGACAATACACAATTGTATTAATAATCACTCAGAAGAATATACAATAAGAAAGATGCCACTTCTTCCTCCACCTCAAATGTTTGCCACACCTCAAGACCTTCTTCCCTCTCTCTCTCGGTCACAACAATCAAATCCAATATAGAATTGATGTTCACCTCTCCAACCAGTCAGTAACGCGCTACTAGTTCACCAAGTACACAACTGTACTCCAAGTAGATCTCCTACTCTCTACTGCTACCTGCAAATCACTAGACCTTACTCACCATGTAGATATCTCTACACCCCTGAAGAACCCTTGTCCTTGCCTCACCAAGTCCTTATGATTCTTCAACCAGTACCCTGGTGGATCAGCTCCTTGACCTTGCAGACCTTGCAACTCTCCCTGATCATACACACTCAGCACCCCTTTGGAACTAGGAGGAGCTACACTAGCTCTCTCTAAAAGCTCTGTGGCTTTCTAGCACACATTTACAATACAATCATGAGTCCATATATAGATCTCATCCAAACAATAATTAGACAATAATACAATAATTAAATCCATAACTCTCAATCTAAAATTAGCTCTAAACATGCAAACACTTGGTTCGTCAACCAACTGCCCGTAATGTACTCGCACCTTGAACCATAGGTGACCGACGTTGGTCCCTGACTGCCTGGGGGTGCCGACGCCGGCCGATCCATGACCGACGTCAGTTGCCTTCCTGTCTTCCTCCTACCATCATCAATTGTCCTGACCGATGCTGGTGTCTGTGACACTCCACAACTCTTCTGTAACCTCCATAACTTCTCCTGTTTGCATCCTGGTGAAGCTTTTAGCTCCACAACCTAACAATCTCCCACTTGGAGATAAATAGCTGCACCTATACCTGTATCTATATCCTGTCTAATCTATTTCCTGGCTTCTATCCCTCTTCAAGATCAATCCTGAAGACCAACCACCACACAACCTGTGATGTTATACCTATCATTCAAGTAACCTGCCACATCCAAACCTACACATCCATATAGTGAAGAACTTGACCCTGCATGACAAGAATCCCTGCTGCTAGTCTCACTAAACTGCCCTCCAGTACTCCTTCCCCGAATTGGCTCCATACTTTTTGACAACCCCCACTGAATTGGGAAAACTCAAGTCTACAATAGACCTCATGTGATTTCAAACCCTATTTCAAGCCAAGCTTGAACTGTCCAGCCATTGGTGTGCTTACCGATTTTGCATCCTATGTAATGAACCTCGCCAACACCATCTTCACATCAGCTCCCACTGAAGATAAAATCTCCATGTCTCTTATGCCAAAGAATTTTGCTCCTCTAAATTCTCCATGACACACCTCTGAACTAACCTTACCTTTTAGCTCAACAAATCCCTATATGTACAAAACCTGCTAGCAAACCATCCACATACAGTAATTGGATAATGTCATGACTCATCATCCACCTGGTAAGAACAAAGCCACAATAGTTACACTGACATTGACTGAAGCCATGCTTAGTCATCCACCTGTCAAAACCTATACCACTATCCTGTAGCTTCCTCAAGACCTTATACCTTGGCCTTCTATCTCTTGTGTCCATCCACTCTCTTCTTTAAAACAGGAATCCATCTCTCTCAGTGCTTTCTTCCAGTTGACAACTCTACCAACAAATACCTGTTTGGTTTTTCTCCAAGGACTCACACTCCTCATCCATGCCAAGCTCCCACCGCATCTGGACTCTACCTGCATTGCCTCTTCACATCTTCCTGGTTCTTGACCATCAATAAGTAATATAAAGAAGGTGAACAACGAATATGAGGTTCACTTACCCTTTTTGACCTCCACATGAGCATTTGAGACTTGCTGTCTGCCCAATATCCATTCCAGTGACCGATCTCGGCCATCTCCCACTCTACTCCCGATCGATGTCGGTTCCCTACACTGACCCTGACTGCCGACGTCATCTCCCTGGCCGACGCTGGTATCCTTTCTGCCGATGTCGGTTTCCTCATGACCGACATCGGTCTTCCTGTTGCTGATGTCGGTTACTGTCTGACTGACGTTGGTACCTGTGTTCATCTGTGAGTGATAACTTTTTACCTGTGAGCTCTCCATGGATCAAAATCCTAATCAAATCAACCTTGCTCTGCTCAAAATAATTCAATTCTCTCACCTGATCTCTGTCTGTCATCTCCTCCATGAACACCAAGGCTTTCCAGTTCTTTAACTTGTCAAAAACATCTGTCTTCCGCTTCAGGACCTGCATTCTCCTTCTACATATGTAACCAAGCCTACAAAGCCACATCTCTGTAACAGAAGGTGAATCAATAATATAAGTAGATAGATAAAGGATACCTACTTTCTTACCACCATCTAATTCAAGTGTATCCGCTATGAGAGCTACAGTACATCTCCCATCACCCAAATTTCCTAAAGAAATTAGACTCATCTCTAAGACTGGTACTTGCATGACTTCCTTCAACCACTGTGTGTCGTCCATCTACAATTTCAGCTTCACTTCCCCTTTGTCAATAATTTGACAAGGCTCTCCAGCTCCTAAATAAATCTCTCCAAAGTCATACCCATGAAAAGATGCTCTATTACGAACTGCATGGAAAGAGGCAAAAGAATCTATAAACCAAGATTCCACTTTATCCAGAACATCCTGTGCAACATCTCCTACAACATCTGCTCCACCCTGTTAATCTGCAACCAACCAACAATCTTTATTTACCTGCTCTTTATTTCCATCAATCAGACCATTCATTCTATTCAGTTTTTCCATTCGTAGCTTACTTCCTTCTGCCATTGCTATACTCCCACTCAATCAGAAACCCCTGTGAGTAACTTGTAATCAACAAACACTACCAGATTTGAAACCACCTGTTAGTAACCCAACCAAAAGTTCTGATACCACGTGTCAGAGAAACCATGAACAATAAACATGCTCTGATCCCTACTGAGTCAGGATCTTGCTCTACCAATTAGAACACATGTGATTACTTCTTGTATTAGCAACTAAACATGGATTATACCAGAATCAATAAGTAACTAGAAATATGAAACAACACAAGAATATGAGGACAATACACAATTGTATTAATAATCACTCAAAAGAATATACAATAAGAAAGATGCCACTTCTTCCTCCACCTCAAAGGTTTGCCACACATCAAGACCTTCTTCCCTCTCTCTCTTGGTCACAACAATCAAATCCAATATAGAATTAATGTTCACCTCTCCAACCAATCAGTAACGCGCTGCCAGTTCACCAAGTACACAACCGTACTCCAAGTAGATCTCCTGCTCTCTGCTGCTACCTGCAAATCACTAGACCTTACTCACCATGTAGATATCTCTACACCCATGAAGAACCCTTGTCCTTGCCTCACCAAGTCCTTATGATTATTCAACTAGTACCCTGGTGGATCAGCTCCTTGACCTTGCAGACCTTGTAAGTCTCCCTGATCATACACACTCAGCACCCCTTTGGAACTAGGAGGAGCTACACTAGCTCTCTCTAAAAGCTCTATGGCTTTCTAGCACACATTTACAATACAATCATGAGTCCATATATAGATATCATCCAAACAATAATTAGACAATAATACAATAATTAAATCCATAGCTCTCAATCTAAAATTAGCTCTAAACATGCAAACACTTGGTTTGTCAACCAACTGCCCATAATGTACTCGCATCTCGAACCACAGGTGACCGATGTCGGTCCCTAACTGCCTGGGGGTGCCGACGCCAGTCGATCCATGACCAGCGTCGGTTGCCTTCCTATCTCCCTCCTATCATCGTCGATTGTCCTAATTGACGCCGGTGTCTATGACACTCCACAACTCTTCTACAACCTCCATAACTTCTCCTATTTACATCCTGGTGAAGCTTTTAGCTCCACAACCTAACAATCTCCCACTTGGAGATAAACAACTGCACTTGTACCTATATCTGTAGCCTATCTAATCTATTTCCTGGCTTGTATCCCTCTTCAAGATCAATCCTGAAGACCAACCACCACACAACCTGTGATGATATACCTATCATTCAAGTAACCTACCACATCCGAACCTACACATCCATATAGTGAAGAACTTGACCCTGCATGACAAGAATCCCTGCTGCTAGTCCCACTGAACTGCCCTCCAGTACTCCTTCCCCGAATTGGCTCCATACTTTTTGACAACCCCCACTAAATTGGGAAAACTCAGGTCTACAATAGACCTCATGTGATTTCAAACCCTGTTTCAAGACAAGCTTGAACTGTCCATCCATTGGTGTGCTTACCGATTTTGCATCCTGCATAATGAACCTCACCAACACCGTCTTCACATCAGCTCCCACTGAAGATAAAATCCCCATGTCTTTTATGCCAAAGAATTTTGCTGCTCCAAATTCTCCATGACACACCTCTAAACTAACCTTACCTTTTATCTCAGTAAATCCCTGTATGTACAAAACCTGCTAGCAAACCATCCACGTACAGTAACTGGATAATGTCGCGACTCATCATCCACCTGGTAAGAACAAAGCCACAATAGTTACACTGACATTGACTGAAGCCATGCTTAGTCATCCACCTGTCAAAACCTATACCACTATCTTGCAGCTTCCTCAAGACCTTATACCTTGGCCTTCTGTCTCTTGTGTCCATCCACTCTCTTCTTTAAAATGGGAATCCATCTCTCTCAGTGCTTTCTTCCAGCTGACAACTCTACCAACAAATACCTATTTGGTTTTTCTCCAAGGACTCACACTCCTCATCCATGCCAAGCTCCCACTGTATCTGGACTCTACCTGCATTGCCTCTTCACATCTTCCTAGTTCTTGACCATCAGTAAGCAATATAAAGAAGGTGAACAACAAATATGAGGTTCACTTACCCTTTATGACCTCCACATGAGCGTTTGAGACTTGCTGTTCGCCCAATATCCATTCCAGTGACCGATCTCAGCCATCTCCCAGTCTGCTCTCGACCGATGTCAGTTCCCTACACTGACCCTGACTATCGACGTCATCTCCCTAGCCGATGTCGGTATCCTTTCTGCCGACATCAGTTTCCTCATGACCGACGTCGATCTTCCTATTGCCGACGTCGGTTATTGTTTGATCGATGTTGGTACCTGTGTTCATCTGTGAGTGATAACTTTTTACCCACAAGCTCTCCATGGATCAAAATCCTAATCAAATCAACCTTGCTCTGCTCAAAATAATTTAGTTCTCTCACCTGATCTATGTTCATCATCTCCTCCATGAACACCAAGGGTTTCCAGTTCTTTAGCTTGTCAAAAACATCTGTCTTCTGCTTTAGAACCTGCATTCTCCTTCTACATATGTAACCAAGCCTACAAAGCCACATCTCTGTAATAGAAGGTGAATCAGTAATATAAGTAAAAAGATAGAGGATACTTACTTTCTTGCCACCATCTAATTCAAGTGTATCCACTGTGAGAGCTACAGTACATCTCCCATCACCCAAATTTCCTAAAGAAATTAGACTCATCTCCAAGACTGGTACCTGCATGACTTCCTTCAACCACTGTGTGTCATCCATCTACAATTTCAGCTTCACTTCCCCTTTGTCAATAATTTGACAAGGCTTTCTAGCTCCTAAATAAATCTCTCCAAAGTCATACCCATGAAAAGATGCTCTATTACGAACTACATGGAAAGAGGTAAGAGAATCTGTAAACCAAGATTCCACTTTATCCAGAACATCCTGTGCAACATCTCCTGCAACATCTGCTCCACCCTGTTGATCTGCAACCAACCAACAATCTTTATTTACCTGCTCTTTCTTTCCATCAATCAGACCATTCGTGCTATTCAGTTTCTCCATTCGTAGCTTACTTCCTTTTGCCATTGCTATACTCCCACTCAACCAGAAACCCCTGTGAGTAACCTGTATTCAACAAACACTACCAGATCTGAAACCACCTGTTAGTAACCCAACCAAAAGCTCTAATACCACGTGTCAGGGAAACCACGAACAATAAACATGCTCTGATCCCTACTGAGTTAGGATCTTGCTCTACCAATTAGAACACATGTGATTACTTCTTGTATTAGCAACTAAACATGGATTATACCAGAATCAATAAGTAACTAGAAATATGAAACAACACAGGAATATGAGAGACAATACACAATTGTATTAATAATCACTCAGAAGAATATACAATAAGAAAGATGCCACTTCTTCCTCCACCTCAAAGGTTCACCACACCTCAAGACCTTCTTCCCTCTCTCTCTCGATCACAACAATCAAATCCAATATAGAATTGATGTTCACCTTTCCAACCAGTCAGTAATGCGCTGCCAGTTCACCAAGTACACAATCGTACTCCAAGTAGATCTCCTGCTCTCTGCTGCTACCTACAAATCACTAGACCTTACTCACCATATAGATATCTCTACACCCCTGAAGAACCCTTGTCCTTGCGTCACCAAGTTCTTATGATTCTTTAACTAGTACCTCAGTGGATCAGCTCCTTGACCTTGCAGACCTTGCAACTCTCCCTGATCATACACACTCAGCACCCCTTTGGAACTAGGAGGAGCTACACTAGCTCTCTCTAAAAGCTCTATGGCTTTCTAGCACACATTTACAAGACAATCATGAGTCCATATATAGATCTCATCCAAACAATAATTAGACAATAATACAATAATTAAATCCATAGCTCTTAGTCTAAAATTAGCTCTAAACATGCAAACACTTGGTTCATCAACCAACTACCCATAATGTACTCGCATCTCAAACCACAGGTGACCGATGCCGGTCCCTAACTACCTGGGGGTGCCGATGCCGGCCGATCCATGACCGACATTGGTTGCCTTCTTGTCTCCCTCCTACCATCGTCGGTTGTCCTGACCGATGCCGGTGTTTGTGACACTCCACAACCCTTCTGCAACCTCCATAAATTCTCCTATTTGCATCCTGGTGAAGCTTTTAGCTCCACAACCTAACAATCTCCCACTTGGAGATAAATAGCTGCACCTGTACTTGTATCTGTAGCCTATCTAATCTGTTTCCTAGCTTGTATCCCTCTTCAAGATCAATCTTGAAGACCAACCACACAACCTGTGATGCTATACCTGTCATTCAAGTAACCTGCCACATCCGAACCTACACATCCATATAGTGAAGAACTTGACCCTGCATGACAAGAATCCCTGCTGCTAGTCCCACTGAACTGCCCTCTAGTACTCCTTGCCTGAATTGGCTCCATATTTTTCGATAACCCCCACTGAATTGGGAAAACTCAGGTCTACAATAGACCTCATGTGATTTTGAACCCTATTTCAAGCCAAGCTTGAACTGTCCAGCCATTGGTGTGCTTACCAATTCTGCATCCTATGTAATGAACCTCGCCAACACCGTCTTCACATCAGCTCCCACTGAAGATAAAATCTCCATGTCTCTTATGCCAAAGAATTTCGCTACTCCAAATTATCCATGACACACCTCTAAACTAACCTTACCTTTTAGCTCAGCAAATCCCTGTATGTACAAAACCTGCTAGCAAACCATCCACATACAGTAACTGGATAATGTCACGACTCATCATCCACCTGGTAAGAACAAAGCCACAATAGTTACACTGACATTAACTGAAGCCATGCTTAGTCATCCACCTGTCAAAACCTATACCACTATCCTGTAGCTTCCTCAAGACCTTATACCTTGGACTTCTGTCTCTTGTGTCCATCCACTCTCTTCTTTAAAATGGGAATCCATCTCTCTCAGTGCTTTCTTCCAGATGACAACTCTACCAACAAATACCTATTTGGTTTTTCTCCAGGGAATCACACTCCTCATCCATGCCAAGCTCCCACTATATCTGGACTCTACCTGCATTGCCTCTTCACATCTTCCTGGTTCTTAACCATCAATAAACAATATAAAGAAGGTGAACAATGAATATGAGGTTTACTTACTCTTTCTGACCTCCACATGAGTGTTTGAGACTTGTTGTCCGCCCAATATCCGTTCCAGTGACCGATCTTGGCCATCTCCCAGTCTGCTCCCGACTGATGTCAGTTCCCTGCACTGACCCTGATTGCCGACGTCATCTCCTCGGCCAACGCCAGTATCCTTTTTGCCGACATTGGTTTCCTCATGACCGACGTCGGTCTTTTTGTTGTTGACGTCATTTACTGTCTGACTGACGTTGGTACTTGTGTTCATCTGTGAGTGATAACTTTTTACCCACAAGCTCTCCATGGATCAAAATCCTAATCAAATCAACCTTGCTCTACTCAGAATAATTCAATTCTCTCACCTGATCTCTGTCCATCATCTCCTCCATGAACACCAAGGCTTTCCAGTTCTTTAGCTTGTCAAAAACATCTGTCTTCCACTTCAGAACCTGTATTCTCCTTCTACATATGTAACCAAGCCTACAAAGCCACATCTCTATAACAGAAGGTGAATCAGTAATATAAGTAGATAGATAAAGGATACCTACTTTCTTACCACCATCTAATTCAAGTGTATCTGCTATGAGAGCTATAGTACATCTCCCATCACCCAAATTTCTTGAATAAATTAGACTCATCTCCAAGACTGGTACCTGCATGACTTTCTTCAACCACTGTGTGTCGTCCATCTACAATTTCAGCTTCACTTCCCCTTTGTCAATAATTTGACAAGGCTCTCCAGCTCCTAAATAAATCTCTCCAAATTCATACCCATGAAAAGATGCTCTATTAAAAATTGCATGGAAAGAGGCAAAAGAATATGTAAACTAAGATTCCACTTTATCCAGAACATCCTGTGCAACATCTCCTGCAACATCTGCTCCACCCTGTTGATCTGCAACCAACCAACAATCTTTATTTACCTGCTCTTTCTTTCCATCAATCAGACCATTCATGCTATTCAGTTTCTCTATTCGTAGCTTACTTCCTTCTAACATTGCTATACTCCCACTCAATCAGAAACCCCTGTGAGTAACCTGTAATCAACAAACACTACCAGATCTAAAACCACCTGTTAGCAACCCAACCAAAATCTCTGATACCACGTGTCAGGGAAACCACAAACAATAAACATTCTCTGATCCCCACTGAGTCAAGATCTTGCTCTACCAATTAGAACACATGTGATTACTTCTTGTATTAGCAACTAAACATGGATTATACCAGAATCAATAAGTAACTAGAAATATGAAACAACAAAAGAATATGAGAGACAATACACAATTGTATTAATAATCACTCAAAAGAATATACAATAAGAAAGATGCCACTTCTTCCTCCACCTCAAAGGTTTGCCACACCTCAAGACCTTCTTCCCTCTCTCTCTCAGTCACAACAATCAAATCCAATATAGAATTGATGTTCACCTCTCCAACCAGTCAGTAATGTGCTGCCAGTTCACCAAGTCACAACCGTACTCCAAGTAGATCTCCTGCTCTCTGTTGATACCTGCAAATCAATAGACCTTAGTCACCATGTAGATATCTCTACACCCCTGAAGAACCCTTGTCCTTGCCTCACCAAGTCCTTATGATTCTTTAACCAGTACCCCAGTGGATCAGCTCCTTGACCTTGCAGACCTTGCAACTCTCCTTGATCATACACACTCAGCACCCCTTTAGAAATAGGAGGAGCTACACTAGCTCTCTATAAAATATCTATGGCTTTCTAGCACATATTTACAATACAATCATGAGTCCATATATAGATCTCATCCAAATAATAATCAGACAATAATACAATAATTAAATCCATAGCTCTCAGTCTAAAATTAGCTCTAAACATGGAAACACTTGGTTCATCAACTAACTACTCGTAATGTACTCGCATCTCAAACCACAGGTGACCGACGTCGGTTCCTGACTGCCTAGGGGTGCCGACACCAGCCGATCCATGACCGACGTCGGTTGCCTTCCTATCTCCATCCTATCATCGTTGGTTGTCTTGACCAATGCCAGTGTCTGTGACACTCCACACTCTTCTGTAACCTCCATAACTTCTCCTGTTTGCATCTTGGTGAAGCTTTTAGCTCCACAACCTAAAAATCTCCCACTTGGAGATAAACAGCTGCACCTGTACCTATATCTATAGCCCATCTAATTTGTTTATTGTCTTATATCCCTCTTTAAGATCAATCCTGAAGACCAACCACCACACAACCTGTGATGCTATACCTATCATTCAAGTAACCTACCACATCCGAACCTACACATCCATATAGTGAAGAACTTGACCCTGCATGACAAGAATCCCTGCTGCTAGTCCCACTAAACTGCCCTCTAATACTCCTTCTCTGAATTGGCTCCATACTTTTTGACAACCTCCACTAAATTGGGAAAACTCAGGTCTACAATAGACCTCATGTGATTTCAAACCCTATTTCAAGCCAAGCTTGAACTGTCCAGCCATTGGTGTGCTTACCGATTCTACATCCTACGTAATGAACATTGCCAACACCGTCTTCACATCAGCTCCCACTGAAGATAAAATCTCCATGTCTCTTATGCCAAATAATTTTGCTACTCCAAATTCTCCATGACACACCTCTGAACTAACCTTACCTTTTAGCTCAGCAAATCCTTGTATGTACAAAACCTGCTAGCAAACCATCCACATACAGTAACTAGATAATGTTGTGACTCATCATCCACCTGGTAAGAACAAAGCCACAATAGTTACACTGACATTGACTGAAGCCATGCTTAGTCATCCACCTGTCAAAACCTATACCACTATCTTGTAGCTTCCTCAAGACCTTATACCTTGGCCTTCTGTCTCTTGTGTCCATCCACTCTCTTCTTTAAAATGGGAATCCATCTCTCTCAGTGCTTTTTTCCAGCTGACAACTCTACCAACAAATACCTATTTGGTTTTTCTCTAAGGACTCACACTCCTCATCCATGCCAAGCTCCCACTATATCTGCACTCTACCTGTATTGCCTCTTCACATCTTCTAGGTTCTTGACCATCAATAAGCAATATAAAGAAGGTGAACAATGAATATGAGGTTCACTTACCCTTTCTAACCTCCACATGAACATTTGAGACTTGCTGTCTACCCAATATCCATTCCAGTGACCGATCTCGGCCATCTCCCAGTCTGCTCCCGACCGATGTCGGTTCCCTGCACTGACCCTGACTGCCGATGTCATCTCCCTGGCCAACACCGATATCCTTTCTGCCGACGTCAGTTTCCTCATGACTAACATCGATCTTCCTATTGCCAATGTTGGTTACTATCTGACTGACGTTGGTACCTATGTTCATCTGTGAGTGATAACTTTTTACCCACGAGCTCTCCATGGATCAAAATCCTAATCAAATCAACCTTGCTCTACTCAGAATAGTTTAGTTCTCTCACCTGATCTCTGTCTGTCATCTCCTCCATGAACACCAAGGCTTTCCAGTTCTTTAGCTTGTCAAAAGCATCTGTCTTTCACTTCAGAACCTGCATTCTCCTTCTACATATGTAACCAAGCCTATAAAGCCACATCTCTATAACAAAAGGTGAATCAGTAATATAAGTAGATAGATAAAGGATACCTACTTTCTTACCACCATCTAATTCAAGTGTATCCACTGTGAGAGCTATAGTACATCTCCCATCACCCAAATTTCTTGAAGAAATTAGACTCATCTCCAAGACTGGTACCTGCATGACTTCCTTCAACCACTGTGTGTCATCCATCTACAATTTCAGCTTCACTTCCCCTTTGTCAATAATTTGACAAGGCTCTCCAGCTCTTAAATAAATCTCTCCAAAGTCATACCCATGAAAAGATGCTCTATTATGAACTGCATGGAAAGAGGCAAAAGAATCTGTAAACCAAGATTCCACTTTATCCAAAACATCCTGTGCAACATCTCTTGCAACATCTACTCCACCCTGTTGATCTGCAACCAACCAACAATCTTTATTTACCTGCTCTTTCTTTCCATCAATCAGACCATTCATGCTATTCAATTTCTCCATTCGTAGCTTACTTCATTCTACCATTGCTATACTCCCACTCAATCAGAAACCCTTGTGAGTAACCTGTAATCAACAAACACTACCAAATCTGAAACCACCTGTTAGTAACCCAACCAAAAGCTCTGATACCACGTGTCAGGGAAACCACGAACAATAAACATGCTCTGATCCCTACTGAGTCAGGATCTTGCTCTACCAATTAGAACACATGTGATTACTTCTTGTATTAGCAACTAAACATGGATTATACCAGAATCAATAAGTAACTAGAAATATGAAACAACACAGGAATATGAGAGACAATACACAATTGTATTAATAATCACTCAGAATAATATACAATAAGAAAGATGCCACTTCTTCCTCTACCTCAAAGGTTTGCCACACCTCAATACCTTCTTCCCTCTCTCTCTCAGTCACAACAATCAACTCCAATATAGAATTGATGTTCACCTCTCCAACCAGTCAGTAATGCGCTACCAGTTCACCAAGTACACAACTGTACTCCAAGTAGATCTCCTGCTCTCTACTGCTACTTGAAAATCACTAGACCTTACTCACCATGTAGATATCTCTACACCCCTAAAGAACCCTTGTCCTTGCCTCACCAAGTCCTTATTATTCTTCAACCAGTACCCTGGTGGATTAGCTCCTTGACCTTGCAGACCTTGCAACTCTCCTTGATCATACACACTCAGCACCCCTTTGGAACTAGGAAGAGCTACACTAGCTCTCTCTAAAAGCTCTATGGCTTTCTAGCACACATTTATAATACAATCATGAGTCCATATATAGATCTCATCCAAACAATAATTAGACAATAATACAATAATTAAATCCATAGCTCGCAGTCTAAAATTAGCTCTAAAAATGCAAACACTTGGTTTGTCAACCAACTGCCCGTAATGTACTCGCAGCTCAAACCACAGGTGACCGACGCCGGTCCCTGACTGCCTAGGGGTGCCGACGCCAGCTGATCCATGACCGACGTCGATTGCCTTCCTGTCTCCCTCCTACCATCGTCGGTTGTCCTAACCGATGCTGGTGTCTGTGATACTCTGCAACTCTTGTGCAACCTCCATAACTTCTCTTGTTTGCATCCTGGTGAAGCTTTTAGCTCCACAACCTAACATTTTAGTCTTTCAAAAAGTATTATTCAGATCCTTTGAAAGTGCCCTTTAAGATTTTTTCAAGTGTCTTTTTCATTCTAGCCATACCCTTTAGACTTGTTTAAAGTGATATTTAGGAATTTTCAAGGGAAAAATACCTAAATAAAATGATCCATCGAAATTTTTGCAAAGGTAAAATGACCCTTCTACAAGTGTCCAAAACTTTTGCAAGGGAAAATGCTTTAAGGAAATGACCCATCAGAAATTTTGCAAAGGAAAAATGACTCTTTAGGATTTATGTAAGTACCTTTGGCTGATGTAAATAATAAATTATAATTATTTTGGGCTTTTTGTGTGGTAAAAATTCTTGAAGGGTAAATGCCCTTTAGATTTTTTTCCACAGACAAAAAGTCCAAAACAAATAAGAATCTGTACCTTTTTTGAAACAAAGGATTTATTTTGAGGATTTTATGTGGGAAAAATTCCCTAAGGTCAAGTTCCCTTCAAAATTTAATTGTGAACAAAAATTCCAAAACAAATGACCCTTTAGATATTTTGTGAAACATGTAGCTTGAAACAAATAAGACATTGAATTCCTTCAGACTTTTTGTAGTAGACCAAATGTCCCACAGAAATAAGTCTTTAGAATTTTTTTTTAAGACAAAAATCTTGAAGACCTATTTAATCAAACATTATTTTTGTGCAAAAAGTTCAAAAAAATCTAAGGTAAAAATAAAAATCTAGATTGGGATTTAGGCAATTTTTACATGAACTTGAGCTTTGAAAGAACATTTTGAAAATAGGATTTTGGGATAATGACTTAGACATTGATACTCTAATAAGGACCCAATTAATTTAGTGTAATTAAGGGTACTAATAGGGCTAATTTAGGATCAAATCCCCTTAGGTCACTATATTTCCAAGAAAATATGTCTACATATTCCTTACAAATCTCTATAAAAATACACCTTTTAGATTTAGTATGTATCATTTAAAGCTTGAGGAACTTGTCTTCAAATATAATAACTCTCTCATAGTTTTATTCATTAGTTGACATCACTAATTTATCCTTCCTCATTTGATTTACTTCATAAAAGATACCTTCTAGGGTGACTAGCACTTTAGGAAGTTTATTGGACCTTAATCAAACAATCTACTCCTCATATTGATGATACAACTTCCCTTGGTTGTTAGAGGATAAATATACTTCTTGCTACTAAAAATAGGTAATTTTTTGGTCATTTTTAAATACCTACCAATGAGATTCATTAGCTGACACTAATGGTCTTACTACCACTTTGACATTTGGTTAAACTTTGGTCATTTTGAATTCATCAGGGAGATCAAAATGATCCCCCATAGCTGCTAGTCTATCAGCATGTTGATTTTAGCCCCTTCGCATAGATTGTATAATAAAAGACTCAAAGTCCTCAATCAAGTCCTACACTCTATGTTTATAGGACTTTATTAAGGGGTTCTTAGTGGCATTCTAGCTTCTAACTTGGTGAAAAATCAATTCTCTATCCCCATAAACTTGTAATTACTTTATCCTTCTCTTACTAGCCCACTAAAGGCCATAAATAAGGCCATCATATTCTATTACATTATATGAATAGCTAAATTAGAACCTAAATGAATAAAAGTACTTATATTTTGAAGGGGAAACTAACATGACACTTTCACCCACTCCATGCTTGCTCCTTGATCCATCAAATAAAAATTCCATAGACCACTAGGATCTTCTTGAGGATTCATGAGATATGGCATGAACTAGATTTCATCATGTAAATATTAGACACCCAAGTCCCTTTCTTCAACACCTTCTAAGGGGTCTACCAATTGAATATCATTCAATAGCTCATCCAAGAACATGTTTGGTATCTCTTCTAGATGAGTGTTTATCTCCTACCCAATTGTAAATTCATCCTCATCAATGATGGTGAAGTTTATGTTGATATTATCTAGTCCAAGAGGTTCTATATGGAACTATGCAATGGGCTTAGCTTTTATTGACACTTTGGACTCATATCTTATCCAGAATGTCATATAGGACCAATCTACTATAAGGGAACCTCCTATCTTTATTGTGAACTCTCTGGATAGGCATAGTGAAAATTAAGAGGCACATAAAGGATCAAAACATCTTTAACCATTGTGATACTAAGCCAATCATGTAGGGTCAAGTTGAGGTCCTTAATTATGCCAGATGTCTTGGTAGAATAACCATCTAGTTATAACACTCCTTTTTATTAGGGATAATATTTCAAACCATGTTGATTAACTATGGACTTTGATATTATCGAGGTACCAGCCCATTATCCTCTAAATAATTATGCACTACATAGTTTCCAATAATCACTAAAATATAGAAGGGAGGAGGATAGACCACTTTACTTGATTGCCCTTCATTTTGTCCTTTAGATACATTAATAAGGACCACATTTTCCTTGCTAGGTGGCTTGTATTCAACATTGATCTTTAATAATCCTTCTTGAATTATATCCACTTAACTAGGCATGGAGAGCGTGTCCCACATTAGCACATTCATATTGGACCTTTTCATTTGTTCCATAATGTTGATGGGTAAACCACTAACCTTTGGTTGTGCTTTAGAAACCACAACTACACCTTGATCTTGTGAGTTTAGAGGGACCAAGACACTTCCTTGATTTTAACCCTTTGTAACTATTGGGCCCTTTGGAACAACATCAAGTCAAATTGGCTTTGAATTTGAAGGAGTAATGGTAGGAGGATTCTTGCTTGGTTCTTGGGTACCATCCATGTTCCTTCTTTTGAGTCTAGTATTTGCAGCCACTAGAATGTATCCTTAATTAGAGCTAGCCTAATTATTGAGTGTATAACACTCTTCTTATTTATAACTCATCATTGTATCACCCAATTGGCCTAATCCTCAATCATTTCCTAGACTTTGTTGAGGCTCCTCTAGCTTGGTCATCATAGGTACCTCTATATTTTGGGCCATAAGAACTTAATTTTACCCAAAATTAGAAACATGTTGCCATTAATCATTGAATGCTTAGGTGAATTAAGTGGATGGGATAATGGATTACCTAAAAGAATTATTCCAAATCATGGTACTTTTAGCTTTTTGAGACACATTATTTTGAACTGGGACCAAGGTGTTAGAAGTGCTTGAAACATTAGAATTGTAGTTATTTTGCCTATTTTATCCATGTTGCTCTTATCCTTGGTTTTGACCTTGACCTTAGCCTTGGTATTTCCCTTTGTATGGTGGCCTATTTTATTGAAAATTTTGATGCTAAGGTTGATATGATCATTGATAAGGCCTATTGAAAGCTTGGTACCTTTTGACATTCATTATCTCATTTCCCAAAGATTGGAACATGCTCTTGATCTCTTTAAAGTTATTTTGCTTGTCATAATCACTGGATCCACTAGTGGAAGTCTTATCTTCTTTTGGTGTATATATTATAGTAATTGTTGGCATAGGAAAGATGACATAAAATGGAGGCATAATAATAAGAGGTGGTCTAATTTTAGGAAATAAGGTAATTAGTAGTATAGGTGTAAGCTTGTTATCCTGAACCAAATAATTTTTTGCTGTGATGGCCACCTCATACGCATTTATAAGTATATTCCCTCCCATATATTAGATCATCACTTCTATGTCACTATTTAAAGCCTTCAAATAATAGAGGAAGGAAAATTTGGGGGTTAGTCTGACTAAGACTAGGATTCTATCCCATGTTTTTTGGAACCTTGTGTTCAAGTCCTGCATGACTTCATAAAGAGATCTCTAAATAGTTGTTATTTTCTCTAAAAGTGACAAACAGTCACTTTTGTCTTCAAATATTTTGCACAAGGCATCACCTAAATGGTCCCATGTTTGAATGGAATTAACAGGAAGGTCTCTATACAAATCTAGGGCCTTTCATTTGAAAGAATTAGCTAATAACCTAATATATATATTTTCCTATGACATTATGGATATTGAAAAAAATGGTTGTCCATGAGGTGCTCAAAAAGTGATGTAGCTTGGTTTTCAATATAATAAGGAATAGGTTTAAGAGCTACAATCAGGATAGGATCATATTGAGTAACATTTAGAGGGATTTGGCCATTAAAGTCCATAAAATTAAAAAGTTTATGGGATGCCATGGTAATAAAAACATTTGAAAAAGGTCCTCTTGTAGAGGTAGGCCTTTGAAATGACTTTGGATCAAAGGTTCCTTGATATGGATGTGTATTGGCAAACCTTAATATTTTTATTGAATTCAAAGGTAGTTAAAAAAATTAAAAGGGAATACCTCTTGAATCTGACCTTGTTTTCACCTTTTCCATGGGATGAAGTCACTGCTCTATTATCAAAAAGTTGGATCTTCCTTTTGGAGTCACCAGATACTATTTCTTGGGAGCTTAACTGCTACAAATTTGATCAAACAACATCAATTTTGATCAATATTTCTTAAACTATGGTCCCACTGAGCATGACATAAAATGTTTTAGGCTCAATTTTCATCCTTGGAGAGATTTCTTCAGGATCCCTCCAATTGAGCTACACAATGGGAATAAACCTAGGTTGTGGGTTACCTATAATGGGTTTGGACCTCTGAATAAGGTTAGATTCCTCTTGATTCTCACCTAAACTAATGGAAATCACTAAGAAAAGGGTTAGAAATGGGTTAAAGGGATCCTAATAAGGATAAAGGGTGATACACAAAAGTTAAAATGTGCACTCATAGAAGCTTGAATCCACACTAGATCAACATAAAATAGCTATGGCTCATACAACCTCACAATCTCACTAATTGCATAAATACTTCATGAAAGAGGTCAAAAATAGAATACTAATCTAGACCTGAAAGTTATCTTGAAAACACCTTCAAAGAGGCAAGAATAAGGACAATAAACTAAGAAGATTTTCCTTCACAAATTCATCATACACAAACATAGTAATCAATTAGTGAAGGTAAGGGATAGATAAGGAGTTGATTTTATTACTTCAAAAGGTTGTTCTTAAAATATTTTGATAGGGTTTAACCATATCAAATGAGCACACTTTTATAATAGTCTCAATGAGTATCCTTTTCCCATAGAATAATGAAAAATTCTAAGATATGAGAACCCCCATAAGGGGAATGAGACTAGGATATGAAAGAGAGATAGATAGATAGATAGATAGATAGAGATAGAGATAGAGATAGAGATAGAGATAGATAGATAGAGAGAGAGAGAGAGAGAGAGAGAGAGAGAGAGAGAGAGAGAGAGAGAGAGAGAGAGAGCCATCAAAGAAGGAACACACTATCCTAGGTCATTAATTGAACTTGAGCTACCACATTTTACTCTAGTGAATGTCTTGCCACCCTTTTTGATTGATTAAGACATTGTTCATGGCTTACTAAATGAAAAATTCTCCAAAGGTTGTAAGGATGTATTGAATGCTCCTAGCTATAAGTCCTAACCATTAGGTCTTCTTAAATGATTCTTCATGCCATTTACCACTAAAGACAAAAATTTCATGCTCATGGATCTAAAAAAATCATGGCTTTGTGAATTTTAGGTGGATGTTTGTGAAAACATTGGCCATGTTGAATGATGAGGACCTTTTACATAATCTCATTTATCTCCCTTAAATCAAATATTGGACCCATATCTTTCTATAGACAAAAAACCTATCTCTTTTATTGGTTTTCCTATATCCCCTTATATCGATGTAGACCTATAGAATGCATAGCCTCCTTTGATCTTCATTAGGTATAAAAGACCTAATTTTTCCCTTTAACATACATATAAACTGAGAGTTCATTACATACAAGGATCCTTTATGAAAGAATGGCAAACATAGCCATAGAAAAAACCCTATGTGTCATGGATCTTCAAACTAGAGGTATATATTTAGCTTCAATGGTGCCCCTTTATGTTCTTTATACCTAACTATATCATTGTGTCTTTTCCTTAGCATTTGATCGAGCTCTAATGGTAGAACTCTGACCCTTTGAATAACTTGCCTTAATTTGACCTTCATCATGTGTTTGATCTCCATGAAGTCCCTTATATTCTTGACCTTTAATTTAATTAGTCTTTGATAATTGACTCATCCATGCATCATTGATCTTGATCGATATAATTGAGTGAGAATTATTGATTCTCTCCTTGACTTGTCAACTCTATCCAAGATGGTACCACTTGATAGTCTCATTTTTTCACTCAAGATCCATTATCAGTCTCTTACCTTATGATCTTATGCCATATGGTGGCATCTTGAGCTCCTTGACCTTTTGACTCATATTAGCCCATTGGATCAAGGTGTATAAAATGACATGACCTATTAATCTCATTGGGCCCACTTTTTTATCAGTTAAGATCACATCATTAGATCATTGGTATGATTGAAAATTGATCATTGATCTAGATTGGACCCATCCTTCTTTTTAGTTGAGCTCATACTATTAGATCTCTTATTGGTTGATCTACACTATTAAATCTTTCCCAACTTGTATCTCTTTAAAGGGTTTTAAATTAGAAATATTTTGACTCATTTGACCCTAGCATGAATCATTAGATATTGTTTATCAGAATGCAATCTCAAGTAGACCATTATATCTTACTCAAATTTAAACCTTTTAAGGACCTTTTGAATCCAAATAGTCATTTTTTGAAGCTCAAACTTGACACTTAATGAACATCTTACTCTACAGATTCAAATTTGAACACTTAGAAATTGAGATAGAAATCTCATGCAAGAATGAAACTTATAAGATATGTTATTGGTATGAATATTCCCATGGTGATGTAAACTTTTGGCTCATGATTCTTTCTAAGTGGAGTTATAAAATATGTAAGTGAACTAGTCTTTTCCTTTTCTAGATGACATCTTAGTGATAGTTTGGTCTTTAAACCTACCTAATTCATCATTTGCTCAATATTTAAATGTTTTAACTAACTCTTGAGGCCTATGTAAAATATACTTTATGTTCCTAAATGTTATGACCACCATGGAGACTTTCTTGGATCCTTCTATTTGCCATATAGACTTGTCCCTTAAAAATTGTCAAACTACACTTTAAATGAGCTTAAAGTTCTTCAAGATCTTTGCAAGATTCATGATCTCTTTGGTCCACTCCTTCCATCTAGAACATCTTCTCATTTATTATCAACCTAATCTACCTAGGCACAAGCTTAGTATGTGGGCCAAAAATGGCCAACAGTGCTTACAACTAATTTTTCATTCATTCATTCATTCATTTTTTTAGAATTTAATAGTGCAACATTATAATGGATAAAAAATAAATTATAAATATGTTCATTCAACTATAGATTTCTCTCAAACCCTTGATTAACAATTGATTAAAAAATAACAAAAAATAATGGAAAGGGAAAGAAAATAAAAGCCTATAATGATGAAGAAAAATTCAAGTCAATGATTGACTGAGCTCCACAAGTCATCTAATGAACCCTCTAACACATGAAAAATCACATTAAAATATAATTCAAGCTTATAAGGAGGAAAAAAATGAGAGGGAGTAGTCATAATAACCATATACATACACAAATTGAGTGCAAACACTGTCTAAGTCTTTAATTAATCAGTATACATCATTTTTATCATCAAAATAGAGTTAAATACAATCATTCTCTTGAGTTTTTTCTATCATAAGTAGGAGAGGATTTGAGGGAGAGAAAATAAATAAAATATACATAAAATGAAAAGTGTGATTGACCCAATATCTTGTGTGAGGAGAAAAAGCCAACCATTTGAGAGTAAAATGCAAGAAATATATAGATTATTTAACTTCCATGGGAGATATTTCCCTTCTAAAACCATCCAAAAACCTTCAATAATTCTCAAAATACCTCCTTCTCCATTTTCTCCATCTAAATTCACCAATTTCATTTTTCATAAGCCTACACAAGAACAAAAATGAAGTAAAAATGGTGAATTAACAAGCTTGAATAGTTTACTAGCATGAAAACACATGAACATGTTTTAAAATAAGAGGAATTGAGAAAAAGTAAGGCTATAATTGCATCCAAGATGGAGTCACGTTTTTGGAAAATTAAATAGTTTTAAAAACTAACACTAGATGCTCAAGTTTTTTCCAAAATATGGATGCCAAGTTGAAAAAGATCCCCAATACACCCATCCAAGCTTTTTCTAGGCATTAGGTCTTTTTTTAGTTACTTTTTGAAAATTATATGTCCCAGTGCTAATTAGGTTTTTGAAGCCCAAATATCACTAGAAGGTAGTTTAAAATCCTTCATAGACCCAATCGGTTCTTTTTCACTGATTAAAATTGTGTCCTTTAGGTGAGAAATTAAAATGGGGCCCTAATACCTAAACAAGATTGGGAAACCCTGATTAACACTATGTGATTTATGTCCATGTGATCATATTATAATCAGGGTTTTTGGTGGAAAAAATCTTGAATGCATTGCTTAAAGTGAACTAGGGGCTCAAAATCCTAAATAACAAATGGAGGGGGATCCTAATATCCCCAATGTCCTAGTCGAGGCGGGGGGCCCTAATTGGAACTATAAAATAACTAGGGAATAATCGTTAACCTAATCGAGGATCCATCCTTGATTGTCATTGTGATGATTAAGTTAACTAAAAATAGACCCAAATGGGCTTTAAATCTAGACTACAACTAAGTTCATCCCCGTGAGGCAACTAAGACCTAATCATGATGGGGAACATTGTATAGAACCAAATCCACCACTCACTAAGAATAATGACCTGAATGGTGAAAATATCTATTTAGGTAAGGAATTAGCTTTGACATGATGTGGAGACCTAGTTGAAACTTGTTCTAGTTAGGACCATGAGAAACCAAGGCCCCTTCCCAAGACATATTTAGGCTTTAAAAGTTTGATTAGTTATATGGACCTAAAAACTTTAACACTTAGGCAAATTCAAGATGAAAATCTTGATTATAACTAAGTAGAAAATTTTGAACTAGATAGACCAAATAGTGAATTTTGACAAGTTTTTCACCTAGTGAAGGAGTATTTATCAAGATTTTATAAGTACGATATGAGGGCATAGAATTCATTTTGGGGATAAGTGCCAAATATGAAACTTTCTCAAATGAGCCCTATGGACAAGATGGAATATATTCCAAAGTCCAAAATAGCATATAAACAAAAATTACCTACTAGATTAAAATGGACTTGAGCAAATCAAAGAATAACTAATCTTGAGACCCCAAAAGTGGGATAAGTGCCTTAAAAATGAATTTTTTCTCAAAGAGCGAAACATGAAACTTATCCAAATTATCTTAATTGAGAGGCTAGGATATGTATCAAGGGTTTAATAGGAATGTAAATATAAGTGGCATCTTGAAGTAGTTGTAGAGAGATGAGAGAGTAGGTAGGCAAAAATGCCATGCGAATGTAAATACATAAAGAATTAACTTCAAGGCCAAGTATTATTTACTAAACATTACCATTAAGACTTGGACATCACAATGAGATAGGTTTTAAAATCCCAAAGGTCACATAAATTAAAATGGCCTCCTATAATAATCTAAGGGATCTAGGAGAGCTAGGAGAGCTAGGCTTCAAATGTAAATTAGAAGGTCAAAACTATACTTTCACACAAAGTGTTACATATGAATTTTCAAGCATAGGTGTGGCATTTTAAATGGTGATGGTTTTAGGTCTTAATTTAAAACACAATTTTATATGAACTAATAAATAATATTGAGTGTTGATTTCCATGAGTTATGAGCACAAGCAAGAACAAAGAAAAAGGCAAAAAAGGAGGTTTCCCGATTCTTAGAAGAATTAGGGCATGTTGTGCAAGCAACAACACATCTTACATTCTCTATCTACATTGATTTTATTTTTCACGCCTCTCTAATAGACACATATGGGAAAACTATGTAACCTTATACCCTTTCAATTTTTTGGACCAATCTCAACTAAGTAATATCAAGTAAGCTTCTAAGATTTCCACCACTTTAATGTCTATAAATTACTACACTTTAGGTTCAGATTCTATTTGCATATGGACATTTAATATCTCCCCTACTAGTTTCACCTCATATTTGTTCAGTCAAACCACTATCTTTTTATATTTAATAAGTGATATCCCCAATATTTAATAAAATCTAGTATGCATCACATTTAACAAGGATCCAGAGTCAAATAGATAGTTATGAAGGTTCTTCCCAAAGAACTTGATAGTAAGGAGAAAATGTGGAAGCTTAACCTTATTCTTATGAATGAGAACATTAGTGTTCATAGGCTTACATCTAGGATGAGTTGGTTTATCTATTAGGGACTTTAAAAGGAGGTTTTTTTTCTCAATGATCTAGGTGAGCTCATGCAACATGATGTTTACCTTGATCTTCTTCATGTCTTCTAATATGATATACCTAGTCTTTTTAGGAGTGGGTTGGACCTCTTCAAAGGGCTTAGGGTTAATAGATTTTGGAGGTAGAAGATCATTTTGGGATTTAGGGTTAGGAGGGGTTGTACCATTTTTATGATCAATGGATGTGGTAATGGGTTATTATTGTATCCAAATCCTAAGAGAGTAGTTGTTCCATTAGAATTACTAGGAAGCATGCACCTCATTGGTGGTATCTTCTAGTTCACTATCTTCTTAGTTAGGGAACTCTAAGGTCTCTAATATTATTTTCATGATAATTATAGAGTAGGATTATAAGATGAATTAGGCCATGTGTTATTCAAGAAAATCTCTTATAAATAAGCATATAGATAATAAAACATCAAGCCCACTCCCTCATATGGTGTTGCAAATGAATTCTAGGAGATATTAAATAAGGAATACTACCAAACCTTCCAAATATCATCCATCCTAAGAGCATCCAAGAAGCATGTTTTTCCTCTATAGTTGGTGCTCAAATTCTATGTCAATGATGGTTATCTTGATTCTCCATCATTTCCTAGTTCACCATTGGCTTAGGCTCATGAGTTTAATCAGTTTATAAAAATAAGTGAAGCTTTTTATAGCAATTTATACATAATAATTTTGCATGAATAAAGATCTCTTAATCAATGGTGAGGCAATATATTTATAGCTTTCTAAAAATGTTCAGGATCAGCCATGACTATCCATCTTGAGATTAAGATGTGTGACCATGAAATGATTCAATTTTGGAGGGATAAGTCATAAATATCTAGAAGAATGGGGCATTAATGAGGAATAGGAAGGATTAATCTTGATGATTCTTCCATTAATGGATTATTTATGTCACCCCATTGATGATGTTATGGGATGATGCAAATTTGAGGAATGAAATCCCAATAAATATATTTTTAATAACTTTCATGGAATTTTCACTTAGGATCTTGATTTGGTTTAATTTGCTTAAGTAGTGTTTCTTAATTTTCTACAATTCTTTAGAAATATATTGTATTCTTAATCAACCTAGTCAAAAATGTAATTTTACAAAGTCATAATTTAACTAGAGTATAATCATAAGAAGGTGTTAGTTGCATATGGGACAATACCCTAGTTAGGGAATTATAGGCACAAAATAACACATGCACATGACATGGGCTATCGAATTAGAAAAATTTAGTGGTATAGAGTGTCATTTTGCATGATCATAATTTGACTCAAAGTGATTTGAAAAAAATATAATAATCACATAAAATCCATTACCCCATTTAGGGATACATTATCCTAAATTGACACTTATACATGACAATTTTGAACCATTTAGCACATTTTAGTGATTTTGGCCCATATTGTGCATTGTCACAAAATTTTACTTAGATTGACAATTGCAACACAATAGTGATAGGAATTAGATGTTAGATTTTTACACTATTTGATAAGGCATGTAAAGACATTTAGTTGAAGCAATATGTTTTAAAATAATCAAAAGGTCATAATAATCAGAAGAAATAAATTTCATTCCCATTTTTCATTTTTAAAGTTTGCATGAATTATAGAGAAACTGATTTATGAAAATTCCCCAAAAATTATTTAGGATCACCCAAGGGAATAACAAATATAGGATAATCTAATAGGTAGTCTCCCATGGCTAGCTTAATACTATGGCATTTTTTTGAATAGTTGATAGTACCACCATCTATAATCATGACTTGAAATTATGGAGTGGGATAAATGAAATAGTTCAAATGAGAATATTGTTAAGCATGAGATATACTAAGAGGGGGGAGGGTGAATCAATATATCATATATCTTATAGAATTTTACTTAAACATTTTCCACTTAACCATACATTCAATATATGTAATCAAATATAAATAATAAACACCACACAAGAGAGAGAGAGACTAGATTTTAACATGGAAACCCAATATGGGAAAAACCATGGAGAACAATCTGAAGTATATGAATGAGAACCAAGTCAAACTATAATATTTTCAAAAACCAACTTATAGGATCACTAACCCCTTTGTTGAGTACCAACATAAAAACTTTATGTAAGAACTAACCCATAGGATCACCAACCCCTTTGCTGATCAGCAACATAAAAACTATTTGTGAGCACCAAACATAAGATAACCAACCCATTTTGTGGATACCACATAAATATCTCTCAATGTTGCTTTCTCAACAAATGATAACACATTACAATCTCTTTCTGTTCTCTCTTTTGCTCTTCTAAGCTAGATATGACAATTACAAACCATGATCTCTTCCACATATTACAAATGGCTTCTCAAGCCTTTATTTATAGCTTTCCAAAGGACCTTTAGCTTTCACCCTTTGTGACTCTTCACTCCTCATGGAAAATGGTGCCAAAATTGCATGACCCTTTGAATCCTTGTTTTTAAAAAGTCATATGGTGACTCTTTATAAGAAAATGCATCCTTTACTCTTTTATCTTTATCTTGGTGACCTTTCAAATTCCTTAAGGTGACTCTTCATGGAAAAATGTGCCATACCCTCTTTTGTCTTCACTTTGTGACTCTTGGGATTCCCCAAGATGGCTCTTCATGGGAAAATTCTTCCCATTCCTCTTTTGTCTTTACCCCATAACTCTTTGACTTCTCCATGGGCCCTCTTTTGACTTTTATGTAACCAAAAGTATATTTGTTAATATTAAATAAATATAAACACATTTTAGCAAAAATATGAACACTAAAAATGCCTTTATAAAATAAATGTTATAGGGCCTTTATCATCAATGATAGACCTTTGACATCAATGACAATATTTCTAAAAATCTCCCCCTTTGTCATTGATGGTAACCTCAAACTAAAACTACCAAATCTTAAAATTGTGATCTTGGAATTTGACTCAAGAGAGGATGGTTAGTATGGTGTTAGTTCCAAAATGAAAACAAAATGAAAGAAACACACTAATAACATAACATCTCTAGGCCTAGACACTAGGGATAGCTCATTTTAAAAAAAAATAACAAACACAAATAAAAATTAAGGAATAAAACATAATAATTCCTTCACCTTCCTTGAATTCTCCAAATTCCTTTGTAGTAGTGGGTTGCTCGACTTGTGCTCATGAAGTCCTTGGCAATGGAAGCTTGGCTACCTCCATCTCTCCTTGGCACCTTTGGCCTATGGATTGGATTGTCTTGGAATCAATTTGGCATGTTAAAACTAATTTTATGAATCTTTTATAACAAATCCTACATTGTAACTTTTCATTTTCAAGTCTTATAAATGATGTTGTGAGGCCTCCTATTTATAGATTTTTGCAAATGTCTAGAATCATATTGAACCATCCATCTTGAGATTGAGATGTGTGGTTGAGGATTAATTCAATTTTTAGAATTAAGTTATTAATTATCCTAATCATGAAATTGGAAGAATGGGAAATTGAGATTCATGGAGGGCATCATGGAAGGCATTGATGAGGCATGGAGGGCATGAATCCTGATATTTATGGCATTTATGGCCTAGGGATGTCTTCCCAAGAAATGAGGTCACCTAATGATGTATATATTCAATATTCATTTCCCAAAATAATTATTAAACAAGTTTCCATATAATTTTTTATTAGGCCTTGATTTGGGTTAATTAGCTCTTAAGCATGATTAATCACTTTGTGCATAAATTACTCAAATTGATCAGAATGCCTTGTTATTGGTCCAAAATTTGACTAGATTGGAATTAGAAGGTAATGTTAGATGCATTGGATCTATATTCCAATTTAGGATTTTACCAAAAATAAATAAAAAAGGCACATGTATTGTGTAGAATATTTGATAGGAAAGAGTAATCTAGAACACCTTGGTGCAAAATTAGCATTTTGACTTGAAATGATCTTATCAAAGTTAGTTGACCCATAAATTACATTACCCCATTTGAGGATTCCTTGGATAAAATAAGTACTTTAATATGTAAATTTCACATCATGTATCATGTTTTAGTGTTTTTAGGCCAAATTGTGCATTTTAGGTAGAAGTTGGTCAAAATCATGATTGGAGGTTATCGATGGCCACATTTAGGTGTCTATAGTTTTCCCCTATTTGGTAAGGCATTGAAATCTATAAGTATAGTAACATCTTCTCAAAGAATGAAAAGTTCATGTATGACTACAACTATAATGATGATAAACTAATTGTATGATGCCCCCTCGAGGGAATGGTTGAGATAAGTATGTCAACAAATAGCCCCTTGAAAAGAAAGAAGGAAAGTGAGGAGATCAAAGAAAGAAAAGATGATGGGGTGAAAAAAATAATGAGATTGAAAAAGTAGTCAAAATAATTAAGAATGTAAGTGGGATGGTGTACAATGGTTTGCCCAAAGGTGGTTATAAGCATTATACCTAATAGTGGCAACATGGTATGATGACATAATGATTTGCCCAAAGGTGGTTATAATCACTAATAAGATGGAGCTATCCCAATTAGGATAGAAAAATAAGATAATAACATGCCCATATATAGGTAGAAAAAGTAACATGGTGAAAACACAATGATTTAGCTAAAGGTGGTTATAATCATTGAGAAATGTAGGTGGAATGGTGTGCAATTATTTGCCCATAGGCAGTAATAATAATTAGACCCTGATTATGGAAAACATGATGAACTTAACACAAAGGTTAATGATGAATTAAAACAACCTACTAGTAGGGAGATGCTCATATGAGCTATTAAAGGTTGAAACTCTTTCATGGTTAATTACTCTATTTAGGATATGATTGGGATTGAATCGAGATGTTAGTGTTGAAGAGATGTTGATGCTGCCATTGCTGAATAGACTTCTTGAAGTTGAGGTTTGTTGTATCACATGTCGATAGAAATCATGGTATAACATCATGAGGACTTGGCCAAAATATGCATGAGGACTAACTCCTGTAATCCAATACTCAATAGAAAATAATGCACCAATGATAGAAATGATGATGATAATGTAAACTTATGAATATGAATAGATTCGATTATAAGTGTGGGAAAGGAATCACCAAATGAACAAAAATAAATTAATTCAAGGAAATAGTGTTAAAATAAAACAAATAGATAGACAAATAAATAAAATAAGTATAAATAAACAAATAAATAATGTAATATAAACCATACGAACATTGCACCTAGAAAATAGGTGACAACTAAACAAATGAACAAAATGGGGGAATATAAGAAAAGGAAGGGGGTGGCCGAGCTATCTCCATATGCACTAGGAAAGTGGATGGTACCTACATAGTTCCATAGATGTAATATATAATAAAAAAATTTAGGCCAAATGCAGTTCTCCCAGGGAATGAGAAGAATGTGATAACTAAGGAAAATAAATAGAATGGATGTGATAGAAGAATAGGAATGGTCTTTCCAAATGGAAAGTGCATGAGAGAAAAGGCCAAAAAGTATGGGGAAACTAAATGACAAATGATTTACTTGTAACTTAGAAAGGGTTCCCAAAATCCTTAAGGAAAAGAAGTTGTTATTGTTTTTGTTCTTTTCTAACAAAATTTTTAATGTTTTTGGAATTATTTTGGAGTGTCTCAACTCAATCGAGAATGATGAAACACTAAATGGTTCAAGCTCACAAAATGATGAAAGCATTTAAACTAAGGTTGCTCATAAAATAGTGAGAGCATGGCTTAGGTTGGTCATAAAATGGTGAAGAGGACAGATAGTGATGGTATTTGTATAAAGAAGAATCGTGCTAAAATGGCATAATTGAAATGGTCCTTATAAGTAATATACTTTAGTGCTCAAGCATAATATCACTTGAGATGAATAATATTCATTAGCTCTATAATTTCATCTTCATCTGGTGTGGCAAGCCTATATGCTCCTAATCTATAATCTATAGTAATGATGAAAGGCTCTATTTAGTTTGGTTTGAATTTCCATTTATGTTTCTTTTTAGTTGTGGTATTATTTTAGTTTTCTTTAAGGACAAGATCATCAAGTTCAAATGTTCTATACTTAACATGATGATTATAGTGTCCTTTGAATTAGTTTTGATATGCTTGAATATTATTGAGTGCAGTTGTGCATTTCTCATCAAGTAGGTCTAGCTCTTATAGGCAAGCTACTTGATAGTCACGATCATCCAAGACATGCTTGAAAGAGATGCACAGTGAAGGCAATTCAACCTCAATGATAAGGATGGATTTAGTACCATAAATAAGTGAGTATGGATTGGATCCTATGGGGTATGATGATTGGTATGGTATGCCCAAAGGGTGGGGAATATCTGTAAGTGCCAATTATGACCAGCATCATTGACAATATTTTTGAGGATATTGATAATAGTTTTGTTAGATAACTCAGCCTAGCCATTACCTTGAGGGTAATATGCCATATAAAAATGTTGCATGATGTTATATTTGGTATATAACTGGTCTACATCCTTGTTCTTGAATGATCCTCCATTATCAAATATAATGTCAAAAGGGATACTGTAGTGGCAATTGAGATGGTTGAAAATGAATTTCTAAATTTGATTTTTAGTAATGTAAGTGAGGGGTATAGCTTCAATCTACTTAGTGAAATACTTAGTGGTGGTAAGGATATGCTTATATCCATTAGATGAAGTGGGGTTAATCTTCCCAATGAGGTTAATTCTTTATGTAGAAAATGGACATGGTGTTAACATCAGTTTTAGAGTTTTTACTAGGGCATGAATCAGATTAGCATGCCATTGAAATTTTTTATATTTATTTACATATTTAGTGGCATCTACATCCATTTTCAGCCAATAATAACTAGTACACAAAATCTTTTTGGATAGGATTGACCAACTAGAATGAGCTCGACATACGCCTTCATTAACTTCTCTTAACATTAGTGTAGACTCTTCCAAAGTTAAAAAATAAAGCAGAGTTCCATAAAAACTATGATGGTAAAGGGTGGATCCAAGTAAAGTATAATGAGTGGAATGATGATTGAAGGCTTTCATTTGTTTTTTAGACAAGTTAGGTGGCAAAAATTGGTCATAAATGTATTTGTAAAGGTCTAAATACTAGATAGAATTAGGACCAATAATATCACAAATCATGGCAATAGTTGAAGATTCATGAGCTAGTACTAAAAAATTATCAATGAGGAAATAATACTCTCTAGATTTATCTATTTTTAGAATTAGAGAACCAATAGTAGCCATGGCATATGTATTTTTATTACTAGCCCTTGGTATGTGCTCAAACTAGATGTTGATAATTTGTTGTTTAAGAGTGTTGACCATGGATTTATATGGAACCAACTTGTAATCTTTGGTATAAAAATGATTTGTGACCTAATTGATGATTAAATGAGAATAACCATAAAATTTGAGATGAGATATATTCCAATACACTGCTTGTCAAATTTTTACAACAAGTGCTTCATACTCAATCATGTTGTTTGTGTAAGGAAAGATTATTCTAAATTATTTAGAGATTAGATCCCCCTATGGTGTAATAAACAATAGGCATAAACCTGATCCATGTGCAATAAATGAAGCATAAAAATAAAACCTATAGGGTTGCTCCTCAAGGGGTGTGTTAATGACGATCATTATGGATTTATCAAGAAATTAAAATGTGACTGTAAGAACTTATCCCTTAATTGTCTTTTTATTGGCATACTCTATGTCAAACTCAATAAAATCATGATTAATTTAGCCATTCTACCTTGAAAATATATTTTAGATAGTAGACACTTGAGTGGAACTACTTTTGAAATGACCATGGTCTTATTGTTCAACATGTAATGGCATAGTTTTTGAGCTGTAAAAACTATGGCCAGATAAGCTTTTTCAACAGGTGCATAATTATGTTCATATGTAACCAAGGTATGGCTTAGGTAGTATAGGGAATTCTCCTTTCCATTATCACCATGTTGATCCAAGAGTGCCCCCCAAGTGTGGTCGGTATCTGATAGGTATAACAAGAATGGCTTTCCTGGCATATGAGGTAATAAAATAGGTAGATTAATAAGATAGTCTTTGAGTTGTTCAAAAGTTGTTTGGCAGAGATAATCCTAGTGAAATGTAAATCCTTACTTTAAAAAGTGTGTAAATTTATGGAACTTATCTTCTAACTAAGAGATGAAGTATCAAATTGATTGGATCTTACCCTAAAACTACGGAGTTGCTTTAAATTGGTTAGTGGTGGCATCTTGGTTATAGCATGGGCTTTAACTAGATCAAATTCAATACCTATATGAGACGTGATGAAGCTAAGTAGTTTACCTAAATTTATAATAAACACACATTTATTTAGATTAAGTCTGATTTTGTACTCCCATAATCTTTCAAATATCTTACGTAACACTGCTAGATGGTTAGCCTTGGTTTGGGATTTCCCTAATATGTCATTAATATAGTCTTCAATAATATCATGCATCATATCATGGAATATGATAGTCATGGCCCTTTGATACATAGATCCAAAATTCATAAGGCCAAATGGCATTACTTGATAAAAAAATGTTCCCCCATGGAGTGGTGAATGCTATTATATGTTGATCTTTTGGTACTATTCTGATCTGGTTGTATCCTGAAAATCCATCCATGAGTGAAAGAATTTCATAACACACCATAGATTCAATGATCATGTCGATATTAGGAAAGGGAAAATAATATTTAATATAATATTTATTGATGTCTCAAAAATCATTACAAATTATAATCCCTTTAGGCTTTTTACTAATAGGTACCACATTAGATATCCATTCTAAGTAGTCAATGGATCAGATACATCCTACTTCTAAGAGTTTTTTTTAACTCTTTTCTTTACCAATATATCAATGTGAGGATGCATCTTACGTAGCTTTTGTTTTAATAGTTTAGCATTAGGATTAGCCATAAGGTGGTGCAGAACAAAGGCGGGATCTAAACCTAGCATGTCAGAATAGGCCCATACAAAGATATCTAGAAATTCTCTTAACAAAGTTGTAAAGACATCACATTCCTCCTTAGTGATGGATGCATCTAATTTTATCTATTTTAAGTCTGATGGAGTTTTGATATTTACCTCTATTATAGCTTTGACTATAAGGGTCAAACCATCTTCTTGGATAGTAGGCAATGATTTGAATTATTGAATTATGTCAGGGTCCTCTGTTAGGACTTGCTCTTCAACTTCTCCTACACATGATGAATCTGAGACCCCTAATGGAATATCTAGCCATGTAACAAAAATAGTCAAAAAAATATTAAAGAATTTGATTAAATAATTTTTGTTTCTCAAAGTTCAACTCAGATCCACAAGCAAGTTCATCATTGGTGGTCTCCTGGTCTAAATTAAAAGAAGAATGAACACCCCCATCTAATGGTGCCTAAAATAGGTTTTCATCACTAGTTTGGACTTTATATTTACTTTTTATCTAGTTAGAAAGTATCTCAAAGAGGTTTTCACTTTGGGACCTCAATGTTTTACTTATTTTTTTTGGCTAAGGGTGTTCACTTGCTATCCAAAATACACTGTAGTATCCAATGTGATTAAGAATACTAATTTATGATCTCCCAATGAAACATTATCTCTAAGGCCCAAAAAATCATAGAATGCCTCATCATTCTATAACTCATCAATCAATAGATTAAATTTTTTTTGGTCCTAATCTATCAGTTGGGGATAATATAATGGCAAAGGGTTACGATGAATGGCCAAGGTAAGGGTACAAATGGCATTATTATCAAATAGATTGGTTTCAGCTAGGTTATCAAAGGTGAGGCTATGATTAGACTCTATTTTTCTATTGGCATCATCATCACTAGTCTTTGGTGATGGAGTTTGAATAAGATATGTGGGGTTGCCCTCAGGTTGTTTAAATCCAAGTCCATAAGGTTTTTCATATTTAGTCATGGAAATTGGCTCAATGGTTCCTTATTGATTTGGTCTGAGGCCTCTTCCTTCATTATTATGATGTTCCATGATCCTATTTGGAATAGGATAATTTGAATTTTTATAAAAATATATGTGGTTGTCATTGTATAACCATGATTCATCCCATTCAAGAGGGTCAAGTCCTAGGCTAGGTGCTGGTACAAATGTGACAGGTCCCTTATCTTTATTCTTTTATTGCCAATACATATGTGGGGTGACTTTAGGTCACCCAAAGGTTTTTAGATTCTAAGGAAGATTGGTAATATGAAATGTACCACAGGTCACATACTCTCCTATTCTATTATCAAAAATGGTGAAATGATTAGAAGCTTTAGGAGGTGGTATGTGGGAAAGAGAATCCAAAGTATTAATATCTATGTAATTATCTAGTGAAGGATCAACAAGTATAGATTTTTCTTTATCCTAATTGTAACTTGGATTCATGCCATACTGATAATTATAGCTTTGAAATTTGACCTCAAGATGTTTGCAGTGTTCATATGGGTGTAAATCTCTTAGAATATTCATTTCCATCCTTGAGTGGGAAAACTTCATACATTGGTGCAATGTTGATGGAACTTCAGAAACCTCAAGTAACCAAGGCTTACCTAGAAGAATATTGTATGATAACTCAAGATCAAACACATGTAATAGTGTATCATGGGTTAAAGGCCCAATGATAACTAGAAAACTAATGGTGCCTTGTGATTCTCTTTCCTGATTATCATAAGCTTTGATGGTTATTGTCTCTAGCTAGAGATCTGTCATTATGTACCCAAGAAGCTTGATGAGATTTAGAGACACTATGTTGAGGATGAATCCATTGTCTATAAGGACATGTTTCAATTTATGCCATCTTATACAAACTTCTATGTAGAATAGATTATTATGGAGTGGGACAAGGTAAGACATATCGCTTTGGTTGAATGTGACTTGTTAGGTTGGAGCTAGGTGTCTAATCAAAGCTTGAAATTTATCAGGGGATATGTTACTATAAATAGTGGATTGGGTCAAAAACTCATTTAAGATGTTGTTATAGATTATTGATGTTCATAACAAATCTAAAATATAAATTTGTGATAGTGTCTTCTATAATTGTTCCACAATATCAAATTTATTATCTTCGTCAGTAGTGAATGGTTTATTCTAAGGTTGAATGATTGGTTGGATAATAGGAAAAGTGTTGGATGGTTGTGTGCCTGGAATATTAATCTTTGACCTCCAAGTTGTGATTTCACAATCAAGATTAAATACTAGACCATTATTGCTAACAAGTGTTGATAATGGTGTGGGACCAAACAAGACAAGTCTTGGTTGCTAGTGCACTTATATATGGTTACATGGCAAGGATAGGTTATCGATATAAGGTCCAAAAGGGGAAGGCCTAGTGTTTTGTTTTGCCTATATGCACTCCTAGGTCAAAGAAGGATCATCCATGTAATTTGACTGAATGGGGTAGTTTAGCAATAGTCTAGGCTAATTAGTGCTTAGTTTAGGATTAATATAGATGGTATTAATGTTACCCCCTATAATATGACCTACAACCTTGTTGTAGTCATGTACAACTACATGGTAGGTTTTTTGGGTGTTACCATTATAACCTTAGTTTTTTCCATTGATTTTCATTATGGGTTCTACTATTGATTTTCTTGATTATACTGGTTTGGCCTTTGATGTTGATTTTGCTACTACACTAGTTGTGTTGCTATTGTTGATTATTTTACTATTGTTAATTGTTATGTCAAGGAAATGGGTTTTGATAAATCCAAAGAGTTTGATTGGAAGTGGAAGCACCATTATCTAATGTTATCTCTCCACTCTCTAACATATTCTCAATTAAATGTTTGATTTGGACACATCTTCATTGATTATGCCTGTTGACCCGATGATAGTCACATAATTCATTTTCTCAGTACCAATCAAGATAAGGAATGCCTTAAGAATAATGATTTGGTATGGGCCAAATAATAAGATTAGTGGTATAAATCTTTCAAAATATAGACTCAATAGGTTCTCCTAAGTCACTAAAGAAATGATGTGTAGGCATGGTTCTTCTAAGAGGAGGGGTTTGTAATGGTAAATGCTACTCTATTTGTTGTGCAAGTTTTGGTTATTGTGCTTGTAGCATTAGTTGAGTAGGAGTAATTTTAAAAGGTGGTACAAATGACGTTTGTACCATTTGGACATGATGTGACTCAGTTACTCCATTTCCCATAACATCCTATTATGTTTGAATTGTTTTGGTCTTTCATGGTTATTGGCCTGGGCTAGTTGTAATGCTAATGCTTAAATGGAATGTTGGTCATTTCCCTAATTTGTACCTTTATTTTGATTAATTTAATTAATCTTGATGACTCCTTTATTTATTAGTGATCCTAAATCAACAAGCCTTTGTCAATGATTTCCTTGAAAGTATGTGCACATTGTAGATCTAAATGATAAGCTATCTCATTATGCAGATTTTTGGTAAAAATAATGGATAATTGTTTATCTAGTAAACTTGGGTGAAACATCTTGCAAGGGCTCTCTATCACCATAAATAACTTGAAAAACTCTCACCAATTTTTTTGTTTACTTGTGTTATGTCCACTAATGAAATCTCATGCTCAAGATTATAGGAAAAGTGTTGCACAAACTTATCAGAAAGATCATCAAAATTTATTACTAAATTTTTGGGTAACTTTAAAAACCACTTAAATGCTTGTCCAGCCAAGCTCCTTAGAAACAACAATAAAAGGTATATGTCGCTATATGCCA
This sequence comes from Torreya grandis, assembly GCA_037957365.1. Taxonomy (NCBI): domain Eukaryota; kingdom Viridiplantae; phylum Streptophyta; class Pinopsida; order Cupressales; family Taxaceae; genus Torreya; species Torreya grandis. Next base: position 1,297,906 of record JARHVA010003865.1, read on the forward strand.
CTAGTTGACATGCAATAAAGAATTAAGTCAAATGAGCCTTAGGGTCACCTTTCCCTTTGTATTTACGAAATTTTAGTGGGTCATATCCTAGAGGAAATGGTATCCACAAATACTCCATGTTGAATGGATAGGAACATATATCATCCAATTTGGACTTTTTAGATTGTTTACCCACCTGAATAGTATCAATTGCATCCTTCATCTATTGAAATTCTTGGGACAAGAAACTAGAATGAATATTGGTTTGAGGGAGAATATTTGTTTAGATAGATGGTTGGGAGGTCACATGTGGGACACTTTTACTAGGGTATGATAGAGATACCTATTGGGGTACATTGGTTTGGTTAGGGAATGCACTATGAATACACATACATAGATTAGGATGTACATGAAATTGCATACTTGGTTATGTGATATTCTAGTTTGGACTAGTGATAAAAGTTTGACTTGGAGGATTTTGTGGTTGGGATGGAGGGATATAACTATATTTTACCTAGTATGGTTAAAAAGGGACATGTTGTTGACTAATCAAACCTTGTTGTTGAGTGGGAAATTGTGGACCGAGATCCTATCTCTAGATTTGTGGCACATTTTGAACTAAAATTTTTCTAATAGGTACCTGAGAAATATGGGGACCTCATTTTTACATGAATCTTTATGAGGAAGTAAAATTAGGTTGTAGATTTAGCATATACCATTGACCAATATTTACACATTGTTGAATAGTCATTGCTTGGTTTTGGATTGGCATATTAGTCTATGAATGAAGAGGTATGTTTGTCATTACCTAGTGAGGTAGAACATTTGATACCCCTAATTGAGGTGGAAATGTATTTGTCATCTATTGTGTTGATACACTAGATTGTGTATGTTATTGTGGAATACTACTAGTTACTTGTTGAGAAGAAGTAGGGTTCATCACATTATATCATTAAAGCGTGACATTAGCCATTATTTGATTACCTAATCCCATAAGTTTCACACTTGAGGAAGCAAATGATTAAGGCTGGGGTATATAAAATCCTACTCCCCAGTATGATGAACTATTCATAAGATTAACTACATGCACATATTTTTTTCTAATTGTTTGTGCATTAGTACCACTTTGATTAGGACTAGACATCATTTGCACATTGTCTAGTAGGTTTGGCTCACTATTAAGTATATACGTTGAAGATGCTTATTCAATAATGGACATATACATTAAGTAATCTATCAAAATAGTTTATATGAATGGGTCAAAATTTGGATTCTCTTGTCTAGTTAACTCTATCAACATTTCTATTGAAGGAACTAGGTCAATAAGAGGCTTACTTACCATGTTCATCTGATTGAAATCACATGCTAGATTTATGTAGGTTTGATATGCCATCTACATTTGGTTAAAGTGATCTTCCATGATGTTTTTGTCTTGATTAGATATATTAGGATCTTGGTATGTTATTTGGACTAGAGCCATAGGATTGCTAGAAGAATCTTATTGATCATAAATGATATTGTGGGTCACTCTTACTAAACTTGGTAAATTTTCATGGGGGAAGTATGCTTGAAACTTAGCCCCTACCTCTATGGTTCTAACCAAAATCTCATTTTTTTCTCTAACAAATGTCACTTAAATAAAATTAGATCATACATGGAAGTAATATTAGTAGAATATGACTATTGAACTACTAGCTTGTCCACTATAGGTATTATAGCTAGGTATTGTGCAGTTTGCTTGTGGTCTTATTCTAAATAAGGTGATGTGTTAACTAGATGTTTAGCCATTGGATCTTGGATTTGTACCCATGATTGAGTATTATAAAAAGGATAAGAATCCATCTCATAATAAATATTATCTGCATAGGGGTCTTGCACCATTTCTTCCTATGTAACTACATTACCAATCCCTGAATTGTACACGAGTCCACTATGAGTGTAGGAATGCATGTTGGGATCCATAGTCAATGCTTTATGATAAAATTTCAAAGAGTTATACAAACTCTTAAGAAGGACAATGTCTAAAACATATGATGTTCCAACTTGGTCTAGATTTGTCAAAAGGATAAAAAAAGGTTTATGAAAAAATTTATGAGGAAATAAGCTAGCGTGAAGTATCTAAAATTTCATTATTCACACAAATATGAACAAGTAAATGAACCTAAAATAAAAATGCCAAACTCTAAGTTCAAAGTTTTTCAAATCAGTCAAATCTAGGAATTTAAAAGTTTCTAAGTCTTTTGGCCAAATGTCACATCAAAATCTAGGCTCAAACAAGGCACGTGTTAGGAATATTGGCAAAATGTCACCAAAAGCTAGACTTTTAAAATAGATGAAAGTTTTAATCTAACAGTTTTGAAACACTTCTAACAAGCACTAGGTATTTGATTATTAAACATGAACTTAATCATGTAGGTATAAGGTATTAAATAAAAAGGCACTTTATAAATAGTTTATTTACTCACAAAAAAATGGTATAAAACTTGGTTTTTTAGACAAAAAAGCTAGACAAAAGTGATCAGTATAGCTATTTTTAGACAAAAGATCATAAAAGTTCACTTAGATTGGTCTAAAAATTTAGGAACAAATTTGAAACTCTTTGTAAGAGGTTCTATGAAATAATATTTTAAATTCTCTAGGCAATTTAACAATTCTATACTACCCAAAAGGTGTGACAAAAAGGTTTTTTTCAAAAAATATCTAAGGTAAAGATGTTTTCTCATAATTTTGACAGCATAACACTACTTTTCTTGAATCAAAATGTTGTGTTTCATAGACTCAAAGTGAAAATGTTTAGCACAAAATGGCTTAAGTCTATTAAGTGATGATAATTATCATGAGTCTTAAATGACCTTCAATCCAAATTGGAAATTGAACCTAAGTTCCTTCAAGTTTAGTGCAAATGGAGAACTCACTTAACACATCAACATTATGAACTTATAAAGGTGCAATTCTAAATTTAGATTATAAGTGGACTTAAACAAATTTGGTAAAGGTCTATACTCAATTGGGTAGGATAACTGTGCCAAAGTGGATGATATGACTCTTAAGCTTTTGATGTAATTTTGAACAAGGCAAATTGATGATCTCACATGGGAAACATAACACCTCTTTGTTTAAAGGAAAATTTGGACTATGTGTTTGGTTTGGATTGTTTTTTCACATCAAGTTTTAACTTCGAAAAAGACTATAATCCAAGACAAGACCAACTAATTAATCACTCTTAGATCCTAAACTAAAAAATTCATTTGGTATTGTTGGAATCCCTTAATATACATCATTTGAGAGGATTTTAAGTGTTCATACAAAACTAAATGCACATTATATAGTAGGGTTTTTACACCCCACCATTCTCTCAAATGATAGTACTATGACATTAACCTTGAGGTTCACCTTACACCAACAATACTTCCATGGTAAGTGGGGATTTTTTTAAGATCGAACAAGTTTATGAATGATCCAGGTGAATCAATTACACAATGACTTTCATGCCAAATAATGCAAAATAAAAACATAGATTTTATGTTTGTATCACTTGGATTGTTGTAAAAAGGTCTAGTCCTTTTTGAAACCACTACATCCTGATATTTGCTTAGTGTAGTGTGATGTCCAAAGTTCCATTACGTCCCATGTGCAACTCTAAAAGAGCCAAATTAATTCAATGCTGGGAGATGAAACCCCAGGTCAAAGCTTCCCTAAAGAACTTGTGGGAGGTGATGAAGACCCCCTCGCAAGCCAAGTTTACATAAAAATAAAGAAAGCATGAAATAGAAAGACTTTAGGGTCATTTTCAAGGTCACTCAAACTTTGACAAGTTTTTGGGGAGTTCTTTAGATTACTTTCTTTCTAAGACTTGGACTAGGCTACTTGCAAAAAGAATGGCACTTTTGATTCCAAGGGTTCCTTATAGGGGACAAATAGAAGAGAATACATGCAACATTCCTCTTTTTTCCAAACAAATATTTAATCCAAACAACTATTGAAAATAAGAATTTACAAGTGTGTTAAATTTTAAACCCAAAATGAAATATTTGGTGGTTTTCATTTGACCCCTTGGTCTTAGTTGCAAACTTTGAGAATATTCACCAAAAACATCTAAATTATTTGCTAAACACCCAAAACAAGGTTCCTGATTGATTTTTAAGCATGAAAAGGTGATTTAAACATGTTTTGAGCAAATATCAAACTTGGTCCTACAACAAAAATGTTAGCATGTCCTTTAGCTTTGAAGCTTTTTTTGGTTTGAAACAATGAACTTTGGAAAAATAGTTCTCGAGTCTATGTTTTTGGAAAAAACACAATGACTAATGTTGGTTATATAAAACCAACTATGGTTACCTTGGCTAACCTAAATATAAATAATGTTAGTTTTCTTAACTAAAATCAGTTAATCCATGTAACTGATGTTGATCTTACTTGTCAATGTTGGTTATTATGTAAAACTGTGGAAAATAAAAACAAAAAAATAAAGTTAGAAAATCAATTTGTAATAGTTTTAAAGGTCTAAATAAATATTTTAGATTTTAAAAATGATCTTCTTCAAGTGTGAGATACATCATTCCCACCGATCATGACATAATATGATCTAATAATTTGGCTCAAGAGAGGATGGTTATTATGGTGTTAGCTCCAAAATGAAAACAAAATGAAATAAACACACTAATAGCATAACATATCTAGGCTTAGACACTAGGGACATCTTATTTAACAAAAACAAATGACAAATACAACTAAAAAGTAAGGAATGAAACACAAGAATTCCTTCACCTTTCTTGAATTCTCTAAATGCCTTTATATTAGTGGCTTGTTCGGCTTGTGCTCATGAAGTCCTTGGTAATGGATGCTTGGATACCTCCATCTCTCCTTGGCACCTTTGAATTATGGCTTGGCTTGGATTGGAATAAATTTGGCATGGTAACACTAATTTCATGAAGCTTTTATAACCAATCTTGAATTATAACTTTGCATTCTCAAGTCCTTTAAATGATGTTGTGAGGCCTCCTATTTATAGATTTTTGCAAATGTCTAAAATCAACTTGAATCATCCATCCTAAGATTGAGATGTGTGGTTGAGGATTAATTCAAGTTTTGGAATTAAGTTTTTAACTATCCTCATCATGACATTGGAATAAGGGGTAATTAATACACATGGAGGGCATCATGGAAGGCATTGATGAGGCATGAAGGGCATGAATCCTAATATTTATGGCATTTATGGCCTAAAGATATCTTCCCAAGAAATGAGGTCACTTGATGATGTAAATATTCAATATTCATTTATAAAAACAAGTATTCAATAAGTTTCCATGGAATTTTTGATTAGGCCTTGATCTAGGTTAATTAGCTCTTAAGCATGATTAAGAACTTTGTGCACAAATTACTTTAATTGATCAAAATGCCTTGTTATTGGTCTAAAATTTGACTGGATTATAATTAGAAGGCAATGTTAGATGAGTTAGATCCGTATTCCCATTTAGGATGTTACCAACAACAACTAACAAAGGCACGTGTCTTGTGTAGAAGATTTGATAGGAAAGAGTAATCCAAAATTCCTAGGTGCAAAATTGGCATTTTGACTTGAAATGATCTAATCAAAGTTAGCTAGCCCATAAATTAAATTTCCCCATTTAGGGATACCCTGGCCAAAATCAACACTTGAATATGTCAATTTCACATCATTTAACATGTTTTAGTGTTTTTAGGCTAAATTGTGCATTTTAGGTGGAAATTGGTCAAAAGCTTGATTGGATTTTATTGATGGCTAGATTTAGGTGTCTAAAAAAACTTATATTGTAAATTCCAACCTATACATATTACCATCTAAAAAACATACAGTAACTCCCCCTTATTGTAGCATCATGTACCTATACCTTGTAGTTGTTTTTATATCTATTTCTATACTTTTTCCCTATACCTATTTATGTTCTTCTCCCCCTTTGACATCAATAGCAAAGGGCCTATTATGGATCTCGCACTTATCTCCCCTTCAACTGATGTTGATCCTCAATGGAAAGAAGTAAAATAAATTACTCCCAACTTCTCTTGTTGATACTTGAATGTGTCTTTTGGTAGTGCCTTTGTGAAAATATCTACAATCTATTCTATAGTACTGATATATTCCATCTTAACTTGTTGATCTACAACTTGCTCTCTCAAGAAGTGATATCTGATAGGAATATGTTTTGTTCTTGAATCCATCACTAGATTTTTAGAATTATTAATAACACTTGTGTTGTCATAAAAAATAAAAATAGGTTCATCATATTTTACCTTGATATCTTCAAAAGTTTTCTTCATCCAAAGCATTTTAGTACAACACAATACCACTACAATATATTATGCTTTAGCTATAGAAAGTGATAATAAATTATGCTTTTTTCTTAGCCATGATACTAAGCTATCATCAAAGAAGAAAGATCCTCCACTTGTACTCTTTCTATCATCCAAGCAACATCCCTAATCTAAATCTATATGGGCAATCAAAGTGAAATATCTACCTGTGTGATACCACAATCCATAATCCAATGTCCCCTTCATATATCTAAATATTCTCTTCACCAGCTAAACATGACTCTATTTCAAGGTTTCCTAATTTCTCACAACCATGCCTACTACATGAATAATGTTTGGCCTCAATGATGTCAAATATAAAATACTACCAATCATATATCTATACAAATATTTATCTACAATAGGTGAATCTTCATCCTTACTCACCTTGTTCATTATAATCATTGGTGTGGAAACTAGTGCACAATCCTCAAAACCAAAAAATTTCAACATTTCCTTGGCATACTTACTTTGAGATATGAAAATTCCTTTATCTGACTAAAATATTTGCAACCCTAAGAAAAATGACAATTTTCCAAGCATAGACATCTCAAATTCTTTTTGCATATTATTAAAAATTTCTTTTATCATCTTTTCAATGTTTCCTCCAAGAATTATGTCATCAACATAGACCATAACAATTAATTGATGCTCACCTTCTATTTTTATATAGACATTACTGTCAACAAAACCTCTTTGAAACCTTGATCTTGTAGGTACTTATCAAGTCTTGCATACCAAACTTAGAGAGCTTGTTTCAATCCATACAGTGCTTTTTTCAATTTGCATAAATGGATATTATAATTTGAGAGAATAAATCCCTTAGACTACTCAATGTAGACCTCTTCTTCTAGATTCCCATTTAGGAAGGCAAACTTGACATCATTCTAAAACACTTTGAAATTTTTAAACACTGCATATGCAAAAAACATTCTAATAGCCTCTAGTCTTGCCACTAGTGTAAAAGTTTCTTCAAAATCTATACCCTAAATCTAAACATATCCTTTACATACTAACCTTGCTTTATTCTTGGTAACTTCACCATTTTCATTCAACTTATTTTTGTATACCCATTTTGTTCCTATCACATTATGATATTTTGGTCTAGGCAGTAATTCCCAAGTATCATTATTTTCTATCTAATTTAATTCTTCATCCATTTCCTTAACCTAATGCTTATCATGTCTAGCTTATAAAAAAGTTCTAGGTTAAATTTTGGATAACAAAGAGAAATTAAATTGCTTTCACTTAACATCATTCTTCTAGTGCAAACTCCTTCATTTATGTTCTTGATGATGTCACTTGCATTATGACTTCTCTAGACATATCTGGATAGGGTTTTGGTGTCCTTTTTCTCCTTCATCTCATATTCATCTGGTTCTTCAATGATTTCTAGAGTGTTTACTGGATCACTATCTCTTTGTGCTACATATTCATCTATCCTAACACTTGTACTTTCAACAATCTTCTTGATTTTTTTATAACATTTATAAGATTTACTTTTACAAGAATATCCAAGAAATATACATTCATCTACTCTAGATTCAAACTTACCAAGTTTTTCATTGGTTCTCTTTATGAATCATTTTCTATCAAAAATTCTAAAATAATCAACTGTAGTTGGTTTGTCTTTTCATATCTCATAAGGATTCTTACCATTGTTGACTCTCAACAATTCTCTATTCTAGATATGCATTGTTGCACCTATTACCTCTCTCCAATATTTATCTAGTATCTTGGATTCATTTAGCATTATCCTTACCATTTTTTGAATTGTTCTATTTCTCTGCTCAACTACTCCATTTTGTTGTGGAGTTTTAGTTGCTAAATAATGTCTCTTTATGCCATGGTCTTCAAAATACTCAATAAGCTGATTTGACATGAATTCTCCTCCTTGATATGATCTTAGGCACTTAATCTTTAAGCTAGTTTCATTCTCAACTAAAGCTTTGAAATGTCTAAAAACATTTTATTTTTTCTTGAAAAACATCACCTAAGTCATACATGTAAAATCATCAATAAGAAAAATGAAATATTTCTCACCTTGAGTACTTTGAGTTCTCATAGATCCACATGGATCAGTGTGAACAAGCTCTAACATCTGATTAGTTGAGTATTATTTTGTCTTGAACTATCTTCTATCCTACTTCACATGCAAACAAGGTTCACAAAGCATGTTAGAGGGATTTTTAATATTTGGAAGATCTCTAACGACTTTTTTTTATGTTGACAAGATTGTCAAAAATTATGTGTCCCATTCTCCTGTGCCATAGACAACTTTTCTCAACTTGAATTAAACAACATTTTTGACCTTTGATATATGATAACATATATAAATTGTTGCCTATCCTTTGAGCATCTGTAATCAACACATCTAAATCTATTCTCTTAATTTCACAACCTTTTACATAAAACTTTAGTGTGTGTTCCTGATCACACATCTGACTTACACTCAAAAGATTATGCTTAAGACAATCTACATATAGAAAATTTTAAGTCTTAGTTTTACTATTATCCAAACTTAGTTTACCTTTTTTGGCAATTATGGTAGTAGTACTGTCTCCAAATTTCACTATGCCACCATTGATATTCATCAAGGTTATGAACTTGATCTTGTCTCTTGTCATGTGTCTCAAATATCTACTATCAATGAACCACGGGTTTTTTTTATTTCTTTCATGCAAAGCTATCTGGAGAAACATAGACTTTTCAAGTTTTTTCTTCTGCCATGAACATGTTTGAACTTTCTTCTTGATGAATGGAGCCTTCAAACTCTTGTCCTTCTTAACTGACTCAAATATGATTCTATAGTTCTAGGTTATGTGTCTAAAGTTATTGCACTTGTAACATATTATGGATTCTTCATTAAATCTTGATAGAGGATCAAAAGAGTTATGACTTTTGCTTGAATCTACATGATTTTCCTTCTATTTATTTCTAAAATTGCTAGACCTTTTCTGACATTCTATTTTCTTATGACCATATCCATTACAATAAAAATAGTAACCATAAAAAGAGAAACTATTTGTGTATCTCTAACCTGATTACCTTTTGTAGCTATGTTCCTTCTAGACTTCTTTATTTGAGATGTCCTCTGTATTCTTAACTTCTTCCATTTTCATTTCCTCTTTTGTAAGAGCTTCAACATAGCTCTTTCTTTTTTCTTTGTTAACCTTGTCTATGAAAGTATTGGCCTCCCCTTTCTCTTTTTCAAGTCTGATACCTATCTTATCTAACATTTATCTTTGACTTTATAATATCTTATTCAACATATTATTATTATTCTCAAATTTTGAATCATTGGCTACTGTATCATTGACTATTTTATTTCTCTGCTCAAGATCTGCTTTTAAAGAGGTAATTTCAACAACATACCTTTCAAATTCTTCATTTACTTTTTGTAACTAAGTTTTTATATCTTCTTTAGTATTTTTGGCTTCTTCAATGTGTGCTTATATATCTTCAATTATTTCTTTTCACTCTTTTTCATTTTTCTCAATCTTGAGCTTTAATCTTTGATTCTACTTTCCAAGATCTTTTAATTATTCTAAGGTAAAATGAGTTCTCCTTCTATATTCACTTTAGATTCATCTTGTTCTTCTTCTTGATCATCTATATTTTTTCTTGTAGAGGAATCTTCATTTATTTTCATGAATAGAATATCTTCTTCTTCTGAATGAATGACTCCACTATCTTCAGTTGAGATAGGATCTTTAGAATATAAACTCTTCTTCTCGAATCCCTTCTTGAATTTTCCTTTGAAATTCTTTTTGTATGTAAAATTTCATTCTTAATTTTCATCATTACCCTTATCTAGGCACTTAGCTAAAAATTATCCAATTTTTCCATAATTAAAACATTTGAAAAGCAATTTTCCTTGATATTTACTTGTGCCTTTTTTTGGCTTATGAATGAAAAGAACTCCATTGTCATCTTCATCGTCACTAGAGCTATCACTTGATTCTTGAATATTAGCCTTATATTTATTTTATGTCTTGAAAGTACCTTCCATTTTTGAGGGTTTCTCTTATTTGGTCTACATCTCATATGCCATAAGAATACCATGTAGTTCATCCATCTTTAGCTTGGCTAGATATTTCATCACATCGATTGCTGAAACCTTTGCATCATATCTCATTTGTAGAGATCTCAAAATATTTTTCACCATAGTTGATTCTTATAAATTTTCTCCAAGGCCTTGAATATGATTAACTATTTTATCAACCCATAAAATATAACTTTCTATATTTTCTTCCTCTTCTATTTTCAAACTCTCAAACTATTTTCTAAAAGTCTAGAGATTATCTTGTTGAACCTTTCCATCACCTTTGTAAATATTTTCAAGATTTACCCAAGTCTTATGAGCATATTTTCATTGCATAAATTTAACAAATTCTAATTCACATAAACCACATAAAATAGCATTTAAATTGTTGGCATTATTTTCACTTGCCTTTTTTTCTGCTAGAGTAATCACAAGTGTCTGTGGCTCTTCTAATTCTTTCATAACTACTTGCCAAATGTCAAATCCAAGAGATATCAAATAAGTCATAATATTTATAATCCAAAAATCATAATTTTTCCCATTAAATAAAGGTTAATTATTTTTATAAAATCCTTCATGTGATCTAACCATAATGTTTTCCCCAATCTAACTTCAAGTTGTAAAACTCTTTCCAAAGGAACCTGCTCTGATACGAATTATTAAGCATGGGATATACTAAGAGTGGGGTGAATTAGTATATCATATATATTATAAAATTTTAGTTAATAAATATCCACTTAACCATACATTCAATATATGTAATAAAACTAAAATAATAAACACCACAAGAGAGAGAGAGAGAGAGAGAGCAAATTTTAACATGGAAACCTAATGTGGGAAAAACCATAGAGAACAACCTCAAGTATATGAATGAGAACCAACTCAAAATAAAATAGTTAATTAGAAATAATATAAAAAGGTATGTTTAGGAGCACCAACCCATTTTTTAATCACCAACATATCAAATATTCATGAGCATTAACCCACAGGAGCACCAACCCCTTTGTTGAGCACCAACACAATAGCTATTCATGAGAACCAACCCATAAGAGAACCAACCCCTTTTATGTATACCACACAACTATCTCTCAATTTTACTTTCTCAACAAATGATAACACATTAAAATATCTATTTATTTTGTCTCCTTTTCTCTTCTAAGCTAGATATGATAATTACAAACCATTCTCTCTTCCACATATTACAAATGGCTTCTCAAGCCTTTGTTTATATCTTTCTAAATGACCTTTGGCATTCACCCTTTTTGAATCTTCACTCCTCGTGGAAAATGTCACCAAACTTATATGACCCTTTGATTCCTTGTATTTGAAAATTCATATGGTGACCCTTCATAAGAAAATGCATCCTTTCCTCTTTTGTCTTCATCTTGGTGACCTTTCGCATTCTTTAAGGTGATTCTTCATGGAAAAATGTGCCATATCATCTTTTATATTCACTTGGTGACTCTTGTAATTCCTTAAGATGACTCTTCATGGGAAAATTCATCCCATTCCTCTTTTGTCTTTACCTCATGACTCTTTGACTTCTCCATGGGCCCTCTTTTGACTTTTATGCAACCAAAAGTATATTTGTTAATATTAAATAAATATCAACACATTATAGCCAAAATATGAACATTAAAAACACCTTTAGATAATAAATTCTATGGGGCCTTTATCACCAATGCTATAAATTTGACATCAATGACAATATTTATAGTAACCCATGATTCCCCATTTAGGGGTAAATGTAAACCTCAAAAATATTTGATGGGTGGGCCCTTGATCAGAATAAATTTTAATCTCATTAATTTCAATAAAATAGGATGAAAAATGAAGTAATTAAAATAAATAAAAATTATAAATTGATTAGAGGGGCTAAAATAGTATCTCAAGAAAGGTAAATGTAGAAACTCTAGGCCTAGGGTGTGAAAAAATTGAAAAAAATTACTATATTTTGACCTTTGGGGGTAAAAACAAGTCATTTTTCACCATATCTATACTAAATTTAGAGATCTATTATTTACACATGAGTGAGCTAAGTAATATGGATAATATCTTGCACCACCAACATCATGGGGAGCATGTGAGAGAGTACTAATGACCATTAGGGAGTGGACCATTAGTAGGTACCTTTTTTGGTTTTTAAGTTTTTTATTATTGCATTAATTGCTTATAAGAAGTGTTATTAGGGTTATCCCACTATTTTTGCAATTTGGAAAATAATGAGTTCACCCATGAAAATGATGGTTTTTCCATGAGATCATTGATCTTGCCAATCCTTTAGTAGGATCATGGGTCAAAATTGCACGATCAACCAAGAAATGATGAACTCACTTTATTGGGTGAAGTTTGCCTTATCAAATAGCGAGTTCATCAATATTGGTAGGATCATCTTACCAATTGGTTGGAATGACTATGGATCATCAAGGTCATAGAAAATAGTAGGATTTCCCTTGATAAATAGTGAGAATGTCCTACTAAATTATGATGTTTCCCTTTTAAATGGTAGGATTTCCAAAATAAAGGAAATAATGTTATAAGAGGGTATAATGGGGCCCCTAAGATATTAATCTAAGCCTAATTTTAGAAAAAGAGAGGTAGAGACACATATGATTAGTCTAGGTCTCAAAATTAGAAGAATATGATAGAAATATTATTGATACAATCACCACTTTTTTATTTGTAGGAGCAAGTAGTATTTATCACATTATGGGAGTATTACTCTTGAGTTCTACAATGATAGGGGCTTATGATAGATGAGCTCAGGGTTTTTTGGTTATAGTAGACTTGTATCACCTAAAATGCTTATCAGTGATTCATGTAGATAGATCATATTATTAGTGATGGAAGATAGATTTCACTCCAAGGCTTCCACCTTTCATCTATCAACTAAGGAGGTGGCATTGATACTAGAGGATGCGCAATAGATTCTATGGGTACCTATGCAAGGACCCAAGATTACTTGGATGGGGTCAGGGAGATAGGTTAAACTGGATGATCTAATTAAGGTAGTAGAGTAGGATATTATGGATGAATGAATTGACATAAATGTACTATAATACTTGGTTTGGTCCCCAAAGGTTGTAATAAGATTGGGGATAGTTATCCTCGAGATAGTGGTTTTGATATCTCTTGTCAATGGACTTTTGATGCCTAAAAAGAGTGGGTAGTACTTTCCCTTGGGATTGTTCAAAATATTGTATCAAATGTTTGATCACCTAATATGGTTCACCTAGGGAATTTGATTTTGGTATAGTCGTATAAGGATCTACACATGATTGCATACAAGGGAGGGCACAACATAGGGCATAACACAATACTATAGTATAATTACATATTATAATTACATAGATAGTTGAGCTGATGTATTATATGGGATTATAGGATCTCATGGATTTGGCATGGTACCTGATAGGACTAGGGATGTAGGGAAACTTAGGAGACCTAGCCTATTATAGGTGGGTGATTGATGAGATTGAGGATGGGGATTTCATTTAGCACCCCTATATAGGGACATAGTTTGCATGGGTGGAGGACCTATTTGTGATCAGATACATGATCACACTATGTTATATCATAGGGTGACATGATTATACTATGGAGAGATACAATCTAGACTGTGTCCAACAATAGTTTGGTATATATTATCACATAGGTTTTACACTTGTTCTTTGATGTAAAATAGCTTGTTTTGTAATACCTAATGATATAATGGGAAAAATTAAAAGCTATGGGCTTTGGAAACATGAGGTTAATCTCTGAAGAAGTTTGGATTCCTTTCACTAAATATAATGCAACTAATAGGATATCAGTTCTTATAGAATTTTTTCTCATTTTTAGTGTTCTTTCTCCTAAACTAAATTTTGACTAGGAAAAGAGTTAAGAATGAATTTTTTTGAAAATTAAAATGGTTATTTCACCAAATGTTTTCTTGATTAAAAAAACAAAATATGAAATCATTTTAAATTTGTTTAAAAATAGACTCATGCAAATGAGAAATCAAAAGTAATATTTGCTATTTTCATAAAAGGGACAAAATTCACTTAGTTTCATCAAACAATATTTTAGAAGGGTAAAATAACACAAAATAATTTATTGTGACTAAAAATAAGAACTATAATATCCACAAATACTTGAATAACTCTGCATACACAAGGATCTCTTAGACAAGAAAGAAAAATATTCCATTTAATTTTATTCTCAAGGTTACAGTGTGTAAACAATACATTTAAAATGTAAAAATATATCACTAACAACAAAAATATAGATTGGGCCATGGGGTCTACCCATATTTATATAAAAATATCTCATAGATGAGATGTCCTTATCAAAACCTAAAATTCCTAGTAGAGAGAACCATGCATATTTGGAACTCCATGCAAAAAGAGGTGGGTTTTTTTTAAATTTCTAGTGTCTTTGACTTGTAAAACTGTTTGGAAAATAACATGTAAGATATGGGAAATATATTTAGCTTAGAATGACATGGATGGAACTGGAATATCTACATTCAACACTCCTTTATTCATCTTAAAATAGATCCTTATGCAAATAGAGGAAAACCAAAATAGAACTTGACTTTCAAAAAGATAACTAAAGTTACTTTTGAAAAACCCTGACTTGTAAAACATAAGTGAGACGTTTACAACTTTTTAAGTCATATCACTTTGTAAAAATGGACTTTATAATTTTTAGTACATGTTTTAACACTTTTGGCAATTGTAAATTATCAAAATAGAAAGTGTAATTTGTAATTGTGTTTTTTACAAATTTCATACTATCAAAAATAAAAAGTGTAAAATACATTTTTATCTTTCTTAAAAAGAGTTATAAATGACATTTGTATTTTTACAATATGTAACTTACCATGTTTTTTCAAATGAAATCATGATATGTGGAAATATTTAAATAGAAAGAGATTAATCAATATCAAAAGTTTCGTCAGCCTGCTTGTCTTTTTTGGCATATAGCTTTTTAACATATGCATCAAAGGCCTTGAAAATTTATTATACTCAATCTTATTCTAGTCCATAGGAATAGAGGTGAAAGGCTGCATAATTTACTTTACTATCAAACATTCCTTCTTAAAAGTATTGATTCCCTACATTTCTATTATTATCTTATCTATTGCTCTTTTATACTTAATAAACCTATGGATCAAACTTAGGGTGAATATTGTAGTCTTTGTATATTATATTTCAACCACTTCCTTGAACATACTCTAAAATTCCTTTACTTAAAATAGGTTCTATGCATCATCTACTAGTTGGCATGACATCATATTCATCATTCCTTCAATGTCATACAACATATAAATAGTCTTGTCATGTGCCACCTTAGCCTTGTGAGCAGATTTTATGAGTATCCCTATCTAAAATTGAGCTAGTCTATGTAATTTCTCATGATTGGCATCATTTTATAGAATGTTTTCAGAAATGAGGGTATCCATATCAATTAAAGTCACATTTGTCAATTTGGGATAATATAAATTCAAGGTTTGAATTTTTCCTTCATATTTATTAACTTGTTCTCTTAATATATTATTTCTCTCTCTAATTATCTCATACTAGTCCATTGTTTTATCAATAACCTTATTTCCCTTAGAAATTATTTCTTATGACCATTCTTTGGTAGCCCTTCCTATATGAGCAATCTCTCAAACGAAATCAACTGTTGCTTGATCCATAATTTGATTGACTAGTTTTATTGACTATGGTTGTTTTGATGATTCATTAGGCTCTAAGAATTGGGTCAATATATCTATAAGCTGATCCTCTTTATTTTTAAATTTAACCTTAGCTACCTTATCATGATCTATTATTTCAAAGAGGGAGTTGATGCCATATATCACATCATGTTTTGATCCATCTCTTTTTGGTCATCCAAGGTAGATCTTAAAAATTTGATAATATCCCATCATAAGACTTTCCTTTGATTTGTCTAATGGGGGACTACAATTTCACCATACCTTTCCCATTTGTCATGATTTAATATCCTAGAAAAGGTTCTAGGAGTAGGTTTGGACTCCTTTTTGACCTCTAATAGGCTAAAGTTTAGTGTGTTGGGGTCAATCATTTGTTTTATCTTAGTCCCCATTGATTGTGCTATCCAACTAGAGGTAGCATATATATTCTTGGACACTATCACCAAAGAATTGATAGATAATGTTGTTACACTAGTAGACACTATGATAATTATGGATTCTTATATATATGTTGCCATTGATTTCTTAAGAGATGCCTATGAAATTTCACCTTCATCAATATATTTTAAATATATATTTGCATTAAGACCCTGAGTCTCTCCAATCTCAACTGAAGGTGTTGTGGAAATAGTGGAAGTGGAAGAGGTGGAGGCAATGGAAACAATTGTGTCTATTAGGGAAGTGGAAAATGGAATAGACACATGGATTATGAATTTTGGAATAGATTGGAGGGTGGAAGCCCAAGCATTAAATGAATCAATCAAATGTGTGGGACCACTCAAGGTTGGTGATGTAAGGAAAGTGAGTGGGGATGAGACTAAAATATTACTTACCCTAATAATTGGGATAGCCTACAAGACTGAAGTTAAGATGACTGAGTCCATGATAATGTATTATTGGGTGGTGCTAGAAATCAATGGTGATGGAATGGAAGGAATTATGAGTGAAATGGAAAGAGGGAGTGGAATGAAAGGGGAAGGTGAAATTGGAGGAAGGAAAAGTGGAGTGGAATCTTGAGAATCCACTAATGGTGGACCCTAAGTATCTTCTTGAATTGATTATATTGGTTGTACTTAGCTTATTATGGTATGAAAAGTGGTAGGAATGATAGGTGGAGTGGAAAATATAAATGGAAGGGGAGTGGAAACTTGAGGTAGAGGTGTTGGAGCTTTTATAATGATATACATAATAGGAGGGAGAAAAATAAATATTAGGGTTATCAATATGATAGATATGGGAATAAAAGCAATAAAAGCTCCTATTACTAATGTGTCTTCAGATGAGATGTTAGTCAGTTGTGTTGAATCTATCCCATCCTTTCTTGATTGAAAATTTTTAGCTTTAGTCTTTTTCTTCTTCTTCTTCTTCTTCTTCTTCTTCTTCTTCTTCTTCTTCTTCTTCTTCTCTGACTCCTATGATGATTTGCTTGCTATTCTACTTGGACCCTCTTATGATAGAGAAATTCATTCTAATGTAAGCTTAAAAATCTTCTCTCTAACTCTTATTATTTATATTTTTTACATGTACCCCATTACTCCTTAGAAATTTATTTTTCTATTGATCACACCTATTGTTCTATCAAATATAGAAAAGGATTCTGGAGCTAACCACCTTACTGGTGGTAGGGGTTGAGTGATGATTTATGTATAATAAATTGGGTCCATTATGGGATCATCATCCATCAAGTCATCAATGATTGGTGCCAAATCATAATCCTTAATCTATTCTATGGCCATTATAGAATGATCCCTCATTCTAACCCTTTCCTCATCCTCATAGTCCTACCAATAATCTTCATAATATGGAACATGAGCATATGTTGTAAGTACCAGTATGCTAGCGATCTTCCCATAAAAATAAAAAATGGCTTGGAATCCAAATTTATTAAGGTAATTTTGTACATTTAAACTTCAACACATTTGGCCTTGATGAGTGAGGGACATGTGTATCTACCAATATAAATTTGGAAATGAATTCCCACCTTGTCCCTGTTAGAAAGGAGCATATGAATCTCTATAAGTTACCTAGCTAGATCAATCAATGCCCATTTATCACTAACATAGTTGGGAAGGGTATATGTGCAACCATTGAAACTAGCTACTTTGATATAGGAATAAGTGGGGAACTGAAAGAAGTATAAGCCCCATTTGCTAATCTCTTCAATTATTGCTAGTGAGAAACTTGTTCTCCCTAGTTATTTATCAAACATGATAATGATGAAATATATGAAGGCATCATTTTCTCTCCTAAAATGTTGTCTACTATCTTCCAATGTGAGTTTAAGATAGTATTTGTATACTCTATTTATTTCTCTAGGGACTATGTTGAGTCTTAGGAAAGATCTCCCTTTTGCCAAAATGTAGACAAGGTAAGAAGTCATATAAAATTTACTAGTTATTTAAACCTATAAAAATTGCTTGTGGAGGGAATAATTTATTATCTAATCTTAGTTAATGCATTGGTACATCCATTCTTTAAATCTCTTGGAATCAGGACTACCATTGATTATGTGTAATAATATAATAATATCTCCCACCTCATCAATGAAATCAGGCCTATACAAGTTCTTTAATAGTCTGGTAGAGGAATCCTTGGGGGACTTAAGCCATTATATATTGATAATATTTTTAAAACCATTTATTTTTTTGTTAAATATTTGTGTGTATCTCTATGGAGTTATATCTAGATAACTCTCAAACTCTAGGATTACAAATACTGAATTAATGAAGTTAGGGTCTAGATTTAGAATCATTTCCCCTCATTCATTCAAGACTTCTCTGCTATTATGATCATAGTGTTTGGATAGTGTGAGCACCAACTCAAGGCTCTAGATTGATAATATAAATGTTGTAACTTGTGGTAAGACAAATTTATAAATACTCTTGATCTAATCATTCTTAAATTCTACACTTATTTTGTCTAAAAGTCTCCTAGGTCAATATGACCTAAATCATTATCTATTATTTTTGTTTTAAAGGAATCTAAACTAAGAGTTACTCTAATGCCTTTAGATTTTAAATTCATCTCTTTTAGAAACATGGAACTTAGATTTATTACTTGTGAGAACCAATAGTGAGAGCTTGCAGGGTTTACACGTATTTGAAGAAAATAGATTCTCTAGCATAGATGGAAGGTGTTTTATTTAGATAAAATTTGTGATGGAAATAGGAGGTGATTTAATCAGGTGACAACTACATAGAGATAGGAAGTGTTCCAGGTAGGTTTGATATTTGGTGAAAGAGGAAGGTGTCAGAAGTAATGTGGATTCTTGTAGAGATGGGAAGTGTGTAGAACATGTCTAAAGTCCATTAGGACTTGGAAGTTTGTAGGGATATTAGGTACTTGAAATAATGGCAAAAACCACAAGGATTGAAAGTGTTATGGATAATTCCAATGTCCATAAGGACTTATAAAATCAAGTAAGTAATATTTAGTTGGTTTGAATGGGGGAATATATTGGTAATATCTACCTGGCTTGATGAAACTCTTGATTTTGATTATGAAATTAGAAGGGAAAAACTCAATGTTTTTATTATGAATTATTTGGGGAAATCTAAGGCCCTCATGATGAAAATCTTTAAAAATGAAACCCTATAAAACATTAAATATCTAAATACAACTTTGGAGACAATGACAACACCATGAAAATAAAACTACTATTTTTTTAAAAACATAAAGAAACCCTAAAATATGATTCCCAAACAAGCAAAAAAAATCTTAATCAAAAGAAATTAAAACTTTTTAGAAGAGGGGAAAGATCTTGAATAATATTTAAATTTGAAAGAATAATGGAAAGAAATACAAGGAAAATATTATTCAAGGATGAAAATGACATGGAAGTCAGTTTATAGTCATGGATTGAACTTGTAGGTACTTGCTTGGCACATGGATTGAGAATTAGATGTGTGGCAAAGATCATTAAATATCAAATACTTGATTAGCAATTTCAATAGTGAATTAAAAAAATCACTAACTTAGTTGTTTAAATAGAAATCTCTTATAACTAATATAGTTTAATGGTAGTTATTGGTGGAGCTAGAAAGTGCTTGGATAAATTCCCATGTCCACTGGGTTAGGGTTTTTTGTTTATTTTAATGGTGGAAGGTGAAACCCATGATGCATTTTGTAAGTTTTAACACTTGAAAATTTCACCTGGAGTTCCAGATCCCATGCTTGGGTGGTTAGAAGGAGGTAGAACGTAGGATGCAATTTTATAATTTGTAAATTCCATTTCATGTTTTAGATCTCAAAAGAAAGGGGCATTTTATTTTCATGGGATCTAGAGATTGGCATGTATTTCACAATTTTTGAAACTTGAAAAATGCATGCTAAGTTGAATATTCCTTTAATTATAAGGTTCACAAGATCTAGAGCTTGGCATGCATTTTGAAAGTTGAAAAATTGAAAAAAAAATTCATACTGGGTTTCAGATTCTATTAGTTTAGTAGTCTAGTTGATTTATAGGATATAGAACCCAAATAGAAATTTTCAAGTTTCAAATTTCATCCAAAGTTATGAATTCTAAAATGCAAAGGGAAAAATGGGGTTTTGGTGGTTTCAAGGGTTTTTTCAAAAAACTAAGGGGGTTTATCTTAGGGTATAGGATATTATGATATTTTTGGGATAAAAATATGAACATTTTTTATGACCTCTATGAGATGATTACTTGATAATCAATTTAAATCTAGTAGCCTTATAGAACATTGGGCATGGAGTCAAATGGCTTAACAAGCTTAACCTAAAAACAAAAAAATTAGGATTTTCCTAGACACAACATAATAAGAAAAGATAGACAAATAAAATAGATAAAAAACAACACAAACTAAGGAAACAAAACTACTAATGAGTTGACCTATGCATAAGCATTTATTTGAAAACACTATTAACCCTATTGTATACAATATTTTAATTTTGAAATGAATCCTACCCCAAAAGCAATATTTGAGGTATATCCCATTGATTAAGATTGGTAGTTTTGATCCATAGAGCTTAGAGAGATGGAATGCATTGGTTCCTTTTCATTGAGTAATAATATATAGACTACTCCATATTGCATCAAACTTGGTATGCTTACCTGGTTTAGCTTTGTCTGCATCCCATTTGATAACCATGCCTCCTTCATTGAATCTCATTTTAGATTACCTTTTGTCAAAAGTCGTCTTAATTTGATCCTGATTAGCTTCCAAGACCTTCATTGATTGGTTCTTGATTTCTTCAAGTTCCATGAGTTCAGCCAATCTTACATCATTGCATAATTATCTATCAATTTAATTAGTGATTGAGCTCTAGATATGGTATCTCAATTAATAGTAAGACTTGAGATTCTCTTACATATACTAAAATGAAATGGGAACTACCAATTAATGTCTTAGGAGTGATTCTATGAGCCCATAGTGTTGATTTTAATTTTTTGTGCAAAGTCCTCTGATTATCCTCCATTATTGTTTTGATAATTCTGATATGGTTCTTATTGGTTGACTTAGCCAAGACATTACCTTAAGGGAAATAATTATAAGTCTTAGATACACATTATGTTTTACATCCCATTCACTCACCCGAGTGACCATGAATTCTTTATCATTATTAGAGATAATGGTGTGAGGTACACTAAATCTTGACACTATACTATCCATGAAATCTAGAATAGATTCCTCCATGGAATTTTTAATTACAAATAATTAGATCCATCATGTGAAATAATATGTTGTGATGAGGACCCATTTGTGTCCTAAACTTGATGGTGGATTGATCATACTAATTAAATCTAGTCCCCATTGAGAAAATGGTTGATCTGCTCGAATATGCCTGAGAAGAAAACCTGCTAAATTTTGCTTGTCAGTAAACTATTCACACTTTTAATAGTTCCTTACCCATTAGTGGGAATGTTTGAATAATTAAGGCCAATAATATCCTCCTCTCATTTACTTTATGGTCATGGTCCTTGTAGATAAATGTCTTCCTCATGGGTCATCATGAAATTCTTCATATAACTTAGGAACTTGATCATGCTCAATACATCATAACATAACTCCATTCATATCCTTTCTAAATAGTATTCCATCAACAAGGACATAAGGAATGGATTAGAGTTTGTAATACCTCTATTAGACTATTGAAGATCATATGGTTACTTACCTATATATAGGAAGTTAGTCATGTCTTGGATCTAACTATTGAAAATAGGTGGGTCGGCTAGTTGAAGTGTATTTTGAGCATATGCTACTTCAAATGTTATTTCATCAATTCTAATATCAGAAGATATTTATTCACACAAACCTTTTCCTCTTACCATATTGGTAAATTTGATGTCTATGTTATATTCCATGACCTTGGTGATCCATTCTGCTCATTTTTCTTTTATATCTTGACTAAGAAAAAATTATTTAACACTTGGGTGACTTACCATCAGATGAATCTTATTATTAGAGAACACATGTCTAAATTTATTGATATCCTTAATTATGACATATGCCTACTTCTCCACAAAACTTTAATTTTCCTCATATCCTTTCAAATATTGACTAAATAAAGATATTAGTTGCTCCAATTATTCTTCATTTTGTTGGGTTTGAATAGTCAAGATGTTTCTTTCCCCTCCAAAATCATAAAGAATAAAATATTTATTGTAATTAGGGTTGACTAGGCTGGGATCCTAAGAAATAGCTTGTTTTATGGCCTAAAATTTGTCTCTTCCATCCTATGTCTAGCTAAAAATGGTACCCTTCTTAAGCATTGCATGAGGGGTTTTACCAGATAGGAAAAGTTTGGGATAAATCTTCTCACAAAATTAATCTTTCCATGGAAACTTTGTAGTCCTTTCTTATGGCTTGGTAGTGCTAATATAGATATACCACTAACTCTTTTTGGGTTTATTCCAATACCTTACTTTGACACTATATGTCCCAATAGTTTCCCTTCATGGAATATAAAAAACACACTTATTTGGGTTTAAGGAAACCCTAAATTATCTACATATTTCAAAAAATATCCTAAGGTGGTATAGGTGTACTTTAGTATGCTTCAAATAGACAGTGATATCATCCAAATATACTATGATCATATCATTTATCAGACCTTTGAATGCCATATCCATGGTTCTCTAAAATTCTTTCCCAACATTAGTCAAACCAAAAGGCATATTTTTGTATGCATACATGCCCCATTTTATGCTGAAGGTAGTTTTGTATTTATTTGACTCTTGTAACAGGATTTGGTTATAACCAAAATAATTGTCTAGAAGGTAAAACCTTTAATTCTTTCTATATTTTGTAAAATTTTCTCCATGGGTGGGAGAGGATAATGATCCTTTAGAGATTCTTTATTTAGGTCTCTAAAATCCACACAAAGTCTGATCTCATCATTCTTCTTTATTAAAGAGACAAAAGTTTTAACCAAAGATGAGTGTTTGATAGGAAAAATGATGTTAACCTCTACAAGTTTAGATAGATCAATTTTAATCATGGTTTCTATCTTTGGATTTATTAGTCTCTACTTTTGTTTGATAGGCTTGGTAATTAGATCAAGTTCTATTGTATGTTGAGCTAAACTAGGGTCAAATACTCTTAGATAATGTTAACTCTAATTGAAGTTATTTTCAAATTATTGAAAAAATTTAATAAAAATTTTATTCTCAAAGTCATTATATACCTTTCCTAGCTTTATAGTTTTGCCTTCTGAAATGACCACTAACTCATAGTCCTCTTCATTGACCAAAATATTCTTCTTCTCACCTTTCACCTAATCATCTGAATTGAAGATATTTTCCATCATAATAAGACCCATATGTAGTTTGTTTATCTTTAAATCGATGATATAATCCCCATATTGATCCTAGAGCTTTGGTTGGTTCTTATATGAGAATTTAGCTTCTTCTCTTAGGAAGTTTATAATTTATTTATCATTATCAAAGACTTGCCAATTAGTTACATTATCAAGGATAGATGGTCTTACTACCAATTTTAAATTTTGGTTATTTTATTTTTTTATTTCCTCAAGTTATATTGGGATCCCACTGAGGCCATATGATCAACATCTTTATTCTTTGATCTTGGTACTTCTTGAATATTTAGAGAGATCAAATATTCAAATAGGTCCCAAACGTATGCTTATAAGATCTCAATAAATTGTTCTTAGTAATGATTCTAGATCTTACTTGGTCAATAATCAGCCCACTATCACCAGTATCTAAAATAATTTTATCCCTCTCTCTTTGGCCAATTGTAGTCCTTGAATCAAAGCTTCATATTCAACTACATTGTTAGTGCAGCTAAATTGAAGTTTGAAAGAATAGAAATAACTCTCCTTTTTGGGGGAGATCAATACAACACCTACACCCACTCCATTTCTACTTATCAAACCATCAAAGAATAGTTTTCATATTCCTTGGAGATATTTATCTAGTTTTATAATATTAAGAATGATTGCATCATTCTCATGTATGCAATATGTACCTAGCCTAGATTCTTGTACATGGTCATAAGGATCAAACTATATAACTGATCCCCATTCATATAAGATTATATATATATATATATAATATGTTATGTGTTGTTGCATCTTCATGATCGATTTCATCTTCTTGATCTTATAGTATACAATTCATATCCATGGGAGGAGGAATGTATGGTTTAATATGGTAATTAGCTATTAGCTCATCTATTATTATTACTCTTGTCCCATACCTCATCCTAATCAACATGTGAGACCAATTTGAATACAAATATCCTCTCATTTTCATGGTAAAATCTCATGAAAGGGAAAAGGTAAAAATAAGGGGGAAGGTTGACAACTACTATATCTTGAGAGATTGACAAGTTTAGACAAGCATGAATAATGAGATTTAAATATTTTATTATCCCTAGTATCTAAGTATCAATCCCATCTAAATAAACCAACTTCTTATTCACAAGTGTATATTTTATACCAAAAGCATCATATATATTTTTGGGAATAATAGAACTACTAACCCCTGAATCTACCATGCAATTATGAACTAGATGCTTCATTACTATTAGTGAGATATATAAAAGGGGAAGATTACCAATTTTACTATATAATATTTAGTTTTTGGTTGACATAGATTAATTATAGTATTAGGTCCCTTGTCTAGAGCCTTATCTACTATTTAGAAATTCTTCAAAGCCTCTTGTAGCAAATCGCTTTGTGCTAGTATAGAGAGTGACTCCCACATAGTAACATTTAGATTGGTCTTCTACATTTTATTCACTATACTAAAATTGATATTCCCAACCTTTGTCATCACTTTTTTGGGTGATATATCTTATTTTACAAGATTTGGAATAGACACTTTTGCTTTGGGATAGATAGTGGGTACAAAAGGTGGCCTTTGTACTGTGTTATTCTTTGCAAGTTCTGGTACAACTTTAGAAGTTATAGCTTGTTCCAACCTAGGGGGCTGATAAATATTGATTGATATTTTATTTGATCATGTATTTGATGACACTAGACCTCCACAATTTAAAAAAAATTCTTCTTGATTTACCTAAAAAAAGTCCTCCTGTTGACAATTCAGAAGAGTAGCCTCTCCTTGAGCAGGTTCTTGTGTGTGTATTTATTAGGAAGTGGATTATTCTTATTGTCCCTATGTATTTCTCATGCCTTACACCATAAAATATTAATTGATTATGTCATTGGGATAATTATTTTGATAATGTGGATATGAATAAGGATAACACCACTCATAGTCTTGAACCAAGTTATTTTTAATAGGTATAATAGCCTTGTAAGTATTTGGTACAGGTAAGGCACACACATTTGGGGGTTTTGGTTGTGAATTTTGACCTTGTAGCTGTTGATTTTATTGGTATTATTACCTATCTCATTGATATGGATAACTATTATAATGTTATGCTAGATTAGCCTATTGGTAAGGTTTATAATTTTGAGATTGCTACCTATTCATTACCACTAACTCATTGCCAAAACTCTTAAGTAGTGACTTGAAATCATATAGTTCATCCATAGGGATGGGGGTCAAAGCTAATTCCTTGATCATAGTGGGAATTGGATAAATTATAGGTGGTGTAGGAAATAGTTTTAGAAATATAGGCACTGGTGGTCGGGGAATTTTTTTTTGGCTTGGATTAAATAATTCTCTACCCTTATCATAATTTCATAAGTGTCTAGAAGTGTGGTGCCACCCATAGACTGAATCATAATAGTTATATCACTATTTAGGGATCTCAAGGAATATAGGAAAGCATTATTTGTAGTTAGTTTGACTAGTTCTAGAATTCTATTCTATGTCTTCTGGAAAGGGAAATTGAAATTGGTCATGAGCTCATGAGGAGCTTGTTGAATGATGGTTAACTGTTCAACCAAGGAAAGGTGGTCACTCTTATCTTTGAATTGAGCACATATTATTGTACATAAATCATCCCAAACTTGGATTGAATTGGGATCAAGGCATCTATACCATTTTAAAGCTTTAACCTTGAAAGAGAAGACTAGGCATTTGATTGAAACATTATCTTGTACCATGTTGTGGACTACACATAGATTGGTGATATCTTATGTATGTTCTATAGGAATGGTAGAGGTTTAACCAGTATAATATGGTAGGGTTTTCAAATTATAAATAGGTATATCATCATACTGGGCAAATTGGAGTGGGATACCTCCATTGAAAGTGATAAAATTTCTAGCCATCATGGGAGGTATGAAATTGATAGGAGTTACTGAAGATGATGCAAATAGAAATATAGGATATGCTTTTGGTTGAGGGGTGAATAATTTTGATCTCTTTTTATATGGAAATAATAATTCTAAAAAATCATCCCTCTTACCTTTATTAGATGATCTTGTCTATTTTCTTGACATACATGAACCTTAGAATTCTGAGTCCCTAAGCTAGTGGAGTCACCAAGTGCTTTTGATATCTACACAAATCATGTGCAATGCTTGCTAAGAATAACACCAATATCTTTGTAACTTTTGGTTCCCATTAGGTGTGCCAAAAATTATTATCACATAGGTTTTATACTCGTTCTTTGATGTAAAATAGCTCACTTTGTAATACCTAATGATACAATGGGAAAACATTCAATCTATGGGACTTTGGAAAATTGAGGTTAACATCTAGAGAAAGTTGGTTTCCTTTCACTAAATCTAATGCAAATAATATAATATCAATTCTTATATAAATTTCACTCCTTTCTAGTGTTCTTTCTCCTAAACTAAACTTTTATTGGTAAAAGAGTTAAAAATGAAACTTTTTGAAAACTAAAATGGTGAATGCACAAAATATTTTAGTGGGTCTTAATTCTTTCTTGATAAACACAATAGAATAAGAAATTAATTAATTTTTGTTTGATCATAGACTCATATAATGAGAAATCAAATGCAATATTTGTCATTTTTGTATAAGGTATAATATTTACTTATTTTCATCAGACAATATTTTATAAGGGTAAAATACCACAAAATAATTTCTTATGACTAAAAATAAGAACTATAATATCCACAAATACTCAAATAACTTTGCATACACAAAGATATATCAAAAAAGAAAGGTAAATATTCAATTTATTTTCATTCTCAAGGTTACAACTTGTATACAATACATTCATAATGCATAAATATGTCACTAACAACAAAAAAAATATATTGGACCATGGGGTATGACCATATTTATACAAAAATATCTCATAGATGAGATGTACTTATCAAAAATTAAACACCTAGTAGATAGAACCATGTAGATCTAGAACTCTATCTAAAAGGAGGTATGGTCTTATATTTCTAGTGTCTTTGACTTTTAGAATAGTTTGGAAAAGAGCATGCAATAGTTGGGAAAGATATTTAGCTTGGAATGGCATCAATGAAACTAGAATATCTCCATACAACACTCCTTTATGTAACTAAAAATAGATCCTCATGAAAATGGATGGCACCCAAAATAGAACTTGACTTTAAAAAATATAACTAAATTTACCTTTGAAAAAACCTAACTTGAAAAACACAAGTGAGACTTGTACAAATTTTTAAGTCATATCACTTTGTCCAAACGGACTTTGTAATTTTTATTACATGTTTTTACACTTTTGACAATTGTAACTTGTCAAAATAGAAAGTGTAATTTAAAATTGTGCTTTTTAGAACTTTCATACTATCAAAAATATAGTGTAAAATACATGTTTATCTTTCTCAAAAAGAGTTATATAAGATAGTTTTACTTTTACAATATACAACTTAATTTTTTTTTCAAATGAAATTATGATATGTGGAAATATTTAAATAGAAAGAGATTAATCCATATCAAAAATTTCAACTTGCTTGTGTTTTTCAGCCTATAGCTTTTCAACATATGCATAAAAGTCCTTGAAAATTTTGTGTATTCAATCTTCTTCTGGTCTGTAGGAATAGAGGTCAGAGGCTGCATAATTTTCTTGAATATCAAACATTTTTTTCTTGAAAGTCTTAATTTCTTGTATTTCCATTATTATCTTATCTATTTCTCTTTCATACCTGATAAACCTATGGATAGAACTTAGGATGAAAAATTTATTCTTTGTAGATTCTTTTTCAACCACTTCATTAAACTTATCCTAAACTTCCTCTACCTAAAAGAGGTTCTCTACATCATCTACTGGCTAGAATGACATTGTATTCATCATTCCTTTAATTTCATACAACATATCAATAGCCTTATCATGTGCCACCTTGGCTTTGTGATTAGATTATGTGAGTATCCTTATCTAAAACTGAGTTACTCTATGTAATTTTTCATGCTTGGCATCATTTTATAATATATTTTCAACAACGAGGGTATCCATATTAATTAAAGTCATAAATGTCAACTTGGGATAATATAAATTCAAGGTTTGAATTTCTCTATATATATTAACTTGTTCTCTTAGGATATTCTTTCTCTCTATGATTATTTCATACTAGTCCATTATTGTTGTAATAATCTTATTGTCCTTAGAAATGAGTTCTTTAGACCAATCTTTATTATCCCTTTCTATATGAGAAATCTATCACACTAAATCAATTATTGAATGATCTATAATTCAATTCATTGGTTGTATTGATTTTGGTTATTCTAATGATTTACTAAGATCTAAGAACTAGTTCAATGTAGTTGTAAGTTGATCCACTTTATTCTTCAATTCATCCTTGGTTTCCTTATCATGATTTATTATTTAAAGAGGGAATTGATGCTATATTTCAAATCATATTTTAACCCCTCTCTTGTTGTCTATCCAAGGTGGATCTTGTAAATATAATAATCTCCCACTACAAGATTTTCATTTTATTTATCTAGTGTGGGACTACAATTTCAACATTTCTTTCCCCTTTGTCATCACTGAATATCCTAGAAAAGGTCTTGAGAGTAGGTTTGGACTTCTTCTTAACCTTTGATAGCCAAAAGTCCATTATACTAGGGTTAATCATTTTTTTTATCTTCTTCCCCACTGATTGTGTTAGCCAACTAGGGGTAGCATCTGGTTGCTTGGATAGTGTCACCAAAGAATCAATAGCTAATGTTACTACATTGGTAAACACTATGACAATTATGGAGTCCTATATAGATGTTACCATTAATTTCATAGGAAATGATTGAAATTTTACCTCCATAAATATATTGAAAATATATACTTGCATCAAGAACCTAAGTCTCTCCAATCTCAATTGAAGGTGTTTTGGAAATAGTGGAAGTGGAAGAGGTGGAGGTAATGGAAACAATTATGTCTATTGGGGAAGTGGAAGATGGAATAGACATAGGGATTGTGAATTTTGGAATAGGTTGGAGGGTGGAAGCCAAAGAATTTAATGAATCAGTCAAATATGTGGGACCAATCAAGGTTAGTGATGTAAGGAAAGTGAGTGGGGATAGTAATGAAACAATACTTACCCCAAGAGTTGGGATGGCCTACAAGACTGACGTCAGGATGACCGAGTCCATGGTAATGTAAGGAGTTAATGGTGTTGTAAATTAATGGTGATGAAATAGAAGGAATTATGAATGGAATGGAAAGAGGGAGTGGAATTAAATGGGCAGGTGAAATTGGAGGAAGGGAAAGTGGAGTGGAATTTTGAGAATCCACTAACAGTGGACCCTAAGTGTCCATGTGAATTGATTGTATTCATTGCACTTGGATTATTATGGTAGGAAAAGTGGTAGGAATTATAGGTGGAGTGGAAACTACAAATGTAGGGGGAGTTGAAACCTGAGGTGAGGGTGTTGGAGATTCTATAATGATATACATAATAGGAGGGATAATAGTGGAAATGATAGTTGTCACTATAATAAATATGGGAATATAAGCTATAGAAGCTCTTATTATTTTTGTGTCTTTAGATGAGATGTCAATCAATTATTCTAGAGTTTCCAATCCTTTCTTGATTGCCTCTTTTTAGATTTAGTCTTTTTCTTCTTCTCTAAATATTTTAACGATTCACATGTTGTTCCACTCGAACCCTCTTATAATAGATAAATCCCTTCTAATTTAAGCTTTAAAATCTTTTCTCTAACTTTTATTATTTCTATTATTTATTGTACCCCCTTGTTCCTTAGCTAATTGATTATTCTATTGATCACACCTATTATTATATCAAATAGAGAAAAGGATTCTAGAGATAACCACCTTATTGGTGGTAGGGGTTGAGTGATGATCTATGTATAATAAATTGGGTCCACTATGATCTCATCATCCATAAAGTCATCAAGGATTGGTACCAAATCATAATCCTTAATCTATTCTAGGGTCATTCTAGAATGATCCCTCATTCTAACCCTCTCCTCATCCTCACAGTCCTCCCAATAATCTCTATAATATAGAACGTGAGTGTATGTTGTAAGTGCTAGTATGTTAGTGATCTTCCCATAGATATCAAAAAATGGCCTAAAATCCAAAGTCCTTCAGGTCATTTGGCACATTTTAGCTTTAGCACATTTGATCTTAAGGAGGAAGGGACATGTGTATATACCAATATAAATTTGGAAATGAATTCTTTCCTTGTGCCTATTTTTATGGGTCCATACAAGTTGTTTGACCAACTCCATTAGTTCCCTTTTGTCTCTAACATATCTGGGAAGGGTATATGGGTAGCCACTGAAACTAGCTATTTTGATATAGGAATATGTGGGGTGAATGAAGTATGAGACCAATTTTATAATCTCTTCAAATGTTGTTGGTGAGAACCTTATTCTCCCTTTTTCTTTATCAAAAATGATAATGATGTAATAAATGAAAGCATCATTTATTCTATTAAAATGTTGTCTATTAGCCTCCAATGTGAGGTAAGGATAGTAGTCGTATACTCTATTTATTTATCTAGGGACTATGTTTAGTCTTGAGAAAGATCTTATCAATGTATATTATTTAATTTTCAATAAATTAAACATTATAATTAATTTAAATTTAATTTAGACAAGGTAAGAGGTCATATAAACTTTCCAATTATTTGCACCTCCAATAATTGCTTGTGGAGGAAATCACTTATTAGTTGAGACTAGTGAATATATTATACATTTTGTCAGATGACCCAAATATATTATTACATCCATTATTGAAATATCTTGACATTAGTCTCACCAATGATTATATATAATAAGATGATAATATCTCCCAGCTCATTAATTAAATTAGGCCTATACAAGTTCTTTGGTAGTCTGGTGGAGGAAGCCTTGGGGGACTTAATCCATTGTCTATTGATCATCTTCTGACACCCATTCTTTTTGTCTTAAAATAATTGTGAGGATGTATATGGATTTATATCGAGATACCTCTCAAATTATTGGATTGTAAATAATGAATCAATTAAGTTAGGGTTTAGATGCAGAATGATTTCCCCTTGTTCATTCAAGAATTCTCTTCTATCAAGATCATAGTGTTAGGATAGTGTTACTACCAACTTGAGGCTTTGGAATGATAATAGAAATGTTATATCTTGTGGTAAGATAGAGTCATAAATAATATGGATCTAATCTTTCTTAAACTATGCACTTATTTTGGTCCAAAATTCTCCTAGATCAATATGACCTAAATCAATATCAATTATTTAAACTATATTGGACTCTAAATGAAGATTTACTCTAAGGTTTTTAGATTTGAACTTTATCTCTTTTGGAGACATGGAATCTAGATTTATTTATTATGAGAAACCAACTTTGAGAGACGGTGGGGTTTATAAGTCTTTTAAGAAAATAGAATCTCTGGCAGAGATGGGATGTTTTCTATGTAGAGAAAAGTTCTAATGAAACTAAGAGGTGCTTGAAGTAGGTGAAAAATCTATGGAGATAGGAACTATTCTAGGTAGGTTTTATCTTTGATGGAAGGGGAAAGTTTCATAATCAATGTATATTCCCATGTGGGCAGGAAGTGTTTGGAATAAGTCCAATATCCATAGGGACTTGGAACTTTATAGGGATCTTAGGTGCTTGACACAATGGTAAGACCTGTGGGGATTAAAAGTTCTCTAGACAATTCCAATGCCTGAAAGAACTTAGAGGATCTAGTAAGGAATATTAACTTTTTTTCAATGGGGGAATATATTGGGAATATCCACCTGCCTTGATGAAACCCTTGATTATGACTATGAAATTAGGAAGGAAAAACTCAAGGTTTTTATGATGAACATTTTGGGGAAAATCTAAGGCCCTCACAATGAAACTCTTGAAAAATGAAACCTTAAAAACCCTAAATCTCTGACTATAGATTTGGAGATAATGACAACACCACAAAAATGAAATGAATATCACCTAAACAACATAAAGAAACCCTAAAATATGATGCCCAAATAAGCAATAAAAACCCTAATCAAAAGAACTTGAAACTTTTAATAAGAGTAGAAAGATCTTGAAAAAGCTTCAAATTTTTAGGAATAGTGGTGAAAAATACATGGAAAATACCATGTAAGGATGAAAATGATGTGGAAGTTGGTTTGATGTCAGGGCTTGAACTTGAAGGTACTTGCTTGGAATGTCTCTCATGGATTAGATGCATGGCAAAGATTGTCAGAGCTCAAAAAATTGATTAGTAATTTTAACAAAAAACTTAAAAATCCCCTAATTTGAATGTTTAAATATAAACCCCCTATAATTAATGTAGTTTAATAGTATTTTATGGTAGATATATGAGGTTATTAGAATAATTCTCATGTCTATTGATTTGGGGTGTTTAATTTGTTTGAATGGTAGAAAGTGGAACCCATGATGCATTTTGTAAGTTTTGTAACTTTCAAATTACACCTGGAGTTATAAATCCTATTTCTTAGGTGGTTGACAGGGGGTGGAACCTAGGATGTAATTTTCAAGTTTTAAAATTGCATTTTGAGTTCTAAATCCCATGGGAAAGGGGTGTTTTGTCTTCATGGGATCCAGAACTTGGTATGCGTTTTGTAATTTTTGAAAATTTATAAATATGTGTTAATGTTTAGATTGTGTCTATTAAAAGGTTCACATGATCTAGAGATCACCATGCATTTTTCAACTTGTAAAATTGTAAAATGTGTGATAGGTTCTAGATTCTACTAGTTTAGAAGGCTAGTTGTTTTTTGGGATCCAAAACCTGTGAAGCAATTTTTAAGTTACACATTGCATCCAAAGTTCTAGATTCCTCAATGTAAAGGGGAAAAATAGGTTTTTTGTGGTTTCAAAGGTTTATTTTAAAAATAAATGGGGGATGTTATGATATTTTTTGGACAAAAATATCAATAATATGTAGCAAGACATCTGAGAGGATCCACATTATTTTTCCCATGTGACCAAGGAGATTAGGGAGTGGGGAACATAATGCCCATGGTAGAAGTAGTGATTGATTATCATAGGGTAATTCATGTGTTGTGAGACTACATTAGTAGAGTTAAAGATTTAGGGGTGATTGATGCATATATTTCTTGGTGGTTAGGAGTGTGACCCATTTGATTAACTAGGTCATTACCCCAATAGCCAATTTTAAGACAATAATGGGTTAAGATGAGAAGGGATCAGGGATAGGTACCATTAGATTAATAGGGTTAGATGCCAGTGCATCTAACCATTACATTTTTTATTCTAATATAATTTATATAGGCACAAAGGTAATGAGATCTAGAAGAAGAAATGGAGATGGTCAACCTAGGTGACTAGGATGTGGATATAGGGGATGCTCCAGGTATAGGGACAAGTTATAAAGAGGTAGGACCCTCTAAGACAAGTATAAGGATAGTGATAACATTAGGAAGGGTATGGAGGTCATGCATAAAGAGGTCCACATATGACCAGACACTAAACAATAAGTTTTAGAGGGAGATATCTACATGCCTTTTATAGATAGTAGGCTTATAGAGAACTGTGGTTGGGTTATAGGTATAATTGGATATTGAATAGGTAGAGACCATGAGGTTACAATGTTTGATTATAACTAGGGACATAAATATTATGGGCTTTAGGGGATAGGTATCATAGGTAATATAGGTTCATGCCTGATTAACCACATGAGATGTTGAATATGTGATCATGGTTGGTGAGTATTACTTTGCTAGGATGGAGATACAAAGGCTGACTTAGGAGAGAGATGAGGTGCATAGAATCAAGGTAGATATAAAATCAAATTTAGTGAGAACCTTGGCTAATGTTATTATAACCAAGGATGATGCCTTGTACATAAATGACAATGTCCTACATGCTAAGGATGAGATAACCTACTAGAGGTGGGCATATGAGGTGGTGGTTCCTATGGATCAAAGAGTGTCTTCCTATAAGGAGTATACAAGGTCATAGCAAACTAGTTAGATTGTTAGGTCAAGGCATTGGATAGAGTTAAAGTGGCCGATGATATAGCTAGCTGTATAGTAATTTATCATAAGGGTTCCACCACCATATCCACCAATAGTTACTACATCTAGGATAGGTCAAAGTCTTCATCAAATTCCTCCCAAGGATGAGAGTTGATTATAATATCTCTAAGTTTTTTGTGTACTTATGAGATGTATATATACTCTTGTGATGTATAGAAACATGTTTATATATATATATATATATATATGTATATATATATATGTATATATATACATATATATATACACATACATATATATATATATATGCATACACACACACACACATATATATGTATATATATATATATACATGCATACGTATATATATATACATATATACATATATATATATATATATATACATACATACATACATATATATATACATATATATATATACATACATATATATATATATATATACACATATATATACATATATATATATATATATACATATATATACATATATATATATACATACATACATATATATATATATACATATATATATATATACATATATATATACATATATATATATATATATATATATATATATATATATATATATATATATATATATATATATATATATATATATATATATATATATATATGACACTCATTTTTGGCATACTACTATTTTTACATGAACTATTAATATTTTTTCATTGTCACATCTTGTGTTCATTAATATTTCTCTTATTATGATATGTTTTGATATGCTAGTTTTAAGAGATGCAAGTCTTTATTTAGCATATGAATCTTGATGTTTTTATTATACTTTATGTATGACTAGATGCTAGGATATAATTTAAGAAATGCACTTCCCAAACTAATCATAGAAATAGTCAATTAGACTCGTAGTGTATGTCAATAGATGTATGTATTGCATGGAGTCTTATGTTAAGTACGGGGCATTAAAAAATGATCTTTGGATCTTTATTGACTTTTGGATTTGGATCAATTGGTGTTTATTATAGAAAATTGAAATTATGCATCATAAGTATTTAGTAACTCAAAATAACATTGTATTTCTATTCCAACTGGTCAGTTCAAATGTGAATATTTATAACTAAGAATAATGATAACAATATTACCAAAATCAAAGTTAAAACTATTTACATTTAAATTAAAAAAACAAAGGCAAGGATAAAAAATACACAA
This sequence comes from Torreya grandis, assembly GCA_037957365.1. NCBI lineage: Eukaryota > Viridiplantae > Streptophyta > Pinopsida > Cupressales > Taxaceae > Torreya > Torreya grandis. The sequence goes on from JARHVA010003865.1 coordinate 1,333,917, forward strand.
ATGTAACCTAACTTAAAATCAAGATATGGACAATCAAGATTTTAGTAGGAATAACAATGTATAAAAGCAAACCAAGAGCAATTTGTTTAGATATCATGAATGTAAGATGTGAATAATCAAGATCCATGTATATTATCAAGTTGTACTTGGAAAACAAACAAATAATAAAAATTCAAAATAAAAATGAAAAGAAATCAAGTCTTAGTAAAATTTAAACTCAAAATGTTTACAAAATGTATTTAAATAGTAAAGAAAAAAACAACAATAAAACAAGACCAAAAAGTAAAACAAAAGGTAAAAGTGGAGTCACAATAAAAGATTAAGAAATAATGAACAAAATATTGAAAAAAATCTTAAGGAATAAAACAAAAATAAATAAAATAACAACAAATAAATAATAAATCACCAACAAACAAAAATAAAGACACAACACAATGCAACTCCAAATGAAAAAATGAACAATAACAAAAATAAACAAAGAGATAATAAATCACAACAAGACAACAATAAATATCAAATAAACACATACAAATAATGGTTAATCATAATGTTAGTGAAAATGAAAAATGATTATTCATGTACATGCAATAGATGCATTAATCTCTTTGATAGGGTGACCCATAATCTAATAAATATTGACATGGATACAATGAGATAAGAACAAAGGATAAAAAGTTACCCCCAAGTGATAGGGAAATAGCATGAGATAAAATGGGGGAATATAGAATAAAAGGAATGGATGGCTAAACAGACTCCAAATGCACAAGGCAAGTGGATGTTGCTTACATATTTCCATGGATGCTAGATCTAACATGAACTTTAGGCCAAATATAGTTATCCCAAGATATGGGATAGAATAAAAGTGATGATAAGATAACATGATGAATATGGTATAAGAATAAGGAAATGGGATCATAAAATGATGAGAGCATGGGATCAGAATAAATAAAAGTGTAAGATAATGTTTTTTTTGTGTGTTTTTCTATTGATTTCTAATGTTTTTGAGTTTTTAGGATAAGCCATAGAAATGAAATATTAATAAAAAGGCCCATTGGACTACTTAACTAAGGAGATGAAATTTCATAGATAAGAGTATAATTGATAGCTAAACTAGATGCAATGGAGATCATGGATATAAACAATGGCATAGGGAACCAACTAATCAAGGAAATGCATGTCCAAGAGTAAAAGTTCCAATAATAGCTAAAGTCAATTACAATGATATGTGTGAATATAAACAATGGTATAGAAAACCACTTAGTTGAGGATTCACACATCCACAGGTAAGTAAATAGCTAAACTAGCTATAATGGTACTATGATTCTATCAAGGTAGTAATGCCTAACAAATATCATTAAAATAATAATATAATAATATGCAACATTGGACAAATCTAAAGAACCATTCAATAGACAAAAACCATGTGCGGATATATCCTCATTCACTTATCTATAAGAAGAATCTACGAAATACTACTCAAGTTGAACTACTTTATACAACTAGCATGGAGTGTGTCCAAAATTCCCATGAGTTATAATTGGTTAAGGAATAGAACTATTCAAGTCATAATGGTCTGGAGTATGAAAAGAATATTGTTATAAGTCAAATGGTCCAAGTTTATAATGGTCCAAAGAAGCATAAAACTTATTCTAATGGAATATAAATGATCCAAAGTTCCAATGGTCCATGTTTACAATGGTATAGAGTGGTAAAAGAATATGGTTCACATTAAATGGTATAGTATAGGTCGAGACAGAATAAAAATGGTCCAAAATAGGACTATCTAGGATATAATAGTGGGATAAAATGACTTCATCACAAGTTTCCCCCAAGTAAGAGGTCTTGTAAAAAATAATTAAAAAGGTTTTAAATCATAGAACCACTTTATATGTATAATATTCATGTTTTATAGGATTTCTTTGCCATCTAGAGTAGTTAGTCAATATGCCCCCAATCCATAATTTGTTGTGATTGCATATGAGCCTAGCCAATTGGGTTGAAACATTCCCTTCTTCTTACATTCATCATTAGTGTTCTTTTGATTATTTTTTAAGACCAAATCACCAATTTCAAACTCCCTAATGAGAATGCACTTTTTATAGCTTCTACATAATCTGTTTTGATATGCTTGCAAGTTATCTAAGGTAGCCAAACACTTGCCGTCAAGGAGTTCTAGCTCTTACAACTAGAAACTCTATAATATTCATCATATTCAATATTTTCCAAGGACATTCATAACAAAGGCAATGTTGGAAACAATATTACTAAGGGGGGGTGAATCATTCTTCAAAAAAATTCATTCAGTTTTACTTAACCATACATGAACCATTCTAACAAGCATGTACATCTTAGCAAACATAAACATCAAATCATAAGAGTATGAAACACATGAATATAACATATACATGGGAAACCCTCAAGGGGAATAAAACCCACTAATGAATAAAATTGACTACAATACTATAAGATAAACATCAATCTATAGTGAAGCACCCACTTCACATGGAGCACTAACCCCAATTAGCTCAACACCAACTTAGCTAGGTTTTAGCAAACACCCACTTGTAAGGAGACACCAACCCCTGACATGACTCAGCACAAACTCATCCACCTAATTGTTTGATAAAATTTATTATCCCTTATTTATTATATAGCACATGATGATATTCTCCTTCATCTCTTTGCTCACTTATATCCCTCTTTGCTCACTTAGCCCTCTCCATGGCCTGATTAGGTCTTATGACCTTCATCCTCTTATGAATAACCTATGTTATATATTTTTAATATATATATATATATGATGTTATTCATGACCTCCTTCTACTCACAAATGATATATATCATTCACTTATCATAATCTACAATCCCACTCTTAGCATCCTCCAAACACAACAGATAGTCCTAAACTAAGTCACTTTTATACAAGTTAATTTATCATATACTTATTAGTTGGATACACATTAAAATGACTTAGGTCAAACATGAATATTTATTAACATATGTAAATAACATTCCTTAATCATGAATCAGTCACTATAATAAGTTAGCCATACATCAATTAGCCCTTACTCTTTTAGGCTTATGGAGACTTAATAGGTCTTCTTAACAACACATTACCCTTTGATATTTCTTGAAGCATATCCAAAAAACATACATGGTAGGAACACATAATACTTCACTCAATATAACTTATCCAAATTAATTTTACTTCCATAACACCTTTTAGTTCTAACCACTATTTCAATCCTTTCTCAACTCACTATTCATAAAAGGCATGCGCATATATAAAAACTTTGTCTTGAAAAATTGAGGCATATACTCAATTTTTCAAAACAATCATGAAAATAAATTATGTATTCATAAAAATCATGAGCTAAGATTCATAAAAAACTTCACCTAATGCTTCAACTTGGGGTAAATAGGCTCAAACACTTATCTACAAGATGTTCACTCAAAACTACCAACTGACTCCAAAACATAGTAAAGGAAACATGAACATATGACACATGATTTAATATCCTCAATGGATTTAAATGCATGAAAAATATATTATAACAAAATAAAATAAAAATCAACCAATAAGATCATGAGATATAATGAAAACTATTGGTCTTACAGACCAATCTACTGAGCTTCTCTCTCACAGACTCTACTCAGCCAGATAAACCATTTTGGATTCAATGTTTGAACCTCTTACACTAAATTAAAATATTTTTAAAGGTATGGATATATAATTCAATACCCAAAAAACATCATCATGAATTTTAGTGCATCACTCTTACATGAAAACACATCAAGAATCATCTTCTCACTTCTATCTAATTTCTTTACTGTCTACACCACTATGTTTGTTAGTGATCGGCCAACTTGGATCACCAATTTTACACACCCGAGATATGGAACCTAACAAAAAATATTAATGAATAAAAATTAAAATTCTCACACTTTAATCTTCATCTACTTAGAAACTTTGACTCAGTTAAGTCTATCTACCGCAATAAATCTTAAAAAACACTTTTTATAGGGTTTTATCACTCACTTGAGAAACAAATCACACTTGGAGATATTTGGGAGAGTTTAATACAACCTCCAATCACTTATATATCCATATAAAACTATTCCAAGCTCTTTAGAACAAGATTTTCAACATTGGGTCATTGTTAGAGTTTTATGAGGGTGTAGACCATCTTCTAGTCTTAATGATCATTCATAAAACTTAGCTCTTCTTTATAGATATAAATGCATGGAATTTTTATCTATAAAACTTACTCATTTACCATAAACAAATTATTTTCTCATACAAATTCTGCACATTCCAATGAGCATTGAAAAAACTTTCTTAGGTAGATAACTCTTCATTCTATGCACTCGCGAAACCTTAAAATGCATTTTGAAGCCTTTAATTTTAAACCATGACTTAAACCTTTATACACATACCTAAAAAACTTAAATCACCTATATAAATGTTCACCTACTCACTCATGCCATGGAAACTGATCTTGATACCTAAACTAGACACCATTTCTCTTTTTCTTTCTAGGTCTTGACTTGCTAATCACATTAGACCTTGAATCTGTCCTTATATCCACCCTATATAATTCACCTTAAAACGTTCCTTATGTTCCAATTCCTCTTGTGTATGCTCTAGAAACCTCATACACTCACTCTTTTTTGGAGCTTCAACAAAGCATCTTTGGATCTTCTTACAAATCTGCAAAGTTCAATTGGGATCTTCATAAAATCTTCAAAGCTCCATATAAAGATCTTTGGAGCTAACACTTTAATCAATTATAGAGTCCAAACCTTATGTATAACCTTAAAAAACCTCTCTCATTCTAAAATATTGTTAGGTATTCTATGGATCATTTACTTCTTCATATCTCATTCGGAGCATCTTCAAAATTATTTACACAGATCTTCAAAGGACACAACTTCTTCTTTAGAGTTCACTCATTTCATCATGTTACCTATACATATCGTCTCACAATGTCTAGATAATTCATTAAAATATGTTTTACACTTGATATACTAACCTATATTTACTCAATGATCTTCAATGATATTACTATTATTCTTAAGATAGTACTTTCACATCACTACTCTTCATATATCAACAACACTCATTATGATGGAACACATCACTGCCCTTCATATACATACCTCAAAACTTACTTGACCAAGCATTTTCACAAGATCCTTTAACATCAATGATATTATATTTACATCAATGAAATAACCATGCATCTTCATAAGAACCTTTGACATCATCGATAACATTAAATACCAAATATCAACACTCAATGACAATGATCAATAAAATATCACTTAATCAAAGAAAATGTTCAATAATCTCCCCCTTTTTCATTTATGGAAAACACACTTACAAAAATACGTTAACTCCTCTTAATGGAAATAATCTGTTCGACTTGGTTCTTTCCTTTTCTTTCTCCCTTTTTGGTTTTTCTCCTTTTTTCATCTTTTTTGATCTTTCTCCTCATTTAACATTAATGACAAAGGTTTTCCACAACAATCATCTATTTAAAAATGAAATCAAATTAAAATACCACTTCAACAAAGATCAAGCTCAGTTAAAAACTTGAATATCTCTCCCTCAAACCAAGCATCCACCATGTTTCTATTAGTAGTAGACATCAAAAATCATCTCCAACTACTAATATCATACTCTCTCCTTGTGAGCTGATATTATCTCTCAAAAATACTAGATGTCATAGAGTCTTCAAAAACTATGAAAACCATTCTTAGAAACTTCTCTCAATCAACTAATCCATGAAAATCTCAACAAATAGAGTCTATGAAGTATCTCAGACACAATCTCTCCTTAACTCCATGTATATCAAATAGAATTCACTTTCTTGATAAATAAATCAGAGCTACCAAGCTCCTCCTTAGACCAAGCATATATTTTTAAAAAAATAAATAGGAACTAAAATAGCTTACCTTCTTTGATATGTATAAATAAAATCAAACTCTTGACCACACACACAAGGATACCAACTATAGAAATATAAAATCCCCTTTTGTCTTCATAGATCAAGTCCAGCTACTCATATAAATAGATATCAAAGGCTTACCTCTTATATATACTAACTATCTGCATATTTTGACTTTAGATACCTAAAAATGGCCTTAGATCTATCAACATGTTCTCTTCTTCTTTGAATGTAACCTCATACATTTAGTGATATAATAATGTGTCTATGAAGATTAATGGAGTCACCCCCTTTTCATAGGGCACTAAAACAATATGAACTCAAGATATTTCCAAATCTCTATACTTTTACAAGATTGTATATTCTTCAACATCATTTTATACATGATTATCACCTTACAATTGATCTCATCATTAATTATTTGATCATCAATGTGAGTTAACAATAGGTATTCCTCACTTGATTCAACTCTGAGGCATGATATATCTTGGTAAGCAGTACACTTGAGCTTGTAGACTAATCATGACTTATTTTTATCACCTTTGGTTTCCATACATTCATTTTCCTTCTTTTTTTTACTCTAGGAGATTCAAACTTCTTGCTTTGACTTGGTGATCTTCTAAATCTATTAGGACAAAATATTGCAATGTGTCTTACATTATGATAGGTGTAACATACCACCTTATAAATACCATTTGATTGATGATGATTGTGATCTTCTTTTGACTAGTTGCTTTTCTTTCCATAGTTCCATGAGTACTCATTATTGGAGGGTCTTTTAAATTCTATTACTCTACAACCAAAATGATTGCATGAAAAATAGTAACCATTAAAAGAAATAGCATACCTTGTAGCATTGGGCCATCTGATTGGTCTTTTCATGTTGAAATTCTTGTCTTAAATATTTTCTTCTTGACTTGAGGTGCCTCCTTTTGGTCTTCTTTGAAACCAAGGCCTATCTTGTCACTTTCATATTTTTGAATGCTCAAGATATCATCTAGAGCCTCAATGCTTTTTTAAAATTTCACAACACTCTTCACCTTGCTAGATGTTTGATCCAACTCAAATTTTAGAGATTCTATTTCAATTTTATAACTACTACAACCTTATTATTTAGCCTTTAGGCTTTATTCCACAATCTCTATATATATTTAAAAATGTTTGATGATCTCTTCATACTCCTTGAAAGTGTTTCTCAACCTTTCCTTAAACAATCCAATCTAATCCTCATAGTCTTGAACTACTGACTTCAGTTTCTTATTCCTATTCTTCACAATATTTAGCTATTCTAAGGTACTCATGAGCTTAGTTTCAAGAGCCACTTCTAATTCTCCTTCTTCATTGTCATAGTATACTTCATCTGATTTTACATCAATAATGAGGCCTTTCCCATTTGAACAACCCTCATTATCTACTTATATTCCTATGAAAAAAGTTTCATTATTGTCATGTTTAGATTAATTATTTCCATCATCACTATCAAATGTGTATCTTCTTTGTGTATGCTTACATCTGATGAACTATCTTCTTTGGTATATAAATTCTTCTTATTCTTAAATGATCCTTTTATTCCTTCATTCTTTTTAAAATCTCTCTTGTTCTTTCCAGACTTATATACTTTTCTATAATCTCCATGGTGTTCATTATGTTCATCATTATGGTTATATTTTTCTTTGTTAGTAAAATTGGTTTTAAAGTGACCAATCTTGCCATAGTTGAAATATTTGAAGGGTAACTTACCCTTGTGCTTACCTGAACCAAACCTTAACTTTTTAGTAAAAATATTTATGAGTTCATCATCATCAATATCTGAATATACATCATCTTTGAACTTCTTTGTCTTTGAATTATTTTCAAATTTTAAAGTTTATTCATTCTTAAGAGGTCTTCCTTCATTAGTTTTCATCTCATTTGTAGTCAAGATGCCATGAAGCCCATCCATCTCTATCTTGTATAAATATTGAATTTCTTCTAATGTAGATACCTTAGAGTCAAACTTATGATTTAGTGATATTAATACCTTTTAATAAAAATTAGATTATTTCAATTATTCTCCCAATACTCTAATGATATTGACAAATTCATCAACCTTTAATAGGTAGGGTACAATATTTTCATCTTTAAGTTTTCAAACTATCTTTTATGATTCTACAACTTGGACAACTTAACCTTGGTGTCTCCTTCATAGATGGTCTTCAATTTTTCCCATATATATTTGTATTAATCAAAATGCATTACTTTTATAATATCCACCTCTAATATACCACAAAAAATGGCATTCATTGCTTTGGAGTTATTTTCAATAGCCTTTTTACCTGTTGCATCTATCGGTGGAGTTGGAGGTGTAATATACTCATCTAGAACTAAATAAAAAATATTATGTCCTTTTGGCATAATATATATAAACATTATGACATTATAAAATTCTTAGTTATATCCCTTAAACAATAGAGCCTTTATGGTAGAGAAACCACCTTGATCTTGTTGACTAGTCATCCTTGCTGCTTAGGATCTCCTTTAGGCTTTTAGACCTACTTCAAAGGACCAATTTATGATACCAATTATTGGAAACAAGATGAATGAGAGGGGGGGTAAATAAATCTTCAAAAATTTCCATTTCATTTCACTTAACCATACATGAACCATTCTATCAATTATGTATATCTTCGCAAGCATAAACATCAAATCATAAGAGAATGAAACACATGAACATAACATATACATGAAAAAACATCAAGGGGAATAAAACCCATTGATGAAGAAAATAGATTAAATTCCTATAATAAAAACATAAATCCTAGTGAAGCACCAACTTCACATAGAACACCAACCCAAACTAGCTCATCACCAACTCAACTAGGATTTAAAAAATACCCACTTATAAGGAGGCACCAACCCCCTAGATGATGCAACACCAAATCAACCACATAATTATTTTATAAAATTTATAAACTCTTATTTATTCTATAATAGATGATGACATTCTATTTTATCTCTCCACTCTCTTTTGTCCCTCTCAAATTGGCTTATGGCCCTCTTTTCTCACTTAGCCCTCTCCATGGCTTGATTAGGTATTTTGACCTTGATACTCTTATGTATAACCTTTGTTAGATATTAATAAAATATATATAATGGTTTTCACGACCTAATTATACACACCAATGATCTATATTATTCACTTATCCTCTTATGCACTCCCACTCTTAGCATCCTCTAAGCACACCAAATAGACCTAAACTACCTTATTTTTATCCAAGTTATTTGATCATATCCTTCTTAGTCAGATACACATTCAAATAATTTATTTAAAACATGAATGGGTATTATAATATTAAAATGACATTCATTAATCATGAATAAATCATTACAATAAGTTAGTGATACATTAGTTAGCCCTTACTCTTCTTTTAGGTTTATGGAGACTTAATAGGTCTTCTTAAAAACATCTTATGCATTGATATTTATTTAAGCATATCCACACACCTCACATAGTAGTAAAACATCATAAACCAATCCAATAGACCTTATCCAACTTTAATTTAGATCCATAACACCTTTTATGTCAACCACCATTTGAACCCTTTCTTAACTCATTGTTCATAAAAGGCCTATGTATATACAAAGACTCTATCTTGAACAACTAAGGTATATAATAAATTTTGAAAACTAATAATGGAAAAAAATTATATATTAAAAATACTCATTACCTAAGGGTCATCAAAAAATTTACTTGATGCTTCAACTCAGGGTAAACAGGTTCAAAAACTTCTCTATAAGATGTTTACTTAGAAATGCCAACTGACTTAAAAACATAATCAAGGAAACATGAACATTTGACACATGATTGAATATACTTAAGGGATTTTAATTCATTAATAGTATCTTATAACATCATAAAATAAACCTCAACCAATCAAATCATTATATCTAATGAAAACTATTAGTCTTACAAACCAATCTACTAACCTTCTCTCTCATAGACTCTACTCAACTAGATAAGCTACTTTAGCTTCAATGTTTCAACCTATTCTACTAACTTACAATAATTTTAAATGTATTAATAGATCATTAAAGACACAAAAAACAACATCATGTATTTCAATGCATCAATCTTACATTAAAATACATCAAGAATTATCTTCTCACTTCTATCTAATTTCCTTACTATCTACACCACTAGATCTGTTAGCGACTGGCCAACTTGGATCACCAACTTTGCACACTTGAGATTTACAACCTATCTATAAATATTCATGAAAAAAATACAATTATCATACTTTTATATTCATATACTTATCAATTTTGACTCATTTAACTCTATCTGTTATAACAAATCCTTAAAAAATAAACACTTTTGTGTAGGGTCTGCTCATTCATTTGAGAAAAAAATCACACTTGGAGATGTCTAGGAGAGTTTAACACAACATATAATAACTTATTTGTCCATATCAAACTATTCCAAGATCTTTAGAACAATATTTTCAACATTGGGTCATTGTTAGAGTTTTATGAGGGTTTAGACCATCTTCTAGTCTTAATGATCATTCATAAAACATAGCTCCTCTTTCCAAATACCAATGCTTTTAATTTTAGATATAAACATTACTCATATACCATTAATATCTTATGTTCTCATGTAGATGCTGAACATGCCAAAAAGTACTGAGAAAGCCTTCTTGGGTAGATAACTTTTCATTTTATGCACTTGATAAACCTTGAAATAAATTTTCAAGCCTTTACTTGTAAACCATGACCTGGAAATTTATACACATACCTAAAAAAATTGAATCACCTCTATCAATGTTCAATTTGTAACTCATGCCATGGAAATTGATCCTAATACCTCAACTAGCCATCATTTCTCTTTTGATTGTTGGGTCTTGACCTGTCAATCTCATTAGGCCTTGAATCTGACCTTTTATCCATCTTATAAACTTCACCTTGAAAATCTCCATTGTTCCAATGCCTCTTGTGTATTCTCAAGAAAAATCATACATTCACTCTTATTCAGAGTTTCAATAGATCATATTTGAATCTTCTTAAATAACTTTGAAGCTCGATTGGGATCTTCATAACATCTTCAAAGATGCATATATTTATTTTCAAAGCTAACCTTTTAATCAATTATAGGGTCCTTAACACCTTATTTAAAAAATAAATAAACCTCTCTCATTATAAATACTATTAAGTATTCTTTGGAGTATTTACTTCTTCCTAACTCATTCAAAACATCTTAATAACTACTTACACAGATCTTCAAAACACACAACTTCTTATTTAGAGCTCACTCATTTCATCACGCTTCCTACAGATATCATCTATAAAGGTCTAGACAAAGAATTAAAATATGTTTTACACTTGCTATACTAACCTATATTTACTCAATGATCTTTAATGATATTATTATCATTCTTCAAATAGTACTTTTACATCATTGTTCTTCATATAGCAACAACACTCACTATGCTAGAAAATATCAGTTCTCTTCATATACATACCTCAAGGCTTAAACATTTCATATAAATGATATTAGATTGACATAAATTAAACTACCATGCATATTAATAAGAACCTTTGACATTAATGAGAACATTAAATACCAAATATCAACACTTAATGACAATGCTCAATAGACTCTCACTTAATCAATGACAATGTTCAACAAGAAGCTCTATCTCAATCAGGATAATAGATTTCATGTCATAAATAAGGGAGTATGGAGTGGCTCCTATGGGGGTTTGACGACCAGTATGATAAGTATAAATGGTGGGAAAAATTTATAAGTGCTAATTACATCCAGTGTCATTAACAATCTTATTTAGGATTACAACAATGGTTTTGTTTGATGCCTTGTCTTGACCATTGCCTTGTGGGTTCTATGGTGTGGATTTCTTGTGCTTGATTTTGAATTTTACACAAAGAGCCTTAACATCTTGATTTACAATTGATCCACCATTATCAAATATAATACATGATATGATACCATATTGATAGATGATATGGCAAAGGATAAACTTAGTAATTTACTTTTTAGTGATGTTGAGAGGAATGGCCTTGATCCACTTAGTAAAATACTTCGTAGTAGTGAGAATATGTTTACAGCCATCAGAAGATGTTGGTTTGATTTATCTAATGAGATTGAGGCCCCACATAGAGAATGACCATGGTGTAGTAATCAACTAGAGTGGTAAGGAAGGTGTGTGTATCAAGTTACCATGCTATTATTAAGCAACACACTTCTTGACATAACTACAAGAATATTTTTCCATCTTGGGCTAATAGTAAGATGTTCTAATGAGTTTCTTTGCTAATACTACACTATTGGTGTGGGACCCACACATTTATTCATGAACCTACCTAAGCAATAACTTGGATTCTCCTAATGATAAATAATTATCATTCCATCATAAACTTTATGATAAAACATTTTTTCAATGAGGGTATAATAGGCTATGAAATTAAGGAAAAAAATTTGTTGGTTATTGGAAAGGTCAAGTGGAAAAGCATTGTCATATAAATAATTATAAATGTATTGAAACCAAGGTAGTTTAGGTAGGGGATTGGGACCAATAATGATGCATACCCCCTCTAAATATGGTAGCACATGATTAGGTTATAGAATATTTTCAATGAGAAATTGATACTCTTTATCACTATTGGAAATTCATATCATAGATTAGATTTTTCCATTGCATTAGATGATATGTTATAAGCTCATGGTACCTATTTAAATTATAGATATTTGAAGTGGGTCTTGAGATTATCCAAAATATACTTTTAATATACAATTTTTTCATCTCTAGTATGATATTGATATGTAGTTTAATTAATAATCAACTGGGAATCCCCATAGACTATTAAGCATTAGATATCCCACTACACTACACAATGAAGTCCTATAATAAGGGTTTCATATTTGGCCATATTTTTGGTAGAATAAAAATTAATATTAAATTCCTTATGAATTATATCCCTTTGTGGTATAATCAATAAAATTCTAGCCCCATATCCATGGGATATAAAGGATCCATCGAAGTATAGTTTCCATTGTTCAGTTTCATGTAGTACTTCTTCTATTGTCATAATAGAATCATATAGAAAATAAAATATGAGTGGTTGAATGTCTATAATATGGGATTATGCAAGTTTATACACAATTACCTACCCCTTGATAGCTTTTTAATTTTGGTACTCAACATCAAATTCACTTAAGAGAATGACCCATTAGGCCATGTGATAGATGAGAGTTGTTTTTGATAATAAATATTTGAGGAGTTAAACTTTAGTAATAATGATATTTTTAATATTCATCATATAATGTCACTATTTATGGGAAGAAAACACCATTTTTAAATAAGCCTTCTCAATAGGTGTATAATTATGCTTATATGTTACAAGTGTGTAGCTCAAATAGTAACCTAAATGTTCCTTTCCTTGATCATCATGTTGGGCCAAGATTTCCCCTAGTACATGTTCAGTGGTTGAAATATAAAGAAGTAACGGTTACCTAAGTGTTGGTGGTCTCAAAATTGGAAGGTTGGTTAAGTATGTTGTGAGCCTCACAAATTATAATTGACACTCATTATCCCATTGAAATGTGACCCCTTTATTCAAGAGGTGAGTGTATGTAATGAAAATTGCATGATGCACATGAATCAATCCTTGATTAGATAAGATAGATCACACCTACACTTCTGATTAGGGAACACACTTGTTAAGTAAGATCATGATCAATATAAGTATCTACTAGACCCAATTAGGGGGTCACTTGTATCATATATCACAACACATCATGCTAGGCAAGGTTGCAAAGCCTATAGTCTAACACAATCTCACAACAACCCTAAAAGAGTCATATGGTTTCTATATTCACTTATGATAATAAACAATAAAGTAAACTAATATAATAATAAGAAAAGTAAACTAATATAGTGATCACAAAATTTTGTGGCAAAAAGTAAGGGGTTAGATGCAAAATAGTCAAATACATCCATAGGGAACTTCAAATAAATTAAGTATAAGTAACACCCTAATACATGAAATATGAGGAGTAATACTATTTGAGCCAACACTTATGCTACTTATATCTACTAAAAGAGAGGAAAACAAAGTTAGAATATACTTACCTAAATGTGAACCCATCATGACTCAATCTCTCCCTTAGCCAATGGGGCTTTGTAAAAGGTTGTTGTTGTTTATAATGATCACTTTTTTAGGCCAAAGCATTCAAGACCTATCAACAAGACTAAGATTCTCTAATTAAAACTCCTCAAGTATAATGGTGGAAGAGAAGATTGTGAAGAAGTGTGAGTGAATAATAACTCTTGATTGTCTTCATATGGAAATGACCAAAATGACCTTGTATATATAGGAGTATCTAACCCAAAAATTACTCACACATGTTAGCTATGCTAGGTTGAATTGGTCAACATAGAAAATTATTAGGCTAATGCCTAAAGTTTGTGCTAGGTTGGTCAGATGAAAACTAGGCCTAAAGAGCTAAAGTGACTCAAGTCTATGCTAGGTCGACCAAGTAAACCTAGATTTTTGAATAGGTAAAAAGGGTAATAAGCAAGGGAAAGAATGATAGAAAGATGAAAATACTAGATGAATGTGCAAGGATTGAAAGATATCTTAGGGAAGTGTTTTAGGAGCTAAATGGATAAGGAAAATATAGAAATAAGGGACAAAAATACTCTAAAGCACCAAAGGTCTACCCACCCCTTTCCTAATGCACCCCTTAAGGCATGTACTCAGAGAGATTGAGTCACAATGGGTTTTTTCAAGTTGTAAAGCTTTAGTAATCAATAAAGTGTGAAAATATTATGTGTATAAATATGCCCCACTTGAAGCTCATCATGTGTCACTAAGGTGTAATAAAGGATGGTGCTTTGATAAATAACATAAGGACACACACAACATTTATGCTAAAAAAATTGGAGTATTTTAAAAATCATGAAATAACTGAAAGTAAATGACAAAAAAGGAAACCAACTTAAAAGTAAATAACTAAAATGTAAATGATGTGTACCTTGAATTACCTTTATCATGGGATGGTTATCAACTGTGTTTTAGTTTTGATTATGGAAGGCACAAAGACTACTTTGGATGAACCTAAAAATACAAAACTAAGGAGCAAAAATGAAAAAATGCAAAAAAATCCAAAATAATTGGTGTTATGTAGATGAGATGTACTTAGAAATTTGGCAAGTTTGGTGACAAGTGCTATGTTAGACCAAATGACCAAGTTAAAAAAGAGTAAATTGGGTAACTAAAAATCTAAGGCTACTAAAAACTAAAAAACTAAAACAAGTAAACCTCAAGTAATAAAAGGAAAACTCACCAAATCAAATCAATGATACATGTCAAACAAGATGGTAAAAAGAGGATTAAAAAATAAAAATGGTAAAACAACATTGATAAGTGAGCAGTAATAATCCACATCTCAATCATCAATGGAAAAAATGGATCCATAAAATGGAAAACAACATGGTAGGGTGAGCATTAACAATCCATATCTCATACATCAATGAAAAAGGGTGTGAACTCAGGTGTCCATAATAGCAGAACTAGAAAATCAAGATAAATGGGAAAAGGAAAGAAAAGTAGTTTTAGTAAATATATAGAACATGGTGAAAATGATCCATAGTTTCTCAAACATGTTTTGTGTCTAAATATAGATAAAAATGAAACAAATTAGTGTTAGCATGTTTTTAAGAAATGAATAAAAAATAATGTAAAGAAGAGGGAAAATAGATTTGGAATCATAATTTATTTATCAATGAAGGAAATGAAATGGGGTAGAGGGGAGAATGAAGTAAAAGCCAAGGTAGAGGAAATCTTTATTGAATTCAAGACACTCAAATTTGGTTTGTCAAAACAAGAGGACTGTCAACCTTAAGGACTCTGAAGAACTTCTCTTAGCTACACAAGTCTTAGGTTAACAAATGGAGCATATAGATCATCCCATAAAGGCTACATGCATGAAAATTAAAATGGACCTACCTCCCCATGATGTGTTCCCTACTCTTTATAACTCCTTATAGAGCCATCAGTCAATTATGAAGATTATGTACTTGCATGAGAAATTAGGTAGCACTATAGATTTTTTTGAAATATCCTATTCCAATCTACTGGCCTATCACACCCCAAAGGACTTTGGCTCTATGTGAAGTTGACTGTGGAGTTTGAGATTTTATTGGAGATAGGAGATGTTCTTGTAATCACATCTTTTGGTGTGATTATAATCTTAAGATTTCTATGTTGACTTTTAGATATCATTGCCTTTTTTTTCAAATGATTGGCTTTTAACTTTTTTTTTAAAAATCATCCTCCATATAGATTTGGAAGAGCAAACATGGGTGCTAAAGATGAATTTCATTTGAAAAAATTAGGAAAAGGGTACTAAGAGAGAGAAAATCAAATATCATGGGGTCTAAGAGTCTTATAAATGTAGGTGACATAAAAGTGTTGTCTTGACTTTGACCTTGTTTAATCCAAATGTGGAGGTGAAAGAAAGGGGGAAATCAAGGGGAAAATGACACATGTAACAAATTTGAATTTCTTAAAATTGTAAAAATATGTGAAAAATGGAAAAAATGAATAAAATGATAGCAAAATGTGTGATTCCTTATCACAAGACTGTGGGAAGTGAAGGAAAACATGCTAGCATATATTGTTTATAGATTCCATCTAGCAAAAGAAACAAAAACTAATATCTAAATAATAAGGATCACAAAGAACATGAAAATAAAGGTAATTTTATGAGGGTTGGTTTTTATCCACAATATTACCAAGAAACTCACAAAAGGAAAACCCAAGGGGTACCAATAATCAAAAAGTGAGGGAACCTTTATATAAAGAACCTCATAAAGAAAGACCCAAAGGATGTCAAAAAAACATTAAGAAGCAACAAAAGAATGAAAAGATTAAAAAAATGAGAAATAAAAAGAATTTTCTTTTTATGAGGAGGGTTGGGTTTTATCCATGATCTTACCAAGCAACTCATAAAATAGAAACCCAAGAGGATGCCAAAACAACATTAGCAAGCAAAAAGAGAATGAAAATATAAGTGATGAAGACTATGGTACATCAATAAACCAAAATACCAAAAGGGAGGACTAAATATTTGAAAATAAATGAAATGAAGACTATGGTACATCAAGAAACCAAAAGACCAAATAGGATGACTAAAGGTTTGAAAATAAAGGAAACTGTTGCATAGGGAGAAACCCATGCTAAAGTAACTTGTAAAAATATGTTAGATAGATATATGAAGAATGCATGAAAAGAAGGGAAATGATTAAGAAAAGTATTTCTTAAATAATTGAGCATTGGTGGGCTCTTTGAAAACATGGCCTTCATTAGTTTAAAGGCAATAAGTACTTGGACCAAGAACATATTTAACTAAGAGCCCCACCATTTTTGGGTGTACTTACCTTCTTTGTCACAAGTGTAATATAATTTAAGAACAAGATCACCAACATTAAATGTGTGTTTTTTAACACATTTGTTATATTATCTGGAGATGCAAGCCTTGTATTGGTGATTGTGATGCAAGGTGAAAAGATGACATTCATCAAGTAAATCAACGGCATGAAGGTGAGCATCATGAAATTCCTCATTGATAATGATGCCATGAAGAGATATGTGAAGAGAAGGAAGCTCAAATTTAAGAAGAATAACTGACTTATAACCATAGACTAGAGAGAATAGAGTTACCCCAGTGGCAGTATGAATACTAGTTTGATAGGCCCATAGTACAAGATAAAGTTGAAGATACTAATCTGTGTGGGTTTCACAAATTGTCTTTTGAAAAATATTGTTGGTGGCCTCAGCTTGACCATTACATTATTGATGATAAGGAGTGGAAAACTTGTGATTGATTTTGAATTTGGTGTAAAGTTGTTTAACATGTTTATTTTTGAAATTATCTCCATTATCAAAAATGATTATGTAAGGAACATCAAAGTAGTAGATAATCTAGTTGAGAATGAATTTAGATATAGTAGGACCATTCAAATTAGCAAGGGCATGGATTTAACCCACATGGTAAATTATTTGGTGGTATTGATGATAAATATGTGACCATCTTGGGAATAAGAAAGTTGGATAATGAGATCGAATCCCTATGTGAAAAAAGGCCAAGGAAATTTGATAACTTGAAGTTTGGATAGCAATGAATGAATGAGGTCATCATGAAGCTAACAATGATTACACTTTTTAGCATATTCAATAGCATCCTTTTCTAGAGTAAGCCAATAGTAACCCATACATAGGCATTTTTGGGTTATATCATGTCTGCTATAGTGACCACCGTAAATGCCCCCATGTGCTTTCTCAAGTAGAAGAGTAACCTCATCTTACATGATAAAATAGAGAAAAGTACCTTTAACATTATGATAATAAAGGATGTTATGTCTAAATATGTACTTAAAATATTTTTTTTGAAAATGTGTTTTTTCATAAGAATATAAGTTAAAAGGATAAGTTTTATGTTCTAATAATTAGATGATGTCTTGATACCACATGAATTGTCAGATGGTGATAGCCTTGATGTGGTAGATAAGGGAATATAGAGGGTGAATAGATGAAATATATTTTATTTGATAAAATAAGGATAAGATATAACTTTATGTGGATGAAAGAGAGAATCTAAAGAGGAAAGAGAATCAATAATGCAATTTTGGTCTCTAGGAATAGGTTCAATTGTAAAAGAGGTAAAATCTTTGGCAAGAGTGGTTACAATTTGATGATAGGTAATAATATTTTCACTTTTAAATTGATAGGCACCACTAACTTGATGAAAAATGAGTTGAGAATCACCCAAAGCATGAATATATTGTATGTCTAGATCAAGATAATCTCTCATGCCTAAGACAAGAGCTTCATACTTAGCCATATTATTGGTGACATAAAATGTGAAATGGAAAGCTAAAGGAATTATTTTACCAAGAGGACTAGTGAGAATTCATCCTACCCCGATTCCTTGAAGGCATTTAGTACGATCAAAGTGAAGGGTCCAAGTATCCTAATTCAAGTTAATGTTGATCTTGATAACTAGTTTTGGTTTGGTAGTATCAAAGGGAGTTGAAGGTTCATTAGATTGATTGGCTTAAAGATCAGTAATAAAGCTATGAAAATAATCTTTAAGAGAAATTTCTTGATTAAGACCTTAAATGTAAAGAATATTGTCATTGAGAAGGTTATCTTGAAGTGAGAAAGTGACTACAATGGGAACCACAAAAATTTAGTCAACTATGACTTTCCCTTTGATATTTTTTTGCATGATGAAACGAAGATAAAATTCCATAAGTAAGACCATTCACTTTCCAATTATGTCTCCTGGAAGAAATGATTTGTAGAATAAGTGATGAAGTGGGTCAAAATGAATAATGATATAGGTTGTTTGGTAAAGCATGTAGTGACGAAGCTTTTCAACTACAAAATAGATGGTGAGTCAATCATGCTCAACTTTGGTATAACATGTTTCATAATTGAGGAGGTCTCAAATAATTTAATAGATGGCATACTCTTTACCTATATAATCTTGTTGGGTAAGCATTAATCCAACTTAAATAAGTGTGGAAGAAGTATAAATAATCAAGGGTCAATCATTAGAAGGAGGATGGAGCATAGGTGGATGAAACAATGACTCTTTCATGTTGTCAAATGATTTTCAACATGGATCCATCCATTCTAAAGTTATACCTTTCTTAAGAAGGGAATTGATAGAGTGAATTTGATAAGCCATCTCAGGAACAAATTATCTAATTGTCCCAAGCTTGCCTAAATAGGTACAAGTGTCAGGAATAGAATGAGGGATAGGCATGTTGATAATAGAATTAATCTTGGCTGAATCAACATCAATGTCATGGAGAGAGACTAAGAATCCTACAAATTTTCTAGATGTAACTCTAAAGACACATTTGCAAGGATTAAGTCTAACTTTATATTTGATGAGAAAATCAAAGATGATGGAAAGATCAGAAAGATGATTTGTGCAATTCTTGGAATTAGAGATAAAATCATCCACATATGTTTCAACAATTTTATGGATGAGATCATGAAAGATATGATTCATATCATATTTTTAAGTATCTATAGAATTTTTTATATTGAAGGCCATTTTAACATAACAATAGGTACCCTATTCTGCCATGAAATTAGTCTTATGTTAGTCTTTAGGAGTAATATGAATCTGATTGTATCCTGAAAAGCCATCCATAAGAGATAAAATTTAATATCCAACTATGGAATTGATAATGACATCTATTGAAGGTAAAGGAAAGTTATGTTTAGGACAAGAAAGATTAATAATGTAGAAATCAATTCAAATATAAATGACCATGGTGACCTTCTTCTAAGCAGGAATAATATTGGAAACCCATTCAAAATAATCCATAGGTTTAATGAATTTAACATTGAGAAGTTTGATGATTTCTTTATGGCATAAGTTTTTAACTTTAGGAGGAAACTTACATTGTTTCTAATGCACATGTTTGGCATCATGATAGGTAATGATGTTATGGACCACTATGATAGGGTAAATGTAAAGCATATCTTGGTAAGACCATGTGAATGCCTCTCGATACTTATCAAAAAATAGGCTGAAATTATCATGTTTAAAAGGTGAAAGTTCTTTAGAAACTATGTTTGGTTAAGGAAAAAATGGAATACCATAGTTGATATGAGTTTTATATTAAATAATCATGACATTACCATCTTGAAATTGGTATGGTGCATTGTGTAAAGATGAAATTGGATTAGATTTAGGATCAATGCTAGTGACAAAGTCATTGAAGTGAGGAGTTTTATTTTTAAAATTTCCAAGTTTATGATGTTTCCATGAGAGTTCTGTTTCCCAAGAATAAATCAAATCCAAAATAGCTTCATCACTAGGCAAGGTAGGAAGAGGACCACAATATTCCACATCTATTTCTAAATCTAAAATTTGATTGCCATGTCGATCATATTCAAAATGTATTTAATGGACATTGGTTATCTTGGCATCAAGTGTGATTTTAAGAGTAGAATAAATATATGGAGAGATGATTGGAGAAGAATTAGATTCATTTGGAGAATCCAAAAGAGGTAAATAAGATGAAATCACTTCCATAGGATCAAATGGTATGATTTTCTCTACCACCCAAGGAGAATCAATAAGAGGAAGATTGATAGGAGGCACATAACCCTCAGGTTCTAAGTTATGACATACAAAAATGGTATGTACATCCTAGTTAAAATCATGTATATAAGATAAGATATTTTGATAATGTAAGAAATCCTCTAAATTGAGCTTGGGCCATGATATAATTGTTGTCATACGTGGGAAAAATTGTGTGTGCTTGGGATTCAGGAGGATCTTCAAATTACAAAATCCCAAGATTACTAGATGTTTAAGGAGTCATGATGAGATGATCTTTAAATATCTTTAAAACTCCAAATTCATTGCAAACATATGCATCTTCAGGTAAACATGGGTCTTGAGCATTACATGGAGGGTAAAATTGGTAATCTCATCCATGAGAGGAATGGTATGATCTCTGGGTAAAAGGGAAGGTGGAAGCCATTTTGAAATATATAGAGGCAATTTATTAGTATTTCAAGTGTGTTGTAATTCATTGGGCTCATCATCATCAGAATCTACAAGAGTAACTTCTAAATCAGGATTCATATTGATGAACTTAGGAAGAGGAGCAATATTGATTTTGAGAATCATGGGAACATGATATTGTGATTTAAGATTAGGCAAGTGGATACTCTATAAGTTGGGATCATCTTCATGCTTATAATGTTTTCCATTATGTATAAATTTAATGCATTGACTACTAGAAGAATCAATGGCCTGATTCAATGAGTCTATGGATAGCCAAGGAGTATGTTATAGGGTAAAGGAAGATCAAAGCCCTGATGAGTTTATAGATGGCCAAGGAGTATGCTATAGGATAAAGGAAGGTTAAAAACCATAAGTTTGGTTTGTATGGTTTTATGACCAATGGTTAAGGGAATCCATATACAACTAAGTGGCTTTTGAATAGTCTTATCAAAACCATGACACGTAAGATGGGTTTGTTTAAGATGACTTTTGTTATAACCAAGTTATTGTAAAAGCCATTAAGAAGTCACATTAATAATAGAACCTTCATCAACTAGAAATTTTTGAATAAGGGTAGTATTAATGGATATCTTGATGAAATGAGGTGGATCATTGTTGTGAAAGAGGATTTCATCATTAATCATTCCCTCTTCAAAGAATTCAATGGAAGGTTTGGAAGGACACATAGATTCAATGGTATTAATTTTTACTGGTTGAGAATCAATAGAAGGTGGATCTTCATCCAAACAAGATGGGTCTTCAATCTCTTGGATTTGTTGAATAAGAAATTTATGATGATAAGGTGAAGTGTGAACCAACTCCATGAGATGAATTTTACATGACATAGAGTTAAGTTCTTCTAAAAAATTATAATGATCTTTAGAAGAGGAACCATGAGGTTTAGAAGAAGGCAAATTAGACTTTGGAGGAATAGATGTGATTGGAGGATAAAAAGGAGTAAGTTATTCCTCAGGTGCTTCTAAATCAATATTGATAGTGGTAGTATCTTTAATCAAATTTTCTTCTAAATAAGGTTCCTTAGGTTTGGTCACAAGATCTTTATGTGTTGGCTTCCTATGATAATTAACCTTAACCATATTGACATATTGAGAGTTGTTATGGTATTGATGGGAATCAATGTCAATTGCACAAACATCCTTAGAAGTGTATTGACTATGGGGGGAAGATTTTTTATTATTACTAAATGTAGAGGCTTTAGAGGGTTGTCATTTTTGACAAGTGTTAGTGTATTCTTGATGATTTTTCTTAATCATGGTTTCATGGTTGAATGAATCACCGATCATGTATGAAATAACACATTTAGAAATCCCTCTATAAGATTCATGAGAACGTCCAACATCAGCATGAAACCAACAAAAGAGATTGGGATCATACCATTTAGGAGGAGCATTAGGATATATGAAAGGTTTAAAAAGAGGTAAAAATTGTCTCATTTGATGAACCAATGAAGGAACATCATTTTTCATAATACTAAGTTTGGTTTGAGATTTATTACTAGTGATAGCATTGGATGTTTAGAAATATCCTTTAATGATTTTAAAATTAGGTTTGAATTATTCATAGAAAATCCTTGCCATTTAGCTTGGTCAAGAGCTTCATTAAGAGTTATAGGAGCAAAGGTTCAAACCTTGTATTAAAGAGTAGGAGTTAAAGTTTTGATATAGATTTTGAATAGGTTATCATCAGGCATATTATTATCAGCTTTATGAGCTAATGATTTCCATCTTTTAATAAAGTTATGAGCTGATTTATTAGGAGATTGTTTAGCATTTATGAAATGGCTAAGACAGTTTTCAAGAGGATCATTATGTTGAAACTCTTTAACTAAAGAATTGACCAAATGTTTAAGTTTCAAAATAGAATGTTGAGGTAATTGATTATACCATTCTAGTACATCAACAATGAAGGTTTTGACTAAGAGTTTAGTAGTGGAAAATGTATTATTTTAGATCCACTCTTTGTAGAGACTACCATAGGCTTTAAGATATGAGGTGGGGTCTTTAGTCCCATCATATTTAATAGTTGGTGATATGTTACCAGTGTCAATAGTTATAATGAAGGGAGATAAGGATCATTTTGGATAGTTTTAAGCATTTTGTTATTTATTATTGGTTGAGTAATAATGTTACTTGAGGAATCTCTAAGATTAGAGGAATGTAAGTAGGATTAACTTGAGGACTTATATTTTAAGGTTCATTATCCACATTGATCAAATGTTGTTGAAGTTGCATCATTTGATTTGTATTAGATTTTTTCATAATGTTCATTTATTAAATCAATTGAGCTAATAATTGAGTTGTATTAGGTGGTGGGTTGGTGTTGGAAGGAAAATTTCCCACATTGATGTTTGAGAGAATATTAGAAGAAGAGTTATTAGTGGGATTATTAAATAAACTTGAGTCAATCACTCCCACATTAGTTTGAATATTTTGAGAAGGTTTTTGGTAGATGAAAAAAGGATTGGACCCATCAACTTCATCTTGAGGTGTTATTTGAGCCATGTTGTAATTTATAGATGAAAGAGGAGAAGAGGTGCCCTAAGAGAGATGGTGCTCTTGAGAGGTAAAGAAAGGGAGAAATGAACACCCCATATATGATCTAAATGGATTAAGACTATCCAAAAAGATTTTGATAGGGGACCTCATTTTAATTAAAGATAAATGAATATGATGTAGATCAGAAAGGATGAAGAACCAAGATGAAAAGTATGGGAAGAAAAAAACAAAACTAGGTTAACTAGGTCGACCTAGTGGAAAAACTAGACCCACAGACTGTGCTCGATCGACTAGATCGACCTAGTGTAGTGAGCAGAAATAGTTTAGGATAATGTAGAGTTGAGTTGTTTAACGTAGACCAATAGATAAGAAAAGGGAAAGGATTTATATTAAGATGAAAAATAAAATAAGGTATACCTAAAGCTATTTTAGAAAATCAAATACAAAAATGAAATACATAGTCAATTGAACTGAAAATGGTTAATCTAATTGGTATACATAAATAGAATGCAATCTTGAAATAAAATTATAGAGAAAAGTATAAAAATAAAAATAAGAACTGACCTTAGTGTTTTGGAGATGAAAATAGAATAGATAATTAACCTATAACCTTGGAGAAGACTGGCCCAATCTACCAAATTGGGTTGAGTTGGTCGACCAAGAGAGATAGGAACCTACTGCAAAAGCTAAAAGTGTGCTAAGTCAACCTGGTCAACCTAATAGACTAAATTAGATGCCTAAAAATGTGTTAAGTCAAGTTGGTTGACCTAGTTGACTAGATTACAAATTTAGAAGTCTAGAATTTAGAACTTGCACTGTGAAACCTGAATAGGAACCTATTGTAAAGTGGTTACAAATGTGCTAGGTCAACCTGGTCAACCTAGTAGGCTAAACAAAAAGTCTGAAAAGTGATAGAAGCATATGTTGGGTTGAGCTATTTGATCTAGTTACCTATTCTTACACATATAGAAAAATTTCTAGGTCAATAGAATCAAGCTAACAAGTTAAAACATATGATAGAAAAGATGACAAAATGAATAAAAATAAGTGAAATAAACCCTATAAGGGTTTGATTCACATTGGGTTCACTAGAATGTATGCAATTATAATTTCATGATGTGCATAAATCAATCTTGGATCAAATAAGATAGATCACACCTATACTTCCAATTGGGGCACACACTTGTTAAGCAAGAGCATGACCAATATGAGGATCTGTTAGACCCAATTAGGGGATAAATTGTATCATTTATCAAAACACATCATGATAGGTAGGGTTCCAAAGCCTATAGTCTAACGCAATCACACACCAACCCTAAAATATTCCTATTTTCTATATATTCACATATGATAATAAATAAGAAATTAAAATAATCTAATAATAATAAATGTAAACTAATGTCGTGCTCACCAAAGCTTGTGGCACAAAGTAAGGGGTTATATCCAAAGCAATCAAATACATGTATAAGGAACTTTAAATAAATTATGGATGAGTAACACCCTAATACATGAAATATGAGGAGTAATATTATTTGAGCCAACACTTATGCTACTTCTATCTACTAAAACAGAGGAGAATAAAGTTATAATATACTTACTTGAATGTGAACCCATCATGACTAAATCTTTGCCTTAGCCAATGGGGCTTTACAAGAGGTTATTGTGGTTCATAAGGATCACTTTTTTAGGCCAAAACATCTAAGACCTATCTATAAGACTAGGATTCTCTAAATAATAAATGTAAGCTAAGATTCCTCAAGTAGAATGGTGGAAGAGCAGATTATGAAGAAGTTCAAGTGAATAATAACTTTTGATTACCTTCATATGGAAATGACCAAAATGACCTTATATATATATAAGAATATCTGCCCTAAAAATCACTCAAACATGTCGGTTGTGCTATGTCAATCGGGTTGACCTAGCACATTACTAGGATAATGCATAAATTTTGTGCTAGGTCATCTAGATGGAAACTAGGCCTAAAGAGATAAAGTGACCCCAAACTATGCTAGGTATACCAAGTCAACCTCACTTATTGAACAGATAAAAAAGGTACTAAGCAAGTGAAAGAAGGATATAAAGAAGAAAATAATAGAGGAATGTGCAAGGAAGGAGAGATATCTGAGAGAAAGGTTTTAGGAGCTAAATGGATAGGGAATAATATGGCAATAAGGGACAATAATCCTATGAACCACCAAAGGTCTACCCACCCTTTTTCTATTGTACCCCTTAAGGCATGAACTTAGAGAGATTGAATCATGATGATATCCTAGAAGATGTAAAGTGTAAGTAATCAATAAAATTGTGAAAATATTATGTGTATACAATGAGTAAATAGGTGGAACTTATCTGCCAATTGTGAAATAAACCTATGAATAGATTAGATCTTTCCCTATAGATTATAGAATTATTTGAGATTAGAAGGGGAATGAATTTATATAATGGACTTAACCTTATCATGATCCACTTCAATCTCTTTTTATGACACAATGAAACATATAAATTCCCTAAAGTGATACAAAAGACACAATTGTTAGGATTCAAATGAAACTTATACTCATAAAATATTTCAATGATTGTTCATAGAACATTAAGATGTTTGGAATGTGTTCTTGATTTAGATAGGATATCATCAACATAGTCTTCAAAAATATCATGCATCATGCCATAGAAGATGATAATAATATCATGTTGATATGTGGACCTAGTGTTCTTTAAGCCAAATGGCATGACTTGATAATATACTGTTCCCCATATAGTGGTGAATGTAGTTTTCTGCTCATCCTCTAGAGTTATCTTGATCTAATTATATCCTAAGAATCCATCCATGAAGGACAACATCTCATACCCATTCATAGAATAAAAAATCATATCAATATTGGGTAGAGGAAAATAATATTTGGGATATGTCTTATTTATATCTCTAAAATTATTATAAATGCATATACCTTATGGATTTTTTCTTACTTAGACTATGTTTGATATCTATTCAAAATAGTCTAGTGGTTGGATGAAGCTAACTCCTAATATTTTCTCCAATTATGCATTTACCAAAAGAGTGATATATGGATGCATCTTTATTAATTTCTATTTGATTAGCTTAGCATCTAGATGGACAACAAGTCCATGCATAACCAAATTAGGGTCTAAAATTGGCATGTTATAATAATCCCATGCAAAAATATCAATTGAATCCCTTAAGATTGTGACAATGTGGCCATGTTCTTCATCAGTGACGGAGGATCGAAGATAAATAATTTTGGGATTATCATAAGTCCCCAAGTTAATTTTAGTAGTGTTTTCTACAATGTGTGTAGAACCATCTTATAGAATAGTAGGTAGTGTTTTATCCTAATCATCTTCTTCTACTTTAGCTTCTGGATGTTCATCCTAAATCTCTGGATAATGAGATGAATCTATATCTATCAATTCAAATAGTGGACAACTAGAGAATAGCTCTAGAAAATCAAGAGTAAGGAAATCAAAGAACTTTTTTTATTCGAATGTGATACTAAAACTAGATATGGAGCTAGGAATTGATAGACCTTATGTATCTTTTGGAGATGAGAAAACTTCCCCATCCAAGAGTGCCTAAAATTGGTTTTCACTCAAGTGTTTGTCTTTTTATTTATTATTTCCCTAATAAATGAGCACCTCAAATAGGTTTTCACTTGAAGATCTCAATGTCTTATTTTTTTCATGACCAAAAAATTTTGCCTACTCTCTAAAGTATGTGGAAGAGTCTAAGGAGAAGTCAAATCCTTGCTTATGATCACCAATTGGTAATCTATCTCTAAGTCTCATATCTAAACAATAGATTCTTCATTTTAGAATTCATCAAGGGGTATGACAAAATTTAATTGGTTGAAATAAATGAGATCAGAATGGCAAAGGCAAAGGGGATAATGAGATGTGATAGTCATAAAGGAGTTTGAGTCAAATAACTCTATGTCAGCAATCTCATTGTAAATAATATAATGGGACATTGTGTTACTACCAAAAGTCTTATTGCTAGTCAATTTATAAGATTCACTATCAAAATATAGGAGGTCACCCCTAATCAGTATAAATTTGAGACCTTGACTCATGTTAGGCCTACCTATTGATAATGGTTCCAAGATTCCTTACTCTCATGGCCTGAGGCCTTTTCCTATATAATCAAAGTTATCCATAATCTAATTTGGGATGGGATATTTAGGATTATGAAAATAATTAACAATTCCATCAGAATATAACCAATCTCTTTTAATAAAATCTTCCCAATCTTGATTTGGAAAAGTAGTAGGTATAAATAGCATTGGTGGTTTATATGTATATTTCTTATTTTTATAAATCATATTGGTCTTAAAATATCTTTGGGAAGGTTTGGGTTTTCCAAAATATTTAGGAAAGTTGGGTGACCTAGCAATATATAAAGAATATTTCAAATGATTCATGGAAATTCTTGCATCTTCAACAGTGACTTGTTGTGCAAGGGTTACAAGAAATAGATAATTTAAGTGTAAGCAAGGTCACTTCGGTTGATATATTTGGATTTGGGCGGATGAAATACTATTTCATTATTATTATTCATGATAAATTCAAAACTAGGGCAATATTTATAATTACAAAATTTAGCTTCTATGTGTTTTCAATATCGATAGGGCTAGATATCGATAAGAATGGTGACTTTGATCCCATCATGGGGGAATTTGATACAATAGTTCAAATTGGATGGGATGGTGTTGAGTATTATCATTGATGTCAAATGTGCATCTTGTGAAAGTTGATGTCAAAGATGATTAATGATATATTAGCAATGTGTGATGTGATTAGGTTCATTGAAAGAGTGTTGTCATGAGATAAAGAGAAAGAGATAATTTGAAGTCAAATAATGTCTTATGGTTACATGAAGGCACATTTCATTGATGTCAAAGTGCATAGGAAGCCTATTCATGAGCCTAATCATGACATAAAGAGGTCTATGCATTAAAATGAATGAACATAGGCATGTAAAGGATATATGGCACTATTTGAGCATGTAAGGCATTGAAGCATTCATGAGATTTTTAGGGTGAGCCTATAAGGTTAGGACCTTCAATATAAGTATACACCTAAACCTCTCTTAGACATTATCTCTCCTAATTAGGTATGCTATATTTTTTTTACATCTCCTTACCAATCTCTATACCTAGTATAATCTGTTCGCAAGATATTTCATTAAGAAAGAGATAATGGAGGCTTCAAAATTAAAAATCAATAAAAGGATTGATTAAATATTTAGGATAATGAAGCATAAATTACCTAAACTAGTTATAAATTATATAATCAGGTCAATGAATTCATCTTTAGGGGATATTAGACTAAACATAGGTAAAGCTAGACTACCCCATAGGAGTTAGTCAATGATACCATTACAGAAGGAACATTGAGTTTTAATCCTTTGCTAATATCCATCATAAGTGTAACCATTGTATGGAATGAACATTACCATCCAAATTGACTTAGGTTAAAAAGAATGCAATTTGGTAAGTGATGCATCTAATAACACATATATGTATCCATTACCTCAGATGGTTTAATATTCCATTTAGCTTATCTAATCATTTAACTAATGAATACAAAGATGGGTAGATAATTATTCTAATATGTATGGTTTAAAATAAGGCAGCACTATCCAAAATAGAAAATCTAAATCACCACATACAGAATGTCATATGTATGTATGTACACACACATACACACACATTGTGTATGTATGTATGTATTATAATTATATATGTATTATAATTATATGCACACATGTACACACACACACACACACACACACACACACACACACACACACACACACACACACACACACACACATTTCTTTTTTTATAGATCCATTATGCTCATGCATATTGAATGAAGGTCGATGCTCAACTAATTTTTAGAAAATATTCATCTCTTTTTTAACACCTAGTTATGCATTCATGCCCAATGAATTCAAGGCCAAATAGATATCTAAAAATGACACACAAAAAATAGGGTTTAAGTATGAGCAAAAGTACCTACTTGGCAACCCATTTGGTTTTTCTTTCCATGCTCATTTTTGCTTCCTCTCAACGCCACTTCCTTTGTGTGTGTTATCCCATCTCCTTGTGATATGCCTTTTTTTAGAATCCTTTCTTTCTAACTTTCCCAAAAATTCCTTTTATAAATAGATGTTGTTTTCCTTTAAGGATTTTTTTATTACTTTATTTCTATTAAATTTATGTTTTGGCTTTTCCCCTTTTTTTATCCTTTTATATTTTTTTCTTAATTTTTTTTATTTAATATTTCTTTTTGATTTATTCTTTGTCTTTTTTTATTATTGAATGGATTTATTTATTTTTAGACTAATTTATTTCTTCTTTTCCATTTTTCCTCACAAATGGTAATTATATTAGGTGTAGAGATTGGTAAGGAGATGATAACATGGACATAGGTGAGATAATATGTTTTAGGCATGATCACAAAGTTTGAGGTTAAATTTTGAAGTAAAAGTGCATAAATCATTATTTTAATCCTTCTTGAACTCACAAGATGAGGTCTCAAACTTGAGAAGCACTTTTAGACAATCATTGGTAGGTGTAACCTCTACATGGGAATCTGAGTTGTTAAAGAGAGATGTAGAAAGGTCTTAGATAATATATCTACGCATTGTAAATATTGTCATTGATGTCAAAGGTTTAACATTATTGATGATAAATGCCCCATTTCATTTAATGATGTTTGTAATAGTTATATCTTGGCTAATGTGTGTTAATATTTATTTAATATTAACGAATATATTTTTGGTTGCATAAATTCAAAAGAAGGGCCCATGGAGAAGTCAAAGAGTCATGGGGTAAAGAAAAAATAAGAATGGGATGCTTTTTCCCATGAAGAGTCATCTTTAGGAGTTCCAAGAGTTACCAAGTGAAGACAAAAGAGGAAGGGCATAATTTCTCATGAAGGGACACTTTGAGGAATACGAAAAGTCACCAAGATAAAGATAAAAGAGGAAATGATGTTTTCACTTATGAAGGGTCACCATATGACTTTTCAAATGTAAGGATATGAAGGGTCATGTAAGTTTGGCACCATTTTCCATGAGGATTGAAGGTTCAAAAAGGGGGAAGGCCAAAGGTCATTTGGAAAGCTATAAATAAAGGCTTGAGAAGCCATTTGTAATATGAAATATAGAGCATGATTCGTAATTGTTATATCTAGCTTAGACGAGTAGAAGAAAGAGAGGAAATAAATATTGTAATGAACTATCATTTGTTGAGATAAAAATATTAAGAGATAGTTGTGTTGTATACACAAAAGGGGTTGGTGCTCCTGTGGGTTAGTGCTCATGAATAGTTGTTGTGTTGGTACTCAGCAAAGGGGTTGGTGATCCTATGTGTTGGTGCTCATGAATAGTTTCTATGTTGGTGCTCAACAAAGGGGTTGGTGCTCCTATGGGTTGGTGATCATGAATAGTTTTTGTGTTGCTACCCAACAAAGGGGTTGGTGCTCCTATGGATTGGTGCTCATAAATAATTGCTATGTTAGTGATTAGAAAAGGGGTTGGTGATCCTACAAGTTGGTGCTTGTGAATATTATACTTTGAGTTCGTGCTCATTCATATACTTGAGATTGTTCTCCATGGTTTATTCCACATTGGATTTCCATGTTAAATTTGGTGTCTCTCTCTATCTTGTGTGGTGTTTATTATTTTAGTTTTATTACATATATTGAATGTATGGTTAAGTGGAATTTGATTAAGGGAAATTTTATAAGATTTATGATATACTAATTCACCCCCCCCTCAGTATATCCTATGGTTAGCAATTGGTATTAGATCAAGTTCCTTTTGAAAAAGTTTTACAGCTTGAAGGAAGATCAGGAAAGCACGATGGCTGGATCATATGAAGGATTTTATACAAATAAGGTACCTTTGTTTGATGGGATTAATTATGTTTTTTTGAAGCATAATAATGAAGACTTATTTGATGGCCCTTGGATTCAACATCTGACAAGCAATGGTGGGGGAATATGAAGAGACACAGACACTTGTAATTACTCTAGTAGAAAAGAAGGCAAGTGAAACTAATGCTAAAGATTTAAATGCTATTTTATGTGGTTTATGTGAATCTAAATTTGATAAAGTTATGCAATGTAAATATACTCATGAAACTTGGTAAAACTTGAAAATATTTACAAAGGTGATGGAAAGGTTTAGCAAGCTAAGCTTTACACTTTTAGAAGATAGTTTGAGAGTTTGAAGATGGAAGAAGAAGATATAGCAAGTTATCTTTTGTGAGTTGATCAAATAGTAAATCAAATTCAAGGTCTTAGAGAAAAGTTAGAAGAGTAAATGGTGGTACAAAAGGTTTTGAGATATCTACCAATGAGATATGATGCAAAGATTTTAGAAATTGAGGAGATGAAGAATTTAGCTAAGCTAACGATGGATGAGCTTCATGGTATACTCACAGCATATGAGATGTGGACTGAACAAGATAAACCCTCAAATGGAGAAGTGGCTTTCAAGACATAAAAGAAATAGAAAGCTAAGATTCAAGAATCAAATGATAGTTTTAGTGATGATGAAGATGACAACAGAGCTCTTTTCATTCACAAGCTGAAGAGGGGAATAAGTAAATATCAAGGAAAATTACCTTTTAAATGTTTTAATTATGGAAAGATTGGACATTTTTTAATCTAAATGTCTAAATAAGGGTAATGATGATAATGAAAAAGGAAATTCTACATACAAGAAGAATTTCAAAGGTAAATTCAAGAAGGGATTTGAGAAAAAGAGCTTGTATTCTAAAGATCCTGGCTCAGCTGAAGATAATGGAGTCAATGATTCAAAAGAAGAAGAGATTCTATTCATGGCTATACATGAAGATGCCTCTGCAAGAAAAATTATAGATGATCAAGAAGAATAAGAGGATGAAGTTGAAGTGAATCTGGAAGGAGAACTCATTTTTGCTTTAGAAGAGTTAGAAGCTGTTGAGAAGAAGAATCAAAGATTGAAGTGATAGATTGAGAAAAATGAAAAGGAGTCAAAGTAAATAATTGATGATCTAACAACACACTTTGAATAATCCAAGAGGAATGAGTAAGGTCTAATAGCATAGTTGCAAAAAGTAATAAAATAATGTGAAAGGTATGTTACTGAAATTGCCTCTTTAAAAGAAGATATTGAGAAAGCAGTCAATGATAAAGTAGTTAGTGATTCAAAATTTGAGGATAACACTAACATTTTTAATAAGATATTATAAATCTAAAAGGAAATATTAGAGAAGATAGGTATCATATTTGAAAATAAAAATAGATATGTTGAAGCTCTTACAAAAGAGGAAATAAAAAGGGAAGAAGTGAAGAATACATAGGAGATCTTAAACAAAGAAAGATGGAGGGAACAAAACTACAAAAGGAACTTAGGTTAGAGATACACAAATAGGTCCTATTTTTATGGTTACTATTTTTATTGTAATTAATATGGTAATAAGAAATTATAATGTTGAAAACGAGCTAACAATTTCATAAATAAGGAGAAGGAAAGTCATGTAGATTCAAGCAGAAGCTACAACTCTTTTGTTCCTCTATCAAGCTTTGATGAAAAGGCCATAATATGTTACAAGTGTAATAACTTCAGACACATAGATTATTAATATAGAAGCATGTTCAAGTAAATCAATAAGGACTAAATTTTCAAGGCTCCATTCATCAAGAAGAAGGTTTAGACATGTTCATGGCAGAAGAAACAACCTGAAGATTCTATGTTGGTTCAGATAGCTTTGCATGCAAGAAATGAAGATCAGTCATGGTTCATTGATAGTAGTTATTTGAGGCATATGATAGGAGACAAGAGTAATTTCATAACTCTAAAGAATATCAATGGTGATATAGTGAAATTCAAAGATAAAACCACTGCCAGGATAGCCAAAAAAGGTACTTTGAGTATGGATAATGGTAAAACCAAGATGAATAATGTATTATATGTTAAAGTTCTTAAGCATAATCTATTGAGTGTAAGTCAAAAATGTGATTAGGGATACACATTAAATTTTTATGTAGAAGGTTGTGATATTAGAAGAAAAGATTAAAATGAGTTGATTATAGATGCTTAAAGGACAAGCAACAATTTATATGTATTATTAGATATCTTCTCAAAGGCATGATCAAAGGACACATTCAAGGATCTATGAGAGGAGTTGGGAGTAATTGTTTTTACTTCCTACCATTGAGGTTCACCATCAGTTGAGGGGGAACTAAGTGTTAACTCTAGGTAGGCCCTTTGCCATAGATGTCAAAGGGGGAGAATAATAGGTATAGGTACAAGTGTAGAAATAGTTACAAGGAACAGGTTTAGGTTGCTACAATAAGGGGGAGTTACTGTATGTTTTTTAGATGACAGTATGTGTAGGTTTTAGGATGTGGTAGTTTTAGGTTGAGGTTACCATAAAGACAAAGGGGGAGATTATTGGAAATATTGTCATTGATGTCAAAGGTCTAGCATTATTGGTGATAAAGGCCCAATTACATTTAATGATGTTTGTAATAGTTATATCTTGGCTAATGTGTGTTAATATTTATTTAATATTAATAAATATATTTTTGGTTAATAAAGTCAAAAGAAGGGCACATGGAGAAGTCAAAGAGTCATGGGATAAAGAAAAAAGAAGAATGGGATGCATTTTCCCATGAAGAGTTATCTTGAGGAATTCCAAGAGTCACCAAGTGAAGATAAAAGAGGAAGGGCGCAATTTCTCATGAAAGGACACTTTGAGGAATACAAAAAGTCACCAAGATAAAGACAAAAGAGGAAAGGATGCTTTTGATTATGAGGGGTCACCGTATGAATTTTCAAATGAAAGGATATAAAGGGTCATGCAATTTTTTTTCCATTTTCCATGAGGATTGAAGGGTCATAAAGGGGGAAGGACAAAGGTCATTTGTAAAGCTATAAATAAAGGCTTGAGAAGCCATTTATAATATGAAATATAGAGTATGATTTGTAATTGTTATATATATCTTAGAAGAGCATAAGAGAGAGAGGAAAGAGATATTGTAATGAAATATCATTTTTTGTGATAGAAACATTGAGAGATAGTTGCGTTGTATACACAAAAGGGGTTGGTTCTCATAAATAGTTGATATGTTGGTGCTCAACAAAGGGGTTAGTGCTCATGTGGGTTGGTGCTCACAAATAATTGTTGTGTTGGTGCTCAGTAAAGGGGTTGGTGATCCTACAAGTTGGTGCCTAAAAATATTGTATTTTGAGTTGGTTTTCATTCTTATACTTGAGATTTTTCTCCATGGTTTTTTCCACATTGGGTTTCCACGTTAAATCTGGTGTTTCTCTCTATCTTGTGTGGTGTTTATTATTTTAGTTTTATTGCATATCTTGAATGTATGGTTAAGTGGA
Source organism: Torreya grandis (assembly GCA_037957365.1). NCBI lineage: Eukaryota > Viridiplantae > Streptophyta > Pinopsida > Cupressales > Taxaceae > Torreya > Torreya grandis. Next base: position 1,369,395 of record JARHVA010003865.1, read on the forward strand.
ATTTGATTAAGGGAAATTTTATAAGATTTATGATATACTAATTCACCCACCCCCTCTCATTATATCCCATGATTAACACTATCCATTAATTTTGGATTTAAGTGGCAGTCCTTTATGAACAATTGTTAACACCAAAACTAGTGTTAAACCTTCTTAAAACCCTAATAAGGACCTGATGTGAAATATATTATTTAGATAAGCTTATAATGGATTAAAATTACTATATAGTATATTATAACATGTATTAAACTCTCCCAGCTACTTCCATGTGGTGGTGGTTAGTTAGATGAGAGAGAAATTACACATATATAGACTTATTTGTCAAGAAATTATTGTAGCTTTCAAAATTTATATTGGTCTAAAAGAGAAAATGGATGGGAGAATAATCTAGAGACTCATTTTTTATGTCCATGATTATTTTTTTATATTTTATAGAATTTATGTATTCTAATTTTCTCATCTAAATTAGCTAGTCACAGATAGACCTAATGGTGTGAATAGTGTAAAACCTAGGCAAAGATGAAGAGATAGATATGCAGGTTTGTATATTATAGTTTCATGAAAAAATGTGTATAAATAATTTATTTATTAATTTTAATTCATGATAATTCTTTGAGAATATTTTGAGGTCAATTTATGTGGTGAAAAAGTTGCTCATAAAATGGCCTGTCTAGTTCAGATAGGACTATGAAACTTAGGGTCAAGAAATTGGTCTTCAAGACCAATATTTGGAATTAGAAAATATTAATTTTATATTTAATGATGATATGGAGATATAATATAAACATATTTATAAATTAGGATTCATGACAAGCGTCTATATAGGTGTTGGAGGTCTAATTCATCATAACTAGTTTTTGAGGTGAATTCACAGTTATGAGTGAGCAAGTTGCAGAGATTTTATTGAGCCTTTATCTCTTGAGTGAAATAATTAAAAGAATTTGGTGATGAAACTAAGGTCATGGATAATATTTATACATATTTCATTTATCAAATTTTAGTATTTTAAGAGTGTTTAAGATTCATTTTTTCAAGATAGACATTTGAGGCACATAAGCCTAATAGGGTAGTTTGTGCTAAAGGAGATTTTATGGTATAAATGAAGGATATAGGTATAAAAATAATGGAGGAGGTCATTTTATTATTTTATATAAGTGACTAAATGTTTTTTATTTTTATATAAATCTATGTAGGACCAATAAGATCAAGTCTTGACGTTCAAAGGATAAACCTAATGTAATTAGGTCTCCATAAGACCTAAAGGAGGAATGCGGCCTAATTGAATTATGATAGACTAAAATTGGTTAAAATTATAATTTAACCATGTTTATAATATTTATTAAAACCTATTTTTTTCTTTACCTAAGAGTTTAAAGGTGGGTGGCCAGCTAAGTGGTATGTGATCATGAGACTATTATATATACAAGGTAATTTAGGCCTAATTGTATGCATGTAATATAAGAGAATAAAATATTGCATGGTTGAGTAGAAGGTATTAAAATTAAACCATATTATAATATTATATGTTTGGTGATCAAAATTCATGAGGCTTCTGAGTTGGTGCTAAGTCACTTAGGGTGTTGGTGCTTCCTTGCAAGTAGGTGCTTGCTAAATCCTAGTCAAGTGGGTGTTTGACTTTATTAGAGTTGGTGCTTCAAGTTGAGTTGGTGATCAACATAATTTTTTTTTAAATAGGAAAATATTCCATTTATATATATAATTGGTTTTTTTTTCCCTTTAGCATTTCCCACTCATATATGTGTTTTCTTGTATTATGCTCATGTGAATGGTTCTTTATGTATTACTATATTACTGTATTGATTTCATAGTTAATGAAGGATTGAAAATAAGTAAAAGAAAAAAATTTACACTAATTAATCCCCTTCCCCCTCTTAGTTATTATTATTCCAATAATTGGTATCAGAGAATATTCCTTTAAAGCAGTCCTAACAACTTAAAGAAAATCCTAAAAGCACAAAAATCTCTAGTCATCAAGTACAAGGAAGTTTCTCAACCAATAAGGTTCCTCTCTTTAATGGGACTAACTATGAATTTTTTAGCATCATAATTAATACCTATCTAATGTCCTTTGGATATGACATATGGTAGTGTATTGTTGATGGATTCACTCCACCTTCCACACCACTAACTGATGCAACATGTAAGAAGTCAAGTGAAAACAACTCTAATGAAATGAATGCCATCCTGTGTGGTCTTTCAGATGTATAATTTGTAAGGTTCATGCATTATGACAAAACCAAATAAATTTGGTAAAAGTTACAAACCATATATTAAGGAGACACCAAATTCATATTGGAAAGGTTGGAGATCCACCAAAGGTAGTTTGAAAGTCTAAGATTGAAAAAATTGGATCTTATCTATTAAGAGTAGATGAGGTGGTAAATTTCATTAGTGGTCTAGGAGATAAGTTGAAAGAATCAATAGTAGTACAAAATGTATTAATATCCCTAACATATAATTTTGATTCAAAAGTGTCTGTTATGAAAGAGATCAAAGATCTTAACATATTATAGATGGATGAGCTTCATGGCATCTTGACTACCTATGAGCTTCAAATTGAAGATACATCAAAAATTTGAAAAGAGAACTAAAGTCCTTTGTGATATTTTGAATATTCATAGGTCTACACATGATAAGATAGGCCTTGGGTTCAAATAACACCAAAAGGAAAATAAGTAGAGTCAAACCTAAAAGGACAATGGACTATCAAGAAGTGATGGTGGAGATAGAGTAAGACCTATGCATAAATCTCAAATATGAGACTAAAATTGGTCATCAACAAGTCAAGAAAAAATTGAGTCCTTCAAAAGACAATAAAAGTAGAGGTGCATAATTCAACATCAGACAAACAAGGTATGTGAAGTCTTTCAATGTTTACTATTTTTCATGCAATTAATATAGACATAGGGTTGTGGATTGTAGACATCATGCTATAATTAATTCTTCATGGAGGAATAGGATGAATACTCACCTCAATAGTAGAAGTAGAATTATGTGATATAAGTGTGATCAGAGAGGACATATTTTAAGGGATTTCAAGATGATACACACGAGGAAGATTAGTCAAGATAAAAGGGTATACATTCATACCACTAAGAAGTGGATCAAGAATTTAGACTTTATGGACAAAATGAAAAAGGATAAGAATATATGCTAGCTCAAACTACCTTTCAGATCTAAGATGAAGGCATGAAATGGTATATAGATATAAGTTTATAAATCCACATGATAGTGGACAAGATCAAGTTCATTTCATTGAGGAATAATTATATAGGTATATTAATATTTGGAGATAACACTACTACCAATATTTTTGGGTAGGGTATCTTGAGTTTGGATAATGGGAAGACCAAGATATAGAATGTGTTGTATGTGGAAGGATTGGAACATAAATTAATTAGCATAAGTTAAATGTGTGATCAAGGACATAAACTAACCTTTCATGATAGAGGGTGTGATATAAGGAGATCCAAATTAGGAAGGATAATTTATAATGCTAAGAGGACTGATAACAATTTGTATGTCTTAAAAAAGATCAAGAAGGAGAGATGATTTATGATCAAGATGGATGAATGTTGGTTATGGCATAGAAGGTTAGGAAATCTAAACTTTGATAATATATTAAACATAATATATAATAAGTCTATGAAAAATAATATTCCTAGAATCACCAAACCTATAAATTCACTTTGCAAGGCATGTCAACATGGTAAACAGACTAGAAGGAGGTTTAAGTCTAAGGAGTATTATAATAAAAAATATTTAGAGTTAATACACATTGATCTATATGCACCTAAAATAATCCAAATAATTCAAGGAGATGTTATTTCATGTTACTCATATATGACTACACAAGAATGACTTGGGTAGCATTCTTGAAGGAAAAGTCAAAAAATCTTGATAAGTTCAAGGCATTCAAGGTTCCTATTGAGAATGAGAATAATGGGAAGATCAAGTGTCTAATATCTAATAGAGGAGGAGAGTTTTGTTTAAATGAGTTTTATGACTTATGTGAGGTCCATAGGATAAGGAGATAGCTCTCAACATCTAGGACACATCAATAGAATTGAGTCATAGAAAGAAAGAATAGGATAGATCAAGAAATTGAAAGGATTATGTTAAATAAATAAAGGTTAGATGATGGATACTAGAGAGAGGTAGTAATAATTATAGTCTACATTTTGAATAGAGGATAGATAAGGACTAATGGAAATAACACCCCTTATAAGTTGTGTAAAGGTAGAGTTGCTAATGCAGAACACTTTAGAGTGTTTGGAAGCAAGTGATTCATCAAAAGAGATGAGGAAGGCTTAGGTAAGTTTGATTCAAGGTTTGATGGAGGGATATTATTGGGATACACATCAGTAAGATTAGCCTATATATGGTGTAATAAAATGTTTCAAAATATAATGGAAAACACCAATGTGAAGATTGATGAGATTAGTTCTAAGAAGTCACACTCTCAGTCAAAGGATGCATCAGATAATTTTGAATTCAAGGATGAAGAATAAATAATAGAGATAGATGAGGAAGAAGAAGAAGTTGAGGAAAGACAAGATTTAAAATTTCCTTAAAGATAGATTCAAATAGACCATTCTAAATCAAAAATTATTAGTAACAAGGATGCAGGTATGAAAAAAATGAGAAGGCTGGTAAGTAACCTAAATTAAGAGAATGTTTCTCTATTGTCTAAGATTAAACTTAATAACCTTGTAGAATCAATAAACAATAAGTTTTGGATATATTTTATGAATAAGGAGTTAGACCAAATAGAAAATAATGAGACTTGGGATCTAGTTCCTAGGCCTAAAGACAAGAATGTCATTAGAACAAAATGGGTATTTAGGAGCAAGTTGAATGATGATGGAGAATTAACTAAGAATAGGTCTATATTGGTATGTAAGGGGTATGCACAAGTATAATGGGTAGAATTTAAGGATACCTTTAATCTAGTAGAAAAAATGGAGGCTATTAGATTTCTTTTAGAATATGCATGATTCAAAGGGTTGAAGGTGTACCAGATGGATGTCAAATTTGCTTTTTTGAATGGGAACTTGGAATAGGAGGTATACATAAAGCAACCTAAGGGTTTATTATTATCAAGTAACAAGGACTGTGTATTTAAATTTAAAAAGGATCTTTATGGTCTAAAATAAGATCCTAGAGCTTGGTACATTTTATTAGACAAGTTTCTATTGGACCAAGGATTCAAGACAGGAGTTGTAGATAGTAATTTGTATATAAAGGTAGAAAATGATCATCAGTTGATAGTGGTTATCTATGTGTATGCCATCATATTTGGTGGAAATAGTGAGAGTATTACTAAGGCCTTTGTAGATGTGATTAATAAGGAGTTTGATATATCCATGTAAGGATAACTATCATTATTTTTTGGGTTTTAAATAAATCAATCATAAAAAGGTATATTCATTTCACAAGCTAAGTATATAAGAGAGATGTTGAAGAAGTTTAAGATGGAATATTCCATGGAAATTAGCACACCTATGATTAGAGGTTGTAATTTAAGTAAGGAAAATGGATCTCTAAATGTGAATCAGACATCATATAGGTCAATGATTGGATGTTTTCTATACACTACTACCTCTAGACCTAACATCAATCAAGTAGTAGGCCTTGTGGGAAGATTTCAAGAAGACCCAAAAGAAAATAATTTACAAGAAGTAAAAATGATACTTAGGTATCTCAAGGGGAATATGGAGTTTGGGTTGTGGAATCCAAAGAGCAAGGAGTTCAATGGAACAACCTATACATATGTAGACTGGGTAAGGAGTCTAGATGATATGAAGAGCACTAATGGAGGAGCTTTCTTCATAGGAGAATACCTAGTATCATGGATAAATAAGAAGCAACCATTTTTGGAATTATCTACTTGTGAGGATGAATATATTATTTTAGCTTCATGCTGCACTCAAGTCCTATGGATGAGATAGACCTTAAAATACTACAAGGTAGAGTATGATAGTCCTAGCCCTATTTATTGTGATAATACAAGTTCCATAAGAATCTCAAATAATAATGTCATGCACTCAATAACTAAGAAAATTCCCATCAAGTATCATTTCCTAAGAGAGTAGTTAAGTAAAAAAAAGTTTTAAAATTGAGTATGTTTCTAAAAGGGATCAAATTTTAGACATTTTAACCAAGCCACATCCAAAGGCAACATTTGAGAATTTAAGATAGGAATTGGGAATAATTCCTACCCCTGCTAGCCATTGAGAAATTCAAGGGTAATGGGAGATAATTAGGTGGTTCATTATCTCAAAAAATAGGTGAGGAGTGCAAAGAAGGTATGCATGGAGATAGGGGGAGTATGTTTGTAGGATGCTTCATTTATTCATAATCTTGTGTGTTGATTTTTTTTAGTTACAAGAGGTGTGATCCTAGAAATTGTAGGTATCTCTTTGTAATTAATGTCAAAGGTAGAGAAATTTAAAAATGAGGGAGAAATATCCTATTGTGATAATTTTATAAGATTGCTGGATATTATCATCGATGTCAAAGGTGCATCTTGTGATAGTTGATGTCAAAGATGACTAAGGATATATTAGAAATGTATGATGTGACAAGGTTCATTGAAAGAGTTTTTCATGAGAGAGTGTTTTCAAGAGAGAAAGATAAAGATAGAATCTAAACTAATGTTTTATGGTTGCATGAAGGCACAAGCCATTGATGTCAAAGTGCATAGGAAACCTAGTCATGACATAAAGAGGTATGAACATACAAATGAATAAATATAGGCATGTGATGGTTATATATAAATATTTGAGAATGTATTTAATAAATTAAATCATTCATGATATTTTTAAGGTGAGCCTATAGGGGTAGGACCTTTAGTCTAAGTCTACACCTAAACCTCTCTTAGATCCTATCTGGCCTAATGAGGTATGAAGATCAGATTTCAAGGAAATTATAAAAATTTGAAAATGGACATAGGTGTGATATGATTTTTTAAGCATGATCACAAATTTTGAGATAAATATTTGAAGGAAAAGTGGATGAATCACTATTTTAGTCATTCTTGAGCTCATAGAATGAGGTCTCAAACATGAGAAGCACTTTCAAAAATTTATTGGCATGTGTATTCCCTACATGGGAATATAAGTTATTAATGAGAGATGGGTAAGGGTCCTATATAATATCTCTAGGAATTAGTTTTGGATTCAAGTGGAAGTCCTTTATGAACAATCATTAACACCAAAACCAATGTTAAACCTTCCTAAAACCATAATAAGGACCTGATGTGAAAGATCTTATTAAAATAGGCTTAGAATGGATTAAAATGGATAGATAATATATTTTAACATGTATTAAACTCTCCCAAGTACCTCCAACTGGTGGTGGTTGGCTAGATGAGAAAGAAAATACATAGATATAGGCTTATTTATCAAGAAATTATTATAGCTCTCAAAATTTATATTGGTTAAGAAGAGAAAATGGATGGGAGAAGAATCTAGAGACTAATTTTTTATGTCCATGATGATTTTTGGATATTTAATATCCTTCAAATGTTTTAATTGGGTCATCCAAGTTAACCAGTCACATATAGATGTAATGGTGTGAATAGTGTAAAACCCAAACAAAGACGAAGAGATAGATATGAAGGTTTGTGCATGATATATAGATAAAAAAGTGCATAAAAAAGTTATTTATGACTTTTAAGTTATGATAATTATTTTAGAAGCTTTAGATGTTAGTGTATGTGATGAAAATGTTTATCTCAAAATAGTCTGTCTGGTTCAGATAGGACTATGAAAATTATGGTTAAGAAATTCATCTTTAAGACCAATATTTGGAATTAGACCATAGGAATTTTCCATATAAATATTATTTTGAGATATCATATAATCATTTTTATGAATTATTATTCATGAAAAATGTCTACACAAGTGTTGGAGGTTTAATTCATCATGACTATATTTTGAGGTGAATTGGCAATTCTGAGTGAGCAAGTGGCAGAGATGTTCTTGAGCCTTTATCTCCTAAGTTATGAACCTTAGTTCATTGATAATATATATATATACATTTTTCATTTATCATAGTTTAGTAGATTAATGTTTTTTAAGATTTATTTTTATAAAATAAACTTTTGAGGTACACATGCCTAATAGGGTAGTTTGTCATAAAGGATATTTATATTTATTTTTATATAAATCCATTTGGTCCCAAGAATATCAAGTCTTGGTGTTAAGAGGCCAAACCTAATGCAATTAAGTCTCCATAAGACCTAAAAGAGGAATAATACCTAATTGAGCTATGCTAGACCAAAAGGGATTAAAATTTTGATCAAACCATGTTCATAAAATTCCTTAAAACCTATTTTTTGGCTTACCTAAGAGGTTAAATGTGTGTGGATAACCAAGTGGTGTGTGACAATGAGACTAGTATATATACAATGCAGTTCAAGCCTAATTATATGCATGTAATATAAGCAAATAAAATGTTTCATGGTTGAGAAGAATAAGGTCTTTAAATGTGGCCAAAAAATAAGAGCAAAGGTATGGTGATAAAAATTCATGAGGCGGTTGAGTTGGTGCTAAGTCACTTAGGGAGTTGGTACTACCTTGCAATTAGGTACTTGTTAAATCCTAGTCAAGTAAGTGCTTAACTTTATTGGGGTTGGTGATCCAAGTTGAGTTTTTGATTAATATAATTTGGTCTTTTATTTTATAGGACACTAGTCAATTTATAGATATCATGGTGGGTTTACTTTCCATTGAGGGTTTCCCACTCATATATGTGTTTTCTTACGTTATGCTCATGTGAATGATTCTTTATGTATCCTTATATCAATATATTGATTTAATAGTTCATGAATGATTGAGCATAGGTAAAGGAAATTTTATAAATACTGATTCACAACCTAGTGATTTTGATTCCAATAGATGAGTTATACTTCATGAATCTAAGGATGACCAAGAAGTATGTTATAAGGTAATTCAATATCCATAATATGGCATAGAGTATGATGGGACACAAACCCAATAATGATAAAAAAATATATAGTTAAAAAATATTCCCTTTTAGCATTATCATATGACTTGATCATGATTGTTTCTAGCTAGATGTATTTTGGAGTATAACTCAATCATTGTCCTAACTTGAGAAAAACTATGTTCAGTCCTAAATCATTATCTATAAGAACCTATTTGATTTTATGATTTTCAATTATGACCTCAATATAAAAAGGGTTATTATGGCTAGGACTAAGATTAGACATGTCTCTCTTATCAAAAGTAACTTTTTATAAAGGAGATAAATGTCTTACAAGTGTTTGGAATTGATTAGGGTTAATGTCCTAGGGAATAATAGAATGTTGAAAGAAATCATTCAAAATAGTTATGTGGACTTTAAATGTATGTAAAAGATATAAAATATAAATTTGTGTAGGGGTTATTATTTGGTCTAAGATACTATATGGATTTTTAATAGTAGTATGATATGGTTTAGCCTTGACTAGTGTAGTGTTCAACTTTGGATCCAAAGGCATAGTGTTCATCTTGGGTCTAGTGTTAGAAGAGGGCAAAGGGACCTGAATCTTGACTCATGAGCATCTAGTTGAAGTTGTATAATCTAGAGTCATCAAAGAGCCATTACAATTAAAAGACGAAGGAAAAGGGCCTTAGATGGTGACTCATGAGCATCTAGTTGCATTTGTGCAATTTTGATTCAACAAAGAGTCATGATAATTAGAAGAAGGAGGTCTAGAGATAGTAACCCATAAAAACTGAGGTGTAATGGAATTTCTTGAACTCAACATGGCATTACTTGAAGTGGAGGGTGTTGACCCTATAATGGGGGGTCTAGTACTTTGAGAAGCATTGGATGGTTCATGAAATTTAATAGTGATGGTGGTAATGTGATTTACATAAATACATCCCATGGTGCTATTGTAGTCATAATGAATATTATTGTAACCCAATTTATTAACATGGGTATTATGATCTTCATTATGATTTTGGTGTTGTACTTGTTGATGCTAGTTTTACCATTAATTCTAGTTGTTTCTTGTTGCCTAGTGATTATGTTTAGGAAATGGGTCTTTATAAATGACCATATCTTGATTAGTGTTTTTCACCAAGTTCTTTACTTTAATTTCACTACTTTCAAAAAAATATTCAATGAGATGCCTCAATTGAACACGTTGATAAATTCCATGGTCAATAACAGGATGAAAGTTACAAAACTCATTTGCATGATACCAATCATGTTTAAGTTGATCTTCAGGGAATGGCCTTGGTATATAACACACAATTATATTAACTACTATGAGATTTTTAAAAATATATTCAACACGGTCTCTTAATTTGATGAATACTTTGTATTTATTAAATGCCTTTCATGGAGGATCCCTTTTTAAAGTGTTTGGTGTATTACGTGGGGCTAGTTACACATTTGGAGATGATGGATCCTACACCATTTATACATGTCTATATTCTATCACCCCATTCCCTACCATGTTCTTGTTCTTGTTAAACCCTATAGCACTTTTTTCAATAACAGCTTAAATAGGAAATTGGGTCTAATTAGATGTTTGACCCTATAAATTAATATTGACAAGGCCTTTAGTGATAAGTGCCTTCTTAATTTATACAGCCTTGTTTATGATTTCTTTGAATGAATTTTCACAAGTGAGTCATAGATAATGAGCCACCTTAAGGTGTAGGTTTTATGAAAAAAATATTGACTAGTTACTTATCTAGTAGATTATGTTGAAAGCATCTAGCTAATGCTCTACATTGCTTTAGATATGTTGCAAAGCTTTCCCCATCTTGTTATTTAGATTTGCATAAGTTTAACAAAGTCAACTCATGTTCAATGTTATAAGATAAATGGTTGAAAAAATTCTTAGATAAATCATTCCAATCTACCACCAATCCCTTAGTTAATTTGAGGAGATAATCCAAAGCTTGTCCAACTAGATTATATGAAAAAAATCAAAGCATATACATTCTATTATAGGCTACCTCTTGGCACAATACAAAAAATGCTTAGATATGTTCTCAAGGGTCACCCTTATCTTTGTATTTATAAAATTTGGGAGCCTCAAAATGGGGTGGAAAGGGGACTTGGATAAGACTTAAGTCAAAAAATAGGGACATATCTCATCAAAATTATATTTATTGACTCAGTTTCCCATTTCTAATCTTAACAAGATTTCCTTCATAGAATTCCACTCTTACATGTTTGGTGTATTTATAGGTGGAATATAATTTTGTTGGGGTGGTAATTTATCCTATTGTGTTATTTTGTTAGGGATATAAATGCAATGATTAGTGACTTTGTTTTGATTTACTCCCTGAGTCAAGTATGTTGGCCATTGATTCCTAGATGTTTGATAAATATTTCCTAAAATATACCATCATGAATTGTAAGTATACTACTAATTTTGAGAGTTTGTGGTCAGTTCACCAAAGGATGCATTACTTGGAAGGAACTTGCCAAAGTGTATTGAATAATACCCCTAATATGTGTTGAGTTTTTCATCCATTGGTTTTGTGAAGGGACAAGATCCTCTTAGTGATTGAAGAATGTATTCTCTATGTCTAGTGAAACATGTTGTGAAGTATCCCTGGTTTATTTTATTTAGATGAGCTTATAGAATCTATCATAAATGAATTATCAACTAGGGTATGTTTCATTTGATTATCACATTCTCTTATTCTTTAGAATCATTTTTGTTTTTAAATTTATAGCCAAAGAGTTAGTTAAGTCTGCAATAAGTTGCTTCATGTATCATTGACTTATTTTATTGATGTTGGTAACAAGATCATTGTCATTAGGAGTATACTCTATGAGTATTTCATTTCCTTTTATACAAGAAGTAATGTTGGATTTTTCATTATGATAAAGGAGTTTCTCTTATTGTTTCTCTTTTAACCTAACAAGGGTGTGCACTTATTCCATAGGTAAATATGTTGGTAACCTAGCACTTGATTCTATTTTCCTTAAGAGGGATTAATATTTGTATTCTAAGGGTTTATGTTCATAATAATCTTTTTCAAATTCTATGGTTGTTAGGATATCTTTGAATATAATAGAGTTATCCTGTCCATCATAAAAATGCTCTTCCTTATAACTAGGGCCATAAGAGACCCCACTATGAGTATACCCTTGTATCATGATTGAAATATGGTTCTCTACATTTTATAAGGTGTAAATTGTTTTTGTGAACATTTAAAATATGTGTTTGGATTTCTTCAAAACAATGACAAGGTAAAATGAGACTATAAAAAAAAAGTGTAGTACCACACAAATAGAAGAAAATGTTTATGAATTTACTCAAATTTGGTGAGTTGAAAATTTCAAATTAGAAGAGGGTAAGACAAAGTTGAAACCTAATGTGTAGGCTAGCACAACAAACTTAGGTCAAAGATACGTCTATACCATAAAATTTAGATACAACTACGATAAGTTGTGAATATAAAATTAGAATAATGTCTTTCTAATTATGAAGATAATAATTTGAACCAAGAAGATCAAAACATGAATTAACATAAGAACTCCTAAGTATAAAGATAAAACTAAATGGGTAACACAAGCCTGTCACATTGTAATAGGATGTAAAATGGTCTAAGAACTTAGAGTGTGAGCAAACACAAGATAATCTAAGTCCACAATGAGAATAAAATGATGATGAGTATAGAATGACCTTAAATCCAAATGGGAAATCATACCCAAGTTGCTCAAACCAAGTGTGAAATTTAAATCAATATCATCTTGGCTTAGAACTTAGAAAGGTGAAATTTTGAGTTTTAGATAGCATCAAAGGACTTTGAAAATTTTTAAAGTGGACAAATGGTTTAGAATCAAATGGATAGCATAAAAACATTACTCAAAAAATACAAACACAATGTTATTAAAATAAAAATTTGAACAAGGCAAGAAATGATTTTGATTTGGTCATCATAAATCCTCTTTGTTCAAATAGAATGGTGTATGGTAAAGTGTTTTGGTTTTTAAAATATTTTTCGACTAAAAAAAAACCAATTAAAGGATAAAATGACAAAACACACCTAAGTATAATGTCCAAAGTCCTAAAACTAACAAGGTTGCATAGTAACATCAAATTTCATCTATATATGTACTCTTGAGAATATTTTAATTATTAATCTAAAAAATAAAAATGCATGAAATGTAGGGTTTTTACACTCATTATCTTAAGAGTTTTTATGGTGACATGGGACTTTGGGCTACTCACCCTGCATCAATAGTATGTCCATGACAAGTGGGGTTGTTCTAAAACTAAAGTTTCATGTATTTAGATGGTCTCAAGTCTGTCAAACACAAGAGATGCCCACATAAATTGGATCCATGTCAATTGGACTTTTTAAAAAAGGTTTTCTTCTTTTTAAAACCATTATATATATAAATTTCTCATTGTAATGCGATGTCTGAGTTGATCATATGTTTTGAGGGTAGAATTTATTAATGGAGGTAGTTTAACCACTCTAAATACCATCCTAGTGATTCACTAACTTAATTTATATAACTCACTATGAATTAGGATAGAAAAAATCCTAGGATATGAATTCTTAGGTCAACACTTCCCTAGAGAAACCATAAGGAGGTGATGAAATCCCACTCATAAGCCAAAGTGCATACAAAATAAAAATAAGTGAAAATACTTTATGGTCATGTTAGGATCACCCAAACCATATGGATTTGAGGAGGTCCCTTGTGAGATTATTTATACACCTTATAAAAAGGCACAAATGCAAATACTAAGTAATTTTGTTCACCCAAGTTCCCTAAAATGGATGAGGAGAGAGAATACATGTAACACTCATTTTGCTTAAAAAAACAAACAATTTCAATAAACAAGCATGAAAATAGAACTCTTAAGAGAGTTTAGATAATGTGAGAGTCTATTTTAAGGCCCCAAAATGAAGTATAAATGAATTATGCCTTTGATTTTCTATTTAAATGGATATTAAATGCCTTAAAGCCTACAAAAAAGAGGTTGAAAGTCTAAAATGAGGGTGTGAATTATTAGCACAAACTTCTAGATTACTATTTTAAATTTTTTGTTTTCTTATGTAGGTCGATCTCACCATTCCATAGGGTGATCAAGAAATTATTTATTATGTTCCTATCATTCCATAGGGTGATCCCATTGAAATATAGAACAAATAAAACACTGGTTTATGATTTTGTCATTTGACAAGGTGATATCATTGATTAGTAGGGTAAACTTGTTGAAGCATATAGAAATCCTACCAAAATAATAAAAATTAATTAAAATAAATAATAGTCACCTATCAGTTTCTAGTCTAGAGTGATCTCTCTATTTCATAAAATAATACCACTTACTTGTAGAGTAATCTTGTTTATCCATAGTGTATTCCTACCATTTTACAGACTCATACCACTGATTTGTAAAGTGATATCTCCGATCCTATAAAACACATAGGAAGATAAAAATTATCTTAAATTGATTTCATCATTTACATATGTGTTCTCACCATTTCACAAGTTGATCTCACTAATGCTCAGGTTGATCCCACTAGGCATGCCAAAATGTAGACTAAGATTACAAGATGCATTAGTCCATGTGTTAATTAAGAAAATCTCTTATAAATAAGAATATAGACACTAAAAAATTAAGACCACTCCCTCATGGGGTGTTTGAAATGAATTCTAAGAGATATTTAAATAAGGAATACTAACAAACCTTCCAAATATCATCCCTCCTTCCAAGAGTGACCAAAAAACATGTTTTTTCCTAGACTTGGTGCTCCAAATCTACATCAATGATGAGTAGTAAGATCTTCCATCATTTCCAAGTGCACTAATGGCTTAGGCTCATAATTTTGATCAATTTGTGAAAATAGGTAAATCTTGTATATATCAATTTTTACATAGTAATTTTTTATAATTAAAGCTCTCTTAATCAATGGTGAGGCCCTATATTTATAACTTTTTGAAAATGTTTAGGATTATCCATGACCATCCATATTGAGATCAAGATATGTGTCCAAAAATTGATTCAATTTTTGAGGGAAAAACCATAAATATTTGGATGAATGGGGCATTAATGAGGCATAGAAAGGCTTAATCCTAATACTTTTTGCATTAATGGCTTATGGATGTCACCCCATTGATGATGTCATAGGATGATGCAAATTTTAGGAATGAATTTCCAATAAATATATTTTCAATAGCTTATATGGAATTTTCACTTAAGCTCTTGATTTGGTTTAATTTTATTAAGTGTTGTTTCTTAATTTTTTGCAATTCTTTGGAAATTTATTTCATAATTAATCAACCTTGTCTAAAATATCATTTTACAAAGTCATAATTTGATAGGAATATAATTATAAGGTGTTAGTTGTGTATGGAACAATATCCCAATTAGGGAACTATAGGCATGAAATAACATATGCACATGATGTGTTCTTCCAAATTAAAATAATTTAGTGGTCAAGAGTTTCATTTTGTATGATCATAATTTGACTTGAAGTGAATTGAGAAAATATAATAATCACATAAAATGCATTACCCCATTTAGGGATACATTAGCCTAATTTATCACCTGTACATGACAAGTTTGAGCCATTTAGCACATTTTAGTGATTTTGTCCAAAATTATGTGTTATTGTATAATTTTTATTTGATTGATAATTATAGGATAATAGTGATAGGAGTTATATGTCTACACTCATGGATATTGAAGTTCTAGGGGAATCAGTCTAACTAGTGGTATTGAGATGGTTTGGGACT
Source organism: Torreya grandis (assembly GCA_037957365.1). Taxonomy (NCBI): domain Eukaryota; kingdom Viridiplantae; phylum Streptophyta; class Pinopsida; order Cupressales; family Taxaceae; genus Torreya; species Torreya grandis. The sequence continues at coordinate 1,385,157 of JARHVA010003865.1, forward strand.
ACCTGGTATTCTTCCACTTCCATTTGGAAGATGTTGAATACATTGTAGAACTCTATATATTATAGTTCCTAGGTTGGGTTATGTTGTGCACATGGTACCAAATTTCCAAGGCTAACTCAAAGATGTTAATTTAAATTAGTTTATTAGGTGAGAGATTTGGTTGGTTTTTATAGTAGTTATAAGGGCAATTATATCTCTAGTGAATTTCATGTTTGAATTTTCATCACCATTATCTACAACCTAACTTTGGATGCCCAACAAGTCATTACTAAGATTATGTACCATTCATTGTATAACATCCAATTCATTCTTGGTAGATTCTTGGGGAATGTTTTAGACATTTTTCATGGTTGGGATCAATGATTGATTATGAGCTTGAGGTGATACTTCATTATTGATTGGACTAAGGAAACCCAAGGATAATTAGGTACAACATGTCTCAAATGGAGGTTGTTTTTATGGTACATGTTATGACATCAACACATTTTTGCTAGTGTTGAAGAGGGGGTTCAAGGCAAACATATTTGGTAAAATATTTAAGATGATTTGTGCTATTTGTCCTTAAGGGTTCAATTGCCTATTCACTTTAATGGACTCACCATATGCTATTGTAAAATCTATAATGAGTGAATCTCTATGAAATAATATATTATTTCATTGATCTGTGGCATTCTTATACATTTATATAACTAGCTAAACATCATTTTTGTATAACATAGTGACCTTACTCTACATATTTTAGAACCTATCATTGAAGAACCTAATGGGATCATTTTATTCCATATTAATTCTATAAAATTATTGTTATAGGATGTTGGGATCAATGAATTTCCTAAATTGAGACAAGGAGGTGTGTAAAAACTCTTCCCATCGTGTAATGGAATTTTTGGATAGGTTTAAAAACCAATCATGGGAAACATCCATCAAATTTTAAAGAAAGAGCCTACAAGAAACATATTCATGTTAAACATTTATAATCCTAAGATTAGTTTTGTATGAGGTCACATGATCCTTGGTAGTGCATCCTCCACTGGGTTTAAATCAATGGAGATACCTTTTTGGGTTCCTAGGTAAATCATGAATAACTCATTAGACACTAATGATAGACTCAACTAACCACATCATAGGATATCCATAGGTAAGGGTTTATTATGGGTAGACTAATATAATGAGATAGTTAGGTTAGCCAAAAGTCTCAGTATTCCTCTAGTAGATCTAGATTTCCTATGGATTTTTAAGGGTCATATCATCAATTTCCTAGAACTAGATCAACAACTAGTGATCTACATAGTAGGATCTAAGTCCTTCTTGGGTTATATATTATCTCAAAGATTTATTAGTTAGTGATAAGTGTGGATTAACAACTAGTGATCTACACAGTAGGATCTAAGTCCTTATTGGGTTATATATTATCTCAAAGCTTTATTAGTTAGTGATAAGTGTGGATAATTATAGTAACAAATGTTATTTGGTCCAAAATTTCATTCTCTGAAATGCACCTATTATATTAGGTTTACTAAGAGAGGTCAGGGAAAAATTGGGGGACTTTCATCCTCTCATTTTAGGATTATTGCTAAGAGAATATAGGGCATGATCTATAGTTATTGAACTCCATTAAATCCTTCTTTGAATATATCTCCAATATATGTAGTGCTACCACCAAGGGTACAATTCATATTTCTCACTAAACATAGATCTTATTCTTGACTAACTAAACTAGTTGCAATAAATTTACCATGTGAGCCCTATTTTGCTTCACTTCACAATTTATAAATAAAGGGAAAATATCATGTGGTAATAAACAAACATAAAAAGAGGAGGGTAAGTTAGAAAATAAATCTCTATGGACACAATAACAACACTAGTAAGAAGATCCACTAAGAAAACTAGAGAGTTAGAAAGTATGCAGAATATTGCTGATGGTAGGTAGGCAACTATTCTAGATTTTACCCCTAAAAAATAGATATGAAAATCATAAGTTGGAATATTAGGGGGCTGAATAGTATTCATAAAATGGATATTTTTAGGAATTTTTTTAGAGAACAAAATCCAAATTTTCTCTTGCTCCAAGAAACCCAGATGAATAAAGAGAAAGCATAATAGATTAAAGATTTTAAAAATTATTCTATAAGTACCAGTAGTTTAAAAGGTGCATCAGGGGGAACTTTGATGTTATGGAAGAAGAATTACTATTCTGGAACTATTATGATTGCTAGTAAATATCTCATGATAGCCAAAATTACTAGTGTTGACCAGAAGGAGGGTTGGTATATTGTAAATATTTATGCTCCTAACATTAACAACCTAAGGAAAAAGGTATGGGAGTCTGTTTTTAATTTTAAAAGTAAGGACTATTTTGGATGATGGATTATAATGGGAGAATTCAATGTGCCTCTCTATGATCATGAGAAAATGGGAGGTAATGCTACCCAGATGGAAGGGAGATTAGATTTATTGGAGTTTATAAATAAAGAGGGTTTAATGGATATGGAACTCCAAGGAATTTAGTTTACTTGGAGTAACAAGAGAGTTGGTAATGAATGTATTTAGGCCAGGCTTGATCGTGCCCTTATTTCTCTTGATTGGACAAAATAATTCATCTGCAAGTTGGAAGCCTACCAAAAAATTGGATTGGATCATTTTCCCCTCATTTTTACTACTGCTAAAATTAATCTTGAGAAGAATTTTCCTTTTAGATTTGAGAAGATGTGGATGCAACACCCAAAGTTTGAAAGTAAATTGGAAGAATGGTGGAATATTGATATTAAAGGCACGGCCCTCTTTAGAGTTGCGTCTAAGCTCAAAAATGTTAAAAGGGAAGTTAAAAAATGGAATAAGAATAGATTTTTAAATATCTTTGAGAATAAAATTGCTATTAAGGAGAATATTCTAAAAACATAGGAAAAAATTCAGAAGGAAGGATATACTCCTGACCTCCTCATTGAAGAAAATGAAATGTTGGCTCAATATCATGATATCATCACTAAAGAAGAAATCTACTAGAGACAAAGATCAAGGTTGTTATGGTTGAGTGAAGGAGATAAAAACACAAAAAATTTCCATCTATCCACTCTAAAGCATAGAGCTAAAATTCACATATCACACCTAAAAAAGGGAGACTTGAAGATTATAGAGGATAAGGACATCAAGGAGGAAATGGAGACTTTTCTCTCTTCCTTAATGAAGGCTGATCCTAACATCAATTTGGATAGTCAGGCTAAAATCCTTAGAGTGATTCCTCCTCTGGTCTCAAAGGAATAGAATAAAATGTTAAGCTCAATTCCTAAGGATGATGAAATTTTCAAAGCTGTTTGTTCTTTGGGGAGAGATAAAGCTCCTAGTCCTGATGGCTTCCCCATGTTTTTCTTCCAAAAACTTTGGAAATTCATTGGTAAAGATGTAAGTGATGTTGTGAAGGAATTATGTGGAGCTAAATAGATGCTTAAGGAAGTAAACTCCACCTTTCTACGTTTGATTCCTAAGAAAATTGGTGCTGATTTTCCTGATCAGTTTAGACCGATCAGCCTTTGTAATTCTTTCTATAAAATTATTTCCAAAGTTCTTACTTCCAGACTTATTCAAGTGATTCCTTTGATTATTTCTGATCAAAAAAATGGATTCATCCTAGGTAGACAAATTCTCAACTCTATCATCACTGCTCATGAGAATATTCACTCCTTGTCTTGTTCTAACAATCAGGGGTTCATTATGAAAGTTGACATTGCTAAAGCCTATGACAGAGTTGATTGGTCTTTCCTTTCAAATAGTCTATTAGCTTTTGGATTTGACCAAAAGGTGGTTGGTCTTATTTATCATTTGATTTCTACTTCCTCTATTGTTTTTCTGGTTAATGGAAGCTCATCTCACTTCTTTTATCCCTCTCAGGGAGCGAGACAAGGTGACCCTTTATCCCCCATCCTTTTTGTAATTATGGCTGATTTCTTGGGGAGATATATTAGGGATTTGGTCCATAAAGGTTTATTTAAAGGTTTAAAACCTTCTTCCCATCCTCTAACTTTTTCTCATGGATAATTTGTTGATGACACCATCTTTATGGGTAAGGCTGAAGTCAAGGAAGCTAGAAATTTGAAGCAAGCTATTAACTTATATTCTTCTGCCTCTAGTCAATTGGTTAACTGGAATAAAAGTGTTGTGTTATTTATTAACACCCCTATCCAGAGGCAAAATAAAATTTCTAAAATCATTGTATGTTCTATAGGATCTATCCCCTCTTCTTACTTGGGTCTTCCTCTTGGTTTGAAGGTCCCTGATGCCTTCTAGGAAGATCTAATTAATAAATTCAGCAAGAAACTTGCGGGATGGAAAGGAAATATTTTAAGTTAGGTAGGAAAGTTAACTCTTCTCAAAGATTGTCTTCAAAGCATACCTACTTATGCTTTAAGTCTATTTAGAATTCCTATTAAATTTACTGAGTCTTTTGAAAAAATTCAAAAGAAATTTTCTATGGACTGGTATAGAGGAAGAAAGGAGAATGCCTTTAATTACTTGGGATCATGTTTGTAAACCTTTCAGTGAAGGGGGATTGGGAATTAGGAAAATCAGAAGTATGTATAAATCTCTTTTAGCCAAATTGGGATGGAGAGTTTACCATGACAATAAAGAGTGGAGTACCATATGGAAACATAAGTACCTTTTCAATGCTAAATCCCTTTTTGATTTTTTCTCTTATCCTGATGTAATTCATCCCTCTTCCATTTGGGGGGATGTTCAGGGGACCAAAAATACTTTAGAAAAAGGATGTTCCTATAAAATTGGTAATGGGATTAAGGTGAAATTTTGGGATGATGTCTGGTTAATGGTTTATCCTTTGATTAGATATTTTCATGACAAGGATTTAGTTGATCAATGTAAGTAGAGATATGGTATACTAGTTAGTCATTATTGGTAGAATGATTCTTGGGTGAATTTAACTGATGTTGATCAAGGCTTCAGTAATATCCAGTTATCTCTCAATGTTGTCTCTCTTTATCCTTATCTCGAGGATAAGATTATTTGGCATGATGATCCTAGTGGTCAATTTAAAGTCTCTACTATCTTTGTTTCAAAGGAAAAGGGTAATCAACTTTTGTGGTCTCATGCCTGGATTAAGGGGCTCACCCCCAAAATTAATATCTTCTTTTGGACTCTGCTTCAAAATAAAATTCTGACCCTTGACAACTTTCAAAAAAGAGGAATAAATGTGGTTAATAGGTGTATTTTATGCAAAAATGGATTTGAAGATATAGACTAAATGTTTTTGAACTGCTCTTACACCCAGCAATTTTGGACTGAGATCCTTAATTTTTGGGGTATAACATGGGTACATCAAAAAAGTGTGGAACTCTCTTTTAAAAGCTGGTGTTGCCCCTCTAAGAATCTTGATGTTCATTTTTTCTAGAAACTAACTCTTCCTCATATATGGTGGGGTATATGGAAATAAAGAAACAATAGAATATTCAGAAGTAAATAACTTCCAGGATGGGTGCTTGGTCAGAATATTATTAGAGTCATTAAGGAGAATTTTAAATCACAGAGGGATCCTGATCAAACCTTCCAATTTGATAACCCTTTACAATCTGAAAGGCTTAATTTGAAAATTGATAATCCAAGATAGATCATAAAATGTTATGTTCCTCCTAATGGATGGATCAAAGGGAACTTTGATGGAGCAGATAAAGGAAATCCGCAAAGAGTGGGATGTGGAGGAGTATTGAGAGATCATGTGGGAAATGTAATTGATGCTATTGCTATCCCAACTAGTAAGTTGAATAGTCATATTGCTGAAGTTACTACAACCATCTACACCATTAAATTAGCTGTTGAATTGGGATTTTCCAAATTATGGTTGGAAGGTAATTATTTGAATATTATAAACATCCTAAATAATAAAAATTCAATTTTGTGGTCTATTGAGGCTACGATTATTGAAATCAAAGCCTTAATTCAAAAATTTGAAAAAGTGGCCATATCCCATACATATCAAGAGGCCAATGGGGTTGCTGACTGGATAGCTAATCATGTTGTTCAAATGGGGCATAAGATGAGATGGCTTGATGCATTAAATAAGCACATTGATCTCAAAGCACTTATTAATTATGATGCCATTCATTCTAAAGAGGGAAAGATTTACTTGGATTAGCAATCTAATGATTGGGTGGAGTGGCCTTATGGTGGACAGATTACCTTCCCTAAGTAGGTACATTCATGAGAATGTAATGTGGTTACTACATATGTCATCATATAGGTGAACTCCATTTCAAGTAACAAATAATTGGTTCCATTTTAACCCTTCTGCTTTTAGTGTTTGGGTGTTTCTAGTCTTTTTTTTGCTTTGCAATATGAAGGGTGAACCGTAGAAGCAAGAGCCCAAAAAATGTGAAGACTAGAAAGCTAGACTGGATGTATGGAAGATTCTTCAGAAAGGAAAAGTGGTCAATTATCTAGAGCATTTGCATGGATTTAAACCCCACATTACTACTGCCTTCTTTAAAAATTGGGTTGATGATAGAGTAACTCTCCATGAAGTCACTGTGAAGCTTACTGAGGATTTCATTACTGAGGTCATGGGGCTTCCCATGGGTGGTATTAAATTCTCAAAATAGACTAGTATCTCCAATGTGGCCTACAAAAAAACTTCGAAGATGGATGCAAAGGAGAATCAATTGGAAAAGAATGGAGATTTCTTCGATTTGGAATAGATAAAAGGAATTTGGAGAGATGTGTTATGCTGCATCTATGAGTATTTTATCCTTGATGGTAGGAATAAAAGAGTTCACAAATTTCATTTTGTTTTTCTTAACCACTTCAGGCACAAAGACATAATTTCTTTCCCTTTCTATTTTCATTTTTCGTTGCTTCAAAGCTTATTTGCTCAGAGGAAGAAGGAGTCTCACCCCATTTTACATGAAGGCTTGATACTTATCATAGAGGTTTTTTGTAAAAATAATGCCATAGATTCAATTCCTTATTTTGATAAAAATAAGCATTCTTAGGCCAAAAAGTGTAAAAAGGATGAAAAAGTTAAAGGGATAGAAAAGGCAAAACCAAAACCCTCTAGTTCTAAAAAACAAATTGTTGAAGAGGAATTTGAGTAAAAAATTACTAAAAGTGCTAAGAAGGATGTCCTAGAGGAAGAGGAAGGGATGGATGTTGGGGAGTTCAGTTCCAGTCTGGAAGGATAACCAAAAATTAAAGGAAAATTTGAGAAAGGGAATGAAGGGGATACAACTAAGGGAAACTTAGAACATAGCAATTCTGATAATGAGGATAATCAGACTATGTTGGGGGGAGGTGTTAAAGACAAAAATATTTTAATTGATGATCCAGTTTCTATGAGAGAGGAGGAACATATGGTTTTGCTTTCTACTCCTGATATGGAGATTAGGGAACAAGAAAAGGATGACCCTGCTTAGCATAAAGATCCTGTTGAGACTAAAGAGGAGGAAACGATGGAAAGTGAGGAATAAATTGAAAAGGTTGATTCCCCTCCACATGAGAATGTAGAAGACATTATTGATTCTTGGTAGAGGGACACTAAGCTTTCCTTCTTGAATTTTACCAAATTCAAAGCTGATTATATTCTCCAAGTTGATTCGTGGATCTATAATGAAATAATGGGGCTGAAGAAGAAAGTGGAAATAATGCAACACAATCAGGAAGCTGATCAGACTAAAATCAACCATTTATAGATGCAAATGAGAGACATCCCAAATAAACTTAAAGATTATGAGAATAATCTTAGAATGCTCATCAAGGAAAGTAGAACAAAGATGGAGCAAGTAACATCAAGCATCTGTGCTGCTGCAGCTAGCCTTGGAAAAAGAGCAAATGAAGAAATAATATCCTTAGAGGGTCCAAGTAAGAGGACCAAGTAGAGTTCGAGGAAGAAATCCCTATAAGATGCTATTACTTCAGCTGCTATATCTATACAGTATATTGCTACGATTGGAAAGGAGGCTGTTAAGATGATCTTGGAATTGTAATAGAAGATTAGGGTCTTCTTTGTTGATGTTGTTCTTGTTCAAGTCCTTATTGCTAGATGTTATAAATGGTTCTTATTTTTGATCTTGATACTTGGTTCTTAGTATTAAACTTATTTTGAGTTTCCAAGTCTCTATAAAACTTGGGTACTTTTATTGGTTTAGGTTTGTGGTTTCAGGTCCATGTAAAACCTAATTTTGATGCTAATCTTTAGTAGGATTTAGGAATTCTCTTCCTGGTGGATGTAAATGCTTTATCTTTTTTATTTTTTCTAAAGGGTTTTGAGGTCCCTTTAAAACCTGATTTTACCTTAATCTAAAACACTAGTGTTTAATATCTAAGGATGTGCTCAACTATAGTTTCACTATTGTATGTGAGTTTCACAAGAGCTTAAACTTCAGCCACATAGGGTAGGGAATCAAAGGAGATTATTTAATTCTCAATTCTTAGAATATTTTATATAAGTAAACACATAATATATTTGTTTCTAGTCACACATATACCTATACAAGTTTTAGTAAAGTGGAAAGGATTTAAGAAACAAACTAAAATAGTTAAGGGCTCATATACATTTATGTAAACACCTACAAAAAACACATAATATAGTCCTTTAACACTAACTTTGCTCATTAAAATAGATAAATTTAGAATACATTTATTAATCAAAAACTCTATAAGCATAAATATAATGAGTTTTATTAATCTTTAGAGTGTTCAATTACAAAAGTGTTAACTAGAACAAATAGCCACATAATAGCCCAAATAAGAAATGATATGGGAACCACCTCCAAAACATATGAGATCCCACTCTTTGCCATCACGGCCCAAAACATTTTCAACAATCCAATTATTACATACATGGTCTTAGAGAAGATAATACAGAGAGAAAAAGGGCCCAAAGTCTAAAAATACTATCATAATGCCCTAAATAGGAGTTAACAAAAACTAGTTTTCAATGGTTAAGCTTACGAATTCTAACACCAAATTAGTCATGTTCCATAAATTTATTAGTAACAATGGATTAATCATGATCATTATAAATAGGTATTTAAATAAACTCTACATAATAATTTTTTTTTGACATAAAGGCAAAGTTAATCAATATCAATTCACATAAACATAACCTAGAGGATCTATTAACCTATAAGATAAAAGTACAACTCAACTACACCACCTCCTTAAAAAAATACTAAATCTAAAATACCTTATTTTGGAAGAAGGATAAAGTCATAATTAAATTTTTTAAATCTATGTTAGTGAATTAAAATAGATAATTTTACTAACTTACTCAAGCTCACCAGTGACAACCTTAGTCATAGGTGTAGCCCATCCCGCTTCATTAAAGATACGTAACAATTAAACAATTCAATTTTTGTTACTTTAAGAAGGCATGCTTTTACCATGAAATTAAATTAATTTACACTATATAATAAATAGGGTTTAATATCTAGTGGATTTGTATAGCTTGATACCCTTTATGTTTCACCAAATTATCCTCCCTTTAGTATATCAGTTATCATATTAACATGAATTCAAGTATACCTTATTTAATCAATGCTACTACCTTTATTTGATAATACATAATTAAATAACATGAAAGGTAGTTATACATGATTTATTACATAAGGAAATTTTAGGAGAATGTCTCTATACATGTGAATCACCTTACGCATTAGCATTTTATTTTAAGTATAATGAGGCAAAAGATTTAACCCAGGTTGGATTATAACCCTGATTGTATTTGAAATGACTACTAATGTAATCATCTCAAATACCATATTTGAGATAACCTTAAAATTCTCTTATTTATTGAATTATCTAAATTCAAACCAATATACATCATAATATTTCATAATTAGATACATAATTAGAGTATCATTTATTACTCTACGTCAATATCACATAGGTTATTGCATTAACATATATCCCATAAAATCATATTTAAATCCCTCCATGAAAAAATAATACTTAAATTGACTCCCTTATATAAGAATTGGTTAATATAATCAATCATGGTTTATTCATCTACCCAGGGTTGGAAGCTTAATTTGAATTTTATTTGCACAGTATTAACCAAGTAATAGGATCCTCAAGACTTACATAAATATGTACTTAAGACTTATTTAATAATACAAAGATAGTCCCATAAATTACACTAAACTAAATTAATTAAGATCAATAACCATTTCTAATAAATAATTTGAACATCTATTAAACTTTCCACTTTAACTTAGTGTAAATGAACACAACACTTAAAAATATAATCATGTGATCAAAATACTCATGTAGGAATAACCAACTATTGAGTGTAAATTGAAATTTGATACCACCAAATTCCTAATTTAGTTGTCAATAATCAATTTAATTTAATTTTAATATGACTGCATATAAGTCCAACTAAGGACTACATTCTACTAAGGAATTCTATGAACTTTCAGAATCAAACCCACCTCCATTACCATAATAAATTACCTAAGAAACTTAATTCAAAAATACAATATGCAAAGTAAGATTTACTATATAATAACTTAGATTATTTATGTTAATAAAAAATCAAACTAATACTAGTATTAACCCTATCATTTTCCAACCATATAAATACTAGAATCCCATATTGATATTTTTTAGTAATGAATGCACATAAATCTATGATCACCAAATAATCTTCTATCTTAACTAAAATATTAAATGTCTTTTACCATAAATCCATAAGAGTATATTCATATACCAAACATCAATATGAATACCTAAACAAAAAATTTCATTTCATTAGTAAAGATCCTCAAACAAATTCAAATTTCAATTGAAGCTTAAACAAAAAAAAACATAATTGATTTTCATTATAGATAGAACCACATTGATTAGCTAGATTTTAAATGGGTGTAATAAATCTACAACCATTTAACTAATAAACAGGGTCATGTATTTCCCATCATAAAAATAATGTACAAATAAATATTCACCTATAACATTCATATGATAAACTCCAAATATCAAAAAAAAAAAAAAAATCTTTGTCCCAATTAATAGGGAACCCAATTGACAAATCTAAGGCAATTTTAAAATTATAACCATGCACATACTTATACTTTCCCAAGATTAAAATTAAGCAAATCATTACAAACCAAAAATTTGATAACCACATTACATATCAAAATAATTAACACTCAGTTAAAATACAAGCAAGGTTTCAACATTTATGAATACCATAAAAGACTATTATAATTTAAACATGCATAGAAATAAGTGATCACCAAATGTTCCTTATAAACATATACAAATTACCATCCTCCCACCATAAATAAAAACTTAATTCTTAATGAAATAAGTTTAAATCGACATGGTTAAAGCAACATCCAATTGTACTACTCATATAATTATAAAAATGAACTCATATGCAATTGAGTTAAGTAAACACACTGAATTAAAATTAAAATCCTCAATCATTATGAATAGATAGTCAAATTAAATCTAAACATCAAGTAATGATTCTAAAAATCACCCAATCCATTCCAAGATTACATTCTTATGCATACAATTCTCATTAGACTAAAATATTTATTTCCTCGATATGAAAAATAGTATATAAATCAAATAATACAACTCAGTTCACATTATTTTAAGTCAATATGATCATGTTCCTTGTGTAAATACAAATTAAATCCATAGGCTAGATGATGTATAATTAAATATTCATAATAATGACTCATTAATACATTACTAAAAGAATGAATAAAGTAAGCTACCCAACTAATTTTCATCTATTATGCCACAAAGAGTATGCATGTCAAATACATCCATATGTACAATGAGCCCATCCATTAGTGGGTTTTCCCTACCCACCCCAACCATCAGTTGGGAAGGGAAGTAGACACAAAATGATGAAAATAGAATGTGCATGTTCTCTTGTTATAGGATGTAGATAGGATCATGGTGTGAGTTTAAGTTTCAATCTAACTAAAAAATGCCACAAATAACCAAAAACCCAAATATCACTAAACCCTAGTGATGTCAAAATAAGCCAAGCACCATAATGAAACACAATCATAAATATGGCAATAAGAAATAAATCATAATGAAACTTATACCAATATTTAAAGATAAAATCCAAATAACACAACAAACCTTCAAAAATCTCCCAAAAAAAGAAGACACAACTAGTTAAGCTTATCAATTTTATCAGTTCACCTATACACCATTTAAAAAGATGTACGACTATACAATCACTATCATAAGGGATTTATTTGATTGTTTTAATATGTTTTACTTTTTAGGTATATTCAAGACCCACATAAATGATTTCAAACCATAACTATGTATATTTATATTAAGCATGCAGTAAAACATGCATGCCTTAAATAAAGGCTTAATGACTTGTTTAGTTGCACAATGTAGTGCTATAAGAAGCTCAAAAAAAAACTTGTTTCTATTTTTATATCCCTCCATAACCATTTTTCCTTATTCTTCTTTTCAACCCATTTTCAAATCTTTCTTAATATTTCTTCCACCATCCTTACTAGGGGTTCCTCATTCTATAACTCCTTGTTTTGCCAAGTAAAACTCTAATGAACAATCAACTAAACTATTAACAACCTCAATACTTGGTTCTACATAAATTTTGATGAGTTACAAAAATTCATCAACCTACATGCTCCTCATGATTTTTATTCATGGTTTATTCCCATAATCGAGTAGCTTTAAACATAATGAAAACCATAATCAAGTGTCAAGACATAAATCAACTCACCACTTTACCATCATGGTAGAGTCTACTAACTAATATATTATGACATCAACCTAAGTATTTTTTGATTTATGGTTTCAAAAAAATACCACTATCAATACCATGGCCCTTGGATATTAAGCCTTAGTCCTTCCATAACTTTAATCAATGCACCATGCACTTAAACTTCCAAATGTTCTTATAGTCAAGGTACATGAAACTATCAAAGGTTGCAAGACCTCCAACATCCTTGTTTAATTACACATAGATGCCAAATTACATCTCATGACATACAAACTTAATTTATTGATGTTAGAATAATATAGTTCTCAATTTAATGTTGATTGGTTGTTCAACAACAATAATTTTTTTGACAATCGTAACAATCAAATGAAAGACTAAAACTCAATTGAACATATAATTTCAAAACATAACTCAAGACCAATATTCAAATATAAAAGGGCATTAGTTCAAGATTGTGATCCTATTTTCATCTTGTTTTCAGTTTTTATACATGTATATTCTACCCTCATCATTATGCATAACCTTCCCAATCCAACCTAGCTCATTTGAGGCAACACCTAAAACCATGTCCACAAAAGGAATTAATATTACCTAATCTCATATAATCATATTAATTATGCATGATTATAATGTTGGATTAATATAAAAAAAAAATAGTCTAAAATACAACAATGTTTTGTAAATCATCACAATGTCCATAATATAGTGTTTGAAACATAATGTCAATTTAACATAATAGTCCAAATAAATAGTCATGATAAAAAACTAGGTAGGTGTGGTCATGACAAATACATTCCCAATTAAGACTACCAAGATCTTCAACATGAGCCTAGTTGGGGACCACTTCCCAATTCCTTTGGGGAATATTAATTAGATTTCAATACCTATGCCACCAAATTGCCTTCTCAATCTAGCTTTGGAAAATTGACATGTGGCTCTCACAACAACACCTCTATCTGAGTCAATACCCTTTCATGAAATCTAAGTGGGGCATACATTTATACTTTTAATTCATTGACCTAGATAATATTCATAGTTGAATCTATGGCAAGATCTAAGATATCCACCTTGAAGTGTTTGAGGATCACTCTAAATTCACTAAAGTTGAGAAAGGTGTCATCTAAGTGGAAGAGGATTGTAACACTAACCTCCTTCAAATATGTAGGGATTTGGTCCTTAATTTTCTCTAGGGGCCTAATGGTGGTTTGGATGTCCTAAACGCAATCCTCAAGTGAATTTATCATGGTGCCCATGAAATTTTTATATAAGTTTAAGTTAGTGATGGGCATGATCTTGAGTTCCAAGAACATTCCCTTATGGAGGATCAATGTTATTTTATTTCACTTAATTTTAATTTTTATGATCATGTCCAAGTGATATTGTGCCCTTTAGACTAGCATGTTTCTCTTTGAGAGAGCCTCAATCACTTTTCCTAGAGTTGTGAATAATTTTATGAATGTAGATTCAACCTTGATAACTAGATTAAGTATAATCTTATCATCTGGCACTCCAAAGCCTTGACTTGGTCCTTGATGTCTTCCATTAAATTATCTATGATCTCATTCATGGCCTCAATTACTAAGACTTAGTCCTCAATAATATTATCTTCCCCTATATTAGTCCTTTTATTAGTGAGATAGAAAAGGTCTTATCTAGTCTTCCATACCACAAGGTTCCCTTCCTAAGTTAAGGTCTGGGTAATCATCTTTCTCATTCTACCCTATTCTTTATAAAAATATAACTAGATATCCATGTCCCCATGATAGACCATCTCTGGTCTTTGTGCACTTGAGGATTCAATAATGCCTACCCTACTTGGGTTAGCTAAATTCCCTAAGGTAGTGGTAGGTGGTATAGGAAGGGTGGTGATAACTAAAGTGGAAGTCAAAGTCCTAGGTGGAGAAGACAAGAATGGAGGGGGCACATGGAATGGGATGGAAGATGGAGGGGGATCATGTAGGGAAATGGAAGAACTACTAAATGGGAATCCAAAGGGAATATGTGGAATTGTAATTACTCAAGGTTTAAAAAGACATAGGGTCCAATCACACCAAAGAGATAAGAATTAAATTATAATGATGAGATTGGATAATTGAATCCCAATCCTAAGGATCATAATGTAAGAGATAGAGATTCACATGAGGGTGTTGCAGGCATAAGTGGATTTGGGGTGTGACACCTTCAAGATTGTCATAGGTTAGTCCCAAGGTGGGCTCTCTTAGGAATCTGAACTACTTGTGAAATGAATAGCTCATACATTTTGAGACAAGATTACCTAAGAAGTGGCCCCAAGTAAAGTAGATGTTGAAGTTGATGGAGTGGTAGATGCCATGACCCATTTCAAAAATAATTGAGAGAGCTTGGGTGTTGTAGCCTTAACCTTGATCATCAACATTTTTAGATCTTATTGTGTGGGGGATGGCTACACTAGAGGTGGTTATGGAGGAATCGGCATTTATTTTAACATGGGCCCATGATGTGCTTTCACTTGGTCCTTATAGTGGGATAATACTATATTTGTAAACACCTCAACATCATTTTATAGATTGAGGTGAATTACATCATTGAGGTGGCCCTCATGATGGTATGTAATATTAAGGTGAAATTGATATTTATCCACATAAGCCTGAATTATGCCCAAAGGATCCCACTCTCAGTGTTATATATTATCCAAATTAAATGATTCATAGTGTTTGTTCATGGATTTTAATGCCTAAATTATTTTATACTCATGATGACCAATGACCATAGGGAGTGTCAGATAGGCTTTCTATCTCTTGTTAAGGTATAAATCCAAGACATTATTGGTCTATTAGTAGGATATATCTTATTTTATGAGGTGGTTTAGGATTATGTGTGGTTATAGGATAAGATCCCCCATAATGTATTCCACCCTAATTATAATGTTTTCCACATAGCACTAATAATCTCTAAGGGGTTAGAGGGAAACCTACATTTCTTCTAAGAGTCTTGGAATCAACCTATTTATTGATGGCCTAATACATAATGGGTAAAAGTGGTTAAATTAATCCCAAATGTGGTTCTATAAGTTTTTTATTTAGATTTTATAAAACACATACACCACATATCCCATTGGTACCCACTGAGGAAAGGCTAAACTTTTGATGTCTAGGATAACATAGATACCATCCACCATGTAAGACATTATGTGAAAGTTACCTCCCACATAAACCCCATTCACCTATTGGGTGAAGTTCAAGGTGATGAGGCTACCCAAATATATAACCTTGTATCCATTCATGATTATGCTCAATAAATGAACACTTAACTTACTGGCATGCATTACATCCCCTCCTCCATATAGGTAGTTTAACAATAACATATTGGTATGTACCCCCTCTCGAAACATATTTATTATGTATGAATCAAAGTCATCTTTATTTACCCAATGATTTTGGTCTTCATCCTAGTCCTTAAGGACTTCATAGATGTTATGAGTTTGGGTCCAAGTGTCAACGATCTCCTTGTCATAAGTGATAATTTTCTTTGGGTGGTTGTAATACTATTTTAACACCTAGCTATGTTTACAATCTTGAATTCATTTTTGGGAGATTATACTATGTTATAAATACATATATAAGAGAGTATTAAGTTAAAAATGATATCCATGCATGGGAAAACTTACAAATTAGTATTTTCTTTATGAAATCCTGATGCAATGATGTATATCAAATTGGTGGCAAACTTTACATTATCATCTTTAAGATAATCATTGCTAGTTGTAAGTTGTATATATTTAATGGTTTTTAATATCTCATTATAATGTTTATATCTGTTTATCCCCTATAGGAATGTATTGTCCCAAAATTCTAGCTCTAGTTTGGGATTTAAGGATGAGGTAGCCATTGTTATATTATGTGAATTTAAAGCACATAATTCTTTGATACAAAGTATTCTCTTGGATTTGGAGTGAATTTGAGGCAAAAGGGATCTGAATGATTTAGATGCATAGAGGATAGATGATGATGATGATGATCATACAAAAGGGACCTTATAGGGACATGTGACATATTCATAGTAATGGATATGGTGGGCTCACATTATGTGAATTAAACTATAAGTTGATGGTATGTGCTACAAATTAATAATTTCCCAAATTTAGAATTAATTTGAAATTTTAAACATAGGTTGAATTTAGACTGATTAATGGATATGGGAGTCTTACAGTTATTGACTCATGATCTCTTATATTCAATATAATTAACATGAAGAACATGGTAGGAACATGTCTATATTTATCCCTCATGACATTATAGATGTTATTAAGGTTGATACATGCCATTATAATATTTATGGGATCACTAATTATTATGTTGATTAGGTGTAGTAGGAAACCCTATATATTAATATCTCAGTGTACTTGATTTGGTAGCTTATATGTACTATGTACACATGGAATTATATTATTAGGTCAAGGATTTTAAACCATAATCTATTATAACTCTCTTGGGGCTTTGATAGCTCTATCATTGTAAGAATAATAGGAGACACATGTAACTTCATCATTAGATTGGGCCTCCTTAGTATTTAAAAACTCTAACATTTTATGATTGATAATAAATACATGGCACCTACTTATTAGATCAAGACTCATAGGGATATGATAGATCTAATGTTATAGGATTGATAGAAGACATGTGGTGCCTCTTCATAGTTCAATCCTCATAGGTATATGATAGCTTTAACACTACATGATTGATAAGAAACACATGGCACCTCCTTATTAAATGGGGTCTCCTATGGCTCTAATAGCTTTGACACCACATGACTGATAGGAGACACATGGTGACTCCTTGTTGGATCAATCCTTCCAAGACTCTAATAGTTATGATGCCTATAAAACATTTAAAATATATAAAAGGATAATTCATTTAAAATATTATCATAAGAAAAAAGATGCTTACCTATTAGCCAAAAGGTTTATGGGAGAGAGATAACTCAAAATCTTAGACTAAGATTACAATATTGAGACTCTGAGAAAAGTCTACACATAAATTTTCTATAGAAAATAGCTTGCACTCAAAATAAACTAATTATAAAAAACACTTAATAAATATAATGGGGCTCATTCGTCTAAACATAGATAGCTATGAAATTTTATTAGACATGAATAAATTGCCTATTATCAAAGTTAAGAGAAATATGAAGGATCAGACTTGGCTCAATAGAGGCCTGCTAATTTTTGAATTTTTGGGATGCAGGGGTCCCTTTTTATTCAATTAAAATGTATTTTTTGATCATAATAAATGGTGACTATGTATGAAAACATTACCCAATGTTTAGAACTCAAATTATAGATTTCTATGACCGAATAAGTAAATAGGCAATCAAAACTTCTTTTAGCATAATAAAATGAGAAAGAATCACTTATGTCTAATTTAGCACATAACATACTAGGCTCTAATTCCTTCAAGTGATCACCTCCTTTGAGTACTGATTTATTCGCCTTCTTCTATATCTATTACGAATTCATTATCAAGTTTAAAGGTGACTTAAGTGTGCAAAACTCATAAAAACTACTTCTTTTTGCTTAAATTGGCTAAGGAAGGGTAGGATTGGACATTAATATCCTACCTAACAAGTATATATATCCTTGAAAAATGTACCTTTGGTTCCACTCCATACCTTGGTCCATTCCTATCTAAGTTAGAAATCTTGAAATGGAGGTTTCCCAAATCACACTTTCTTATGAAGAGACTTTTGAGATTTTCATACAATTTTAGACTTCCCTAAGCTTTGATATTGTATTTTTAATATATGAGAGTTATAAAATAATACATCTGAGATGAATGGTTAATTAAATGAATTATTTAGAACTAAAGAGTACTCTTTTCTTAATCAATGAATTCATGGTGAGTTCTTAATGTTCAGTGATGACCTCTTATTGAAACTAGAAATTTTCTCAATTGATATTC
Source organism: Torreya grandis (assembly GCA_037957365.1). Taxonomy (NCBI): domain Eukaryota; kingdom Viridiplantae; phylum Streptophyta; class Pinopsida; order Cupressales; family Taxaceae; genus Torreya; species Torreya grandis. The sequence continues at coordinate 1,403,820 of JARHVA010003865.1, forward strand.
TAAGTTTTAATCAATAGCATATTTCCCACTGGCTATTATGAAATTATTTTCTCTCTTTATCAAATTTTTTTAATAATGGGAACTCACTTTATGTTTCCTCTTTCATAAATTGTGTCTCACCTTTGAAAATACTAAATTTGAGGATACATGAACCAATGATTGGCTTTAGTCTTACCCTTCTAGAGTTGTCTATGTAATTTAACTCATTTGGGAATGGAACTACTATTTGGGTTAAAAAAGGGGTGAACACAAAGATATCAAAGGAAAAAAACCAAAACAACAAGCAATAAATAAACACATGATGAAAGAAAACATGAAAAAAGTAAACTAAGTTAAATATAATCTAATATTTACATTACCAATATTATCCCATAGGGATATTATGATATTTCATTAAATGGAGTAGTAATAAATTAATATTTCAATAAATATCCAATCGTAGGCAATGGAAGATCATTTCCTTGGAGATGCTTATGTTTAAAATCATTATTCTTGAGTAACTCAAAATTTTGGTAAGGACTAACCCAAAGTGGGTCTATCTTGGAATATTATCCCTTCTTCTCATGAGATTTGTCTCATAGTAGTACAAGGTCAAATATCTAAAATGATTTTACTTTTTTCCATATTGTGAAACTATCTTTTGACAATGTCTTTATGTCTACTAAAGTTTTGTAGTGATTTTTCTTGTGCATCTTCCATTTTAACAATGTATAATATTCTTGAGTTTGACTTCATATTATCCTCTATGTAATCTTGCATGAATTCTCACATAGGTAGTTTGAGTATCATACATAATATGGGATCCAAACTATATACCAAATAGAAAAGTTTAACTCTTAAGATCTTATTTGTATTTAGTGTGATCAACCTAGAGAACTTATTTCAATAGTGAATTCCAATCCTTAGCTCTCATTTTTTTAGTCCTACTTATTATATCTATTAGGTTATTTTTGGTTTAATAAACCAAGCCATTAAATTATGGGTAGTATTTTTATGATATCCTTAAGGTGATGTCATTCTCATAAGTCCATTCAGTGAGATTGGTTGACTAGAATGCATGTTTGTTTCATAGACTAATAAAGTTGGTGTGTTGAACCATGTAGTTATGTTATTTTCAAGGAACTTGATCACTTATTTAGTTGTGTTATTATTAGCCTATGCCATCTATATCCATATTATTTAATAATTAGTGGCTATTAGTATTAAATTATGGCACACTAATGAATTTAGGTTGATGACTCCAATGAAGTTGAGCCCCCATGGATCAAAAGGATGCTGCTATATCATAAGATAGAGGGGAATAATTACATGAACTTACCTTTTGAAATAAAATTATAACTCATGGTAGGTGTGAACATGAGCATGGACATCCTTAAATATGGTGGGCCAATAAAATCCATCCCATAAGACCTTGTAGGCTATTGCATTTCCCATCAAGTGGCCATTACCTTATTTCTCATGGAAGATAGTCACGATTTTTTTCACTTATTACTTTGATAGGGATCTAAGATATAGGCATTAATAATTATTATGGTATAACACTCCTTTATTCAACATGTAATGGTTTGAATTTAGCCTAATATCCCTTATCTGTGTTCAATTCAATCATAGGGGAGGATTCCCATAAAGAAGATAATGGATAAATGGATCATACCAATTTTAGTAGACCATTTCTGATTGGTCCAATTATAGCATAATATCCTTGGTTTAATTTTAGTGATACCTTGGCATCTTATCAACTTGAACAGTTTAATCTCTAAGTCATACTCCTATAAATTGGCCATCCATCAACCGTTGCACTCTCCCAACTCATTTTTCCCTAGCATGAGCTTTATGGTTAGGTCCAGGATGATGGCATTCACCTTATTTCTAAGGATTTAATGCCCAAAAATTTTCACAACCTTTACCAAGGCATAGGCATGATCGTATAGGGTGGATTACTTTAGGTTGACATCATTAATGTTTATAATAATAAAGGCTATCAAATGCTCATCATTATCTAATTTTTGAGTGAGTACCATAGCTATGGTGTGTTATAAATCAAAGGAGTAGAAATATAAGTCCTTTGTGTAGTCTGGATTGATTAGTATTGGTACTTGCATGATGGCATATTTGATGTCTTGGAAGGATTTCCTAGATGTGGGTGTAAACTCCACCTTTGTGTCCTATTTTAAAATTTCATTTAGTGGCTTAAAAATCTTATCAAAACTAGATATTAGTTGCATATAAATTTAAACTTGCCAAAAAATGACTTTAATTCTTTTTTTCTATTAGAAAGAGGTATTATATAAATTACATCAGCTCTCTTAGGGTCAAAAAAATTACTTTCCTTGGTGATAACATGGCCAAGGATTTTAACTTACATGACACCAAATATTCTCTTCTTTGGGTTGAGAGAGATACCATACATTCTACACCTTTTTAAATATATTCTATAGTTGGTGGACATGATCAGACCTATGTTTTGATAAAATAATTAGGTCATCCAAGTAAATAACTATGAATTTACCTAAAATACCTTCAAAGGCAATGTCCTTGGCTCTATAAAAAACTATATCATACATTAATATTATTGAATGACATTCATCTATAAGTGAAAGTGCTCCACTCGATTGTGAATGTAGTCTTTATGTTATCTTCTAGTTTCACCAAAACTTGATTGTACCTTGAGATTTCATCCAAAAAGGATATCATCTGGGATACACTTACCATTTATAATACCTAATTAATAGAGGTTAAGGGTTAGTTATATTTATCATAATACTTAATCATAACCCTCAAACCAATAGACGGTCAAATTTATCCATTCTTTTTATGAACTAACAATAGGTTAGCAACCCATGTAGAGTGACAGCCTAGGAAAATGATCCCAATCGAGATGATTTTATGAAATTATTTTTATATAAGGGGTTATATAATTGGGTTCACATGCTACTACCTCCATCTAAATGGTTTCTTGTTTTCCTTGAGTGTGATGGTGTACATTATCACATTAGGGTAAAAAATGTTGAGATCCTTATACATGAATAGGTAATGACATATTTTTAATAAAGAAGTAATTTTTTGATTTTTTATATTTAGTTCAAGGTAAATTTACAAATGATATGGACTTCCTTGGATTGGCCACCCAATCTTAGGTTGATGTTATGTGATTTTTTGGTACACATTAGTTTATATATCTAGCATGTGCACATATTTATCCAAGTTGAACAACCTCTCCAATGATATCATGCCTTTCAAGATTTGATTTTATATCAAATTCATAATACCATCCTCATTGCATTCCTCACTAAGTGGATTGTCTCTATCCTTCTCATATATCATCTAAGCATGAAAGACCCTATATTTTTTATGTATAGTAAATGATGGTCATCATAAAAAATTGATAATTTTTCAATGTTGTTTAGGACTAATGAGAAAGGTATGATATCTATGGAATTTTTTTGCATTTTTAGTCATCTAACAGAGCTAGACTCAAAGTTGAAGAGACTAGAGAAGTTGCAACCTAGTTTTCTTCTTTAAAAATAGGAATGAAGTTAAACATGTCAAATGTTTTTTTCAAGTACCAAGCCCTTTCTTTATATTTTCTCAAGTAAGACAAATTGTATTAGCACATAGTCCTAACTTGATTGAATACCAATTTATAATTCAGAAATGCCTTTATCTCCTTGATTTTATGTTTTATGGCTAAATATAGACCTAGGATCAAGGCTTAATATTCCACCAAGTTATTTATGTAAATAAATTATAACCTATAAGCAGCCAAATATTGCTTTCCTTATAGGTTGATCAATAGGATTCCATCAGTAGAACATTATTTAGAATAGGCCCCATTGAATTACATGGACCATAGGCATGATGAGTAAGGAATCCCATCAACATTACCTTTTTCTCTCTTTATGGATAGGGTATAAATTTTTATGTCATAGGATATTATGTTTAGTTTCTCATTGATTGGATTATATTACATGATCATGTGTTTCATCCTAGGTTATTTGTCTACACATATTTGATTGGCCACACCTCTCTAAGGAAACTAAATATGGGAAAATTTTATATCCATATACCCATTTAAAGTTTTGGACTAATCTTAGCTAATCAAAACCCCATAAGCTTCTAAGATTTCTACCACTTGAATGTCTATAAATTATTACACTTTGGGTTTAGATTATAGTTGTATGTGGACATTTAAGAGCTCACCTACCATTTGAAACTCATATTTTTCAAGTTTAAACAATATATTATTTTATTTAATAGGTGTTAATCCCAATATTTGATAAATTCCAGTGGGCATGACATTTGACAAGGCTCTTGAGTCAACTAGATAGATATGAAGGCTATTCCTAAACAAACTAACAATAAGGATGGAAGGTGGAACCTCAACCTTGTTCTTATGTATGAGAACATTATTGTGAATAAGATTAAGTTTTGGATGATATAATTTATTTATTAATAACTCTAGGAGGAGGTCTCATTACTCAGTGACTTGGGAAATCTCATGCAACATGATGTTTTCCTTGATATTATCCATGTATTCTACTATGTTATACCTAGTCTTGCTAAGAGTGGGATAAAGATATTAATGGGACTTGGGGTTAATATATTTTGGAGGTGGAGTATTATTTCAAGCTCTAAGATTAGGAGGGGTTGCCTAATTTTTAGGATGAGTGGACATGGTAAGGGTTTATTTTTGTATCCAATTCCTAAGAGTGTAGTTTCTCTAGTGGAACTATTGGAAATAATGAACCTCATTAGTAGCCTCTTCTTGTTCATTATCCTCTTATCTATGTAATTCTAATGTCTATAATACCAGGGAAGTGTTTAGGTATATTGAATCTCTAGGGGAATCAGTTTGAATAGTGGTATTGGGATGGTTTGGGACCACCTCATATTATTCCATTTCCATTTGAAATATTTCAAATGCACTACATAATTTAATATGGTCTAGTTCCACATTTTGGTCTATTTTTTGTACACATCACCAGTTTAGCAAGGCCAACTCATAACTATTAATATTGGGTAGTTTATTAGGTGAGGGATCTAGTTGGTTATTAGATTAGTTATGAGGATGATATATATCTCATAGATTAATTTCATGTTTAAATTGTCTACACCATTAAAACACAACTTATCTTTGGAGGCCCAAGAATTCATGACTGAGTTTTTATACCATGCATTGTATAGAATTCAAATCATTCTATTTAAATTATTTGGGTATGGTTTGGACATTTCTCAAGCTATGATCAATTATTGAGGTGATTATTAATATTTAACTAGACTAAAAAAACCTAGGGAATTATTAGGCTCAACATATCTCAAAGGGATGTGGTTTTTTATGGGTACAGGTTGTGGCATTGTCACATTCTAGCTAGTGTTAAAGAGGGCATTCAAGGTAGGCATATTTAGTAGGTTATTTGGGATATTTGGCACCATTTTACCTTGAGGTTTCAATTTCCCATCTAATTTTATGGCCTCAACATATGCTAGTGTAGAATCCATAATGAGGGGATCTCTACACAAGAACATATCAATCCATGGATCCAAGGCATTATTATGTATTTTTAGATCTACTTGGGCATTGGGTATATATAACCCAATGAACATATTGCAAATATTTCAGAACCTAGCATTGAACAACTTATTAGGATAATTTTATTCCCTCTTAATTATATGAAACTTATAGTATAGGATGTTGGGATCAATTCTAGTTCTAAAGGGCCACCTTACTAAAGCTTACTTGATCCAATTCATAAAATCCTCTAAAATATGAATGGATTTTCATACTTATCCATTATAATAAAAAATTCTTCACATAGAGATTATTTAGACATATTTATTTCACTTAGATAAATTTAAGAGAAGTAATGCAATTTGAATCCTAATGTCTAGGTCTTGGTTATTTGTATTCCAATGACTAGGTCCCAAAATCTAAGATAATTCCACTTGTTGACATCTAAATTACTTATAAAGGATTTGTGAAGTGACCAAATATTTTTATTTTTTTGAGTATCTAGGTTCATGGAATTTAGATGGGTCTCTTCATCTCACTCTTTTATGGCTCATTTTCAGGGTACTAAGTCCATTTCACTTGACCAACCAAGATTGTGCCATGTGTTTTAATCTTAGTAAATTAATTCTATCAAATTTTCCTTGAATTCATCTAGGAAAGTAGACAAGTAAATAACATCCATGTGTCATCATCCTACTCATTCATGGTCTACAAATACAGGCATAGTTATCAAGGCTCCCTAAGCATTCAAATAAGTGATATCATAAAAAATGGAATGATCCCACTCATATATGATTTATAAGAGTGGTAACATGTCTCAAACTTCCTTAAAAATCCAAGTAAGTGAAGACCATCCATGTGGCATGATTATTCTCACCTAAGACATATTAGGTAGGTCAATGGCTATTTGTGTAGTTAAATACCAAAATCCCTTTAAAATGAGTATTATTCATATGTCATCATCACACTCATATGGAGAATTTATGTAGAAGCACATACTCCAAATATAAGTGATCACCCAAGCAAGTGATGGTCATCCAAATGGTATCATCCCACTCATCTAGAGCCTATAAATATAGATACACATTCTAAGGCTAGGCAAACCTATATATAATTAATATCATGCCACTTTGAATGTCTTGATAATTAATGGATTTTTAGATAGGTGTATATATTTAAAGATCAAAGACCTCCCAAATAAGTGAGGGTTATCCACATGGTAACAACCCATTAACTTGTTACCTTAAAACATAACAAAAGATAATATAGATCCCACAATCACCCATATTAATAGGATTGAGCCACATGTCAACATATTGTTGAACCATAGATAAATTAACAAGGTACATACTAAAAAAGTTAGTAAGTATGTGAAAGAATGAGATGATTCTATGTGTTGGCATCTCACTCACTCACTACAAAAAGGGGTCCTAAGATACAAAATGTAGAGATCAATCCAAATAAGTAAAAAAGAGAAAATAAAGTGTCACATTACTAATAAAATTACATAAAAAAGGGAAAGAAAGAAATTTTTTTACAAAAATAGACATGTATAAAGGCAGATGACTCAGTGAGATGATGAAGAATATAGAAGTAGCAACATTGTGCTATGTGTTTCCCTTAGGATGAAGTGGATTCAAGACACAAAAATGGGCCTTAAAAACACTATAAAAATACATCTATAATTTTAAATATGACTTGGAATCCATATTAATTTCAATATAAATACTAAAGGTAAGGTCAAAATGAGTCTTGATCAAGCAATAGATTTCCAAGTATCACATCCTAAGAAACTCATCTTGGACATATATCTTGACTTTAGCACATAAGTAAAAGACATGAAGGTGGGCCCTAAAAACATTGTAGTAAGAAATTTTTCATTTTTAAAATGAATAAATAATAAAATACATTAGTAAAGCACCATGTGGGTAATCCATAAACCATTCATAATGCCATAGAGGTAGATTAGGTGTGTGTTCCTCACACTCCATGCACCTAATGTCCTAAGTGAAAATGTTATTCCATGAGTCATATATGGAATTGTAAAGGTTTAAATAAAAATAAAAACTCACTAATTAATCATTTATATCTCAATAAATCCTACTTAACTATTAATAGGTGTTCCACATCAGACCTCATCCTTATGCTCCATTAGTGGGCCATGGGATTCCATTATGTCTTATCTATTTTTGAATGAGTAATATTTTGACATAGTTTCATTTTACCATTTCATGCCGTGATGTCTAAGAGTGGGATATCATGCCTCTTAAAGGTAGGACTCATCTCTCTCTTCCATATATGTTGTTTTGAAATAATATAGAATGGTCGACTCTATTTGAAAACAAACATTTTTGGATTAATGCTAAATTGGTTTTTTTGTGTAAATGTGTTTGGTTTTCTTGGATGTATTCCACTTTATTTTTACTTTAAGTTAGTAACAATAATGCTATAGGACTGTAGTTTGTGTTTCTATACAAAGTTCATGTGTTAACTAGGATGTGTTCCCTACTATTTTAATTAGGTTATTTTATTATTTTCACTTTATCTAAAGTTTGTAAGGATCTATGTGTAGTTAAGTACACAATTTATTTGTAGTTTATTCATAAAATAGAGCCTAATATTAATCATTTATCCTCTCTAATTATAATCTCTCCCTATGATAATAGAGCTTTATCCATCATGAAACTAAACATACAGTGGTGAAATTATACTTGGGCACATTTTGGTCTTAGAAGCATTTGTGTTGCCCCTTTATTTAAAAGGTTTTCTTTTCTACCTTAGCCTCTCACTTTTTATGTTTATTTATGAACAAGTGATCTTTCCATTTATTTATAAACTATGAAGTGAATAAAATTAGAGCTCTGGATTTGAATATGTTATAATTAATTTAACTAGAAATGTATAATTTATGTGGGTTAGTGAGAAAATTGGTATTGGATATTCAGTGGTATCACTACATCTCTTAGAGATTTCTTATATGAAGTCTATTTAATGGATCCCAATACCTATAACTTATGCCCTATATTATCTAAACAAAAAATATAAAATGAGATAACACAAATCCCCCAATTATTCCTTAATATTTCTCAATGCATCTAACCCAATAGGTACACCTAGGATTAAGATCTTGAATCGAACAACTAGTGCTATAAAGAGGGCCATTAAATGGAATATTTATACACATAATTTACAATTTACCATATTTTTACATGTCCAAATTAACAATAATATCTAGCATAAGAAGGAGGGAAATCATTATTAATGTTTAACAATGATTTAAACTATTAGCCTACCTAAGAGCAACCTAGAGCCTACTATGTGGATCACTATATCTCAAGTTGGTCATAGATGACTAATAATATAGCCATTATAATTACATAGGATAATAGAACTACTAGAGGGATACTAATGTGGATCTACGAATTTGACTCAAGAGAGGATGGTTAGTATGGGGTTAGTTCCAAAATGAAAACAAAATGAAAGAAAAAAACTAACTAGCACATCTCTAGGCCTAGACACTAGGGAGAGATTAGTTAGAAAACATAAATAAAAAAACACAACTAAAATGAAAAAAATCTCTTTTAACTTCCTTAGATGAAGAAAACATGAATAAAAAAACACAACTAAAATGAAAAAAAAATCTCTTTTACCTTCCTTAGATGATCCAAGTTGCTTTTTGTAGTGGTTGACTCAGCTTGTGCTCATGATGTGCTTAACAATGCAAGCTTGGCTACCTCCATCTCTCTTTGGCACCATTGGCTTGTGGTTTGGTTTGTCTTGGAATAAATTTGGCATGGTAAAACTAATTGAAATGGCTTATTGAAGATATTTTTGCATTATATCTTTGTACAAAAATAGCTTAGAAATGATGTTCATGGCCTCTCTATTTATAGATTTTTGAGAATGTCTAGAATCAACTTGAACCATCCATCCTAAGATTGAGATGTGTGGCTAAGGATTAATCCAATTTTAGAATTAATTTTATAATTATCCTCATCATGAAATTGGAAAAAGGGGAAATTAAGAGGCATAGAGGGCATCGTAGAAGGTATTGATGAGGCATGGAAGGCATGAATCCTGATATTTATGGCATTTATGGCCTAGGGATGTCTTCCCAAGAAATGAGATCACCTGATGACATAGATATTCAATATTCATTTCCAAAAATAAGTTTTCAACAAGTTTCCATGAAATTGTTAATTATGCCTTGATTTGGATTAACTATCTCTTAAGCATGTTTAAACACTTTGTGCATAAATTACTCAAATTGATCAGAATGTCTTGTTATTGGTCCAAAATTTGAATAGATTAGAATTGGAAGGTAATGTCAGATGCATTGGAATCATATTACAATTTAGGATGTTACCAACAAAAAATAATTAAGGCATATGTCTCATGCAAGATATTTGATAGGAAAGATCAATCCAGAGTACCTAGGTACAAAATTGGCATTTTGACCTAGAAAGATCTGATCAAAGTTAGTTGGCCCATAAATTGCATTACCCCATTTAGTGATACCCTAGCCAAAATAAACACTTGAATCTATTAGTTTCATAGCATTTGGCATGTTTTAGTGTTTTTAGGCCAAATTGTGTAGTTTAGGGGGAATTGGTCAAAAGCCTAGTTGGAGGTTATTGGTGGTCAGATTTAGGTGTCTACAGTTTGTCCCTATTTGGGAAGGTGTTGTAAGTTATAAGCAAAGTAACATCTTATAAAATAATGAAAAGGTATTGTATGCATACAACTGCAATGATGATAAACTAATTGTATGATTCCCCCTCTGAGGGAATAATTGGCATAAGCAGGTCAACAAATGGTCACTAAAAAAAAAGAAGCAAAATGAGTGGACCAAAGAAAAGAAAGATGATGGGGTGAAAACACAATGATACTAAAAAAGTATTAAAAATCATTGAGAATGTAAATGGGATAGTGTATAATGGTTTGCTCAAAGGTAGTTATAAATAATGTACCCTGATAATGGTAACATGGTATGATAACATAATGATTTGCCCAAAGGTGGTTATAATCACTGAGAAGATGGAGCTACCCCAGTTAGGATAGAAAAACAAGATAATAACATTCCCTTGTAGAAAAAGTAAAGTGGTGAGAACATAATGATTTGCCCAAAGGTGGTTATAATCATTGGGAAATGTAGGTGGGGTAATATGTAATGATTTGTACATAGGTGGTTATAATCATTAGACCTTGATTATGGAAGACATGATAAAATTGGTCAAGGAGATGATAACTTAACATAGAGGGTAATGAGGAATTGGAACAACCTACTAGTAGGGAGTTGCTCATCTGAACTAATAAAGGTTAAAATTATTTCATGGTTAATTACTCTGTTTGGGATATGATTAGGAGTGAATTGAGATGTTGGTGCTGAAGAGATGCCACCATTACTAAATAGACTTATTAAATCTTAGGTTTGTTATATCACATGTTGGTAGGCATCATAGTATAACATCATTAGGATTTCATAAAAATATGCATAAGGACTAACTCCTATAATCCAATACTCAATAGAAAACAATGCACCAATGATAGAAACCATGATGACAATGTAAACATATAAATATGGATGGATTTGAGTATAAGTGTCAAAAAGGAATCACCCAATGAACACATAAAATAAATCAAGGTAATAGTGCTGAAAGCAAGTAAATAGGCACACAAATAAAATAACAAAGAAACAAACAAACTCTCAAAAGAAACCATATGGACAGTGCCCCTAGAAAATAGGTGACAACTTTAACAAATGAACAAAATGGGGGAAACATAAGAAAAGGAAGGGGGTGGCTAATCTATCTCCATATGCACTAGGAAAGTGGATGCCATCTACATAGTTCTGTGGATGTAATATCCAATACAAAACTTTAGGGCAAATGTAGTCCTCCCAGGGAAGGAGAAGAATGTGATAACTAAGGAAAACAAATAGAATGGATGTGATAGAATAATAGGAATGGTCTTTAAAAATGGAAAGTACATGAGGGAAAAGGCCAAAAAGGATGGGTAAACTAAATGACAAGTGATTTACTTGTAACTTAGTAAGGTTTCCTAGAATCCTTAAGGCATAGAAGTGGTCAATGTTTTTGTTCTTTTCTAATGATTTTCCAAATGTTTTTGGAATTGTTTTGGAGTATCTCAACTCAATCAAGAATGATGAGTCACTAAACGGTTCAAGATTTCAAAATAGTGAGATCATGGTTTAGGTTTCTCACAAAATGATGAGAGTGTGGCTTAGGTTGCTCACAAAATGGTGAGAGTGTTCAAACTTAGGTTAATCAAAAAATGGTGAGAGTGTTCAAACTTAGGTTGATCATAAAATGGTGAGAGCATGGTAGAAAAGGGTGATTGAGTTGACCTCAATAAGTATTGAGTGTTGCATACATAGTCCCAGAGTAGGACCTCAAGTCACTGTAGTTTTGCCCTACAATAGAGAAATTTAACTAGTGTAGAAATCAATTCAAACAAAATAGGCATAGTTGGTAAAAAGGCATAGTATGACATAAGAAGTGGCAAGTTGATCCAGGAAACAATTCAATAAATATTTTGGGTGATGTTTATACCTCAATTAATGATGGAACTTCTAGGAGCCATACATTTTTCACCATAGCTCCAATTGACTCACCTTTTGAACCATTGGATCAATCTCACTCTTGGAACATGATGCTATAGGGTACCAGAGGTACCACCTTCTACATATATCTCCCTAATTAGCACCAATAAATTTGTTCTCATGGTGGTCAAGCCACAAGAATCCAAAAGGGCTGATTTTACAGCCTTGACTACACAAACAACACAACAACATAAGTCAATAGATAACAAGCTGAATAAGTTCATACTCTTCCATCCATAGATTAATGGTTAGATAGAAATGGTGAAAATTAGGCCCTACATAGCTCCACGAAGCACAATCCATTCTATGTATGCATCAAGAATCAAATTAACATAAAACTACCAAACCTGATGAGGAATATTGATGTAATGGGGACCGTTGCTTTTTAAGGAGGGAGGAATGATTCGGGCGACAATTCAAGTGACAATTTGGGTGATGGTTCTACCCCAATTGATGATAGAACTTTTACACTATAGCTCCAAGTGACTCATCGTTTGAACCATTGGAAAGCTAAGAATGAGAAGAACATGGTGAGATGGTATAGAGCTTTTATTAATGGATTTTCACCCTCAAAAATCCAAGGGAAGTGACCCAAATTTCAATTTTAGTAGTGTAGTCTAAAAATAGTAAGTTTTTTAAAATAGTAATTCCTCAAATTTTGTATTGTTGTAAATCATGGAAGTCAAACCACTTAATATCCATTGAGATTGGTAACCTTTCACATTTCCTCCTACCTTCAAAACATGTATAAATAAAGATGTAACCCAAAATATAAGTTTGACATCTCTTCTTAGAGATAGGCATATGTTTGGGTCTACAAAGTTAATGAATAAAACATCTCTTCTTAGAGATAGAATTATTGTTATTATGTTGTTCTTATTTCTTGAATTATCTTTCGACCAAAGATTTTGAGTTTTAGATCACAAGTTGGTACATCAAGGCTTAATGTTGCCCCTAGTTTCCCCATAGGTAGTTATAACTAAGACATAATAGTATGGATCAATGGTACTAAGTTTGCCAAAGGTAGTTATAATTAGTAACAAGATTGGGGATAAGAAAGGAATAAAAAATGAAGAATACAACTACCAAAAATTCTATCATACTATCTCAAAATATGATCTCTATTTGAAGTACTTGAACCAACTGGTGAAAAAAATTAATACATTGATGATAAAACTATATAATGAAATGCAAAAACCAAGGCCAAATAAGCTAGGATTTAGAACACATTGGGCCAATAGGTTAGAAGCAGAAAGTGGATATAGCTAAGAGGATAGATAAGGATGATATTTATATAAAGAAGAATAGTAATAAAATGGCATAATTAAATTGGTCCTTATAGACAATACACCTTAACACTCAAGCATAATACCACTTAAGATGAATAATATTCATCAACTTAGGAAGTTCATCTCTATTTGTTGTGGCAAGCTTGTATGCTCCTAATCTATAATATGTACTAATGATGAAAGGCCCTATCCAATTTGGTTTGAATTTCCCTTTATGCTTCTTCTCAGTCATGGTATTATTTTTATTTTTTATAAGAATAATATCACCGAGTTTAAATGTTCTATATTTAACACATTGATTATAGTGGCCTTTGATTTAGTTATGATATGCTTGAAGATTATTGAGTGGAGCTATGCATTTTTCATCAAGTAGGTCTAGCTCTTATAGGTGAGCTAATCGATAGTCATGATCATCCAAGACATGATTGAAAGAGATGTGTAATGAAGGAAATTTGAATTTAATGGGAAGGATGGCTTTAGTACCATAAAAAAGTGAGTATGGAGTGGATCATGTGGGTGTATGATGATTGGTATGGTATGCCCAAAGGGCAAAGAATATCTACAAGTTCCAATCATGACTAGCATCATTAAAAATATTTTTGAGAATATTGATAATGGTGTTATTATATGCCTCAGCTTAACCATTACCTTGAGGGTAATATGGTATAGAAATTTTTTGTATAATGTTATATTCATGACATAACTAATCTACATCTTTACTCTAAAAAGATCCTCCACTATCAGATATAATGTCAGAGGGGATACCATAGCAAAAAATGAGATGGTTGAAGATGAATTTGGAAATTTGTTTTCCAGTCATGTAAGTGAGGGGTATAGATTTAACCCACTTAGTGAAATACTTAGTGGTGATAAGGATATGTTTATGGCCATCATATGGAGTAGGGTTGATTTTTCCAATGAGGTAAAGTCCCTATGTAGAAAATGGCCATGGTGTCAACATTAATTTTAGAGTTTTAGTTGGGGCATGAATCAAATTAGCATGCCATTGACATTTGTCACACTTTTTTATGTATGCAATGGCATCTACATCCATTTTGAGCCAATAATAACCAATACACAAGAGATTTTTGGATAGGTTTACCCCAATAAAATGAGAACCACATACTCCTTTATGACCTTCTCTTAACACTAGTGTAGACTCTACTTAAGTTAAATAACAAAGTGGAGTTCCATAAAAATGTGATGGTAAAGGATGGATCTAAGTAGAGTATAACAAGTAGAATTATGAATGAAGGCTTTGGTTTGTTTTTGAGATAGGTTAGGTGGTATAACTTATTCATGAAGGTATTTTTAGAGGTCTGAGTACTAGATATAATTTGGACCAATAATATCACAAATCATTGCAATGGTTGAAGGTTCATGAGCTGGTTCTAATAAATTCTCAATGAGGAACTGATACTCTCTAGCTTTATCTAGTTTTCAAATCAAAGAGCCAATAGTAGCTATGTGATCTATTTTTATTACTAGCCCTTGGTATGTGCTCAAACTAAATACTATCAATTTATTGCTTAAAAGTGTCGACCATGGCTTTATATGGAACTAGCTTGTCATCTTTGGCTTGAAAATGATCTATGACTAGATTGATGATTAACTGAGAATCGCCATAAACTTGGAAATGAGATATATTCTAATGCACTATTTTTTTAAGTCTTACAACAAGTTCCTCATACTTGGACATGTTATTTGTATAAGGAAAGCTGATTCTAAATTATTTAGGGATTAGATACCCCTATGGTGGAATAAATAATAAGCCTACCCCTAATCCATGTGTAGTAAATAAACCATCAAAATATAGCTTCCAGGGTTTCTCCTCAAGGGGAGTGTCAATGATGGTCATTATAGATTCATCAAGAAATTGAAATGTGAGTTGGTGTGTGTCTATGAGAGGTGCTTCAACAAGTTTATCTATAAGAACTTGTCCCTTGATTACCTTTTGATTGACATACTCTATGTCAAACTCACTGAGAAGAATGATCCATTTACCCATTATACCTTACAAAGATGTTTTAAATAGTAGATATTTAAGTAGATCTACTTTTGAAATGAACATGGTATTATTATTCAACATGAAATGGTGTAGTTTTTGAGCTACAAAGACCATGGCTAGATAATCTTTTTAAATAGGTTCATAGTTATGTTCATATATAACCAAGGTACAGCTTAAGTAGAATACAACATGTTGTTTTCCATTATCGTGACATTAAACCAAGAGCGACCCCAAAACATGGTCAGTATCTGATAGGTATAACAAGAATGGTTTTCCTAGCATATGAGGTAATAAAATAGACAAATTAACAAGATAGTCTTTGAGTTGTTGAAAAGTTGTTTGGCAGTGATCATCCTAGTAAAATATAACTCCCTTCTTCAAAAATTGTGTAAATGGATGGTATTTGTCTATTAATTAAGAGATGAAGCATTGGATTGATTGGATATTACCCTATAAACTATGGATTTGCTTTAAATTGGTTGGTGGAAACATCTTAGTTATAACATGGAATTTAGTCAGATTAACTTCAATACCTCTATGAGACATGATGAAGGCAAGTAATTTTCCTGAAGTTACACCAAACACACATTTATTTAGATTAATTCTGACTTTATACTCTTATAATCTTTCAAATATCTTATACAACACTTCTAGATGGTCAACCCTAGTTTTGGATTTTACTAATATGTCATTGGCACGGTCTTCAACTATATCATGCATCATATCATGGAATATGATAGTTATGGCCCTTTGATATGTAGCTCTAGAATTATTAAGGCCAAATGGCATTACCTGATAACAAAAGGTTCCCTATGGAGTGGTGAATGCTATTTTATATTGGTCTTTTGGTGCTAATTTTATCTAATTATATCCTAAAAATCCATCCATGAGTGAAAGCATTTCATAACCTACTGTGGAGTCAATGAACATGTTGATATTAGGTAAGGGAAAATTATCTCTTTGTTTATGTCTCAAAAATTAGTATAAATTTTAATCCCTTCAAGCTTTTTACTAATAGGTACCACATTAGAGACCCATTTTGAGTAATCAATGGATTAGATATATCCTAATTTTAAGAGTTTTTCTAGATCTTTTTTTACAAATACAACAATGCAAGGATGCATCTTATGTAACTTTTGTTTTACCGATTTGGCATTAGGATTAACCACAAGGTGGTGTAGAACTAAGGTGAGGTCTAAACATGGCATGTCATAATAGTCCCATACAAAGATATCTACAAATTCTTTCATCAAAGTTGTAAAGACATCATGTTCCTCCTTAGTGAGGGATGCACCTAATTTTATCCATTTTAGGTTTGATAGAGTCTTGATATTTACCTCTATTGTATCTTTAACTAGAAGGGTTGAACCATCTTCTAGGATAGTAGGAAAGGACTTTAAATATTTAATTACATTAGGGTCCTCCATTAGGATTTGATCTTCAAATTCTCCTAAGCATGATGAATATGAGTCCCCTAATGGGAGATCTAACCATGTGCCAAAAATAGTCAAAAATTCTTGAAGAATTTGATCAAATACTTGTTTTTTATCAAAGTTAAACTTGGATCCATTGGAAATTTCATTTTTGGTGGTCTCATAGTCTAAATTCAAATAAAAATGAACACCCCCATCTAATGGTGCCTAAAATAGGTTTTCACAACTAGACTAGCCTTTATCTTTACTTTTTCCCTAGTCAAAAAGTGCCTCAAAGGGGTTTTCACTTTGGGACCTCAATGTTTTATTTATTTGTTGGCTAAGGGTGTTTATTCACTCTCCAAAATAGGCTATAAGATCTAATGCGATTGAGAATCCTTATTTCTGATCTCCTAACAGAACATTATCTTTAAGGCCTAAAAAGTCACAAAATGTGTCATCATTCTAGAACTCATCAATTGGTAGACTGGATTATCATTGGTCCTAATCTATCAGCTAGGGATAATATAATGGAAATGGGTTGTGATTAATGTCCAATGTAAGGGTATAAATGGAATTTTTATCGAATAGGTTGGTTTCATCTAGGTCATCAAATTTGAGGCAATAATCAAACTCTACTTCACTGTCAGCAATATCATCACTAGTCAATAGTGTTGGAGTTTGAATAAGATATGTGGGGTCACCCCCACATGGTTTAAATCCAAGTCTATAAGGTATTTCATACTTAGTCATGAAAATTGGCTCAATGGTTCCTTATTCATTTAGTTTGAGGCTTTTTCCTTCATAATTTTGATGCTCCATAATCTTATTGGGAATAGGATACTTTGTAATTTTATAACAATAAACATAGTTGTCATTATATAACCATAATTCATCCTCATCAAGAGGCTCAGAATCTAGGCCACATGCTAGTACAAATGTGATAGGTCCATTATCTTTGTTCTTTTATTACTAATGCATATGTGGGGTGAATTTAGGTCACCCAAAGGTTTTCAAATTCTAAGGAAGATTGGAAATATGAAATGTATCATGGGTCAAAGGTCCAATGATAACTAGAAAACTAATGGTGCCTTGTGATTCTCTTTCTTGATTATCATAGGCTTTGATGGTTATTATTTCTGGCTAGAGATCTGCCATTATGTACCCAAGAAGCTTGATGAGCTTTAGCTACACTATGTTGAGGTTAGATCCATTGTCTATAAGGACACATTTCAATTTATGCCATATTATATAAACTTTTATGTATAATGGATTATTATGGAGTGAGCCAAGGGAAGACATATCTCTTTGGTTGAATGTGACTTATTAGGCTAGAGCTAGGTGTCCAACCAAACCTTGAAATTTATCAAGGGATACATCACTAGTAATAATGGATTGGGTCAAAAACTCATTTAAGATGTTCTTATGGATTATTGACGTTCACAACAAATATAAAATAGAAATTTATGTTTGTGTCTTATGCGATTGTTACATAATATCAAACTTCTTATCTTGGTCAATAGTGAATGGTTTATTCTGAGGCTAAATAGTTAGTTGGATGTAGGCAAAGTGGCAGATGGTTTTGGGCTTGGGATAGTAATATTTGACCTCTGAGTTGTGATTTTACAATCAATATTAAATACTAGACCATTATTGCAAACCAATGTTGGGAATGGTGTGGGACTAGACAAGATAAGTCTTAGTTTCTAGTGCACTCATATGTGGTCACGTGGCAAGGATGAATTATTTATATAATTTCTAAAAGGGGAAGTCCTAGTTTGATGGTTTGCATGTATGCATTCCTAGGTCAAAGAAGGATTATCCATATAATTTGGCTAATTGTTGTTGTTTAGCAATGATCTAGGCTGATTAGTGCTTCGTCTAGGATTAATGGAAATGGTATTAATGCTACCCCCTATAATATGACCTACAAACCTATTATATTCATGTAAAATTTCATGGTAGGTTTGTTGGTTGTTACCATTTTGACCTTGGTTTTGTCCATTATTTTGTCATTATGGGTTCTACTACTAATTTTGTTGATTTTGTTAGTTTGGCCTTTGATTTTGATATTGTTGATTTTTTTTGTTGCACTAGCTATTATTGTTGTTGCTAATTATTTTACTATTGTTGATTATTTTGTCAGGAAAAGGGGTTTTGATAAATCCTCAAAGTTTGATTGGAAGTGGAAGCACCATTATCCAATGTTATCTCCCCATACTCTAACATTTTATCAATTAAATGCTTGATTTGGACACATCTTTGTAGATTATGCCTGTTAACTTGATCATAGTCACATAATTCATTTTCATGGTACCAATCAGGATAAGGAATACCTTGTAGATAATGCTTTGGTATAGGCCAACTAATCAGATTAGTGATAGAAATCTTACAAAATATAGACTCAATAAGTTCTCCTAAGTCACTAAATATACAATGTGTAGGCATGGTTCTCTTAGGAGGAGGGGTTTGCAATGGTAACAACTATTGTATTTGTTGTGTAGGTCTTGGTTTTTGTGCTTACAATATTAGTTGAAGAAGTTGTTGGGTAGGAGTAAGAAAAAAAAGTGGTGCAGATGTTGTTTACACTATTTGGACATGATGGGATTTGGTTACTCCATTCCCCACAACATTCTTATTGTAGTTGAATTTCTTTGGTCTTTCTTGGTTATTGGCATATACTATTTGCAATGATGGTGCTTGAATGGGATGTTGATATTGGTCATTTCCATGATTGGTACCTTGATTTTGATTAGTTGAACTAAGCTTGATGATTCCTTTATTGATGAGCACTCAATCAATCAACAAGCCTTTATCAATGATTTCCTTGAAAGTATGTGCACATTGTAGTTTCAAATGATAAGCTATCTCACTATGAAAATTTTTAGTTAACATAGTGGCTAATTGTTTATCTAGTAAATTATGGGTGAAATGGCTTGAAAGGGCTCTCCATCGCTATAAATAACTTATAAAAATCTCACCAACTTTTTGCTTTGCTTGTGTTAAGTCCACTAATGAAATATCATACTCAAGATTATAGGAAAGTTCTACACAAACTTATCACAAAGATCATCAAAATCCATTACTAAATTTTTGGGAAACTTTAAAAACCACTGCAAGGCTTGTCTAGCCAAGATCCTTGAGAACAACAACAAAAGGTATATGTTGTTATATGCCACTGGTTGACATGTGATAAATAATTGGTTCAAATGAGCCTTAGGGTCATGTTTCCCTTTATATTTGTCATATTTTGGTGGTTTGCATCCTAGAGGAAATGGTATCTACAAATAATCCATGTTAAATAGATAGGAACACAAGTCATCTAATTACATCCTCCATATATTGCAATTCTTGGGATAGGAAACTAAAAGAAACATTGATTTAAGGGAGAATATTGGTTTGGGTAGATGGTTGGGAGGTCAGAAGTGGGACAATTTGACTAGGGTATGATGGAGATACCTATTGGGGTATATTGGTTTGGTTGGGGAATGGACTAGGAATACATATACATGGATTAGGATGTACTTAAAATTATATAAGTGGTTGCATGATATTCTAGTTTGGGTTGGCAATAAAGTTTTGACTTAGAGGATATTATGGTTGGGATGGAGGGATATAAATATACTATGCTTGATATGGTTGAAAAGGGACATGTTGTTGACTAATCAAACCTTGTTGTTGAGTGGGAACTTGTGGTCTAAAACCTTGTCTCTAAATATGTGGCACAGTTTTAACCAATAGTTATCTAGTAGGTAATTGAGAAACATGAGGACCTCTTTGTTACATGAATCCCTATGGAGAAGTGAAAATAGGTTGCAGATTCAACATCTATCGCTAACCAATATTTTCATGTTGTTGACTAGTCATTTCTTGGTTTTGGATTGGCATATTAGTCTATGACTAAAGAGGTATGTTTGTCATTACCTAGTGAGGTGAAACATTTTTTACCCCTGATTGAGGTGGTAATGTGTTTGTACTCTATTTAATTGATACACTAATTATGTTTATTGTTGTGGAATACTACTCATTACTTGTTAAGTATGATTCATCACATTCTATTGTTGATGTGTGACATTAGTCATTATTTGATTACCTAATCCCATAGGTTTTACTCTTGAGGAAGCAGTTGGTTGAGGTTAGGGTGTATAAATTCATATTCCTTGGTATGATGATCTACCCATGAGATTAACTACAATCACCTATTGTTGGCTAGTAGTTTGTGTGTTAGTGCCACTTTGATTAGGATTGGACATTATTTGTATATTGTCTAGTATGTTTGGCTCACTATTTTATGTAGAGGCCAAAGACACTTCTTCAATAATGAGCTTATGCATCAATTTATCAATTGAATCAATTTGTATGAATGGATAAGAACTCAGATTTTCTTATCTAATAAATTATATCAACACTCATATTAGAGGAACAAGGTCAATAAGAGGCTTACTCATCATGTTCATTTGATTGAAATCATATGCTATATTCAGGTAAGATTGATATGTTATCTACATTTAGTTAAAGTGATATTCCATGATGTTTTTTCCTTGATTAGATATATTAGGGTCTTGATACATTATTTGGAATAAAGCCATAGGGTTTCTAGAAGAAGCCTACTGATCATAAATGATATTGTGGGGCACTCTTACTAAACTTGGTAAATTTTCATGGGGGAAGTCTGCTGGAAACTTGGCTCCTACCTCTATGGCTCTAACCAAAATCTCATCTTTGTTTTCTAACAAATTTCACTCAAACAAAAATGGATCATACGTGGAATCCATATTATTAGAATATGACTGTTGAATAACTATCTCATCCAGTATGGGTATTGTAGCTAGGTATTGTGTAGTTTATTCTTGGTCTTATTTTGAATAAGGTGGTGTGTTAACAAGATAGTTAGCCAATGGATCTTGGATTTATGCCCCTAATTGAGTATTATAAGAGGAATAAAAATTGATGTCATAAATAATATTATCTACATAGGGGTCTTGGACCATTTCTTCCTACACAACTACATTACTAATCCCTAGATTATACATGAATCCACTACGAGTGTTGGAATACATGTTGGGATCCATAGTCAATGCTTTTCAATAAAAGGTCAAAGAGTTCTACAAAATCTAAAAAAGACAATTTCTAAAACAAATGATGTTCCAACTTGGTCTAGATTCATCAAAAGGATCAAAATATTTATGTAAATATTTCTGAGGAAACAAGCTAGCATGAAGTATCTAATGTTTTAATATTCACACAAAGATAATCAAGTAAATGTACCAAAAATTGAAATGCCAAACTCTAAGGTTAAAGTGTTTCAAGTCAATCTAATCTAGGAATTTAAAAGTTGCTAGGTATTTTGGCCAAACATGACATCAAAATCTAGGCTCAAACAAGGCATGCGTTAGGACTCTTCACCAAATGATGTCAAAAGCTAGACCTTGAAAATAGATGAAAGGTTTAATCTAATGAATTTGAAACACTTATAACAAATAATAGGCATTTAATTATTTGGACATGAACTTGATCAACTAGGTA
This sequence comes from Torreya grandis, assembly GCA_037957365.1. Lineage (NCBI taxonomy): Eukaryota > Viridiplantae > Streptophyta > Pinopsida > Cupressales > Taxaceae > Torreya > Torreya grandis. The sequence continues at coordinate 1,426,186 of JARHVA010003865.1, forward strand.
TAAGGTATGAAACAAGAGGCAATTTTAGAGAGTTTATTTTCTCATAAATTATGGTATAAAACATGGTTCTTTTGACAAACAAGTTAGAAAAAAGTGAACTGTATAACTGTGTTAGACAAAAGATCACAAAAGTACACTCAAATTGGTCTAAAAATGTAAGAATAAATTTGAAATATATGTAAGAGGGTCTATAAATCAATATTTTAAATGTTTTGGGTAGTACTACACTACCCAAAAGGTTTGACAAAAAGTTTATTTCAAAAACTCTCTAAGAAAATACATTTTCCCATAATTTTGATAGCATAACACTACTTTTCTTAACCCAAAATTCTATGGTGCATAGACTCAAATTGAAAGTTTTTAGCAAAAAATTACTTAAGTCTATCAAGTGATGATAATTATTATGAGTCTTGAACAACCCTCAACCCAAATTAGAAATTAAACCTGAGTTCCCTCAAGTTTAGTGTAAATGGAAAACCCACTTAACACATCAACCCTATGAACTTATAAATGTGAAATTCTAAATTTAAATTATAAGTGGACTTAAAATAACTTTAGTAAAGGTATATACTTAATTGGGTAGCATAATTGTGCCAAAGTGGATGATATGACTCAAAAGTTTCTGATGAAATTTGAACAAGGTAAATTGATGATCTCACATGGGTAGCATAACACCTATTTTTTCAAAATAAAATTAGGACCATGTGTTTGGTTTGAATTATTTGTTTACACCAAGTTTTGAATTTAAACAAGACTTTAATCTAGGATAAGACCAACTAATTAATCACTCTTAGATCTTAAACTGACAAGGCTATTTGGTATTGTTGGAATCCATAAATATACATCATTTGAGAGGATTTTAAGTGTTTATCCAAAAGTAAATTTGCATTATATAGTAAGTTTTTTACACCCCTCCTTCTCTCAAATTAAAGTATGATGACATGGACCTTGAGGTGCACTTTACACCAATAATACCTCCATGGAAAGTGGAGATTTGTCTAATATCTACCAAGTTTCCAAATGTTCTAGGGAAATCAATTTCATAATGACTTTCATGCCAAAAAATGCAAAAGAAAAAAATGGTTTTTGGGTCCATATCACTTGAATTATTTCAAAAATGTCTAGTCCTTTTTGCAATCACTACATCTTATTGTTTGCTCAGTGTAGTGTGATTTCCAAAGTGCCACTATGTCCCATGTGCAACTCCAATTAGGATCCAAATGAATTCAATGCCGAGAGGTGAAACCCTAGGTCAACGCTTCCTTAAAGAACTCATGGGAGGTGATGAAGTCTCCCTCACAAGCGAAGTTTGCATAAAAATAAAGAAAACATGAAATTAGAAAGAGTTTAGGGTCATTTTCAAGGTCACGCAGATTTTTTTGAGTTTTTTAGGAGTGATTTAGATGACATTAATTCTAAGCCTTGTACTAGGCTACTTGCAATAGGAATGACACTTTTGATTTCAAGGGTTCCCTAAAGGAGACAAGTGGAAGAACATACATGTAACATCCCTCTTTTGACCAAACAAAAATTTAATCTAAACCACTAAGTAAATACCAAAAGCTTTGAAAAGGTGAGTTCATTTTTAATCCCAAATGGAAAATGAGGTGGTGTTCATTTGACCCCTTGGTCTTAGTTGCAAACTTTGAAAACATTCACCATAAACATCTTACTTTTTTTTGTTAAACACCAAAACAAGGATCCTAATTGATTTTTAAGCATACAAAAGATGATCTAAACATGTATTTAGAAAATGTCAAGCTTGGTTATATAATAAAAATGTTAGCATGTCCTTTAGCCTTGAAGCTCTTTTAGGTTTGAAATAATGAACTTTAAAAAAAGAGCTCTCAGGTTTGTGTTTTAAGAAAAACATAGTGACCAACATTGGTTATATAACCGATGATGATTACACTTTTTAACTGATGATAGTTACCTAACCAACATCATTTATACAAATGTGATTGATGATAGGTATCCAACTAATGTTAGTTTTACTAATTGATGTCAGTTAAGATATCCAACTGATGTCGATCTTACTAGCCGACATCGGTTACTATGTAAACCTGTGGCAAACAAAAATGGAAAAATAAAGTTAAAAAATCAATTTTAAAAATTTTTAATGATCCAAATGAAAATTTGAAAGATAAAAAATTATATTCTTCATGTGTGGGATGTGTCTAGTCCCACCGGGTGTGCCATATGTGGATCTAGGAATTTGACTCAAGAGAGGATGGTTAGTATAGGGTTAGTTCCAAAATGAAAACAAAATGAAATAAACACACTAACTAGCATAAAATATTTAGGCCTAGATTCTAATGAGAGATTAGTTAATAAACATGAATAAAAAACACAAGTAAAATGCAAAATAAAATCTCTTTTACCTTCCTTGGATTCTCCAAAATTCTTCTTATAGTGGTTTGCTTGGCTTGTGCTTGTGAAGTCCTTGGCAATGGAAGCTTGGCTATCTCCATCTCTCTTTGGCACCTTCGGCTCATGGTTTGGTTTTATTTGGAATAAATTTATCATGGTAACACTAATTTCAATGGCTTCTTGAAGATATTTGTGCATTATAACTTTGTACCAAAATAACTTAGAAATGATGTTCATGGCCTTTATATTTATAGATTTTTGAGAATGTCTAGAATCAACCTGAACCATCCATCCTAAGATTGAAATGTGTGGCTAAGGATTAATACAATTTTATAATTAATTTTATAATTATCCCCATTATGACATTGATTAAAGGGGAATTAAGAGGCATGGAGGGCATGAATCCTAATATTTATGGCATTTACAGGCTAGGGATGTCTTCCCAAGAAATGAGGTCACCTGATGATTTAGATATTCAATATTCATTTCCAAAAATAATTTTTCAACAAGTTTCCATGAAATTCTTAATTAGGCCTTGATTTTGATTAATTATCTCTTAAGCATGTTTAAGCACTTTGTGCATAAATTATTCCAATTGATCAGAATACCTTGTTATTGGTCCAAAATTTGACTAGATTAGAATTGGAAGGCAATGTCAGATGTGTTGGAATTATATTTCCATTTAGGATGTTACCAACAACAAATAACAAAGGCATATGTCTCATGCAAGGGAATTGATAGGAGAGATCAATCCAGAGCACTTAGGTGTAAAATTGACATTTTGACTCGAAATGATCTGATCAAAATTAGCCGGCCCATAAATTACATTACCCCATTTAGTGATACCCTAGATAAAATTGTCACTTGAATATATCATTTTCGCATCATTTAACATGTTTTAGTGTTTTTAGGCCAAATTGTGCATTTTGGGGGAAATTGGTCAAAAGCTTATCTGGAGGTTATTGGTGGCCAAATTTAGGTGTCTACAACTAAGACCTATGGTTACACCTACTAGCTCATTCTCCCATTTTGTCCCTAATAGATCTCCACCTATGTCCTCACCTATGAAATGGTTTTCTTGATATACTATCAAAATTCCTAGAATTATCATATATTTACCCAAGAACCCAAAAGGTACCTATTGACTTTATAAGTCACCCAATATATCATAGAGCTTATAAGGATCATACATAATATTTGTGTACTTATAAAGTGTCGAGTTATTCAAATAAGACTGTACATAGATGCCTCTCATCCATGTCCATGCCTAAAAGTAGTTAGTGCATATCTTCACATCAACTAAGTGTAGATTCATGCCCATAAAACATTCCTAATGTGTTCATCATGTAGGAAGCCTCTATTTCACAAGCTAAAATGGTGTACACATTCAAGGATGTAGAGACCTAGTCTTGTAACAATGTAGGTAGAGGTATGTAAGAAATAGTTCCAAATGAGGAAGTCTCACACCAAATCATAGAGTCTTCATTATACAATCTCATACATCATAGACTATAATATCTACTATGCACATACTACTTCATACACTAATGTGGATCCTATGTGTAAATTAATGATGTGGAATTTCAAGGAAGACCTACATATTGATTGATAAGTGGCATCAAGGTATAAAAAGGTAGTTGGAAAAGTATTTGAGTGATGTTTGAGGCCTTATTAGAATAATTAAATGTAGAATAAACTATCCGATGTCAAAATATGAGTACACACCACCCCTTTAACTTTTATATCAATATTCCACTATCAGACACAAACATGGATCTAGAAATAATCCTACCACCAACTCCCAAATCCAAATCAGTAGGCAAATTAAAAAATAATGGGTGTAACACTGTAATAAAATTAAAAATTATATCTACCACCCCAAGTGGTGCATTAATTGTAAAAATAGATTTATCTCTTATAAAATCCATGTACTTAATTGTAAAAAGGGTCAACTTATTTTTGTCAACCTCACACTATCAAAATTTCCCCTCCAAGAGTACCTCTATTGGCTAGACCTTGCATGTTATTGAGAATTAAGTTCACCTCCCTCTATTTTTATTACACTTATGTGTTAATTATGTTTTTTGATCTTTGTCTATGGGTAACATTGATACCTCTAATTGCTATCCATTCCTATCATGTATATATAGAATTCAAAACTCACTTGTAAGTCATATCCTATACACATTTGGGTTTGTGTAGACATTTTCTATGGATCATTTGACATCCCTCTCAATGTTACACTATGTTTATGTGCCTCTATGATAAATACTTATTAATTTAGAGTGTCCTTGGTGGATTTTGTGTGATAATGTCTTATTCTCAAATATTTTTAGTGTGTTCATGATAGTATGAGTGTTCACTCTATTATTAGGGTATTGTATTTTATTTTCTAGAAAAATCTTACCTTTTCCCTCCTTTTTTTATTAAAAAATCATAGTATTATATTAGTGGTAGATTTACCTTTATGCTCCTTCGATCTGTGCATTAGTCCTAAACTATGTGCACTTAGAGTAAAAAGAATACAAATTACCATGGAGGTTCATCCCAAGGAGTGAAAGGGTCCCACACTTTGGGGACATTCCCATCATTTCAACTATAAAACTAATGCTCCACATACGTAAATGAATGATAACACTTCCATGCCCAAAACTAAACACTTTTCACCCTATGTAAGGCATTCACACTTTGCACCCCACTACAATTTTATTTTAATGTAATAGAACATCCATAAGTGCATGTTTCAAATGATAATAGTAAATTCCATTATTTATAATGGGTGTGGGGCATACTATTGAGGAACATGTAAAATCATAAAAGATTACCCTCAAGATTTTAAATGTTAAACATGAGACCATTGACTACAATATTTTCTCATCAGTTTGATGGACATAATGTATGATTGGTTCCTAAACTTTCTTAAAGGCTCTATCACAAGCTTAGAATAATTCATCAAAATATCCCTTTCCTAGTCTAGGCATGTCATCGATCCAAGTGTGTTTTACTAACAATTCACCTACATCAAAATAGAACCCATTGAGCCCATAAAGAACTTAAATTCTATGTTTTATAAGATGTATATCCAAATCATTATGTTGTATATACCATATTCTTAGATATCCCTTGAAATGTACACGAATGCATTATATCCTTAGACTACTATGTTTTTGCATAAATACCCTTTAGTATTAGACTTTCTCATAGATTATTCTATGTCCATAAAATTAGATAGTCAATTAAACCATCAAGGTCTATTATCACCAACCATCCCAAATTTGTTTCCAAGTATGCCTACTTTGAACCCCCTCTTTTCCACTATCCATAATATACCCATGTCATAGCCTTTGCTAGTGACAAACTAGCTTCAATTGAGACACACTAATCCTAATCAGCCCCTAAGCTTCTTTATCCTCATTAATAATTAAGTAGTGAATCAATATCATAGTCAAACATTGGTTACCATTGTGATTAATGTCTAAAGATAACCTCGAGACTATACCAAGACTAAGTTAGATGCTATACAGTGTATGGTATAAAAGATCAATAATTAATTATTAGGTCTCCAAAGAAAAGTTAGAAATAATGGTGATGAGAGTTAAAAAAATAATATGACTTAAAAAAGATACAATAATACCCATAACTATTCTAATATGCCCTCAAACTATTATGTGTCTAGGGATATGTGTGGTCAAATTATGGATTACATACCTCTTATTATCTTGTCACATTTCTATATGTTCTGAGTAAGTTCAAACTATATAAGAACCATGGATAAGTAGAGTATATATACGAGGTAGTGGTTAATATTTGATCATAATATTATGGATTCTACTTTTATTACATTGTTGTGAAGGTTGCCCCTCAAAGTGGCTCAATTATATTTATCAATCATGTTTATCTTCCATCAATTATTGTTGTTGATCTATATATTTTCTCTTGTTTATGTGATATAATATTTTAATATGTGAATATATAAGTAATTTAATTATAAGTGGTATTAGATCTTAGATTTTGGAAAGTTTCTATGGTGAAGTTTCTTTAGATCTTGTGTTGTGCATCTCTTACAAGTTGAAGGATCAAAAAACATAACTTATGATTCAAGAAGAATTTAATTTTTTCATCACTAGTATTATTTGAAGTGAATTTTTGAAAAATATAGTATAAAAAATAGTCTAGAAAAAATTTAACCTTGTTTAAATTAGTATAATTGGATTCATCTCTATGAGATGATCATAATGATATATTTTGTTGGTAAATTTTTTGTGTTCAAAATTTTCACCCTTGTGCACATTAGTATTCATTAGATTCATCTTGGTGAAGTAATCACAATAATCTTATATGTTTATACACTTTTTTGGGGGATGAAAACCTAATAGGGTTTTTGCATGTCTATTCGTAACACTCAAAGATGTTGAAAATGGAAACAAACTCCTAAAACTCCTCATAAGGACAATATGGAGTTTATAACTTTTGATTTATGTATGTCAGAGGTAGTTGAGAAAATTTAGTCAAAGTTACATGGCATGGTGTGGAAATATGATCTTGATGAATTTGAAAGGGACATCATGGGGATGAGGAGGGACCTGAATGGCTTTAGAGATAAATTATAACAAATAACTGGGTAATTATCCAACTTTATAGCTCAACCGTTGTAAAATAAGCCTCCACCACTCTAGTTTGGTTCTCATCTTTCAAAAAATCACACTGATAATCTATGTTTGAAGTTTATGTTGTCAAAAGTGAAATTATTCCAATTTGATGGTAATGACCCACTCACATCGATCACTCAAATTTAAAATTTATTTAATCTACACTAGACTCCATGTTCACAAAAGGTGATCATGGCCTCTCTATATCTATAACCTAAGTAGTTCATTTAATATCAATGGTTGTGTGCTCAAAATAAAAATAAGAGTCTCCTAGTTTCTTGGTCTATATTTTTTGAGGAGTTTCAACTCCACTATCATAAAAATGTTTCAAAAAACTATTTTAGATATCTATCCAAACTAAATTTAATAGGTAATATAAAGGATTGTATCCATAAATTTCAAAATCTCTCTTTATATGTGGTGGACATCACTAAGGAAATTTTTATTAAATTATTTTGGGTGGCCTCAAATATATCATCTAATTAGAGCTTCAAATGTTTATTCCTAGTTTAATATCTTAATCCATACCAATGGTATACATGGTAAGATCTATTCAAACAAAAACCTTTCACTAATTTCCATGAATGTAATTTTAGAGTCCATCCTAAGGGCACACATGATAGATGAAAAAGAGATGACAAAATGAAAACCTTTCACTAATGTCCATAAATGCACTTTACTAACACCATCACTTCCTCAAGTCAAATTGACACCTCAACAAATTGAGGAGAATTATGTAAAAGGTTTATGTTTAGGTTGTGATAACAAATGGAGAAAAAGACATCATTTTATTAAAAAGAAATTATTTTACATTGAAGGCACCAATGAGGATGATAATTGTGATGAGGCCTCAGGTGAAAGTTTGGATGAACCCCAAGATGAATATGAAGATTCTCAACCTACTATTTTTGTTCATGCACTTTCAGGTATTAGTACTCCTCAAACTCTTAAAGTGGTGGGTTTACTCAAGAAACATAAATTGACTATGTTGATTGACTTTGGTAGTACACAACTTCATTAATAGTAATTTGGCTACTCATTTTAATTGTTTCATTTAACAAGCTCTATAATTTAAAATCATGATTGGAAATGGTAGTATAGTCAACTATTTAATAAAATTTCATAATATAAAGTTTACTATGGGAAACTACCTATTAGATTAACCTATATTTGTTGTTCTTATGAGAGGGGCTAACATTATTGTAGGAGTGTCATGGATCACCAATTTTAACACTATTACGATGAATTTATATTAACTATATATGCACTTCCATTTAGAATTTGGGACATTTAAACCACATGAATTACAAGATAAATCTCCACAATTGATTAGTTCCCATCAACTGACAAAGATTTTTAGAAAAGGTGTTAAAGGATTTATGATGCATTTGTTTTCCATAGAGGTTCAACATACCAAGGAGTCTCTCCATCCTAATTTACAAATGGTGTTTGACGAACATTATTTTGTTTTTGATGACATGCTAAAAGGACTTCCATGAAGATGAGTGCATGATCATGACATCAAACTACTTCCCAAAAGTACATCACCCAATATCAGATCATGTAGTTATCTATGCCCAAAAGAGTGAAATTTAAAATTTGGTACAAGAGATGTTGGAGGAAGGAAAGATCTGACACAACCAAAGTGAATATTCCTATTTGGTGATCATGCTATAGAAGGATGACACTTGGAGGATGTTCCTATATTATAGAGAACTCATCAAGTACACCATCAAAGATAAGTTTCTTATTCCAGTAAATAATTATTTCCTATATGAATTACATGGTGTTATTTATTTTACCAACTTATATTTTTTCTCAAGATATCAACATATTTTAATTTTCAAAGAGGACATACCTAAAATAACTCTTAGAAATAATGAAGGCCATTATAAGTTTATATTCATGCCTTTTGGCCTCACAAGTGCACCATATACATTTAAAAGTTTTATTAATACTATATTTAAGCCCTTTTTATAAGGTTTATGTTGGTATTTTTTTATGACATCCAATTTTATATCAAAAAATAGGAAGACCATTTGAAGCATGTGAAACAAGTACTTTCGGTTCTAGAACAACAATAGCTTTATGCCCAACCTTCCAAATGTGATTTTGGTTTTTGATAGGTGGATTACTTGGGTCCTATTTTTTTACATGAAGGAATGAAATTTTATCTTAAAATTATCCAAATGATGATGGATTGGAAGGTTCTCAAGACCCTCATGAACCTCTAGGGATTTTTTGGGGGGATAACTAGTTATTATTGTAGGTTTTTCATAACTTATGGTAGCATCATAACCCCACTCACATATTTATTGAAAAATACTCTTTAAATTGGACTGATATATATATATATATACCAAGGCATTTAAATAGTTTAAAATGGCTATGTGCACCACTTTATTTTTGGCTACTCCTAGTTTTTCTTTAAAAAATGCTATATAATGTGATGCATTAGGATATGGCATGGGGGTTGTACTCATTAAATAAGGTATAAATTTTTCATTTGAGAGTCTCTAATTGAATTCAAATAATAGGATAAATCCAATCTATGAGAAAAATATGATGTTTATTTTACATGTATTCAAACACTAGATACCTTTTTTGATGGGTTGTCTCTTTTTGGTAAAGATTGATCATGATAGCCTCAATTATTTTTTAGAATGATGATTGTCTTATGAAGAACAAAAAAAATGGGTGACTAAAATGTTAGTATATGATTTTTAAATAGTATTTAATAAATTAAAACATAATGTGGTGTTAGATTTACTATCCTAAATAGATGAATCAATCGAGGCATTGTTATACACAATAACCATTTGGTAGGTAGATTGGCTAGAGGAAGCAAAATCAGAATGGGAGAATGATAGTGCTACCCATGATTTGATTCAAAATATTTAGTAGGGTTATAGGGGATCTATAAAATTTCATGTAATGGGAATGTATTATGGTATAAATATATATTATACCTCTGTAAGAATTATCTCCTAAAATATAAAATCCTTTGGGAACTTCATGCATTTCCAATAGGAGGTCACTCAAGATTTTTGTAAATATATCATACAATCAAGAAAGATTTATTTTGGGAAAGAATCAAGGCATATGTCTATAAATATGTGTTTGAATTCATGGTATATCGATATAAAAAATGTGGAAGCATTAATATCCTAGGCCTTTTTCATCCTTTATCCATACCTAGTTAGTGTTGGGAGGAGTTTTCCATGGATTTACTTACTGGGTTATGGTAGTTTGGAGGTAGGATAATTATAATGGTAGTTGTGTATAAACTAACCAACTATGCTCATTTTTTTCCTTATCACAACCATTTTTTTCCATTATAGTATCTTATGGTTTTATTAATACAATTCAAAAATTACATAATACTCCAAAGATCATTATAAGTGATCGAGATCCCATATTTAGTAGTAATTTTTGGACTAAATTATTGACATGTTTAGGCACCTAGTTGGCTCATATCTCATCCTATCATCCTCAATATTATGGAAAACTAGAGGTAGTCAACAAATGTCCATAAGGGTATATCCATTATTTTTCTTATGACAAACAAGATAAATGGGTTTATTGGCTACTACTTGTTGAATGGTGGTATAATACTTCTATTCATAGTTCATCCAAAATGTATCCCTTTTTTGAATTTTATGGAAATCACCATTCATCCATCACTTAAACCTTGAATTTACATCTAAATGTTCAATTTTTTTAGGAACACATTCACCATCAATAGGAGGTGATTGCTAATGTGTGAGAAAATTCAGCCATGGCATAGAATTGAAGGAAGCAACAAACAAATCAACACCTTAGTGAGTGGAATTTTGACATAGGTGATTGGATATTTGTATAATTAAATACATATAATAATATTTATTTTAATAAACAACAAAAAATGATAACAAGTTGTCTCCTAAGTATTATGACCCTTATCATATGCTACATAAAATTGGTAGTGTGGCTACAAGTTAGAATTCCCCCAATCTACTCACATATTTCTTGAATAAGGTAATTATACATAGATTTTATAATAAAAATATTACCTATATTATATGAGGATGGTAGGGTTATTATGGAGCCTAAATAGATCTTTAAAATCCATGCCAAGCAACTATAGACTAGAGTGATTAAGGAGTATTTGATCAAATGGAAAAATTTGAATTATGAACATGCAATATGGGAGGATGAAACATTACTTCATAACATTTAGGGTTGATTCAAATTTGATTAAAACAATGTTATAAAGGATAGGATCATGTTATTCTCTTAACATATAACATGTCTAAGGATATGTGTGGTCGGCTTATGGCTTACACATCTCTTATATTAGTTTGTCACATTTCTTTATGTTCTTAGTAAGGTCCACCTATAGAATAACTATGGATAGGTAGAGTATATATAGGAGGTACTGGTTAGTATTTTATCATCATATTTCAAATTTCACTCTCATTTCAATATTTTGAAGGTTTCCCCCTCTAAGTGGCTCAGTTATATTTATCAAGCATTATTCTTTTCTATCAATTATTATTGTGGATCTATATATTTTACTCTTATTTATACAATATAATATTATATTGTGAAAACATATAAGTAATTTCATTATGAGATATAAAAACCAACTATAGACCTCAACTAATAAACTACCTAAGATCAACATCTACAAGTTGGGCTTCTCAAAATGGTGTCTTGTACACAAATAGCCAAACATGGTGAGCTATACTACATATAATTATGTAATTCATTTAAAATATTTAAAAAAAAAATTAAATAGTATGATATAGTCCAAAACCACCCAAATGCTACTAGTAAAATTGAGATATATAACTATCAAAGATCCCATGGTGTTAGATATATTAGAATTCCCTAGCCATTAAGATAATAAACTAGGAGAGACCACCAATGAGGTGCAAGATTTATAACAATTCCAAAGGATTAATTATGATATTAGGAACCAAAAATTTAATTTTCCCTTACCATGTCAAATCCTCCTAATAATGGTGTGACCCCTTCTAATCTAAGGGCAAGGAATGATCCTCTGCCCCCAAAGTTAAATAATTCTAGGCCACCTGAAGATATCCAAACTACCACTAGTAATATTGGGTATAATATAGTGGAGGAAATCAATAAGATTAAGGCAAAAAACACTTTTCATGAGCTTTCCTAGATAATCAATACAATACATCTCCTCCTAAATTCTATCATAAACAAACTAGTTCATCTCAAACCCATGCTTACACATATTAATGTGTTGATAGACCAGAATAAGGCTATGTCCCTACCTTTTTCCCTTATTTCTAGGCTATTTGGGAATAATACTCATAACTATATAATTGAATTATGAGCATCTATTAATTTCATGCCCATTAGAATTTATAAAAAAATGGGATTAACACCTATTAACTCAGATAAAATGGTGGTCTAGTTGGATGAATTTGAAGTTAAGGTAGTGGACGATCTCTTGAATGTTAATATGTAGTTGGAATATGAGACTAGGTTTCAACAGTTTATGGATATTCAAGAAATGTAAATCTTGGAGGCTTATAAGATGTTTTGTGGTAGAGACTAGTCTAAAACCTTGAATAAGTACATGGTTATGTACTTATCCCATATGTTTTTGCCTTGGAGAGGTGTATCCAGTCAGATTTGTGTTGATAGAGAACCTATAATGAAACACATGATCATGGAATACAGAAAAATCAATGAACAAATAAACTTGGTATCTTTTGACATAGGTGTTTATATATGTACAAAATATATTGAAAACCAAGCTGATAAGGATCTTGAATTTCTAGGTCTATGGTCTTTGTACTTTGATGGGGATCATTCTAAACAAGGTTTTAGAACATTAATTCTTCTCATGTACCCATTAGGTAAATGACACCCAGCTACTTATAAAAATAAAATTCCCTTGCACTAAAACCTATAAAAATATGAAGCCTTGATCTTAAGATTGTAGTTTAAGTTGAAACATAGGGTTAAATAAATTAAAGTGTTATGGAATTATAAACTAGTAGTGAACCAAGTCAGGAACAAGTTCTAATGCACTTTGTCCTATTTTATGAAATACAAACACAAATGATGGTATTTTATAGAAATTTTTAGTGCTTTTAATGTCATCCCCATTCTTATAAAATAAAACCAAGTGACTAATTTATCAAAAACTATTATTGTAAACTTGACACCCCTAGATGACTCAAGGTCACAAAACTTTTTAGTAGAGCTCATCACATTCCATTCATTCCCAAACAATGTGAAAAAACTTCCAAGTCTTTTAGGATGAATACCACATTTTATAACTCCTTAATAACTCATGAGTATTTGAGACCCAACTTATAAATGAGGAAAAAATAGGCAACCCTAAGGGTGAGGACTGTCACCAGGATGATATTATTAACTTGAATGAAAATTGAGTTTTATAAGGTTTTATGATATCCCTTGAGAGAGTGTTTGACCTTGAAAAGCACATAAACAAACCTAATATATCAATACACATGGATCATGGGTTTAAAACTATAAATACTAGATCATCATACCATCCATAAGATGTTTATGTTGGTCTAAATTATACTCCTAAAGTTGAACAACTCATAAAATTTTTTATCGTATCAAGATTTTATTACTTGGGTCTATAGAGACTGTCAAGTCTTAGACCTAAAGGTAATAACCCACACTATCCTACTCAAGTAGAACCAAAAAATATTTGAATAGAGGCATTGACCTATGAGACCAATCCTAAAACCACTTATTCATAAGGAAGTTCACAAGATCCTCTCAGTTAGGATCATCTTCCCAATTCATCACTCAATATGGGTAGCTAATTTGGTTCCCATTCACAAAAATAATGGATAAATTTGACTATGTTTCAATTTTATAAACATGAAACAATATTTTAACATAGATAACCTTTACCATCCCTTAATGAGGTAAAAAATATGGTCAGTGCATCCCAGATGATGTTTTTCTTGGAGGGATTCTTGGGATATAATCAAGTTCTGGAAAACTCATAAGACCATGACAATATTTCATTTACAACCAAGTGGGACACCTTTTCTTACAAAAAATTCCATTTGTCCTTATGAACATAGGAGCCACCTTTTATAGAGCTATAAAATTTTCTTTCTAAGGTTTGAAGGTAAATGCATTATTATTTACATGGATGACTTGACTATTTTTTTAAAATATAGGTTTGATTAAATTTTCTATCTTTAGAAGATATTCAAAAGGTACTAAAGGTATGGTATCTTGATTAACCCAAATAAAAGTGTATTCATTATAATGGAAGGTAAGATCATTAGTCATGTCATCACCAAGCAAGGTATTTATATTGACCCCAAGTATGCTAGTGTGATTTCCAAGATACCTTTACCTAATATTAAAAAGGAATTAAAGTCTTTATTTTGTAATAGTAACTTTTTACGTAAATTCATATCTTATTATGTTGAGATAGTTAAACCTCTAAAAGTAATGTTGAATTAGGAAACAAAGGTGGAACAGATTCCTTTGGCTAGGAATGTTTTTCAATAAATTAATGAAGACATCATGTAGATACTAATCTTAATCAACCTAGACTACACTAAGGATTTTTACATTTCTTTCTTTGCTTTAGAGCACACCATAGCTATAGTGCTCACCCAAAATCTATATGATTATGAACATCCAATTGATTTCATGATCACAAACTTGAAGGATGTAGAAAATAATTATTCTACCTTAGACAAGCATGCGTATACCTTGGTCAAGGCTATAAAGAATTTTATGCACTACATTATCAAGAAAAAGGTGCACATTATCATCCTAAACCCAATTATGAAGATATGTTGGGGTAAAATGAGCTAGGAAAATGTAGAGGTTGATGGATGGCTAAGTTTCAAGAGCATGAACTTAAGTTAAAACCTATCAATTTAGTCCAAGCTAAGGTATCACTCACTTTATCGTCGATATTAATCTTAGGATTAGTATACACCAAGTAGATCAGTTAGCAGTACTCTACATAGACTAGTATGCTTTAGTTATCCATTACCTTTTCTATGGGAGTCTACCCTTGAGACTCAATAAGACATGAAAAACATATCTCAAGATGAAATTATCCACTAAACGTTCAATAAAAGAGTGTTCTATAGAAATAACTATGAAGTCATATATCTTAGATGTCTATCCAAATAATAATCTAAGGAAGTCATGAATAACTTTGATGATAAATTAGGTAGTGGTCATCATTCAGGGATTATAAATGCTCATAAGATATTATGATCTATGTATTAATATCTCACCATATTCAATTATTCCATGTTTGTGTTTATGTATGCCACCAATGCTATACCTTTTCCAATAACGACTTACATGTAGTAATGCCTATTAAACCTATGATAGAAGAACATCCTTTCACTCAGTAGGGACTTGAATTTTTTAGAGTCATCAACCTAAATTCATCATTTGGTCATAGATTCATACTTATATCCATTTATTATTACACAAGGTGTATAAATATAATGGAAACCAAGAATAGAATAACCAAAGAAGTCATCAAGTTCTTTGAGGTAAACATAAAAAACATTATTTAACACCTTAGCCTCACTAGTATATAATAATTAACCTACATTCTAGTCAGTTTAACTCATAAAATGGGTGTATGAAAATGGGATCACCTTTAGGTTATCATCAAACTAATACCCATAATGAAGTGGTTTCATAGAAACAACCAATAATAACCTGATTGATACAATCAATAAGTCTATAGAAAATAAACCTAGAGATTAGAATTCACTATTAAAATATGCTCTTTGGGTTCACCACAGTAGATACAAGAAAGATCTCAAGAGATCATATTTTTAGTAGGTCTATGGATTAAAGCCTATCTTCCTAATTACCCTCAAGTTTACAACTTAAAAGTTTATGCAATAGTGTATGGAAGATGCTAAGAAGACAAACTCAATGCTACTAGACATTGTATAATTAGAGGATGCATGAGAAGAGGATTTATATAACTTTAATAGACATAAAATGATGGTCCAAAAAGAAGCAAAAGGTTAATATATTTTAGATATTAGACATAGTCCTAATATGGGACAAAACACATGAAAATAAAGGGAAACACTCTGAACTTAACCCACTCTAGATTAGCCCATACCATATCTCTAATTTATTGGGTCAAAATAAATTTTGATTGAAAGACCTTGAAGGTAATGATTGCCCACTTCCTTTGAATGGATGGTTATTGAAGTGCTACATTTAAGTTTTCTATTCCAATGTAATTTTAGAATAGCCCTTGGGGTAAATGTTGGTGATGCAAATGTTAGACTAGAGTTAACTATTTTGATTTAGTTGTGTTTGCTTCTATTTTATTATGTTTTTACTTTGTTATTAATATTTTCTATTGTTTTTCTTGAGTTTGTTTGTTTATGGATTTCTCTTATTGTACCCTTATTTTCCCTTGATAACATTACATTGGTTTTACCTTGTTCTAATTATTCAAATTGAGAATCAGTTAAGAAAATTTTAAAAGATAAGACTCTAATCCAAGTATTGGTCCCCATGCTTGATCACATCAAAGTTGACAAGGCACTAAAAATATAGTCTAGAAATTAAAAGGCAGAAGTTGAGATCCCATTATTAAACAATGTGATAAACAAAGGAAACCCTCTTGAGACACTGAAAGGATTAGGGGTCATTGATTCATAACTAAGAAAGTAAATTGAGAAAATACCTATTTAAATGCAAAATCATCATAGAACTAAAATGGAACATATCAATCACATCATAATCATGGAGGAAGAAAAGGACCTTCTTAATGTAAAGAGTTATTTGAACCATTCTTACAACTTGTCTATATTTTTCCCCAACCCTCACATATTAATTTTTTTTTTAACATAAAAATGAAAGGAAGTCTAAATCTCATGAAAATGCAAGTTCCTTCCTAAGAAAGGGTGATTTGGAAAACCTCCATGGTAGGCTTTCTAACATGGATGGAAATGGAGAAAGACCTAGAGTGGGACCAAAGACATCTCTATCATGTCTATAGATGTCTATATGGTAGTACATTAATTCCTAATCTTTCCTTTCCTTATCCAAATTCTATAAATAAATTATCTTTCAAGAATATCTAACTACCAAAGATATGTTTAAGATTGACTAGTGGATTCAAAATAGCAACATAATCACTCTTTACACAAAATAACCCTTTGAAGAAATCAGGGTCCAATATATTATTTTTTGAAGTATAATTTAGCACTCTCTTTTCCTTTAAATTCATCTAAATGGAACTTTAGTTGCTTATCTCATGGATCAATAATGGAGGCTAGAATTCTAAATTCTAAATGTTGAGGTAGTTTTTTTCCCACAATAGTCTTCATTTCTTATGACTAACATGCCTCATTTTCAAATTTTCAAATGTGGACCCACCTTGAGCTCAAATCCATGTTCATGTCTTGTTGTGAAATGAATCAGTCTAAGTTTAAGTTAGAAGTCATTATCTTAAGTCTAATTTTTAATTCAAAATGAGATATTTATTTGATTATTAAACTAAATAAATCAATTGAGTGTTTCCACAATTTATCTATTGATTTGATTGATATCTGATTCTAAAGGTCTAAATAGACATGCTTATTTATGTAAGTATATGCATCTACTTGGATTTTAGTTCTATGACATTAATAAAATTCATATTTTGGCTTTATGGACTCACCAAGCTATCTTGATAGTTTCCAAAGGTTTTTTGTTTTTAGTGATTATTATAGCACCATAGGGCCACCTTGCCAAAGCTTACTTGATCCAACTTAGAATATCCTTTGTAGTATGAATGGATTTTCATACTTAGTCATTTTTATAAAATTTTCCTTGCATAAAATTTCACTGTATGTCTCTCTTACACATAGATCAACCATCAAATTTAAGATTGAAAATGTAGTTTGAATCCCAATGACTATGTCCTGATAGTTTGTATTCTAATGGCTAGGTCTCAGTGGTTTATATTCTAATGCCTAGGTCCTGAGACCTGAGATCATTCCACATGTTAGAATCTATCTTCCTCATAAAGGATATGTTAAGTTAATAAATATTTTTATTTTGGTGATTATCTAGGTTTATGAGATTTGGACATTTTTTTCATCATGTTATTATGTGGCTCATTCTCACGGTTCTTAGTCCTTTTCACTTGAGTAACTAGGATATTTACATGCATCTTCATCTTCATCACTCACTTATATTGAATCCAATGGATAAGTTAAAAAACCTCTAGACAAGTGTGAAATATCCATGTGTTACAATCCCACTATTTCATGGGCTAAGCAACAATCATAGTTCATGAAGTCATCTGAGCAAGTGAATAAAGATCATCCATGTGTTAGCATCCTACTCATTTGAGGCCTATAGGTAAAAACATAGTTATCATGGCTCTATAATAATATTAATAAGTGGGATCATTCCATATAGAATAATCCAACTCTTCTATAAGTGAAAGGACTAGGCACATGTCTTAAATTACCTTGAACATCTAGGTAAGTGAGAACCATCAATGTGGCACATCCTACTCACCCATGACTTGTCAGGCAAGCCAATGGCTAGTTTTATAGTCAAATACCAAATACCATCCAAATAAGAAATTATTATCCACATGTCACCATCCCTCTCATCTAGATCCTTTAGGTAGAATCACATACTCTAAATATTGATAATCAGTTGGATAAGCAATGGTCATCCACATCATCTCACTCATTCAGAGCCCATAAATAAAGATATAAGTTATGAGGATAGGTGAGCCTATAGATAATAAATATCATGCCTATTAACATGATCTCACTCATCAGTGGATTATCAAACATGGGTACATATTCAAAGATCAAAAAAACCCCAGATAAGTGAGGGTCATTCATATGGTGGCATCCCATTTATTTTCTAACTATAAAAATAGAAAAATATAATACAGATCCCATGAGCACTTGAATTAAGAATATTAAATCACCTTCAAAAATCTCATTTAATTGTAGCTAAAGTTCTAATACACATGATTTAAATCTCAATGACTAAGCAAAATATAAATATGATTCTATGTGTTGTCGTCTTTCTCACTCGCTACTAAAAGGGGGCCCAAGATGCAAAATGTAGAGGTTAATCCCAATGAGTAAACAAGAGAAATCCAAGTCACACACTATAAATAAAATGCCATAGTTAAGGGAAATCAAGGATTAGTTTCACAAAAAATAGACATGTGGCATGATAGATGACTAAATAAGATGATGAAGAATATAGAATCAATGACAATGTGTTGTGTGTTTCCCTTAGGATGAAGTGGATTAAATATGTGAAAAGAGGCCAAAAAACACTATAAATATACATATTTCATTATAAATATGACTTTGAATATAGATAAGTTTTAGTCCAATGACTAAATGCATGGTCCACACATGTCTTGATCAAGCAACAAATTTCTAAGTGTCATGATCCTAAGAAACTCAACTTGGAAATATCTCTTGACTTCAGCACATAAGTAAAAGACATGAAGGTGGACCCAAAAAAATTATTGTGAGACATTTTTCATTTTTAAAATGATTAAAAAATCAAATACATTGGAGAAATTCCATGTGGCCAGTCTTTAAACCATTCATAGTGCACAATGGTAGATTGGGCATGTGTTCCTCACACTCCCTAAACTTGATAGCCTAAGAAAAAATGCTCTTCCAAGATTAATTTGTCTACTTGTAGAGATTATACCAAAATCACAAGCTCACCAATTGATCAATCATAGCTTAGTGAAGCCTACCATAATTGTTAAGAGGTTGTCCACATCAGACTTTGTCTTAATGCTCCATTAATGGGCCATGGGATTATATTCTATCTTAGTTATTTTGGAATGAGAAATATTATGATGTAACTATGTTTTACTATTTCATGCCAGGATGACCAATAGTGGTATATCATGCCTCTTATAGGTAAGACCCATATCTCTCTCTTATATATGTATTACTTTGCAATATTGTATAAGTTTTGAGTCTATTTTCTAACAAACATTGCCAGATTAATGTTAAATTGGTTTTTATATGTAAATGCATATGGTTGTCTTGGATTTATTCCACTTTATTTATAATTTAATCGAGTAACACTAATTCTATATGATTTTAATTTGTGATTTTCTATAGATTTCATACATTAACTAGGATGTGCTACCTACTATTTTAGTTAGGTTCTTTTATTATTTTCAATTTATCTAAAGTCTATAAGGATCTATGTGTAATTAAATATAGAACTATTTGTATTTTAATCATCAAAGTAATCCTAGAATTAATAATTTACCTATTCTCCTAAAACTCTCTCCTTGTGTGAGTGTAGCCTGAGCCATTATGAAACTTAGCATGTAGTGGTGTAGCTATACTTGGGCATGTTTTAGTATTAGAAGAATTTATGTTGGCCCTTTATTCAAAAGGATGTGATTTCTACCTTTCCCTCTCTCTTTTGATTTCTATTTGTAAATAATAAATCTTTCCCTTTCTTTATAAATTGTGAAGTGAAGCAAAGTAGATCTCTATATTTGAATATGTTTCTATTGGTTTAGGTATAAGCATTGAAGTTTTATGGGTTCATGAGAAAACCAGTATTGGAGCTTTAGTGGTAGTGTTTCATCTCTTGAATATATTCTCCAAGAAGGATATTTAATGAATAGAAATACCTAAAAATCATGCCCTATATTGACTCAATAGAAATCCTAAAATGAGAGTACACACTTGGGATTGAGATCTTGGACCTAAAAACACAACCCAA
Source organism: Torreya grandis (assembly GCA_037957365.1). Taxonomy (NCBI): domain Eukaryota; kingdom Viridiplantae; phylum Streptophyta; class Pinopsida; order Cupressales; family Taxaceae; genus Torreya; species Torreya grandis. The sequence continues at coordinate 1,446,963 of JARHVA010003865.1, forward strand.
TTATTACAACCATGGTGACCTAAGTCTAAAAATACATTCTTGATAAATACCACTAGGATATTCAACTTGAAATAATTTGGGGACAACCTCCAAACTACTTTGGGGAATCTTTTTGAGATTTTAATGCATGTGGAACAAAATTTATCTCTCAATATAGCTTTGCAAAAATTACAAGTGGCTCTCAGAAGAGCAACTTTACCTAAGTTAGTAGCCTGCCATGAACTCTTAGATGATCTTCCAATGATAATTTCACCTCATTGACCTAGGTTATACTTGTATTTTACTATGTCAAGCTCTAATATAGACTTGGATCTATCTTTGTTGTCTCATTCCACCTTCTTCATTGCAACCTTGAAGTGATTGAGGTGGAATGTAAATTTGTTATTAAAGTTGATTAAGGTGTAATATGGGTGGAAGAGGATTATAATACTAACCTCCTTAAAATATACAATGATTTTGTCCCTACTTTTATCTAAGGGCTCAATGGTAGTTTGGATGTCTTAGAGCCAATCTTTAAGTGAAGCTCTCATGGTGCCCATGAATGTTTGATATAATTTCAAGTCAGTGAGGGGAATTAAATTAAGTTATGATAACATTCCCTTATGGAGGATAAATTCCATATTATTACACTATTGTAAATTTTTATGATCTTGCCCAAGTATGCCCTTTGTACTATAATATTCTCTTTGAAATAGTCTTAATCACTTTTCTTAGAGTTGTGAATAATTATGTGAGTGAAGATTCAACCTTGTTAATGAGACTAACTAAGAATGATATTCTCACTTGGGACTCTAGGTTTAGATATTTAAAATTAAAATTTAATCTAAAATCATGAACTTGTGACAAATATTTTACACACTTAGATATAGACATGTCTTAGGGTCCCTTTTGATCAATTTTGATCACCTTACATACTCTTCTAAGCTGATATCTAACCCTTGAATGAACTTATCCCTATCCTTATCAAGTTTATACAAATTTTAGGCCCTGCCTAACACTCATCATGATTAAATCACCCATTGTACAAGAGTTCCCTAGGGGACTATAGCACACCACTCTAGTGTCCTTCCCCCCTCTCCTATCTTCCTTCCAAATAACAACTAATTTTCCAAATTTAAAGCTATAGGAAGGTCAGCTCATGTCCCTAATCAGCCACATTAAAAGTATTTTCAATTATATTAATATATAAAAACTTTTTAAACCATTTTTCAAGGAGTATTCCATATCAAAAATCATTACAATCACACTTTCACACTAGGATTAGAATACCTATTTCTCTCAAATTTGATTACATACAACCTTAGTAGCCTAGAAATCAAGTTTAAATACATTATATAGGTCACAACTAATGGTTAAGGAACTTAATCACATTAGTATTTCACCAACATATATAACATTTTAATATTTATTCATACACCACCATAGCATTACATAACTACATGAAGTTTAATCCCTCTTTAGAATATTGGTATGTAGGTAGCACTCAACACATGGGGTGTTGAGGTCTCACCTAACTTCAATCACTGACTCATTTTTACCCATTAATTTAAATTGGTATTGACATGTCAAGGATATAGGGTTTTGAATTAAAATAAATCACACAATGTACTCCACAAGTCATCATAAGCTCCTATACTAGTTATAGGCTCTGTAAATGAAGGCATATATAACATAAAAACCCTCATTTCCCATTAAAACTAGATAAGAATGTCCTATGTTAAATAGGTGATTCCCATTTAGTTTACTCTTTTGATAGTTATTATGTAGGCTCAGATTCAATTTTATATTCTTGATTCTAGTCACCCAACCTCTCTACACAACAAGTTTCAAACCCTGATTCCTCCTAGAGGCATAGTTTCCAACTATGTTTTTATTTTATCCTTACACTAATATTATTAAAAAATTTCCAAAATATAGGAGTTCTAAACCAATGAATGTTATGATTTTTTTATTTTTCTCCTAATTTATCATATTAGTTTTTGCATCTAGCATTTTCACACAAATCCTAATTTTGATTAAACATATTGGTGAACTTATTTATTATTCAAACATTGCCAAACCCTAATCATATAATTTTTTAGGTTTTTTATCCTTATTTATATTTTTCACTAAATATTGTTTCACTTAATAAAATTTATAATAATTCAAAAATTTTAAGCTTTCATATAATATTATATGCAGTCTATTTTTTTTTTACTCTTTTAATAATAAGTTCTAGATTAGGTCACATCCCAATTGAGAAACTCAACCCTAATATGGATAATAATAAAGGTGCATAAACACCTTTCAATGTGCCCAAACATATTGAATATGTAGACTTCAATGATACTAATTCTAAACATGAGTAATATGATTAAGATAACATGAATACTCAAGATGAACATCATGATGGACTCCCCCTTATAAATGGGAACAATTCAAATTCAAAAAAGAGGAAATTATGACACGTTTTATATAACTTCATGAGAAATCCCTTGATCATGATACCATTCTAAAAACTTTTTTGGATATCAAGAATGCCAACATGACTCAATCTTGTTATCTTCCTCCTCCTTTAGGTACAATTTATTACCACCTATCACAATGGGTGAAATTTAAGGGCTTCATCAAAATACCATGCCAATTATTACTCCAACATTGTGAAAACCACCTTTTGTTAGCACACAATCCTATTCTACTAATGTCAAATCCCTTATGTAAGAGATTCAATCTCTATAAACTCAGGTGTTCTACTTGGATCAAGGTGTTTCAAAATTTGATCAAGGACTAGATTCTCATGTTTTATTTCACACTTAATTAGCACAACATATAATAGTATATCCTTTACCCATAGAGTTTTTCACCCAAGATTACACTATATTATGGCAAGGGTGACCCCAACTAACATCTCATAGCATTTCATGAAACATGTTTGTACTATGTGTCTAATGATAGATTATTGACTAAATTATTCCCAATAAGTCTCAAGGACTATGCATTACAATGTTTTATGATTTACCAAACCAATTAGTGCATGAGTTTAATCCCTTGGTTGATATGTTTCTTACTCATTTGTCAATCAACATTAGTGATAAATTCTCTTATGCTCAAATAGCCCTACTTAAACAAAGATCTAATGAGCCTATTATAGAATATGTTTTAAGATACAAGTTCATGTTATCCAAAATTACAAATCCAAAGGCAGATAGATAATTAAAAGATGTATTTAATAAAAAATTTATTCCATCTCTGGATTCATCCATCATGTTCAAAAATTTTAATTCCTTCATAGATTTATGCCATACAGTAAAAGAAAGATAACTTAACTTATTGGTAATGAAAAAAATTTAGTACACAACCAATTTCGATGCTAACACAAAGAATTCAAGAAAGACACCATACAAGGTAAGGCCAATCAATAACAAGTATGATAAAAAAAATAATAGTACATGTAGTTATAAAGCCAACTATATGCATTATTTTATCATCTCCTCCATGATGATAATTCACTAACCTATCAAAATCTCTATACAAGGATATCAAACAACTATTAGAATGTAATATCATATATATCCCTCCTATTAAATATGTTGATATGAATTGATCTCTTCCAAAAGGTTTTGAATAGAATGCCTTTTATGACTATCATAGGGCACTAGGGCATATTATTAACACATGTATCAATTTAAGACATAAGATTCAAGATTTGAAAAATGTGTACATCATTGATATGGGGACACCAATAAAAATTACAAAAACACAACCAAGTTAAATTAAATAAATGAAAATATTTAGTGATCCTTTTCCTAAGTACACAACTAAAGAGGCTATAGATACATTAGACGTGCACTAGACATATAATGTGTACCCTCCACTAGTTTTTTACCACTCTCATGTAGAGAAACAACATCCTTTAAATGGTCATAGGTGCTTATCATACATTAGTTCCATCTAAGACACTCATCACATTTACAAAAGATGATATAATCGATGATGACTCAGATTTACACTCTTTATTTATTTGTACACACATTGATCACCAACCTATTCAAAGTGTCATGGTTAATAATGGGTTAAGTGTGAACGTGTGTAAAAACACACTTCTTTATCATCTTAGGTACATAGATCAGGATATGCTTTCCACTGACATGGTCATCAAAGGATTCAGTGGTCATATTTAGTGCTCTATTGGTGAGATTAATTTTCCATTATAGGTCAATGCTATACATATAACCACCAGATTCAAATAGTACCTAGTGTAGGGGTCTTTGAAATTTTATTAGGATGCCCTTAGATTAAATAAATTCCTTTAGTTCCTTCTATAATTAATATATTATTTAAATACATATATGCTAATGAAGTTGTTATAGTAATGGGGATCCCCTTTGAGTACCCCTACCAAAAAATAATTTAACTACTATAAAACAACCTTTATTTAAGCCACCTAAAAAGGTAACACCTTCTAATATATTTCATAGCAAAGATATACACTTCTAAGAAGGCCTATCCTATAGATTTCCATTCAAAAGATATATTTAATAGATTCTAGAGAGCCACTCTCTACTCGGGCACATCCTTGATTGGTATTATGATTATGATGGGCACTTCACATAAGGCACCAACATAATCTTTAATTGATTTCATATGGACTACAATAATCCCCATAGTTTAACATAATCATTATGAAAATGATAGTTATAGCATAGTTGGTGGTCCATATTTATATTCTCTATTGAGATTGTATTAGTCACCATAGCACACACCTTTCCATTCATGAAAGGTCAATTTTTTTTCTTAACATAGGGATAGTTGATTATGAGTCCCTCACATGACTCATTTTTTAGTATCATCACACATATTACATATCATATTTATATTCATATATGAAAAAATACAAAAATAATAGAATATTTTAGAAAATACCAAAATCAAGACTTATGCATGCTTATATGTATTTTTTCATACATTAGTTATATTGTGAAAAATATTTTATATATCTTTATCCAATTTTATATCATGCATGCTTCACCATTGTATATGAGTGACTGTACATTACATAAGACATAATTTATATAAATAGTTCATTTTTATTATTACACACTCAAAAAATGTATTTAGATAGGAGTATTGAGAAAGATAAGAATGTATTTCTCTAGTGGCCCTCACTCTATTCTTGTCATAGTGATCTAATACTATCACTACTAAATTCTATACTTGACATAGCTTACTATAGTATGTGCACTCATCAGTTAGCTCATTAGGGGTATGATAAACACAAGTTTTATCCTTCTTTTCCCACCTTATCTTACTCACATGATTAGTAATTTATTTTGTATTGCATATTATGATATTTATCACTAATAACATTATCATATACTATTACCTATCTTAGTTACTAAATATTATTCAGATTATAAATTAACTCTTGTTGATCATAATACATAATCATGCATGCCTTTTATATTTCTTCTCATATCTTTATATCTTGTATGTAATTATTTTTCTCTTTGAGGAAATTTGAATATGTCATTACCAAGTGGATTTAATCCTTTATATCTCTAATTATATGCATGTCAAGACATTTGAACATGTCCTTCTATGTGGCTCTAAGCCTCCATTGTTTCCTTATATGTGTGTGATGGAATTTAAACATGCCTTTATATGTGTCTTCTATTTGAGTGAGTGACATTTGAACATGTCCCTTGTTTGTGGCACATTGGCCATTTTATATGTGTTTTGTGTGTTGTGTATATACTCTTTGATTATGTGTGTCATGGCCATGACACTTTACTTGCTTCTTTGCTCAGATTTAGATGCCATGATGAACATCATGCACCCAAACCCTTCTAATGCCATGATGAACATCATGCATTCCTCCCTACATAGTTATATTTAGCATTATATACTTAGTTGATCAAATTATATGTGTGTTTTATTGTCACATCTATCTAGATGTACTTTCTATGAATGTTTATTTTCACATGCATATTAAATTATTACTATGCTCAATTTATATACATCATGATGCCATGATATTCTATGATGTCATTACTACTTAGATTTACATTGTTTACATCATAACAACATACTACATAACCTTTTATTTTGATTTAAGTTCTTATGTAGGATCAAAAAAGCATCTAAAAAGAGGGGGAATTCACATAGGTTTGTTTTAGATTCTTGACCTTCCCATATCAGTAAATAGATAGAAATCAATAGTGGTTACATAGTTAACATAATTTCAAGCTAAAAAAAAAATAAAGTGAATTTAGATAGGAACACCACATTGGATAGGAGAGAAGTGCTTTAGTGTCCTTCTTAGTGTTACTATCCAAATTCCTAAAAATAGGAATTTCCATAATTTATCATAATTTTAGTTTACTCCGATTAGTATTCAACATTTTCTTAGTTTAATTTTCTAGAATTACTTGGAATTACACAGTATAACTTAAATTTGCTCAATTTGGGGGAAATCATGTGTGACCTATTATTCTAGTTTGGCACATAGGTTTCTTCTTATAATCAGGATTTTTATACTCAGTCTCAAAATATATATGCACTAGATATTAGTTGGGGGCATGTACATGGCACATTGTTTCCTCATTACACTAGTTTCATAGATCGAATGATAATTAATGTCATTCTCCATGCTATATACACCAAACATTGATTATACTAAGTATTTTCACCATTTTGAGCTATTTTTTCACCATAATTGAACCTATTTCCATCTAAATTGGTTGGTTTACCATTTTTAATAGTATCTACACTAGTCTTTACACCAATATCTACACCAATTTTCATATATATAAGGATTCATACATGGAGTTAAATATAATACACTACTTTGGGATGATGATGATGGATTCAAGAAAAATTGATTTATTTATCAAACCCACTCATTAATTAGGTTTGGGGCATTCATAGTCTAATTGAAGCTACTCAATCTTAATAAAAATGCACAACATACCACAATCACTACTTTTTGCACCAGAAAAGGCATAATGGTTCATGTACTCAATTAGGTGTATTCATTCCTTATCATTCTATAGATTTTTGTATTTTAAATATTTATATTCCTTTTAAGTAAATATTGATATTACATATGTTTCACTATAGGTCTTACATGGATCATAGTTCAGCATTGTGACCTACATCTAGGACATCTTTCCCATAGGTAAGTTTAGGTACACACTCTTTTTTCTTTTACTCTAGAACTGTCACTTTAATACATTAATATAATAAAAGGGGGTGGAAATTTAGACACATAAAATTAACATTTGATCTGATATTTTATAGTTGTGATCACTCTTTTACACACTTATCTCTAGAACTATCTTAGGTTCCATTTTGATCACTTTCAACCACCTTACAAACTCTTTTTAAGTTGATATATGACCCCTAGATGAACATAGCCCTACCCTTATCAACCTTAGACACCTTTTGTTCCAATATAAAACCCAACATGATGAAATAATAGATTGAACAAGAGTGCCCTAGGGGAATATAGCATACTAATCTAGTTTCCTTCCCCACTCCTATCTTCCTACTAAATAACAACTACTTTTCAAAATTTAAAGCTATAAGAAGGTATGTCTATAATGAGATACATTCAAAGGATTTTAAATGATATGAATATATAAACACTTTTTAAACCATTTTTAAGGATGAGGCTTCCACATCAAAAATCACAAAAATCACACTAGCACACTAAGAACATAATACCTATTTCACCCAATTTTAATTGCATACATCCCTAGTAACCCAAATATGAAATTTGAATACATTATATATGTCAAAATTCATCGTTAAGTAACTTAATCACATCAATATTATACCATCATCTAGCACATTTCATTAGTTATTCACACACCGCCATAGCATGGGAGAACTACATTAAGTTAGATCCCTCTTTGAATTATTAGTATGTAGGTAGCACTCAACACATTAGGTGTTGAGGTCTCACCAAATCCAAAGCTTGAATCCTTATTCCCAATTTATTTTCATTGGTCTTCACATGTCAAGGAACTAGGGTTTTAAAGGAGAATTAGTCACACATTGGTCTCTGCAAGTGATCATAAGCTCCTACACTAGATACATGATCTAATGATGAAGGTATAGAGAACTAAAAAATCCTATTTTCCTCACTACAAGTGGATAGTAGCACCCTAATTTGGATAAGAACACCACCCCTCTAGTTTCTTATTCCTGTCACTATTATCTAGCCCTAAATTAAGTTCTAGATTCTTGATTCCATCCACCAGACCTTTCTACACAATAAGTTTTAGACCGTGATTCCTATCAGAGGCATAGTTTCTAGATAAGTCTTTGTTTTCTCCTTACAATATTATTTTTAGGAACTATATAGATTAAAATAGTTCAAAATTAGTGAATTTTATCATTTTAATATTATTTTCTTAATTTTGTATTGTAGTGTTGTCATCTAGGGTTTTCACACAAATCCAAAATTTGATTAAACACTAAGGTCCTAATTGGCCCTTAAGATTTTCCATTAACTTCTCCATGAGATCATTAGTGGCCTTGATTATTGATAATGGGTCATTATAAATCTACTCTTCCCCTATAATATCCTTTTTATTAGTGAGAGAAAAAAGGTCATCTCCAGTCATCTATACTATAGGGTTCCCATCCTAAGTGAAGCTCTAGGTCATCACCCTTGTCATTGTGTCTAAGTATCTATCAAATTATAATTGGAAATATATATCCCCATAATAGATCATCTCTGATCTCTATGCACCTAAGGATTCAATAGGTCTTTCCCAACTTGGCCCAAATAATGTCTCTAAGGTAGTAGAAGGTGGTATAGGATGGGTGGTGACAACTAAAGTGGAAGGTAGAGGCCTGGGTAGAGGAGACAAGAATGGAGGGGGAACATGAAATGGGATGAAATATGGGAGAGGAGGCATGGGATAAAAGGCATGAATCACCAAATGGTAAGCCCAAGGGAATATATGGGACTAAAATTATTGAGGGGTCATGAAGACTTAGGGGATAATCATCTAAGATCTGAGTATTCATTTGGAATGATAAGATTGGTTGATTGAAGCCCAATCCTAGGGAACCTAATGTGGGATATATATATTCCCATAAGGTGATATAGGTAAAATTAGAGGTTATGATGGTGACCTTGGTGCAATCAACCTTGTCTATTTAGAATACTTCTATTTATACCTCATGTGTGGTATTATTGATCTCAATGGGTGTGTCTCAAGTGGATACTATGGGAGTTAATATATACCAATTATCAGTGCCAAAAATTTGATATATGTTATTAGAATAAAGGGGGAAGGGAAATTTAAAGTTATTAAAGCCACTAGAGAAATTGTAGAACTATGAGTAATTAACATCGTAAGGGCCACTGATATTTTTAAGATAAATGCAAATATATGGAATGTTAAGAACATAGGAGTAATCAATAATAAGGATCTAAGAGGAGTTGAGTTACCTTACAAGGTGGGACCAAAGTCATTGATGGTGTATACCATGTAAATGGGGTTGAAGAAGGCCATAATTAGGCTATGTTAAATCTTGGAGATCTAGGAAGTTATGTGGAACTAACAAGTTTGGGACACTAAAGATATTTAAAGATAAAGGGCCTAGGTTAACCTAGGTGTTTTATGGAATTCATGTAAGATGATTCATCATAGGGGAGGTTTCACTTGGTTTGGTAGGCTTTAAATAGTGAATGCAACTAGATCCAATGGATCTAGGGGAGTCTATGTGCTTGTCAGGGTCACTTCAGTAGGTGCATAATAAGGTTTATTTTCACTTGGGATAGGAAACTAGGGGGAGTATCAAGGGGTTTTTTGACCATGAAAAAATTAAAGGTTGACACATCTAAGAATGCCTTAGACTATTCCTAAGGTGGGATCCCTTTAGAATCTAAACTACTTATGAAATGAAAAGCTCAAGTAGTTTGAGACTAGCTTACTTAGGAGATGGACACATGTAAATTAGATGTTGAATTTGATGGAGTGGTATCTATCAAGACCCCTTGAAGAATTTTTCATGATATTTTGGTGCTTTATCCTTGACCTAGACCATCAACCTTTGTGGAGCTTGTTGTGAGAGAATTGGTTATATTGGAGCTATTTGTGGAGGATCATGCCTTTCTTCTAATATGGGATTATCATGTGATTGTGCTTAGGCCTTATAGAAGGATATTTACTCTAGATTTTCAATAATCTCAATATCATCTTATAAATTGAGGTGAATTTAATTATTTTTTAGCCCCCATGGTAGTTTATAATATTATAGTGTATCTGGTATTTATCCACATAAGCATGCATTATGACCTAAAGATCCTACTCTCTTATTTTGTCTTGACTAGATTAAAGGAGTCTTGGTGTTGGGCCATGGATTGAAATAATTAAATGATTTTGTACTATTGGTGACCAATGACATATTCCAAAGTAGAAATTTTGTCTCCTATTGAGGTAAAAAATCAAGATGTCAGTGGATAATTGGTAGGATATATCTTGTTCCATGATGTGGTCTAGGACTATATATGGTAGCAAGAGAGTAACCCCCAAAATTATTTCCACCCTGATTATACTGTGATCCTTATAGTACCAATAAGTTCCAAGGGGTTAAATTGAATCCCACATTTCTTCTTAGAGTATTAACATCAGCCTCTCATTGATGGCTCAATACACAATGGGATAAAAGTGGTCATATATATCCTATATGTGGTTTTAGAAGTGGTGCATGTAGATTTTATAAAAACCTATGTTCACCATGGATACTATTGGTACCTACTAAGGGAAGGTTGAGCTCTTGAAGTCTAAGGTAACATATATAATGTCCACCATGTAAGATATCATGTCAAATTTACCTCCTACATGGACCCCATTCACCTGTTAGGTAAGTTCGAAGGTGATGAGGATCCCAAAATATAGAACCTCATATCCATGATGATTCTCAAGAGGGGAAATTAGAACTTATTAACATTCATTACATCCCTTCCTCCTTATAGATAGTTTAATATAAACATATTGGTGTGTACCCCTATTAAAACATCATAATTATATAAGAATCAAGGTCCTCTTTATTTACTCAATGATCTTGGTCCTTAGCCTAGTCCTTAGGAATTCATATATTTTATGAGTTTGATTCCAATAATCAAATAACTTGTTATCATAAATTAAAATATAATATGAGAGGTTGTAGCATTGTTTGAAGGCTAATTCATATATGTTTGCAATATTGAATTTGGTGTTGGTAGAGTATATGATGTTCTAGATAATCTAGAAGATAGAATTAGGTTGATAATGAGATATGTGAATAGGAACACTTTTGATTTAGTAGCCACTTTGTGCAATATAAATTCCATAAAATATATCAATTTGGTTGTAAACTCTACATTATCATCTTTGGGCTCATCATCTCTACTAGGTAGTTATATATCTTCCATTTTCTAGAAGATCTCATTGTAATGCTTGTATATTATGATCCCATATAAGATCATAGTGTCCCTAAATTTTGAATCTAGTCTATGACTTGAATATGAGGAAACCATTAATAAACTATGTGAACTTGGAGTGTATAATTCTTTGGCACATGGATTCTCTAGGCTTGTGAGTGAATTTGAGGCAAAGGGGATCTAAATGATTTAGATTCATAGAGGATAGATGATGGTGCTCAATCCAGTTGAGACATTATAAGGCTCTATGATACCTTTATAGTAATGGCCATGGTAGGATCACACTATGTTAATTAAACATTGAGTTGATGGTGCTAGACCCAACTTAGTCATTTCACAAATTTGGCATTAATTTATAATTTAAAATAATTTCAAATTTATATTGATCAACTATGATGGGACTTCATATATCAACTCATGATCTCCTATATATAAACTAATAAACATGAAGATCATGATAAGCACATGCTTATATAGCCATCATGCCATGTTGGCTATTAATGAGGTTGGATACATGTCATTCTAATACTGATGGGATCATTTAATGTTATATTGATTAGACACAATTAAAAACCCTATGTCTTGATATCTTTACATACTTGACTTGGAATCTTGTATGTATTATGTACATATGGAATTATATTATTGAATCAAGGATCTTAGATATTATTCTCTTCTAACTCTCTTAAGGCTTTGAAAAATCTAACATTATGGAACTAACAAGAGACACATGGTTATTCATCATTATATTCAACCTTCTAGGGCTCTAAAAAATCTAATGTTTCAATATTGATAGGAGATGTAGACACATAAAACTAGCCACCAATTGCCTTTGACCAGTCTTCAGACTAATTCTTACCAACTTTTGAAAATTAAGCCTAAGAATCATTGAAAATCCCAAATTTACTTTTGAATCATTTTTAAAATCTGAAAATACCATTGATACATCTCTAATTGGGGTATCCTATCATAAGAAACAAAAACCTCTCACAAATTCATCTTTGATTATCCTATGGCATCATAACATTTAATTTGGCCTATGGACCTATTAAGTGGGGAAAACGCACACATGAAATAAAATAAAATATTGGAAATGATAAAAATCCTAAATGGAATTAATTAAAATTATAAATCTAATTAAAATCTTATTTTAATTATCCATGAGAAATTAATGAAATTCTAAAAAAATAAATTCAAAAATTAAGAATATCTTACATTTTCATGATTACCTTTGGTGAGTTGTCAAGCCTTTGAAAATATCTCACCCATGCCTATTATTTGAAAATAATTATAGTTTGACACATTTTAAATCTAATATGGTTAATTACACCTTAAATCACCTCAATTTTGTGTTAGTTCCTAAGCCTATAAATACAAGCATTTACCCCTTCATTTGGAGAGATTGTATAAACTAAAGTTATAATGCAAGTTTTATAGCAAGATTGAAAGAAATAGTGTTATAATGACAAAATCATAAGCCAATACAAATCCAACATCAAAAAAGAAACCATGGTGCTAAGGAGAGAAGGAGATGGCCAAAATCCTTTGCAAAAGACTTTTTGAGCACAAACCAAGCAAGCCACATAATGAATAATTTAGAGAATTTAAGGAAGGGAAGAAATTTGTCATTATTTGAATTTTAGTTGTGTTGTTAATTTTTTTTTTTCATTATTCTCCCCTTGTAATCTAGGAAAGTAAGTTTTATCATGTTAGTTTGTTTTTATTTAAGTTTTATTACTTGTTCTAACACTTGATCTAACCTCCCTTCTTGGATTCCTTGATCACACATGGCATGAACGATGGGACATACACCCCACAAAGTTACTCTTAATTCCTTATAGATCATTTTACTAATGATTATCATGTTGAAAATTGATCTTGCTAATTAAGGAAGGTGAAAAATTCAAGTTTAAGGATGTTTTTTGGAAAATCATGAGTTTGCTTTGAGAAATCACAAATTCATTCTCTAGACAACAATACCACAAATTACATAGTTATTATTTTGCCTTGTGTTTATCATTTTTGTACTTAAATTCCATGGTTTAGACTAACATCTATCTATTCATAGGTTCTAGTTGTGATCTTGAAATATCATGACTCTATAGTCATGAAATTATAAGACCACAACTTTGAAAGTCATGATTTTGCCTAACTTTTTATGATTTTGAAACTAAACTACTAGTAGCTAAACTAGCCATCATGGTTAAGTTACAATATTTTAACTCCCAAAGTTACAAATTTGCCATGATACTTTCATTTTTACATATAGATTAATGATCTTATATGATATGTTATGTTTTCTCAAGATTTGCATTATTGCACTAACACTTGTAGTTTTGTAGACTTGTAGTTTTGCTCTATGTCTTTTTGGTTTTTATCTATGTAAACTTGAGAGATACATTTTGAAAACTTGTTTTCTCATCTTTGACTAGGCTTCAAATCAAGAGGAAACTCTCTAACCCATGCAGGTCTAAGGTGGGAATAAAACACAAATTTGAATGTTTAGACTCATGAACATTTCATTTTGGGTGTTTAAAACAAAATTATCTAAGTTTTGAACACTTCGTTTTTTCAATAAAAATAATTTCTAAATATTAAACATTTGATTTTAGTTCTTAAAAGGAATCTAGAATGGCTAAGTCTTGAAACACTTCATTTTGGTGCTAAAATTGATGGTTAAGTCTTGAAAATTTTATTTTTAGTGCTTAAAATAAACATAAGTGTTTTTGCTTAAGTTATTTTGTGAAAATTATTAAAAAAAATTAAAATAAGCCAAGGGGCCAAATAACTTCATCACACATCTCAATTTGGTAGCTAAAATTAATACTTCACTTAGATTACAATTTCTTGAAAGTGTTTGTTACTTGTGTGTTTTTTGTGCAAAATAAAGAGTGTGTGTATGCTCTTCGTCCATCCCCTATAAGTAAATTAAGTGACCAAAAGTTCCTTTTAACTTGAAATTTGTGCCTAGTGCAAGCCATGGAAATAATATTGTCTAGGCTCTCCCCAAAACTTGCATGATTTGGATGATCTAAAAACAACCTCTAAAGTATTTCCACTTAGCCATTTATTTCATGTAACTTTTCTTGTAAAGGGGAGTTCATAGCTTCTTCATGAGTTCTTTGGGGTTATTTAACCTAGGAATTCATCTTCTAGAATTTTACCAACCCCATTCCATGGTGGGGTATATAAATCAGGGCATGCATACCATGAGATCTAGGGGGTTGAGTGGCTAACCTCTCTTTTCATAATGAAAACTTGAGTCAAGTCTAGTTAACATGGGATTACACTAAGAATTCCATGGATGGAATATCTATGAAAAATAATATACCTTTACATAGTAAGTTAATCGGTATGAACTCAATTGATGTGATGCATATCTAGTGTTAATTATACTTGGGACCAAACTAAACATTCAAAAACTATACTTTTAATCAACCCCATTTGACCAAATTTATTAGTTTAGGGCATAAGATGATTTAATTATTTGTGTTTTATATTTTCCTTTATTTCTTTGTCTTTTAGTCTAAAACTTTATTTGTCTTCCCATGTCAAACATGATTTATTTGTCCACACTACTCCATTGTTTGAGGAGGTGTTATATTGTCCATTTGACACCATGCATTTTGCCTTAAAATTTGTGTCAAAAATGTTTTGTTTTTCACTTGATTGAAAAAAGTAATGTTACACTACCCAAATTATTTAAAGTTTTTGCCTTGGAATCTTGAAACAAACTATCAATCATACATGTAGAGAGCAATAATGCCATTATGTTTTTCAAACTATTTCATAGACTTGTCTTCTCTTGTGTCCAAGTTTAAAATTTGAATCATGTATGCCTTTGTGATCTTTGTCTAATTTCGTTATTCCATCCAAATTTGTCTAGCTTGTTTGTTCAAAGAGCCTAGTTTTTGTAAGTTGAGTTTTTAATTAACCTTGACAAGTTAGAATTCAAACATTGAGTGATTTTTGTTTGGGCCTTATATAATTAGGGATTATATATTGATATTTATCTTTTGGGTTGTATAACATAGGTTATATTTAACTAAATTTGAAAAATATTTATTTTTACCATTATTTATGAGAAAATAGTCTATCCCCAAGTGCCTTTTATTTTGTCCTCATGCCAATTAAACCAAGTTTATGTTTGAAATCAAGTGCCTAGTCTATGCCAAAGTGTTCCAAGTTTGTTAGATTAAATACCCCTTTGTTTTGAGTCTAGACTTTAACATCGTATTTGGCCAAAATTCCTAGCATATTCCTTATTTTAATCCTATCTTTTGACTGATGCCACATTTGGCCAAAATACCTAACAACCTTTCTTTTCCTAGTTTAGACCTATTTGGAACACTTTATTCTAAGAGTTTTGCATTTTATTTTTGGTTCATCCACTTATCCTTATTTGTGTGAGCTATTTAATGTTAAACATTTGACATTATACTTATTTATACCAAGTTTTTTCATTAACCATTTTGGAGATATAGCTCTTTGCCTTTGACCAAGTTAGACCTAGTTTGAAACTTTTGTGTTTTTATACAACATTTTTAGAGTTTTTAGAACTCTTACCCCTTTGTCATGAAAAATTCACCATCTATTTGACCATGTATCACTATAAATGTAGTGGTGTCATGTAAAATATAGGTTATGGAAATGTTATCACACAAGAAGACTTTGTTTAAGAAATTTATGGAGATGATGTCATTTGTGAGATGGATCCTTATCCACTTTATAATGCTCAAATAGGGGAACAAATTCAAGATATTTTGGCCCATTATTTGGTCAAAACACCTCCATACTCAGATTGGGACCAATAATATATGGCATAATACCTTGCCAGAGTACCTTTAGTTACAAAATAAGTCCAAAAAAAACCTTACTATGTTACAATACCATCAGCCTGTGACTCATACTTGTTTGATCGTCACTTGATTTCAAACAAGAATGAAGTATTAATTATATCTATGGAATTATGGGCTAATTTTTTGATAGAATTTCCTCATGAAAACTTGATAAGTCTAGTAAGAGGGCCATACAACATGTATTATAGCTATAACATTGAATAGGCCCCTTTTAGTAACCCTCATGCTATAGTTTTGATGTTGTATTGGGACCCTTGATGTTGTATCAAGACCCTTTTATGCTTGTCATAAAAAATGGACTCCTAGAACACCACTTCATATAGATATAAATAGCGTATTAGACATACCTCAACCTCATGTGCAACTTCAAAAATATGACCATGTCAAGTGATTCTCTTATTAAACTAGCTCCTTCAATAATAGTCTTAATGGAATTGATGGACCAAGATAATCAAGGTATAGACCCATTTTCACAAAGCACTTTGGTAGAAAACATTTTCAATACCCCAACTATCAAAGAAGTGTCTTCTATTTTAATGCATAATAGTAAACCAAACATAGTAAACAATACTCAAGTAATATCCAATCTAAACCAAAGTGGTGTAAATGCACAAATAACTAGTCAAAAAAAAAGTTCATTTAGTCAATGATATGAGTGATTCAAAAATGTAGGGGGTAGTAACTTATAACTTCCAACTTCAAATAACTACCTCTAATCCTCAACTAGCTTTTTCTTTGAGCACACAACCTCAAATATTAAGTAGTCAAGCAACAACTAGTACCATGCCTTAATAAAATATAATGAATGTTACTCCACCACAATAGGAGATGATTAACATTCCATAATAATAGGCATCATCCAATGTACCAATGAAATAGAGGTAAAACATATTTCCACCTCAATAGGGCAACCAATGTTCTACCTTACTAGGTAGTGATGAACATACCTCTTCGATCATAGACAATAATTGTCTTTTATGCCAAATATTCCTAAAATATAATGATAAGGCCTTGGTTCATATGTTCCCCTCTATCATCAAGGTTTTAATAGTAAAAATCATGTCCCTATTCAACCTCAACAGACATAGTATAACCATATTCCTCTATCTCATCTATAATTTATCCAAATCTAGGCCCATATACCTAATCCTAACTAGAATATTACACACAAATGTGTATAATTTCAAAAAATGTACCCTAATATGTGTATGAATATTCTTTATCCATACCCAAACCAAACCAACACTCCCCAACAAATGCCTCCATTGTACCCTAGTTAAAGTAATCTAGTTGCAATTACCTAGCCTCCACCTCAAGCTAATGTTCCCATGAGGTTTCTATCATAAGAACTACAAAAAATAAAGGATGTAATTTCCCTTATCTAATATGGGAAGAAAACCAAAAATTTTAAGTTAGATGACATGTGTTCTTACCCCTTCAACATGGAGTACTTGAAAATACCATTTCCTCTAAGGTACAAACCACCAAAGTTTGACAATAACAATGGGAAAGGTGACCCCAAGGCCCACTTGATAGAATTATTTATTTCATGCCAACTAGTGGGTTATAACAACATATACCTTTTACTATCATTTCTAAGGAACCTAGTAGGATAATCTTTCAAGTGGTTTCTAAAATTACCAAAGAATTCAATTTTTGATTTTGATGATCTTTCAAAAAAGTTTATACAACACTTCTAAAATATCAAACACAATATTTCATTGGTAGCTTTTATGCATGTAAAATTGAAATATAGTGAAAGATTTGAAAGTTATGTATAACATTGGAGATCCCTTGCAAGCTGATTCACCCACAGTCTACTAGACAAGCAACTAGTAGTTTGTTTATCAAAAATTTACATAGTGAGATATCTTACCATTTGGAGCTATAAGGTATACATACCTTCAAATAAATAATTGAAAAATATTTTTTGATAAAAATATCCCTTATTAAAAATGGGATCATTAAACTTAGCTTGTCAAATCCAAGACAAAATCAAACCCAAAACAATGGCCAAAATCAGAACCCACTCCAAGTAAAAGTGTTGTAATAAACATAGGTCAACAATTATGACAGACCCAAGCCATTTAATCACCAAAAGAATGTTGTTTTAAATGGATTAATTGAGTCATGACATATCTAAATGGTGCAAACATTATCTTCTCAGCCTATGCCACATATGAAAATTACTCCTAACCACTAACCCATTTAGTAAACATAACGAGCACAATAGCCTAGACCAATGCAACAAATATAACAACCTATGCCCACTCATCATGTATTCAGTGACCTTGGAGAATGCATTGAATCTATGTTTCACAATATTTCCATAACTAATCTAATTAACTATCCTATTCTAAAGCACTATCCTTAGGGGATTGATTATCTAGACTAGTATAGAAAAAATGAATTTTGCAAGTATCATAGAGTTAATGTACATAATTTGTGTCATTATGTGAAAATTAAACATTTGATCAAGAATATGTTGGAAAATAGAGAGATCACATTGGATCATTGAGCTTATACATACAATTAGAATCTAGGAATCTATCAAAACCTTTTTCCTCAATATAACAACCAACAGTAGCTAGGATAACAATAATAATAGTATCAACAACCAACGTAGAACTAAAAAAATAAATAGCAAAACCAAAAACATCAAATGAATGGATAGAACCAAGGCCAAAATTATGCCAACAACTAACATACCTACCATGAAATTTCACATGACTACAACAAGATTGTAGGCCATATTTAGGAGGTCATGTTAACACCATCTCCATCAAATTGAGACCAAGTACCAATCAACTACAACCACTTTTAATCATTCCCAATCAACCAGCCCATGTCAGTGATCCTTCCTTAACCTAGGATTAAATATAGGCATAGAAAAAAGTAGGGATTACCATTTGGATCTTATATCAATTACTTTTCATTATCCTATGACTATGTACAAGTGCATTAATAACTGAGACTTATCCTATCTAGTCCCCCTCCACCATCATTTATTAGTAACAATGGTCCTATATCTAATCCTGATTTTGCAATCATAACTCGATAATCAAATATTACCATACCAAGACCATATCCATCTACCACTTCACCCATCCAACTAATCATTCTGGCTTGTAACAAGCCATTTCCTGATATTTAAGAAAAGATGTTTGATATTGTGGAATAATTATAAAAGACACTCATACAAATTTACATTTTGGATTTATTGGATATATCTACAATCCACTAGAACATATTTACCAAGTTTTTTTCCCAATCCCAAGTTCCTAAGGATATATCTCCCAATAAATTTCAACCTTTGGATGGACATATAGCTCTAGGCCAATAAATAAACTGTGACCAAAGTGATATGTCATCTCTTGGCCCACTACATAATAATCCATTATATATATAAGTTATCATAATGCAACACAAAGTGAAATGTGTCTCCATAGACAATGGAATAGGCCTAAATATAGTGTTTCTAAATATCATCTATCTTCTTAGGTACACTATGGCCAATTTGCAGCCAAAAATGATCACCATCAAAGCTTATGACAATAAAGAATGGGAATCACAAGGCACCATTAGCTTGCTAGTTATTGTTGGGCTCTTAACCCATGATACCTTATGCCATGTGTTACACCTTGATTTGTCATATAATATGCTTTTGGGTATACCTTATATACATGAGATTCATGTAATACCTTCAACATTACACCAGCGTAACATATTCCCCTATTCCCCTATTTTGATATGGACATCATCTTTAATAGATATTTGTAGCTATACAAACATTACAAGCATTTATAGGGTGAACACCAAATCTATAACTATAATTTTGGCCTAAATTTTCTTTCCAAGAATGAAAATGGAAAATAAATACTTTTTTATTCACTAGAGGCCAACCACATTGACCCTGATACCCTTGATTCACTTTTCCATATGCCACCTCCTGAGATATTTAATCATTATACCATATCAACTAATGGCCTAGGATAATATTTAACCCATAGTACATTCCACATTACCAAGATTCCACAAAACCCCATGTCCTTTATAACACTAAAATCCAAACCACCTTGCATGGAATGGTAAAGAAAGGGCAAAGCTAAATTGCATAGTCTAGCACCTATCATTTTCATACCAACCTCTAGAAAATAATAGGACCCTCTTGTAGATGATGAATCTTGGTTATATAATGACAAATTGGCTAATTATTATATCAATTCCAAGTGTCCCATTCAAATACAATCACATAAAATCAAACCTATGAAGGAGGAGGGCTTGGGCTAAATCAACAAGGTTCATTTGAGACAATTTTTCCACTCTATATAAAGAAACATATGGACTCAAATTTAAATTGCCTAGTGGTGACCCCAGATACCTTATTCATGTTTCAAATCAAATTACTAGTGATGATGATGTCGATATCAAATTAGAGATTGATCATATCCATTTCAATGACCCATCCCATAGAAATTTGTTTGACACTAATTCCATTTGTACCCTTTAACTAGTTATTCACCATAATATACTTTCATTTTATTATCCTCAACTGATAGACTAGGGCCAACAAGAATCAGTAGTTTCAATTGATGGGTTTTAGAATGATTAGGCCTTCTATGATTTTATAGGCATAAGGGCCAATGTTCCATTGGGAGACCACAAACAATATTTATCAATCAAGTTGGATCCTGAAGCTTATTTTGGAGAGTGGGTAAACACCCTTAGCTAGAAATAATTAAATAAAATATTGAGGTCCCAAATTGAAAACCTATTTGAAGCACTTTTAGACTAGGTAAATAGTAAAGAGAAATGCCAGTCTAGTGGTGAAAATATGTTTTAGGTGTCATTATATGGGGTTGTTCAACCTTCTTCAAACATAGCTCAAGAAACCACCAATGACAAACTTTCTTATGGGTTTGAGTTCAATCTTGAAGAACAACAAGATTTTGATCAAATCATCCAAGAATTTACAACTATTTTTATCACATGGCCATCCCTACCATTGGGGGATATTCATTCATCATACCTAGCATAATTTGAAGAGCTAGTACTAACAAAGGATTTTACTATTATAGGCCAATTTAAATCTTTACGAACTATTCTAGAATATGATTTAACCCTTCTAGTGGAAGATACAATAGAAGTTAACATTGGGATTCTAGATGACCCAAAATGGATCAAATTAGGTGCATCCCTTATTGAGGATGAACATGAAGTATTTATATCCATTCTAAGTTATTTTGTTAATTTATTTTCATGGGCCTATTTTAACATGCTTGGTTTGGACCCACCTTGGTTTTTCACCACCTTATGGTACATCCTGATGCCAAACCTATGAAACAAAAATTGTGCAAGATGCATCCTCACATTGTTGTATTTGTGAAGAATGAGTTGAAAAATATCTTAGAATAAAGATGTATAAAATTGATCAACTACTTAGAGTGGATCTCAAATATTATGTTAGTCAACAATAAATTAGAAGGAATTAGAATATGCACTAATTTCAGAGACATGGCCTACCCCAAAGATGACTTTCATTTTCCAAACATTGACATAATTATCAACTCCATAATTGGTTATGAAATGATTTCAAATATGGATGGATTTTTAGGGTATAATAAAATATAAATCATGCCATAAGACCAAAATAAAATAACCTTCACCACTCTATGGGGAACATTTTGTTATCAAGTTATGCCATTCGGTCTTAAAAATATAAGCGCCACCTACCAAAGATCCATAACAATCATATTTCATGACATTATTGAAGACTATATCAATGACATACTAAGGAAATCAAAGACCAGGGCTGATCATCTTGTAACACTAATGAGGATATTTGAGAGACTATATGAGTACAAAGTTAGGCTCAACCCTAATAAGTGTCACTAGGGTTACTTCAAGCAAATTTTTTGTATTTATTATGTCTCATCAAGGTATTTAATTTGATCCAACGAAATTATGATCCATTATAGAGATGCCTCTATTGACCAATTTGAAGCAACTCCATAGTTTATAGGGAAAAATATAATGCATTAAACATTTCATATCTCAATTGGCTAATAAGTGTCACCCATTTACACACCTAAAAAAGGGTTCACATTTCATTAGGATAATGAATGTTAGGAATCTTTCCAACAACTAAAGGACTATCAAACAAATCTTCTTATTTTGTTACTACCCATTCTAGGAAAGCCATTCCTTTGATACCTATCATCTACTAACAAAGCCTTAGGGGTACTTCTATCTCAACATGATGATAATGGAAAGGAACATGTCATGCACTATTTAAGTTATACACTAGTTGTGTATGAGCACAATTATATACCCATTGAAAAAGCCTATTTATCTATAGTCTTTGTAACTCAAAAATAATGACATTACATGTTAAACAATAAGACCATGGTCATTTCCAAAGTAGATCCACTAAAGTATCTACTATCTAAAATAGATTTACAAGGTCGCATGGCTAAATGTATCATGTTTCTCAGTGAATTTGATATAGAATATGTCAACCAAAAATTCATTAAGGGATAATTTCTTGTAGATCAACTTACTAAAACACCCCTTACAAATATAAAGCTATTAACATTCTAAATCCTAGAACAATCCATTATGACCATCATTGAAACTCCTCTTGAAGAGAAACAGTAGAACCTATATTTTTATGGGTCATTCACAACACATAGATTAGAAGTAGGCCTTTTTCTCATTAATCCATAAGGGGATTTAATCCACAAATCATTTGGGATCAGATTTCCTTGTACCAACAACATGGCCTAATATGAAACACTCATCACAAGACTTCGATAGGAAGTAAAATGGAACATAAATCATCTCAAGGTTTATGGTGATTCTTAGTTAACCATCAATTAGATTATAGACCATTTTCAAACCAAAGATGACACATTGGTACCATACAAGGTCATGGTTGACACTTTTAAATATTATATTATCGATGTCTAGTTTGAACATATACTAAGGGGTAGTAAAAAAATATGCAATTCCATGGATACCATTGGATATTTGATTCGTCATATAGATATGGCTAAATAATACCAATTTATCATTAAAAATCTTTTATCACCAACTCATGAACTTTTAACTATCATAATGATCTATGATATTATTGGTCCCATCTCTATTTGGTAATCAGACCTTTACACCTATCTTCATGACCAAATTATGCCAATAGACCTATCCCACAAACAATCTCAAGCCTTTGTCCACCATGTCACATGTTATACCTTACTTAGACCAACCCTAACCACCATAGTTTTAATCGAACTTTTCTTCATTATTTAACTTTGGAAAAGTCTACATTAGAGTTATGGGAAGTTCATGAAGGATTATGTGGAGCCCACACTAGGAGGGAAATCCTAGCCAAAAATCTCTTGCATATTGGGTAATATTGGCCAATGATGTATGCAGATGTAGCTACATATGTAAAAAGATGTGATAAATGTTAACAACATGCCAATCTGATTCATGCCTCGGCCAAAACTTTGAAACCAATCCTTACACCATAGCTGAAAAGTGTCATTTAACTCCTTATTTAATCAATATTCAATTGATGTCTTATCAACCAGGGTTGGTGTCCAGATTTGTTTACAGTAAGGTATGGGATGGTAGATCTAGAAGGCTACTTATGGGGGTGTTTGATTTTCCTATTCTAAATTTTACTAAATAAATAAATGTGTCCTAAACTATGTAATTCACTCTTTTGTTGAAAAGGAAGAAATCTAATCAATCCACTCTTTTGATGAAATTAAAAATCACACTCCTATTTACGCTTGCATGGAAAGTAAAATCACACTCTTCACTAACAAAATGAAATTTGTTTCACATGTTTTCTATAAAATAAAACACACTTTTCTTAGAAAGTAAATGACTTTGGAATAAGAAAATGCTTTTTAAATTATGAATTTATTTTGATGTTTTTATGAATAAATGTAAATATTAACAAAATTCTAATTAATTATAACAATGAGTTAATAGAACTTAACATAAATACCATACATAGTTCTTGGTTCCAAGGAGAGTGGGCCCTTGCTCCTCTTGGACTCAAGAGTAAAGATTAATCAATTCTAGAAACTGAAGTGATAATTCATAAAACTAAAATGATTACAATCTAGCTAAAACTTTTAATATGCTTATACAAATCTTTTCCTCTATTATCTACTCTCTATCATCCGATATCTAATATCTTTCTTAAATTTTATACTAATATAATCAACTCAAAATATGATGCAAATAAATAGGATTCCTTAATCGATCCTTTCATCTAAATATAGGAGATTAAATTTCCAAGAGATCTAATTATTATGATGAAATAGATATCCTATCCTATAATAGTCTTAAGATCCAATTATATAAAATTTTATCAAAAAAAAATCCTACAAAATAGTAGGTAGGTATTTTCCTTAATTGAATCCAACTATAATGATTCTCTCTTATCCTATCTAGTCACCAACTTCCCCATTTGTAGCTTCATCCTTAAAAAATTATCAAAATTGACCCTACAGAGTCGGGAGGAATGAGCCTATGAAGTCTATAGAAATAATCCTACAGAGTCTATAAAAATAAGCCTGTGGATTCCATAGAAACAAGCCTACAAATTCCATAGAAAAAAACCTATAGGGTCCATAGAAACAAGCCTATAGAGTCTGTAGAAACAATCCTATAGAGTCTATAGAAGTAAGTCTGTAGAGTCCATAGTCTTGTTTGATGGACATCAAAATTGAATGTTCACTATACATTGCATGTGTCTTCTTCTTGAGCATTCTTCACAAAAAAGTTCACTAAAACATGCTATGTATTAGACATTAATGACAAAGTAAAGGTTTAGTCTTTGGTTCAATATAAACAAGACAAATATCTATTTTCCATGTAATAGCTATCTAACAATCTAAGATTTACATAAGATAATATCCTTTGGGAGATGAATTGAGGGAAATAACATGTCAATAATGAGCCATATTCTGAGCTCATCATCTCCCCTAAAATTTAATTTTTGTAAGTCCCATTGTAAACATTTATTAACATTCATAACTCTGGCTTCTGCTTTCCACACTTTGACTTAAATCATATTCATAAAATTCATCTGTTATATGCTTATCTAAATTACTTGTAAATCCCTGATGTTATTGAATCATTTGTTTCCATATATTGAATTGCTCCTCTAATTATGGATCCCAACTCTACCATCCTAGAATAGGTATGATTAGAAAAGGGGGTCTATATCTCATGCCAATCCATTTATGCTCTCCCCCACAATTTATTACCTCTATTAAGATTTACAAAATTGATGATGCTCTCCTCATACTTCATATTAAGTTATTTAGGGACATGAACTTTCATCTTTTAAGAGGCATTAAAAGTTTATCCCATCTGTTTACATTTTTAGCCACCACTAAATCAAAACTCTATCTTGAAAAAAAAATAGTATAATCATATAAATCCTATAAATAATGCATTTTAATCTCATCGCTTAACACAACACAGTTAAAATTCTAATTGATCAATCTAGGAATAGGAAAGGCTGGTCTGACACATAATCTTGTAGTCTTAGCATGATTTGTATAGTCCTCAAATCTACTTCTCCATGCTATTTCATTTTTGAACGTAGAATTTAATGCCCTTAGTTGATCTTCTCCTACATGAAGGTTTATCAATAATTTATTGTGCTCATGGTCTCTTAGGATCAAATCATGCAAATAAAAGTCACAAAGAAAATCTTGCTGATCAGGTTCAACACTATAGAAAATTTCCAAAAATGTTTTTGGCTATAAATTTTTTTAAGGGAGATGACAAGAGATCCATAGAAGCTACCATCTATAAAATTGTTTAAATAAAAATAAACTGTATGTAGGAGAAGGATTCCTACATGCCAAAAGAGATTCCCCTAATTTGCATGCATCTTATAAATTTTCTTCTAAATCTTGGACTTTAGCTTCTAATTCTTTCTTTTCATTTTCTAAGAGTTTGTTTGAAGAAGTTGCATCTTTATTTTTCTATTGAAGTATGGAATATTCTTCTTCAATTTGATGTAGTATTTGCAAGGGAGGAATACCTCGATCACTTTTTTGACAACTATGGTCAATAAATACCTTAGGAGGAGAAGGTGCAACATTAGGTGCTTTAGAAGAGTTTACCAAACTTTGCAATCTCCTATTTTTCTTCTTCATATTTTCTACATATATCCAAAGATCTATTTATTCACTTTCATGTTCCTTTATTTTTTCTTCTAATCTGTGAACTTTTTCTACATGATCAATAGATGTTGTATCTAATTTTTGCACCAATAATGAGTTAAGATGATCCCTACTCTACAATTGACTGATCAACTTAGTAATGTCAGCTATTTGTTGTTGTTTAAGAGCTTGAGCTTGATAAAGCTACAAAGTTAACTACATAATAGGATCATTTAGATTAGATGATTCACCTTTTTCATTGGTACATATAGTTTTCCCTTTATCCATTTTAGTTTCAACTAGAATAGGTGGTTGTTCTACCATACTTTGTTCCTTTGTCGTGTGTGGCTCTTACTTTGGAATCAGTTCCTCCATTATGATTAGAGAGTTCCTTTTGAAAGGAATTTATTCAACACCTACAATTGCAGGGATATTTTGATGTATGGGGGAATAAGATACCATTTTAAGACTTTCCAAAATGTCTATAGCCTCTTGTTCATCTTCATCTATCAAAATGAGCCTTCTCTTTCGTTTAGTCACTCTTTGAGCTACACTTAGTTGGCTTTCCTTCTCAACCATCAAACCCTCAGTCTTCTCAGGTTCTGTAGCAACCTTTCATCTCAATTTTATTCTTCCTGACAAGGGAATTGGTTGCAATACAAATTCATGAGGTTCTTGTGGTGACCTTGAAACTTCAAATTTTTGAGATCTTGTGATTCGTCTTGAAGAATAAGAATGAATTTCTGTTGGGACTACAGTCTATGATTTCTTCTTTGGTATTATTTTCTCAGCTAATGTAGTAGGTGGAGATGAGTATTCTTATGGTAAATTTGGGGTTTTTTATGAAATAAAATTTGAAATTTGTTGTGCTATACTATTCTAAAATTCTTCCTATACCTCTTGTCCTTGCTGAAGGAAGTGATGTTGGATAATGAGGTGAATCAGGCCATGGTGCCTAAGGGTAGCATTAGGGGTTGTAGTCATAACTTGTATAGCACTATATAAGAAGGATGGGAGGTTATTTTTTTACTAATGGTTTTGTATCCTATGTTTAATGTGTATTAACATTTTCATAGTGTCTTCTCTTAAAAGACTATGTTGCCCCTCACAAATGATATACTTGAGTAACCACTTGGCTACAAATTTTTAGGGTTCAAGAAGTGAATTTATAATAATCCCTTTTGATTTTCCCTTGGAATCTAATAGACATGAAGTTCCAGTCTACTCATTACTATTAAACTGACTAATTAAATCACTAAATAAAATTCTACCTATAGCTCTCATTCCCTCTTCTATAACTTGTGTAATTTGGCTTATAACTTGAGTTGTAATAGGAATAACAATGCCTTTCACAATTGAAAATTTAGGGGTGAGATTAATGATGAATTCACTTACCATTATTTTATCGAAACCCTAGAACTTTTCAATGAAAAGTAGCCAACCATTCACTCTAAACACTACCATAGAAGCTTTGTCTTTATGAAACTTTGTTGCATTCTTCAGCTCTGATCTTGTTTTCTATCCCATTTTTATGAGGATTTATAGACAACTCTATTATTTTAACTCCAATTAAGGTGTAGACTAGTCTTTTGTTGAAATCGATAGGCAACATTCACTGAGGATTGGTAGGCAATAATCATGGAGGATTTGTAGACTAGATTCTATTGAAGTCTATAAAAATGTAATGGTTCATAAGAAATGTCATAGCTACATGAGTCTGTAGTTCTATATGATGACTTGATGCAGTCAGTGTTGCACATTTCTACAGAGTGTGCTAGCCATTTTATCTCATTAATACAAGTTGGGTGAAATGATAATGTGTCACATTAATGGTGATAGCAACTTATCTCTTCATTTAAAACCCCTTTTATGATGTCCCATCATTATCATGATTAATGACTCAATTGATTATACCAAAGTTGCACACTTATCTATACACCTTTGGCAGCTCGGTTGCATGCTTTTTCATTATGACATGTGTCATGTCATTTTATTTTTAAAGATTAAAATTTGGGTCATCTTCATAGAATAATTCTTAATTAAATCAAAGATAATTATTTAACTAATTATAGATAAATAAAATATACGTCTTACTTACTTTAACCTTAGATGTATCCTTTGCTCACCATTTGTCCTACACAAATAAGTTTGCATAGATTATTTTATTGTATGGAGATGACCAATCATAGTGACATGATGAGATTCTCTATTTTTATTTTTGTTTTTTTATAAATTTTGTTTTTTTACCCTTTGGCTAGTCATTACTGGTTTTCTAGCCAAAGCCCTTTTTGTAATGCATAGCTAGCTAACAAGCTAGTTTTCTAGGCATGCATTGTCAACAGTGTCCCTAGAAGGATTTTCACTATTGATATTTCCTTTTTTTTAAATGCTAGATCATCAAGGATCATGTTCACTGGAAGAAGCAGAGGCCTCCAAAACAAGTACTTAATTTGAAATAGTTTCAATAGAAGAAGTAGAGTCTTTTAAAAAGGATACTTGATCTTTTATCTTTTGAACAAATTCTTCTTTATTAAGAGGTTTTTGATAAAGCTTCAATCTATTTTCATTGACTAACAGAGCTCTTATGTTGTCATCAATAGGTATTAGCTTAACAGAACCATTTTCAAAGACCTTCTCAATCCGATAAGGTCCCAACCACCTCATTTGTAGTTTTCCTTTAAACTATTAAAATTTGGAATCAAGCAATAGTGCCCAATCTCCTTTCTAAAACTTCCATTACTTGATCTATAAATTATGCTAAACTTTTCTTTGATGTTGTAATAATTTAGCTTTTTGTAGTGCTTCCATCCTCATCTCATCAAGTTGATTAAGCTATACGAGTCTTTATTTCTATATTTATTCTAATTCAATCCCTACTTATACAAATATCTTCAAAGTTTGTAATTCAAATTCAATAGAGAATAAAGGATTCTTACCATAAACCAACTCATAAGGTGAAAATCTAGTTGTTTTCCAAGTAGTATTATAGGCCCAAACTGCTTCTGGCACCTTATCTACCCAATCATTTCTACTAAAATTAACAAGCTTGGTTAAAATGGTTTTTAGTTCTCTGTTAGTGACTTTAACTTGCCCATTAGCCTATGGATGGTATGGAGATGTTTTTCTATGTTGAATTCGATATACTTGCATGAAGTGTTTTATCATGTTTGACATGAATTACAGTCCTTGATTTGAGACTATCTCCCTAGGAGCACCAAATTTTTACATGATTTTGAAATATAAGAAATCAGCTACCATCTCTTCTCTAGCATAAGTTAATGCTTTCACTTTTTCCCACTTGGTCACATAGTTTGTACATACTAGGAGATATTCTTTTCCTCTAGAAGCAGGATCCATATGACCTAGAAAATCAATTCCCTATTTCTCAAATGGTTCTAAAAACAATTGAGGATGAGGGTGCAAAGGTATTTATATTGAAAGAGTAGGTTATCTAATTCTCTAACAATCATCATAGTGTTTGACATATATTTTTACTTGCTGATGAAGGTGAGGCCAATAGTACCCTACTCCTAAGATTTTATGTATGGTTCTTTGAGCTGAGTAATAACCTCCTGCCTAGTTTATCATGACAAGGTCTGATGATATCATAAGCTTCACCATTTTTCACACACCTGTTAAACACATGGTCATTCCAAGTTTAAGTAACACTCCATTAATCCATTTATAATAACTTTCTCTAATTAAACATTTATTTTCTTTTTATGAAAATTGCAGAGGACACTTCCTTGTGGTGAGGTAATTGCTTATATCAGTAAACCATAGAGATTTTGATGAAATATCAAATAATTGTTCATCTAAAAAGTCATCTTCCACTGGTTCTTCTTCACCTATAGTGTTTATTCTTGACAAGAAATCATGAACTACATTAGACTTCTTTGGTTTATCTATAATAATAACATTAAATTCTTGTAAGAGAAACAACCATCTAATAATCCTACCTCCCACAATTGATTTATTGGTAAGATATCTAATAGCTAAATGGTCTATATAGATAAATTCCTTATAGCCTATTATGTAGTGTCTGAATTTGATAATTGTATAGACTACAGCTAGGAATTCCCTCTCAGTTATGGTGTAATTTCTTTTAGCAAGTGTCATTTTTTTTGCTAATATAATTTATAGAATACATGTTATCCTCTTCATCCTTTTGCATAAGGACTACTCCTAGTGTTGTATTGGAAGCATTTGTCTATATATGGAATGTCTTAGTCTAATCTAGTCCTCTCAATATTGGAGAAGAAATAAGTTTAGCTTTGATGGTCTCAAAGGCATACTGGCAATTATCATTCCATTCGAATGTAATATCTTTTGTGAGCAAAGCAAACATAGGGGCATCTATTTGGCTAAAATTATCTATAAAGCATCTATAGTAACCAACATATCCCAAAAAACTCTTAATTTTATTTTGTGTTTGTGGGATGGGTAAGTTTGAGATTATTTCAACTTTCTTTGGATCTACTTGAATGCCTTTTGTATAAATATGGTGTTCCAACACTATTCCTTCATCCATCATCAACAAAAATTTCTCATGGCTCAAAGATAATTGATGTTCCTCACATCTAATCAATATTCTCTCCAAGTTGGTAGGAACCTCTTCATAATTTCCACCATAAATGGTGAAATCATCCATATATACTTCAACACAATCATTTTTAAGGTCAGAGAATATTTCCAGAACTACTCTTTGGAAGGTTGTTAGAGTATTACAGAGTCCAAATAGAAGTGCTCATAAGAAAAAGTTCCCCAAAGCTAGGTAAATGTGGTTTTATCTTGATCTTCAGTTGCTATTGTTATCTAGTTATACCCACTAAACCCATCTAGGAAATAAAAATATATTTTTCCTGCCAAGTTATCAAGAACTTGATCAATGGAAGGTAAAGGAAAATAATCTCTTAGTGTTGCTTTGTTTAGTTCTCTATAATCTACACAAACCCTTAATTTTCCATTTCTATTGGGCATAGTTACCAAAGGTGAAACCCACTGGCTATTTGAGATGGGGTAACTAAACCCTACTTCTAACAACTTTTGGATCTCTATTTTGACTATCTCCTTTAATTCTAGGTTTATTCTTCTTTGTGGTTGTCTGATTGGCTTGATATATTCTATGTAAATGTGATGAGTGCATATGCTGGGATGAATTCCCTTCATATTAGTATAATCCCAATCAAAAGACTTGGTATGTATTTTTAGTACTTCAAAGAGTTGATCTTCCTCTTCATTTGTTAACCAACTATTGATGTTCAAAATCTTTCCAAGTAATACCAAGATTAGTTTTGTACCTAGGTGGTTGGATTCTATTTGCTTGAATTCAGTAGTCAATGATTTCAAAGGACATGGATGAGGAAGTAGCTTGTGAAACATGGTTATATTATCAACAAACTCTTTTTCAAGAAGAATCAGTCTTGCTAAAGAACAATGGAATGCATCTAAGAAATGAGTTTGCTAATGTTCTACCAATTTCCACACACTTTCTTGAATCACTCCATGATCATATGACGAAGAAAAAATAGAAGAATTAGAAGTGGAGGTTTCAAAATATTCTATCTGACCCAAGAATCCTAAACTAAGGTAGTCCATAGTTTTTGGACTGGCTGAGTTTGTAGCTTTTAGACTGGCAGAGTCTATAGCTTTCAGACTGGTAGAGTCCATATATTCTAGTTATATGTCTCCATTTAATTATTCCAAGTGTTTTTTAACTATTATCATAGATAATGAGGAAAATTTTATTTAATGTGTTGTTTGATTCATCCACCCAAAGTTCTTGTATGCAATTTATTGATGGTTTTGTAGGAGGATACAAAGAGATGCATTGGACATTAACCCATTATAAATAGTCATGTCTCCTAACTTGAAATCAATTAATGTTGCTATAGTATCCAACCATGGTCTACATAGGATTATGGGATACCCTAGATTCTTTATTTTAGGTTTCAAGACCATGAAATCTACTGGATATTCCTAAGACTCTATTAGTACTTCAACATTTTCTATAGTCCCTTCTAGTTTAGTTACGGACCGGTCTGCTATTTAAATAATGGTATTTATGGGTTGCATTCTCATAAGAGATAATGAATGGAGAGTATCAATTGTCATAACATTAATTACTAATCCCAAATCTACCAAGATGTTAGGAATTTATTTACCTCTGATTGTGATTGTGATCACTGGGCTTCTTAGATCTACATATTTTGGAACTAATAGTTTTCTTGCTAATAAATCAGCAACTTTTCTATCAACATGAATGGTTCCTATATATTTTTCTTTCCTCCCAAATGTCTTGATATAAAGGTTTTTGATGATCTTGTTCAATTTAGGTATATCCCTAATATCTTGTAGTAGGGGTAACTCAATATTGATCTTTTGCAACTCATAGACCAAGTTTGATTTTCTTTTAATACCAATTTCTTTTAATCTTTCAAGAAAAGGAACTACTGGGGTAGTAGTTTTGCTTTGTTTGCTTCAGGGCTCATTTTTATTTTAGCTTCTCCAGTGTTTAATTGAGATGATTCTATTTTTTATTTTTCATCAGGTATCTCAAAAATGAGAACTAAAGGTTTTTGTATAGTTTTTCTTGATCTTAAATGTATGTCTGAACACTCAATAGCTCTAACATTGATTGTCTCTTCCTATTTATTAAGATAAATAGGTGTTGGTTATTTATTTTTTGGATTTTCTATTTGTTGTGCAGGCATTGAGGGTTGATTGATTTGTCCTTATTGCTGAATAACTTGGGGTGGCTTAATAGTTTGCTATTGAAGTGGTCTTCCTGGTTGGGTGAATTGTGGTTGTGGGTTCCATTACTAATTCCATTATCGATATGGTTATGGCATCCATTACTATTGTGGTACACATTGTTGTTTTGGTTGTGGCACCATCCATTGGGGTGTTGGCATCCAATATTGTCTTACCCATGGATTTTAGATTGATGGAATTTGGGGTTGATTATAAAAAGGTGATGAAACTATAATATTCCATGGTGCCATCCATGGATTAACTAGGTTTCTTGCATTAAACTATCCTTGAGCTTGGTTTTGTGGGGCAAAGTTTTGTCTCTAGATATAATTTAATTATTTAGTGGACTGGGCTTGTGTTTTCATTTGATTATTTAAAATAGGTAGAAGGGTGCAATGTTTGGTATCATGATCTGTTGCATCATAGATCCCACATGATGAAACATTGGTTCTTTCTAGGGGCAATCTCTAAGGGCATGTTTCTATCTATACTTAGGATAGTATATTACTAAGGGTTTTGTTGCATTTGTCTTAGCTTGAAGGCCATCTAAAGTACTATTTAGTGTAACTAGGATATATGTCTTTAGATTAGTAAATTCTTCCATTAGCTTACCAACTTCATTAGATTTCCCAAACCTTCCTTTCCTAATTATAGGTTTCATTTGAGAGTAGTTGGTACAAAGCTCAGAAATATAATCAAAATCCAACTTATTTATATCTCCACCTCCCATAAAATTTAAGGCATCTTTAGTATCTTCATCCAACCCTTTCAATAAAACCAATTTATGAACGTCTTTAGTGAGTGGATAATTTCTTATTTTATGAGTGAACATGAATCTATCCAAATAATCCTCTAAAGATTCATCCTTATTATGTTTGATTTTGAAGAAATCCTCTTTTCTTTCTCAAACTTAGTAGTAATCTTGGTATTTGTTCAAGAATTCTATCTCCATGTCATCCCATGTTCTAATAGAATCACCAGGTAAACCCATGAACCATCTCATAGATACATCTTTAAGTGTAGAGGAAAATAGTTTTAATTTATGGCCATCTATTATGTAATCATAGGTTTGACATAACACCTTAAACTCAAACAAGAATTTATCATGATATTCTATAGATATTCCCTAAAAATTTAGTAGATTAGCTAGTGAAATATTTTTCATGGGGGCTTGATCATTAATATCTACAACAATAGGAAAAGAAAAAGTCCTTCTTGGTTGAGCAAGTTGTTGATTTTTTTGGAGAGCCATTTCTTCTTCTGATGATGTTTCAAAGTTGGGATGATCTTCCCACTAAATATTTGTGGTATTAGTTATGGGTTGTTCAAAATTCTCAAAATTTTCTTCAGTTGTGCTTCTTCTAAATCCTTGGCAATTTCTAAATAGTGCCTTCCTCTAAGAGATTGATCTTGAGGAATTTATCCTATGGGGCTTTCTTATGGCAATGGCCTAGTTTCTATCCAAGTTTCAAAAGATTCTTGCAGATAGGTTTCACTTGTAACTTATAGTTCATTACTTAGAGATGTTGAAGGAGTGTAAATTTGTGTTCTTGGTGGAAACTTTGGATGAATCATCCTTTATAATTTCTAGGATGGTACATCAATTTATTGAATTTTATGCAATTTTATGGGTTTTTACAATCTTTTCTATTTTTTAACTCTAGACCAATAATTATTACCTTAATAACACCTTATGTTCCCTAGAAATGGCACCAAAAATGATGAGTGTCATTTAACTTCTCATTTAATCAATATTCAATTGATGTCTTATCAACCAAAGCTGGTGTCCAAAGCTATCTGTAGTAAGGTATGGGATGGTAGATCTAGAAGGCTACTTATGGGGGTGTTTAATTGTCTTATTCTAACTTTGACTAAAGAAATAAATGTGTCCTAAACTATGTGATTCACTCTTTTTCTGAAAAGGAAGAAATCAAATTAATCCACTCTTTTTCTGAAATTAAAAATCACACTCCTATTTACGCTTGTGTGGAAAGTAAAATCACACTCTTCACTAACAAAAGGAAATTTGTTTCACACATTTGCTATAAAATAAAACAAACTTTGATTAGAAAGGAAATTACTTTGGGATAAGAAAATACTTTTTAAATTGTGAATTTTTTTTGATGTTTTATGAATAAATGTAAATATTAACAAGATTCTAATTAATTATAACAACAAGTTAATAGAATATAACATAAATACCGTACATAGTTCCTAGTTCTAAGGAGAGTAGACCCTTGCTCCTCTTGGACTCAATAATAAAAATTAATCAATGCTAAAAATTTAAGTGATAATTCATAAAACTAAAATGATTACAATCTGGCTAAAACCTATAATATGCTCATACAAATCTTTTCCTCTATTATCTACTCTTTATCATCTGATATCTAATATCTTTCTTACATTTTATACTAATATAATCAACTCAAAATAGGATGAAAATAAATAGGATTCCTTGGTTGATCCATTCATCTAAAGATAGGAGATTGGATTTCTAAGAGATCTAATTATTCTAATGAATTAGATATCCTATCTTATAATAGTCCTAAGATCCAATTATATACAATTTTATCAAAAGAAAATCCTACAAAATATCAGTGGGTATTTTTCTTATTTGACTCTAGCTAGAATAATTATCTCTTATCCTATTTGGTCACCGGTTTCCCCATTTTTAGCTTTCTCCTTACAGAATTCTTACAATTGACCCTACAGAGTCAGGAGGAATGAAGCTGCAGAGTCCATAGAAACAAGCTTACTAAGTCTATATAAACAAGCCTGTGGAGTCCATAGAAACAAGTATATAGAGTCCATAGAAAAAATCCTACAATTTTTTTAGGAACAAGCCTATAAAGTCTGTAGAAACAAGCTTATAGATTCCATATAAGCAAGCCTACATAGTCCATAGTTCTGCTGGATGGAGATCAAAATTAAACATTCACTATACATCGCCTGTGTCTTCTTTGTGAGCATTATTCACAACAAAAATCACTAAAACATGCTATGTATTATACATTAATGAAAAATTAAAGGTTTAGTCTTTGGTTCAATATACACAAGACAAATATCTATTTTCCATGTAATAGCTATCTAACAATCTAAGATTTACATAAGATAATATCCTTTGAGAGATGAATTGAGGGAAATAACATGTCAATAATGAGATATATTCTAAGATCATCAATATCCATTTGCTACATGGGTCCTTGATCTCATTGGTAATATAAACACCACCTCATATGATGGACATAAACATATCCTTACTACTATAGAATATTTCACCAAATGCATTGAAGTTATACCCCTCACGTGACTAGAAATAAAATTTCCAAATTCATATTCAACCATCTCATTTACCACTATGGTATCCACTCCAAAATTATATTTGATAATGGTAGATCATTTAAGAATAGATATATTGAATTACTATGTTTTGATTTCAAGATTAAACAATATTTTTCCATGGCATATTACCCATAAGGTAATGACCAAGTCTAAGCATCTAACAACACCATTGTCAACATCCTTAAAAATATTTTCAATGATACCGACCATGATTAGTACTTTCAAATATTTCTCTCCCTCTAGGCCTACCATACCAATCACTACACTCCAATATAAGCCACTCCATATTCATTTATTGATGGCATTGTGGCCATTCTTCCCATTTAGGTTGAGTTACCTTATTTATGCATCTATTTGAAGCATGTTTTGGATGATGAGGACTATCAAATAGCTCAACTTCAAGAGCTGAAGTTACTTGATGAGAAATGCCTAGCCATAATAAAAAACCTTCAATCATACTAGAATAAATTCCATGGCCACTATAATCAGCAAGTGAAACACATATAATTTGAGCTTGGTGATCTTTTTCTTAAATAAAACCAAAATAATACCATGGTTGAGAAGAAACATAAAGGAAATTTCAAGCCTAACTAGGTAGGGCCTTTCATCAATGCTATAAACTATGGTGTTGGAGCATATAATATCACCACATTAGATGGGGATGAACTTGATGAGACAGTGAACATTATACACCTCAAGAGTTACTTCACTTGAGTGACCTAGGGTATTGTCTATGTGAACCATTATAGTTGTACTATATTATCAACATTATTATTTATACCATACCATTCTAACATTATATTACTTTATCATTCCACCATTCCATTCTACCATACCTTTTTTATTAACTAAGTTTTTTTCACATTCCCTACCTAGCCCATTTGACCTTGGTTCTATTTCATTAGTTTCATGGCAACTTTTAGCATGAAGATTTATATCAAGTTTCAATAGTTATTTCAATTATTCTAGATAGAGGCCATATTTTAGATCAATATGATAGAGTTTTTGGTATTTTCATCCTTCATTTCTTGTTAAATTCTATACCAAGTGTGCCTAATTATAATTGCCTTTGGGAAAACTAGTGTCTCACCATCTTACTACTAATTATAATTGCGTATGGGCAAATTAGTATAATTGATTATGCCATTATTTCCTAGTTATAACCACCTATGGGAAAACTAGGGGTAACACTTGTTTATCATGTCATGAAGTACCACCTTGCCATTCATATGCCATATTTTGCCATTATGCTAACTTTGCCTATTTAATTTGAATTGGATTCTACACTAGTCAGATTCCTCTATTGTAAGGAAGAACTAGAATGACTTGAGGTCCTATCTTGGGACTATGTAGGTAGTGATCAACTTATGTTGAGGTCAAATTGATCACCCTTTTACCATTCTCTCATCATTTTTAAAGTAACCTAATCCATGCTGTCAACATGTTTTGAGACATCTAAGACATGCTTTCACCATTTTACAAGAAATTTTAAATCTAAACACTTTCATTGTTTTGTGAGCTTGGACCATTTAGTGTCTTGTCATTCTCAATTAAGTTGAGATTATTTAAAGTTCTTAAAAAAAAATGTAAAATAAATTTAGAATATCCAAAACAAAAATATTCACCACTTTTTTTCCTTAAGGATTCTAGGAACCCTCACTAAGTCACAAGAAACCACTTGTCATTTAGTTTCTCCATCCTTATTGGCCTTGCATCACATGATCTCACCATTTTGTGAGCTCATTCCCATATTCTTATATCACATCTATCACATTTCCTTCTCATCATTTTCTTCTATCTCATTTCTTGGAAGAACTACATTTGGCTTAAATTTTTTTGTTGGATATCATGTCCATGGAACTATATAGGTAGCATCCACTTTACTAGTGTATCGACATATATCTCAACTACCCCCTTCCTTTTATTATATTCCCCTATTTTGTTTATATATTTATTATCTCTTCTCATCCAGGGGAAATGTTCATCATCTTTTTTGTGTCATGTTGTTTATACTAACATTATGATTAACCATTATTTATTTCAAGTTTCTTTCTTTATTTTGTTTTGTTTTTTCTTTATTTTGTGTTTTGTTTGTTTATTTGTTTATTTTCTATTTATTTTTTTATTTTTTATTTTCTTAGTGTTTTATCTATTTATTTGCCTATTTTTTTTATTTCTTATTATGCCTTGATTTAGTCTATTTAGATTCATTAGGCGATTCCTTGTGCATTATTCTTGAATCCATCCATATTCAAGTGTCAACATTGTCATCATGGTTTGTATCATTAGTGCATTATTTTCAATTGAGTATTCGACCATGTTTTAGTCCTTATGAATATTTCATCTAAGTCATTATGGTGTTCTATCATGATTCCTAACATCATGTGATTTTGCAAAAAACAACTCTAGGATTCTATACTACAATGTATCAATGATATATCTCCCTGGCACTAGTAATATTATTGATATAATTCAAATCATATCCCAAATAGAGTAATTAAATAATGAAATACTTTTATTCCTTACTAGTTTGGATGAACATCTCCCTAATAATAGTTTACCCAAATTCATCTTTCACTTCTATATCATTTTTCCATCATCTTCCACATCATGTTTTCCATAATCGAGGTACAATGATTATAACCACCTTTGGACAAATCATTGTATACCATACCACTTGCATTACCAATGATTCTAACCACTTGTGAGAAAATCATTGTGTTTCCAACCATTTGAAGGTTGATTATTATAACCACCTATGGGAAAATCATTCTCTTTCTCTACCCAACTAGTGCCCATTTTTATTTTGATAATGCTTATAACCACCTTTTGGAAAACCATTATCTCTATCCACCCAACTAGGGCATGTTTTTATCGTACCAATAATAATAATCACCTACGGCTAAATCATTATTTTTACTTTTGATGATTATAATTGCCTTTGGGAAAATCATCTTTTTGTTACCCTACACCTTTTTTGATGATTATAACCACCTTTGGGAAAATCATTACCTTTTTTATCTCACATATGCTAATGATTATAACTGTCTATGAGTAAATCATCATGTTTATCTACCCTAACTAGGGCAGTTCCATATGCCACTAATTATAACTATCTCTAGTAAAATCAATATGTTTCACCCCATTTCATCATCTTGGTCCACTTATTTCCTCCTTTAGAGGGACTAATTACCAACCCCTTTTCTAACTACTCCCACAAGGGGGAACCTACAATTCATCCATTATCATTGAATTCATAAGCATATAGTATATCTTGATTCTTTGAGAAGATGTTACTATGATTATAACTTATAATGCCTTCCCAAATATGGGAAAACTATAGATGCTTAAAATTGGCCACCAATGGCCTTTAATTAGACTAAAGTTGATTATTACCAACCTTTGTAAATTAATCCTGAGAATCACTGAACATCCCAAATTTTCTTGTGAATCATAAATCAAATCTCAAAATCCCATTTATATATCCCTAATTGGGGTATCCTACTATAATAAATAAAAAACTCTCACATATTCATCTCTAATTATCCTACGACATCGCAACATGCAATTTGGCCTATGGACCTATTAAGTGGGGCAAATACACACATATAATTAAATAAAATCTTAGAAATACTAAGAATACCAAATAAAATTAATTAAAACTATAAACCTAATTAAATACCTAGTTTAATTATCTATGAGCAATTAATGAAATTCTAAAAAAGGAAATTCAAAAATCAAGAATATCTCAAGTTTTCATGACTACCTTTGGTAAGTTGTCAATCCTTTGTCAATATCTCAAAATATCTCACCCATGCCTATTCATTTCAAATCATGATATTTTAAAACCTTTTAAATTTAATAGGGTTAATTAACTTAATTAGACTAGGTTTGAACCCATTCCATGTTTAAACTACACCTTAACTCACCTTGAGTTGGGGTTAGTTCCCAAGCCTATAAATACAAGCATTTGCCTCTTCATTTGGAGAGCTGGGATAAAGTAAAGGTATAATGTAGGTTTTATATCAAGATTTAAGTCAATAGTGTTATAATTCAAAAATCATAAGCCAAGATAATGCCAACATCAAGCCACAAACTAGGGTGCCAAGGAGAGAAGGATATAGACAAGTAACATTGCCAAAGACTCTTTGATCACAAGTCGAGCAAGCCACATAAAAAATCATTTAGAGAATTAAAAGAAGGTAATTAATTTTTCATTATTTGAATTTTAACTATGTTTTTAAATTTTTTTAATTCATTATGATCCCCCTATAATCTAGGCAAGTAAGTGTTAGCATGTTAGTGTGTTTTTATTCAATTTTTATTACTTGTTATAACATTTGATCTAACCTCCCTTATTATATTCCTTGATCATAGGATACATGTGGTTCCTCCCTATTAGATTAAGCCTCTTAGGGATCTGGTAGCTCTGACACTCATGATTGATAAGAGACACATATGACCTCCTCATTAGACCAAGCATCCTAAGGCTCTATAAAATATAACACCATGAGACTAATAAGGTATAATTGGTGCCTCATCATTGATTTAAGCCTTATAGGGATATAAAAACTCTAACATTATGGGTATAATATGATACATGTGTAACCTCCTCATTGGATTGGGCCTTTCATGTCCCTAATAAACTTGACACCTCTAGGATGTGCAAAATATAGAAAATGTCAAGTCATTTAAAATAGCCCCAAAAACAAAAATAATCTTACCTATTATATAAAATATTTCCACGAGAGTGTCAAATCATACTCTGGGACTAATATTATATGATTGAGACTCTAGAAAAAGTCTATGCATAGTTTTTTAAAGGAAATAATTAGCACTAAAAAAAACCAAGTATAAAAACACTTAACAAAGGTAATGGGGATCATCATTTATAATTTAAATATTTGTGGAATATTATTATACATGAATGAACTAGTTATTATCAAAGTTATAGGAAATGTCAAAGATTAAACTAGGCTTGATAGAGGTCTAGTAATGTTTAATTGTTTGGGATGTAAAGGTCACCTTTTATTTTGTGAAAAGGGACATATTGGTCAAAAAATTATTTATTTACACCAAAAATTACTTTCTTAATCACACCACCTATCACCTATATGACTAAAATTAGGTCTTTTTTAACCTCATCATGCTCCCTAGGTCTTGTCTTCCTCTTCTTGGTTAATTGGAAGAGTTTTTCTTCCTTTTCAAGTTCTATTACCTTTAACCCTATAGACGTCTTTCTTAGAAATTATTTTCATTTTATTTTTAGTTTTCTTGAATTTTAAAGTGACCTTGGGATCCTCAATTAAGACCAAACATTTTCTTTGTAACTTTTGAATTTGAAGTTATTGTATCTAAGATTACATTAATATAGGCTTAATGGAGGAATAGGAATTAGTGGATGAAAGAGAATGGAAATATGTGGTAGATTGAGGTGGAGGCATAAGTATTTAAGGGTGTATTTAATTAGATAAGTTATAAGGTATGGATAATGGATGAGTGGGAAATGGAGGAGTGACCATCTTCTCTCCCAATGATTTAATTTGGGTAGGACTCCTTGTTATATATTTAATTGTATCATATGAGTCTTTTATATTTAACATAATAGGGGACACAATTAGAGTATCTATAGTAATTGACATATGTAATTGTGTGGAAACATATTTCTACAATGATGAGGTATAAAAAAGATACTAAGAAACCTAGTCCTCAAACCTCATTATACCGTTTAGTTCTATACCTCCTTGTAACTAAAAATTTCACATTCACCATCTCACTATGCTTAAATGTTTATCTCTTAGTCTAATACATATCATTATAATGGCCTAGGTCTCCTATACTATACATAAATATTAAAACATGATAAACCTCCTTCACTATTAGTTTTAGATCCATACCTTTTTTCTAGACTTTTAGATGCTACCAGCTAGAGAGGGACACTAGTGTTGATGATAGTGCCCAAATCTTTATCTAGTGTCTATCAACCAAAATTCATCCAAATAAAAAAATGATTGAAACCCATGGGTTTGCCTAATTTTATTATTGAACCCTAGCATGAGATATTTTCAATAAGTGTGATATAAATACAAGTAAATGCCTTATAATTCCTCATCTATAAAATAACAAGCAAATACCTACCAAAACTATATCAATCAAATAAACAAGAACTCTATTCTACCTTACTCATCCCTATTTACATATCAAGCATATAAATAGTCATATTATATTTCTAAAGTATTCAAATAGTATCCCATGACCAATATTTTTCAAATTACAAGGTATATCACTGCATGCATCTTCATGTAATATATTACACCATTGTACACACGCTTTCCCAAACATAAGGGAGAACTAATTAAGTTTTAGACCCTCCTTAGAGTATTGGATATGTAAGTATCACCCATTGATATATGGATATTTGGGGTAGCTTGACACTATGAACCCACTAAACCATTTTGGAGAACACTCATTCCAAGGGTGAATAAGGATAAAGAGTTAAGATTTGATCAATCAATGAATAGTGATAGTTTGTGTCTGAGATTTGAATACATCAATATAAATGTGATATAAAATCTATAACATTTAATTTGGTTGTATCTAAATCTATTCATTATTCCATATAATACACTTGCATCATAGTTAGACACTAACATCGATAGTAGTTTTTAGATTTGATGATAGTGTCTGTAGCCACAAAAATATAATTTCCATAATCTAATGAAAGATCTACAACACTGGTCCTATATAATTCACACCTATTTCTAGTCTAAATATATTTATTCATAGTAAACTATATAAATACCATTATTTTTTATTTATTACAGTATCTTTTAATATCTATACTTTACTATTTTTAAGTAATCTTAGTTTGTATAAATTTAGAATATTATTTATCTATGTTTTCTATTAATTAACCCACTATATAATAGTTTATCACCATTTTGTTATAACTAATTCTATATTTATTAACCGTAGATCCATAATATCAAAATGTAGAGTTAAATATTTGGTGAATCCAAATCTTGAGTCTTGTCATACAACCATTATTTGTTTTAGTGTTGTAAAACTTCTTAGGGTTTCATACTTTATTTTTGAGATTTCTCATTCTATATTTTACCAAAGATAAAATGAAGGGTGTTTTTATAAGGTCAAGAATAAATTACGATCAAGAAGAGATT
This sequence comes from Torreya grandis, assembly GCA_037957365.1. Lineage (NCBI taxonomy): Eukaryota > Viridiplantae > Streptophyta > Pinopsida > Cupressales > Taxaceae > Torreya > Torreya grandis. The sequence goes on from JARHVA010003865.1 coordinate 1,490,713, forward strand.
TATATTTATAAATCCATTGATATTGATCATAAAAATAAAAAATATTAACAAGTGATTAAAATCACACATGTTTAACTTAGATTAGTGAGAAATATATCGCTTAAGATTGTAATAGTTACCATCTCACTCCCATTAAACACCCATGACCTATGTTGGATTTTGTAGTCCATACTATTAAAAATATAAAATTTGTTTTTTCACATCATGTTTAATGTATCCCTCACCCTCTTAAAACAAATTTGGATATCAATGGGAAAAATATTCCATTTATTATCATGATTTTTTTTTTCCAAATGCATAATGATATCTTGGCTAATTTAAAAACTAATAAAAAATATAATGTACCTTCAAGTACATTGACTTAAACTCCCATTATTTTAATGTCTCTAAATAAATATCCCCCTTATCAAGGGTGATGAATCACTCATTCCTTCATTTTATATTTGATTTTGTTTAAAATTGAATAAAGATATCATGGAATATTTATCAAATCCAATCAAGAGACCAAGAAAAAGGTTCATTTCAAACAAAAAGTGGGAAAAAGTTTCTCATATACCAAAAGATATAATTTTACCAAAATTACTTCAATTTCCAATTAAAATATCATTACCAAAGGTAAATGATCCATCAAATGGTATATAAATATCAAAATTTCCAATATCTCACAATGAAACACCAAAGGTTCCAAAATTCAAAGATCCAATACCAATACCAAATTATCCTAAATTTAGGGATTCTAAACTTTCACTTATTATTCATGAGGATGATAATACTAATATACCTAAATTTAAAAGAGGTGGTGGATTAAAAACCATGATTACAACTTTCCCAAATACCACCATTCCTAAATATTATATTATGTATATGAGTACTATTGGAGATATTAAAATAGAACTATAAATAATTTTTTAATCACCTAAAAGTGGTATTTGAGTGTTAAGAGTTCTACTTGAGATAAAATTTTCCTAGCTTAGCCATAGACCTATCTTAGAGCATATTATCACACTTTTCAAGCCTTTATGTGGATCACAGGATTCCCTAGTTAGCTTAAACATAATATTATACCCTAATTTATTGATCTAGTCCCTTTGTGCATAGCAGTCTACTAGCTAGACATTAGCAACACATTAAGGACACTAAAGTCATGCAATGCTAGTGTCCCCAAAATGGTACCAATGTCCTTTACCCTATCTTTTCAAACGAATATATTTTCAAAAGTAAAACCCTCCTAAGGCTGGACTAATCATATTTTATTATATGTGAAAGCTACATAACACTATAAATACATGAATTTTATACCTTTATCCACTAGATGGAAATGAGATGAAAAATACCTATTCAAACATGAAACAAGTTGATAAAAATCAAGGTTATTAATCTATATTCTATCCTACTTTCACATAATACCATATACATCTACCCTAAGCTTATATTTTTCATATTTTTAATCTCAAACACACTCAAGACATTTAAGACCACTATCATTTTAGAATCACTTTCACTTTCACCAACACTTAGGTGGGGAGGACTACATTGGGTTTAGTCTCTCCTTAGAGTATTGGTATGTAGGAAAATCTATTTATAGTGAGGTGTTGAATATGTACAACCTATCCTACTAAGGAACACACTTTTTAGATCATGCCATACTTACAAGGAAGATTAAGGTTTTCATCATAAATCATCTATTACAAGCAAATTTTTAAACTTCATGTATGTAGGAACAAAAACTAGAAACACAAATGTAGGTTCTCCCAAAAGTTTGGATCAATCCTACATAGAGGACACTAAGATCATTATCAAGGCATTAGATCCACATGGCACTACTATCCAAATATGTCACTACTATTTAGGAGGGGTTATGATATATGGATCTAGTTGATGACACTTTGACCTATTCATATCTCAGTTTATAGCACTCAAATCTTCTATATCAAGTGTTTTTATATATGTCTTTATCTACACATATTTATTATTATTATTAGAAAGTCAAAGCTAGTCAAAAACTATAATAAATTAGTGGTTATTTATGCATATTTTATCATCTATTTAGACTAACCAACCCTTTAGTAAAACATAGGATTTACATTATGAAAACCCTAAAAGGTTAAAACATTTGGTGAAATTGAATTACTTTAACTATTGATCAAACCATAACCTTAAATGCTCTTAAGGTTTGTATCCTTCTTTTTCCTATTTTTATTAGTTTCTTTCAATTTTTTAGATTTCATATATTATGTTTTAGTAGCTCTATTCCAATTTCTTTAGTATATGCCATATCAAAAATCTATCTCTCTTCCATTAAGAAGTGTTAGACTAGGTGGTAACCTATAGATCATATTCATATTCCTATTATTTGAGCCTATAACATAGATAAGGGACCTCTTATACCTCTAGTTATTTACCCTTCACACCTTGATTATGTGGATTTTATTGATAATACAATCAAAGATGAATAATACAAAAAAAAACAAGATGATACACAAATTGAAAACTAGGACACTCTCCCTCCACTTAAAAATTATAACATGATTATCAACAAAGATGATATATTATAGAGATTTTAGGAAAACCCCTTAATCATGAAAAAATCCTAAAATCTATATTAGAAATTGAAAACAAATTAAACAATGGTCAATCTTCAACTCCCATAGATAATAACATCATTAGACCTAAAATGGGGCCAAATCAACTAGAATAACCTAAAATTGTAATTCAACAACCTTCAGTCACATCTACACCTCTTATGGATATTTCCTCCACTCCAGACATACAATCCCTTATGCAATAGGTTCATACTCTACAAGCTAAGGTGTTATAACTTGAGAAGGGAACCACTAGGCTATCACAAGTCTTAGATTCTAATATTCTCTTGCATACACCTTTGACACATCAAATAGTGTCCATTCCCTTAACATCTAAATGTGTGGCACCTAATGTTACATTATATGATAGAAAGGGTAACCTAGAGTACCATATCAAATATTTTCACATAACATGTTTGGACCACATATCCAACAATTAGATTATCATGAATTTATTTCCACATAGTTTAAAGGATTATTCTCTATAGTGGTTTTATGACTTACCAAATAAATCTATCATAGCATTCAATCCTTTGGTAGACATGTTTTTAACACACCTTTCCATCAATATTAGTGACAAGATATCATATGACTAAGTTGCATAGTTGAAAACAAATTCAATTGAACCTATTGTAGAATAAGGCTTATGATACAAAACTATATTAGCTAAATCAACTATCCCCATGGAAGATAAATATATTTAGGACATATTTATATAGATTATTTTATGAGCATTATATGATGCTATTTTTTTAATAAATTTCCTACATTCACAAATTTGTGCCACATAGTAAAGGAAGGAGAGGTCAAGCTTTTATAAATGGGAAAACTAAAGTATACCATTAGATAAGAATAAACTATTAAGAGTTAAAATAAGCCTCCTTACAATGTAATGGCTAGTGAGAATAAGAGTGATCAAAAGGCCATAATCAACACAACTTTTGAGCCATCTCCTAGATTGGTTTTATTGGCTCCTTAGTGATAAATATTCACCAACCTTCTAAATTCATTATCACTAGTCATATATGAGTTATTAGAATGAAATTTATTATCTCTTCCTCCTATTAAAGTGGTTGATATGACATGACCTCTTCCAAATAACTAATATTTTAATGAATTCTATGAGTATCACAGGGCACTAGGCCATACAACAAATAGATGCATAAACCTACAACATAAGATACAAGATTTAATTAAGGCTAACATTATTAATGTGGTCACACCCATAGAGGCACCAAAAGTATCATAAATAGAAGATAAGGCATGAAATATATTCTCAAATATATTTTCAAAGAAAAAAGTGAATGAGGTAGTGAACATAATAGGTGTTCACTACACATATCAATCACATCCACCACCAACTTCATATAATACCATTATAGAGGAGGCAAAACTATTACACAACATCATTGGAATGTACAATACTATAGTCCCACCTAGACCACTCATCGCCATCTTAGAGTAGAATGTTGTTAATGATGATATAAATTTACATAGTCTTTATATAAACATACATAGATCATCATCCTATCCATAGTGTTATGGTTGATAAGGGGTAAAGAATTAGTATGTGCACTATGACACTTTTACAACATTTGGGGTACTTAGAGTAGGACATATTCCACATAAACATAATTATTAGTGGTTTCAATGGTCTATTAAAATCTCCATCATTGAGATTGTGCTTCCATTATAGGTTGGACCAACACATATAGCCACTTGGTTCTTAGTCATACATAATGTAAGCATGTTTGACATGTTATTGGGTAGGCCATGGGTAAAATGGATATGAGACATATCATCCATAGTGAATAGATGACTAAAATACATACATGAAAATTAGGTGGTCAAAGTTGAGGGTCCCCCATATGAGTATCTGATACCTATCCTAGAGGTAGTTACAACATATCCACCAGTTATAATTCTAGCATTATTACTAGACATAACATATTTATTAGTTATAACTTAGAGTACAATTCTTATGTATAGATCATAGAGCTTAGTAGATCCAACAGTGTAGGTGATGTATAATCCTATAATAATGATGCATACACATGTTCTCCCATAAAGACCAATATTAGAGAGACACATACATTAGAGATATTTCATAGATTCTAAAGGACCTTCCTCTACTCAGTTTATGCTAATATCAGTATCATTGTGTTCTTGAGGTTATCAGCACAAGGAACCTATGCCACCTATAAATTTTTCTACCAAATGGATTTCTAAGACCCTACATTTCATAGGACTTCATATTTAATGCCACAAACTCCTAGCACCACTACACAGGTAGATGTAAACACAAATATAGATCACTCAGTATAGTAGATTATGGTAGTTGCCTTTTCACATTGCATGCATGATCATAGTTCCCTTATTTGACACAGGTCATAGTGATAGTGATTCTCCCATGAGACTCATTAATTAGTATGGTTCCTACCCTCTTGTATATATTTTCCTTATCTTTTGCTCTTTTTACATAGTTCATTTTCATGTTACTTGTACATAGCTTATATCTATAAAATACAAAAATAATATAACATGTCAAAAATACAAAAACATTTTAATATTACTTAGAAAACACAAATCTTATAGATTTTAGGAATTGCTATGTTACATTTATTATATTTTCTAGACACTACATATGCTAGCTTAGTATAGTTAGTTTTATCATACTACATTATTCACTTATTCTTTTTGAGTGCTCATAGATTACTTACAAGACTCAAGTTAACTAAACTTATCCAAAAATTTTATTATCTACCCATAAAGGGCATATACATCAATTCATCGTTATTTATTTGAAAACGTCACCCACTTGGGGGCATCTTATACATAATTTCTATTACCAAGTTTTATCCTTACATTCTATACATTCTAGTTATAGCATTATTATATCTTGATATTTATAATTGCTATTCATATTTAGATTTTGTCTAACTATAACTACTTTAGACTCAAAATATGTAAATCCTAAATCTTAAATATATTTGTAATACATTCATGCATGCTTTCATTTCTAGCTTTCATAGTTTAGACTTGATTGCATTTCTATTCTTCTTATATTCAAAAGCATTTGAATATGCAATTGTTCTTTGGATCTATGCCACTTTTAGTCATAATATGTAAGCCTTGGACATGTACCCATGTCCCTTGTGTGTTATTTTTTGATTATGTATGTAGACATTTGAATGTGTCCTTATAATTGGATCTCAACAAATCTTTCTGATTACTTACATATGTAGACATTTGAACATGTCCTTGTATGTCTTATTTTCTCAAATTTTGTGATATGTGCCCATGTACATTGTATTGTACCCTTTTGTCTAATTTGTGTGCCTCATGTGTTTTTCATGTATGTTTTATTATATGCATTATGGCCATGACACTTAGCTTTACTTGTTAGACACACCAATTTTGGATGCCATGACAGACCTCATGCATCTACCCTTCTTACTTGAGTGTCATGATAGACCTCATGCCCCATCCCCCTAGTAGTTACTTATACTTAGATTTAATATTATATACATTGCTTACATCTATTTTGACACCCCTTTACAATGTTAGACATGAGATACATCTTGTATTACATACTTATACCTAGATTCTCTTAAATTTGATGTTATGTTTGCAAATTGTATTGGTTTATCATGTAATTATAATATATTCTTTGGATAACACACATTTTATAGAGCTATTTATTTTGAGGATAGTTATTGAATAGTTTCAACAACTACCCTCAAAAGAGGGGGCATTCACATGGGTTTTTCATAGAGATTAGGCTCCAATATTGCATTCATAGAATGTTTTTTCAGTACATAAGATTAGTTTCAAAAATTCAGGCATGGGTTAAACATAGGAAAAGATAGTAACTCAAAAAGAAATATAGTCATAAAAATTAAGACCAAATATAGATTAGCACCCAAAATAGGATACTATCACCACATGGTGTTATTGTCCAAGATGTGTCACTATTGTCCAGTACCCCAATTTTAGGATAGTTCAGATTGGCCATAATGATACACCAACTATAATACATGTTTGTATAGATTTAGTTATAGGTTTGATAATTATGCTTAGATTTTTCTTAGATTCACACTAGTTCAATTTAGATTCATATCATTTACTCATATTGGGGGTGCCATGTAATCATTCTCATTTTCAGTTCATATACTTAGATATATTTATTACAACTCAATCCTAAATTAGTATACTCATATATCAGATTAGAGGCATGTGTGTGGCACATTATTCTCATATTATCAATTACACATAGGTTGATTAAATGGAATGATAAAATCCATGTCATTATCTACACTATATACACTTGAAATCATATTCCAAGTTATCACCAATTTCATGCCTTAGTCCATCTATAGTGGTTAGCTTTCCCAAGTGGCACAAATATACCTATTGTACTCAAGTGGTCAAAGAGCCAATATACAAAGTTAGATATACTAAGTTAGATATTTATATAACTTTACGTAGTTTAATTTTATATGCATATATTATACATGGGTGGGTAATGATGTATTCATAACCTAATTGAGTTATTGAACCACCCATATGAGAGGGTTGTACACACTATCAATCTAATCTAAGTTATTCAAAGGTCATGACCCACCAAGAAAGGGTGGGAAATGATGGATTCAAAACTAGATTGAGTTATTGAGCCACCCACACATGAGGATGGATTAAGATATCATCTTAGCCAAGATATTCAATTATTTGATCATTATATGCATGAACACCCATAGGTTTTCACTAGGTTCATACATTGTTCACAAACCCAATGGGCCATATTCATTCCTTTCCTCTTTCCCATATCTTTACTCAATTTTAATCAGTTACTTCTTTACTCAGTATAGTCTTTTGATTTTGATATCTCTTAAGTAAGGACTAATTTATGCACATTTCATTTGTAGGTCATGCTTTGGATCTTGTTTCACATACACAAACCAAGCTTTACATACTCAAACTCAGATTCATGGGCTTCACTTTCTAAGTAAGTCTAGGTATGCTTATTTTTTACTTTATACTAGTCATTTCAATTTTCTATATTTCTATCATCAAGGGGAGGAAATTGTAATCACCTAAAAGTGGTGTTTAAGTGTTAATAATGCTACTGGAGACAACCTATTCTTAGATTATCCCTAGACCCATCCTATATATTATTATCACACTTTTATAGCCTTTGTATAGACCATAGGCATCCTTAGTCAGCTTAAACATAGTCTCATACCCTCTGTTTCTACGCTATTTCACTTTTTACATTCAAATAAGGAATTAAGAAACTAAGAAGAATGGTCAAGGTTAGATGTTACCTAGATGTAGTCATGCGCACTGAAATTAGACATTGGAAGGTACTCCTCTTTGGCTATGGAGGAATGACACCTGCAAAGAAAAAGAGACTAAAACACAAAAAATGTTAGATGAGGAGATGGTGGGCTGTCAAGAAAAAGCTTGATCTTTGAAGTACGAAGACTTCCTTGAGGGATATCAACCCACTGATTAAAAATAGAATATTTGACAAAAATAGAAATAGTGAAAGATAGAATGAAAAAAATAAAAGACAAAAAGTAAAATGTGTACCTGATATGTAGCAAATTGCTCTACACCATTGCCGGTGTCAGTCTCTGTGTCAGCGTCGATCAAGGAAGGGTGCCGATGTCGGTTAAAGTGCCGGTGTCAGTAGGGGTAATGATCGGCATCGGTTGGGGCAGCAGTTTTTGGAAAGGGTCTGGTCGGGTCTGGATAGGGTTTTAGGATTGCAGAATGGTCTAAAGTTTTTGTCTGAGGGTTAGGGAGCTGGTTTGGGATTCAGAGGGATTATTTGGGGGTTTGTATAGAAATCTGGGCAGAGTTATAGACTGTATATTCTGAAAAGGGTGGATAGAGGTGATATGGGAGGAAGTCAATTCAAGTCTGTAATCTAAATCTAAGTTAGGGTGGTAATATCAATTGAAAACAATAACCAGAGAAAAAAATAAAAACACAGAAGAAACACTTACCTGTTACATGCTGAAGATAGAGTAGGAGACATAATTGATGTTGTCGATATGTTGTAGAAGTTTGATGTAGAAGACCTCCAGCGAGATGACTGAAGTAGAATACATGTACCAGAGAGAGAGAATATGAGAGATTTGATTGCAGATTGATTGGATGCAAAATTTGGCTGATCCTTCTGAAGGTCAAGTGAAAGAATGTTTTGAAAGAAGGTCTGATAACTGATCGCAAAATTTATTGGCAACTGAATAATGAAGCTTGGATAATGGATAACGGATAACAGATCTTGCATTCAGGTTAAGAATGTAGTATTAAGGATAAGCGATGCCAGCAGGACCATCGACATCAGCCGAGTGGTGACTGACGTCGGTGACGTCGGTTGAGTAGTGACTGACGTCGGTAGATGCAGAATGGGGACAAAGGCTAATTTTAGCTTTCTGCTCATTTTTACATGCTACCAAGGGCAAGGCTCATGGGAAAATGGTCGATAGGGATTAAATAGGCATGGGAGAATAAAATGGGGGTTAAGGGGAGGATGACAAGGGTTAGACACAATTTTGGTGTCTACATTTGCCCCTTTTTGTCTTGTTGGTTGTTTTGGATGAACTGCAAGACAAAAATAGGAGTTGGTTGCCCCAGGTGTGGGATAAGGTCGATTCCATCTTGTTGGTTGTTCAAATGAATATCAAGACAAAAATAGGAGGTAGATTGCCCTGATTATGGATGATGTATTCCCCCTCAAAGAAGGAGTCGAGGGAAGGGAACCAAGAATCGGGTGCTGATTTGACAAAGATGAGATGAAAAAGGGGTGAGGGTGAATGCTATAAAAGTCATGATTATGTGCATACCACTTTACGAGATGGTCAGGTCAAATTGTCATAGGTCGAGGGTCAAGGAGTGCCAAAATTGAAATAATTAAGCCCCAGCATGAGGTCGTAGCTGATCGGGTTATTCAATCAAAGTTGTAGCTCCAATAGGTCATCGTGTTCTAGGTATCTCAAGCTTAGGAAGTGCTCTTAGAAACATGAAAAAGTCACAAGTAGTGTGGATCAACCAGCTTGCGATCCTATACTTGTGAGGGTCCAAAATATAGTCTACACATAATTTTGTTAACCAGTCATGAGGTAGCATACATGCAAAAACAACCAAGGCAACATTGTCTTGGAAGTGGTCAAAGTCGGAGGAGATAGGCATGATCTCCAATGGTCATTGGTCGAGGTGGATGAATGGACGAAAGGATGTGGCCGAGCTAACCTCAAAAGATGTTATGTGATCTGAGTGCTACCTACATAGCCCTTGTGTGAAGGGCCTCAGGCTAATGTAGTTCTCCCTAAAAGGGAGGAAGGGTCAAAGGGATGAAATTGGTCTTGGTCGAGGGCAAGGTCATGGTCAAAAGGAGGAAAGAAGGATTGTCCATTAGAGAGACAAACAAATGAGGGTGGTTGAGCTAACCCTAGATGATGTCGTATCATCTGAGTGCTGCCTACATAGCCCAGGTCATAGGGCCTCAGACCAATGTAGTTCAAACTAGTTGAGAAGATTGGTTGATGATTGGTTTGGTCATGTGTCGAAATGATGAGGAGAAAAAGATGTTACAGCCTTTTCCAAATGGTGTATTCTGCAACATTGGTTGAGGGGTCTTTCATCCCTAGTAATTTTCCATATTCATGATGGATGTATGCTAAAGATGAATTGAGGTTTATTTATGCTTCAGCAAGTATTGGTTTATGCTTAACATAAATTGCGTCTGGTCGATAGTTTCCATGTGTATTGGTGTCTAGAGAAACTAGTGTGAATAGGCTATGGGAGTGGCTTGAAAAGAGAGTTGAGTTGAGTTGATTAGGTTTAACAAGTGATGAAGTGGAATGTGACCAAAGTGTAGGCAAAAAGTGAAAGGCATAATCGCCCTTTCATTGACTAGGACCAGAATGATAGCATAGATAGGGGTTGTTAGAACAAAGAGCCCCCTTCATGCATTGCGTCGTTGACCATGGTTGTGTTAGAATGGTAATCGAATCACTTTGACATTAAAGTGAGCTCGAAGTCCCTTGAGTAGGTGTTATAATAGGAGGAGGATAGGGTAACCCATTTTATGAGCAGGGATAACCTTGCTCTTTTTTATGGGAGACCTTGAGACATCAAGTCCATGACTCGTTTTTTTTTTTTTTTGTGCAAACTGATCAATGCGGGAAGCCTATATAGAGATGTTGTTGTGCTTGGTGGTCAGTTGTGAAGCTGATCAAAGTGGGAAGATTCTAAGATAGTGCTATTTATTGCCAGATTAGTCATAGCCATCCTTCGAGGGAGTGGTCTAGAATTTTGCTTAATATAAGGGCTTTTGAATAGCTATCCTTCAAGGGAGCAGTCTATTAGCTACAGTAATGATAGTACAGTTGTCCTTCAAGGGAGTAGTTTGCCTTTTTAATTTTATATTGATATGGTGACCGTGGATATTTTGACATCTTGATTTATTTTGATAGAAATGTGAGTCATGGACAAGATTATAGAAGGTCAAGGGCTCCCTTTTATTAGGACAAAGCATCCATACTGTATAAAAGGGTTATAGAGGAATTGTTAAGGGGAGTAGGGATGAAAGGAATTAGGACTAAGAGGATGGGGATTGCTCAAGGGATGAGCTCAAGTTAAATGTCAAGTGAACGAGTACTCGACTAGCAGTAAAACGGTCACAGATGCAACGCATTAAAAGGCTCAAGTTCTGGTCGTCCATCAAGAGAGAACAGATGATAAGTCCCTAATTCATACTTGTATGTGATGATGAAAGGTCTGAGCCAATTAGGAGCAAACTTGCCTTGTTTAATTCACTCCATATTAGTCACATGCTGATGATGATTAAGAAGTTGGTCGATGTGGTCACTGATTTGTTGAGACTAGTCAAGGGCCAGGTCGAGATTGGTGTTTGGTCATGATTAAGAGGTTAAGGTTGATGATTGGTCAAGGTTTGGTTGCTTGGTCGCTTGGTGATTAATTGAGGTCATGGTTGATGTGTGATTGACGTTTGGTTGAGGTCATGATAGGCACTATAAAGTCAAACTCCCCCCAGCCATTTGGTGGTAGGAAGAATGTCTAACACCCAGTGTAGATGAGATGGAGAAAAGACGAGGGGGAGAGACCTGGGTACCCCACCTGGTTGATAGGTTAGGGGTTCCCAAGCGAATGGCATTTAGGCATTGAAAAAGTTAGGAGGGATGGAAACCACCAACTCCATAGGTGAAGGAGGAGGAATGGGTGAGCCTGGAGATTGGTTAATGGTTGGCTTGGGGCAAAGGTCTACAGAGGCCTGAGTGGGGTTGTGATATCCCAGGCCATACCATTTCTTGGCATTGTCATCATTGAGTAGCTTGATGGGCTGATGGGAGCCCTTCTCATAGCGTCTAAAACCAAAACCCTTCCATGCACACCTGTAAAGGTAAGTGTGTGCAAAGGCAGGGTTGCCAAGAAATGAGAAGTCTGATGTGAATGGTTGGGGTGAAGAGAGAGGGTTGCCATTAGTAGGAGCTTGATTGAGCCCCCCATAAACAAGACTGGTTCAGAGGTGAGGAGGACCATAAGGCACGATCATCTTGATCTGATGGTCGTAACTAGGGTTGTGATAAAGGTGTCCATACTCTTGTAGAGTTTGGAACATGTCTAAGGTCAGCAAGCGATACTCCTCCAATGAAAGTCTTTGGAAGATGTCTTCCATGGGGTCTATGGTCGACGCTTGAAGGGGAGGTGTGAGGGCGACCACCTATTGCAAACTGGTCAAAGCTTTCACGAATGGAGGCGGTGCTAGGATTGATGGATTGATAGGAATGAGGATGTCATTTGGATGGTAGGTGGTGTTACAAGTTTTGAAGGGTGAAGGGTCAGTGAGAATGGTGTGGACTTGCCCCTCATGCTCGAATTTCACACAACGATGCAAGGTGGAGGGGACACAGGCTATGGCACGGATCCAGGGTTAGCCCAGCCACATGTTGTATTAAAACTCTCCTTCGATGATATAGAAGAGCTCTAGGACTGTGCGTGGACCAACGCGGATGTGAAGGATGATTGTGCTAATGGTCGAGGTAGTGGTGTCATTAAAGGAGCACAAGATTGTGTTAGTTTTGGAGACGCAATTCTTGGGAAGAGCCAACTGATCAAAGGCATGGGTAGAGATAATGTTGATGCTAGTGCCTCCATTGATCATAATGCATTTAATGCATGTCTGATCAACATAGGTAGTGATGAAGAGGGCAGCATCTTGATCTTCTGTGTTGGATTTGGGAATCTTAGAATCGCTAAATGTGATGGAGGCAATAGGGGCTAAAGAGTGGACAAGGGCAGTGAGTGGCTGGTGGTCCTCAAGTTGGACCTCCGCTACCTATAGGGCTCTGATGAGGGCTTGACGATGTTGAGGTGAGGTTTGGATGAGGTCATAAAGAGACATCTTCACAGGCATCTGGTGAAACTGTTTCAACATGGAGTCATGGATTGGTCTAGAAGAAGAGGAAGAAGAGGAGGGTTGAGATGCGCCAAGGATAGAAATCTTAGGCTTGGGCAGTTGAGGTGGATTGATGAAAGGGTAGGTCTAAGGAATGGCAGATTTTTCTTTCACCTTATCCTTTTGTGACCTAGTGGTTATGTGAATGGCATTGATTTCAAAGATAGGAGGTGAAGGAGATAAAGGGGTTGTAACTTGTTGATGAGATGTTGATGGGTTTGAAGAGGTTAGAGGGTTATGAGAAGGAGTTAGGGATCGGTCGAGAGTGTCCTCAAAGAGAAGAGTGTCTTTCTCTAGATAGCGATGAATGACAGCCTTGAGGGCATAGCAAGTCTTGGTATCATGTCCTGGCGTACGATGGTATAAGCAAATCTTTGTGTCGTCAAACTAGGAGGGCTTAGACCCGAGGAGTTGGAAAGGCCTGATGGGTGGAAGGGTTATGCTGGAAGTCTACAAAAGTTGATGTAATATCAGAGAGTATGATCCCATTAAAGGGTCCGTGCTCGTCGATGTGTGCGATGCTGGTGAATTTTGCTTGGGTGGAGTTAGAGGAGGCTTCTGTACCACCTTCTAGGTTGATGGTGTGGCGACAGGTAGAGACGGTACATTCTTCATGAGAGGTACCACCTTTTTGGGAGAGGGTAGGCTAGTGATAGGAAAAGGAAGTAGAGGAGGCAACTAGTTTTGATTAGAGGCATGAGTGGGGAGGACTTTGGTCAAGGTCAAAGGATGAGGGTCCAAAATGGAGGGCAATGATGACGGGGGAGGAGGCATTCACCTCTGTGGTCTGGTAGTCTTCTTTTATTTGATTTGAAGACTACTATTGGTCAAAGTTTAGTCTAAGTCCACCTTCACTTATGGATGAGTGAGGTTGGAGATAGGGTGAACGCCGAGTGACTTGATTGGTTTAGATGGGGTAGATGAGGGTTTTGGTCCTGATGCGGTTGATTGAGGTGTAGACGGTCTAGAAGTGGAAGTCTAGTTTTTGTTGAGAGTCTTGGGAGATTCTGCCATGGGAGGATTAGCAGTATGAGATGAGAGGGCATGGGCATGTTGAAGGGCTGTGAGACGCTCCCACAATACCTGATGCTCCACTTTCCTTAAAGAGAGAAGTTAGATTTTCTCCACTAATCGAGAAAATGGTTGAGAAGATGTTGGATGAGGTTTGGGTTCTTGAGAAGATGTTGATGGTTGTGGGACCGAAGGTGTGGTAGTCTTGGTCCCAAGGCATGATGAAGTTGTGATATGTTCGTCCTTGGTTGGAGATGAAGGAGAGGCAGGTTCTTCCCTAGGTGGAGAAGAAATTAGAGAATGAGTCTCCTCAAGTGGGTAAAGGGTAGGGATGATTGTGCCCTCCACTTGCAGTCAAGGAGTAGGAAGGGTTGGGTCCTCCATGGGCAGCAAGAAGGAGGATGGTGAAACCGGTGGTGCTGGTAAGGTCGAGGCGTCCTCCAAGATGAGAGAGGTTGATGGAGAACTAACTGGAGAAAGAGGTTTGTCCACATGTGATGGATTGATGGATGGACTCATCTCTTGAGGTTGGTCAGAAATGAAGGGCGAGACCATATTGACTGTTTGAATGTTGTGTTCATGAATGTTGTCAATCAAGGTCTGGACATTGTTTTGAGTTGGTGGATGATTAGGGAATGGTTGCTTAAAGATGTTGATACCCTGATTAGGTGGTGCATTGGGATTGTGGAGGACAAGGTCACCCTTTTCTAGCATGTCTTGGATGATGTTTTTAAGGGTTTTATAGTTGCCTGTGTCATGGCTTTTAACACGGTGGTAGTTGCAGAAGTCATTTTCCCTATACCACACAGGGATGGAAAGTGAGGGATCAAATTGTGGAGGTGGTCAGATTTGGGGGAGATTGAGGACCCCCTATTTGACAAGTTTTTCTAGCACATACGTGTATGATTCTCCGAGTGGAGTATACTATCATTGTATGTATCTCTGCTGGAATTGGCGG
Source organism: Torreya grandis (assembly GCA_037957365.1). Taxonomy (NCBI): domain Eukaryota; kingdom Viridiplantae; phylum Streptophyta; class Pinopsida; order Cupressales; family Taxaceae; genus Torreya; species Torreya grandis. The sequence goes on from JARHVA010003865.1 coordinate 1,505,753, forward strand.
GTGATGCTTTGGGATGTGGATGGTTCAGGCTGGTTAGTTGAAGGGGAAGAGGAGGAAGATCTAATGACCATAGCATTTGCTGAAGCTTTAGATTTAGGATTAGATGAGGAAGGCTTAGATGAGGGGCCATTGGTCTTGGAGTTGGGATTCTTGCTCCACAACTTGACTTTATTCTCCTCGATGGCATGTAACTCAAGTTTGTGGGCCATCGTGAAGGCTTCATCAAAAGTGCAGAAGGTCTGAACCCTTAAGGTGGAAGAAATATGTTTGGCACAGGCTTGGGAGAAAAGTTCAATAAGTTCAGGTTTGGGTAAAGAAAAAGAGAGTTGATTGATGAGGCCCCTCCATCGAGCGATGAAATCAGCAATGGATTCATCCTTGAATTGGCATATAGAATAGAGGTCTGTGATTGAGACCTTCTTGGTGATGTTGATAGAGAAATGATCAAGGAAGAGCTGGGCCAGCTAAGTGAACATGAAGAGGGAATGGATAGCAAGGGAGCTGTACCAGTCAAGCACAGCACCTGAGAGAGACATAGGAAATGTGCGTAAAAGCAACACATCATCATGGGCGATAAGGTAACAGGCATGTCAAAATGCTCGTAAGTGTTATTGTGGGTCTTCCTTGCTTTGAAAATGAGAAAACTTAGGAAGTTCCCACTGGCTGGGATATGGCCTGATCAGGATAGAAAGATGAATGGGCTCATTGCAAATTTGTTCATATGAGAGAGTATTGCGTGAGCCAAAAATGGAGGTCTCTAGGCTAGACATCTTGTCCATCAGCATTTTGATGATATCTACTAATGGATTGGCAGGTGGAGCACCCCCTAGATTGTAAGGTGCTTGAAAGAGGCTAGAAGAGGCATACAACGTAGTCGGTTGTACTAGTAAGGGCGTAACATATGGATGACTAGTCGTAGGGATAGAAGAGGAGACTAAGGATGGTTGGGTAGAAGGCATGGCTAGGCTCAATGTTGCCATGGGAGGTTGGTTAGTGGTAACATGGGCCAATGGATGGGTAGCCACCCTAGTGTTGATAGGAGCAAGGGTAGGTGGAATAGAGATGACTAGATTCTGAAAGGGGGTAGAGAGTGGTTGAGTGGGCTGAGGTTGATAGGGGGCTAAAACCCCAGTGGAAGTGGGCCCAAAGATGGAGGGAGAGGCCACACTTGGATGGTTGGTCAAAGGCTGGTCATTGGTTGAGGCAATAGCCTGGGTGTCTAAAGGTTGAACTACAGATGCTGTTGATATGGCCGCAGTCTCGAGAAGAGAGGTCAGCATTTCGTAAATTAGATTACCCAAGGAGTCTCACGTTTAGCTATTCACGAGATAGTGCTGCAAGGCTTTGACATTGAGGTCCAAGAATCATGCAAAATCTTGGTCCCCTTCTGGGACAATAAGAGTCTGGGTCAGGGATGGTCTAGTAGGAGTTCTTTCAGTCTCTGAGTGGAACTCCATTATAGGACTGGTTATGGACGAGGTAGACGGAAGCGGGTGATGCCTCGCGTGATCGACTAGAGCCTTGGCTTGGCTACGAGTCAGAACCAATCAAGGCAAGAAATAACGTCTTCACAAGCTCAAACAAGCAGATAAGAATAGAAAAGATAAAGAACACAAGCATATCCTAAAAAAAACCCTAGGAGTAAATTATTAGGATTATAGTGGCTTATGCCTTAGAATATGTGTAGAGGAAGACTGGCTTTTGAGTCAGGTCCTAGAAGAAGTAGTCTATGGATGGTTTTAGGTTAGTTATGGTGCTCAAAAGTCTATGTTAGGTTCCGTACTTGGCTTGGTGCTAAGGAGCAAGCTCCCCTCACTTCATGAGTCTAGTGATAAGCTGGTCTCGCTTAGCCAAAATATACTTCCCCTAGAGATTAAACTCTGTCAGAGAACAAAGTGGGCTTTCCCCTTGGTGATGAAATCCAAGTAAGATTGCTGGGATGGGTAAGGTATCCACTGGGTGATGAAATCCCAATCGGGTCTTGTCTCAGGTAAGTTAAGATGTTTGTTTTGTGTAAGTGGTTTGGTCGTGTAACATAAAGTGGACTAGATTAATTCAATATGTGATTATTAATTACTAGGTGTGGACTAAGAAATGCAAGCAAGCAGAAATGAAAGTGCAATGTGTTTTAAGCCCAAGTCAAAATGTGAAGTTGGAATGAAAACAAGTTGAGAAAGGGTTAAAGAATATGATTTTTGACTAGTCTAGAAGTGCAAGAAAAGAAAGAAAAGTTCTTTTTAGTCCTGCTGATGGTGTCGTTTAGAAGAGATGAAAGAGGTGAAAAGGGGGAAACCTAATGCACCTATATGAAAAGAAATAAAGAAAGAACCCAAGGAAGGCCCTAGGGTCCCACTGGGCATGCCAGAATGTTTCTACGCTATTTCACTTTTTACATTCAAAGAAGGAATTAAGAAACTAAGAAGAATGGTCAAGGTTAGATGTTACCTGGATGTAGTCGTGTGCACCAAAATCAGACGTTGGAAGGTACTCCTCTTTGGCTGTGGAGGAATGAAACCTACAAAGAAAAAGAGACTAAAACATGAAAAACATTAGGTGAGGAGATGGTGGGCTATCAAGCAAAAGCTTGATCCCTAAAGTACAAAGACTTCCTTGAGGGATATCAACCCACTGATTAAAAATAGAATATTTGACAGAAATAGAAATAGTGAAAGACAGAATGAAAGAAATAAAAGACAAAAATCAAAATGCATACCTGATATGTAGCAAATTGCTCTGCACAGTTGCTGGTGTCAGTCTCTGTGCTAGCGTCAGTCAAGGAAGGGTGCCAACATCGGTTAAAGTGCCAGCATCGATAGGGGTAATGACTGGCGTCAGTCAGGGCAGCAATTTTTGGACAGGGTCTGGTCAGGTCTGGATAGGATTTTAGGATTGCAGAATGGTCTGAAGTTTTTTTTTGAGGTTTAGGGAGCTGGTTTGGGAGTCAGAGGGATTGTTTAGGGGTTTGTGTAGAAATCTAGGCAGAGTTACAGACTGCATATTTTGAAAAGGGTGGATAGAGGTGATACGGGAGGAAGTCAAGTCAGGTTTGTAATCTGAATCTAAGTCAGGGTGGTAATGTCAATTAAAAACAATAACCAGAGAACAAAATAAAAGCACAGAAGAAACACTTACCTGTTACATGCTGAAGATAGAGTAGGAGACATAATTGATGTTGTCGGTATGTTGCAAAAGTTCAATGTAGCAGACCTCCAGGGAGATGACTGAAGTAGAATACCTGTACCAAAGAGAGAGAATACGAGAGATTTGATTACAGATTGATTGGATGCAAAAGTTGGCTGATCCTTCCGAAGGTCGAGTGAAAGAATTTTTTGAAAGAAGGTCTGATAACCGATCACAAAACTGATTGGCAACTGAATAATGAAGCCCGGATAATGGATAACGGATAACAGATCTTGCGTTCAGGTTGAGAATGCAGTATTAAGGATAACCAATGCCAGCAAGACCGTCGATGTCGACCGAGTGGTGACCGACGTCAGCGATGTCAGCTGAGTAGTGACCGATGTCAACAGATGCAGAATGGGGACAGACACTAATTTTAGCTTTTTGCTCATTTTTACATGCTGCCAGGGGCAAGGCTCGTGGGAAAATGGTCGATAGGGATTAAATAGGCATGGGAGAATAAAATAGGGGTTAAGGGGAGGACGACAAGGGTTAGACACAATTTCGGTGTCTACACCCTCATTTCCTAATCTTAGCCCTTCATGCCTAGTAGTCTACTAGGTAGACATTAGTGCCACATTAAGATATTAGAGCCACATGGTGCTAATGTCCTAAAAATGGTGTTAATGTCCTTTCCAATATATTTACCAAATGAATATATTTTCACAAGTAAAACCTTCCTAAATTCATCCTAAGCATCTTTTATTGTCTACATAAGCTATATAACACTATAAATACATGACTTTTAGAATTATATACATATATGGACATGAGATGCAAAATACCTATTCAAACATGAAATAATTTGATAAAAATCAAGGTTATTAACCCTTATTATTCCCTACTTCTTCATAATACCATCTAAAGCTACCCTAAGCTCATATTTTCTATATTTTCAATCTCAAGCACACTCAAGGCATTCAAGACCACTATCATTCTAGCATCACTTGCACTTGTAATAGAACTTAGGTGAAGATAGCTACATTAATATTGATCCCTCTTCTATGTATTGGTATGTAAGAAACTCTCTTCATAGTGGGATGTTGAGGATGTCCAACCTATCTTACTCATGAACACACTTTTTAGCCTATACCTTACTTATAAGGAATATTATGGTTTGCATCATAAATCATCTATTACACACACAATAAAATTTTTTAGACTTCATGCATTTAATAATATAACCTAGAAACACATATACAATTACACCCAAAATTTTGGAGTAGTCCTACACATAAGAGACTAGTACCATTATTAGGACACTAGAGCCACATGACATTACTGTCCAAATTTGATGTTATTATCCAAGAGAGGTTTTGATATAAGGATCTAGTTGATGACACTAAGACCTATTCATATATTAGTTTTCAACACTTAGATATTATGTATCAGGTGTTTTCCAGATAAGTTTTTATTTGTACATATTTATTACTATTTTTAAAAAGTCAAAGTTAGTCAAAATCTATACCTAATCAATGGTTATTTTATGCATATTATTTCAGTGATTTAGACTACTCATCCCTTTAATTAAACATATTATTTACATTAATAAAAAACTAAAAGGTTAAAACAACTTCAAATGCAAATGGATTAGCATGATGCTAATGCTAATATTATCTCATTCAACAATCAACCAATTGCACAATGTATAGTTAAATATATGTATCCAAAAGGTTTTAAACTACCACATTTACCTCTCTTTGATCATCATAATTATCCCTTTCATCACATGATTAAATATGTACATTATTTTTTTCACTGGTCTAAAGATGATAAAATATTTCTAAAATCCATTCATATGAGTATTACTCATGAAGCTCACAATTGGTTCTATAGCTCACCAAATGATTCCTTAAACACTTTTTCAGAATTAGAAGATATCTTATTTTTATCTTTCAACTTATAAAATGTGACTAGACTTACATTAGAACATTTACACAATCTCAAATAACATGATAATGAATACCTTCAAGACTATGTTATTTGATTTAAAAGTACATAATATGCCTTAGAATTTAGACCCTTGGATTTGGAATTGTAATTATTATTTAATATAGGTCTCCTTTTCCCATTAAGGGAAAGAACATTATATAAACAATATGAGTCATTTATCTATTTATACTCAAATGGTCATAGATATGATTCATTCATACTCAATTATATAAATAAACTTAACATCTCTAATTTTAAATACAAAATTTTTATTCTACATATAAATGAGGAAGATTAATTACCAAATAAACACTATGAGCAAATGTGTGCCATTACTCACATTCATATGGGAAATTTACAAAATTACTATGGTGTCAATCCAAGATTCACATCCAAAATAAACACCTCAAGTTAAACAAATCAAGAATCATATGTGCCAACTAGTTTTAAAATCACATTATTCATGGGTTGTGCTCATTTTTGGCATAACCATGTGAATCCTAAATAAACAAAAATCACTTTTGATATAATATGTTTGCAATAACTTGGATTTGATCTAAAATACTTACAAAACAAATGAGGCTGGAAAGACTCCTTATGCCACATAATAATACCAATTTCTTGTGGTCTTAAATTGATTCAAAAAAATGTTTTGGATTATGCCACACTTAAAAATATGAATTTATATTTGGAACTCTTTGGTTATACTAGATGGAAGCTAAAATTGACCAAAATTAGTAAGTTATATTTTTTTACAATTCTTTAAAATTGATCCATATACCACATGATGGTATTTATTCTTATAATTCACATATAAATCATGAAGAAGATCATTCCATGAACCATTTTCACCTATCCAACCATGATCCAAAAAATGCAAATGATCTAACCTAAAGTTGAGGGTATCCAAAAAAAAAAAAAAAACATTCAAATAAGTTCAAAAATATCAACCATATTTATCATTCTCATATTTTATAGCTCCTTGGCATCTTTTTTTTTTTTTTTTTTATGTTAGTAGATAGCATACAATTTCATTCATATATACACATATGTTTCACACATATTTTAGAGTGATACAAGCATACCTAAACACATGATCTATGCATTTTCTAGATGTTGGACCTTTCCTCTACTCACATCATATAGTACATTGGGGGGATCTACTTATTTGATAATGACTGACATAGGTTACATATAATTTATGATCATTTATACATTATCATGTTTTATATTATATGTTAATGCTAACACATGTCTATATCCATGCTCATATCATTCATAGTGTACTTGATATGTTATACTACATAACATTTTTTATAACACATAGATATATGGACTAGTATAATATGTTTATGTTGGTTTTTTATACTTCATTCATTCATATTGTCACTTTCTTGAGTGTCTTAAATTTTTTGTTATTGTATTTATTATGGAACATTTGAATTTGTTCCTTAATTATTGGCCCCTATGCCATTATATGTTGATTGTACATTTGAATGTCATTATTTATTGATTGTACATTTAAATATGTCACTCATTTTGATTTTGTGTTATTTGAGCATGCCCCTTGTATGAAGTCTCTGTGGACAATTCTTTTACATTAAATTGAGTGTTCTTATGTGTGCTTTATTGTTCACTAATCTTGTACTATTTCCCTTTAGACATTGCCATGATCTATATCATGCAATTTAGGACTTAATTTGATCACATAATATGAGCCTAATAGATATATCTACTTCGATATATTATCCATACATGTTATTTTAGATATTAAATCTGAATTATATATCACCTCAGTCTTGTATACTTGGCAAGTAATTCTCATGGCTATACCTTCAGTTCCCAAGACCTTCATGTTGTCAAAAGGCTTTCATCCACTATATTTGGTACTTATTATTTATCTCTTAGTCTCAACATATGTTATTTTGATGACCAAGCCTTCTTACTTTTCAAAATGATATAAACCTACTTATTATATCATCAATTTTTAAAGCTATAATTTTTTTCCATCTTCCTAAACACTTACATCACAATTAGATGTATACATAAATGATAGTGTTATGTGCCAAACTAAGTGTCTAGTGCCATAAGCTAATAAAATCTATAGATTATATGTATCCTTATGGTCGGCCTAAGTGATTTTATGTGATATATTTCCAAAATGGATTGATATATAATATAAACCCTCATTTAATCCTCATCTATCATAGAAATAAAAACTCACATGATAACTTACCAAAGGCACCTAATGAATAAATCAAGTGAGAAAATCTCCCTTATTCTCTCCTATTTTAATATCATTCATAAGGATAGGTCATATATAGTTTTGAATTTTTAAAGGATCACTCCATAAGCCATACTTGCTAAGTTAAGAACTAGGTCACTCTATATACTTTCTTATCACACATTACATCTTGATACACACACAATCCAACATGTATAAGAGAACTACATAATTATAAGGCCCTTTTCAAAGTAATAGCTATGTATTCAACTCTTATTGACATAGGAGTCCTTGGGGCATCTTCAAATCATGTTCCCACTAGTCCATTTATTCCATCATCATTCCAAGGGTGAAGAAGCTAGGTTTTAACCATTCGACAAAAAGTGAAATCCTATTCACATTATTTGAACACACTAGAGTAAAGTAAAAGAAAATAGAAGGTTTTAGGTGGTTACACCTAGATCTATATAATATTATGTACCAAACACTTATGTCCAAATTAGAAATTAGTATTGACATAGCCATCTAGATTTTATTCAAGCATCTGAGGCTTTAAAATTCAAATTTCAAGAATCTAAAAACTTTTATAGGATCTTGATGTAGCCCACTTCTAGCCTATTTCAATTCATATCCACATGCACATAGTAAACTAGCTAAGTACTCTTATTTATAATTTATTTTAATATCAATCAATAATTTTACTTTACATTTTTAGCATATCCCATAATTATATTTTCAAAATATTTTTTATTTGAGTTTGAAAATTAATTAGTCTACTATAGATTTATTTATCACCATTGTGCTTATTCATTTATATATTCTTAACCCTATCATATATAGACCCATCTCAATTTAGGGTTAAACATTTGATGAACCTAACATGAACATGTCATGGAAACATTTCTTCTATATGAAATCATAAATGCATCATGTCTATAGATCAATCTTAACTCAGAGAAGATAGATCATACCATACACTTCATATTGGGGATAGATTTGTTAAGTAGGAACATGAGCAATATGAGGATATATTAGACCTGATTAGGGAATCTCTTACCACAATGAACTATGATAGGGAGGTTTTGAAAGCCTCCAATCAAACATAATCATGCATTAACCTTAAGGGAGTCCTATGTTTATATATCTCACTAAATTAATAATGAGTAAAGTAAATCTAATCTATTGCTCACCAAATATTGTGGCACAATATGGGGGGTTAGTAAACAATAAAAACATGCATAAGAGAATCTCAATTAAGTTATGTATGAGTAAAACCCTAATACATGAAATAATAAGAGTAATATTATTTGAACCCAATAATTATGCTACTTGTATCTACTAAAGAGAGGAACAAGTTAGAGAATACTTACCTGAATGATGAACCTATAGAGACTCAATCTCTCCCTTGGCCAAAGGGGATTTACAAGAGGTTTTTGTGGTTTGTAATGATCACTAAAAAATGCCAAAGCATCCAATACTTATCCATAAGACTATATTATCCAAGTAGAAACCCTAATCTAAGACACCTGAAGTAAAATGGTGGAAGAGCATGTTGTAAAGAAGCACAAGTGAATGATAACTATTGATTGCATATTAAATAATGATAAAATGATTAGGTATAGGTGGATTTGATACTAAACCATTAAAAAATTATTAGTTGATAAGGTCAACCTAGTTAACTTAGCACAATTTTGGACAATTATTGACTATAGGTCATGAGCTAGGTTGGCCAAGACCCACACTAGTTCTTAAGTGAAAATCACCCAAAACTATACAAGGTTAAACCAATCGACCTAGCCTATCCAATTATCATAAGAGACTTAAGGTGAGGAAAAGAGGGATATAGAGTGGAAAATATTGGAGGAGGGTGAAAAAGAGGAGTAATATCTTAGGAAATGGTTTTTAGGAGCTTGTTGGATTGCTAATAATGTGGAAATAAGGTACAATAATCCTACAAAGCACCAATGGTCTACCCACCCCTTTTTTGGTGTACCCTTTAAGGCATGTACTTAGAGAGATTGAGTCTTGATGGGTTCCTATAATATGTAAAGCATTAGTAGTTGATAAAAGTTAAAAATATAATGTGTATACATATTCCTCACTCTAAAATCATCACATGTCACTAAAGTACAACAGGGGATGGTGCTTCAAGAAAGAACATATGAACACATAATGTTGATGCTAAAAAAATTTATAGTATTTTAAAGCATAAATTAATTGAAAGTAAATGATTAAAAGAGAAATAAATGAAAATTAAATATGATGCATACCTTGATTTACCTTTATCATTGGATGATTATCTATTGTTTTTGTTAGTTTTGATTGTGTAGGGCATAGAGACTACTTTTGATAGACCCAAGAATATAAAACTAAAGAGAAAAAATAAATAAACATGGGAAAACCAAGATAATTCATGCTATGTGGACATGATGTACTTGGAAATTTGGCAATTTAGGGTGATAGGTTCTATGTTAGACCAAATTCCCAAGTCAAAAAAAGATTAAATCAAGTAAACAAAAAGCCAAGGCTATTAAAGACCAAAAAACTCAAAAAAATAAATCTTAATAAAGGCAAACTCACCAAATCAAATGAAGGATACATGTCAAAAATATGGTAATAAAACATGAAATGTCAAATTAGTAACAATCCATACAGATGGATAGGCAAACCAAATGGTAAAACAACAATGATGAGTGAGCAGTAACAATCCTTATCTCACTCAACAATGGAAAAAGGTGCATGAAAGGGGATAATGGAATCAGGTGTTTGCAAAAAAGGTAATACAATAATGACAAATGGTAAAAGGAAATAAAATTATGTCTAAAAATGTAAATATATGGTGTGAATAAAGTAATCCATAATTACTCAAACATGTTGTTTCACTTTAAGGATAGGTAAAATTGAAACAAAGTAGTGACAACATGTTTTTGAGAGGTGAAGAAGAAGAGAACATATAATAAGGGAAAACAAATTTAGAATCATAATTTGAATTTCAAGGGGGAAAATGAAATGGGTGGAGGGGATAATGAAGGAAAAAACAAGGTAGAGTAACTCTTTTATCGAATTCAAGACACTCAAATTAGATTTGTCAAAACAAGAGGACTTTTGACCTTAAGGACTCTAAAGAAATTTTCTTAGCTACACAAATCTTAGATAAAAAAATAAAGTATATATATAATCCCATGAAGGTTATATGAATTAAAATTATATTAGACCTACCTTCCCAAAATGTATTCCCCATTCCTTAGGACCCCTTATAGAGTCATCAATCTACTACTACGATTGGGTACTTGCCTAAGAAAGTAGGTAGCACAATAGAGTTTATTAAATTATCCTATTATAATATGTTGGCCAACCACACCCCAATGAACCTTGGCTCTATTTGAGGCCAACTATGGAGTTTGAGATTTGATTAGAGATAGGAGATGTGCTTGTAATCACATCTTTTGGTGTGATTTGAATTTTGAGATTTGTATGTTGACTTTCGTATATCATTTCCTTTTGTTTAAAATGATTTGGATTTTAAATTTCTTGATGTATTTTTCTGTTCCTCCTTCATATAGATTCATAAAACCAAACATGGGTGCTAAATATGACATTCATTTGAATACTTGGGACTTGGATGCTATGAGAGAGAACTTCAGAGAGCATGGGGTCTAAGATTATCATAAATATAGGTAAAATAAAAGTGTTATCTTTACTTCAACCTTGTTTTATCCAATGTGGAGTGAAAGGAAAGGAAATAAAGAGGAATGACACGTGGAACAATTTGAATTGATTCAAATCATAAAAAATGTGACAAAGGGAAAAAAATGGATACAATGATAGAAAAGTGTGATTCCTTATCATTATAATTAGATAAAAGGAGGAAAACATGCTAACATAGATTATTTGTGAAATTTTCATCTATTAAAAGAAGCAAAAGGTAAATATGAGAACAAATATAAATGAACATATTATATAAAAGGAATGATAAGAAGGTAATTCTATGAGGAAGGCTAGGTGCTATCTATGATCTTAAACTACAACTCATAAAAGAGAAACCCATGAGGGTGCCAAAAAACATGTGAAAAATAAATGAGATAAGAAAAATGGTATTTTGTGAGGAAGGCCAAGTCCTATCCATGGTTTATAATTCAATTCACAAAAGATAAATCCAAGGGATAGTAAATAGTGTGTAAAAAGAGTATGAAAATAAAGAAGATTATGATACATCATGAGGAAGACTAGGTCTTATCCATGGTTTTACAATGCAACTCATGAGAGAAAAGGGAAACCAAAAGACCAAATAAGAAGGACTAAAGGTTTGTGAAAATAAAAAAATATTGTAGAGGGAGAGTCTCATGTAAGTAACTTACAAAAAGTGTTAGATACATAACATATAGAAAGCATGAAAAGAAGGAAATATTTAGGCAAAATAATTTTTGAGGAATTTTGCATTAGTTAGCTCTTTGAAAACATGACCTTCATTGGTTTGAAGGTGGTAGGTACTTGGACCAATAATATCTTTGACTAAATAGGTTCCCCATCATTTTTGGGTGTATTTACCTTATTTATCATGATTGGAGTCTAATTTAAGGAAAATATCACCAACATTAAATGTGCAAACTTTAACATGTTTGTTATGTTGTTTGTCAATATGAGCCTTATATTGGTAGTTATGATACAAATCAAAATGATGGTGTTTATTAAGTGAATAGAGGGAATAAAGGTTATATTCTCATAATTACTCATAAAGAATGATACCATTAAGATATATACAAAGAGAGGGAAGCTCAAATTCTAATGGAAGAACTAATTTAAAACCATAGACTAGAGAAAATGACATTGCCCCATTGGCAGTATGTATACTAGTTTGATAGGCCCAAAGAGTAAGGTAGAGATCAATGTGCCAATCTATGTGGGTTTCAAAAATTATCTTTTGGAGAATTTTATTATTATCATTATCTTGGCCATTGCAATGTACATGATAAGGTGTAGAAAATTTGTGATTGATCTTGAATTTAACACAAAGTTGTTTAACATCCTTATTTTTGAAGTTACTACCATTGTCTAAAATGATATTATGGGGAGCACAAAAGCATAAAATGATTTTATTGAGAATTAATTTGGAAATGGGTTCACTAGTGACATTAACAAGTGGAATGGCTTCCCATAGTTGGTAAAATATCTAGTAGCAGTGATGATAAAAACATGCCCATCTTGGGAGAAAGGTAAATAATTAATGAGATATAATCCCCACATGAAAAATGGACAAGGAGACTCAATAGTTTGAAGATAAGATGGAGTTGAATTAATTATATTATCATGAATCTAGCAAGGATTACACTTTTTAGAAAATTTAATTGCATCCTTTTCAAGAGTAGGCCAAAAGTAACCCATACATAAGCATTTGCAGGGTATAACATGTCTACTATAGTGGCCACAACAAATGCCCCCATGTGCTTGTTAAATAAGAGGAAGGACCTTATATTTCATAACATAACACATCAATGTACCTTTAGCATTATGATAGTAAAATATGTTATGTCAAAATACATAGTTAAAATCTTGTTTAAAAATGTGTATCTTTTCATGAAAATCTGAGTTAGGAGGATAGGTTTGATGTTCTATAAATTGAATTAGGTCTTTATACCATAGGCTTTGTTGAATGGTGATATCCTCAATGTGGTAGATAAGTGAATCTGGTGGTTGAGTATAAGATGGATATTTTATTACTTGTATAAGAAAAGTGGGATTAGAAAAAACTTTGTGTGGATGAAAGAGAGAAGCTGAAGAAGTTAGGGAATCAATCATGGAATTTTTATCTCTAGGTATAGGTTTAATGGTGAAAGAGATGAAACCCTTAGTAAGAGTAGTTGTAATTTGATGATAGATAATGATTTTTTTACTTTTTCAATGGTAATCACCATTTACTTAGCAATAAATAAGCTAAGAATCACCTTAAAAATATAGGTATTGGATGTTTAAATCAAGGGAAACTCTCATACCTAAGATTAGAGATTCATATTTGGCCATATTATTCGTAATATCAAAGGTGAAGCAAAAATCTAAAGGTATGATTTTACCAAGAGGAATGGTAAGAATGAAACCTACCCCAACTCCTTTAAGGAATTTAACACCATTAAAGTGAAGGGTCCAATATCATCATGTAAGTCAAAATTAATTTTAGGAAGCTTTTTGATAACTACTTTATGTTTATTAGTATTAGGGGAAATAGTGGATTTGTCTAAATTATTGGATTCAAGGTTAATGATAAAGCTATAAAAGTAATCTTTGAGAGAGATATATTAATTTATACCTTCAATATAGATAATATTATCATTGAGAAGACTATCTTGAAGGTGATTGGTAGCTGGCATAGGAGCTCCAACAAGTTGATCAGATATGACCTGTCCTTTGATAGATTTTTGAGTAATAGTGAAAAGATAAAATTCCATAAGAAGGACCATCCATTTGTCAATTATATCTCTAAGAAGAAATAATTTGAATAATAAGTGACAAATGGGGTCAGAATGAATGAGGACATAAGTGGTTTGGTATAGCACGTAGTGCCAAAGTTTTTTAGTTGTGAAATAGATAGTGAGGTAATCACATTTGAATTTTCTATAATATTTCTCATAATCAAAGAGGCCTCAACTAATGTAATAGATATCACAATCTCTATTAGTATCATTTTGTTAGGTAAGCATTGACCCAACTAATAAAGGTATGAAATAAGTATATAGGATCAAGGGTCAATTGTTAGGAGGATGAAGTGTAGGAAAGTGAAGTAATGACTCTTTCATATTATCAAAGGATTTTTGACAAGGGTCCATCCATTATAAGGCATTACCTTTCTTAAGAAGAGAATTGATGGAGTGAATACAATAATCCATTTCAAAGACAAATCATCTAATTGCCTAGAGTTTACATAAGTATATATGAATGTCAGGAATGGAATGAGGAATGGGCATGTTGATGATAATACTAATCTTAGCTGGGTCACCATCAATGTTATAGAGAGATGAGGAATCCTAATAATTTTCTAGATGTGACACCAAAGACACATTTTTAAGTATTTAGTCTAACCCGATATTTGAGAAGATTGTCAAAGATGATAGCAAGATCTCAAAGATGAGTTTTATAACTTTTGGATTTATCAATGACATCATTGACATAGGTTTGAATAATTTTGTGGGTACGATCATGAAATATGTGAGACATTTATTGTTAGTGACTCTAGCTTTTTTGAGGCTAAAGGGGATTTTAACATAGAAATGTGTGCCCTATTTTGTGGTGAAAGTGGTCTTATATTGGTCCTTGGGGGTAATGTGAATCTGATTATAATTTGAGAAGCCTATCAAAGTTGTTGCCAGAATCTGGAAAATGTGAATGCAATGGAGATGTGATCACATGAGATAAAGCAAGTGCACACCATAGAGATGTTAAAGGAATTTGAAATTATACAAGAAGATAAATTGCACAAGACAAAATGGAGAGAACCAAAAATTTGATTAACATGAGATGGCCAAACTAAAGAATACATATAGGAGAGCACGTAAGTAACTCCTCCACAAAAGGTGGCCAAAGCACCCCAAGAATAGATTTTAACTCCTCCATGAAAGATGGTGACAAGGTGATAAGAATAGAGAAGTAACTCCCATCAAGGGAGTTACTTATGACATTCTTATGACACCTATGACACATCTATGACACACATTCCACATAAGCTAGCTTATCCCACAAATGTAGGAAAACTCCATGTAAGCATAAAAATATAATTTCCCTAATTAATAAATAGGGAAAAATAAAAACCTACACTAATACCCCCCATAAGCATAGCTTAGGTGGGGAGTGCAAAAATATAAAATAGGTCCCGGCAATTAGGCCTGATGAGGTACCCATGTACAAATGTAATCTCCCATAAGATAGAGAAAAGGAGAAAACCCATAAGAAAACACTCCCCCCCCAAAAGAGAGACATAAAAGAAATGAAGAGGCAAGAAGGCCCCCCTGAAGATGATGCTACTGTAGATGTAGACCGCACCCCAAGAAGAGCTCGTAGATGAATGAACTTGCTCTCGGTGAAAGGTTTGGTGAAAATGTCTATAACCTGCTTTAAGGACTGTCAAACTATCAAGTCAATGACCTAACTATGAATAAGATCTTGAATGAAATGCATGTGAATCTCTATGTGCTTGGTCCACTGGTGCTGAATTGGATTCCTACAAATTTGAATGGTACTCTTGTTATCACAATAAATGATAGTGGGTTGCCTAATAGGAATGCCAAACTCAGAAAGAATCCCCTAAAGCCAAATATCCTTAATAGCTACATTAATAGCTCCCTTGTACTCTACCTCTATAGATGATATAGCAATAGCATATGGCTTATTGCTAGACCAACTGATAGGACCAAAACCTAGAGAGAAATTGTAACCAAAAGTGGGCTTGTGAGTTTGTGAATCACCATCCCATTCTGAATCTTTATATCCAACCAAGTCAACCTCTATTCCAAATATATAATGAATCTCGTATCTATGTGAACCCTATATGTAATGCAAGATCATCTTAGTTGCTTTCCAATGTAGCTCATGTGGTTCCTGCATAAATCTAGAGACAAGTCCCACTGTATATGATATGTTGAGCCTGGTGTGAGTCAAGTAGATGAAACTGCCAACAAGTTTTTGATACTGAGTGGCATCAACCAATGGTGAAGAATAGTTAGCCTCAAGCTTGAATCTTGATAGAAAGGGAGTCAGAGATGGCTTGTAATCAGTCATGTGAAATTGAGCCAATAAGTCAAGAGCATACTTAGGTTGTGCAAGAGAAATCCCTGAATCTGACTGTGAGATCTCAATGCCAAGGAAGTAGTGCAACAAACCCAAGTCTATCATGTCAAATCTATCCTAGAGAGATGCCTTCACCACTATAATAGATGATGAAGAACTCCTGGTGATCAAAAGGTCATCAACATATAGAACCAAAATTAGGAGCAAATCGTCTTCCCACAACAAGTAGACATTGGGTTCAGAATGGCACCTAGTGAAAGCTATTGTGAGAAGGAAGGAATCCATCTTGGCATACCAAGCCTAAGGGGCCTGTTTGAGTCCATAAATAGATTTCCTAACTCTGCATACTAAGGAAGAATCTTGAACAAATCTAGGTGGCTGCTCCATGTAGATCTCCTCCTCTAGGTCTCCATGAATAAAGACACTCTTCACATCCATCTTGTGCACATCCCAACCATGTGCTATGGCAATAGCCAAGGTGAGTCAGATAGAAGTCATATTTGCAATAGGTGCAAAGGAATCAATACTTGCCACCTGTGAGAAACCCTTAGCGACTAGTCACACCTTGTACTTATCAACTGACCCATCTGCTACAAACTTGGTCTAATATATCCACCTACATCAAACCATACTTCTTCCCTTAAGAAGTGAATTCAAGTCCCAAGTGTGATTTTTGATTAAGGAAGAATATTCTTCCTCCATAGCATTATCCCACTCAGGTACCCCTGATGCCTCTCAAAAAGTCTATGGATCTAAAATTGAAGCAAAGAAGGCATGTGGATCTCTCTAAAAATCCCCCTAGTATGTATGTCATCTGCGAGATCTCTTGCCAAAGTGCCAACACTCTCAAGTGTCTATCTATCCCAAAGTGGCCCAAAAGTAGGTGAGTTAGGTGTTAACTCCTCATCCTCTGACTGACTAGAGGTGGATGATTCTACATCACTATCCTTGCTGTCTAAACTCAAAGAAGAAGAATATGTCTCTAGCTCAAGAACCTACTATGGCTGATCTAAATCTGATGAGGAATCATCATGAAGAATTAGATCTGATGAGGGAGAAGAAGTGTCAAGTGTTGAGTCTCTAGGACTCTCTTGAAAGTGGACACTTCTCTCAATGAAGAACTCATGAGTGATTGGATCTAGAAGGTGATACCCCTTAATACCATCTAGATATCCTACAAAGATGCAAGGCTTGGAATAATGTTTCATAGCTTTGCATTTCTTCTTCAGAATGTAGGCCATGGCTGGGGATTCAAAAACCCTAAGGTGCTCAACATCAAGTTTCTTTTTATGCCAAGCTTCAAAGGGTGTTATTTCTTTCAAAGCTATGCGAGGAACCCTATTTTGAATATAGCAAGCACAATTGATGGATTTGGCCTAGTACTATGGTGGTAAGGATTTGGAGTGAATCATATAGCTACCTATCTCTTTCAAGAACCTATTCTTGCTTTGTGCAACCCCATTCTGTGAAGGATTGTAAGTGACTGTGCACTACAAATCAATCCCCTCTATGGTGCAAAAATGCTCAAACTTGATGCTGACATACTCCCCTCCATTATCAATTTGAAGAACCCTGATGGATTTCTCACTCTATTTCTCAACAAGAGCCTTGAAGTCTAAAAAAATTTCAAACACTTCAGACTTTTGTTTGAGAAAATATATCTAAGTGTACCTAGAAAAATCATCAATGAAAGTGAGGATGTACTTGGCCCTTGTGAAAGATGGTTTGGGAAAGGGTCCCAATACATCACTGTGGACTAACTCCAAAGGTTGTGAATCCCTCTAAGCTTTGCCTTTGTCAAATTTTGCTTCAGGATGCTTCCTAAGGGAACACCCCTCACAAAGTCCTTTTGAGAATTGGACACGAGGCAAGCCAATGACCATGTCATGTTTGCACAGTTTCTCAAGGTAGTGGTAGTTAAGGTGGCCAAACCACTCATGCCATAATTTGATAACTCCATCTAAATGAGTCAACAATGGTGTTGGAGAAGAATCAGGTGCAAAATGTGAGAAGGTGTATAACCTAGCTTGGTGATCTGCCCTACCCACTACCGCTATAGTTTCACTATGCAACTCCCTAATAGCCACTAAATCTAGTGAAAACTCAACTCTCATGCCCTAACCAATGTGATTGATTTGGTACACTTATAGGAGATTGGTTGAAAGAGAAGGAACACTTAGAACATTATTGAATGTTCCTCCTTCCATTTCAACTGACCCTCTCCCTGCAATGGAAACTGATGTGTCATCACCCAAACTAATTGAAGTCATGCTACAAGGCTCTAAAGATCAAAACTCAACTAGTGAAGAGCCCATGTGGTGAGAAGCACCCAAATCGATGACCCATGATGTTGTATAAGCTGTAGTAGTTATAAGGGCCTTGCCCTTTTCTTTCTCCTTACCCTTGCCTTTTGCCTTGGTAGAATCTTGGGTAGATGCATTATGCTTGATGGACTCAAGAACACCTATGTTGTGCTTCTCTAGAAGATGAGTTAGGTGATCTATTTGTTTCTTCATGAATTTGTGTTCATCATGCCCTATCTTTTTACATTAGGCACACTTAACCTTCTCCTTCTTATGTTTAGCATTGGAAGATGAAGACTTAGTGTTGTTTTTGGCAGGATTGTTGTTTTCTTTCTTCTTCTCCTGGTCATTGTTCTTTTTATTCCTCTCCTTTGTTGAAGTCTTGTCCTTACCATTTCTAGCTATCAAATCTTGGGGTTGAGTAGACTTAATTTTTCCCATTTGAATTAGCTTATCTTGTTCCCTAGTCAAGTTGGCAATGAATGAATCCAAAGAAGGCATTTTCCATGTAGTGCCAAGGGCACTTTTTGTGGCATGGAAAGTGGAGACAAAGATTGAATAGCTTAGACCTAACTTTGTGAGAATAGAAAATATAAGTTGATCATCATTATTCTCTATCCCAAATTATTTCAATTTCAATCTAAGGGTCTTAAACTTAGTGAAGAAGTCCTGTAGGGTGTCAAATTTGCTATGACTTAGACTTATGAGTTCATTTTCAAGCTCATGTCATCTCATCTCATCAAGCTTCCCAAATAAGAGTTCTAAGGTGTCCCATATGTCTTTGGGAGTCTTGGAGGTTTCTATATGGAAGAGAAGTTCTAGAGACATAGACAAGCTCAATAATCCATAGGCTTCATCACTACGGTTGTACCACTTGACCTTTTCAACATCAGTGTTGGGTTCTACTTGAGTACCCATGGTGATCCTATACAACCATTTTTTCTAAGAATGATTTACATTTTAACCTTCCATTCATGATATTTGAAAGGTTTTAGGGGTTTAAGTTGAAAAGAATCCATTTTAAGCTAAATTTAGGTGAAGTTGTGTTGATTGCAAGTTGGGAAATTATGCAGAAAGGATAATGAAAGCAAAGTTTTTCAAGTTGTGAAAAGCAATCACACCCCCCCAAAAAAAAATATTTATCCCCCCAAATATGAAAGTGCACACTCAAAATACATTGGGATCAGTCGAGAATACATCTTAGAGTAATTAGTGCAAGACTATAAGCAAATAGGATGTCAGACTCAGCCAAAAATGCGTCCCGAGAGACCCAAATTTTATGCACTTTATAAAATAGTGCATTTTTAACAAATAATAGGCCTATGATATGGAGAATTTAATTAAAAAAACTTTTTTAAAAAATGGCACCCAAATTTGAGCTACTATTTCCAAGATATTAAAGGTTTAATTTTATCGTAAATTAGTGTTTTCGCAAAAAAGCACTAAAACATTAAAAAATTGCCTGTTTTGAGAGAGAAAGTGGACTTCTAACCACTCATTAGATTTAGAACAAAGTAAGGAATCCAAAGGAGGTCTTTTTTATGGGGAATTGGCCTCTTGCCAACTTAGGCCTCACCCTTCATCTTCGATAGGCGAAGATACAAGTTTAAATCTAAACCCCCAAATTATCAAATTGTCTAAAAAACATAATATTCAATCAAATTGACTGACTTTTTTTGAAAAGTCAATTTTTAACTAAAAAAATAAAACAAGAGACAATTTTATGGATGCCAAGTGTCCAAGGGCCCACATGGGATGCAAAGCAAGGAAGGGGTGCCAAAAAAAAGTTCAAATTTTGCTTCTAGAAAAAAACAAATGAATAATCTACAGACTTGCACACTGGATGCCATATGGTTTGATGGCATGGCTATTGTTGAAGGCATTTCTACTGATTGGTGTGGTGTTGTTGTAGAAAGGATGCTTGACTAGAAGAGTGTCCAGCATGGCCTTGGGGCACTAGAAACCAAAAAAGACTAAAATCAGTAAGGACAATAGCAGAGATAGGGCTATGGAGCTGGACTGTGCCCTGTTGGAGTCACACACTTCATCCTACTAGATGCCACACATTAAAAGTGGCATCTAAGAATAAAAACCAGATTGCAGAGATCTATCTTTTCCTACATAATGACCAAAAGAAAAGGAATTCTACTGCCTTTGCTAAAGCCACAATAGATCTATAAGATGTCTTGGAAAATTTTAACTCAAAATTAATTTTTTTAAACAAGTTTCTATATGGATTTACATGAGTTTTCAAGAAACTCTACCAAAACTCTCAAATGCAATGGAGTTAAGAAAAAAAATTACTAAGAAATCAATTTAAGAATTTTAGAATAAACTAATAGCATAACCAGACACACGATTATCAGAGTGGCTCTGATACCATATCAGAGTTGTTGCCAAAATCTGGATAATGTGAATGCAATGGAGACGTGATCACACGAGATAAAGCAAGTGCACACCACATAGATGCTAAAGCAATTTGAAATTATACAAGAAGATAAATTGCACAAGACAAAATGGAGAAAACCAAAATCTGATTAACATGAGATGGCCAAAATGGAGAATACATATAGGAGAGCATGTAACTCCTCCATAAAAGGTGGCCAAGGCACCCCAAGAATAGACTGTAACTCCTCCATGAAAGGTGGTGATAAGGTGCTAAGAATAGAGAAGTAACTGCCATCAAGGGAGTTACTTATGACATTCTTATGACACCTATGACACATCTATGACACACATCTCCACATAAGATAGAAGATCCCACAAATGTAGGAAAACTCCATGTAATCACAAAGATATAATTTCCCTAATTAATAAATAGGGAAAAATAAAAACCTACACTAATAAAGCAATCCATAAGAGATAAATTTTGTAACCAGTTATGGAATCAATGATGGAATCTATCAAAGGTAAATTGAATTTATAGTTGGGATAAATGAGGTTAAGATTATGAAAATCAATAAAATGTGAATGACCATAGTGACATTTTTCTAAATGGGAACAATGTTAGAAACACATTCAGAATAATCCATTGGTTTGATAAATTTATCAAGTAATTTAATGATTTCCTTATGACATAAGGTGGAAATCTCAAGTGGAAATTTCCTTTATTTTTGATGTAAAGGTTTAACATAAGGATAAGTAATGATGTTATGCACCATGATGTTAGGGTCAATACCAAGCATGTCTTCATAGGACCAAGCAAAGATCTCATGATATTTATTAAATATAAAGCTAAAATTATCATGTTAGGTAGGTGAGAGTTCATGAGAAATTGTAATTAGTTGAGGACAAGATGGATAATCACATTCAATGTGAGTGGTTTATTCAATAAGCATGGAATTGACATATTGGGAGTGATATGGTGAATTAGGTAAATAATAAATTGGATTAGCTTTGAGATCAATGCTAGTGATAAATTTGTTGAAACAAGGGGTTTTAGTTTTAAAATTCCCAAGGTTATGATGTTGTTGAGGAAGTTGAGGTTCTCAAGCATGAAGTATTTCAAGAATAGATTCATCACTAGGCAAGGTGGGAAGAGGACCATAATAATCAACATATACTTTAATATCTAGAATTTTATTACCATGGTAATCATACATAAAATTTATCTGATGGACATTAGTTGCCTTGGAATCTAGTGTAATCTCAGGAATAGGGGAGCTAGATAGATCTGAAGAGATTGGAGTGTCACTGGTTTTGGTGATAGGGGAAGGATTAGAAGTAATGGTGAAGATGCTAGAATTTATAGAAGTTTGAAAGGTATAATTTTCTTTACCACCAAAGGGGTATCAAGAAGTGGAGAATTGGTAGGAAGCAAATAACCTTTGAGACCAAAGTCATGATCTATGGAAATGGTATGGAAATTCTAGTTAAAACCATGAATTTGAGCTAAGGTTTTATGATAATGCTAGACATCCAAGTCTCAAGATTGAGCTTAGGCCATTATGTAGTTATCATCATATGTTCAAGAAGTTTTACATGCTTGAGAATCTAGGGGAGTTTCAGAAGGTGAAATCCTAATATAATTGAATATATGTGGAGACATTATGAGAAGATCTTGAAATAATTTGGCCACTCCAAAATCACTACAAGTGAAGGCATCTTAAGGTAAAGAAGGCTCCTGAGCATTGCATGGAGGGGAAAAGTTGGTAATCTCATCAATAAGAGGAATATTACAGTCTTGAGGTAATGAAGAAGGAGGATTCCACTATGAAATGTAGGGAGGTAGCTTGGTAGTATTGAAAGTATGTTGCAAGTCATTAGGTTCATCATCATCTAAATCCATAAGAGTGACTTGTAAATTATGATTTATGTTGATAAAATTGAGTATAGGATAATTATTGATCTTAGGAATGGTAGGAATATGATACTAAGATTTGGGATTAGGAAGTTGAATACTCCATGGGTTGGGATCAACCTCATGCTTATATAATTTTCCATTATGTAAGAATTTAATGCATTGGTTACTGAAAGAAGCAATATCCCTCATTCTATGAGTCCATGGGTGACCAAGGAGTATGTTATATGATAAGGGTAAATCAAATACCATAATATTTGTTTGAGGTCTTAGTTATGATTTTTAGTGGAATCCAAATACAACCAAGTGGGTTTTTATTAGTCTTATCAAAACCATGACATGTAATATGGGTTTGATTGAGATGATCCTTGTTATAACCAAGTTATTTGATAAGCCACAAATATGTCACATTAATACCAAAGCCTTCATCAACTAGAAATTTATAGTTAAGGGTAATATTAATGGCTATTTTGATAAAAAGTGGTAGATCATCATCACAAAAAAATAATTTCATCATTGATCATGTCATCTTCAAGAAATTCAATAGAAGGCTTGGAAGAAGGACATATAGTTTCAATGGTATTGACATTCGTAGGTTGATGTTTAATAGAAGGTGGTTATTAATCAATAGATGATATATCTTCAATTTATTTGAGTTGTTGTATAAGTAACTTATGATGTTAGGGGGAAGTATGAACCAACTCCATAAGTGTAATCTTACAAGGGATATAGTTGACTTCTTCAAGAAATTTCTAATGAGATTTAGAAGAATAATTAGCATGAGGTTTAAGAGGTAAAGTATATTTTGAAGGAATGGATGTGGTTGGAGGTTTAAATGGAGGAAATGGTTCCTTATGTGCTTCAAAATCTATATTAGTAGTTGTAGTGTCCTTGATAAGTTTTTATTCTAAGCATAGATTTCTAGGTTTGGTAACAAGATCTTTATGAGATGGGTTATGATGATAATTAACCTTGATAGTGATAACACATTGGGAATTGTTATAATATTGATCATAATCAACATCAATTGCACACTCATCCCTAGTATTTGGTTGACTATTTGAAAAAAAAAATTGGTTATTTGAGATAAAAGCTTTAGAACTATCATTTTTGAGATATAATGGTGTACTCTTGATGATGAAGGTTGATCATGGATTCATGATTAAATGAATCACCAAGAATATAGGAGAAAACAAATTGAGTGAGCACTCTACAAGATTCATGGGAATGCCCAATGTCATCATGTTGTATAAAAGGTTTAGTTGTCTAAATCATTTACTCTATCAAGCACTTATCTGGCTATCCAAGTTGGTTCTAGACTAGTTACAACTAGGTGCAATCATAGAATAAACTCGTGGTACTCAGCATTAGTCAATTTACTACATCAACATCAATTCACATAAAGTTCAATCCCTATGCACTCACCTAAATAATAGTAGAGAAAGAACTAGGGCCTACATTAGGATAGTTGTGCCATGGCATAACTCAATATTCAAGGGGCTTGGTCATTTGTAACAATGGAATTTGAAAGTTCATCAATGCAAGCTATTTCTAGGATAGGTTGAGGGTCTATAAGCACAAAGCCTATCTAGGTAGCTACTTCAAGTCATATGGGTGAAAATATATATAAGTTTTTTTATAGTCTTATGGGCACAAGACTATGTTTTATCATGTTTAGTATCCTTCAGGCACTTTGAGGGTTCATTGGAATATCCTAGATCAAGAGCTCATGTTGGGTTAGCACTTTATGCATAGGTATCATAGCTTGGCACATGATTTTCCATAAACTTATATTATTTTCACATAATATTTTGATATCATCATAATTATATAATTCCATGAATGTCATGAACCAAAAACTTAAAAACAAGCATTCCTAACATTCAAATTGAGTTTAAAACACTATAGTCATCACATTCATCATCCATTTAAATATAAAATATAAAGACATTAAACATAGGCATAACTAGATCAAAATCCATTTCGTGCAATGCCATTCTTCCTTAAATAGAGTATATAACAAATGAGATAGAGTTAATACTCACCTAAAGCTACTACAAGCCTAGAGGCTCAGAACTGAGCTTAGGCTTTATAATGCAGAGCATCATAGGTATCCATGCTAGTCCTAGTTTCAATGGTGGTCACTTAATGATGTCTATAACTATTTCTATAGGGCTTTATTGTGTCAAAGTCACATCTTCTAAATATTTTTTTGAGCTTGGCTTGATAGCACTTAGGAACATCTTCTCACTAGGGTAGAAGGCACATGCTAAGTGTTGAGCTAGAGCCTTGGTTGATCATTCCACCATCTCCATCACCTTACACCATTTTTATCTAATTTCCACATGAATATAATCATGAAGATACCCCATAACATATAGGCACTAGTTACATGCTTATTAGTTGGTGTAAGATGAGCATCGATTCCTCTAACTAGTGCAAAAGATACCAAATTAGCAATCATTCCACATGATTTCCTCACACTGAGATATCTACTAAGTTGGCATGGGTCTAGACTTAGAAAAAAATGGGCCCAACATTACCCCATAAAACATTTCTATTCCATCCTCATACTAATATTTCAACACCTTAGGTACACAAAATTGTAGCAGATTCTCCTTTAATTCAACATCAAAGTCCTCAAAGCCCTTGATGTCAAGCTTGATTTATTCAATGGCACTATGAATCTTATTTGTGGTAATGTTAAGCATGAGCACATCAATTTTCTATAACTCTTTTCTGAAGGCCTCTAGACTTTCCTTTTCCCTCATCACTCCATCTTAGATTGTTGTTTGATTGTAAGCCTTTGTTTGCAAGGCATGGAAGAGTTATTCTAGTTTTTGCTAATGGATCTTGATTTGAGCACTTAAGCTATTAACCTTTGTCATGATTTATGTATTATTTATCTTGATAATATTTTATTCCTTTTCCATTATCTCTTTCTTCTCCCCTTTTGCCTGTTTGAGGCATGCATCGATGATTAATGCTTGGAAGGAGAAGTTTATGAAGATAGCATCAATTGAGTCTACACCTTCTTCTAGTTATATGAAGGGGTCTTACACCTATTTGAGTTTTTTTTTAATCTCCTTTTTTAAGAAAATGTAATGGTATTATTCCTCTTCATCTTATTCCAAATCTACTTTCAACCTTAGGATCATCTGTTCCACTAGCATGTTAACCTTGTCAACCTCTAAAAGATTCAAAGTGTCATTTCCATCCAAGAGGGATGGCTCAGCTTCTTCTACATGCTTAGATAGTTGTTTCATTTTGAATTTCATGGCCTTTACTTCCTCTTCTACTTTTAGTGCAATCTTATTCCATCTTAAATATCTAACATCATTAATTATGTTCATCTATTCCTTAAGCATGGCTCAGTGCCTTCTTACTCAATGATAGACAACTCCATCTATTCTCCTTCCTCTTCATCAACACTAGTTCTCTCTTCAAGACTTCCATATGAGGTTCCTTCCTCTTATTATAATATGGGTTCTTCCTTAGACTTGTCCCCTTGGTCCATTTCCTTATCTACCTTGGCACCAACATTGCCCTCCTATTTATGCTAGATTTTTGCAGTGCTCTCCATTTTCTCTTTCAAGGTGCAAGTATCACCTTCCTTGTCTTCAGATGCCCCTTCATTACTTGGGATTTATTTTTATATGCTAGTGGGAGCACTAAGCAACTTTACTTATTTCTCCTTCATTGGTTTCACACTTGTGACAACATTCTTCTCTTACTTTTTTTTCTTGGCCCTTTTCTCATGGGCCTTCTTTTTCTCTACCTTATTATTGTTTATTATTGCTAAGTTATTGTCTTCCTCAACTCTTATTTCCTTAGCCTCAACCTTATCAAAGTCTTCTTGGGTCATGTTAGATGCCTTCATGGACACTCTTTTTCATCTAGTTCTAGTTCCATCTCTATTTCTTCCTCATTGAGGGCTATTTTCTTCCATTGGCTTCTATTTTCCTCCTCAGTTCGTGTAGGTTATGTGGAGTGGTATTTAGATGAAGCACTAGGTAGATTTTATGCCTATCTAAGTGTGGTGGTAGTGCCACCTTGGAGGGCTTCCTAAACTTCTTTAGTAATAGGATATTTTTCTATTGCTTATTCTTGAATGATGTAAACTTTTATCTCTCCTTCCTCCTCTATCTCTTCATGTACCTCTTACACTTCCAATTCCTCATGCACCTCATACACCTCCATCTCAACCAAGTTTATTATGGGAATTTAAATTGGCCCCTTTGACATATTTTTTTCTCCCTTTACTTGGGTGAAGCAATCTTTCATGTGAAGTCCACACAGATCTTCTTTGGTGTAGAGGGATTTTCTTTGTTGATGGAGGTGATGTTCAATTATAGGTGCTCTTGTATCTCCTCAAGTGTCTTCCCCTTTTATTTTGGAGAGACTTATTCTACATTGATGGCACCAACTTCCATTCATCATCAATCTAAAAGGGGAGGTCATCATCCTTATCAATGCTTACACCCTTCTTCCTTGGCTTCATCTCATAATAAATCATATGGATGTGCTTGAGAATCACTTTTTTCTGGAGGGGATGGATTTTGGTATGATCTAAGTCATCCTCCTTGTCTTTGGTGTCTTTCCCTCCTAGGTGCAGATATTGACATCAAAACCTTCTCCTCTGCAAGTCCAACTCCTTCACTAAGATGCCTAGATATTATGCATTAGGGATACTTCTTAGTTCCTCCTTGAATTATTTCATAGATAATGTGTAAGGAATATTGAGACAACTTGAGTAGTTGTCATCTATTAGCATCAGGCACACTACATAAAAGTGTTTCATAATGGTTAAGGTTGTTATTCCAAACATGTTTTGGGGAATCTCCTTATGGATGCACCATTCTATCCTAAATTATTTGATATACTACATGCACCACCCCATCACTTGGTATTGTAATTTTCATAGGAGGAAGGAGGCCAATTGTAGTCTTGGTACTTCTATGTTAGGGAGTTTTCATGTTTTAGGAAGACCTAGAGATCATTTTCATTTACATCATGCATGCCAATCTCATCCATGACTATCAAAATCAATATTGACCCCCACCTGAAGGTCTCCTATGGCATATGATACTCTAGTGTGTTCTTTATCATTTCCTTTATAATGAACTTTACACTGTTAAACTTAATCCCCTATGTTATATGATAGGTGATGTACAGATAGGCCTTAGTGATGTCTATCCATTAATCACCAAGGCTAAGTTTTAAACTAATTATGCATGTCACCACCCTCATGTTGGGCTCCTTGATATCTTTTATAGGGAATGTGAATCCTCTCTTTTAGTAACTAAGGATTTTCATGACCTTTTCAACTTTATCATCATCTACCATCATCTGGTGGATGTTTGCACTAGAGTTTAGGAGCCTAGTAATTTTTCCAATTAGGCATGTTTATATCTGCATGTGCCTCCCTAAAAAATAGATGTAATATCCATGGATGCCTCAGAGTAGGATCTATAAAGTTCCTTTAGCTTCCTAAATCAAGAAAATTCATAGAGCTAAGTTGTATAGAGGTCATAAGTCTATCTTGGATGGAACATCAAACAATGTTGTGCCTAATTATATTTTGGCCCCCATGTCCACCATCTAGTCTTGAACTATATCTTGTGCATATCTTGAGGTATGGTGGTTATATTCTTTTAATTGATAGGTGTGCATAAAAGACATCTAATTCTCCCCTACCAAGACCTCTATGGGAAACTACATCACTTGGTATGACATTTTTACAAGTGCCTCTATGTATAATTCTATGATGCTTATTCCTATAATGAGTTGTGCCTTAATATTCATAATAGTTGTCTATTTTAATATATATTCCATCTTGGTGTCCTTATGTGCCTATTGTGGACCAAAACTCATGCACTTATTTCCCATCCTAAACTAGCTAGTGTTAAAGTGTAGTTTGCTTACTTTGTCAATGCTTCTAATACGTTTTGGTGCTCTTCATAGTCATGAGGTCTATGAATATGACTTTTTATATTGATATTTTCATGTCATTAATGGTAGCCTTATAATCACTCTAATTTTATATGGCCTATTTTTTGCACAATTCATGCCCCATATTTCCCTATTCCATTCTTAAAGCAAATGTAATGTCTTTGTTCAATAATTCACTTTTGGAATCTATGGGTGCTCAAGGGTTCACTCTAGTATCATTTTTTTTCTTGATCACTTGTTAATTGGTCTATGTTTTGGGTGAAAATTATCTCAAGGTTTGTAACCTAAACTAGTTGGCCTATCATTTCTTTATAACCTTAATTTCATATACCATGTTAATTATAGGTGACTAATGTCATGAAGGCATCTAGAGTTCTTCAAAATCACAAAATCTCATGAAATATATGAAAATCCATTACCAATTATGCATTCAATGTATATATTTATGCTTCCACTATCATCTTAGTAAATCCTCTAATGTTATTTTTAGTGAAGTGATGTGTAGTTCAAATAGTCACTTCCTACCTAATTTTGGGTAATACCAGTGTGTCTTGATGATATTTCACTTGGTGCAACCTTTTCCTTCATTATGGTAACCTAGATTTAGCACATAACATACACATGATTCATCCTCCATAATTACATCTTCTTTTCCTATTACATGTTCATTTAAAGTGCACTTTATTGTCTTGTCAATTTATGTGCATTTTCATTTGTTTGTCTTGGCCTATCCTACCCCATACAAATCCCTTACACTAGACATCTAAAACTTTACTCTCTACTTTTGATTTATTATAAATGATCATAGTGTGCATCAATTTTCTACCTCTTATGCATTTGTATCTTGTGTACCTCTTTTTATTAATTACTACTCATATTTTCAAAATTTGGCAAGTTCCATACACCCAAAAACTTAGGTGTTTGGCCTTAGGTTCTTTGGAAAGAATTTGTTCTTAACTCACCCAACTATAATTATGCATAAAAGTTCCAAAATATTTCTTATGTGTGCCTGAAAGCACTACTTATTCACTTTACAAAAATAACAATCACAAAATACAAGGAAATGGTTGGCTTGCACTAAACATCATTTGGGTTAGAATAATATAACTAACTTGATACCATAAAGTTGGTGTTTTATGGTGCATGTGCCATATTATTTATTATATGGCTTCAATCTATTACCTTTGAAATTCTTAGGGAGTATTTCACTTAACAACGTGTGTAACTTTCATGCTTGAGGTTCCAATATACTATGGATGATATATGGGCCCATCCACCTAATTTATAGATTTCCTAGGTACTTGAGGTACTTTGAGTCATATATTAAGACCAATTCTCCTTAAATCATTACCTTTCACTTAATATGCTTGTCATGCCACAATTTTTGGTGTACCTTCTCTATCTACTGGCTCCACCTTTGGGAAAACACTTCATCCAAGTGCTCCAAGTCTTCTAGCCTTACACTCAATGACTCTTGGTCATCTAAATGACCAATTCATATAATTCATAATTATGGAACAAATAATGACATCATTATAATTACCTCTATGATAAATATTAGTTGAAAAGGTATAGCCTTGTTTAGGCACTTGTAGGTTGTGTGGTATGCCCATAAGACTGTTGATACTTGATCATCTCAGTCTTTATGACCAATGTCACATATATTTATGAGGCACACCCATATTATCTTGTTTAATGCCTCAATGGTGCCATTTTATTGGAGATGATATGGGGTGGTATTTTGGTATACCACCACGTATCTATCATCAGGATTTGTACAATTTCATTAATAAAGTGTCTACCTCTATCACTAGTTAAACTAAGTGGGAACTCATATATAATTATAATGTTCTCCCATATGAATCATTTAATAGTGGTGGAAGTGGAAGTAGTGTAATTTTTATTAGGAACCACCTCAACCCACTTTGAGAAATAATTAGTGGTCATCAAAATATACCTTATGCCTATGTGCCTTGTTGCAGGAGTAATCAGCCCAATAAAATCAATGGACCATTTTTTAAATGGCACCTAGGCAAGAATGGGGATGAGAGAAATCCCATCCCATTAGTTTGGCTTCCCTGTGCATTGACATATGTCACATGACTTAGCATAATCCTTTGAATATTGGAACAAGCTTGGTTACCACAAGACTAATTGTAACACTTTGCATGTCATTGTGTCTCTATTACAATGGCCTCCTATGATCCCCTCATACACCATACATAGGATAGATTCTCTTTCATGTTAAAAAACACATCAATTCAATACTTCATCTTGACTTAATTTATATAGCTCCCCACTAATGATTTGAAAGGGGTAGTTTGAATAGTGAGATACTTTTTTTCTTTGGTTGTCATAGTCTAGGGTGCAAATTTAGATGTTATAAATGTGGCTATCCCTGCCAAGTTTTTGGGAATGTGATGGAGTTTGTTGAGATACACATCCAACATGTCATATTTAATTGGAATTTCTACATTACTATAGTTAATACAAGATAAATGGTCTATCCTGAGTTCTACTTCCTAGATTTTACCATAACTAAGAGCTAAAGTTCTTACAATAGAACTATCCATCTATAAATTCACCCTTAGAGAATGGGATTATTCACAAGGTAATTAAGTGACTCATTATTATTTAAAAACATGAATGGTGTTTTCAACAATTATCTCCTATTTTTTTAGAGGGAATAGATCATAGCCAGTGCCTCATGATCGATAGTTATGTAATTTTGATCTACGAGGGTCAATATATGACTTGTGAAGGAGAGAGAATGATCTATCTTACTTGAATCTTCATAAAAAATAAAACCAATTTTAGATATGGATGCATCAACATGGATGTGAAATGTATTCATCTAGTTGGGAAACTAAAGGATAGGTGCACTAGCCAGCTTGAGCTTTAGAGTTTAAAAGTTATCCTCTTGTATTGTGCCCTAGTAGAATGGGCCATCCTTATACAAAGATCCTCTAAAAATATTTAAATCCTTTCAAATACACTTATAATCTTTATATAATATCCATAATGGCCAAGACAAGCAAAAATGTCTTTTTGTGTGGAAGGGGTATAAAGCTATAAAATAATAACAATCTTTGTAAGGTCAATGAATATTCCATCTTTGTAGATGATGTGCCAAGAAAAGTTTCAAATGGTGTCATGAATATGCACTTTTTAAGGTTAAATGATATCTATAGCTATCAACACATATAAAAAATGAGGTACAAGTTATCGTGATGGTTTATCATGATTCCATACACATTCTAATCATTACGTTACACCTAGAGGAACTTATGGATAAAATCCTTAAATTTAGTGATGAAAACTCTAGAGAATATGGTTGGTACATTCTTGAGCCCAAAGGGAATCAAATTATAGGTGAAAAAACCTAATTATATTGTAAATTATATCTTAGGATTATCCTCCTCTTCAATTTAGACTTGATGGTATCCAAAGAAACCAGCAGTGAAATTATATATCTCATATCCTACAATTCCATCTAAGACTGCATCAGTGAATGGAGTCAAGAAGGGGTTAATGACCATGCAACATTTAACAATTAATAATCCATGAAAATTTAGATACAACCATATTTATTAATGATAATAACCATGGATCTCACCCATTCTAGCATTTTCATTGGGTAGATCACTCTTATAGCTAGCATATAATCAATCTCCATTTTGACATTGCAATAAAGATTGGGGTTCATTCTATAAGGGTAATTTTTGATAAGTCATGCACTGTTCACTAGATTTAAGCTCATTTTTACAAGGTATGGGTGGGTTCCATTCATGTTCCAATAATTACATGGAAACCATTCTTGAAACTCCTTTGGGAGTTTGAAAATTCACACTAGCTTTATTTTAGACCAATATGCACCCACAGTAGCCATCTTTGGTTCTTCTTCTACACTAATATCAACTTGGGTGGTCTTCAACAATTCATAGTAGGGCTCATTTCTCTCTTTATGTGTTTCTACGACTTTTATAATCAGTTTAATTATTTTGATGTAGATATGAGTAGGGTCTTCCTCATTAGGGGAACTATCATCCACTTAGAAAATGATCTTCCTCTTTCCTATAGAGGGCATCTAATTTCCTACTTTCAAGACATTTGTATCTTCATCACTCAAGTTACTATTGAATTACTTCTCCTTAAATAAATTTGGTAGTGATAATCCTTTCTCCCTAAACATATCTTTTAGGTTCTCCTCTAAAATTGTAGTGTCCTCAAATAATGCCCTTTAAATGACTTGCAATGGCTCAATCAATTCTAGGTTATGTGAGGAAAAGGAGAAGGTGTGAAAAAAAATATCCTTCAAAACATCCCAACTAGTTATCTCATGGCATGTTTAATTAATCATATGCTAATCCTACACCCACATATTTAAGGTTATATAGAAGCCATGCACCCATAGGTTCCTCAGGTTGTTTTCACCATAATAAATCCTCTATTTTTCATACAAGAGTATGTGCACTATTGGTTATGAATTTCTAAAGTATGGATAAATGTCTAGGTCCTCATCACTTTTTATAAATTTGGTATAGATGGTTTTTTTTACATCTTTCTAAGTTGGCAATATAGGCCTTTATACTTCCCATCAATGAGTAGTAGTGCTTCTCAAAGAATACACTATTGCACCCATCTTGTCTACTTCCTTCAGGATATGAGACTTTAATAGACACATTATTCTATAGTATTTATCCCCTTATGTCATGGGAATTATGTAAATTTACCTTTTCTTAGGTAAAACATTCTATTTCCCTTCTTTATATTGTAAAGGAGCCTTCTTTATGAAATGTGATTGATCTAGACCCAGCTAGTCCTCATAGGTTTTGGCACCTTCGTGTTAAAAAAAAACACCTCTTGTTAATGGTTTCATAAGCTTCTTCAAACTATTGGTCATAATCTATATGAATAGTGTTTAAGGATAGATATCCATCATCATAAGAAAGCATTCCTTGGTCATTCAGGTTGATAGTCTTGGTGCCTTACACCATGATGTTGTAGATATGGTTGATCTCATATTCAAGATCAACACTTTATAAATAAGGGGGTACTTGGTAATTTTAGAGGGGGATCACAAACCTCTCATTTCCATTTTAAAAATTCATATAGTGCTTATTGAATCATGTGTTGGAATTATTCATGTAGCACTATGGTCTACCCAAGAATGTTAGATAATTATCTTTCTCATCCAAATCGATCACTTCAAAGTCAACATGTAATTTTGTACCTGTAATGTCTACAATGTTAACTTTAATAATTATGATTGGTTGTGTCCTAGATTTATTGGCCATGAAAAGCACATGAGCGGAAGGCCTCAAGGTTAGCCTACCCATTTTTTCTAATGCATTTCTTATTAATATATTAACCTTGGTGCCTATGTCCATGAAGACATCACATAAAAACCATCCATCAATGGTGTCATTCACTAGGAGATCTTGATCATATTGTACATTATATATATGCCTAAACTCTCACACCCTTTCCATGCATAATGAAATAATTTTAATTGGATTCTATCTAGTGTGTTCTAAAATTAAATTATTCAATAGGAATATTATCCATTATATTTATAGGATGTGTAATATCTTTATTAGATCTTGTACCTTAGGCTCTTAGTTATCTTTCTTCTTGTAGGATGTAGCAACTTGCACCTCTAAATCTCATGCCAATTAGAGCTCTCCTTGTAGGTTTTGAGTAATGCTCATAACCTATTATAGGACATATTTTAGGTGTTTAGGGTTAGGGTAAGGAGTATATTTGGGTTTAAGACATGTGATATTATTATTATAACTCAATTCACCATATTCTAGGTACAACTCTAGTATTAGCCCAACTAGTGTCTAAGTGATAAATCCACTACGATTAGTTGCCTACACTTTTATTGGCTCCATATGGGTTGGTTTTGCCTTTGGATTTAATTTATCTACTCTATGATTGCACCTAATCATTCCTACACCTTTGTCTACATTGAGCCAACCTTGGGTCAAATTTTTGTATAAGTTGGGGTATTCCTTAACTTTGTGTGTTCCTTGACAATACCCACATGTTGGATGTGTAGGGTAGTTATGATAATAGTGATTGATTGAATCACACTTGTAATGTGATCATGATGGGAATCTTCCTCCACTGCATCCTCCACCCCACCCTCTATCACCTCTTTTCATCTCATAACCTACATTATATTGGCCATATCTCTCATTTCCTTAAAGTTCCTATGCCCCAACTATTATAGTTATTTAATGTGCACTTCTCTCCATATTTCTATGCATCTCATCAATTACATATAATTAGTTGTGGTATGATTTTAGGCATTACAAAATTGATAATATATGGTTATATTAACTTGATTGGCACATTATAACAAATGTTAGTTGTGAACATTATGTGCCTTACAACAAACCTCATAGCTTTGAATCAGTATGCACACATTATTTCAAGGATATTTGATCCTATTATGGCCTTCCATCTCAAAATCAGTGTACCATAATTTTTTTTAGCATCCTATGATGAACTATAAGTTATTTTTTGGAGATAGATATCCATGGATGCAATCTATGCTTCCATGAATGGGTTGATCATAGTGTCAGTAATTTCTACTACCTAGGCTCTAAGCACAACTTTTATCACTTCTCAAGGATTTATGAATGTCTTCATAAAGATCACTCTTATAAATGATACTATAAATCCTCCAATAAACCATTTCATGTATTGGGAGGGGTAAATATCATAAGGAAGCTTGGAAAATGAGTTTTAAACCTAACATCATATAGACACATGCTCTCTGATAGCCCTTGGATAATTTATTTAAGCATGATGATGATATGTTGTTTAAACTTGGGTATGTTGAATTCATTTATAAATTATTCCTTCAATGTGTCATAATCAATCATATCCTAGCTAGGATCAAATTTCCTATATCAAGTATGAGTGTAATCAAGTAGATTTATCATGAACCGTCTTACCTTGTGCTTCAACTAGGTTATACCCTGAGTACACCATTGAATCTCAAGTTTTAAAACATTATTTGTGGAATTTTCCACACCAACATATTATGGTAAGTATATTTTCATCTTATAATATATTTGTTTTGGGTGGGTGTTGGCATTTAAGGCACTTACCCCCTAGTACTTGTCCTAATGGTGTTCCTCTAATGCCTTTAATCACTAGGCTGGGTGTCAAACCTATTGTTGTGGTTTGTGTTATTGAATTAAATGTCATGATGCTACTCACTTATAGCACTGGGCCACTTCTTATGGGCTATTTCCCAATCTACATAGCTAACATTTAGTGAGCTATAATGCTTATGCTCACATTATGTGTTGTCAAGCTAGCACCCACAATTTTATAGGTATCCTCACTTATCTCTTCATAAGGAATAACTTATTAAATAACAAAATTATAGACTAAGTCTTTAAAATAGTCAAAGTTAATATGGGAAATAAGGTCAATTATCACTCTTCTTTCTTCTCATGGGAGATCTAATGCATGAGCTAGCACTGTAGGTTTAAATGGGGTAAGCACTTTCAACGTATCTTCAATGGTAAAATTTTGTAAGGACCCAATGAATTATTCACTTATTAACAATTGAACTCAATATATGGCTTAATTATTCATCTCCTTACATTATTTTAATTTAAGAGATCCTTCCCCATGCCTTTCCCATTCATTACTAGTTATCTCATCACTTCCAAGTTTTAGATCTTCCATCAGCTTTTATTTTCTCTTATTATAAATCTATTCCCTGAGCTATTAGGTTTCAATTTGCTTGTCCCCTTCTATTATGATTCGCATACACATCCCTTTCTTCCCCATTATTCTAATTATACATGAAATAATTTTATCCTTCCATTATTACATTTTCAAAGCCATAAGCCACCATTAGTTTCTTAAGCTCTATGTTAAATTATTTCACAAACATGTCTCTAGGATCATGAAATAATTGATAATTTACTTCTTTAGGTTAAGAGTAAATCAATACTAGAAACTCAAGCACATAATTATTAATCACTCCTTTCTATTATTTGTCTACTATTTTGGCCTAAGTGGTATAAAATTTTATAAGAATTTAGAAGCACTCCTTCATCCACTCAAGGTACTATCCATAGCTTCATCTTTGGTGGGTTGTATTGGTATCCAACCATTGATACACATGCTTAGGTAATTCTCAAAAGACTACCTCATATAGAGTATCATACAGGTTATTATGGACCCACTTCTTTAGCTTCAATTCTTTACAAGATGGATGTTTTAGTGAAAAGTTATCTTCCACCTATTACAACTAGTGCTTGATGTTTTTGAGGGAGAGTCAGAGAATTTTTCTATTGTACCATTACAATAACAAAATTTAGCACATGTCCTAGAAATGAAATCAAAATGTTCTATAAAAGGGTTCATTGTCTAAATCATTTACTCTATCAGGTATTTATCTATCTATTTAAGTTAGTTCTAGACTAGTTACAACTAGGCACAATCATAGAATAAAACTTTGGTGCTCAACATTTGTCACTCTAATGTGTCAACATTAATTCACATAAGGTACAAGCCTTATGCACTCATATGAAGCATAGTAGAGAAAGAACCAGGTCACACATTGGGCTAGTCATGCCATGGAATAACTCAATATTCAAAGGGCTTAGTCATTTACAATAATGACATTAATAACTTCATAGGTGTAAGCCATTTATAGGCTAGGTTGAGGGTCTATAAGCATAAATCCTATTTATGTAGCTACTTCCAATCATATGGGTGCAAGTATATATGGGGTTACTTTTTAGTCTTATGGGTACAAGCCTATGTTTTATCATGCTTATCATATTTTAGGTGTTTAGAGGGTTAAATGGAGTATCTTAAATCAAGGGTTCATCATGGGTTAACACTTTAAGCATAGGTATTATGGCTTGGCATATGATCTTTCCTACACTTATATTATTTCCACATAATATGTTGATGTCATCATAATTATAGAGACAACATGAACATTGTAAACCAAAATATTGAAACTAACATTCCTAACATTTAAATTGAGTTTATAACACTATATTCATTACATTCATCATGCATTTAAATATCAAATCTAAATACATTAAACATAAACATAACCACATCAAAATCTAGTGAAAATAATGCCATTCTTCATTAAATAGAGCACATAATAAATGAGATAGACTAAATGCTCACCTAAATATATTACAGGCCCAAAGGCTCATAAGCAAGCATGGGCACTATAATGTAGAGACTCAAATGCATCCATGATAATCCTAGTTTCAATGGTAGTCATTTCATGATGTCTAAAATTGATTCTATAGGGATTCATTGTGTCAAAGTCATTTCTCCCACATACTAGTTCACTATTGGCTTTATAGCACTTAAGAGAATATTATCAATGTAATATAACACTTTAGAGGGTACATGTTAGTTTCTAATCTATAGCTTTGGTTGATCATTCCATCAACTCCATCACCTTGCATCTTTTTCACTCTGGTTAATGATTTGTAGATACTCATGAAGAGACCCCACAAAATTTGGGTGCTAGTAACCCACCTACCAGTTGATGTAAGATGAGATTGATTCCTATAAATGGCACAAAATATACCAAACTAGTAATCATTACTTGTTCATGTTAAGATGTCTACTGAGTTGGCATGGGTCTAGAGTTAGGCAAAAAGGGGCCCAACATAGCATGAAACCAACAAAATATATTAGTGTCATACCACTTAGGAGGATTTATAGGATAAGAAAAAGGTTTAGAAGGTGGTAAGAGTTGTTTTATTTGATACATGGAAAGTGGTGTGTGAATAGATGAAGGGATGTCAACTTTGGAAATTCTTGGTTTAGTTTGCATAGAATTACTAGTGATAGCATTGGTAGATATTTTAAAATATCCTTTTAAAAGTTTAGGATTAGGTTCAAATTGCCTCTTGAGAAAGTCTTGACATTTACCATGATCAAGATCTTCATTAAGAGTTTGGGGAGAAAAATTTTGAACCTTATATTAAAGAGGATTCAAAGTAGTGATGAAGAGTTTGAATAAGTTATCATCAGTCATATTATGGTTGAATTTATGGACCAATGATTTCCATAGTCTGATAAAGTCATGAGATGATTCAATGAGAGATTAATTATCATTGATGAAGTGGATAAGACAATTTTTTGAAAGTTCATTATATTGAAAATATTTAAGTAAAGGATTGACCAAATCTTCAAGTTTCCAAATGAAATGTTATAGAAATTGGTTGTACCATTCTAATACATCACCAGTGAAAGTTTTGACTAAGAGTTTAGTTGTAATAAGACTATTAGTTTGGATCCACTCTTTATAAAGGTTGTTAAAGGCTTTGAGAAATAAGATAGGGTAGTTAGTCCCATCATACTTGATAGTTGGATATAAGTTACTAATATCAATAAACACAATTAAGAGAGATAAGGGCTCATTTTGAATAGTTTGAAGCATCTTGTTATTCATTATGGGCTGAGGAATATCATTACTAAAGGCATCTCTAAGAGGTGGAGGAATGTAATTTGGATTATATTGATGATGGATAGCCAGAGGTTGATTAGCCATATTAATCAAATGATGTTATATTTACATCATTTGATTAGTGTTATAATTTTACATTATTTTCATCTGTTGGATAACTTGGGCAAGAAGTTGAGTTGTATCAATAGGTGTGTTGGTGTTAGGGAGAGGGTTATTAGAAGATGGATTGTTAGTGGGATTATTTATTAAACTTGTGTCAATTTCTTCCTCATTAGTTTGAATTTTTTGAAGATGAGAAGTATCTTAGTAGGTATAAAAAGGATTAGACCCATGAACTTCATCTTGAGGTGTGATTTTCACCATGTTACAAGTATGGATGAAGGAAGGGAAGAGTTTCCCCAAGAGTGATGGTGCTCTTTAGAGGAAAAGAGAGGTTGGAATGAACATCCCATATAGTATCTAAATGGATTCAAGATATCCAAGAATATTCTTATAGGAGACTTCATGATGACTTGATAAAAATGAATAGAATGCTAAGAAAAAGAAATAAAGAGTTAGATCAGAAAACAAAGAGACTAGAAAAATGTATAGAGTCAACTTGGTCGACCTAGTATAGAAAAAAAATCTAAAAATTATACAGAGTCAACAGGGTTGACCTAGTATAAAATAATAGGGGTTGGAAACTATATAAAGTTGATAAGGTCAACCTAGTATAGTAAGTACGATAAAAGATAGTATGTAAGAGACTATGTTGATAGGAATGATTGTGTACTAAAATAATAATAAAATTCATGTACTTTTTAAAAAAATGAAAAGAAACACATAATCAATTTGGTCAATACAGTTGATCCAATTAAGGAACGTAACACAAAACCTTGCACCAACATTAGTTAATGCAAGTTTTTATAATACAACATATAATTAAGCAAAGAGCAAGTAGTCAACTTAGAAAGTAAAAGCTAAATAAGTGGTTAACTTGAATGTTTTTAGATTATTATAATATGATTTTAGATGTGATAAGAATTTGGTTGTAATTAAGGAACTAGAAAGCAATCTAAGGATGGTTTCAAGACATATAGGATGAAAGGAATCTAATTTTTCAATGGTATCAGCTTGGTATTAGGGCCTACCCCCTCATTTCACAAACCATAGTGATAAGGATGTTTTATTCTTAGCCAAAATATACCATTAACCACATATTTATACTTTTCGAAAAATCCAAGTCAACTTCTCCCTTGGTGATTGAATCTAAGTAGGTAGGCCTTGGGTAGACAATTATTTAAATACTTTTTAATTTTTTCTGATTTGGTAGTGCATGCATAAAAGAGAAAATAGTGTAACTAAATAGTATATTTAAAACCACATAATTAGACTATGTGACCTATTCTAAGCATACAACCAATAAAAAATGAAAATGTGAGCTAATTACTATCATATAAAGGTTGATTCCAACTTTGAAACATAGTATAATGTCGATTTAGTTGATAATGTATGTAGAGAATACAAAATAGGGTTGATAGTGTCACCTATATGCTATGGTAACAAGGGTATACAAATTAATTATGTCAATATATTTGAATTAGCTTTCAAGATAGAACACAAAATAAAAAACTACATCAATAGGGTTAACCTAGTTGACTATATAGGGGCAATTTTAAAGATTGCAAACTATGAAAAATAGAACTGTAACAAATTTTATAAATGAAAGAGAAGGATAAAAAGGAGACTTGGTGGCTTAGAAGATGTAGAGGAAAAGAAGATTAATATTGAAGTACCCTAATTTATACTTGAAAATTCTACCAACTATGTCAACCTAGATTTGTAGATCCTATTTTCTGAAAACTTGAAAAATGTACTACATCGACATGGTCAACCTAGTAAGCCAAACTGGATGATTAACAATGTATATAGTTGACTGGGTCAACCTAGTAGTCTTAACTAGATTCCTAAAAATGTACAAGGTTGATTGGGTTAACCTAGTAGTATGAACTAAAGTTTGAAAAACCTACACAAATAGAATGGAGTCATATTGATGTGACTATGTTAAACATGCACATAGAAGTTATAATTGTATCAAAACTATAGACCCAATATCACAAATATATAAAAATAAAATGATAAAATAATGAAAAATGTGAAATAAAACCTTTAAGGTTTAGATTGACATCAAGTTCACTAGAATATATGCAACCAAAAAATCATCATTTATATAAATCAATCCTAACTCAAAGAAGATAAATCATACCATACACTTCTGATTGGGGATACAATTTTTAAGTGGGAGCATGACCAATATGAGGATCTACTTGACCTTATTAGGGGATATCTTACCACAATAAATAATGATATAGATGGTTACAAAGCCTCCAGTCAAACACAATCATGCAATAAACCTAAGGTAGTCATGTGTTTTGATATCTCACTAAACTAATAATAAGTAAAGTAAATCTAATCTAGTGCTCACCAAAGATTATGGTATAATATGAGGGGTTAGTAAACAATAAAAACATGCATAGGAGAATCTCCATTAATATATGTATGAGCAAGAACCTAATACATGAAATAAGAAGAGTAATATTATTCAAAGCCAATGCTACTTCTAACTACTAAAGAGAGGAGCAAATTTAGATAATACTTACTTGAATGATGAACCCATCAAGACTCAATCTCTCCCTTGGCAAAAGGGGATTTAAAAGAGGTTTTTATAGTTTTTAAGGATCACTAAGAAAGGCCAAAGCATCCAAGACTTATCCACAAGACTATATTATCTAAGTAGAAACCCTAAGTTAAGACTCCTCAAGTAGAATGGTGAAAGATCAAATTTTAAAGAAGCACAAGTGAATAATAATGCTTGATTTAATATTAAATAATGATGAAATGATATTTTATAAATAGGTAGATTTGACACTAAATCTTTCAAAAAATATTTTTAGATAGGGTGGACCAAGTTGACCTAGCACAATTTCAAATAATTATTCACTCTATCATGAGTTAGGTCGGTTAAGAGCCAAACTACTTCCTAAGTAAAAATCACCCAAAACTATACAGGGTTGACCTAGTATAGCCAACTATCAAAAGGGACTTAAGGTGATAAAAAGAGGGATGAAGAGTGGAAAATATTGGAGGAGGGTTCAAAATAGGATTAATAGCTTAGGAAGTGGTTTTTAGGAGCTAGTTGGATTGGTAATAATGTGGAAATAAGAGATAACAATCCTATGAAGTACCAATGGTCTACCCACCCCTTTCCCAGTGCACCATTTAAGGCATGCACTCAGAGAGATTGAGTTTTGATGGGTTCATGTAAGATTTAAAGCATCAGTATTTTATAAAATTTGAAAATATTATGTGTATACATCTTCCACACTTAAACAAATTTAAAAGTGGCTAAAATTTCATAGTTATATGATTCAAATACACACTTGTGGTAGCATTCTATACATTATTACCATTATTTTATTTATATTTCATCTTGAGACATCTATGATTTTCATATGACATACAAAACAACACCATATATTATAAAATTAAATCATCTTTCAGATTTCAAATACTTTTACGAACTTTATCCTACACTAGGATGGACTTTTATGGACTATTATTGAGCCAATCTACTGTGGTAGTTGGTTCACTTTTGGCAAGGTTGGTGTGATTACATCACTCAATCTTACCAATTTTATAGTATTGAGTGATCAAATCATCCATCCATGCTAGTTTTATAGTGTGAGTTGACTTGGATCACTCGCACTCACTAGGTTACAAGTATGATTGGGTTGTATGGTTGAGCTAATCTCAATTTTTTGGTGGAAACTCACCTTCTCTCTGAGGTTGGGGAAAATTCACCCTCCAATATTTGTATATATTTTAATTTTCAATTTTTTCCTATTTTCCTAATATTATCTCTAAATCTTCATACTAAATCATATCTTCAAGTTAAATTTCCAAAAGATAAAATGGTTGCATTGATACATAGGTGTAATCCTAACCTTGCTTTCTTTACTTTTAAGAATTTCAAATTATTTCAATTTTAGACTATACACATTGATTATATATTGTAACATACTCTTAGTTA
Organism: Torreya grandis; assembly: GCA_037957365.1. NCBI lineage: Eukaryota > Viridiplantae > Streptophyta > Pinopsida > Cupressales > Taxaceae > Torreya > Torreya grandis. Next base: position 1,548,968 of record JARHVA010003865.1, read on the forward strand.
TAGGTCAATCATTAATAAATCACTCAAGTATGACACACAAATACAATGTGTGTTATACAAACCTAAGTACATATTCATTTTCATTTAAATTAATAATTTCATTACTAGATTAAAGGGTGGGAAAATTTAGACCCTAAAATAGATTATATATCACCTTAGTCTTGTATACTTGGAAATTACTTCTCTTGATTGTACCCTTTAGTTCTTAAGACCTTTCTACTATCGTAAGGCTTACATATGTTATGTATGGTTCCTATTACTTATTTTTTAGTCTTACCATATGTTATTTTAATGACCAAGTCTTCTGAACTACTCAAAATTATATAAACCTACTTATTATCATCCTCTACAAGTTTTAAACATGTAACTATTTTATAGCTTCCTAGACACTTGTGTGCCAACTACATTCCTACATCAAAACTATTACTTCTTATGAAAAACTAAGTGTCTAATATCCTAAATTCATCAAATTTGCAAATGAAATGTATCTATATGGTTAACTTAAGTAATTTTGAGCATAATATTTCCAAAATGGATTGATACATATACAATATCAAACCTCATTCATTCCTCACCTAGTACAAACCTTAATACTCACAAGGCAATTAGCCAAATGTACACAATGAAGCATTCAAGTGAGTAAAGCTTCCCTATTCTCTCTTATTTTAATATCAGTCATAGGGATAACCTATTTATAAGTATAAATTAATGATAATTCCATGAGCTATACTTTCCAAGTTATAATCTAAGTCATTATATGTACTTGTTTATCACATGTTACATCTTGATACACACACAAGCCAACACATAAGGTAAAAATACATAAGTATGAGGCCCTCTTCAAAGTATTGGCTATGTAGGTAGATCCCATTTATAGAGGGGTCCTTGGGGTAGATCGACATTGTGTTTCCACTATTCCATTTTCCAATAGTCACTCTAAGGGTGAGGAAGCTACAGTTTGATCACTTGACAAAGAGCAAGAGCCCATACACATGATCTGAACACACCAAAGTAAAGGTGAAAATAATCCTAGAAGGTTTCAGGTGGTCATACATAGTTTTATCTTATATTATATACTAGATACCTACATCCAAATAAGGAAATAACATTGATGCAACCATCTATATCTGATACAAGCATTTGAGGCTTTAGAATGCAAATTTATACACTCTAATGATTATTATAAGATCTTAATCTAGTCCAGTTCCATCATGTTTTAGTCTACATCCACACACATGTAGTAATTTAGTTAATTACTCTTGTTTTTAATTTATTACAATATCAGTTAATAGTTGTACTTTTCTTTTTTTATCATATATCAATATTATAAATTTAAAATATTGTTTATCTCAGTTTGAAAATTAATTAGCTTATTATAGATCTATTTATAACCCTTATTCTTATTCATTTATATATTATTAACCCTATATTATATTAACCCATCTCAATTTATGGTTAAATATCTACATGATTCATACATATATCATAGAATTACCTTCTCCTTTTGAGGTAACATGATTACTAGTTTCTATTTCCCTCACCTTAAAGTGGGGGCATTTTAGTGGGGGCATGTCGTAAAAGTCATGAGTTTCACATTTTCATATTTTTCCAAATTTTAGTGGGGAATGTCATAAATGCATGACCTCCACACTTATATACCTTCTTAGTTTTCTAAAATTCAGTGGGGCCATGTCACAAAAAGCATGACCTACATAATTATATACCTTCTTTGTTTCTAGATTATAGTGGGGCATGTCATAATAACATGACCTCTACACTTATAAATTTACTCAGTGTCTCTAAATTTAATTTGGGGTCATGTCATAATAACATGATCTCCATACTTACACAAACTCTAGTTTGGTTTCATGATTTTGATATACACTTGGGTTAGAATCCAATACATTGCACCAATTTTTCGTAGTTTAAAAATAGATTTTTTTAGATTTATGACACATATACTAAATATCATACATATTATAGGTGTACATTCCATGATATTAAATCAAAAAATTTCAAAATTTACCAACTATAGTAATCACTAAGATACACTGATTACACTAGGATGTACTATTATTGAGTCTTTTCTAATGCAATAGTGGGTTCATTTTATAGGTTGACAGGATTAAATCGTTCAACCTCACTAGATTTTTATATACAAGTAATTTAATCATATAATACCATTATATTTATAGGATTAGTTTATTAAATCACTCACCCTCGCTATATATGTATATTCACACTTGAGTTGTATGATTGAGATATAATGATCTTAATGGCCATGTCAAAAATTACCATTGAAATGGATTGGGGAAATGATACCTTCCAATATTCCTCTTTATATCTCCAATGTTCAATTCTAAACCTTCTCCATATCTAATTCTTCATAAGGAATCAACTTTACCAAAACAAATCATTGATAGTCAACATGGCTACATCGACACATAAGTGTACTCCTTCCTTGTTCTCTTTATTTTCAACCATTTTAATTATTTAAAATTTTATATTATATACATTAATTTATACTATAACATGATCTTAGTTATAGTTTATACACCATCAAATCGCTCAAAGTGGTATTGATCAAAGGAATTGTATGTTATACACACTCGGGTATGAATTTACTTCCTTTAAACTTGTAATTTCTTTTATATGCATTACCAAATTTGGGGGTGTAGATACTAAAATTGAATATTTATAACATCTCAATCTTTTAAATTTGAAAAATATTAATCATGACTCTACCCTTTAGTTCTAAACCTCCTTGTTTCCTAAAGGCCCACATTCACCATCTCATTATGCCTAAATGCTTATATCTTATTCTAATCCATATCAGTATGATGTCCTAGGTCTCCTATAATATATAAGGAGCTTAAAATCTGATAAACATCCTTCACTATTAGTTTTATATCCATACCTATTTTCTATCCTTATATAACTATTGACAATAGATGGACACTATCACTGATGGTAGTGTCTAAATCTTTAACTAGTGTTCAGTAGATAAAAGTCATCCAAATCACAAAAAGATCAAAACCAATGGGTTAGCCTAATTGTCTAATTGAACCCTAACATGAGATATTATCTAAAGGTGTGGTATAAATACAAGTATAATCCTTCTCATTCCTCATCATGAAAATACCAAGAAAACATGTAATAAATCTAAAACAATCAATTGCATAAGCACTATATTATTTCCTATTCATCCATATTTCCATATTAAGTATAGGAGTAGTCATATTACAATTCAAAAGAATTCAAAGAGTATCCCATGAGTGATATTTTTAAAATTACAAGCTATATCACTGCATGCATCTTCATATATTGAACTACACCCATATGTACTCACTTTCCCACACATAGGGGATAACTACATAAATCTAAGGCCCTCCTCAGAGTATTGGCTATTTAGGCAATGCTCATTGATAGAGGGGTCTTTGGGGTATCTTGACACCGTGATCCCACTGACCATTTTTTATCAAGCTCATCTCAAGGTTGAATAAAGGTGAGGAGTTATGCTTTGATCAATAGTGAAGAGTGATATCATGTGTCCAAAATATAAATACATCATCAAAAAGGTGACAAAAAACCCAAAACAACAAACTTTGTCACATTCAAATCCTTTCATTATTTTTTACTTTACACCATCATAGTTAGACACTAGCATAAATAGTAGTGTATAGATATGATAGTAGTGTTTGTAATCATATAATAATAATTTCTATAATCTGATGATTGATAAAAGCCATGTGCCTAAATTAGTCATTGAACCACTAAGAATACATGAAATATAAACTTGATTATTAACACTAAAACCAAGTACTTTAGATAGATCATGTATATTAAGAGGCCTTTTATTGTGGATTTATGTCATACCTTATGATATTTTATACTCTTTATTATTATCCAAAGGATATATCTTATACATCAAGGGAATAGGAAAAATTAAATGGCCATTGAAATCCTGGCAGGGTTGTTGATTATCCCCTAATGAAATTAGTGGAGATTGAGAAGTGGTGAGAGGAATTTTTACACCTTGAAGAATTGGTGAAGACCTAGGTACACTATATATCCCTGAGTTAGAAGGATATTGAACTGTAGCCCTGGTAGGGGGAAGTCTTGGTCATAATATTCTATTCATTTATTTTTGATCTCATCTAAGTATTTTTCCTTCTTAAAGTCCTCTAACATATTTTATAGAATTCCATCATTTTGATTTTATATTAAACTTCCATGGACATATCAGTGACCTTTATTTTTATATATACCTCCATATCATCCTTTGCATTGAGTAATATCTTATCATGATCATACTTCTCATGAAAAAAAGTGGATTTTAATTTTCTAAAAATATTTCTCAAATGATTAACAATATTTTTCTTAGGGTCATAGCATCTAAATTATAAAATTTCAAGTTAAAACATGGTTTGTGAGATCTAGTCCAGGAAAATTTGGGGCCATTATTGAAATCAGGTCCTACCTATCTTATGTGGAAATGTATGAACTATGCATACCTTAGCATTCTTGTAATCCCCATCTACGTTAAGGTTCAACTAAAAATCAATATCTTGCTCAGCCAAATTTTCATCGACATACCTGTGAAATAACAAAGGTGCCACTATGGTTCCTTTCACTCTTATAGTTATATGATCTTAGTTAAACCAATAATCATTAAATTCCTATAAATAAAATTTTATCTCATTAGATAGCCTAGGCATGGGTTTCACATTAATAACATAGTATATAGGTGGATAAGAATGATCAACTCTTTTTTATATGAAACATCTAAAAACATGGATGTAAAGTATATTAAATGTATCACATACCCTATTGTCATCCTTGGGTTCCATGAAGTTGATCTTATAAGGCTCATTATATCATAAATGACATTAAGTAAACAATACATCATATAAAATATACAATTTTTCTTCATCTACTAATATTTTTGAAATAGGTTGAAATTAATTATTTCTCCCAAGGCAAGGATTCTCTTATTATCCAAAATAATTCATAACAAGGGCACCCAATTTTTTTTATATCAGTAATGGATTCAAATCCAAATATACTATTCATTAAATCCATCCCAACCCTTACCCTTAATCTAAATTGGGATATGGGAATAGAAGTCACATTCATTTTATTTACAAAAATTATGAGTTTAGTCACCTAAATTTGCAATATATCTTTGACATCATGCATTTTGAACCATCACATGGAAAATTATTGGTTGTATAAAATGTATAACTTAGGAAATTGATATTACTTTTTAAATCCAACATCAACTATGTTTACAACTGAAACCTAGCTCTTTAGGGAATGAAGTGTGTCCTTTGTATAAATACCTCTGGTGAATAAATTAAATAATGCATCAATAAAAGGTAATAACATAGGTTTATCCACCACATAATGTAATCCTACTACTTGTATGGCTAACTAGTCATCAATATGTTCTTGTTCCTCAAGAAGAAAGTTATTATCATCATTATACTCTCTCATTGCTTTAACCATCTCATAGATTGTTGTATGAGGAGGAAATGTTTTGAAAAGATTTCAAAAATCAAAATATGTATCCCTATACTCTTAGTTTGTTTCACAAGATAACAAAAATGGAGTTTTATTTTGGATTGGAGTCACCATTATAATATTTGTTTAAATTGAATAATCAAAATTGTAGTGAAGCTGAAGAAAAAAAGAGCTCTAAATATTCAATCATACAAATATTTTGATTACAAGTGAAATTAAAAATGATATTGACTATATAAGTCATGTCATTAAGTGTCGAGCCAAAGTTGTAATCACTAATACATGGGAATTAATTTCTCATTGAGGTATATGATGACTAGCATTATATTTGAATTTAATTTTATGACTTTTGCCTTTATGAGAGTTTTCATTAACTAGTGTCAATTCATCACATCCCTTTAGAAGCTAAGCCAACCTTTTTAGGTTTACTATATTAATGTGTTCCCTAAATATAGACTATGTGGAATTACATGTCCTATTTTAAAAACTACTAGTACCACATGGTGGAACATTGTATTATCATGAACAAGTTGATATTTCATTTGATTTGTACATTCCATGTGTCTTTATGATTTATTATGTTATAAAGGGACACTTAGAATCCAATTATAATGTCACATTGTCACATAAATTTATTCTCATTATTACTAATTTTAAACCTTTCAAGTGCATGGAGGTGTGAAATTGAGACAAATGGCACCAGTGTGTATAGTCGCATTATTTTAGACCTTTATTGCTTGGAATCTTATGCTAGAATGTGTGAGGCTATAAAAATTAGATACATGAATAATGAATTCAAAAAATGACTTTGTGGTACTTGGATATTGGTTGTGAGTAATCTTGGTTTGATATGAGCAAGTGAAAACACTAATCATTGGACCTATCATGATACCTAAACTATCAAATAAGCTACATAGAAGTCTCCAATTCCTTACGAGTAACTATGATAGTCAATAGATGTGAATTCTCATAAAAATGTATGAATTACACACATAAACCTACGAGACATAAAATAGACAAGTTAGCCTTTTTTAAATAAAATAAATTCAATTTAATGTAAGAAAAATAGACATTCAACCATTTAAACTATTGTTAGTGTAGACACATAAATTAACATTTGAGCTAAAATTATGTACTTATGATCACTTTTTTGACACACTTATCTCATAACTTATTATAGGGGATTTTGACCATTTTCCTTCACTTTTTTTGATGGTGACTCAATCGTCCAAACATCTAAAATCAAATTAGAATGTCTCCATCCAACTTGTTTAGTAGCCTAGACTCATTCCTAGATTGGTTAATACCCTCATCTTAGCTCTTGTTTCCCTTAGGATAGGAGCAACCCATTAGGAAAATAACACCCCTTGTTATTGTCCACCTTGATAGAATTTGTCCACCTACCAACTAATGGTTGTCTTTCCAAAATTCAAAGTTGTGTAAGGTTCAACACATAAGTTTTAACAAGTCCCATCTAAAGGAAATCCAAAAACAATAATATATAAGCACATTACACACAATATGATTCCAAACAAAAAATAACCAAGATTCTAATGGCACATTTAGATAAAATTATATATTTCTCCAAATTATGATCACATACAACCCTAGTAACCCTAAGCTAAAGTTTGAATACACTTACAAGGTCTTAACTCATGATTATATAACTTAATCACACTAAGATTGAACCATCATTTAGTATTTTTCACTAGATACACACACATTCCACAATGGCATGGTATAAATAGATGGATTTTTATCCATATTTGGAGTATTAGTTTGTAAGAAGTGTTGGTTCCTAGTTGCACACCATTGTCACTCGGCCTCACATGCTCTAGAAAAGGAAAGGGGGGAAAAGTTGAAGGTGATGAGCTACTTAAGATGTCACTGGATTTAGGGAGGGCTCATCAACTTGAAAGAACCTAATGGGGATAATGATTGAGAGGGGATCAATAAGGGGATGGTTATTTCCCTATGACTTTTGGCTCTACCTGAACCAAGTTGAGAGGACCTATGGGGGTAGCTCATTTTGGTGAAGGGAATTTTAACCTTCAAAATTTATAAGGATTTGAAATTAGGGAAGAAGGGGTATAACCAAATCATAACTAGACTCACACACTCCACCTAAGAAGGATTTTAAAACTAAATGGATGAATTCCTTATGTCGTATGAGAGCTACTTAAGATAGATTTTAAAATGAATGTTATCCTCAATGTGGAGATTATTTTTGAATGACAAGGGAAAAAGAGAGGAATCTAGTGTTAGGATTTTTATCACATAAAACAAACACGCTTTGGGTAAATAATGTATAATGCATCTATTGGGCAAGTAATATGTATGGTATGTGAGCTATATGTTGTATACAGGGTAGAACATGGTAGGACATTGTTTATATGAATATATTGATAAAAAAGTGTGGAGGGATAATAAATAAACATGGATGGATTCACAAAATCATGATATCATCTTTAATAATAGATGCTTGCTTTATTTTGGAGATAGCTAGGAAGAAACTATGCACAGATGGTCCTTAAAAAATTATGAGCAACATTACAAGTTACCCCTCAAGAATTCTTTCCTATTATATTCATGAGCCTAGGACTACCATTAAAAAGGCTATCAATGATTTATTCCCCAAAAATTTAAATAAGAAAGGATCTTACATTCTGGTTACACATTCTAAATGACTACCACAAAGAAACATGCACCAAACAACCAATTTGTTTAGCTTATAAAAAGAAAGACCACACGTAAACAACAAGAAAAAATGGATACCATGCAAATTTTTTATTCATTCACTAAGAAAGGATAAATTAAAATATATTTCTTAAAAAATTGATACCATTAGACACTATGTAGAATGACTCTATAAGAAGGGAATATCATGGATGATCTCAAAGCTTGCCAATGACTTTAAAATCAAAATTAATTTGGCACGAGGGCACTACACAGGGATGAATCTTTGAGCTATATCTTTTATAATAAAATTTTATCCAACCTTTGTAAAGGTACAGACCCCTTGTACTTATAAAATTTTATAGCCATAGTTGGCATATTCTACAAAAACACCCCAACTAGAAAATTCCTTCATGGGCCTGGGGTTGGTTGTAATGAACTTGATTCCTTAGACTTGCAATTGTGCTCCCATGATGATAAAATATATGAATCCCCATTATAAATTAATATTTAAATTTATGTACACATAAAATAAAACCATAAGGGACAAAATAAAACTTTGTCCACTTATGCAAAGAAACAAAGATATCCCTTTCTTAAACAAAACAATCCCTGAAAGGGACGTGCCACTATCGCGTAAGGTATAATGATTTAACAATGGGAAAAGAGAGAAAGGGAAACAAAGGGAAAAGAGGATAAGAGAAAGCGAGGTATGAAATGATTTTATTTTTGGAAATAAATTAGGGGCATCTAATCATGATGTGAAATCCACATTGATGACTATTTCCTTTGCCAATGTGTATTTAACAAATTTTGTAATCATAGTGGTGAGGATATTTTTGTTTGGGCCCACTTGATATTAAATTTGGCATTATATTCTTCTATCTAGTTAGTGGTCCTATGTATCACTCCATTTTTATTATGCACCAATGCCTTTAACTGGTCATAAGACTTATCAAGTGATACTAGGTCTCTTATCTTTTGGCTATCAAAGGCTCCATGGGGTGCATTAATGAGGTTCTTCAAAGAATATCTACCAATTCTTTTTTTAAGTCCATTACACCATCAAGCTTCACCATTGATCTCAAAGTGGCCTCAATTTTTGTCCTCATAGTCTTGAGAGATTGATATTCTCCTTTTATATCAAAGGTACCATCCTTGAGCATGGCTAGCCTATGCTCTATGGCCAACTAGCATTCTCTAGGTATTTTAAAATAATTTGAAGAGATAATATTTTTTTCTACTAAATAATATTTTCCCATATTACATATCTCATATATTTTTGGCTTGATTTCCTCCCAAATCTTGATATCAACATCATATACAAATTCTAGGGAGCTACACTTTCCTTGTCTATCTATCTCATTATCAATCCATTCCATGGATGTATGGATGACTTCCTTGGCTCAAGATATGAAGTCTCATTGCCAATATTTTTTTGACCATCCTCTAGTCTTCAAATCATCACTATGGGAAATGTCTAGTGATCCAAGGGAGATAATGGAGGGGTTAAGATCCTAGATGGTAGTTGGAGTCACTACCTAAGGCTCACTCAGTAAATTTTTCAAGTATTGGATTATAACATGGTTCTCCACCTTTATCTCTTCCATGGTGGCTTTATCTTTGTCCATTTTTTGTGCCACCATGTTAGTGATGACTTGTGAAGCATGTTTCAATTCCTTCCTTGATGGCTCCCTAACATTATAACTATATATGGATTATCTTTCTAGGGGAGTAATCTTTTTTAGTGCATCTGGATGAAGAATGGCTACTTCAACACTCCTTTCCCACTTGTTAGTGAATGTTTTTTGGGCATGTATAACAACCTTATTCAACTGCTTGTCCTTTTGCTTTTGAATAATTTGTGCCATTTCAATATCCCCTATATTACTCATCACATCCTTCTTTTCCTTCACTTGGTCTATAACCCAAAGAAGGGGCTTCATTTAGAAACTTGTCAAAGGTGATGACATTAAGGATGGCCTTGTGGTAGTGATGAGTGGTGATAATGAATAAATAGCTACCTATAATTCCACTAGCTTGGGAGGAATACTCAACATAAACTATTATTTGTCCTCATCACTTCCTTACTTTTCCTTTTCTTCTTCTAGGACTAGTTCTACTCTCTCCAAAAATTTAAAATTAGACCCAAGCTAGTGTGACTCCATGCATAATTTGTGAATTTAACTCACCATTTCTATGGGTTGGATGGAGGATATAACAATTTCTTCTCCTTCCTTATTACTTTGGGCCACTAGGTCTATAGAGGATATGGTGACTTCTTTATGATGTTTTGGTGACTCTTCACCAATCATGGCCTTAGAACCTTTATTTTTATCTAGGTCATGTACCTTGATGGTGGGGAGGACCCCTTATGGGAATTCAATTTAAGTATAATCCTTGGGGGAACCCTCCTTAACACCTTTATTAACCTCTAAATTTGTGTGGGTATCCATTTTTAGGATTGATCCCTCACCTCCTCCTTTATCCTCTTCTTGCTCTCTTGCCTTTGCACTATTGGTGGGGGATAGAATATCATCCCCAAGTTCATCCTGATCCCTTTCATCTAGCTTTAGGGTGTCTTCAAATTCACTAGATTTGTCTTGACTAGATGATTGAGAAATAACATTTTATACAAATGCCTCTATCTCTAGGGAATGGGGCTCTTTTTTAATAGGGGCCTCTACTTACATAGCCACCTCAGCTCCAACCTCCACAACATCATCAAAAGATAAAGGATCATCTAGATCCTTAACACCTTTCTCATCGCCTTAACCTTATTTTGTTGTAGGTTCCCCCTCTATAGATTCTCCTTGCATCGAGATCCTTGATGGGGAATGATGCTTCTCCATATGGGTTCTTTTCCTAGTTCATATCTTAGGGGGAGTAAAGGTATGTTATTTTTTCATTAATTTTGATATCAACCTTTATTCATCTAATTCCTCCCCCTTAATCATATCCCTGACCCTCTATGCATAAGAAGCTTGATATTATCTTCTTTTTAATGAGAATTTTTTGGTGATTGGGTCTTTAAAAAAACTATCCTCTGCTTGGTTAGAGACTTGATTGAAGGTTTGAAGGCCTTCTTAATTCTCTTTTGCTTTGGTGGCTCCTCTTATTCTTTGTCTCCTCTCTTCCTTAAATATATTTTTGGATAAGGCTTAAATATGGCCAAATGTATAGGTAGGATAGTTGAGATTGATGCTTGACTAGCCATAGGGGGCTATTGAGATGGTCAACATCACTTAAGCTTCCCTCCTTGAAATCCATATGGGAATGGCACTAGCCAGTGTTACCTACCACATGAGAATTTTATCCTAATTCTTAGCCAAGCTTTTTATTTTTGAGAAATAAAACCTAGTCTTAGATTATGCCATGGTCATCTTCTTGACATCCACTAGTTTGGCGAAGTCGATGTCTCTAAGATTTCTTTTCCCCTTGCCTATTATAGATGATGATGATGGGGATAGAGGGTCACCACTATGTGCAAGGAGGAAAGCATTAATTTCCTTTACCATTCTTAATTATTAGAGGTCAGGGGTGTTATAGGTCCCAAGGTTGATTCTATCTTCCTTCAACCATTTGATGGTTCTCCTCATTATCCACATTGCTCATCAAGGGATGGAGTCATCTTCCTACACAGTGAAGTATAGATGAGCGATGGATTGGGATTTAATATTATCCCTATTTTATATTTAGTAAAGTGTTATATTGTCATCTATCATGTCCTTAGGGATAGGAGAGATATTGTAGGCTATGACCTCCTGCACTATTAGCCTCATATATTCCCACTTTTGGACATCTTCCTTGGTGGTGCAGTCAGACCAAAGGTCTTCATAGTGAGACTAATGTACCATTATAATTTTTTCAATTTTCACTACCTACCTAATGTCATAATTAGGTTGGGGTGGCATCTTATCAAAATTATACATGCTCATTTCCTACTCCAAACCCTTTGCCTTGGCGACTAAGGGGCATGTGTAATACCTAGTTTTCACAGGGAATTTAAAAGGGTTATTGATCTTTTTGGCATCAATCATATCATGTAGAGGAACCATTTGATATATTAGCTCCATGACCACCAATTTTTCATCCATATATCTTAAGATCTTGTGAGGTACCTCCACATAGCCACCAACCTTGATGTATATGAATGTCTGAAATTGAATGTATGTGGCCCCATATTTTTCTATTACTTGCTTGGCTATAGTGGAAATTATATTTAGGCTATGTAGGGGGTAAAATAAACTCATTATGGTGTTGAAAAAGTAGTTATGCACCTTGAAAAAACTATTCCTAGACCCCTCCAGGGTTACCCAATGATATATCACATAGATTCTCATCCCTACAGGGTTCCTGGTAAGTCCTTAGAGAACCCTATTATGCACTAGGCTATACATTAAGTAGGAAGATATATAAAATATACCTTTAAATTATTTCTTAGAGAGGATGGCTACTTGAAGGTACATCATTTGTGCATGCAAATTGTCACCAAGGATGGTGGCCCAATCAATCCTCCTTTTCCCTTCTAGCACATAGAGAATGATAAAAAACATCCATGTCTCAAACTTCTCAGCAGTGGGTACCCCATAAATTATAGAGGCCATGGATATAACATATTGAGGTTTTTCATTAAATTGTACCAATTTCAAGTTCTTTGACATCCTTGAGACCTTTTATCTCTTCTTGGCTAGCTAATAGTAGTTCATGACTTCCTAAATTTCTTTCTCATCTTTGTCAACATATTGTTGGCATTCCTTGATGTTGAGTGTGATACTTTCTAGTTGAGGGGGAATTTTTATCATTGTACTAAGGTATTTATGAGTAAATTATGATACCATTGAATCACTACTATCAATAATGGTTCTAATATCTAGCGGATATGCTCGATCACATGCTATGATGAGCTCTAGTATAGAGTAGCCAGGGGGAATGTTATTGCTGGTGTAATGTAGATTATGTCAAAATTAGAAACTATTTTTGGGGGGTTAGGGTTTTTAAACACATTCAAAAATGTCCCAAAATCCAAATCCATGACATCAGTATCCTTGATTGAGTCCAACACTGATATGATGTTTCCCTTGGATGTTGTTGAAGAAGCTACCATCTTTTTTCAAGTCTCTTGTTACTGTATTGACTTAGAAATAAACTTATTTACACTAAAATACTTATTTAATAAGCTCTCAATTGCTTCTTGAAACATAATACAACAAGGTTTCCAAACACTTACTAGTATTAGTGAAAGCTACACATAGGTAGAAATGGAGACCTTTTGAGAGTCATACTCTAATTCACTATTATCACTTTGTTCTTCACTATGGAACACTTAGTAAATTGGAATAAAAAATCTTTGGATTTTAATGCAAAGGGTGATTCCAAATTAAAAATAACACTTAATTATAATAACTTGCATTTTATAATTAGGGTTACCATTAATGCTCCAAGATGAGGCACCTAATCGGCACCTACCCCAATAATTACTTGAGCCTCATTTGAAAAATAGAGGGAAAATGTAAAGCCTTCCCTTGTGTGTTAAGTGACCTTCATTTTATAATACATGGTGAAATATGAGTGAATCATATATTTAAAACATTCTTTTTGGGCTCTCAGGGAATTTCACACATTTTCACTTGTTATGATCCTCTGGTGTTGTAGGACAAGAAGTCTTGAATCCCCATTGATACCAAGGGTACTACTTGAAATGATCCTTATTTTTTAAAAATTTGTGAATTTGGGCCTTTGGGTACCCTTTATAAAATGTCCATAAATTTAAGTGAGGCAATCTCTAAAAAGGTCCAAAAGCTGACAAACATCTGAGCACCTCCATGTGGCACAAACATTATTTATACAATCAGACATCTGGGCCCTGAGGATTTTAAGAACTGTACCCACCAAAAAGATAAGTGGGTTAATTCTTCAAAGAGGCCCAAAATGTTTGAGGGCTCAAAATTGTACCACATGTCCAAATATAAATGGAAGCTAGGGTCATGACCACTTTTGCCCTTTATACCAACTTTTCTCAAAAGGGGAGAACTACAAAATCTTTCCATCTCCCAAATCTTACTCCTAGGGGTCCCTTGAGTCAAATAAATATCTTTTGTTTAGTTCATTGGACTACTCCTCATCTTAATCACCAAAACACAAAAGTCTAACCTATTACTTTTATTTAGAATACTGACATATCCTCTCTCCTAAGCACAAAGGATCTAAGCTTGGAAAAAGACTTGGTTACACCCTCATTTGTTCATTGTATATTCTCATTCCATAGGATATTTTATCCACACAATACAAATCTTCAATCTCTCCCAAGCCTTTTTAGGTTTTTTAAATCTTTGATAGACATCCCTTTGGACTCATTTAATCAAGATAATAGACATGATTGTGTGAACTACATGTCCCAACCTCTCCTCCTAATGAGGGATGGTAGGAAACTAAAAAATTGAATTTCACTTAGCTTAGGCATTGGGAATTCATCATACAAAGACCCAAATTACTCTAATCCAATTTTGGGCACTAACATAATCTCCTGATCAAGGATGGGTACCCCCATCAGGTACATAGAAAACACTAGATTAGTCACCTATCCATTATGTCATGGAGTCAATAAGAAACATACCATGGGTGAATAACTATTTAAAAAAAAGGCAACTAATAAAATTAAAAATGATATGGATAGATAACAATACAACATGATCATGAGGACCATAAAAGAGATAATTATATACATATGTAAAGGGGCAAATAGAGGTTCAATCTAAGAAATGATTGAGATGTCTACCATTTACTGGCAGCTCCAAAATATCCCTACCAATAACTTTGCGATAGAAGTTATGATTCCCTATCTAAAATTTGATGGTGTAGGGAACCATCTAAAGGTAATCAAATTTACCATGCTTCCCTTTAACTTCATGTCTGATGTCTTAGAGTAGAACTAGATTAACAACCTGAAAAGTTCATGGAGTAACTTTTATATCAAAGATCCTTTTGAGATTCTTCTTAAAATTTATGTGATTTTCATGAGCCTACCTCTTGGATTCATCAAGTTTAATGATCTGGTCAATTCTTCCTTTATAGTGGCTTCATTTTTTTCCTACCTCTATCATTTGTCACATAAACTAGTATGTAGGCAATTGTAGATTCAAAGGAAAAACAACTTGGGTCCCATACATGACCTCAATTGGGCTCTTTCTAGTGGATCTCTTTGGATTTAATGTATCCACCCAAATATAAAACTTCAATTGTCCACCCCATTTTCTTTTATTGTCAACTAGAGTCCTTTTGATAATTTTCTATAGATTTTTATTATTGAACTCTGCTTGTCCATTTCCTTATGGATTATGGTTGGATGCATATGCTAAGTTAGTCCATAATATTCACAAAATTCATTAAAATTTTTATCTATGAATCACATATCATTGTCATATACAATCTTGACTAGTACCCCTAATCGACAAATGATACTATTCAATAAGAAATCGATGACTATCTAGTGGGTTGATCTCCTAGTAGGAATTGCTACAACCCATTTTTTGAAGTAATCAATGGCCATTAGGATACATTTATGACTAACACTTGAGGAATCTAAAATTTCACCCATAAAATCCATCCCCCATTATCTAAAAGGTCCCTCAATAGAGACCAATTATAGGGGAAGTGATCCAGATGCATTCACTCTTCTATAAAAACATTGACATTCTTCACATTTTCTAACCCAGGTAGTTACATATTTGAATAATGTAGGCCACCAATATCCAACCCTTATTATCTTTATGTGTAATGACCTTTGGGGTGAAATGGCTACCACACACACCACTATGTAATTCTATGATTATTATAGAGACCTCACTTTCCACTTAACATCTCAAGAGAACACCATCTAGGTTTCTCCACATGAGGTCATCCTACAATAGAATATAATTTTAGGATACCAACTTAAATGCCCTTTTATTCTTCTCTAGATGACGAGGAAAACTTAGATTCTTTAGGTAATGCACTATGTCTCTATGGCATGGGGATCTGTCATAATTTGATCCACAGTCATCCAACATTATTTTTACATTATTGACCTCCACAGCTTCTAAATTTTCCTCAATAATCAACTTTACAAAAACCATGCCCTTGATGAGCTTATTGGTTTATATCTCTAGGTCATATTCTTGTATTTTATCGACCCATTAGCACCTTTTATCATTAGTTTCATTTTGAGCTAATATATCCTTCACCATAGTGTGAGGGACATAGGCAATAATATTTGAACTCAAAACATAGGACCTAAATTATTTTATAGCTTTCAAAAGAGTGAAGGCTTGTTTTTCTATTATGGTATATCCAAGCTTAGATCCTTGAAGTGCCTACTTAAAAAGGCAATTGGCTACTCATGACATTTGTCATTCTTTTGTAGTAGCACTGCAATAATGGTATGCATAGAGGCAAATGAAAAGATTTAGAACTATTTTCTATAGTCTAAGATAATAAGCATTAAGGCCATTTTCAAGGTTGCCTTGATGTCTTAAAAAGACTCAGTATCCTTTTCCTCCCACTTTATAGTTTGACCCTTATTCAACATTGAAGTGATCAACAAATTTATCTCTACAAAATTTGAAACAAACCATCTAAAAAAATGAATTTGGTTGAAGAAAGATTGAATACCTTTATTGGTCTATGGGATTGGTGCTTTATCAATGGTCTATACCCTCTCAAGATCTATCAGACACATTATTGGGACACAATATGTCTCAACAACTTCACCTTTTGTACCCCAAAGTGGCACTTTTTGGGATTAAGGGAAATCCCAAACTCTCTACACCTGACTACCATTTATTCCAAATGCTCCAAGTGGTCACTCCTCTTTTTGGAGTACACTGTAACATCAACTTGATATACAAAAATGAATTGGTTGATTAATCTAGTGAAGGCTACATCCATAGCTCTCTAAAAAGTGGCATCTATATTCATCAAACCAAAAGGCATTAAGATATACATGTAGGTACCCGATGGGGTGGTGAAATTAGTCTTGGACCTTTCAGAATCCTTTATAACTACTTGGTTGTAATAAAAAAAAACCATCCATAGTTGATAGTAGCTCAGATTTAGTGACATCTTGGAGCATGTTATCCATGTAAGTTAATGGATAATTATCTTTTAGAGATGCCTTGTTTAAATTTCTAAAATCAACATAAATATAGATGTTTCTATTCTTCTTCCTGATAAGGACTAGGTTTGCTACCCAAGATGAATATCTGATGGGTTGAATGATCCACCATCTCTTAATTTCTTCAAATCCTCTTGCATCTTAGTGGCCAAGATGGGCTTAATGGGTCTCTACTTCTGGTGAAATAGTTTTACATCAGGGTAAAGAGGAATAACATGTTGGAACAAATCTTCTTGATAAACTTTCATCTCTGAATATGACCATGATAGGCAATCATGGTACTTCTTTAGTAACACAATAAATTTCCCCTTTTCTTTATCACTTAAATGAGTGCCTAGCTAAATCTTTCTTGGCTTTTCTTTTGCCCAATGTTAACTTTAGTTATATCCCTTGACATGAAAATGTTTCTAGATTTGACTTGGTTAGCTCCATCAAAGGTTGCTTTAAGACTAACCAATGCCTTGGGGATGGTGTTAGTTATAAGCTAGATTATTTCTTTTCTGTATAAGGTTTATTTCCCATCATAGACCTGGATCATAAAATCCTAGTCTATGATAGTTCCCTTAAATTCTCTACACAACATAAGAACCTTTTTATGTGGTCATCATCATCAAATACTTACCAATGATTAATCTTGTCTAGAATAGAGCACCTTACCAATGTTTCAACTTGATATTCACAAGTGGAATTTCCAGGCTCAATATTGAATTATGTAGCTCTCTTGGTGAGCACATATACCAAATGATTGAGCTCTTAGGCATGGTACTAGATGTTGAAAGCATTGAACCATTCCAGATAGTCCCATAAAACATTTTGATGTTATTTCAACTTCTTCTTCTTCATGGTGTATATAACCCAAACCTATTTCACCAATAACTCAGAGGCATCCTTTACTACCAACCTTTTTAACCCATACTCATGGATGATTTGGAGGCTTATCAAAAGTGCTTCATATTCTACAATATTGTTTGTGCACTCAAAAGCCAATTGAAAGGAGAACTTTAACATTTGGCCTTCAAGAGTATAGAAAAAAACTCTAGGCCCATTTATAATATTGGAACATGCTCCATAAAAATTCATAATATATATGGAGTCTTCATCTTGGATACCAACATCAAGGGGCAAATCTATAAACTAAACATTTTTCATGAATCTCCTGATATCTATGTCTACATATAATACTTCATCCAGCTGGTACTTGGGGTCTTCCAAGATATGAAGCAGTTATGGTTTCTCATTTAGGTTAACCATTTCCCCATACAAAGGTATTATGGAATAGGATAAATCCATGTGAACACTCCCACTAATGCTAGCAGCCCACTTCTTGGAGAGCAATATACCCCACTTAGGGGGATAGTATACAATAATGACATCCATGCTTAGGAAATTTCTGGGGTATTGTGTAAGATATACCACTAACCATTTTACCACACCAAAAATAGGAACTTCTCTGGAGTCCATGGTAAGTAATCATACATGCATTGTAGTTATTTTTATGAATAATTCACTTAGTAAAACTAGCAGCATGATGGTACAAGATGTGTCAAAATCAAACATGTAATTATGGATGATCAATCCATTAATAATCAAGGTGGTATAGAATAGATCAACACATATTTGGATATCTACCAATTTAATTCTTAGCTACACTTCCAAGTGTTTCTAAAAATATTCTAAGGTGTTATTTTCTCCAGGGAGAATGAGGGGAGGCTCTACCTCAATAATTTCATTAGCAGTGACCTTTTTTATGAACCTTAAATATTAGAAATCTCTCCTTTTTTGCTCTTATATCCTAAGTAGATCCAAAAAATGTATTGTGACCTTCAACTAACTTAATACATGGGTAATATCACAAACACTATATTTGGGCAATAGAGTATTAGTAGGTAAACTTGTGACACTTTCACTCAGAATATACCCTTCTTATGATAGGGGCATAGAAATAGGAGGGCCATTACTTTTGACTTAATTATTCAAAGAAGGATTCCTAGGTTCATCCTTCTTAGGAATACTAAATAGGAAAGTGGTTCAATTTTTGGACTGAGAACCTCTTGGTTTAGTGTCATAAGCTACAAGACTGGGATTAGTAGGTTTTTTGACCTCCTTAGTTTTAGCAATTGTTTGTTCTTAGGTATATACCCTAAGAGTAGGAATACCTTCATGTTTTGAGGGATTATTTTGATCCTTTCTTCTTAGATTATACTCCTTTTCTTGGGTAATTATAGCATTAATCATCAACTACCAGTCCTCGATTGATGGGGGAGAGTCCCCATACTTCTTTTTCATCATTGATCTCAAGAACTCAAAATGATGAACTGATAAATCATATATAATGCATCATATTGATTTTGTAGAAAAGTTCTAGGGATAGAACTCTTACCTTTTCACATATATCCTATAATTCCTAAGTAGTGGAAACACTCATTAGTTTTGTTAATGTAAAAGTAACCACTACACCTAGTTTATCAAAACTAAAATTGAAACAATCATAGGCTGGGGTGTCCTCACAGTTTGGGACTAATAGGGTACTTACCCCTTCTCCTCTAAAGATGTAACTCTTCACCTCCTATAAATTTACTATGTATATGTCATCTTCATCAAATGTAACTTTAGAAAAAACTACCTCTAAACCACCTTTAGAGGTTGTGATAGATGAGGGATGAGGGAGAAATCACTTATCACACCAATTGATGTCAATATCAACTGTGTTAATATTTTCAACCAAAAGATTTGGAACATCCCTTCTAGTCCCTCAAGTATGATTCTTATCATCCCTTACCAACCCCTTTCTCTTATCATTATTTTTTTTTTGGAAAGGTGGCCTACCCTGACCTTGATCTCAAGGATAATTCTATTCTTCTCTCTTATTTTCTCTCCTATCATCATGATTTTAGGTACCCTGGGACAATCCCTCTTCATCTCTAGCCAACTTTTAAGAGATTTCTTTGACCACAATGGCCAAGGTCTTCATTGTTTCCTCTAGGTCCACTCCTTTATGGGAGGTTTGCATTTTCTCAAGGTTTACCAGCTTGACATTAGCCCTTTTATTCAAAGTCTTACCCACAGCTTTGATGTTATTTTATATTTGAACAACCAAATTGAAATCCATCCTCAAATTTGTGGGTGCCTTGTCTCTAAGGTAATAGGCCACTTTATTGTCAAATGAATCACAATAATTAATTAGATAAGTTGAACCATTGGGCCTAATATCCTTAAGTAACCTCCTCAACACTTTACTAAACTATGAATTAAAATCCTTCAAACATTCATTGGTTTATTCTTAAGGTTATCAAACTTAGAAATCAAGAATCAGAGGTCTATACTCTCACCAAAATACATCTTGAGTGCATTGATCATTACTTACCAAGTATCTATAGATCCATTAGGGAGGGACTTGAACCACTTCCAAGTCTCATACTTAAGTGTGTTGATGAAGATATTTATACACACATCCTATAAGTAAATATCATAATATTCAATAACATTTAAAAAGGATTTTAAATATTTCTTTCTAGACACTGCATTATTTCCCTAGAACTTAGGTAAGACATTTATAATCTTTACAGGGACCTCATTAGGAAAACTGGGCATACTAGTGAAATTGATGGGTCTAAATCTTGGGATCATGAATGATTTATGTTGATTACCCAAATCTTGATCATCCTCTCCATCATTTTCATTATCTACATTAAACATCCTCCTTAAGTCAAAGTCTCCCATTTTTGAATTAGATGATGAAGGCAAACTAGGGGGAAGTTGAGAGTGAACACTATTCAAAGAACTAGAAAGAGGGGAAATGCTTATTTAGGGAGAGGGAGATTGAATCATAGGAAATTCAAAAATATTTCAAGTACTTTGGTACCCTTAAACTAATGGCATGTTAAAGAAAAATGGGTGCATGTGAAGAAAAACAAATTGATCAGGTCCTACTTGATAACCTGAGCCCTAACCCATAATAGGTTTCCAAACTTTTTTTCTTCTGGATAGGACTTTCAATTCAAGGACAAGCTCTTTTGAAGGATTCCTTCAGAAACAAGATCTAGTACCCTCTAGTTTTATAGAGGTGAATAAAAGGTTTAGATATAAAGGAAGGTACAAATAATGGGCACTAATTCTCTAAACCTTTGATATAATAGAGTCACCACTAGAAAGAATGCTTCTAGACCAACAAAAATAGGCACAACTATGAAGAGATGCTAGTTTTTACACATTGACAACACTCTTCAAAGATATTAAATAGATTTCTATAAACAAGGGTAAGTGTTCCAAAGAGAATTATGAGATTACCAATAGAACATAGGTGAGTAACTCAACTTAGAAATAGGGTGAATAAAACAATTAATATTCTCTAATAACCAAGCCCATAAAAAGGGTGATAAGGTCCTTGAAAACAACACCAAAAAAACATATTGGTTCCCAGTTGCACACCACCATTGCTTAGCCTCACACACCCTAAAAAATGAAAGAGGGGATTCAATTTAAAGGTGATGAGCTACTTGAGATTTTGTTGGAGCTAGGGAGGGCTCAACACCTTGAAAGAACTGAATGGGGACAATGACTGAGAGGAGCCTAACAAAGGGGATGGTTAGTTCCATGCTACTTTTGGCTCTACCTAAACCAAGGTGAGATGACCTATGGGGGTAGATCTTTATAGTTAAGTGACTTTGAAAAATCACAATTTATGAGGATTTAAAATTATGGAAGAGGAGGTATAAAAAAAATCATAACTAGACTTACACACTCCACCTGAGAAGGGTTGTCACACAAAATGCATGAATGCCTTATGTCATATGAGAGCTACTTAAGATAGATGAGAAAATGGATGAAATATTCAATGTGGATATTATTTTTTAATGACAAGGAAAAAAGAGAGGAATGCAATGTTAAGATTTTGAGCACATAAAATAAACACACTTTAGGTAAATAATGTATAATTCATCTTTTGGGCAAGCAAAACTTATGGTATGCGAGCTATATGTTATATGTGGGGTAGAATAGGGTAGGATAATGTTTATATTAATAGCTTGATAAAAATATGTGGAGGTCTAGTAACTAAACATTGAAGGATTCACACAATCATGATATCATCTTTATAAATATATTCTTGCTTAATTCTAGAGACAACTAAGAAGAAACTATGCACAGATGGTCCTTCAAGAATTATGAGCAACACTCTAAGTTACCCCTCAAGAATTCTTTCCTATTGTATTTGTGAGACCAAGACTACCCTTAAAAAGGATATAAATTATTTATTCCCCCAAACTTTAAAATAGAAAAGATATTATGTTTTGGTTTCACCTTCTAAATGACTACCACAAAGGAACATGCACTAGATGACCAATCTATTTAGCCTGTAAGAAAAACACTGCACTTAAACAAGATAGAATAGAAACCATGAACATATTTTATTCATTAACTAAGAAGGGATAAATTAAAATATATTTATATAAAAATTGATATCATGAGACACTATACAGAATGAATCTATAACAAGGGAACATCATGGATTATCTCAAAGCTTACCAAAAATTTTGCAACCAAAATTGATTTGGCACCAGGGCACTACACAGGGATGAATCTCTAAGCTATATATTATATACTTAGATTTTAGATGAAATTTTTAAAGGGATATACCCCATTTACTTATATTATTTCATATCCATAATTGTCATATTATACAAAGATACCCCAACTAGAAGATTCCTTCATGGGCTTGGGGTTGGTTGCAATGAACTTGATTCCTCAAACTTGTAGTTGTGCTCTCATGATGATGAAAGATATGATTCCCCACTATAAAATAATATTTTAAAATATATACACATAAAATAAAACCACAAGGGATAAAATAAAACTTTATCCACTTGTACAAAGAAACAAAGATGTCCCTTTCTTAAATAAAACAAACCCTGAAAGGGACGTGGCACTATCAAGAAAGGTACAATAATTTCCTAATGGGAAAAGAGAAAGGGACAGAAAGGGAGAAAAGGAAAAGAAGATAAAGGGAGTTATGGAATGATTTTATTTTGGAAAAGAAATCAAGGGCTTTTATTCATGATATATAATCCACATTGATGAGTGTGTCCTTTATCAGCTTGTTCTTGTATGTAACAAACTTTGCAATCATAGTGGCAAGGATATTTCTATTCGGGTCCACTTGATATTTTAATTTGAATTATATTCTTATAGATAATTAGTGTTCCACTAGATCACTTCCTATTTCTTATGTACCAATGCCTTTAACTAGTCACAAGACTTTTTAAGTAATACTAGGTCCCTTATCTTGTGGCTATCAAAGGCTCCATGGGGTTCATTAACGAGGTTCTTCAAATCATCCTCCACCAATTATTTTGTCAATTCCACTACACCATCAAGCTTCACCATTGCTCTTAGAGTGGCCTCAATTTTTGTCCTTGTAGTCTTGAGAGACTACTATTCTCCTTTTATATCATAGGTGTCATCCTTGAACATGGCTAGCCTATGCTTTATGACCAACTAGCATTCTCTAAGCATTTTAAAATAATTTAAAGAGAAAATATTTTTTGCTACTAAAGCATATTTACCCATATTACATATCTCATCTATTTTGGGCCTAAGTGCCTCCCAACTCTTGATGTCAACATCATATACAAATGCTAGGGAGTTACACTCTCCTTATCTGTTTATCTCATTATCAAGCCATTCCATGGATGTATGGATGACTTCCTTGGCTTAGGTTGTCAATTCCTATTACCAATATTTTTTCTCATCCTCTAGTATTCAAATCATCATTGTAGGTGAAGTCCAATGATCCAAGGGAGA
Source organism: Torreya grandis (assembly GCA_037957365.1). Lineage (NCBI taxonomy): Eukaryota > Viridiplantae > Streptophyta > Pinopsida > Cupressales > Taxaceae > Torreya > Torreya grandis. The sequence goes on from JARHVA010003865.1 coordinate 1,573,116, forward strand.
TAATTGAAGGGTCAAGATCCTAGATGATAGTTATATTCACTGCCTAAGGCTCACTCAGTAACTTGTAAAAGTACTAGATCATAGCCTAGTTCTCTACCTTTATCTCTTCCATGGTGGTTTTATCTTTGTCCATTATGCATGTCACCATGTCATCTAAGACTTGTGAAGTATGTTTCAATTCCTTCCTTGATGGTTCCCCAAGATTGTAACTATAAATGGAGTAGATTTCTAATGGAGCATTCTTTTTTAGTGCATCTAGAGGAAGAATGGATACTTCAACACTCCTTTCCCACTTGTCAATGAATGTAATTTGGGCATGCATTATGGCCTTCTTCTTATCCTTTTATTTTTGAATAATTTATATTATGTCAATATCTGCTATCTTGTTCATCACATTATTCTTTTCCTTCACCTGGTCTATAACCCAAAGAAGGGGCTTGTTATTTAAACTTATCAAAGTTACTGAAACTAAGGATGGCCTTGTGGTAGTGATGAGTGGTGCAAATGAGGAAATAGCTACTTGGGATGCCACTAGCCTAGGAGGATGACTCAACACAAACTATTTTATGTCCTCATTACTTCCCTAATTTTCCTTTTCTTCCTTAGGGACTAATTCTGCTCACTCCAAAATTTCAAAATTGAACCCAGGCTAGTGGGAATCCATGCATAATTTTTAAATAAAACTCACCTTTTTCATGGCTTAGATGGAGGATATAACAATTTCTTCTCCTTCCTTATTACTTTGGGTTTTTGGGTTTATAGAGGCTATGGGGACTTCTTTGTCATGTTTAGGTGACTCTTCACCAATCATGGCCTCCAAACCTTTATTTTTCTTTGAGTCATGTACCTTAATCATGGGGGGGAACCCTTAATGGACTTTAATTGAAGTATCATCCTTGGGGTCACCTTTTTCAGCACCTTTACTAACCTCCAAAGTTGTGGGGGTACCCATTTGCAGGCTTGATCCCTCATTTCCTCCTTTATCCTTTTCTTACTATCCTACCTTTACACTACTAGTGGGGGACTGAATGTCATCCCCAAATTCAATGTAATCCCTTTCATCTGACTTCAGGGTGTCTTCAACTTCACCAAATTTATCCTACCTAGGTGACTAAGAAATAACATTCTAGACAAATACCTCTGTCTTTGGGGAATGTGGCCCTTTTTCAATAGGGGCCTCTACTTGGGTAGTCACCTTAGCTCTAACCTCCACAACATCATAAAAAGATAAAGGATAATTTGGAGCCTTGAACCCTTCCTCATCACCTTTACCTTCTTCTATGTTAGGTTCCCCCTCTATAGATGCTCTCTTTGTCAAGATTCTTGACAGGGAATGACACTTCTCCCTATGTGTTCTTTGCCTAGTTCTTATCTTAGGGGGAGTGAAGGTGCATTGTTTTTTCATTACTTTTGCTATCAGTCTTTCTTCATCTAAGTCTTCCCCCTCACTCATATCCCTGACCCTATGCATGTAAGAAGCTTGATATTATCTTCTATTCAATGGAAATTCTTTATCAATAAGGTCTTTAAAAATAACTATCCTCTATTTGGTTAGAGACTTGATTGAAGATTAGAGGACCTTCTTAATTCTCTTCTGCTTTGGTGGCTCCTCTTGTTCCTCACCTCCTCTCTTCCTTTAATATATTTTTGGAGAAGGCCCAAATACAACCTACTATGTAGGTATGATAGCTAGGATTAATGCTTGACTAGCCATAGAGGGGCTATTGAGATGGTTGACACCACTAGAGCTTCCCTTCCTAAAATTGATATGGGAGTGGCACTAGCCAGGGTGACATACCCCATGAGAATTTTATACCAATTCTCATACAAGCTCATTATTTTTGAGAAATATAACCTAGCCTTAGCTGGTGCTACGGTCATCTTCTTGAAATCCATCAGTTTGGTAAAGTTAATGTCTCTAAGCTTTCTTTTCCCTTCTACTACTACAAATGATGATGGGTAAGAAGGGTCACCACTATGTACAATGAGGAAGGTATTTAATTCCTTTACCATTCTTAACTCTTGGAGGGTAGGGATGTTATATTTCTTGAGGTTGATTCTATGTTCCTTTAAATATCTGAAGGTTCTCTTCATTATCCACATGACTCATCAGGTGATGGAATCATCTTCCTACATAGTGCAGTTCATTTAAAAAATAGACTGGGATTCAATATTATCCCTATTATATACTAAAGAGAGTTTTAACTTGTCATCTACCATGTCTCTAGGGATAAGAGCGATATTGTAGGATATGACCTCCTACACTATTAGCCTCATAAATTCCCACTTTTAGAAATATTCATTGGTGGTACAGTCAAACCAAAGATCTTTATAGTGAGACTAATGTAATATTATATTTGTTTTCATGTTAACCAACCACCTGATGTCCTAATTAGGTTAGGGTGGCATCTTATCAAACATATACATGCTCATTTCCTACTCCAACCCCTTTACCTTGGTCACTGAGGGGCATGTGTAATACCTAATTTTCAAAGGGAATTTGAAAGGGTTGTTGATCTTTTTGGTGATAATCATCTCATGTGGAAGAATAATTTGTTATCTCAGCTCCATGACCACCAATTTGTGATCCACATATCTTGGGAGCTTGTGAGGTGCCCCCACGTAGCCACTAACCCTGATGTATGTGAATGTCCAAAAATAAATGTATGTCACCCCATATTTTTCCATTACTTGATTGACCATAATGGAAATTATATTAAGGATCCATATGAGGTAAAATATGCTCATCATGGGGGTGAAAAATTAGTTATGCACCTTGCAAAAACTATTCCTAGACCCCTCCAGGGTTACGTCAAGATATATCTCATAGATTCTCATCCTTGTTGGGTTTCTGGTAATTCCCTAGAAAACCCTATTGTGGACCAAGCTATACATTAAGTAGGAATAAATATTAAATGTACCTTTAGATTCATCCTTGGAGAGGATGGACATTTGAAGGTACATCATTCATGCATGAAAATGGTCATTGGGGATGGTGGCCTAGTCAATCCTCCTTTTCCCTTCGAGCATGCAGAGCATGATAAAAAATATCCATGTCTCAAACTTATCAATAGTGGGTACCCCATAAATTCTAGTAGCCATGGATATAACATATTGAGATAGCTCATTGAATTCTACCAATTTTAAGTTCTTTGACATCTTTGAGACCTTTAGTCTCTTCTTGGAAAACCAACATGAGTTCACAACTTCCTAGATGGGTCTCTCATCTCTATCAGCATATTTTTGGCATTATATGAAATTTCACAACCAATTCCATGATTTGTATTATTAACTTATCCAAGGATAAAACTTACAAATCTACCATAAATTCCACATAAAATCTTAAAAACATGATTGGAATGCATTGTCATATCTCTCCCACCAATTAAAGAGTTTGTTGTTAATCATCCTCTTCCAATTTTTTTTTATTATATCTTTTTATTATTATAGGGAACTAGGACACACTACTAATATTTGTATTAGTTTGAGGCATAAGATTCATGATTTGATAGATTTCAACATCATTGATGTAAGTACACCTATAAACAATTCCAAAACACAACCAAGTGAAATTAAAACAACATATAATTTTTAGTGGCCCCTTTCCTAAGCATAAAAATAATGATATATAAGATACTTTAGGGGTAAATTATGCATACAATGCACACCCTCCACCAATTTCTTACCATTATCACACATAGGAATAGCATACTTTAAATGGCATTATTGGCATGTTTCATACTCTAATACCCCATGACCTCTCATTACATTTATAGAGAAAAATATAGTAGATGATTACTCTAAATTACATTCATTATTCATTCAAGCTTAAATTGATCACCAGACTATTCATAGTTTCATGGTTGATAATGGTTCTAGCATGAATATGCATACAAACACACTACTCGATCATCTTGGATACATATATTAGAATTTAGTTCACACCACCATGAAAATAAAAGGGTTCAATGGGAACATTAAAGTTAATATCATTGAAATTGCATTACCACTATAGGTTGGTCCAACACATGTGTCCATGATATTCACAATAGTACCCAATGCAAGGGTTTTTGATATGTTATTAGGGTGCCCTTGGATTTAATATATTCATATAATTCTATCTATAATGAATATATTAGACTACACCTTTTTGGGTGCCTCAACTAGAATATGTGGTTGTGGAACCCAATAAAAATGTGCTATGGGGTATTTATATGGGATAACTTGAATTATTATTACATATTTAACATGTGTGTGTGTGTGTGTGTGTGTGTGTGTGTGTGTGTGTGTGTGTGTGTGTGTGTGTGTGTGTGTGTGTGTGTGTGTGTGTGTGTGTGTGTGTGTGTGTGTGTGTGTGTGTGTGTGTGTGTGTGTGTGTGTGTGTGTGTGTGTGTGTGTGTGTGTGTGTGTGTGTGTGTGTTAAATATGTAATAATAATTCAAGTTATCCCATATAAATACCCCATAGCACATTTTTATTGGGTTCCACAACCACATATTCCAGTTGAGGCACCCAAAAAGGTGTAATCTACACAGAAAATTCAAAATTAGATATTTACCCTTCCAAGGAGACCTTCCTTGAGAGAGAACTTTCACAGAGATTCTATAGATCTCATTCTACTCCTACACATCATAGATTGGTATTATAAGTCACTATTTTTTTTTCACACTAGGCACCACTTTAGAGTTCATCCACTCTGTTATGGGTTCCCAAAATCCCTAGAGTTCACCATGATCAACCAAGTGCACCTTATGCTATAGATCATCATTATTCCCATGGAATTTATAGTATAAAAGGAAATTAGTCTTAAAATTCAAATTTTAGTTCACTTTAGTCTAATAGTATGATAATTTCCATTCATAAAAGCTCATAATTTTGAACTTTGACATAAGACCCATGGATTGTGAGTCCCTTGTGGGATTGATCAGTTAGTATTTTCCTCCCATTTTTATATTTTATTTTATGTACACACACACACATAGACACACACAAAATCAAGACCTATGCATGTTTATGTTTAGTTCATTTATGATAGTTAATTTGTTAATAACATATATAAACATAAACATGCATAGGTCTTGATTTATAGTATAAAAGGAAATTAGTCTTAAAATTCAAATTTTAGTTCACTTTAGTCTAATAGTATGATAATTTCCATTCATAAAAGCTCATAATTTTGAACTTTGACATAAGACCCATGGATTGTGAGTCCCTTGTGGGATTGATCAGTTAGTATTTTCCTCCCATTTTTATATTTTATTTTATGTACACACACACACATAGACACACACAAAATCAAGACCTATGCATGTTTATGTTTAGTTCATTTATGATAGTTAATTTGTTAATAACATATATAAACATAAACATGCATAGGTCTTGATTTTGTATATATATATATATATATATATATATATATATATATATACACACACACACACACACACACACACACACACACACATAAAAAATCAAGACCTATGCATGTTTATTTTTAGTTCATTTATGATAGTTAATTTGTTAATAATATTCAATACTTACTTTTATCTAGTTTTTATATCATATATGCTTCACTAGTGAACATGAATGATTATATATCATAAAAGTTTCCATCCCTAGACTTATTTATAATTTATTTGTAGTTTCATACATATAAAATTATAATTAGACAACAACACCTAATTGGATAGAAGTGCACCACTATATTATCTATTTTCCCTATTATTTTCCTAGTGAGCTCAAACTATCATTTATTAGTTTTAGACCATATGTATACACATAATATTTTCAACCTTTTATTAAATATTTATGCTTTACATATTTTAGGAACCCAATGAGACTCAATCTCCTTGAGTGCATGACTTAAGGGGTGCACCAAGAAATGGGTGGGCAAACCTTTGGTGATTCACAAGATTGTTGTCCCTTATTGCCACATTATTACTAATCTAACTAGCTCTTAAAACTATTCCCTAAGATATTAGTCCTCCCTTTCACACTCCTCCAATATTTTCCCTCTTTATATTCCTTTTATCATCACCTGTCTCCCCTTTTACCAGTTGACTATACTAGGTTGATTGGGTCAACCTTTTACTATTTAGGGTATTTTTCACTTGGAGTTTTGCCAGCCTTTCAATTAACCTAGCTTAGGACCTAGTGAATAATTGACTAAAAACATATAGGGTCGAAAGATTCAACCTCATACAACCAACATATTCAAAAGGATTTAGGGTGAGATACACCTATAAATACAAGATCATGTCATCATTATTTAAATATGTAATCAAGAGTTATTATTCACTCACACTTCTTTACAATCTACTCTTCCACCATTCTACTTGAGGAGTCTTAGCTTTGGTTTTCTACTTGGATAATATAGTATTATGTATAGTTCTTAGATTATTTGGATTTGCTTAGTTATCCTTACAAACCACAACAAATTCTTATAAATTCCCTTTGGCTAATCAAGAGATTGAGTCTTGATAGGTTCACATTTAGGTAAGTATATTCTAACTTTGTTATCCTCGTTTTAGTAGATAAAAGTAGCATAATTATTGGATTAGATAATATTACTTTTCATATTCCATGTATTAGGGTCTTACTCATACTTAGCTTAATTGAGATTATCCTATATGTTTTTTTATTTATTTACTAACCTCATTTAATGTGCCGAAATCTTTGGTGTGTACTATATTATATTTACTTTCATTTTTATTATACATAAGTGAAATATAAAAACCTAGGTATCTTTCAGGGTTGTTGCATGATTTTATTAGACTATAGGCTTTAGAACCCTTCTTAGTATGGTGTATTGTGATAAGTGATCCCCTAATTGGGTATAGTGGATCCCCATATTGGTCATTCTCCCTCTTAACAATTGTATTCCCAATCAAAAGTATAGGTATGTTCTATCTTCTTTGAGCTAGGATTGATTTATAGACATGATGTATTTATGATTGCATACATTCTAGTGAACCTAATGTAAACTAACCCTTATAGGATTTATTTACCTTATTTCATTTATGTCATTATTTCATCATTATTTTTATCATATATTTTCCATACTAGATTGACTCTACCAATCCATTATCTAACTTTTATGCATAGATTTTTAGGTACAAGTTACTTGATTGATCCTATTAACCTAGTACAGTTTTTTAGACTTCTAGACATCCAACCTAGACTAATAGGTCAACCTAATCAACCCTATACTTTTATAGACATTATTTTCAACATACTAAGTTGACCCAATTGACCCTATACATTTTAGGTACTCAATAATATTTTTTTGGAAAGCTTTATCAACCCAGTCGACCCAGTTAGAAAAATTTTGAAGCATACATCAAAGTTCTTGAACAAAAATCTTCATTTACTACATCTCTGATCCACCAAGGTTATTTTATATATTTTTATATCTTTCTTCAAAATTATTTCCTTTTATATCTTTAAGTCTTCAAAACTTCCCTTTCATAGTCAATTGGATCAACCCTACCAACATAGTTTTGTGTTCTATGTGTTGACTGAATAATTGGGTCAACGCTGTCAACCTTGTTCATTTTTAGACCTTGCTTCCATAGTATAGGTTTGACCCTGTCAACCTTGTTTTGTATTTTTTTTCATACTTTGTTAACTATATCAACATTATACCTTGTTTCAAAGCTGTAATTAACCTTATATACTAGTAATTATCTCACACTTTAATTTTTTGTTACTTGTACACTTAGAATAGATCACATAGTTTAATTTGGTAACAAGGCCAACCTACTTAGATTTCATCACCAAGGAGGAAGCTAACTTGATACTCTGGTCAAGTATAAAGCATGGTTAATGATATATTATGGCTAAGAAATCAACACCTTTATCATTTTAGTCTATGAAGTGAGGGGGTAGGCCCCAATACCCTATATCAATTCCACTATAGTCCCTTTCAGCCCAAACTACCTAAAACCATCCTTAGATTACCATTCTAGTTCCTTACTTATAGCCAACTTCCCATCACATTTAAAATCATATCTTAATAATCTAATTAACATTAAATTTGACCAATTATTTAGTTATTTAATTTCCAAGTTGATTTCTTGCTCTTTACTCAATTATATTATGTATTGAAAAATATTGCATTAACTAGTGTTGGTACAAGGTTTTATGATGTGTGATTCAATTGGATTGGCCAATGTTAATCCAATTGATTGTTTATTTCCTTTTATTTCTTTATTTTTAAATTACTTATAAAATTTATCTTATTTTAGTTCACAACTTGTCATAGGTTTCTTAAATTTCCCTATCTATTATAATAAGTTAACCTAGTCAACCTTGTATCTTTTTTATCCCCTGTTCATTATACTAGATTAAACTAGTTGACCCTGTACTATTTTTAAGCCCTACTTTCTATGCTAGGTTGACCTGTCAACCTTGTACTACTTTCTACTTTCCCTATTTGTCAATCTAGTTACCTATTTTTCCTTCTTTGCATTCTTTTCATCTCTCTTCAATCATAATAAAATCTCATTTTAGAATATTCTTGGTTAGCTTGAATCCATTTATTTACTATATGGGATGTTAATTTCTCTCTCTCTTTTCCTCCCAAGATCACCATCACTCTTAGGGAACCTCTTACCCTCCATATATGACCTAAAATATGGTGCAAATAACACCTCAACATAAAGTTTATGGATCTAATCCTTTCTATACCTACCAAAAAACTTCTCAGATTTAAAATATTCAAATTAATGTGGGAGTAATTGATACAATTTTACTTAACAATCCCACTAATAATCCTTCTAGTAATCCTCTCCTTAACACCAATTTGTGGAGTGATCCTACCAACACCAACCCACCTCCTGATATAACTAAAATTTTAGCCTAAGTTATCCAATAAATGAACATAATGCAAAATTATAACACCAACCAAATTATGCAACTTCAACAACATTTAATTAATATGGCTAATCAACCTCTTACTATGCATCCTAAAGGTAAGCCTAATTTCATTCCTTCACCTCTTTAGGATGCCTCAGATAATGTTATTCCTCAACCCATAATGAATAACAATATTCTTCAAACCATTAAAAATGATCCTTTAGATCCTTTTATTGTGTCCATTTATATTGGCAACATATCTCCAACTATCAGATACGATGGCACTAAAGACCCTACCTCATTTCATAAAGCATTTATAAACCTTTACAAAGAGTGGATCCAAACTAATAACTTCACACAACTAAATTCATAGTGAAAACCTTTAGTGGTAATGTATTAGAATGGTTTAATAAATTTCCCCAACATTCTATTTAGCAAATTGAATATTTGGTCAATCCCTTGGTTAAAGAGTTTCAACACAATGATCTTCCCAAAAATTATCTTAGCCACTTCATTAATGCTAAGCAAACTCCCACTGAATCAACTCATGATTTTATCAAAATATGTAAATCATTGGCCCATAAAGCCAACCATAACATGACTAATGATAACTTATTCAAAATCTTTATTACCATTTTAACTCCTACTCTCCAATATAAGGTTTGACCCTTTGCTCCCCAAACAGTTAATGAAGCTCTTAATCGAGATAAACGTCAAGAATTTATTATGAATAAATTCAAACCTAATCTTAAACTTCTTTATTTCTAAACATATAATGCTATCACTATTAATACTCCAAAAACCAAACTAGGAGTTTCCAAAACTGATATTCCTTTACCTTCTCATACACATATTTTGGTTCAAAAAATGAAATAGTTTTTACCTCCCTTAAAACCTTTCATCTATCCCAATGCTCCTCCTATGTGGTATGAACCCAATCTATTTTTTTTCCATGTTGATACTAAGAATTCTCATGAATCTTGTAGAGGGCTCACTAAATTTTTTGTATCCTATATGTTTGGTTATTCATTCAATCATGAAGCTATGATCAATCTTCTTCATCAAGAATACACTGCTACTTTTCAAAAATAACAAACTTCTAGAGCTTTCACTTCAATTGATAAAAAATCTTATTCCAATAATCAATCAAATACTAAGGATATTTTTGCCATTGATTTTGATTATGAAAAATATTTTAATAATTTTTAATATGTCAATACTGCTAAGGCCAATGATCATTAATAAATTGGCTCACAAAGATCCCATTACCAAGCCTAAAAATACATCTTTGGAGGAACAAATTTTTTAAAGATACTACCACTACCAATGTTTCTTTATAATTTCAAGAGGAACCATCTCCTCCTTTAGATCCTCAAACCACATCTATTCCTCTAAAGTCTAATTTACATTCTTAAACTCATGATGGTTCTTCTAAGTTTCATTATAACTTTCTTAAAGAAATAAATTCTATGACTTGTAAGATTCCACTTATTGAGTTGGTTCATACTTCTCCCTATCATCATAATTTCCTTATGCAACAACTTCAAGAAATTAAGATCCATCCTCCATAAATGAAGAACCACCTTTTATTGAATCTCAACCTACCAACATAAATACCATTGAAACTATGTGTCCTTCTTCCAAGCCCTCTATTGAATTCTTTGAAGAGAACATGATCAATTATGAGATAATTTTTGGTGTTGATGATACACCACTCTTTATCAAAGTATCCATTAATACCAATCTTATCTAAAAATTTCTAGTTGATGAAGGTTCTAGTATTAATGTGACATCTTTATGGCTCATCCAACAACTCAGTTATAACAAGGATCATCTCAAAAAAACTTGTCTTACTTGTCATGGTTTTGATAAAATAATCAAAATCCACTTGGTTTTATTTATATTCCATTTACCATTAGACCTAATATTGTTCAAACTAAGCTTATAGTCCTTGACCTTTATTTATTTTATAACATACTCTTTGGTCATTTGTGGAATCATCAAATGAGGGCCGTTACTTCTTCTAGTAGTTAGTATATTAAATTCTTACATAATAAAAAATGGTATAATCATGAAGTTGATCCCAACCCATGGAGTATTCAACATCCCAAACCTAAATCATAATATTGTATTCTTACCATTCTTAAAATCAATAGTGCTCCTTTACCTGATTTCATCAACATGAATCCTAATTTACAAGTTACTCTTATGGATTCTAATGATGATGAGCCTAATTATTTGAAACATACTTATAATAATACCAAGTTACCTCCCTACATTTCATAATGGTTTCCTCCTCTATTACCCAGGGATCATACTATTCCTCTTATTGATGAGATTAGTAATTTCACCCTCCATTCAATGCTCAAGAGCCTTCTTTACCTAAAAATTCCTTCACTTTAAATGATTTTGGAGTGACCAAATTATTTAAATATCTTCTCATCATGTCTCCTCATACATTTAGTATATCATGATCTCACCCAATGAAACTCCCTCTGATTCTCAAGTATGTACAATTTCTCCAATATATGATGATAACTATATAATGGACCAAGCTCAATCTAGAGATTTGGATGTCTAAAATTATCAAAAAACGTTATCTCAGATTCATGATTTAAATCAAAATGTACATACCATTTATATGGATCATACCCTCAATCTTGAGGTCATGTGCCTCCTGTCAATCCTCCTCTTATCAATACTCCTTAGGTGGTAGAGAAAATTATACCTTCTAAACCTTTGAAAGTTTTTACATCCCCTTTACCATATATTTATCTAATCATTACCTATAATCCTTCCTCCATCATTGAACCCACCAATATTCTAATATTTTATACTCCATCCATTTCTTATACTCATAAAATTAAACTAGATGCCAAGGTAATTGATGTTCGTCAAATACATTCTAAGTATGATCATCATGGAAATAAAATTATATATTTTGAAGTAGATGTCAAGTATTATGGTCCTCTTCCTACCTTGCCTAGTGATGAATCTATCATTGAGTTAATTTATGCCTGAGAACCTCAACTTCCTTCGTAACATCATAAACTTGGAAATTTCAAGACAAACTCCTTGATTCAACACCTTTGTTGCCATCATTGATTCTAAAAATAATCTATATTTTTCCTTACCTAATGCACCATACCACTTTTAAGATGGAAATGCCAAGCTTATCAAAGAAACCACTCAAATTGAATATGGTACTTCATCTTATCCATGACTAATTATTTTCTCTCATGGGCTCTCATCTATTGAACATGATAATTTTAGCATATTCTTTGATAAATATCATGAAGCTTTCACTTGGTCTTATGAGGATATGCCTAAAATTGACCCTAACATTGTGGTACATAACATCATTAATTACCTTGATGCCAAGTTTATGTGTCAAAAACAAAGAAAATTTCCACCTAAATTTTCCATTTTATGTCATAATGAAATCATCAAATTACTCGATGCTAAATTTATCACACTAGTGGATTATTATAAATGGGTCTCCAACATTGTTCTTATCTAGAAAAAATTCACTATGGTAATTTACATTTGTATTTATTTTTATAATCTAATGATTTCTATAATCTAAATCTTGCTTGTCCCAAGGATAACTTCACTTTACCTTTAATAGATGACATTTTTGATTCCAAAAGTAGTTATGAAATGTTATCTCTTATGGATGGCTTCTTGGGATTCTTAGTCTCTCTCCATGGCATTAATGTTGACCCTACCAAAAGTAGTGCTATCATAAAAATGTCCATTCCTCATTCTATTCCTGACATTCATACATATTTAAGAAAACTTGGGGTAATTAGATGATTTGTCCCCAAAATGAAATATTAAATTCACTCTATCAATTCACTTTTCAATAAAGGTATTGCTTTAGAATGGATGGATCCATTTCAGAAATCCTTTGATAATATGAAAGAGTCATTTCCTCATCCAATTACACTTTTTCCTCCTTCCAATGATAAACCTTTGATTATATATACTTCTTCCACACCTATTTTAGTTGGGACAATGCTTGCCCAACAAGATGATATAGGAAGAGAGTATGGTTTCTACTAAATTAGTTGTGGCCTCATCGATTATGAAACATGTTAACCAAAATTTAGTATGATTTCCTCACTATCTATTTTGCAGATAAAAAGCATCACCACTATATGCCTTACCAAACTACTTATGTCATTATTCATTTTGACCCCCTTCACCATTTCTTCTCAAAGGCATTTCTTATTAGAGATAGAATTGGTAAATGGATGGTTCTCCTTATGGAATTTGGTCTTTGTATCATCACTTAAAAAGATATGAAAGGGAAAATGATAGCTGATCAACATGCCACAACTCCCATACCAACCACTTCTTCTCTTCAAAATAATCTTCTAGATGATAATATTATTTACATTGAAGTTCTTAATCAAGTTATTTCTCTCAAAGATTATTTTCATAGCTTTACCACCAATCTTGAAACCAATACTCTTAATGACTCCATCACTCCCTTTGGTACTACTAAACCAAAAGTCATTATCAAGGAGCTTCTTGATATTAATGTCAACTTGCATGAGGATAATTGGACCCTTCACTTTGATGGTGTTCAAATTCATTCAAAGATCTAGGTTAGGTTGAATTCTCATAAGTACTCTTGGCAAAATCATTCCTTTAGATTTTTGCTTCACCTTTAATGTCACCAATAATATGGTTGAGTATGAATCCCTTATCTTAGGTAAGAGAGCTGCTATTGACATAAACATTCAATACCTTCATGATTTAGTTGATTATTAGCTTATTTGCCATTAAGTCAGTGGTGATTATCAATGCAAAAGTGAGAACCTCATCACATATCATCAAATTTTAACCACTCTTGCTAAGGATTTCATCTCTTTCACTATTGATCCTATTCTTAGGGATCAAAATTCCATTACTAATTCTCTTTCCTCCTCAACATCTCTCTTTCATCCACACCAAGTACTTTTCAATCTTACTTTTCTTATATAAATACGATAATCTCCATCCTCTACTCAATCACTAGATTCATTTATTTACCATATCGAGGTTGCTACCATTTGACAAGCCCATGGTACCAAGAAATCATTCAATTCCTAGAGCATCAAACTTATACTCTTAATTTAGACTCTCATGAAAAGACATGTATTCATAAACAAGCTTTCAAATATGTATTTAGACACAACATCCTTTATTATTACAATGTTAAAGGTACCTTGCTCTATTGTGTTATACAAGATGAGGTTCATCCTCTTCTTGAATAAGCACATGGTGGACTTTTTGGTGGCCACACTAGTGAACATGCTATAACCCGTAAATGCCTATGTATGGGTTAATTTTGGCCTACTCTTGAAAAGGATGCAGTTGAATATGCTAAAAATTATAATCTTTTTCAGCTTCACAATGATCTAATCCATCCACCTCTAGCTAAACTTCAAACTATCAAATCTCCTTAGCCATTTTCCACATGGGGATTCGATCTCATTGGAAAACTACCTCATTCCCAAGATGGGCATGTTTTTATCATCACCGCTACCCAATATTTTACCAAATGGGTAGAAGCTATGCCTCTTATTAATGTCATTGGTCCTACCATTTTCAAGTTTATTCTTAACAAAATAATTTTCCATTTTGGTGTTCCACATAATATAATTTTGAATAATGGTGGTAACTTCAAAAATAAACATGTTAAACAACTTTGTAATAAATTCAAGATTAATCACAAATTTTCCATGCCTTATCATCCATAATGTAATGGCTAAGCTAAGGACACTAATAAATTTCTTAACAAAAATTCTCCAAAAAACAATTTATGAAACCCACATAGATTGGCATCTTCATATTTACCCTAAACTTTGGGCTTATTAGACTGGCATACACACTACCACTGAGGCAACTTCATTCTCAGTAGTCTATGGTTCTAAGTTAATTCTTCCTTTAAAATTTGAGATTCCCTCTTTTCATATATCTCTTCATGGTATTATTCCTAATGAATAATTGTGTGAAGCTCATCTTCATGCCCTTAATATACTTGATGAACATCATCTTTCTTCTTTACAACATAACCACCGATACAAGGCTTGCATTGCCAAATAACATAACAAATGTGTTAAAGTCCATACTTTTAATGTTGGTGATCTTGTACTTAAATTATAATACACACATGATAAATAGGGTAAATACACCAAAAAATGATGGATCTTATATTTATTCAAAGATATTCTTGGTCTAAGCACATAACACCTTCAAACCAATGAAGGCCATGTTTTCAAAGAACCCACCAATGCACAATTCCTCAAGAATTACTTTTCATAATCATTTCTTTCTTTTCATGATTTCTATCTACTTATATCTAACACTTTTTTTAGGTTACATACATGGGTCTCTCCCTCTGTATCAAGTTTCTTCCTTTCACAAACCTTTAGTCCTCCCTTTTGGTCTTTTATTTTCTTGATGTACCATAGTCTTATTTATCTTCTTACATTTTCTCTTTTTGGCACCCCTTGGGTTTTTATTTTGTGAGTTTAATTATAAGACCATAAATAGGACCCAACATACCTCAAAAAAATTCCTCAAAAAAATACTATCTTTTTTATTACCTCACTTTATCTTTCACTTGTTTGTTGGTACCCTCATGGGTTTTTCTTTTACAAAGTTATAGTGTAAGAGTGTGGATATGACCCAACCCTCCTCATAAAATTACCATATTTTCATTCTTTTATTTCCTTGTTTTCAAACTTTAGCTCTTTCTTCTTCTTTTAGATGGAATTTGCATAACAATCTATGTTATCATATTTTCCTCCATTTCCCTCTTTCTTATGATAAGGAATCACACTTTACTGTCATTATATCCCTTTTTTCCCTTTGTCACATTTTTTTTTTACAATTTTAAGTAATTCCAATTGTTTCATGTGTCATTCCATTGATTTACACTTTATTTCACTCCACATTAGATAAAACAAGGTTGAAGTCAAGATAACACTTTTATTTCACCTAGATTTATGAGATTCATAGACACCATTCTATTTGAATTTTTATCTCTTAGAAACCTTATCCCAAGTATTCAAATGAAACTCATATTTAACGCCCATGTTTGGTTTTGTAAATCCATATGGAGGAGGAATAGAAAAATCCATCAAAAAAGTTAAAATACAAATCATTTGAATCAGAAGGAAATGATATATAAAAGGCAACATACAAATTTAAAAATTCAAATTCACACCAAAATATGCTATTAAAAGCACATCTCCTATCTCCAATCAAAGCTAAAACTCCAAAATTGGCCTCACATAGAGCCAAGGTCCTTTATGGTGTGATAGGATAGTAGATTGGAATAGGGGAATTCAAAAAATTATATTGTGATACCTACATTCTCACACAAGTACCCAATCTTTATAGTAAACCAATATCTCTATAAGGGGTCTTGAGTAATGGGGAACACATTGTGGGGAGGTAGGTTCATTTTAATTTTCATGCATATAGCCTTCATGGGAGAAAAAACCAAGGTAGAGGAACTCTTTATCAAAGTCAAGACACTCAAATTAAGTTTGTCAAAACAAGAAGACTTAATGTAGTATACATATATATATGTACACACACACACACACACACACACACACACACACACACACACACACACACACACACACACACACACACACACACACACACACACACACACACACACACACACATATATATATACATATATATATATATATATATGTATATATATATATATACATATATATATATATGTATGTACATATATATATATATGTATATATATATATATATATATGTATATATATATATGTACACACACACACACACATATATATATATACATATATATATATATATACACACATATATACAAGCATATATATATACATACACACACACACACACACACACACACACACACACACACACACACACACACACACACACACACACACACACACATATTGACCTAAGATTTGTGTGGCTAAGAGAAGTTATTTATAGTCCTTAAGGTCAAAAGTCTTCTTGTTTTGACAAACCTAATTTGAGTGTCTTGACTTTGATAAAGAGTTCCTCTACCTTGGTTTTTCCTTCATTATCCCATCCACTCATTTCATTTCCCCCATTGATAGAAATTTTTTGATTCCAAATATATTTCCCTTATTTAATTCCCTTCTTCTTCACCTCTTAAAAACATGTTAGCACTACTTTGTTTGAGTTTTATTTATCCTTAGAGAAAAATAACATGTTTAAATAACTATGGATTCTATATTTTTCACCATAGACTTACATTACTAGACTTAGTTTACTTTATTTTTAATATTTATCATTTGTTTTACTATCCTAATATTATGGACACCTAAGTTCATACCCTTTTTCCATTGTTGAGTGAGGTTAGCTTGTTACTTCTCACTCATCAATGTTGTTTTCCCTTTTTTATGATTCTTTTTTCCATTGATGATTGAGATGTGGATTATTACTAATCACTCATCAATGTTGTTTTAGAATTTTGTTTATTATTTTACCAGTGATTTACTTTAATACCATCCTATTTGACATGTATCATTGGTTTGAATTAGTGAGTTTGCCTCTCTTACTTAAGGATAGCTTGTTGGAGTTTTTCAATATTTAATAGCCTTGGCTTTTTGGTTACCTAGTTTACTCTTGTTTTTTACTTAGTCATTTGGTCTAACATAACACTTATCACCCTATATTTACAAATTTACTAAGTAAACTCCATCCTCATAGCACCAAATATATTGTCTTTTCTTATGTTTATTTATTTTTTCTCTTTAGTTTCATATTTTTGGGTTTGTCAAAAATAATCTCTGCACCCTACACACTAAAAAATAACAAAATAGTAGAGAAAAATACATAGATAAAGGTAAATCAAGTTATGAATTACATTTAATTTTAGTTATTTACTTTTGAGTCTTTTACTTTCAGTTATTTTTGCTTTAAAATACTGCAACATTTTTAACATCAACATTATGTGTCCTTATGTTCTTTCTCGAAGCACCATCCCATATTTCACCTTAATGACACATGATGAGACGCAAGTGGGGAATATGTATACACATAATATTTTAAACCTTTTATCAAATAATGATGCCTTACATCTTGCAAGAACCCATCGAGACTCAATCTCTCTAAATGCATGCTTTAAGGGGTACATTGAGAAAGGGGTGGGTAGACCTTTGGTGCTTCACAGGATTTTTGTCCCTTATTTACAAATTATTACCAATACAAATAGATATTAAAACTATTATATAAGCTATTATTCCTCCCTTGCACACTCTTCCAGTATTTTTCCTCTTTCCATCCCTCTTATCATCACCTTGATCCCCTTTTGCCAGTTGACTATACTAGGTCGACTAGGTTGACCCTGTATAGTTTTTAGCCTCTAATTATTGTATAGGGTAAATTAGGTCAAAATTTTACTATTTAGGGTATTTTTCACTTGGATTTTCATTATCCCTTTGGCTTCCCTAGCTTGAGACCTAGTAAATAATTGACCATAAATATATAGGGTCAACTGGGTTAACCTCATATAACTGACATATTTGGAAGGATTTAGGGTGAGATCCACCTATAAATACAAGATAATTTAATTATTATTTATATATGAAATCAAGATTTATTATTCACTCACACTTATTTACAGTCTGCTCTTTGACCATTCGACTTGAGGAGTCTTAGCTTCAAGTTTTTACTTGGAGAATCTAGTCTTGTTGATAAGTCTTAGGTGTTTTGGCATGTCTTAGTTATCCTTAAAAACAAAAAAGACCTCTTGTGAAGCCAATTTGGCCAAGGGAGAGATTCAGTCTTGATGATTTCACATTTAGGTAAGTATATTCTAACTTTGTTCTCCTCTCTTTAGTAGATAGAAGTAGCATAAGTATTAGATTGAATAACATTATTCTTCATATTCCATATATTAGGGTCTTAATCATAATTATATTAATTGAGATTCTATTATATAAGTTTTGATTATTTTAAGAACACCATTTATTATGTCGTAAGATTTGGTGTGCACTAGATTATATTTACTTTCTCATTTTTTAGACATAAGTGAAATATCAAAACATAGGACTCTTTTAGCGATGTTGAATGATTGTGTTAGACTATAAGCTTTTGAACCCTTCCTAACATGGTGTATTGTGATAAGTGATCCCATAATTGGGTCTATCATATCCCCATATTGGTCATGCTCCCACTTAACAAATGTATTCTCAATCAAAAGTGTAGGTATGCTCTATCTTCTTTGAGCCAAGATTGATTTATAGACATGATGCATTTATGATTGCATACACCATACACAAGCCTTCAAAAACTTACATACATATTATCAATCTTAGTGGGGTTATTTTTCACACTAGTTTCATCCTTCTATGGCTTTCCCTTATTTATCACATCTTGGTCTTTCAATGTGTAACATTTATCGATATGGCTCATGTACTCACACATTGATTTACTATTATTTATCTAAGTTATTGAATCTAAATGTGTTCCTATAGATAATAAACTATGATAGTTCATGATATTATATTCTTATAAACTTTAAAAATACTAATCATCATGGCTCAACCATTCATTTTATGACCTTCTTTTTGCCAAAAGGATCATGTTCACTATCTCACTATGCCTAAATTCTTATCCTATAATTTGACCTTGATACTTTGATTACCCAAATCACATGTAGCTCATAGTTTAAATAAAACCTAATTTATATCCTACTTTAATGATTAAATATCTTCAGTAAATTTATATCATCCTAGACACTACCATCCATATTAGGACACTAGTGTCCATACTAGTGTCCCAAATCTAATATTAATGTCTGAGCCTTACAAATGATCAATTTTTAAAAATATTTTTACATGTATGGATCAGAATATTTGTGTTATTAACCCTATTATGATATTATTTCAAAACGTGTGGTATAAATACATCAAATATCATGCATTATCATCAAGTAAAAATCAAGCACGCATATATTATACTAAGAAAAATCACCTCCCAAGCTTACAAATTTGCCCTATTCTTCATTATTTCTAAAATAATCATAGGATTAGTCTTATTATAGGTATAAATAATTCAAATAGAATCCCATGAACAATATTTTTCAAATTATGAGCTATATTACTACATGTACTTACATATATCATATTTTAAAATTATTCAAACACAATCCCACATAAGGGGGATACCTACATTGGTTTGAGGTACTCTTCATAGTATATCATTATGTAGGTAGTACACATTGATACAAGGTTATTTGAAGTTAGATTGAATTCACTTGATCCCACTAAACCCATTTTCTGAAGTGATATGCCCTAATTAGAGGACTTATATTTTTTTTAATATTAATAACTATAACCTATGTGCATGATCTGAATTGAGAATCTATAAGGTGATAGTGAACCCTAATAGACATATTTAGTCACTCTAAAAATGACTTATTTTTTGTACTAGACATAAGCATCAAATATAGAATAAAATTATCAATGGTAGTGCCTAGATCTTGATGGTAATGTCTAGGCTAACAAAAACCAAATACTCATAATCTGATGATTCACTATGGGGTATCATCTTGGCTCTTTATGGACCTATAATTTCTAGATCCACCTACACATCATTAAATAGGAAAATTATTATTTCTTGTTTATGTTGTCATATTCAAATTACTATTTTCCATTGTACTTTTTTATTCAACATACTTTCATAATTTGACATTGTATCAAAGTATTATGAATCTGAATTATTAATTTTATTAATTTTCTAATAGCTTATTCATTTATTTGATTAGGCTACCCTAACCCTTAAAATATTTTCATAAAGGGTTAAAAATTTGGTGAACATAACCTATAAGTCTTCTTGCACAACCATAGCTTACTCTATGGCTTTTTAGCATTCTAGAATTTTAAATTGTTATGTTTATTTTCCAAGTTTGATTTTTTGGGTATAGTATAGGTAATGCTTGTTTGCCTTGTTTTCCTTATTTATATAGCCTTCATTATATTTATATTGGATATTTTTCACTATTTTATTTCTAACATTGAATTTTATCTTAGTTTTCTCATCATGGATGCTACATATGTTTTTTATGACTATGATGTAGTTGTGAACAAGGAATCTAATAGAGTGGAGGTTAGTATAATGTTAGTTAAGAAAATAAACTCAAAATAATCACACTAAACACTAACACCTCTATCCTAAACACTAGGTATAACATAGGTAACAGGAATATAAATGAAAACACAATTATAAAACAAAATAAATCATTCTTTTACCTTTCTTGTAACTACAAAATGGCTTATTGAAGTGGCTTTCTCATTTTTGTGCATCAAGAAATCTTTAACAATGAAGCTTCATTTGCTCTTTCTCTCCTTGGCACCTTGGATTGGTTGGTTAGATTATGAATTTGGAATGGTAACACTACTTGAAATGTTTCTTTGCATCTATTTGAGCATAATAACTTCACACCAAAAAATCTTATGGCTCAATAGGTAAGGCCTTATATTTATAGCTTCCAAAGTTAACTCTCACCCAAGGTGAGTTAAGGTTGAGTTTGAACATGTAATGAGTTTAGAATAACCTTAGGTGAGTTGAGGCTAACTCTATTTGAGTTAAAAGGTGTCATATAATTATGATTTTTAATTACTAGGCATGGATCTCAAATTAGATATTTTTAGAGAGCTTAACAACCCATAAAGACAATGATGAAAAAGGCATGATATTTTGAGTTTTGGAATTTCCATTTATAGATATTCATTAGTTACAAATAGATATTTTAGCTAAGCATTTAATATAGTTTAATTAGTTAATTTGATTTGATTAGCATTTTATCTCTTGTAATAATTGTTCAAGTGCCCTTATTTAATGGGTCCATAGGCCAAACTACCAGTTGTTAAGTCGTAAGATGATTTAGGGTCAATACATGAGAGTTTATTGTTGTGTAAGGTATAATACACCAAATATGGATACATCAACATTATTATGAGCATTGATGAATTATGCATGACTAAAATTGGGACATTTAGCGATTTCTAGGCTTTATTTCCAATATTTGTTATAAATGAGTCTGAAGTCCAATCAAAATCTAGTTATGGCTAGAATGAGGTGTCTACAATTTTCCATTATTTGGTAAGGTGTTTCAAGATATAGGTACAATAACATATTTTCAAATAATTAAAAGGTCTTGTATGCTTAATTCCCCAACAATTGATGGATGAGCCCTGGATGCCCCCTCGAGGGAGTGATCGACAAAGAAGGTCAATGATCAATCCATCAAAAGAAGAAAAATGATGGGAATAAAAAGGTAAAAGAGGTGGAAAAGGATTGATTTTCCCATAGGCAATTATAATTAGTGGCATAGTGAGATGCCCTAGTTGGGTAGATAAAAATGATAATTTGCATAAAGGTAATTATAATCACCAGCATTGCAAGGTAAAAAGATAATGATTTTTTGAAAGGTGGTTATAATTAGTAGCATAGTGAGATGCCCTAGTTGGTCAGATAAAAAAGGATGATTTCACCAAATCTAGTTATAATCATTAGCATAGCGAGGTAAAATATGATGGCAGTGATCGACAAAGAAGGTCAATGATCAATCCATAAAAAGAAGAAAAATGATGGGAATAAAAAGGTAAAGGAGGTGTAAAAGGATTGATTTTCCCATAGGCAATTATAATTAGTGGCATAGTGAGATGCCCTAGTTGGGTAGATAAAAAGGATAATTTGCATAAAGGTAATTATAATCACTAGCATTGCAAGGTAAAAAGATAATGATTTTTTGAAAGGTGGTTATAATCAGTAGCATAGTGAGATGCCCTAGTTGGTCAGATAAAAAAGGATGATTTCACCAAATCTAGTTATAATCATTAGCATAGCGAGGTAAAATATGATGATTATCCCAAAGGTAGTTATAATCATTAGCAGAAAGAAAACATGCCCTAGTTAGGTGGATATAGATAATGATTTTCCCAAAGGTAGTTATAATCATTATCATAATGAAAACATGCCCTAGTAGGGTAAGATAAGGATAATCATTTTCCCAAAGGTGGTTATAATCAATAAAATCTAGATATATTAAGACATAATGATGTGCTCGAAGGTGATTATAATCATTGGCATAGAAGTTTGGGATAATATGGAAAATTGGAAAAGGTTGCTTATGAACTAAATATGTACTCATGAAGTAATAGAAAGCCAATACAAAGAAAAAAGATGAATTCAGGATACCTGCTAGTATGGATATGTATGTCCTAACTAGAAAGTATTGCAATTCATTCGTGATTTAATTACTCTATATTTGGTTAATATTGGATAAATCAAGAATTTTTAATGTTGTTAAGGAGAATTACCACAACATAATTGCTTATAATATTTCTTGAGCTGAAATTTATTATAACACATGATGATATGCATCATTATATAAAACACCACGATAACTTATCCAAAATATGCATAAGGACTAAAATGTTATCCAATAAATAATCAAAATAGTAGACTAATGATAAAAACCGTGATAATAATATTGATGTATGAATATAAATGGAATTAAGTATAATGCACAAGGAATCACCTAATGAACACAAGTATATTAATTCAAGACACAACAATGAAATAAAATGAATAGGAAAATAAACAAACAAATATAAAGATAAAACACCAATAAATGAAATGCACAACAAAACACCAAGAAACAAAAAAAGAACAAAAAAATTTATAAAAAAAATGAAACAAACACATACAATGTTTAATCATAATGTTAATGAATATAAAAAACAAATTTCTCATGTATGTGTAATATAGGTGTTACTCTTGGTGAAAAGGTGAGCCCTAAGTAACATAGGAATGACACAAGTATAAAAACACAATAATAATGGCACAAGGTTGAACCTAGGCTATAGGGAAGTAATGACACAAACAAGATGATAGACATTACCCCTAGGCTATAAGATAAAATGAAACAAACAAATGAAATGGGGGGAATAGAATAAAAGGAATGGGTAGCCGAGTTGTCTCTAGATGCACTAGGCAAGTGGACACTGCCTACATAGTTCCATGGATGCAAGATCCAAAATAAAATTTAGGCCAAATGTAGTTCTCCCAAGATATGGGATAGAAGAAAAATGATGATAGGAAAAACATGAGTTTTGTTTAATAGGAATGTGGGTTTGGTCTCATAAAATAGTGAGAGCATTGGAAATGGTTACTCACAAAAATGGTAAGAGTGTAAAATGAAAAGTGGGTAATAGTGTATCAAATTCAAATACAAAGTGCTCATAATATAAACTCACAAAATGGTGAGAGGGTGAGGGTAAGGCCAATAAGGATGGGGAAACTAAATGGAAAGTGGTTACTTGTGAGATAGTTAGGATTCCAAAAATATTTAAGGTAAAGAAGAGGTTGAAAAAAAAGGAAGGTGTGGTCGAGTGAACCCAATATACCCCATGTATCTAAGTGTTACTTACATAGTCTACAGACCCCAGGGTGATGTAGTTCTCCCAAAAATGGGAGGTAGAATACCAAGGTGGTATATAAAGAAAATAAATAAAGATGATGGACCAAACTAAAAAGCTTTGATGGATTTATATCTCACATGTAGATTCTAAGCCAATTTTCAAGATTTTATTATTTTTAGGATTTTGTAGATCTTTTACCAATGTTTTTGGAATTTTATATGCATCATAAATCAATTGATAATAAAGAGATATTAATTTTATAAATCTCAAAATATAAAAAGCATACAAACTTGAATTTCACATAAAATGACAAGATCATGGTGAAGGGTGACTAAGCTAGCCTCAACATCAACTTAGTGCTACAAACATAGTCCCATTAGGACTTCAAGTCACTATAGTTATACCTTATAGAAATGAATTTGAATAGGTAACATCAAGTTTATGAATTAGGAAAAATGGCACAATCTAGAAATAGGAATGGCAAGGTGAATCACTAATGAGTAGTGAAGGTGTTGTTCCTAATTTTCCCATAGGTGGTTATAATTAGGAAACAATGGCATAGGTTAATGATACTAATTTTCTCAAAGGTTTTTATAATTAGTACTATGGAGTGGAACATTAATTTACCCAAAGTGTTGAGAGTAGATACTAAGAGGGGGGTGAATCAGTAGTTAAAAATGGTATTTAATTCCTTAAACTCATTCATCATACATGAACATGAAAGCTTATACATCAAAACATGAACAAGAGCATACATCACATGAACACATAATTTATGTGGGAAACCCTCTAAAGATATAAAACCCACTCAAAATAATGGACTAATATCCTATAATATGAATCAAATAAGAGACTTTAGACCATCATCAACTGATCAAAGAACATCCACCCCTTAATTTAGTCTAGCTCCAACTAGACCTTTAGCTAGCTCTAACTAGCAAAGAGGATACAACCCCCTAGGTGATTAAGCACCCACTCAACCACCTTTTATCTGATTTTGATCACTTATAAGATGTCTTATACACTTGATGATGACCTTTTCTTACTCTAACACTTGCAATCCCCTTCACAAACCATTCGCTCAACCAAGTCACACTTTAGACTATTTGGTCTAATGACTTGCTAGCTCATGAACTAATCAGTCAAACATAAATAATTATCTTCACCCTCTTAAGGTCTTCCATGAACCATATCTACTTCTTGATTGAGATCTTTCCTTCACTTTAATTCACACACTCTCACACCTACACAAATAGGATAATTTGACCTTGTATATCCTATTGAGAAATTTTCCCATTAATATAATGTATATGAGTATGTTTTATAAGTTTTATAAAAGTGTTAAAAATATCATGGGAAACCAAGATGGGTTAGATGATATATATATATATATATATATATATATATATATATATATATATATATATATATATATATATATCACTCCATCATCTAACCCATCTTGGTTGCCCATGATATTTTTCCCAATTTTATAACCCTTATAAAATATTCTCATACACATTATATTAATGGGAAAATTTCTCCATAGGTCTTCCATAACCCTAGGCAAGCTTAATCCTCCTTTAGATCTCAATTAGTCATAATGCATTAGCCCTTATAGGTCTTTCACCACATATGACCATATCCATGAATAATAGCATTAAAAAATGATTCAAACACATAAAAAATACCTTAAATATATAATTTCTCACTCCCACATGGGTTTAAAATATCTGTAACTCTAAACCACTACTCCATCCAAGCTATTTTCTTTCTTGCTCCAAGTCCTACAAACACCTAGAAGATATTTCCAAGAAGAACTAAAGCATACATATGACTTTCACAAAAAATATCCTAATAAAATAAAATTAATATGTACTATATGACCTATAAAACATAACTAAATAAATTAGTCACCATCACATAAGCAAAACTACCTCAATCAAACTAATTACTCAAACTAGACATGCACACCAGAAACTTAGTTAACGATCTTTGAATGATATAGTCATACTAGAGACAAAATATGAATAAAAAATACATTAAATAAAGATATAACACTCATATAATACCACCAATGTCTCACTCACCTCAAACTCTACTCATAATAGCTCAAACTAGCCTCTTCAAATAAGCCACTCTAAATTGCCTACATGCTTTAAAAACCAGTCATGTAGATGTTCTTGTCTAGAACATGAAATAACACTTTCATAACTTATAATACACATTATTAGTTTAAATTTTATCTATATGTAAACTTATAATAGTTATTTATAATTTCCAACTAACTTCTATTGGTCTAATAGACCAATTCTTTAGGTCACTATCTCACAGTCTTAACATAGAAAAGTCTGCCATGATCAATAGTCATAAAGAACACTTGAAAATAATTTCAACCTCTCTTAATGGATAATAATGAAACTAGGGGACTTATAATTCAAATCCATATGATTTAGAGATCTAAATTCATTTTGAATCACTTTAAACTAACCTTACCAAAAAAGGCTACTTCAGACAATTGTTTTCTTCTTTAGGCCTCTAGTGAATAGTCAACTTAATTGACTTAGATAATTAACATAGTGATTTTTTATTTCCAAAAAAACTCTATGGAATTGTATAAAAAGTCCTGGAATTCGAGCTCCAATAACTCTCATGTGTTGACTTAGTCAACCCTACCTATTGTACTAAAAACTTTAGAAACATGCATATATTTGTACTTTTTTCTCATTATCTTGACACACAAATACCACCTAGATATGACTAGAGGAGTCCTATATACCTTATAATATTCAAACTTGTTCAAACAATCCATTTTGGGTCCTTTCTATAAATATCTCTCTAATCACTCCATTATGAGGGTTTATAAAGGGTTTTTGACCAGTTTACATTCTTAACAAATGTTTATAAAGCTCTATCCCTAAATCCACTATAAAATACTTGGAAAGGATTATTAGTTCCATGTTCCACCTCTCTCAAAATTTTCAAATCCCCATGCAAAGTCTACATGAACTAGTGAATGTTAAAACTTTCCTCTCGAGCTCAAAATGCACCATTCGACCATCCTTTGAAGCTTCTAAATCATATTTTTGACTTTTTATATTAATATCTATCCTCAAACCTGATCAACATAATTATAAAAAATTTATTGACCATATATCATGAAAAAACAAGCTTTATCATCCTAAAAATACCCTTTGACCCTTCACAAGGCCTCACAAGCCCACCTAGGCTAACAAGGCCAATGGCCAAACTATCTTACAGACTACTAGCAACCTCTTGAAAAAAATACACCTAACCTCTTAGAATCCTATAAATTTCCAAAATTCATATATAAATAATACTAATATCTACCAAGTTGGATCTTCTTGATGACTTTTCATAAGGACCTCATTAGTCCACCTTGCCTATTAGGCCTAGAACCACCAGGCCAACTTACCTCTTAAAAGTACCTAAAAGCTTATCCACTAATCTCATAGTACTTTATATATCTTAAATTCACTTAATACAAGCACTAGAATCACATACTAAGAACATACAAGTCATACACCACTTACCTCCATATGTAACCATACATGATCAAGCCCACAAGCATGGGATGAGTTGCACTCCACATGAAGACCATATGAGAAGACTTATCCTACTAGTATCATACCAATAATATGTCAAATTGTCTCTCTCTAATCTCCATGATATCTACTCATGCCTCCATAGAACCAACCACTCCAACTACTCCCACTAGCAACCAAAACTGAACTAAGCACTAAAATTATGCATATT
Source organism: Torreya grandis (assembly GCA_037957365.1). Taxonomy (NCBI): domain Eukaryota; kingdom Viridiplantae; phylum Streptophyta; class Pinopsida; order Cupressales; family Taxaceae; genus Torreya; species Torreya grandis. Next base: position 1,601,225 of record JARHVA010003865.1, read on the forward strand.
AGACCAAGAACACTCTCATACCACTTTGTCATCACCAATGCCTTTTGAAATCAATGAAAACACATCACTATCACCAAAATACTAATAATATACCCCTTTGTCATTGATGGAAACACTACTTTACTCTTTGCCCCTTTGCCAAAATGACAAAGTGGACTCATCTACCAAACAAGGTCTTCTATCTTTAATCATGTAAATTAAGAACAAAACCAAGAGCACATACCTTTATCTCTTATCCTTTAAAAATTATATAACACAAATTTTTATAAAAATATCACAAATAAACCATAGTTTTCCCCCTTAGAGCAAGCTCCCTTCAAGAACCAACTCAAGTCATAGATCTAAAAGACCTATAAGATCCTTGGACCTGACCATTAGGAAAGCACACTAGCTCCCCCTCATACCACTACCACTTAAGAAATAAATAACTCAACTCCCCCTTGATAAACATTAAAATAAAACCTCTAAGTATAAAAGAGACCTATAAAACACTGAATCACACTCCCTTCCTTCAAAAAATCTAATCAGACAACTGAATCTTCTCAAGTAAAAATGAATAGCTAGAACTCAATCCTTCTCCCAAGCTACCTAAATCCTTGGACTTGTCACCAATTTCATAGTAAAAAAATTAACCATAGGACCGTAATCCACTTTTAAGGCTCTTACTCAATCTATAAAATCCATTCAAACCTACAATACCTCCAAGAATAGCTACCATCACTTCAAATAACAATATGAGCACCATACCACTATGCAAACTCTCATAAATTTACACTCAAGGCACTCTGTAGATCACCAAAGGCACTTGAATCACACCACAATACCTAAATCATGATTATAATATACCAACCTACTCATTTGGAGCCAACATATATAACCTTCTTTGGAAAGATATCACAAAATTTATTAATTTTTCCACTAGGCCTACTTAGACCTCTTATAGCCTTGTCTAGCCACTATAGACATCATAAATCTTGTGTGTGAACTTTCAGATCATGAAATTACATATCTAAATTACTATACCATTCTCCCATATACATGACAAGAATTATATTCCAAATCATCCTCCTTAGCATACCTCCTTCTTTAGTTCTATTGGCCAATTAAGCCTCCTAGAAGACCAAAACTTGAATGAATTGAAATATGCTTACCTTTATATCACTATAAAAAAATTTAAGCTACCCATTTGGATATTTCAATTTATTTTAATATTTTAGCCTCCAAATCCAAAGATAGACCACTTATCTAAACATACCCAGATCACTAGGCCTTCAAAACAACTAGTCAAAAGTCAACCTCTAGTCAATTCCATAACTTGAAATTGCTTCCACACTTGTAGGTTATCTATCCACACTTTTATACCAAATTTAAATATCCCATTCCATGGGGAAGCATGACTTCCTTTAATCCACCAAACACATGATCATGAGAAGAAAAGACAATGACCACTCAAAATGCTCCATCTGGCACAAAACAATTCAACAACCTATGTAATTAGTTAGAACATGTATCAAACACATGTACAGACCTTCTTAAGCATATAAAACTTTATGATACATATTCATTCATCAGATGACCTTTGAAACCAAGTAAATTGGGTACACAAGCTCATTACTTATATCAGGTACCTTGACCAAATGGTCAAAATCACACCTAGGCATCTTAGGAGCATCTCCAATCTATCTACCCTTCTTTGACATGAAAAAAAAAACTTAAAACATATATTGGTTGCCTTCTATCCACCTTGAAAATATCAAAGAGCTATATTGGCACCTTTTATGTTGGGGATCAACCAACAATATGATTACACTTATGAAAGCAATAAACCGCGGAATTAAATTAGATAGATAAGTAACTAGAATGATAAATAACAAAGAACAAGAGATACAAGAAACCACCCTGAAAAATTGTATTAAACTCTTTACAGAAGGAATACAATTGAAGAAACTTCTTTCTTCCACACCTCTCTCAGATGTACAAGATCTCTCTCTAGATCTCTTTCCCTCAAGAGCTCTCTCTCTCAAGTACAATCAACTCCAACAACCTAGATTGATTCACCTATACAATTATGTACTATACTTCAACATTCACAATGTTCTACTACTACCACAATAAGCTAAGAAGATCTTTCCTACATATAGAATTAGGAAACTTGAGCATGCACTTACAACCTACAATTAAGCCTCTTGAACAAGGGCTCTAAAAATAATCTTGCTAATAATAGAGACACAGACTTAAGACTACAACTTAATGTCATCATGTAAACACTTGGTTCTGTCCTCAAAAATCAATTTTTAGACGCACAGGTAATCGATGCCAGTTCCTACCTGCTTGCACCTGACTGACATCGATCGATCCCTGCCGACACTTGCATCTCTTCAACTGCTCCTAACCGACGTCGGTCCCTCCTGACCGACGCTGGTGACTATGTAAACCTACAACTTTGGTAATGCGCTCCTTGGTGAAGCTTTTAGGCCCCACACCTTAACAATCTCCCACTTAGAGATAAACAGCTGCACCAGTACCTGTACAGCAACATCTTCTAGCTCCTCCATCTTTAACTCAATCATGAAGACCAATAGAAGTTGAATGAAGATTCAACTTCTCCTTTATAACTAGCTTGGTTAACATATCAGCAGGATTCTTATCTATATGGATCTTCTCTAGCTTCAACTCACCATCCTCCAATACTTGTCTTATGAAGTGGTACCTAAGCTGTATATGCTTGGTTCTTGAATGAAAGGCTGAATTCTTAGCCAAATGAATGGCACTCTGACTATCACTGTATAGTCTGCAACTCTCTTACTCCTTTCCAAGATCTTCTATGAACTGTTTCATCCATATCATCTCTTTGCTAGCCTCTGTGGCTGCAATATACTCTGCTTCTGTAGTTGACAAGGCAACAACCTTCTACAACTTTGATATCCAGCTAACCGTCGTTCCACCAACAATGAAAACATATCCTGTGGTGCTCCTCCTGCCATCCAAATCACCTGCCATATCTAAATATACATAACCATGTAGAGAAGTATCTGAACCTCCATAACACAAATGCCTACTTTTGGTTCCTCTCAGATATCTAAGGATCCACTGAACTGCTTTCCAATGTTCCTTCCCTGGATTGGCCATATACTTACTTACAACTCCCACTGCTTGGGCAATATCCGGTCTAGTACACACCATTGCATACATTAAACTCCCTACTATGAAATAATATGGAACCTTACTCATGTACTCTACCTCATCATGTGAATTAGGACATTGTTCTTTACTCAACTTAAAATGTCTAGCCAAAGGTGTGCTTACCGGTTTAGCATCCTGCATATTGAACCATTTCAACACCTTGTCCACATAATCCTCTTGAGACAAAATCAACCTGTGATTTTTCCTATCTCTCTTAATGCTCATGCCAAGGATTTTCTTTGCTGCTCCCAAATCCTTCATGGAAAATGTTTGAGCTAATTTCACCTTAAGCTCAGAGATATCCTGCATGTGTGATCCTGTAACCATCATATCATCTACATACAACAATAAGATAATATATCTACCATTATCCAATCTCTTAAAATACACACAATGGTCAGATTGACACCTACTATAGCCATGCTCAGTCATAAACTTGTCAAATTTCAAATACCACTGTCTAGGAGCTTGCTTGAGGCCATACAAGCTTTTCTTCATTCTGCACACTAACTTCTCCTTACCCTTGACCTCAAATCCTTCCGACTGTTCCATGTATATTTCCTCATCCAAATCTCCATGAAGAAATGATGTCTTAACATCTAGCTGCTCAAGATGCAAATCCTCAATAGCAATCGAAGACAATACAACCTGTATAGAAGTCATTTTAACAACAGGAGAAAAAATCTCACCAAAATCAGTACCTGGCTTTTGTGTAAATCCTTTCACTACCAACCTGGCCTTATATCTCATCTGTCCATTCTCACCTTCCTTTAACCTGTAGGTCCATCTATTCTTTAGTGTCCTCTTACCAGCTGGCAACTCAACCAAATCCCATGTTTGGTTCTCTCTCAAGGACTCGATCTCCTCAACCATGCCACGCTCCCACTGACTCTTGGACTCCACCTATAATGTTTCTTCAAAACTCTCTGGTTCTCCACCATCAGTTAGAAATAAATAGAATAATGAAGGAGAATATCTAATTGGAGGCTTACTTACCCTTTCTGACCTCCTGATGGGCATCTGAGACTCGTTCACAACACACTGTCCGCCCAAATTCTTTGATAGTGACCAACCTCAGTCACCTCCAGACCTGTTACTGGCTGACACCAGTTCTTCTTAACCGATGTCAGTGCCTATCTTGCCGACGTCGGTCCCTGTATTGCCGACATAGGTTTCAATTCTGCCGATGTCGGTTCTTATCCTGCCGACGTCGGTCTCTGTGTTTTCCTGCAAGTGATTATTTCTTTTTCCTGTGAGCTCATTTTGGACCGTCACCTCGTCCAATTCACCATTACTCTACCCAGATTGATTTAGCTTCTTCAGCTGATCACTATACATCACTTTTTCATTGAAAACAACATCACGGATCCTAATTACCTTGTTAGTTCCTAGATTCCAAAATCTGAAACCAAAATCATCTGAGCCATAGCCAATAAATGTGCACGTCATAGACTTAGCATCCAACTTATTTCTATTTTCCTTATCTACGTGCACAAAGGCTTCACAACCAAAAACTTTGAGATATGAGAGATCTACCTTTTTACCTATCCATGCCTCTTATGGAATTCCACCATCCAGAGCTGTAGAGGGTCCTCTATTAATCAGGTACACTACAGTATCCACCGCTTCTGCCCAAAACTCTAAGGGTAAACCAACATGCAATCTCATACATCTTGCATGCTCCATGATTGTTCTGTTCATCCTTTCAGCAATACCATTCTGTTGAGGTGTCCTTAGAACTATCCTTTGCCTGTGGATTCCATGCATATAACAATACCAATTGAACTTGTAGCTGTAGAACTCACCACCATTGTCAGATCTCAGGCACTTCAATCTTCTACCTGTTTCATTGTCAACCATATATTTCCAAATCTTAAAAGTCTCAAATACATTAGATTTCTTCTTAATACAATAGATCCATACCTTTCTTGTAGCATCATCTATGAATGTAACATAGTACTGTGATCCTCCAATAGAAGCTACCTGAGCTGGTCCCCACACGTCTGTGTGAACAAGCTACAACTTATGCCTCTGCTTTGTTAACCCAGTCTTAAGAAAACTCACTCTCTTCTATTTTCCAAACACACAATGCTCACAAAATTCCAGATCTATGTTTTTCAAATCTAAAAGCTTACCTTTAGACTTAAGAATTGGCATCCCCTTCTCACTCATGTGGCCAAGCCTTGAGTGCCACAGTTTAGCATCCACATCTAAAGTAGATAATATAGAAGGAGAAATATTAGTAACACAATTACATAAATAGAGAGTACCTAATCTCTTACCTCTGGCCATAATAAGTGCACCCTTGGTCACCTTCCAAGATTTAGCTATGAGAGTTACTGTACAACCCTCATCCCCTAACTTTCCTACAGAAATCAAATTCCTCTTCAAGCTAGGGACATGCATAACATCTCTCAACACCCATGTGTTGCCATTCTGCATTTTTAGATGCACTTTACCTTTGCCAATAATTTTACAAGGCTCATCATCCCCTAAGTAAACTATTCCAAAATCTCCATGGATATAGTCACTAAAATATTCTCTATTAGGGGTAGCATGAAAAGATGCACCAAAATCTAAAATCCAAGATTTTATATTATTATGCAAAGAGAATATTAAAGCATCTTGTGCAATACCTGCAACCTTTGCTTCTTCCTTTCCTTCGTGCTGATTGTCCTCCTTAGGCTTTGACCAACAATCTCTACTTATGTGCCCCATCTTTCCACAATTCCAGCATTGTGGCCTCCTGCCATTTCTAGATTTGGATCTACCTCTCACCTTAGACTTAGATCTTGATCTCCTCTTTCTCTTCTCTTTTTGCCTTCCCCTGCTCTCAAAACTTAAAGCGTTCCCTGATGTTTCCTCTGTGCTTTTCCTATGAATTTCCTCTTTCAAGATAGCACTAACAACATCCTCTACTTTTAAAATATTTGAAGCAGATGCAGTATTACTAACTGCCATTACTAAGCTATGCCAACTTTCAAGCAAAGAACATAATATTAAAAGAGCTTTAATTTCATCATCAAATACAATATTGACTGAACTTAATTGATTAACAATTCCATGGAAATCATTCAGGTGATTAGATACAGATCCACCTTCTTGCATACGCAAATTAAATAACTACTTCATAAGATATACCTTATTAGAAGCTGGGGGTTTTTCATACAAATTTGCTAAAGTAGTCATCAAATCTACCGTAGACTTTGCCTGTGATAAATTAGATATCACAGTAGATGCTAGACTTAGTCTTATAGACCCCAGAGCCTTTTTATCAAGAACTTCCCATTCTTCATCATCCATGTCTATGGGCTTCTTTGCAATCCCACCTAATGGTAAGTATAGATCTTTCTGATACAGATAGTCCTCTATCTGCATTCTCCAATGTTGATAATTTTTGCCATTGAACTTCTCCATTCTTAGTTTAATTTCTTCTACCATTACTTCTCCCACTCAAATAGAAATCCCTGCAGAAACCCCTGTGAGCAACCTGTAATCAATACACACTACACAGATCTGAACCACCTGTTAGTGAACCTAAGCTCTGATACCACTTATGGATGTCAAGCTCTAAACCTGCAACCAAGCTCTGATACCACTTGTTGGGGATCAACCAACAATATTATTACACTTATGAAAGCAATAAACCACAAAATTAAATCAGATAGATAAGTAACTAGAATGATAAATAGCAAAGAATAAGAGATACAAGAAACCACCCTGAAAACTTGTATTAAACTCTTTACAGAAGGAATACAATTGAAGAAACTTCTTTCTTCCACACCTCTCTCAGATGTACAAGATCTCTCTCTAGATCTCTTTCCCTCAAGAGCTCTCTCTCTCTCAAGTACAATAAACTCCAACAACCTGGATTGATTCACCTATACAATTTTGTACTGTACTTCAACATTCATAATGTTCTACTACTACCACAATAAGCTAAGAAGATCTTTCCTACATATAGAATTAGGAAACTTGAGCATGCACTTACAACCAATAGTTAAGCCTCTTAAACAAGGGCTCTAAAAATAGTCTTGCTAATAATAGAGATGTAGACTTAAGACTACAACTTAATCTCATCATGCAAACACTTGGTTCTATCCATAGAAATCACTTTTTGGACGCACAGGTAACTGACGTTGATTCCTGCCTACTTGCACCTGACCGACATCGGCCGATCCCTGCCGACGTCGGTGTCTCTTCAACTGCTCCTAACTGACGTCGGTCACTCTTGACCGACGCTGGTGACTGTGTAAACTTGCAACTTTGGTAATGCACTCCTTAGTGAAGCTTTTAGGCTCCACACCTTAACATTTTAGGCAATTATCACTACCAAAATAGGTCAACTCTAACTTTTGACCATAAAACTCATGTCCATGCTCATCAAAAACTCAGACCACCTGCCGATGACTCATGGAAATATTATACATGCTCCCATACAATTAAATCCACCTTTATCCTTAAAATCACTACCCATATCAATCATCCAAAAATGATCAAAAATGCACTTTAGGACCAGGAGACTTCAACATACCTCTTTAACAATCATCCTTGCTTCTTTCTCTTTACTAACTTGTATGATCAATTAGCCCTCCTAAATCAGGTTTGAATATCTTCACAACATGGAAAAATGGTTTTTTAGTAAATATTTAAACAACACAAGCCATTAAGACTCAAATCATAGATTAACTTCTTATGGAGCAACTCAACCTCATGAACAAGACAACTTTGCATGTCACAATCTTCAACCTCTATTTTTATACAAACAAGACCTAGCCTGATAGCTCAAAATTATAGGAATATTTGTATCATACACAATATATTTATATGTCCTTTTCAATACCTTGTGAGGTTACCAAAATATCAAGAGACCACTACAAATCAAAACAAATCCTTCATGAATACATGTGTAGACTCTTTTTCAAGAATACAAGAACCTTGTGATGCTACAAGACATACTTATCTTAAGAATACTATGAACTCCTTCATTATTCTTCAATTATGGAGACAATTCCTTTTATACCATATAAATCTTCTTGAAGACTCTTCATATATACATAGAGAATCAACTTTAGCAAGCACTATCTAGATTTGAAAACACAAAACTTGTTATCTATAGAACACTAAAACCCTCTTTATGATATAAACAACATGACAAAACATTTTTCATGACCTTGTGGGGTTATATATATATATATATCAAATAACATTGTCATATACTTTTATTATCCACCTTGATTGTCTAAGATTACCATTCAGCTCAGCTAGTCATAAAGTCTATCAGTTTTGAGGCACAGTCAACTTCCATTGAGCTTTTTTTTGTAAAGACACACTTCCAAATCTTTCTTAGGGAACCAAACATTGTCATATACTTTTTTTACATTTTATATGAGTCTTATCTATGTATGTATATCTATAAGACATTTTATTTTACTTAGAAATCTTCATTGGCTATCATATCTTCTATAGGTCTCAAGGAATCTTAATTCCAATTACACTATTTGCTTTAATGAATAAATAATGAATAATGATGGTCCATAAAGTCCTTAATAATGACTTACTCCTATCAAAATACACTGATGACAAATTCTAATAGATCTCACCATGCTTAAAATCCCTCAAATCACTTGAATATATTACTAAGACACCATTAGGCTATGTTTCTCCTTAAATTGTAGACCTTTGCCTTTCAAAACACTTGCACATATTTGTACCTATCATGTTTCCTAACCAAGAGACCATATTCAATAATCCCTATAATAAAACTCAAGTTTGATCTTAGATTTGGCTTCAATATAGTCCTTCTTTGAAATTATTAGTGCCAACATGCAGACTTTTATATAGACTTCATCTGATCTTCACTAACTTATCCATCATAGAGCAACCTTAAAAATGTATTAGTATTGAAATTTTAACTCAAAAAACATGAATAAACATGACATCAACAAGGATACCATATTGATCATCAAAAACTCTATCAACTCTACCAACAAGTTGACTAAGCAAACACCATCAACCAAGCTACTCACAAGATCACCTTCCAAGTTTATAAGCCTCAAGAAGGACTAGTTATAATACTAATTATTGAGAGTAACTACTAAGAGGGGGGTGAATTAGTAGTTTACAATGGTATTCAATTCCTTAAAATCATTCATCATACATGAACATGAAAGATTATACATCAAAACATAAATAAGAGCATACATCACATGAAAACATCATTTATGTGGGAAACCCTCTAAAGGGAAAAATCCCACTCTCAATATTGAACCAACAATGGACTACTATCCTATAAGATGAAGCAAACAAGAGATTTTAAACTAGCACCAACTGATTAAGGATCATCCAACCCTTAATTTAGTCCAGCTCCAACTAGACCTTTAGCTATCTCTAACTAGAAAGGAGGATATAACCCCCTAGGTGATTAAGCACCCACTCAACCACCTCTGATCTAATGTCCACCACTACTCTAGCAACTATTCAACTTAATTGACTTAGATAGTTGACACAATGACTATTTATTACCAAAAAAAATATATGGACTTGAACAACAAGTCTTGGCCTTCAAGTTCTAATAGATCTCATGTGTTGACTTAGTCAACCTTACCTGTAGTACTAAAAACTTTAAAAATAACCATATTTTTATACCTTCTACTCACTACCGTGACACACCACTACCACTTGGAGATGATTAGAGGAGTCCTCTATACCTTCCAATAGTCAAACTTGGTCAACAAATTGATTTTGATTCCTTTCTATCAAGATCTCTCCAATCACTCCATTATGAGGGTTTATAAAGGGTTTCTAACTAGTTTACATTCTTAACGAATGTTCTTAAAGATCTATCCCTCAATCCACTACAAAATACTTGTAAGGATTCTTAGGTCCATGTTCCACCTCTCCCAAAAAGCTTAGGTCCCCATGAAAATTCTACATGAACTAATGAACATTAAAACTTTCCTATTGAGCTTAAAATTCACAATTCAAGCCTCTTTTGAAGATTTAAAACCATCTTTCTAACTTTTTAGCTCAATCTCTAACATCAAACCTAATAAGCATGTATGGACAAACTTTTTTGACCATGTCTCATGAAACAACAAGCTTCATCATCCTGAAAACACCCTTTGACCCTTCATAAGGCCTTACAAGCCCACCTAGGCCAACGATTAAACTATCTTGTAGACTACTAGCCACCTATTGCTAACCATACACCTAACCTCTCAACATCCTATACGTGTCCAACATGTATATGCCAAGCTTACTAAGCTCTTCCAAGATAGATCTTCTTCATGACTATTCAAAAGGACCTCATTAGTCCACCTTGCCTATTAGGCCTAGAACCACTAGGCTAACTTACCTCTTGAAGGTACTTAGAAACTTATCCACTAAGCTAATAATACCTTAGACATCTTAAATTAACTTAATACAGGCACTAGAATCACCTACTAAGAGCATACAAGTTATACAACACTTACCTCTATATGCAACCATACCTGATCAAGTCCTTAAGGCATATGATGACTTGCACTCCACATGAAGACCATTTGAGAAGACTTATTCTACTAAGATCATACCAAGTATATGACAAATTCTCTCTCTCCAAGATCAATGCTAGCCACTCATTCCTCCATAGAACCAACTACTCCAACTACTCCCACTAGAAACCAAGACTGAATTAAGCACTAAGATTATGCATATTAGACCAAGAACACTCTCATACCACTTTTTCGTCACTAATGCCATTTGAAATCAATGACAACACATCACTATCACCAAATTCCCAACACAAAGGTGGTTATAATTAGTAACACTTGTAATTAAATGAAGTAACAAATGAAGGATGTATTACCAAACCATTATCATACTAATCTAAGATACTACCTCTATCTAGAATGTTGAATTAACTACTAAAACTTGATCTAAATTCCCTTGCTAAAAGTTTATATAGAACCAATGGAACATAACCAAGTCTAAAGGGTTGGGGAGGGAGGGTAAAAATAACTTTGGTTAATAGGGAAGGTATGGTAGAATGGTATAGGGTATGATATAGAGAAGATGACAATATAGTAAATAGACAATAATTCAAGTCTTTCAATTGAAATAACACTTGAGGTGTATGATGTTCATTAGCTCATTAAGTTCATCTTCATCTAGTGTAGTGAGCCTATATACTCAAGAGCCATAGATTACAATAATGAAATATGGGCTTATCCAATTAGGTTTGAACTTGTCTTTCTTCTTCTTTTAGGTCATGGTGTTCTTTTAGTTTTCTTTAAGAATAAGATTACCAAGCTCAAATTGTTTGTGTTTGACCCACTAGTTTTATTGGCCATGGAGTTTGTTTTGGTGTACTTGAAGGATATTGATAAGGGCCATGCATTTTTCATCAAGTAACTCTAGTTTTTATAAGTGATCTATTCTATAATATTTATCATCTAGGACATGCTTTAATGAGATATGTAGAGAAGGTAACTTGACCTCAATGGGAAGAATGGCCTCAGTGCTATAGACTAGGCAATATGGAGTGGATTTAGTTAAATTATGGTAATTAGTGTGGTATGCCTAGAGGACACATAAGTTTTGGAGGTGTCAATCATGGCTAGTATGATTTATAATATTTTTAAAGTTTTAGATTAAGGTAAAAATAGGTTTTGAAGGGACCCCGAAACCCTGAACAAAAGGAGAATGATAAAACAATAACAATCATAGGCAAAGCCTAAAACCTACTTCACAGAAGTAACAAAACTAGGATTACATAGACCTAAAGCTAACAAAATGAAAAACCAAGGATAGACCCCAGGTTTTACAGAGACTTGGAAACTCCATAGTAAAAAGAGTTCAAAAAACCAGGTAACAAGACCAGATATCACAACCAACTAAATGAACCAGGGACTATTCTTGTAGTTCCAATATCATCTTCACTGCTTCCTTACCTTTCACAATAGTGTCCTAGATGGAAATAGCCACCTGCGTAGATCCATATTACATTGCTTTCTTTCTTGAGCTCTGTCTAGTTCTCTTACTGGGCCCCTCCAAGGTTTTAATCTCCTCATTTGCTCTTTTTCCAATGTTTACAGCAGCAGCACAAATGCTAGAGGTAACCTCCTCCATCTTTGTTCTACTTTCCTTTATGAGTTCCCTTAGGTTGTTCTCATAGTCTTTGATTTTTATGGGGATATCCCTCATCTGCTTTTCCATGTTATTGATTTTGTTCCAAACTGCCTCCTGTTTACCTTCCATTATTTGCATTTTCCTATTGATTTCCATTATCTCCTTATACATCCATAAATCGAATTGAAGAGTAGCATCAGCTTTGCAATTGGCCAATCTAGTAGGTGGGTATCTTTCATCCATCTGCCTTTTATCACTCCAGTCTTCTGTGTTCTTTTTTGGACTGCTTCCAGCTTCTTCAATATAGTCCTCCATTACCATTCACTTCTGTTCCTTTGTTTCAGCAGGGCTTACATTATGGTTACTTCCTTTACCTGAGATCCCATTTCCAATATTTGGTTAGCAACCTGAACTAGATTTTCCTTTTCATTAATCTGATCAGGGTCCATAGTAGGATCATCTAGATCTTTTTTGATTTCCTCAAACACTTGCTGGTTTTCCTCAGAATCATGGTTGTTATTTTCAGACTTTTCCTCTATAGTGACTCCTTCTTTCTCATTGTTATCTTGCACTTCTTCTTCCTCATTGGAACTTGAATGCCCACTTTTTGTTCCTCCCTCTTCCTCTAGACTCTCCTCCCCAGTGTTTTTATAACTTTCCCACTCTGTTTCCTCATCAACAGTCTGGTTATTGAAGCTTGGGAGTTTGAATTTAGCTTTTTCATTCTATTTTACTATTTCTTTCTTGTTACACTGTAAGTCCTTGTTTTTTCCCAAATAATGATTCTTTACAATGGCCTTATTCTTGCAATTCCCTTCAATTATAAGAATTAACCCCTCATACAGGATGGGATGAGACTCCTTTTTCCTATGAGTGAATAGACTTTGGAGCAAGGAAAAACACAAATAAAAAGGAAAGGAGATTCTTACTTTGTGTCTGAAGTGATTGAGAAATACAAAGTGAAATTTGTGGACTCTTTTGCTTCTTCCATCAAGTATGAAGTACTCATAGATACAGCATAAGATGTCCCTCTAGATACCCTTTATCTGCTCCAATTCAAAAATCCTCCACTTTTTTCTAGCTGCTGCTCCTCAGCATCCGTCTTAGGGAATTTGCAAAAAGCCTCATTAGAAATGCTGGTCTACTTTGAGAATTTTATTCCCTCCATTGGAAGCCCCATCACATCCACTATAAATTCCTCAGTTAGATTCACCGTGATGCCATACAGGGTAACCCTATCATCAATCCATTTTTTGAAAAAATCCATTGTAATGTGGGGTTTTGAGCCATGAAGCCGTTCCATGTAACTCACAACCTTTCCTCTTTGAAGGATCTTCCAAACATCTTCTTTTGCTTTCCACTCTTCGTAGTATTTGGGTTCCTACTTCCTTAGTTCTCCTTTCCTTTTGTGAGCCACATGAATCTCCTTTAATGCCCAAGCCCTGTCAGCTAAACAATGAACCCGGCTATTACCAATTTGGAATAGGAATCGCCTATTTTTTGGCATGTTTTGGATCCTCCTCATGTAATCTAGAACATTTCTATTTGATGAGTGTAAACATTTCTCCATGGATCCACTCCCCCAAATAATATTTTTAATGTTATTAACAATGGTTTTACTAGATGCTTCTTCTTGGCCATTACCTTATGGGTAATATGCAATTGAAAAATGTTAAGTGATATTGTACTTGGCACAAAGCATTCTGACATCCTTATTTTTAAATAATTTTCTATTATCAGATATAATGTTGGATGGGATACCATAGGGGTTGATGATATGATTGAAGATGAACTTGGAAATCTATTTTCCAATCACGTAAGTGAGGGGTATATATTCAACCCACTTAGTGAAATTTTTTATGGTGGTAAGGATGTATTTATGTCTATAAGATGAGGTACATTTAATATTCATAATGAGATCAGGTACCCACAGTTCAAATGGCCATGGTGTAAGCATTTTCTTAATGTTTTGGCTCAAACATGAATCATATTGGCATGTCTTTAGCACTTATCACACCTTTTGACATAAACAACTTCATTTTCTTCTATAGTTGGCCAATAGTAACCAGTATATGAACTTTTTGGATAAGATGTCCTCAATGATGTGGGTTCCACATAATCCTTCATGAAATTACAATAATGATAATTTTTTTATCAAATTTAAATAATGAAGTAGAGTTCCATAAAAATTATGTCAATAAAGGGTTAGGCCTAGTATCATATAGTGTAAATCTTGGTAGGTAAAGGACTTTTGTTGTTTATGTTATAGGTCTAGTGGCATGATATGGTCATGAAGGTGGGTAAAGAGATTTAAATACCATATAAATATGGGACCAATATATCATAGATCATTGTGATGGTTGAAATTTTATGAGTAAGCACTAGAATATTTTCAACAAGGAATTTATATTCCTTTGCCTTATCTATGTGGTAGATCAAAGAGCCAATGGTGGCCATAACATCTATTATCCTATTACTAGACCTTGGTATGTGTTCAAACTATATGTCGGTAATCATTTATTTAAGAGTGTCCATCATGGCCTTGTATGGTACCAATATATCATCTTTCATCTAAAAGTGGTCTATAACCTGATTAATGATTAACTAAGAATCACCGTAAACTGTCAGATGTTAAATATTCTATTATACTACCTAAAAAATCCCTACAACAAGTTCTTCATATTCCACCATGTTGTTAGTATAAGAAAAGTTGATAAATAATGATTTATGGATAAGATCCCCCTATGGTGTAATAAACAATAAGCCATACCCTGATCCATGTGATATGAATGATTCATCAAAATATAGATTCTAGTGTTGATCCTCAATAGATGTTTTAATGATGGTCATGATGGAATCATCTAGGAATTGAAAAGTGAGGGGTTTAGTATCTTCAAGGGGAGATTCAATAAATTGATATGTAAGTATTTGTCCCTTTATGGCCTTTTGGTTGACATACTAGATCTTAAACTTGCTCATAAAAATGATTTATTTAGCCATGCAACCTTATTAAGTTACTTTGAATAGTAGATACTTGAGAGGGTGTACTTTGGAAATAACTGTGGTCTTGTTGTTAAGCATGTGATATCACAACTTCTAGGTTGTAAAGACCATTGATAAATAATATTTTTATATTGGCATATAGTTGTGTTCATACATGAAAAATGCACAACTTTGATAGTATACAACATGTTCTTTTCCATTGTCATAATGTTGAGCTAGAAGTGCCCTCAGTGTTTTGTCTATGGTAGATAGGTATAATAGAAATTGCTTTCTTGGCAGTGGTAGTAACAACATAGGTATGTTATCAAGATAGTCTTTCAGATGTTGAAAGGATTTTTTATAGTATTCATCCCAAATAAATATAACACCCTTCTTTAGTAACTGTGTAAATAGATGGCATTTATTGATATATTAAATTTTTCTCTACAAACTATGGAGCTGATTCAAATTGGAAGGTGGTAGCATTTTAGTAATAGCTTACACTTTGGTATGATCAACTTCAATGCCTCGATGAGAGATGATGAAATTTTATTAATTATGAAATGAATATATTGATATATTGATTTTTTCTCTACAAACTATGGAGCTAATTCAAATTGGAAGGTGGTAGCATTTTAGTAATAGCTTGCACTTTGGTATGATCAACTTCAATGCCTCGATGAGAGATGATGAAGTCTAATAATTTTCCTAAATTGACACCAAAGATGCATTTTTTATGATTGAGTTTGACCCTATATTCATCAAGTGTATCAAATATTATTTGTAGTGTGATTGTATGATTAGCTTATATCTTTAATTTACCCAATATGTTGTCAACATAGTCTTCAATAATGGAATGCATAATATCATTAAATATGATGGTCATGGCTCTTTGGTATGTGGCCTCAGCATCATTGAGACCAAATAGAATAAAATGATAACAAAATTTCCCCATGGAGTGGTGAATGTTTTCTTGTGTTGGCATTTTGGTGTAATCATAATAAGTGAAATCATTTCATACCCTACTATGGAGTAAACTATCATGTTAATATTTATCAAAGAAAAGTTATCCTCAAGGCATGTCTTGCTTATATCTCTAAAATTAGTGTAAATTTTGATTCCTTCAAGATTTTTACTAATACGCATGAAATTTGAGATCGACTATGAATAGTCTATTGGTTAGATGCATCTCACTTCTAAAAGTTTTTCAAACTCTTTATTTGCTAGTACAACAATATGAGGGTACATCTTGCATAATTTTTGATTCACAAGTTTGGCATTAGGATGTATAGTAAGGTGGTGTACAACTAAGATATGGTCCAAACCTATCATGTATGAATAGGCACAAGTAAATATGTCAAAAAATTGAATTTAAAGGGTTGTAAATATTTTACCTTCCTCTTCAGTGAGGGATGTGCCTAGTTTGATCCATTTTGGGTCATCTATAGTCCTAACATTGACTTAAATAGTATATTCAACTAGGAGAGTCAAGCCATCTTCTAGAATGGTTGGAAATGATGTGAATTATCCATAAAATACAAATTCCTCTAGTTGGAATGGGTATTCAAGATCTCTTAAACAAGATTAATCTAAATATCCCAGTGGTAAGTATGGCCATGTTACAGATACTATTGGAAATTCCTAGGCAATTCAATCAAAGGCATGTTGTTATGTTAAACTAAACTTAAACCCATAAGCAAGTTCATCATTGGTGGTATCCTAAGTTTCATATGAGGAATTGTGAAAACCCCCATCTAATGGTGCTTGAAATAGGTTTACACCAAAAGATTAGTTTTTCTCTTTACTTTTACCCTAGTCCAAAAGAAACTCAAAGAGGTTTTAACTTTGGGACCTCAATGTTTTATTTCTTTATTTTTGGCTAAGGGCATTCACCCACTCTCTAAAAAAGTATATATGATCTAGTTTTATAGATAACCCTTGTTTGTGGCCTCCCAATAGACAACATTGTCTCTTAGGCCTAGAAAATTGTAAAAGGTCTCATCATTCTCAAAATCATCAATAGGCCCTATGGATTCGTATTGGTCCTAGGATATAAGTTTATGGTGATATAAAGGTAATTGGTTGGGTTAAATTATTAGGGTAATGGTGTAAATAACATGTAGGTCAAGCAGGTTGTTATTGGCAAGGTTTTCATAAATGTTATGATTGAACTCTACTTCATTACTGGTATCATCATCACTAGATGTTGGAATTGGAACATGAATAATATACATGGGGTCACCCCTAAGATATTTAAATCTAAGACCATAATTCCATTTGTACTAAATTATAGAAATTGTCTCAAGATTTCACTATTGATTTGGCCTCAGGCCCCTTATTTCATAGGATTGGTTCTCCATACTCTTGTTATGGATGGGATATTTGGAATTTTTTTAGTAATCATCCAATTTTTCATTATACAACTAGAATTTATCGTTACCAAATGGGTCCTCTTATTGGGCAATGGCTAGTGTAAAAATGATAAGAGCTAGACTATGAATCTTGCCCTTTCCTTTTCATTTCCATTCCATGCAAGGTGGTTTAGCTTTAGGTATTCCATAGGACTTGGGGTTCTGTGGATGCTTTGCAATGTGAATTTTGTCATGGGGAGATTCATTGGCTAAGATGGTAAAATTATTAGACATATTAAGAGGAGGCATATGTGAAGATGAGTTAAGGCTATCTAGATCTATATAATTGTCCTTTAGTAATTTGATAACTTTTTTGTGTTTGTCCTTTTTGGAAAAAAATATCTAGGCCAAAGAAGTAGTTGTAACTTTTATAATCAGCCTTCAAATGTTTTTAGTGTTCATAAGGCTATAAATCTCCATTGATGGTGACCTTGCTACCTAAGTGTAAAAACTTGAGACACTAGTGAAATATCTAGGGGATTGCATGAATTTCTTGTATCCAAGGTCTATCTAAGAAAAAATTGTAAGATAGGTTGAGGTCTAACACATGGAAAGTGTATCTTAGGTCAAGGTCCCAATGATAACTAGAAATTTTATGTTGCCTTGTGATTCTTGTTCTTTATTTTCATAAGATTCGATAGTAATTATTTCTAACTATAGATAAATTACTGTATATCTAAGATGTTTGATGAGCTTCAAAGACATAATATTCAGGCTTAATCCATTTTTTATGTGGACATATTTGACTTTGTGCCATGTGATGACAACTTTAATGTGTAGGGGATTGTCATAGATAAGGCTTAGGCATGACATATCACTTTGGTCGATGGTAAACTATTGGCTTGGGGATAGATGTCCAACCAAATATTTGAATTTGTCTAGGTTTATGTCATTTAGAACTTGGGATTGGCCTAAGAATTTTGTTAGGATGTTCTTGTGGATACTAGACATACATGCCAAATCTAGAATGGAGATTTATGTGGGTGTCTTTTGAAGTTATTCCAAAATATTGTATGTCTTTTCCTTAATATTGGTATATGGTTTATTCCTAGATAACATAGCGGGTTGGATTAGTTTTTTGGTAGGAGGTTGTGGCCCTAGAATGGTAATATTTAACCATAGATATATGATTTCATAATCAAGATTAGACATAGAACTATTATAAATTAATGATGATGGAGATGGTCTAGATATGATAAGTCTTGGTTATTGGTGCACTTGGTTTTAGTCATAGGGTAGTGATCAATTATCAGTATAAGGTATTGAAATAGTAATCCCTAGTTAATGTTATACTTGGTTGTGGTTTTAGGTCAAGGAAGGATTATTGGAATAGGTGGATTGATTTTAATTGTTTAGTAATGGTACTAGCTTATTAGTAATTTATCCAGGGTTAATGGTGATGGTTGAAATGAGACCTCCTATAATATGGCCTACAACTTTTGTGTAGTCATGTGAAACTACATGATAAGTCTGTTGGCTATTGGAATCAATTTGGCCTTGGTTTCTCCTATTTGATTGACATTATTTTTATTACTAATGTATTTTATATTGTCATGGATACTATTATTTTTATTTTTCTAGCTTTCATTGTAATTATTATTTATTATTATTATGCTATGGAAAAGGGTTTTGGTAAATACCTAGGTTATTATTGGATGTATATGCTCTATTATCTAATGTAATGTGACCATTTTCCAACATATTTTTGATGAGACATTTTATCTACACACAATGGAATAGGTTATGTCCATGAACATGATGGTATTTATAGAACTCATGTTCTTTATACCAATCTAGATTATAATACCCTTACGATGGTGATTTGGAATTAGACAACTAATCATATTAGATATGGATATCTTATGAAACACTACTTCTATAGGTTCACTAGGGTCATTTAAGACTTGAGGAGTGGGTTTTCTTCTTAGAGGAGGGGTTTACAAAGATCGCAGTTATTGCATTGATGGAGCTAGTTGAGGTTGTTATGAAGGTTATACTTACTGAATATGATACTAATGATGAGTAAGTTACATTTGTAGTGTGGGTTGAGTAGATGATGTTTGCACCAATTATACATGACGTGAGTTAGTTACTTTATTTACAACAATATTCTTGTTGTGGTTATATTGCTTGGATTTTTCATAGTTACTAGCTTGGGCTAGTGCTCACATTTTCATTTGGACTTGGTTAGGGTTTTGACTTGGTTAGGATGTTAAATTAATAATCCTTTTATTAACAAGGGCCTTTTCAAATTACAAACCTGTGTCGATGATATTTTTGAAATTATGCACACATTTAAGCTTTAGATGATAGGATATATCACTACACAAATTTTTAGTAAACATAATAGCTAATTATTTATCTAGTAAGCTATAGGTGAAGAGACTAGAAAGTGATCTCCATCTCTATAGATAACTTTCAAATATTTCACTATATTTTTTATTGGCCTAAGTCAAATCTACTAATGAAATCTCATATTCAAGATTATAGGAAAAATGTAGGATAAATTTATCTGAGAGGTCATTAAAATTAGATATGAAATTTTTTGGAAATTTGAGGAACCATTCTAAATATTTTCCTAGTAGACTTTGACAAAATAAAATGAGGAGGTAAATGTCACTACAAGACATTAGTTGGAAAGTGACAAAGAACACTATCAAATGGGACTTAGGGTCTCCTTTACCCTTATATTTATCAAATTTTAGTGGTTTATAACCTAGATGAAAAGGTATCTAAATATAATCCATGTTGAATGGCTATGAGCATATGTCATCTAACTTTAACTTTTTGGTATGATTGCCTACTTGAATGGTAGAAATCACATCCTCTATTTGTTGTAGATCCTGGGCTAATAAAATGGATCGTACAACTGGTTAAGGTGGTGGTTGGGTGGTCAAAGGAGGATTACATTGATCAAGGTATAATAGAGGTATGATTTGTTTCAAAATGTTAGTTCGATGAAATTGTACACATTTTTGGGTTATATTCTAGTTAAAATTTAGTATATATCCTTTGTTTTGATGGAATAGTGTTTGGGATGGAAATATATGGCTTTGGGTAAAATATTGTGCCTACTGAGGTTGAGTAGGGACTTGTTACCAACTAGTCAAACCTGGATGAATAACGGAAACTTATTATGGACCAAGGCCCTATCTTTGGATCTATAACATGTGTTGAATAAAAGGTAATTGATGCCTAATTAGTACTTTTTGGATAGTGTTACCTATTTATTATGTGAACACCTATTGTGAACTAGTATTGGTTAGGTGTTTGACATTTGTCTTTGACCAATACACACATGTTATTGATTAGACAACATTTGTGATTATAAAGCTATGTTGGTCTATGGCTATTGAGGTATGTTTATCACTACCTATCGAGGTGGAACATTTGTTTATCCCTATTAAGGTGGCATAATGTTTTACCTTTGATGTAATGGTATATGAAACTTTAATTTTTATAATGTAATATTAGTCACCACTTTTTGAGATGTGATAACATTCATCACTTTTTGTTGAGTCAAAGCACTAGTAAGTGCTTTATTACTTAATCCCTATAGTTTCATGCTTGAAAAAGTAATTGGTTGAGGATTAGAGGTAATTTACTATGGTTGGGATGTGGTAGTTCTTAGACCCTACTATTTTAAACCAATTTTGGTATTAACTAAAGGCACTTGTTTTAGACTAATTATTGGTGTAGTTAAACCAATTCATATATTGGAATACACTTATGTGTTATTCACCATGTTTGGCACATGATTTTGTGTAGTAGGTGTAGTCACATATTCAATAGATGGGACATTTAACATGTCACCAACTGAAGTGATTTGTGTAAATGGGTTTGCACCTAACTTATCTTGAACCATCAACTCAATTATTACTCCTTTTGAAGGAACCACCTCTAAGAGTGGAGCATTTGACATGGCCATGATATTAAAATTGTGATTTAGATTCAAATAGGTCTGATATACTTAATTCATTTGTATAAAGTGGTTCTCCATGAGGCCCTTTCCTTTTACAAGAATATTTGGGTCTTGATATGAAATTGGAATGAGTATTTGAGTATGGATAGTAGAGGCACATTAAATGGTTTGGGTACAAGTCATGTTTAAAGGCACTCTAACTAGACTAGGAAAATTTTCATGGAAGTCTGCTAGAAAATTGGCCATTACCTCCACATATCTAACTAAAACTTCATCTTTGTTTTCAATCAAGTGATGATAAAATAAATAAGGGTCATAGGTCAATGTCATAGTAACATAATATGGTTTTTATTGAGCTTATTCTACAATTGAGGGTACACTAGCAAGATATTTTATGGTTTACTCTTGATATTTCTATAAATAGGGAGGTGTGTTAACCAAATAATGGGATAACAGATATTAAATTCCAAATATTGATATGTGTAAGGAGTTTAGGGATCCATCTCAAAAGCTACATCAACATTGTAGGGGTCTTGAACAAATTTATCATTCATGACCATGTTATCATAACCTATAATGTACATGGTCCACTATGAGTGTAACAATACATATTTAGCTTAATGACTAATGTTCCTCAATGAAGGTATAGAGATATAAAAACTTTTATAAACAATGTTTAAAATACAAATGGTCTGAACTTGGTATAGGAATGGATTTATCTCTCTAAAAATATGCAATGAAAAAAACTAGTCTAACTTGGTCTAAGGTGAAATTTATTACACAATGTTCAAGTGAATCGATAAAACTTGATTTTCAAACTTGGTAAAATGTGTTTGAAACAACTCTAATCTAGGTCTAAAGATGATAAATATTGTTAGGTATTTGGGAACAAGGCATAAATCTAGGCTCAAAACAAGTAGGTCTAAAAAATAAATGGTAAAATGCTAGGTCTTTTGGAAACATAAAACAAAATATAAACTTAAAATAAAATAAAAGAGAATTTATAGGTCTTTTGGGAACACAACACAAAATATTGAGTTGGCACAAACTAGGTCTAAAAAGGCAAGTTAATTAATCTAACAAATGTGAAACACTTGGACTCAAACTAGGCATTCAAATTTAAACACAAACTTGACCTTTGGTAAAAGACATTGGAATTTAGGCACATGAAAGATAAACCACTTCCCAAATATAGGCATAAAATAGTCTTTAAATCAAGCAAGGAATTAGTCTAAGTTTCACAACCCAAACATGAGAGATAAATGTCTAAGCCAAAATTACACAAGGTGTAGGTATAAACTAATCAATGTTTGAATCTAAACTTATCAAGACCAATTTAAAACTTTATTTAAGAGGTTTGGTTCTTAAATTGACAACGTGATAGACCAAAATATATGGCATAATGATACCAATAATAGACCAATAAGGGCACACATTTTTTTGAAATTATTATTGGACACAAAGCAATAAGTTTTTGAAACAATAAAAGTAGTGTAATAATGATATCATTCTCTAAAAGTATGATAAATGTTTTGTTTCAAAACTGTAAGGCATAATAATTGGAATGAAATGGGAATCTTAATGATGCCCCTTTCAAACAAGTCACACACACACACACACACACACACACACACACACACACACACACACACACACACACACACACACACACACACACACACACACACACACACACACCAAAAAAAAAATAAAAAATTGAAAAATAACTAAGGCAAAGTGTAGTGTCAAATGGATGGCATAACACCTATTAAAACAAAAGAGTGATGATAAAACATGAATAATTTTGGATGTGGTATGACAAACAAATAGTTTGGACTCAAAGTAATGTAAGTAAAAATAAAAAACAACAAAAACACATAAGTGTATCATCCTAATCCTAAAAATTGACAAGGTAGCTTTGTATTATCAAATATATATATATATATATATATATATATATATATATATATATATATATATATATATATATATATATATATATATATATATATATATACATACAATTCCTCTTGAGAGTAAATTAATTTGTTCATCCAAAAATTAAAATGCACATGAAAAGTAGGGTTTTTAGGCCCCCTCTTTTCTCAATATTTCATATGATGACATGGAAATTCAATATATTTTCCTTACATTGATATTATATCTGTGATAAGTGGGGTTGTCTTAAATCTTCAATTTACATTCATTCTAAATGGTCCCATATGTGTGGTTAACACTAGGGCACAACACATCATTTGGATCCATGTTAACCAGCTTGTTTTTAAAATGTCTTGTCCTTTTCACAACCACTACATCTATCAATTATTTAGTGTAGTGTGATGTTTGATTTAAACATATGTTGTTGGGTAGTATCTTACTAACTGATCTTGTTTTAATACTTGAAAAAGCATCCTACTAAGTTGACCTTAATTTATATACCCTTACCATGGAGTGGGGTTGAAATGATGCTAGGAGATAAATTCTTGGGTCAACACTTCCTAGAGAACCCATGGGGAGGTGATGAAATCCTACCCACAAGCCAAGATGCATAAAATATAAATTGAGTAGGAATTTAAGGTCATTTTAGGGTCACCCAAATCACTCAAATTTTGGGGAGGTCCTTAGATAATTTCCTTCCACACTTTTGTATAAAGTGATGAATGTAATAAATGAAGCATTTTTTATCACCTAGGTTACCTAAAGGAGATGAAGGAAGAACATACATGTAACACTTATCTTTCAAAATAAACACATAACAACAATCATAAAAATAAAAAATCTTATGAGTATTTAACTAGAGTTGAGTTCATTTTTATAACACCAAATGAAATATGACATGAAGTTTAGCCCTTGATGTTACTTGATAACTTTAGACAAAATGAAAATAACTCAAGTAAAATATTTTAAAACCCAAATTTAAATGTGATTTTTAAAAATTAGAGTGTCAAAAAAAAGTATTTCTTTGGACTTTAGATCTTACAAAATATATTGGGGGTCCTTGTGCTTAGAATCAAAAATTAAGTGGGTAAATGACTTTTGGGATTTAGATCTCTAGTTTCAAATTTTATTCACATAATACAAAATTATAGAAATAGGGAGTAATACTATAAATATTCCTACAAAACCATAACTAGCTAACACGAAACTATAACTTCTTGTAAAGTAAAGAGTTAGTGAAAAACTATGAGTCTACAAATCAATATCATAGATATACAGTGCAAAATCATAAATATTCAACACAATATCACAACTTCAAAAACTAGAGGGTTACCATAAAATACCAAGTCTATAAGACAATATCATGAGTTATGAAATCAATATCATGTGTATTGTTGATGCAGTGGATTGCACCCGGGGCAGGAGGCTGAGCTCCTATCTTCCACACGCAACAATGGAAAATCCCCACTCACCTGTGGGACTGGCGAACCTAGAGGGGAGAGTCTCTAGGTAAGGGCTAGCTCCATTTGATGCATTTGAGTTGTTCCAATTAGTTCTAATACATACATACATACATACATACATACATATATATATATATATATATATATATATATATATATATATATATATATATATATATACTTTTTTTTTCATATAATCCTTCTCCCTTTTCATCCCCCCATTATATATATATATATATATATATATATATATATATATATATATATATATATATATATATATATATATATATATATATATATATATATATAATGGGGGGATGAAAAGGGAGAAGGATTATATGAAAAAAAAAGTACTCTAAAAGAGGTGATGCACCAAATGATTCGACCTAGTCACACTCTAAAACATACAAACACATACGTACACTTCAACTAGAAAATAGACTAGAATATAGGAAGTTTAACAGGGAGACTTTAATGGAGCACATAGAAAATAGAGACTCACCATAGGTGTTGTGAAAGGGGCACATGGTATAGTAGATTCTTTCTATCTCTATGCTTCCAGGTACAACTCTTCTTATCACCTAAAATAATGACACCTTATAGACACCAGGTGTGTTGGTGTTAAACCTAAGGAAGAATTAAGAAGCAATGACTAAACACAAAACTAACACTCAGATACACAGAGAGATATCTAACTAGAATAGAGGTAAAAATGTGTTAATTGATTTCAGGTGAAAATTTGCCAAGGCTTTGCCTTACAAAATGTGAAAGATCTTTTTCCAAATGACAAGTCTAGAATATATATAGGAAGGAAGGAGGCCTTTTGGTACCCTTTTTACAAATGACCCATGTGCACTCTGATCATTAGGAAGAGCAAGCCACTTAAACATCATATGAGAAATTATGAGCCGCATCCATTTGTCTACTTGTAAGACCACTCCTTCAAGGTGATTATATAGCTTATCTACTCATTAATGTGAAATGAAGAAAAATGGGTCACATCATTAGCCATTTGCACATCCTAATGATCAATTTGCAGACACTATATCACCTGTTGGAGTAACTTCTTAAATCGGTGCCTCCCTTCACCACTTGGACTATTTGCCTATTCCTACACTTGGAAATTTTCTCTCTTTATTCTCTAGGCTCTTTGTTGGTGCTCAAATGGCTAATTCTCTGTCATAAAAATGACATTCATGGACACATCACTATTTGAAAAATAATGGCTAATCTATCTTCTTAAAGTTGATGACTTTGAGGACATCACCATCCTTGGAAAATTCCTTCGGGCCTTTTCCTATGACTTTCCCTCTATTTCAAACCCTCTCAGAGGGGAAGTATCCCTTTAGGTCTAGAGAAGTGCCCTTCATTTGGTAGCCGAGAGCCCCCTGCAAGGGTACCTGCCCTTCGAAGTCCTTTTGTCTCTTCAGCCTTTCCTCTGAATTCCTTCATACTTTTTGTCTGAAGGAATTCCTTCAGACAAAAGTCCAAAATAATTTAATGCCTTAATACTTTTTACACATTTCTTGAAATCCTTCGACTACCTTCGAAGTGCTCCCTACCCTCTGTAAGGGCTTTTGAACCTGGAACTTCCCTCTGGAAGGGAACTTATCCCTTGGGGAGCTTGAACTTTTATTTGAACCGCTCCTTTGAACCAACCATTAAACCAATTGATTGAACCGATTCAATGGTTCAAACATTTGTTGAAACAAGGCATCAAACTATTTGATTGAACCTACTGATGAATTATGCATTGAGCTTTGCATTGAACTTTGCCGAAGAACTTTAATATTAAACCAAAAATGTTGAACCAATGCATTAAACCAAGTGATTGAACCATCTAATTGAACTAAAATATTGAACCAAGGCATTGAACCAATGTGTTGGACCAAGCCAATGAACTATTTGATTGAACCAAAGTGACGAACTTGCCGATTGAACCAAGGCTTTGAATTGAAGTGTTGAACCAAGGCGTTGAACCAAGGCATTGAACCGATTCAATGGTTCAATGGTTCAAACTCTTGGAAAGATTATGTCATTAAACCACTCTTCCAACCTTAAGGAAAAGTGTCTTTGAACCATTTTAGCTCTCTTTCCTTATAAATTTCTTTAGACAAGAGTCTAAAGAAGCTTTGTAAAACCTTGCACTCTCTAAACTGGTTCTTCATCTACCAAAAGACTACACTTGCAGAGGTCATATAAAATCTTCTTTACAGAATCCATAGAAACTTCACCTACAGAGTCTGTAGAAATTTCTAGACTTGTGAAAAATCAAAAATGAATTAGCCCAGAATAACAGGGGAAGAAGGGAACTGATTTTTGGCCTGTTGGACCAAAAATGGTCAACAAATTGGTGAGTCTCAAGGGAAGCATGCCTGTTATGATTAGAATGTAGTTGCCTCAAAATCCATTAGGCATAGAGTCAGATTGTAACTTAAAGATCAGTAATAGATCTAATAAATTCTAGAACCAATCACGAAGATTTACCTCAAAAGGAAATGAAAACACACACAAAGCTAAGAAAACTACTAACATGTGTAGAAAGCACTTAGGGAAAATAGGAGAAAAGCAAGGGAAATATATACATGATGAAAAGGGACTCAGTGGTAGTGTTTAAGATGTATCCCATTAACTGGGATATATAGTTCTTCACCATCCAACTTGGAGAGTTGGAATGCATTATGTTGCTTACACTGAGTGATTACGTATGGGCCACTCCATAGGGCATCAAACTTCACATACTTTCTAGGCTTAGCTTAGTCCTCATCCCATTTCAAAATAATGTCTCCTTTAGAGAAACCTTTTGATGAATATTTATTATCAAAGTGTCTCTTCATTTGCTATTGAAAACTAGTCATAGAAGCCATAGCCCGATCCCTTGTCTCTTGGAGTTCCATCAGCTCGCATAACCTAACCTCCATGCTATTTCCTTCTTCTAATTGTAGCTGGTGAGTGAGGTCTAAGGCTAGCAACTTAAGTGAAATGGGGAGCCTAGCTTCCCTTCCATAGATGAGCATGTATGGTGAGTTGTTGATTGCCCTCTTCAGGGTGACCCTATCTGCCCACAAGGCTATTTTCAACTTGGCATGCCAAGTCCTCTAATTTTCCTCCATGGTTTGCTTGATGATCCTGATCAAGTTCTTATTTGTAGACTCAGCCAATCCATTCCCCTATGGGTGTTAATTTGGATGAAGTGCTGAGATATATACCATATCTCAGTGCCCATTCACTTATTTTGGTTCCCAGAAAAGCTAACACTCTGAGATTATGGTTGTTGGAACCTCAAACCTTACCACCAGGTCCTCATAAAAATCTAGGACAACACTTTCATTAGCCTCCTTTAGAGAAACAACCTCTACCCATCTTGTGAAATAATTTATGGTGGTTAAGACCCACCTGTGTTCAACACTAGAGGGAGGATTAATCATCCCTATGAAGTCCAAGCTCCATTACATGAATGTTTACTCCACCTGAATAGGCTGTAAAGGCACAGCAGCCAACTGTTGATTCCCTTCAAATAGCACACACTTCTGGCACTTTCATAGCTAGGCATGGGTGTCCCTAAAAAGAGTAGGCCAAAAATAGCCAAATCTCATTATTCTTACTATAGTAGCCCTAGGAGTAAAATGACTGCTAGCTGGTCCATCATGGAACTTAGACAGCACCCTGTCATCCTGACTTGAGTCCAAGCATCTTAAAAAGACTCCTAAGAGATCCATTATAAACAACACTCCATCAATCAGAGCATAAGGGAGACACTGGAGTCTAAAATACCTTCTCTTGGTCCTATCAAGTGAGTGTGAGCACTCACTAATGAGAAGGAAATGCCTCACGCCTGATGTCCAATCCTTCATGATAGCTAGTTCTTCTGCTATAACTACATCATGGATTAGCAGACTATCCTCCTTTTGCTGCTTAAAGTCTACAGTGAGGAGTTCACACAAGCCTCTCCCTCTTATCAATTTGGTGATCTTAATATCTACATCATATTCCATCACCTTAGTGATCCACCCTACTCTCTTCTCATTTAGGTCTCGATTGATCAAGAAATCTTTGATGCCGAGATGTGGAACCATGAGGTGGATTCTACTATTGGAAAGCATGTGTCTAAATTTCTTTAGACTCTATATGACTGCCAAGACTTGCTTTTCCACATATGTGTATCTGACTTCAAAACCTTTTATACCTTGGCTCAAAAATGCAATTGGTTTCTCAAGGTTAGAATCACTTACCTAGGCAAGCATGGCGGAGATTACCTCTTCATTGCCGAAGGTGTAGAGGTTGAAATCTTTGGTGAAGTCAGGGCTGATCAAAGTGGGAGCCCAGGCTATGGCCTACTTGATTTCCTCAAAACTTTCCTTTCTTCATGATGTCCATGTGAGATCTTCACCCTTCCTCAACATAGAGGTCAAAGGCTTGACCATCTCTGCAAAATTTAGGATAAATTTCCATATGAAATTTATCTTGCCAAAGAAGCTTTGCAAGCCTTTCTTGTGCTTAGGCAAGGATAGCTCCAGGATGGAGCAAACTCTTTCTGGGTCAATAGTTAGGCCTTCTAAAGAAATAATGTGACCAAAGAGCTTTCCCTCGTAGATAGTGAACATGCATTTCTTAGGATTGAGAGAGATACCAAACTCTCTACACCTCTCAAAGATTTGCCTAAGGTGTTTCATGTGTTGGCTCACTTCTTTAGAGAAAATTGTCACATCATCAAGATATACCAGCACAATATTATTTATCAGGCCTTGAAAGGCCATGTCCATGGCTCGTTGGAAAGTGGCACCAGCATCAGATAGTCTAAAAGGCATTTTCTTGTAAGCAAACATTCCCCACTTGGTTGTGAAGGCTGTCTTGTGCTAGTCACAGTCTTACACCAAAATTTGGTTGTATCCTGAATACCCATCCAGGAGGGAGAAACACTCACTACCTGTCACCATTTGAAGGATCTACTCCATGCTTGGGAGAGGATAATGGTCTTTCAAAGAGACTCTATTGAGGTCTTTGAAATTGATGCATAGTGTGATCTCCCCATTCTTTTTTTGGACAGGAACAAGATTAGGCAGCCAAGAAGAGTGTTTGATTGGAAATATTATCCTAGAGTCAATTAATTTGGTGAGCTCCTTGCACATGAGAGGCTCAATAATTAGGTTGATAGGCCTCTACTTCTGCTTGATTGGTTTGGCACCTTCCTCTAGCTCAATGGTATGCTGGGCCAATCTTGGGTCAAAACCCTTCAAATCACTATACTCCCAAGTAAAGATATCGGCAAATTCTTGGCACAACAAGATGAAGGCCTACCTTTCACAGTTTGTGCACACTTTCCCAAGTGTAAGTAGCTTATCCTTGAATATTTCCACCTTCTCATGGTGCTCCTCCTTTATTGTAATGCATGCCTTGTTGCTTCTCAATTGGTCATCTCCATTGAAGATACTCTCTAGAGTGACCAAACCCTTGGGGAGCTTATTGTTCTTCAGCTGAACAATTTGGCTGCCATATTATTGTTGCAGCTTAACCTAGTTTTTTGTGGCATACTTAGTTTCTTCCTACAAGAAGAGTGTTATTTGCTGATCACTATTGAAGACCTACCAGTTGGTGATGTTATCAGGTATAAAGGGCAAGATCACTACCTTCAAGTGACATGAGTTATGGTCTTGACCTATCTCCTTAGGGAGATCAAACTAGGCACCAACTACTACCAGCCTATCTACTTGCTTGTTCCACTCTCTAGGAATGGAGAAAATATTGAAAGCAAAGAAATTTTCCACTAAGTCCCATACCCTATGTTTGTAGGAATTTAATAGAGATTTCTTCATCAAATTCTGGCCTCTTACCTAATTGACAATCAGCTCATTGTCACCAAAGACTTGTAGCTCTTTGACTCCCCCTTTCCTCACCCATTCCAAACCATGGATGAGGGATGCATATTTTGCAACATTGCATGTGCATAAAAATTGGAACTAGAAGGCTAAAAATACCTCTCTTTTGAAGGAGAGACCAACACCACTCCACCACCAGCTCCCAAATTACTTTTTGAACCGTCAAAGAATAGCTGTCATAAACCTAAACTTTCCTAGTTAGCTTTCATCAAATTTAGTACAAAATTACCCTCTTTATGCATGCAATAAATTCCAAGGCCCACCTCCTCTATGAATTTGTAATGATCTTACTTGAATTTGTCACTTCCCCATTCATCTAAGAGCAGGCCTGCAACTCCTTCAAGGATAGAGGATGGAGATTGGTCTACTTGGAAATCTTCCTGGTCAATGATGGCATAGTTGACAGTTGATGCCTTGAGTGAGTAAGGTTCCAGATGATCTGTGTGAAGTGGTTTGGATTTAATCTTGACTTTAGTCCCATACTTGGTTCTAAAAACTTGATAAGACCAATTTGTTGCTAAGTAGCTACCTATCTTGGATGTAAAATCCCTAGATAAGCAGATGGCAAAGTAGGGAGGGACATTTACCACTACCACATCATGAGGAATTGAGAAATTCAGGCAAGCATGAAATTTCAAGCTCAAACCTCTTACCACCCCAACTATCTTTGCTGGGGTTCCATCTGGTTGCAAGACTCCCTTGGTTATTCCTTTGTATTTCAAGCCCAGCTTGTCGGCTATACATTTGGGCATCATCGAGGTGCTTGCTCTACTATCAATGATGCAATTGTGCACCAATAAATCTCCTATGACCAAGGACACATAAAAATGAGGAACCTTTTCTTTTTTTTTGGGTTGACCTAAGGTGTAAGGCTATCTATTCATCATCAAAACATTATCAACTTTTGCTAGAATAGCTTGTTCATCTAGCTCATGCAATTCCTTTTGTAGCATGTCCTTTTGCCTTGATATTGACAGTGAATCCCATAAGGAGATGTTCATGTGTAGCTTCTTCATTTGGTCAACCACATTAAATCAAGGGTTTCCTTCCTTTAAATTTTCTTTAGAATTATTTACAGGCTGAGGTGCAGGCTGAGGAGCTAGGGGTACAATCAATGGTCTAAAACTCAAGACTTTTTGATTTACATGTGATGAAGAAAGTGTTGCTAATGTTTGGGTAGTAGCCTAAGCTTCTTCCATTGATCTCCTTTTGAATCTTGTGTTGGATACAACACAGTCAGCTTGATTGTCTACAACACCCACATAATTGATTGAATAAAATTCACCTTCCAGGTGATTCATGAGAGTAGAATCAGGCTGGGTCTAACTACTGCTTATGCTTGGGTTGCATTGGAGCCTCAAAACCTTGGGAATGGGTGGCTACTTGATTGTCTTGCACATTTATGCAATAACCCATTATTTCATTTGTATAAATAGCCTACTCTTGACCATATCCCATGGTTGAACAACTTGGCTACTCTTATACTAGATTATTTTCAATAGGCACCATAACCTTAGATGATGAAAGGGTGCATGGGTTGTAGCCTTGAAAGGGTTTAGTCTAAGTAAGATGACCCTATCCTTGATTTTAATTTTGGTAATGGGGTCTAGGGGCTTGACCATACTGCTGGTATCCTTGGTTTGGTTGGTTGCTTTGAGCTTGCTGCCTTTTAAGAACCACAAGTTCATTTGACATACTTTGAAACAAACTCTTAACTTCATGAAGTTCATTGGATGGAGTAGCAATTGGATTTTCTATGCTAGGTATAAGAGCTAATGTGGGAGTAACAGTCTAAATTAGAGGCAAAATTTTAGGGAAAAGTGGCATATGGGGTCTAGGAGTTATTTTCCCAGCTTGCACTAGGCAATTTGCAGCTACTATAGCTATGTCATAGGCAGTAGGTAGTACATGTTCTCCCATGGATTGTATCATAATAGTGATATCATTGTTTAATGGTCTTAAGTAATACAAGAAAGCATAACTAGGAGTAGGTTTTACTAGAATGGGGATTTTATCCCATGTCTTCTGAAATTGAGAGTTAAAATCTTGCATGTATTCATGTGGGGCTCTTTTCATGGTAGTCAGTTGCTCGGCAAGTGAGAGGTGATCTCTCTTTTCCCCAAAATGGTCCATAAAGTGAGTGTCCAATTCATTCCAAGAACTAATTGAATTTATAGTCAAAGTCCCATACTAGTCTAGAGCTTTGCCCTTGAGAGATAATGCCAGCAATCTGATTGCAATATTCTCCTCAGTGACATTATGAATATTGCAGAGGTTAGCAATATTTTTGATGTGTTTAATAACTATGATGGGCCCCTCTCCATCAAAGGGAGGCACACTTTTAAGGACTGCTCCTAGAATTGGGTCATAGCACTGGAGATTCGAGGGGCTTTGACCACGAAAAGTCATAAAGGGTAGTGTCATATCTATGACGGGATGTAACTACGGCCTTGCTACGTATGTGTTCTTTATAGCAAATTTGGGAAAGTGGTTTGTTGAATAAGGATTGGTCCTCTCAAATCTCAGTCACTTTGCTAAGTTCAAAGGCAATTCAATAAATTTGAAAGGGAAACCCTTAGAAGCAAACCATGTGGTGACTTTAGGCATAGGAAGTCAGATTGGTCTTTGATTATAAAATGAAGTTCTTACCAGTGGAGTCACCATATGCTGAAAATAGTTGATTTTTCTATAACAAGACTAGCATCAATCCTAAAACTTTATTGAGTGTAAAAAACTGAGTCCCATTGGGCATGCCAAAAATTGTTGACGTAGTGGATTGCACCTAGGGTAGGAGGTCGAGCTCCTATCTTCCACATATAACAATGGAAACTCCCCTCTCACTTATGGTACTGGCAAAGCTAGAGGGGAGAGTCTCTAGGTAAGGGCTAGCTCCCTTTGATGCATTTGAGTTATTCCAATGAGTTTTAATATATATATATATATATATATATATATATATTTCTAATTCACACACACACACACACACACACACATAATGGGGCGATGAAAAGGGAGAAGGATTACAGGAAAACAAAACTACTCTAAAAGAGGTGATGCACCAAATGATTCAACCTACTCACACTCACACTCTGAACCATACAAACACATACGTACACTTCAACTGGTAAATGTACTAGACTATAGGAATTTTAATAGGGAGGCTTTAATGGAACACACAAAAAATAGAGACTCACCATAGGTGCTATGGAAGGGGCACACAGTATAGTAGATTCTTTCTGTCTTTATGCTTCTAGGTATAACTCTTCTTGTCACCAGTAAGAATGGCACCTTATAGACACTAGGTGTGTTGGTGTTAAACCTATGGAAGCATTAAGAAGTAATAACTAAATATAAAACTAACACTCAGACACACACATAGATATCTAACTAGAATAGAGGTAAAAATGTGTTTATTGATTTTAGGTGAAAATTTGCCAAGGCTTTGCCTTAAAAAATGTGAAAGATCTTTTTCTAAATGACAAGTCTATAATATATAGAGGAAGGAAGGAGGACTTTTGGCACCCTTTTTACAAATGACCCATGTACACTCTGATCATTGGGAAGAGCAAGCCACTTAAACATCATATGAGAAATTATGAACCACACCATTTGTCTACTTGCAAGACCACTCCTTCAAGGTGATTATGCAGCTTGTCTACTCATTAATGTGAAATGAAGAAAAATGGGCCGCACCATTAGCCACTTGTGCCTCCTAATGATCAATTCACAGACACTATATCACCTGCATGAGTAACTTCTTGAATCAATGCCTCCCTTCACCACTTGGACTATCTGCCTATACCTACACTTGGCACTTTTCTCTCTTTATTCTCTGGGCTCTTTATTGGTGCTCAAATAACTACTTCTTTATCATAAAAATGACATTCACAGACCCATCACCATTTGAAAAACAATGGCTAATCTATCTTCTCAAAGTTGACGGCTTTCAGGACATCACCATCCTTGGCAAATTCCTTCGAGCCTTTTCCTTTGACTCACCCTCTATTTTGGACCCTCCCAGAGGGGAACTATCCCTTTGGGTCTAGAGAAGTGCCCTTCATTTGGCAGTCAGGAGCCCCCTACAAGGGTACCTACCCTTTGGCGGCCTTTTGTCTCTTTGGCCTTTCCTCCAAATTCCTTTAGACTTTTTGTCTAAAGGAATTCCTTTAGATAAAACTCTAAAAGAATTCAATGCCTTAAAACTTTCTACACATTTCTTGAAATCCTTCAGTTGCCTTTGAAGTGCTCCTTGCCCTCCGCAAGGGCTTTTGAACCCAGAACTACCCTTCACAAAGGAACTTGTCCTTTGAGGGGCTTGAACTTTCATTTGAACCACTCCTTTGAACCAAATTTTGAACCAATTGATTGAACCAGTTCAATAGTTCAAACATTTGTTGAAATAAGGCATCAAACCATTTGATTGAAGCTGTCAATGAATTTTGCATTCAGCTTTGTGTTGAACTTTGCTGATGAAATTTAATATTGAACCAAAAATGTTGAACCAATGCATTGAACCAAGTTGATGAACCATTTGATTGAACCAAAGTGATGAACTTGCTAATTGAACCAAGGCTTTGAATCGAAGCATTGAACCAAGGCATTGAACTAGTTCAATGGTTCAAACTATTGGAAAGATTATATCATTGAACCACTCTTCCAACCTTAAGGAAAAGTGTCTTTGAACCATTTTAGCTCTCTTTCCTTATCAATTTCTTCAGACAAGAGTCTGAAGAAGCTTTGTAAAACCTTACACTCTCTAAACTAGTTCTTCATCTGCCAAAAGACTACACCTGTAGAGTTCATAGAAAATCTTCTTTGCAGAATCCATAGAAAATTCACCTGTAGAGTCCATAGAAATTTCTAGACTTGTGCAAAATCAAAAATGAATTAGCCCAGAATAGCAGGGGAAGAAGGGGACCAATTTTTGGCCTATTGGACCAAAAATGGTCAACAAGTATACAGTGAAATACCACAAGTTTTGAGGCAATGCCATAAGTTTTGAGGTAATACCACAAGTTTTGAGGTAATATCATGAGTTTTGAGGCAATATCACAACTTTATAAGAAATATCATAAGTTGTAAATGTAATATCTCAACTCTAAAGGTAATATCATGACTTTGTAGTTGTATTATTATCCTGATAAGTCACAAGTTTTTCTAGGTAAATATCATGATTTCTCAATGCAATACTATAATTACATAGAGAAAAATTGTGATTACATAGAACAAAAATATGATTTCCTATAGGATGTCTATGAGATTTCAATTATCACCTTTTTGTCTAGCAAGTTAAGATTTTGATATGAAAATTGTTACGAATACATCTTAAAATTCCTCAGAAAGAATTTTGTGGGGTGTAGGTCCCACTGGGAATGCCATCATGTGAACAAGGAATCTAATAGATGGGAGGTTAATATAGTGTTAGTTAAGAAAATAAACACACTAAACACTAACACCTCTATCTTATACACTAGGTATAGCATGGGTAATAAGATACAAATGAAAACACAACTACAAAATAAAATAAATCATCCTTTTACCTTCCTTATAGCTCTAAAATGTATTGTTGAAGTGGTTTACTTAGTTTTGTGCATCAATAAGTATTTATCAATGAAGCTCTATTTGCTCCTTCTCTCCTTGCAAACTTGGCTTGGCTGGTTTGGTAATCAATTTGGCATGGCGACATTAC
This sequence comes from Torreya grandis, assembly GCA_037957365.1. Classification (NCBI taxonomy): domain Eukaryota; kingdom Viridiplantae; phylum Streptophyta; class Pinopsida; order Cupressales; family Taxaceae; genus Torreya; species Torreya grandis. The sequence continues at coordinate 1,637,803 of JARHVA010003865.1, forward strand.
TTGAAAGGTTTTTTTTTTCTTCTATTTGAACATAATAACTTTACACCAAATGAGCTTATTGATCAATAGGTAAGGCCTTGTAGTTATAACCTCCAAAGGTAACTCTCACCTAAGGTGATTTAAGGTTGAGTTTAAATATGGAATGAGTTCAAACTAATCCTAGGTGAGTTGAGGCTAACTCTAGTTGAGTTAAAAGGTGTCATGTAATTATTATTGTCAATTACTAAGCATGGTTCTCAAATTAGATATTTTGTAAGAGCTTGACAACTCATAAGGCAATGATGAAAAAGGCTTGATATTTTGAATTTTTGAATTTTCATTTTTAGATATTCATTTATTGAAAATGGATATTTTAGATAAGCATTTAATCTATTTTAATTAGTTCATTCATTTTGATTAGCATTTTATCTCTTTTAAGAATTATTCAAGTTCCTTGCTTAATGGGTCCAAGGCCAAACTACCAATTATTAGGTTATAAGGTGACTAAGGGCAAATCTATGAGAGTTTATTATTTTTTATGGTATAATACCCCTAATAGGGATGCCTCAACATGATCCTAATCATTGATGAATGATGCATAGCTAAAATTGGGAGCTTCAGTGATTCCTAGGCTTAATTTGTAATATTTGGTAGAAATCAATCTAAAGTCTGGTCAAAATCCAGTTGTGGTCAAAATGAGGTGTCTATAGTAGTAAATATCCAAAAAATTATACAAGATTCATTAATTTAATTTTTTTTTAAAGATTAAATAGGACATGGGAACAAGATAAATCACATCTTCAAGTTTATATAATACCTCCTCTTAATTCTCTAGATGGTGATAACTACCATCCCTCTAACGAGGTCCATGATATCACTAGTTTAAGAGGTAAGGTATCCCATCCTATAGTTTCAAAATAAGGTAACCAACTTACCCTTCCTCAAAGCCCTTCACCTCTTGAATTTCCTCTAGACTATATGTGTATACATATTCAATCCAAAGAACCTATGGTTTGTGCTTGTGAAGCCCTTAAAGATTAAAGCATTATTATTAAAAGATAAATATAAGGGTTACAAAAGTAAAACCAAATTTTGGTTTAAAATATCACATCTTGGTAAACTTAGATCACTTTCAAAAAGAATCCAAAATATGATATTTTTCATCACATGTTCACATCTTCATCCAACAATTTTATGCCTAACAAGACTTCATCTCAAGATTGGAATCCAAAATAAAACACATTTACAAATAGTGATTCAATAATTGAGAAAAATTATATTAAAATTTAAAGTGAAATTATAATATAAATGAGTCAAAACAAAGTGATCAAATTACCTCTTATACATCCTCTAAGAAGATCAAAATACTATTATGTATATCATCAAATGCATGGGCATCATACAAATTGTTTTTTTTGACTTGAAGAAAAAAATAAAAAGGTAATTGATAGTGGTGATCCTACCATTGATACACCAATCAATAAACCCACTCACATTATGAGTGAATCTCTTAAAACTTAAGTTCAAAAATAACAAGTATGGGTACTAAAGGATAACTCAAATAAAAAATAGTTGGAAATATAAAATTTAGAGAAATAAAAGATTGAAAAGGCAAAGTTAGAGCAAGAAATGTTACAAAAAGATCAAGATCAAAAATTAAAATTAAAAAATGTATAACATGAAAATCAACAATAAAAAAGTAATTTATTTCAAAGGAAATGTTACAAAAATATCAACTAGCAAATAAAACTCAAGGTAAGGAAATAAACATGCTTAAAGCATAATTTATAACAAAAGAAGTCAAAAAACAAGACACACTTGAAAAAAATAAATTTTTAAATGTGGTTAAAAAGGGCAAAATTACAATTATTTCCTCATATCATGACCATTTCATTATCACTACTTGTATAGATGGTAAGTGATTTATAAATATCAAGGTTATGGACTATCAAGATACAATTTTTTTTTCTATGTCATTATTTAGCTATATTGGAAATAAACATAAATAATTAGATAAAACCAATGTAATCATAACAAGTGTGTGATTAATTTAGTTAAGAGTTTCATTCACTTTAAAATAATGTTCTCTTACTTTTCATGTTACTTATAATCTAAATACATAAAATGTTGTTATTTTACAATCATGGTTACACTTAGTAGGAGCAATGATTGATTACAACAAATGTTACATATCATTTTATCATAAAGGCATGTTTACATATTTTCCAAATAATAAACATATTTAAAACAATACCACCCAAATGAAAACATCTCTCCAACAAATATAGAAGTACAATCTTAACAAAAGAACATGATACATTTTATAATTCTATTATACACAAATATGGCACATTTACTTCAATACTTGTTATTCATTTACCACTCCTCACATATATTTATCCTCATCTTGATCTCATTAGATAGTTTTTTTAACTTTCAAACACTCTAAAATCAAATACAAAAACATTCAAATAAATAAAAAAGATAAAAATACTTGGCATTTATATGTTTACTAGCTTTAGCATTCATGTTTTTTACTTTATTATTAGTAGATATTAATTTTTATACACACATATATTTAAAAATTACTTGATTTAGATATAGACATTCACTAGATACATGATACGTGAGCCTAAAAATGTTGGACCTTTTCTCCACCTGCATGACACACTACATTGGGGGAATTTTCTTCATTAATCATGATTGATAAAAGTTACATTATTTTATGATCACTTTAAATTATTACAATGATATTATATATTAATACTTACACATGTCTACATTCATGATTTCATATTACACAATATGCTAAATATGTTACAGTGTAAGACATTTTGCTAACACATGTATGTAGGAAGTAGTATGATATGCTTATGCTAGTTAGTTATATTTCACCTTTCATACTCTCACATAGCTTACTTTATTGTAATTCTTGTTTTATACATTGTTTTTATTGTGTAACATTTTAAAATATTCTTTGTTTGTAGGTGACAATGCCTTGAGTGTTATTTATTTGATGTGCATAAATTTTAGCATGTCCTCCCATTGATTGTGTGACATTTAAATGTGCCCCTTATTTGCAAGCTCCTTATACCCCTATTACATGACATATAGTGATCTTATGTCTATGATTGATTTTTTTTATCCTATACTTGTTATTCATATGAATTTCCATAATCCATATCATGCATCATATTTATTTTTATGTTTATATACTATGAGATTCATTGATACATCTACTTAGACATGATACCACTATATGTTTCTTTACTTCATGATTGATATAGATATAACATGGTTATATTATCCTTTTGATATAAAGTGACTATCACATTCCATTCTCCTCACCTTAAAAATGGGGGTATATCAATAGGGCTATGTCATAAATACATGATTCTACACACACAGTTGGGAAATTTGGAAAATTTTGATAAAGTTTACATGATTCAGATATACACTTGGGTCATAATATTATGCACTTGGAACCAATTTCATAGATTTGGGATAGATTTTTTCATATTTATGATAGATATTATACACAATTGAAATATTTTAGGTTATATTTTGATAAAATAGTTCATATTTAGATGCATTATAAGTGCATATCCCATGTAAATACACTAAATCATGGATACATAGTTAGATTATATACACATTTATTCACCAACTTACCAAGATGCATCGATTGTGATTTATATAATTTTAATATTTTTATCCCTTGAGTAATGTGGTTGATAATTAGTTCCCTCAACTTAATTATCCCAACTTACCTTTTCTAGTTTTATATGGTTACACTATTTGACCTAGAATAGATTGGATATATTGGCTAGATTATGTATACACTTGAGTTATTCGATTGAGATTAAATGATCTCAATGGCCTTGGCACAAATCACCCTTACACCATATTATGGCCATGATTACACTCCAATAATGTTATTCACATCTCCAAGGTTCAATTGTGAACCTCTCTCTCTCTCTCTAATACTTTATCAAAGAGGCATCATTACCAAAGGAAATTACTAAGGGTAAACATGGTTGTATTGAAACATAGGTTCACTCCTTTTTTTCTCTCTTTTATTTCAATTATTTAAATTATTTGATTTTTAAATTATATGCACTAATTACATTATAACATGTTCTTGGTTTTAGGTAATATACAAATAGAAAATTTAAATAGGGATCAAGTAAAGATAAGGTGTGTTGTACACACCATGGTACATATTTATTTCTTTTAAATCTAGTAATTTAATTTTTATTCATTACTAGATTAAATGAGGAGAAAATGTAGATACTCAAATATAATTCTACATGATATGATAGTATTGTACACTTGATAAATACAAATCATGGTTAAACCCTTCAATTTAGGACCTTATTTCTTCCAAAAGGATCTCCTTCACCATCTCACTATCCTTAAATGTTTATCATATAGTCTAACCCTGATATTTTGATTACCTAGATCACATGTAGCCCAAAATCTACATAAAACCTGATTTATATCCTACTTTAGTAGTTACAAATATTTATCAACTTTATATATTCTTGGACACTATCATCTAAATCAGGACACTAGAATTGATGCTAATGTCCCATATCTATCACTAGTGTATGAGCCTTATAAATGGTTAAATTTAAAAATCATTTGACATGTATAGGTTGGCATATTTGTATTAATTAACTTTCATGTGAGATAATTTCAAAAAGTGTGGTATAAATACAAATCAAATACTATTCATTATCATCAATTGAAAATCAAGAACACATCTATATTATACCAAACAAAAACACCTCTCAAGCTTATAAAACTACCCTATCTTTTCCTATTTATAAATTAGTCATAGGAGTAGTCTTCTTATAGGTTTAAATAATTCAAATAGTATCCCATATGTATTATTTATCAATTTACATGATATATCACTCAAGTTACAAACTATATCACTACATTCACTCACACATAACATATTACATAATTATTCACACATAATCCCACATAAGGGGGAGAACTACATTGGTATGAGGCCTTGTTTAGAGTATATGGATATGTAGGGAACACTTATTTACATAGGGGTATTTGAGGTCAAGTCAACTTTACTTTATCCCACTAACCCCCATTTTTCAAGGTAACATGCCCTATTTGGAGGACCTAAAGTTTTGATCAAAATACTAATATTTATAACATGTGCACATGATACAAATAAAGAATATGCATCATATTAAAGATAAAATAATTGAAAATAGTGTCTAGATCTTGATGGTTGTATCTAGGCTAATAGAAAACAAATATTTAGAATCTAAAAAATCATTGTAGGTTATCATCATGTTTCTATCTACACCTATTTTTTTTTGGATCCACCTAAACGTCAGTAAATAAGATAAGTATTATTTCATATTCATGTTTTTACATTCAAATTATTGTCTAGAATTGTAATTTTTATATTTAGCCTACTTTCATGATTCCACATTATATTAGAGTATTATGAATATGAATTATTTAGTTTGCATATATTTAGAATATCTTAGCCATTTATTTTATTAGGTTGTTCTCCCCTTAACCCTTGAACTCTTTATAAAAACGGATAAGTATTTATAGATTACTTATGTTGATCAATTACTTATATCCATGCATGTTTTTCATGTTTCCTTTCTCATTTCATGTCTTATGTTTGATTTTCACTTGAGGACATCTAAATATGCTATTATGTGTGGATCTAAGTCTTTATTATCTTATTATATGTGTATAAGGACATTTAAACATTTCTTTGTGTGTGTTTCTTTGATTGAGTGAATTTGAATATATATTTGTGTGTGTAGCTCTAAGCCTTTATCCTCTATTTTCCTATGTGTGGGGATAATTTAACATGTCCTCATGTTTGATTCTATGTTTGTGAGTGAAATTTGAATAATTCCATTGTATTATTCCTTGGGATTCTATTTTCATGCCTTGTGTGATTTTTCATGTACTCTATATCTATTGTGTCATTGTTATGATGCTTTTTTGTTTGATCAATTTGTTTAGATTTTGATGCCATGATGGATATCATGCATCCTTCCTCATTTAGTTATATTTAGATTCTAATACTTAATATTGATCATTTATTTATATACCTAATTTCAACATCTATTTTGACATTCACATTGTGTCTTATTATTCCTATATGCATCTCACATTACTATTATACTTAATTTATCTATATGATGATTACATGCTTCTCTGTGTTATCGCAATTGTTCTAATTTTTATTTTTTACATAACATCTATTGCATAAATTTTTAATTTGAGTCAATTTATTATGAAAAATAAAAAAATCACCTCAAAATAAATGGAATACATAGTGTTTTTTTATTAAATACTAAGCGTTCTCAATATAATTCACATATAAACACATGCATAATTTATAGTCCTCATATAATGGATCATAAAGTATACTTAGAAAACAATCAAAGAATTAGTCTAGATATAAAAAATAAAAATGGAAAAGAGTGTGACTCATTTGTGTCTAAATAGGACACTATTATCCTAAAGTTTATATAATAATCAACTTTAGAATTTATCAAAAATTTAGGTGGTTTAGATTAGTTTATAATAGGTTCATAGTCTTAGCTCTGATAAGTTACTTAGATTTTGTCTTAGATTTTTTTCTATTTGAGGCATCATGTGAAGCATGTGTTCCAAGTTATACATATTTTTAACTCAAAATTTCAATTTTTATTACTTAGTCTCAGAATCTATATACATAAAATATCAGATTGGCAGTAAGTGCATGGCACATGGCTTCCTCACTCAATTTTTAATTCAAAGTCCATAGATGGAATGGTGACACTTTTAATTATCCATGCTATACACACCAAGCCCAAATTATAAAAAAAATTCACACCAATTTTGCACTGATTTTATATCATAAATTAGCCTTATTCCATTTGTAGTAGTTTGTTAACCCTAAATTTGCACTAGTTTTTTCACTATAACATTATATTGGGATTCATATAGGGATTCAAAGCTATGTCACTATCATGAGTGTGAAATGATGGATTGAATCATACCTTTAGTTTTTAATCACACTCTCTTAATCAATGAAGATTTGGGCATGCACAATCTAATCCAACTTTTTCAATAAAAATGAAATCTCCAAGGGTCCTACCCTCTATAGTCACCAATTTTTGCACCAAAAAAAAAAATAATTAACATACCCAATTAGGTGTATTTATTTATTGTTATTATATATATAAGTGTTATTATATTTTTTTCTTACTTTTCATCTAAAGTAAAGACTAATTTGACACATGTTTTATTGCAGGTTTGCATGAAGAATAATTCAACATTGTGGCCTACATTAAACACTACACTTCATGAGTAAGTTTAAGTATGAAATTTTTAGTTTTAATATAGTAATTTCATTTTTCTAAATTACTATAATAAAATGGGGGAAATGTAGACACATAAATTAACATTTAAGCTAAAATCATGCACTTATGATCACCCTTTTGAGACATTTAGCTCATGACATATTTTAGAGAATTTTGAGAACTTTTATTCACTTTTTTCATGGTGAATTAATAATTAAAAAATCATAAATATATTTAGAATTTATCCATCCAACTTTCTCTACATCCTAGGCTCATGCCTAGATTGATTTATAACCCTAACATATTTCATGTTTCCCTTAGGATTGGATCACCCTATTAGGACAACAATGCACCAGGTTATTGTATACCCCAACAAAATTTGTCCTTCCATAAATGAACTACCCCTTTCCAAAGTCCAAAGTTGTGTAAGGGTCAAATCATAAGTTCTAGCAAGCCCCATATGAAGGAAATTTACTACTATATAAGCACATTTCAAATCATTTTTCACACAAGAGGCTTCCACACAAAAAACACAAAAATTATAATTTTACATTTAGATAAAATCCATATTTATCTTAATTCTAATCACATACATCCCTAGTATCCCTGACCTAAAGTTTTAGTACACCTTCAAGGTCATAAGTCATGATTGAATAACTTAATCACACTAAGACTGCACCAACATTTAATATTTTGTATCAATTTCACACACATTACTATAGTATGGGAGAACTACATGGAGTTTGATCCCTCTTTAAAGTAGTCATATGTAGGTAATGCTCAACATAGAGGGTGTTAAGGTCAAGCACAACCTCAATCATTGACCCTTTTTTACTCCATGATTTCATCTTATCTATTGAGATAAGGTTTTCAAGTGGTAAAATTAGTTATAGGTGGTCATTGAAGTAAATCAAAATCTCTCACATAGTCTAAAAAATAAACAAGTGAAGGCATATAAAACTCAAAGATATTAGTATCCTGATCTTGTACCAACATGAGCACATCTTAGGGACAACAATGTACCCCTACCATGTCTAATCACTATGCTCTTATATAGGAACCCTATTAGCTCTTGTTTTTGGTTTGCATATAATCAACACAATAAACCTATAAATATTAGATCCAAAATAATTCAACATATAAATTTTATAACTAATTTAATATTTTATATCTTTCACTTTCCATATTTGGTAATTTTCAAGATTTATTACATTTCAAATCAGTTTGTGTCATTTATTACATATTTGTAGCATTTTGAATTTGTTCTGTAACTTGCTTATTAAGGGTATAGCATTCTCATACTTCCAAAAAAATTATGAAATAGTTAGCATGACATATATTCAATCATTTTTTTATAAAATAAATGTGATTAAAAAACATAGGGTTTATTTTAATCGTAAGCCTCCATGCTATAAAATAATAAATATCGAAAGAGAAAAATGTTTAATAAAATAAGTGGGCCTCTATTCTAATTTAGAGAATGAGAATATGTTGGTCACTAAGGATCCATGTAAATGAGAATTTTTATACATAATATAACCCTTATTTTACCTCCTAATATTTTTTTAAGCATACAAAATTAGTTTTTGTACTTTCCTTACCACTTGGTACTTAATGAATATAATGTACATTTTTTATGTTTTATGGCTAAAATTGGTGTTTCATGAGTTAATATTACATAATATAATTTTTTTTTTTTTTTTTTAAATTTGATATTTCTAGATAGTACGAAAAAATCATGAGCGTAGGAACACAATCAACCCATAGCTTCTGGGTATGCCAACCTACGATAATTGGGTAGGCCAACCCATAACACATGTAGTGGTTGATTTTTATAAATATTTGGTTTATGGTAACTTCATGTAACAACCTATGATGTATCCCATATCATTTTTAAAGCATAATTTGAAAATGAATAACAACATGTATCAATTTAAGGCTAGCTAGACAATGCATAACAACTACATGATAGTTGTTCTAGCCTATAGCCTAATCGAAATAGTTCAACTATGAAACTAAGTTATTATGTTTGATGAGATATGGTGGTTAGTAAATAATTAAAATATATTACATGAATTGTAAATTATTAGGATAAAAATCAAATATTCCATTATTACTCTTTTACCTATGGACCATATTTCTCTATTATTGCAACCATGTAAATAAATTTCTATGTTCTTTGTAGAAACTATTTGGTTTGCCATGTAGCTTGAATATGTTATATTTTTAGATTTCATTGTAATAATAAACATTCATCCTCTATTTAATATAATTTTTTGTAACTTATAAGAGAGTTATAAGAAGTAATAAATTGTTATTATTGTTGAAGCACAATATAAACTCTTTGTAATCTTTTATATGGAGATACCCACATTGCTACATGATATTTAATGAAAAAAGAATTATTTTGACTTAAGGATCAGTTGTGTTAAATGGAAGGAATAGAAATCATATCTAATCAAGGAGGGACCCTTCATTATTATTTTTGGTAAATATCCTAAAATATTAGTATAGTGATTATTTTTTATTGTGTAAGTACAATTTCTATTAGAGTTATATGCATGTTCAATTCTTAAGTTAATTAAGTAAGCATTTTATATTTGTGTGAATGTTATTTATTATTAATTAAGACTTAAAATTTAAAAAAAAATAAGATCATTTACATTCCATCAAGTATTCATTTCAATTACAACAAGTGTGATTTCCTTTCCATGTATTTTACTTTCATGTTATTTAATTTACACAAGAGTATTTCCTATATGAAACCTATAGTCCCTCAATGTCTAATTTTTTTATAAATTATTATATATAGCATCTCAGTATTATACACTTGACAAATACCAATCAGGACTCTACCCTTTAATTCTAAATCTTCATGTTTTCAAGAGGCTCTTATTCACCTTCTCATTGTGCCTAACTACTTATCTTATGGACTGACCCTATCACTCTAAGGACCCAATTCACATGTAAAATTTATAAATATTAAAACATGATATATATCCTTTATATTAGTTACATACCTTCAATATTTTTCTACTCTATTATACACTTGCATTTTACAAAGGGACACTAGCATCAATACTAGTGTCTAGATTCCTTATCTAGTGTCTGTACCTCAAAAGTCATCAAAATTATAAATATTTATCAACATATGGGTTGGATTACATGTATTATCTAACAATTTTATTATATATTTTAAAATTTTATGGTATAAATACAAATCAAGTATTAATCATTATTCATCTAGAAAATAACAAGAAAACACCTATTAAAGTTCATTCAATTAATTACACATCTAAGTTCCACTACCCTATTCTTCCCTATTTGTATATTATTCATATGATAATTCATATTATAGGTTTGAATAATTCAAATAACAACACATGATCATTATTTTTCAAGTTATAATATAGATCATTACATGCCCTTGCATATAGCATATTTCACCCTTGTGCATACATAAGCCCACACCTAGGAGAGGACTACATATGTTTAAGGGCCTCTTTAGAGTATTTTTTATATAAGTAGTGATCATTTAAAAATGGTTATTTGAGGTCATTATTGATCCCACTAACCCATTTTTGTCAAGGTGACATAACTTAAGGTGAATAACTAGGGTTTTCTCTATACATAATCATATAGATCATGTGCATGTGATCTAGATATATTAGCAAAAAGTTGATAAAAAAACATAATAGATATAGGTGGTCACTTATAGATATAGTGTATATTACATATAGGACATAAAAATGTATCCAAAAATAAAATCATTGGTGCATGTGTCCATAGATCAATGAAAGTGTTTAATCTTCCAAAAATAATATTTCTAGAATCTGATGATGTGATCCTAAGCATCAGTCTATCTATTTCCATACCTATACACTTAGATCCATTTGCACATTTTAAAAGCATATAAGTATTATCTCTTATTTATGTTTAAATTATCAAAATACTAATTGGCATTGTACTTCTTATATTTAGTAACTTTTTAGATTTAGTGTATTATATTATCTAAATTAGTATATTATATTATCTAAATTAATTGTACAATTGTACTTGTAATTGTACAATTGTGACCTATCTTGTAACATGGAAAATAAATATCTTGGGATACTCATTTAGTACTTCAGACATTTATATGTGTTTTACCTATGACTAGTATGGAAATAGGGAAAGATTTATTTAATTAGTTGATTGATAGAGATATTTTGATAAGTTGTCTTGGTATCTTTGGTATTTTACTAGGTGAGTAATAAATAAGGGTTGATATTGTATTTATATCAACCCTTTGGATAAATAACTCAAATTAAATCAATTATACTAAACATTAGGATATGTTTCATTTAAAAATTGAATGAATTTAGGGCACTGGATACTTGCATTAGGTTAGGACACTAACATCAATGCTAGTGTCGAGGGAGAAGGAAAGTAGGTACAGGTTCATAAATTTTAGAGAAGGAAGATAAGTAAATTTTAATAATTATAAGTAAGACAAAAGGATAAGTAATCAACATAAAAATATTTGAACTAAGAGATAGGCCAAAGGGCATAAGATAGAGCAGATGTGAGACTTGTAGAAATGGTAAAAGGTCCAAAACTAAGAGTAATAGACAAGGTCTAAGTTTTCAAAATATACAAGATTGAGGTACTATATAATCCATAAATATAATATACATTTAACCCATTTTAATATAATAATAAAATTTCTATTTTAAATAAAAGGAATGTCTACCTAGGTGTGTATAACATACCTTATCTTTGTGTGTGACCAACTTGAGAGATTTATTGGTGATTGGAATGCAACCCAAAGTATGTTACTATATATAATTAGTGCATATAATATGGAATTTAAATTAAATGAAATATATTGAAATTGAAATATCAAGGTTTAGGAGTACACCTATGTGTTGATGTAACTACCTTGCCTATTGGCAATTTGATTTGAAAAAGATGTATCATTGTAAGGATCCCATATTGAGATTAGGAAAAATATAGATAAATATTGAAAGTAAATATATACAAGGAGATAGAGAGAGTGAGAGAGAGAGATAGATTGGAAGGCTCATGCCCCCAACCTTTGGAGAAAAGATGAGTTTCTACCTAGAAGTTGAGATAATCTCAACTGGTCAACCCAATGATACTTATAACCTAATGAGATTGGATTATATAATCAATTTCAACCTAAAAACTTGACAATATTGAGATATTTAATCACCTCAACCATACCAAAAAGAAAACCAAATACTATAGTAGATTAGCTCAATAAATTTTATAAAATTCCAATCAGGGTATAAATAGGTAAAAGTGTTATAAAATCTAAAACTAATTTGGATTTTTCAATATTAAGCACAAATTGGATATAATATGCACCTTAGATATGTCTCATGCTAAAAATATGTATAAGAATGGTACCAATGTATTAAATTATGCCACAAATATGAATATAAATCATATAACTATGTGATTTGGCCAATTCAAATGTCACATCAAGTTTTAGTCTATGGATAAATTAATCATTAATTAGTGGATCATGTGGTTAATGATTAGAAAATATGTTGTTTGTTTTCAGGTTAGACTTGTATATGTTATTTTGTTGACCGATATATCACTTGTTTCATGATCAATATCTAGATAGATAGTTGTTGCATATGTTTTATTCTACTTATGATCATGATTTTTATAAATTATTTGAATTTTGTAGTTATTTATGGTTATATGCTTATTATTATCATGATTCAGGATAACTATCAATTTATTTGATGAGATGGGCGTATAAATATTCTACCCTCACTAAAATTTTAGAGGGAGACTATCATCAAAGAGGGGGGAGTAGATATTGACAATGGGGATTGAGAGAAATAGCTCCAAGGACCCGTGCACACACCATTATCATCTGTTGAAATGAAATATTGATGATTGGATTGAATTATCTTAATATTGTTTACCTTGATTTCAATATGAGTCATAAATTTCATATTTGTGCTAATTTACTATTTTGATATGATGTTTCTCACTGCATTATACTTGGTAGAAACATAAGTGTGTCAATCTAGTTTATTGCTTATGTATTTTGTTGATTGATCATATCATCATTATGTATATAGTTATTTGTTTGGTTTCATTACAATTATAGATATAACATGTAACTATAGACATCTAATTCTTAACACCTTTCTGTTGAAATTATCAGTCTTAATCAAAATTTGTGAAAATTCACAATTTGGGTCAAAATCACTTAAACACACTAAATGGTCTAAAACTATCATATACAAGTGCTGATTTATGATAATGTATCCATAAATGTGGAAATTCATTTTATTTTATTATTAAAGTTGATAAAATTATTTTGAGTTAAAATGATGAAAATGCATTTTAGTACTCTAGATCACTCTTTTCTTATAATTTAGAATCACACGACATGTGCATGTGTTATTTGTGTCAACTACATCTGAAATGGGATAACGATCCATATGCAACTAAAATCACCTTATAATTTCTCTCCAAATAAATTTTGACCCATTAATATGACTTTTTATCCAATTTGATTAATTAAGTGTACTAATTTCTAAAGAATTGCACTAAATTTGATTAATCTTATTTGGGCAAATTAAACTAAATTATGAACTTAAGTAAGAATTATATGAAAGTTATTGAATATTTATTTATTGTAAATTTATTCCTATAAATTGCATCATCAAATGAAATGATCAATGGGGTGGAATTTATAAGCCATAAATGCAATAAATATCAAGATTATGGCTTCCCATGCCTCTTTAATGCCCCTTCCTCCTAAATATTTATGAGGATATTTATGGATATTATTTACATAATTAGATTAATTCATATCCACACATCTTTATATTAATATGTATGGTCATGGTTGATCATGATCAATTTAGAAAATCTATAAATAGGAGGGCCTAGACCACTTTGATTAAGCTTAATTTATGTAAACTTATAATGCAAGATTCTCTCCACAACCTTTATTTTTGTTGATTATAATGATTTATTTGCAATAAGATAGCTTAATTTTATAGGTATAGAATTGATATTCATATCATGAGCCTAGATTATACTTGGTATTCTTGAGATGGCGGAGAAGCTTGCCTTACACCATTATTGAATACTTGAGCATCAAATCAAGGGGAAAAACATGTTTTAAGATGCATATGGATGGTGGGATGATATTCTTTCATTGAGTTCTTAATTTTAATTTGAACACCTCATTGATTAGGTTGGCCTAGATTGTTAGTTCTTTATGAATTTCTTGTGTTTTTCATGACCAATGCTTGATCTAACCATCTTTGTAATCATCTCTACATCTCAACATGCTTGATGGGACCACATATCCCATTAAAGCAAGAGAGACACTTTGGCAATCTTATATTCCATTAAAAATTCTTTAATATCATTTTTTAACTTATTTTTCCCATGTTTTTGACATTTTTTGTTGATACACAAGTCACATGGTGAAAAATGTTGGTTCTATGTAACTGGCATCAGTTAGGTTATAGGGAAAACACATTTAAAAAATTGCATTTTAGAGATTTTCTTAATTTTTTTATTTTTTATTTGAGTTTTTATGTCACTGGTCTAAACATTTATTCTTGATCCAGAAGTTTTCTTTTAGACATTTTATCCTAACATTATGCTAACAAGTTTTTTTTTCAAACTATTTTTTACCTAAGGGTTCATAAGTGACCATTATCAATTATTTTTTATCGACAAAAATAAATTGTATGACTAGTATCAATCTTATTACAATTGGTATCAGTCATTTTTTATTGATGTCAATTTTTATGTGTAAAAAATAGAGAACCCAAGAGCATGTTTTACAAAATTGCTTGTTTAATTACAAATTGTGCTTCAAAGCTAAAGGAGACTCTCTAACTTTTCTTGTAAGACCCACATAGAAAAGTTTGTAATTTGAGCATAATTAAATATTTAACCTTCCCTTTGGTGTTTAAAAGGAACATAGATGATCATGATTTAAATCTTCAACCTTCCCTTTGGTGTTTAAAAAGAACTTAAACGGTTTATTTTATCATTTTGGGATTTTTTGTCAATTTTTTTTTAAACTAAGGCCAAGGGGCCAAGAACTTCACTAAAAATTTAAATTTGGTATATAAAATGAATAGTAACTTAAATTTATAATTTATTGAAGTGTTGTTTTATGTAAATCATCTATTACATGTTAGATTTTTTGAGCAAAATGAATTGTGCATGTATGTTCTCCTACATCCCCTATAGGGAGCTTAGTTGACCAAAATCACCTTTTCATTGAGATTGTACCTTCATCGAAGGTATGAAAATGAAGTTATCTAGGCTCTCCCCAAAACTTGTATGGTTTGGCTGATCTAAAAATAACCTATAAATCCTTTTCACTTAGATCATTTTATTTCATGTGATTTTGCTTGTGGATGGGATTTCATAGCATATTTACAAGTTATTTATGGAAGATTTGACTCAAGGCTTCATCTCTTGGAATTGACATGAACACATCTCCATGGGAGCATATATAAATTGAGTGTGACCCATTGGGACATTTTATTGAGTGGTTAAGCAAACTCCATTAATGGAAATCTAGCTCAGAATGTATGATCAATCAGGACATCACACTACTTTGAGAAATTGATAGATGTAGTGGTTGTGAAAAGGACAAGAACTTTTCACAATAAGCTAATTAATGTGGATCCAATTTACATCTTTTCATTTCTAACATTATCCATGTTTGGGACCATCTATATGGTCATAAATTGTAAATTTTAGACAACCTCACTTGTCATAGAGTATTGTTGATGTAGGGTGAGTAAATCAAAGGTCCATGTTGCCTTATAGCTATTGGGAGAAGGGGGGTGTAAATTACCCTATTAACTCATGCACTTTTATTTTTAGATTAACAATTTAATTCCTTACAAGAGCACATATAAATATGAATTTCAAAAATACAAAGCAACCTTGTCAGGTTAAGGCTTAGGATGATTTACTTAGTTTTATTTTATATTTTTATCCTTTACTTACGTGGTCATTGATTTGAGTCAAAACGTGTTTGTAAACAAACATCATGAATAAACACATTTGTATACCATTTCTTGATTAAGGAGGCATTACACTAGTTAAATCCAAATAATCTTTGCTTTATTCAATTTCTCATCTTAAACATTTGTGTTTGTAATGTCTAAATAGTGCAGTTATGTTAATAATTTGAGTCTAAACCACTTTCCAAAATATTTTAAGTCCTTAATTGATAATTCAAATTTAGAATTGCACCTTTATAAGTTTTAGGTTAATGTGTTGATTGGTTTTACCATTTTCACTTGACTTAAGTTAACTTAGTTCAATTTCCCATTTGGATTGAAGGCCATTTATAGACTCATTATCATTTTATCATTGTGAACTTAGGTCATAAATTGTATTGCTGACACTCTAAGTTATAGAAAACATTTTATTCTACCTCCTATTACCATGTGGCATCATTGTGTTTCCCATTTAGTTATAGTTTTATACTTAAGAATTCTTGTAATTTTTCACATCTTGAGTTTATTAGTTTGCATTATCATCTTCCTAATCTAAAGGGATTTCTTCTATTTTCCTAGTAGCAACTCATTGAAGTTGAAAGAGCTTTTACAATGTTGATATATCTATCAACCTACATTTAGTGTAATAGTTTACACTTATGTTTTGGAGTTATCATACCTTCTTTTTATTTATACAATTTCAACCCAACCTAAGGTTGACTAATTTCATGAACACGTTCATCTAATTGTGTGGTACTATACCACCTCCTTTTTATTATACTCTCTTTGTTACCTTGTCGTTTATTTAGAGAAAGATCAAAAACACATGACTTATTTATAAATTTGTAAAACATTTTCAAAATCTTAATCAAACATAGAGAACAATCATCTAAACATGATGCTAAGGTATACTCATAGTGGGGTCTCTCATGGCCCTAGTTATGAGGTAGGTCACTTTTATGGTAGACATGTGCACTCTATCTTTTTTGAAGTGTCACCCTCTTGAGCCTATTTATTGAATAACCATTACAATCCATTCCATTTTTTTACTTCATCCTCATCCTTCCCCTTTGATTTGCATTCCACACTTGAAGGTTACCATTTTATGATATCTACCTTCTATTTACATGCCATGCTCAAATGTTACCATTCTAGGTTATCCCCCTTCATCTTGTGTGATTGATCAATATTTTCAAAGAGCAAAGATTAACATTTTAGGTTATTCTCCTTCAGCTTGTACATTCCATCAAGCTCCAAAACATGTGAAGGTTACCATTTTAGGATCTCCTCCTTTGGTTTACATGAGAAACCAAACTAAGAAACATCTAGTTATTACCATTTTTGGTCCATCACCAATATTTATTAATCCTATTATTTAGGAACATCACTTTTATGATCCCTTCTTCAATAGTCTAATTTTTGGAGATCCCATTATTAAATAACCAACCATTGTTTATCCTGAACCAATTACTCCCCACTTTAGAAATTTTTGTCAATCTTTGAACCTAAAAAAAAACCATTACCTTTTCAAGAACTATCTTATGAGAACCAAAATGTGTTTAAAGTTGATATTTTTCAACCAATTGTTAACCAAATACTTGATGTTATTATTGAAACACCCATCTCTGATGAGTCAATCTGTGATGAGTTACCTATTCATATTTTACCTATTTTTAAAGAGCCTCATCTCCTTAACATGAAAATATATATAGATTTGTCTCTTAATATTTTTTCAATCATTGAGAAGTCTCCTTTTGATAGGAAAGATCATATTGAGTCATTCCTTGAGTAGATCCCTCTCTTTGAGAGGATTCACTTAGACAAGCCAGTCTATATTGAACCCTTCCTAAATGAATTAATTTTTATAGAGCCCATTATTACATCACATGCCAATACTTTTTCAACACCAAGAATTTTTAAAAAAATCAATATAAAAACATCCACATCAAATTAAGAATCAAAATTAGAGTCAGGTTCCCTTTCTTAACTAACATCAGATCTAGTAATTGAAGCAAAATCACTTAGTGTCAACATTAAATTTAGAGTTCCTTAACTTGGACTCAACTTCAAAAATAGAGTATCATCATGGTTGTTAAAAAAATTGTTAAAAATGCCTTGAAGATCAATTTAAATATGTTTTTGATCCTTATACATCTTTTAAGGATGATTACTTCAACATCAACACAAGTTGTTCTAGTATATTTTATGAGGATTGTGATGCCATTCATCATTCCATTACCCCCACCCAACATATCCATTATATTGACATTCTACCCACCACAAGCATTGATTTGGAATGATAGAATCACACTTCATTAAAATAAATCCATGATGACATATTAAGTGTATAATATCAGGGGAATGAAGACTACATTCATTTAGAAGAAGAACACTCTTCTAGTGAAACCTTTTTAGAGGTGCTAAGGGATGATCAAAGTTCAAACTCAATATATTTTAGTGAAACATTTTCAAAGTCACTAGAAGACAATAAAAGTCAAATGTTAAAATATCTTCATGAAACCTTATTAAAGTCACTATGGGATAATCAAGAAAAATTCATTGGTGAAAACTTCATCAAAACACCAATAGCTGAGCACAAAAGCCCTTCACTACTTGATGAAGACATAATTTAGGATCAAATCAGTATAGCTTCCAATATATAGAATAATTAGATGGTATCTACTCTCAAAATCAAACAAACTAGTGGTCTTATTAAGAGAGTATTCAAAAGTCTTCACCCCCACCATAACTAAAATTATGCCAAATCTAGAATCAACAACATTGTGTGTGCCTAATAGTCCTAAACTTCATTTATTACCCCATTATTACAATTTCATATCATCCAAATTTTCATTAAACATTTATTTCATTTATCATGTTCTTAACATTATTTTCCATTCTTGGAAAAACATTACTTTATAGAAGTTACAAGGATATCTTGTCTTGATGTTTGAAGGAACTAGAATCAATGACCAATAAAGATCACAAACACATTATTGAGAGCCAGATCTACATCAATTTCTTAACAGAGCATCTATTCCAAAAGGGTGTTGGATATTAATTTTATTATTTATTATTATAGTTATCTCATGTGTTAACTAAGACATGCATCTCCATGTCAACAAGAGTAGTTATTCATCCAAAAGGGTGTTAGGTAGTAATTTTTTTGACTGATCATTTATGTTGTCTCAAATGTTGAATAGGATGATCATCTCCACATTAGTAGGAGCATCAAAGACATTTTTGATTTTCCATTTACCCTTCCATTTTCCTCTCCTTGTCTCTTAGGGGAAACCTTATAGACCATTTCATTTTAGGCATATTATACCATTATGTCTCATTTACCATGTTATTTGAACTACATTGACTTGAGGTACTTTAGGAATATGTATGTAACATTAAATTTCTATTGAGGTTAGCTCAGTCACCTTCACCATGCTCTCACCATTTTGTGAGCATTTTTAATATTAAACACTCTCATCATTTTACAACCATCTTTCACCATGCTCTCACCATTTTGTGATAAACTTGTAAGTTTGAACGCTTTCACCATTTTTATGAGCAAATGAAGGCCATAATTTATTTGGGGTAACTTTGTAACCACTATAGCCAATTGTCTTCTAGTCATTTTTCTTATACCATGTCTTTACTATTGACCAAAGCTTACTTTTGGTTGTCCTACTTAGCTTGTTTTGATCTTGGTTCCTTTTGCTCTTCCCACACCTTTTAAAAGGGGGATTCTAATCTAGTTTCAATAGTTTTATTGTGTTGTGTTGAATGATAGTCTATGGAAGTAGTATTACATTTAAACTGGTAAGTTATCTCTCATTTAGTATTTTATCTGGTATCACTGATTATTCTTACCTATGGGAAAATTAGTATTGTATTTGGTACCCTTGATTATAATCACATTTGGGCAAATAATAATTATGATGTTGTTTCTTTATTATAACCACCTATGGTAAAATTAGGTACAATACCATTTTTATCATACATTATCACATAACGTACTCATTACTATTATCATTTACCTTAATTTTCTAACTTATTGTGACCTAGTTAGTCTTTCATTTCCTCTTGTGTAAGTGGAATCACTATGACTTGAGGTCCTAATGGGATTGTGTGGGTTGTGCTAAATTCATGTAGAGGTCACCTTAATCCCCCATTTTCATACACTCTTTCCATCTTTTGGTAATTTTAAGTTGGCACGCTCTCACTATTTCTCAAGTACTCTTTGAAGTACCCATACCATTTTATAAGTTAGACCATTATGTATCTCTTAATTCTTAATTAATTTGAGATACTTATAAAATTATAAGAACATTAATAAAATTTTAGAACTCAAAAACATTTTGATTGTTTTTTTTAGTCCTGGTCTTTTGATTTACTATTTGGTTTTGTTTTGTTTTTTCTATTTTCCAAGCACATCTTAATGGTCCACATGGATCTTGATTATTCATATCTTGATCTCATGTTGTTAATTTGTTCTTGATTTGTTTTTAAATATTCTTATTCTTACTTAAATCATGATTGTTTATGTCTTGATTTTGAGTTAAGATCATTTATGTTTTTCTTTTTATTTGTTTTTTCTTAAACGTAAATGTTTTAACTCTGGGCTTGGTCATTTTTTACCATTATCCTTATTTATAGGTATTCAAATTTTCATTGGCTCAATTTAATTGAAATGTAGTTTCATTATAGGTTATTTATACTTATAATGCTTAATTTCCTTTGCTATAGCAAGCACTTTGTGATTTGGTTCCAAGTCTCAACATTGATGTAGCTCTGATGATCAGCTCTCAAGAACACCTATGAAATAAGGTACCAATGGCTTATTATGCACCTAATTATATGCAATACATTCATCTCTTATCATACATCATGAGTGTGATCAAACCTTGGTCAATTTTATTCATTCATAATTCTATTCTCTCCCACTTTTGGGTGAACTACATTATCTTAAGGTTCATCTGGACTATATAGGTAGCACTTAGATACATGACATATATTAGGTCATCTCAACCATCTTAGTTTCATCTCTTTCATAAATTTTCACATCCGCATATGCCTAGTTTTTTGTGGTTTCATTTTTCCATTACACCATCACATCTACATTTGTGCTTGCTCATCTTTAATTTATGTAATAAGTTATATCCTTGGGATATTTCTTAATAATTATCCCTATAGGGGCTCAAAATTTGAACCAACTATTCAATCAAATCAGCCCTATAGGGGCAAACCATTCTTTATCAATGATCAAAATTTTCCCCACTAAGGCATAATTGCTTTATTAACCACTCATATTTTTCTCTAATAGAGCACATTCTTATTTATTATATATTTAGAGACATGATTCTCTTTTTCTTCTAATTCTAAGCTCTACAAAAAATTTCCCTCCTTCTGGCAATATTTTTTTGTGAAACTTATCTTAGAATTGATCATTCTATAAGTGCACAACTTGCACCCTAGCTTTGGGTGTGTTCAAAGTGTGTCTCTTATATTTTTGGATTGTATCTTTCCCATTACCCCCATACTTGGGGCCATTTTGATCTAATTATGTTTTGATCACTAATGAAATCAATGTGTGAAAGCATTAACTCATTTGGATTTAATTTGTTCCATTGGTTAATCTCACTTTATCTCTCCTTTAAAGAGTCCATCCTTCTCTTTCATCCTAGTATTTCCTCTCAAGGGGGAATCATGGGTCATTTCCAAATTCTTATTGACAACTTTTTTCTTTGAAAATATGTTACTTTTCCTGAATGTCTTGCTATGCCTTCTCAAATAAGGGAGAAATTTAGACATCCAATTCCTCACACCTTTGTGTTAAAATTATCAATCTTACTCAAAACTTATGAAAACAAATAATTTGGGACAAAATCACTTAAATGCACTAAATGGTTTGAAATTTTCATATATAAGTGTTGATTTAGGCTAATATATCCCTAAATAGGGAAATGCATTTTATGTGATTAATAACTTTGATCAAACCATTTCAATTCAAAATGATGAAAATACATTTTGGTTCTTTGGATCACTCTTTCCTTCTAATTCAAAATCACACAACATGTGTATGCGTTATTTTGTGTCAACAATGTCCTAAATGGGATAACAGTCTATATGTGACTAACATTACCTTTTAAATCCTCTCCAATAAAATTATGACCTAGTAATATGACTTTTTGACTAGTTTGATTAATGAAGTGCACTAATTTCCAAACAATTGCACTAAATTTGATTAATCTTACTTATGAAAATGAAAATTAAATTTGATTAGAAATTCCATGGAAGTTATTGTATATTTCTTTATTGGAAATTGATTCCTATTAACTACATAATCAAATGACATGATCAATGGGGTTGCATCCATAAGCCATAAATGCAATAAGTAGTAGGATTATGGCTTCCCAAGCCTATTTAATTCCCCTTCCTCCCAAAAATTTAAGAGGATATTTATGTAGATTATCTACATAATTGGATTAATTCATGGACACACATCTTGATCTTGAGATGGATGGTCATGGTTGATCCTGATCAATTTGAAAAATCTATAAATAGGAGGGCATATACCACTTTGATTTAAGATTAATTTATGTAAACTTATAATGTTGGATTCTCTTCACAACCTTTCTTTGTGTTGATTATAATTCTTTATTTGAAATATTATAGTTTCATTTGATAGTCATAGATTATACTTGGTGTTTTTGAGATGGTGAAGGAGCTTACCTTGCACCATTATTGAAGACATGAGCATCAAATCAAGGGTAAAAACACATTTTGAGCTTCATATGGATGGTGGGATGATCTTAGGAAGGTAATATATGTTTGATTTATTTCATTGAGTTATTAATTTTCATTTTCACACCCTGTTGGATAGGTTGGCCTAGATTGTTAGTTATTTATGAATTTTTTATGTTTTTCATGACTAATGCTTGATCTAACCATCTTTATAATCCATCTCTATAGTATCAATTTATGACACTCAATTATCACATTTGAGTATATTTACTTAAACTTGTCTATAGTTATGGCTATGTGTGGGTTTAAATGGGACTTGTCTTATTGATTGATTCTATGAGATCTAGGTAGCATTACTATTTTAATGACAAGGTACAATTTCAAATAGAAGTAAAAGTACTTAGAACATGTTTGGAATTTTAATACATTAAAATTTATTTAGGGAAAAAATAAATCCCAAGGTAAAGTATTTTAATTCATACATTGAATCATTATACACAACAAGATTTTACATGTTTTAATAGATAATGCAGGTCTCATTTGGAATTTTTTTTATTCTTTCTCATTATAACATTTTTTAATATCAAAATTAATTTGGAATGAAATTAAGTTTTTTTATTATTATTGTGAGGGTTGAATTTGTATTGAAGATATAGTCTTATGAGAATTCCATGCCTAGAAATATAATTACTATTATGAGTTTAACTAAAAGTAGTTGTAAAGGAGCATTGAACATGGGAGTTACATATTGTGCATCTTGAAAAATTGTAGGAGTTTATGTGTATCATGAAAAAATGTTCATGAATGAGAAGGAGGAAATAATAATTGAGGAAATGGGAAGAAAAATCAAACCATGACAAGTATCAAAGCAAAAATCTTGGCTATTATAGAAGTGAGCAATTGTATCCATCTTTGAGCAAAGATCTACATAATTAAAGGTGAGTTCCACTTATTATTATCATTACATTTGAATGAATTAAAATGGGTTTTGTATACGGGTGTGTAGACACCAAATAACCATACACTATGTTTTAAATGCCATATTGACCCTTATACCACCCTTGGAGCCCCTTAGGACCTTTTCCAAACCATTTACCCTACCAGTCATTAGTAGAAATGGATAACTTTAGCTAATTTTGACTATGACCACAACCACCAAAAATTGACCCTTAACCCTCAAACATCGATGTTTCTCCCTTAACCACCTCAAGAGTTAACTAAAACTCAAACTCTATCTTGATTTTTTATTAATAGTTTTTTTAGCCATCTACACAATCAATGCATGTTAGGTTAAAATTAAAGAGCTTATTAGACACCTTGTTGAACCTTTTGTTTCACCACTCCCTTTCTTCTATATTAAGAGATGAAGAGGAGGAAAAAGGGATCAAAACTTATTATTCAAGAGATCAAAAATTATTGTGTGAGAGATCAGAGCTTCTTGTGCAAGTATCCTTCTTACTTCCAATGACCAGGACAAAGATCAAAAGTGATATTGTAACTCATTAGTGAATAGCCAAGTTACTGTCACTCTACCATAATTACTTTATAATCTATAACAAGCTTTCATCCAAATTTAAGATTCTTCAGACCACCAACAATAAATCTAAGTATATGTTTCTTATTAAGATTCAATAATTAGCTTCTTTATGTCATTCCTTGTGCTACTTTCTCTTTCACCCCACTTTATTATGTTAGATATCTACAACTCTAGACATTGATTCTCTTCCCCAAGACCACCCACAGTCTCTTTCAATCATCTAAGAACCCTCTACCTATAATAGACACCTCTAAACACTACCCTCTATCTCGTAACCAATATCCAACCTAAAATCACCTTTTATAACTTTCCTATAACCTTCCCAACCAAACTTATTTTCCTAAGCTAGATCCCATAGTAACCACTGATGGTTTCCTAATCGACAATGATTTGACCCAAACCACTAATGATCCCTAACCATCAATGGTCACCCAATCACTAATGCTTTAACCTCAACCACCAATGGTCTCTATCTATCATTTTTAATAGAAATTTTATTTGACCTATCAGACCCTAACCAAATTTCATTATCTAAGCTTTTATCTTATCACAGAAGATCACTCAATCTTCCAAACCATGTTTGATTTATTTAACATTGATATCTAATAATTTATTGTTATAATTAGTCAAAATAACATGTTTCTTCTCATTCATTTATTGTATTTGATTTTAGTATCCTCTATTATTTATGTAAGTAATTTATCTTTCATTTTTAGATCTTAATTATTTAAAAGTGTGGATTGATAGCCTCGAAGGAAGCTTGTACTTCTTGGATCTATCACACACTAGGCAATCCACCCTACTACCCAACTAATAAACAATTTATTTAATTATTTTTTATCTATAGGTCATTTCTCCCTGGACAAAGAGGAGTCTCCACAATCATCTAGATCAATGTGTGTGCAACATATTAGGTTCTACTAGCCATTCTTTTAAATTTTACAACTTATTTCTAAAGAAAAAAAATCAAAATTTATGTGAAACATCTTGCCATGCCCAATGGGACACTTAAGCTCTTTCTTGGGTTCATATCTATAGGAAATTTAGTTGCATTAAAGAAGAGTCATCCATTGCATTCTTTTCTAAAAATTAAATGTTCATTATCTCCTTTCTTTCTTTCTAAAATGCAAGTTGTGGTTTTCTTTTGTTTTCTTAAAAAAGGGTAAACATTGTATCATTTTACTTTCACTTTTGAAAATCAAAAGTATTCATCCTAGGCTTAGGATTTTCATTATCATCATCATATCTAGGTGCATCTTAGTTGTTTTGTATTCATTTGAGAAGGCACAAAATTTTTCTTTTAGATTAACATTAACTCTACATCCATTTTTTACTTGTATTGATTAGCTCACATAGCTTAATTTGGTCAAGTAAATTAATCATAGTCTCATTTGTCTCCACACACACAAGACCAAACCACTCACTCAATTAAACATCAAAACATTGACATAAGTCCTGATTGGGATTTCATAACCTAGTGGTCACCTTTCCTTGACTATTCTACTTGGATTTCACCACTAAAGGGAGAACCAACTCAGTAAATTGGTTGATTATAATCTCTAGCAACTCAGTATATTTTGGCTAAGCACCTAACACCCTTATCACTATTTTTTATGAAGTGAAGGGAGACCCAAATATCAAGCCACATACCAAGTTCTAGTATAGATATTAAGGGCCTTTAACTACCTAAATCTTCTTTTAGTACCCACCCTATAAGCCCAAGTTGGTCTTCATAACTTCTTCAAAATTGAGGCATAAGCCTAAAGAGAGATAATAAAGTATCCTAATATTTTAATGCACGTTAGTGTATGCATTTTTTTCTTAAGATATTTTTATATTCTTATTTTGATTTCTCTTGTTTTGAGTTGTGAGATCACTTATATATTCATTTTCCCCTTATTTACATGGTTTTAACTGAGCAACAACTAAAAAACTAGGCAAATCAGGATCCATCTCTTAATCATCCATCTTCCTCTTCTCCTTCATCCATGGAGTACATTTTAGATGTAGAGAGTTCTCCCCATCCTTATGGAATTCCTAATATCCCTTAGATGGTTTCCAAAGGTGACATGGATTTCACCACCTTTTTGGATAATAGCCCCATATCCCTCTAACATTACCTTAACACCATATCCCACTATACCCCTACTTCAATTCCATCTATTGACCCACCCTATGGTATGCCATCCCACCTTATGGGTAGTACCTCTATTCCCACCATTTCCACCCAACCTTTAGTCACCTAAGAATCTTCTTATACTAATAATACCACCAATACCACCATCCAAATCTAACCCATCTACCCTAACCAATAACTCTTCTAGTATAGGATCAACCTAACCTTTGGTCACTAGTACTCCACTTACCATGGGAGTACCCTTCACTAGTCTTACCACCCTTCCTCTTTTTTCCAACCCACCTACCTCTACCACATTCTAGAGCTTGGTGGTTTCCATACCTTCTACCCTTCCACCCATTAGTAACAATATTAATACTTATCCTCAACCTATCAACCTAGCCATACCTCCAACCCAGCCCATGTTAATTCTTTAATAGGTTCTTATTACACCAAACCCTAGCTACATCCCTAACCTATAGGAGTATATAGATCCATCCTCTACCTAACCTCTTATATCTACCTACCTATATATGGCATCCCCTCAATCACCCATGCCCACACATCAATATGTGGTAACCTCATAACCTTTCACTATCTATCCTTATGTTGTATCTACCCAAACCCAACATAATCTTCCCTATAACTATGGGGGTACACAAACACAAATAGATATTTTTAATAGGTTAATAGATAAAATTTCCAATTTAGATTCATCTATTTCTATCACCCATAACCTCTTATCATACAAAAAAATATGTATCAAACCAATTCACCCATCCATCCCTATTTGATCTTATCCTCCTCAATGGGAGCTCATAAAATTTTAAAAATTATAGAGCAAGGAAGACCCTTAACAACATCCATGATCATTTTGACACTCTTGATATTTGATTACTTATGATGCTCTCCTTCTCACCTTTCCCAGGTCCTTATCAGGTCTAACACTAGATTGGTATAATGTTATTACCAAGCACTCCCTCTTTTGTTTTGCCTAACTAGCTCAGACCTTCTTAGATCACTTTTCCATAAACATTTCTAACAAATTTTACATCATCGATCTTTACTCCATCCATGAATTTGAGGATGAATCCATTACTGACTTCATAGTCCATTGGAGGAGCTTGATAAACCAACTCTCTTTCCCTTTGCCCAATCTTGAGATGATTGAGATTTTTGCTTGGGCTTGGGCTTGGGCTTGGGCTTGTGCTAAACACATTTCCTTCACTTTATAGGTTCAGACTTTTAAGACTCTTGATGAATATTTTATCATGGAATAGAAGTTAGAGAATAGATCCATTAATGAGGGGAAGTTAAAATTAAGAAACAATAATTCCACATTCAAATGAAATGAGGCTTCCTCTTCCAAACCTAATAATCAAACAAACACTAACACCAAAAATAAGGGAACCAAAAATGTAATTGTCCTTAAAACCACTCCTCCATTGATTGTTAACCAGCCCAAATCTTCCAATTCCTCCAATTAAAACACTAAAAACCAAAACCAAAATAACCAAAAGCAATACTCTTCACTAGGGGAGTCATATGCTTTAGTCTTGGAAAAGTTTTTAAAATTAAATATCATATAACTCTCATTGATCAAACACCCACACTAATTTGACTCATATACATGGTTGGTTTAAGGAGAATGAATTATGCACCTTCCATAATGTCATTGGGCATGATGTTAGTATGTCCAATACTTTCAAAAACATTATCCAAAGTCTGATTGATAAGGGGTAACTTGTGTTGGGTAACCCCAATACACCCCCAAATTGATCACTTGACACCTTTAGATAACCATGACCCTTCCATGAATAATGAAAATAATAGAGTGGAATCATCTCAAAACCATGAGGCCCATACTATTATTGTGGTTCTTAGTGAACTCATTATTGAATAAACCATTTCTCAAACCACCTTTCCTTCCCCTCAATTTCTTGAGGTAGTGGAGTCACATTCTATTCTTTTAGAAACTAAAACAAAGGAAATAATTATTCCCCTTTCTCCACTTGTTGAGGTAGTAGAGATACCAACCTCTCCTTTGGAAGACATACCAAAAGAGGAAGCCATTACCACCATATTCTTCTCTTCCATCATATAACAATCCACTCTTCCTTTGGAGATCATTCCTAACGAATATGCCATTTTATCTACCTCTTCCATGGAAAAATCACCTTCCAAAACCTTAGAGCATTTGATTGAGGGAAAGGATGAGGTGACCACTCATCTCTCTCAACATATGGGTTTATCTTTTGACACCAATATAGAAGGGATCAAACCCATATATAAAACTTTCTCTAAACTAGTTCAAAACTTGGAGTACCTATCCCAAACCAATGTAGAATATACCACATTTTGGCATGATCTTAGGCTTCCTTACCCAACCAAACAAGAGTCCTCAACCACGTCGTTGCCAACCCAACATTATACTTTCACTATTGAACCCACCATCATCCTAATGAAATAATTAGAAACCTCTGCCCCTTAATCCATAGTTGAAATAACCAAACCAACTCCACCTAAAGTAGCCCAAGCACCTTCCCCATCCTAGCCAAGCCTGTTAAAAACCTAGGTGTACTACCTACTTAGAGCCTTACTCACCCTCTATTGAATTTGGATCTAACACCACCTAGACAACCAAAGGAACCCTAGGTCAAGCTAACCAATAAAGAGGAGCCACTTAGGGTCCCAAAAGCTAGAATCTTGCCACTTATTTCTATCTTACCTTCTATTTTGAGACCGCACCCTTCTTCTATCTTAGGACTTCATCATTATGTTAAGAAAACAAATCTCCTAAGGATAACCTAAACTTAGTATCCTCTTCTAACTACACCTATACCTACTATTTTCATGCCCTCTACCTCCAAACCCTCTACTACCAAACATCCTACTTTTAACCATTCTATTTTTAAATCACCCATTATCAAGCCTGCTACTAAAAAAAATTACCTCCAAACCACTAACCACTATTAATACTCCACAATCCAAAACTCTAGCTATTAAGTCTACTCCTCAGATGGTTTCCACCCCAAAATTTAGAACCAAAAATCCAACATTAATGCCACCTTTTCCTAAGTGTTACTCAATCATCCCATAGAGATTATTACAAGATTCTTTCTTGACTTTGCCTCACATTGAACCATTTGACCTCCATAGTCCTAATCCATCCTATTTTTATGAAAATATTATTTTCTCATACCATAAAATTCTAGGACATGATATGGAGAGCTATAAATCTCTCCAAGTCCTAGTCCATTAGCTTTGTGTTGATGATGACCTATTGTCAAAAGATCCTCCCATGATCCCACCTCTACTCTAAAAACCAAAAATAACCACCCAAAACTTACCTACTCCCACACTCTCATATAAAAAAGAGGAGGAACTAAAGCAATCCTCTATCCCAACTCTTCCCTAAATCCATACCAGCCATGTGTTCACACAATCACAAGCCCAAAAAAAGGATAAAGGGAAGACAAAGGTGTCTATTCCATGGACGTACCCTTATTCCACCACCAAATCACCCAATAAAACCCAAACATCCTCACCTTCACCCAAACCTAAGGTGTCCATCTTGGGTACCTCTCAATCTAACCCATCCAAGTCAATATAAGGAGTAATTCTAAAGAAAATTCACCAAACACTGGTGAAGATGATTTTATATAAACTAATAAATACCTTACCTGATCAATGTGAGACAATTATAGAGGTTTTTTAGTCCATAGAGGTTCAGCTAGAATATCCACAACCTCTAGTAGCCTTTGTCAGATCCCTCTATCTTTCCACCCTTATTACCTTTAAGGATTAAAAAATACCTCCATTCATCCACATGATATGGATCCTCTCATTTTCATTATTTCATACATAAACCAAACCCACATCAAGAGGGTTATGATTGATGTGGGAGATAAAATCAACATTATCTCCTCCCATGCATATGACCAGCTGAAGTTGCCAAAGAAAATTATGTCAGAAACCATAATGGTGTAATATTCCTTCAATGACACTATGAAAAAAACTCTAGGAAATGTCATGCTCCACAAAATTTTAGGACCTCACACGCTTCTTAAGCTCTTATACATAGTAAAAGGTGAG
The DNA here is from genome assembly GCA_037957365.1 of Torreya grandis. Classification (NCBI taxonomy): domain Eukaryota; kingdom Viridiplantae; phylum Streptophyta; class Pinopsida; order Cupressales; family Taxaceae; genus Torreya; species Torreya grandis. The sequence continues at coordinate 1,668,631 of JARHVA010003865.1, forward strand.
TTATATTATAATGTTTTACTTGGGTGCCCTTAGATCCATTCCATGAATTGTGTACCATCCACCTTACATCGATACATTAAATTTGAGCATGAAGGTCAATTAGTTACCGTATAGGCTAACCCAAGTAATTTCACATCTTGTAACATGATGTACCAACTGAGTGATGTTCTCCTCATTCCATCCACCAAGTCTTTACCAACCAATGATGAATCCACCTCTTCCACCAATCATGCCTTGAATAGCTCATCCATCCCTTCTACCAAAATCTCCATGAAGGACCCTTTGGAATCAACATTCCAACATCTCTCATTTAAGTAGTGATGAGGCCACCAATTTATTACTTTCATAGCCTCATCCATGCTTAGTCTATGTCTTTTTCTATGTAAATCCCATAACTATCCATCACTAATGCAAATGAATGAAGTTATGGTTTTGTATGTTCATTGATGTGTGTGTGTGTGTGTGTGTGTGTGTGTGTGTGTGTGTGTGTGTGTGTGTGTGTGTGTTATGTTATGAATTATTGATGCTTTTCATTGATTGAATTATATTGGTGTGACTTTATCTAACAAGAATTTTAAGGGTCATGTAAATTTATAGAATCTTTCTAAGCCATATCTACTATAGGCTACCCATAGAAACTATAGGCTTCACCTATAGGTTACTCATAGCCACTATAGAGTGCCCATAACAATTGTAGGATTCACCTACAGGTTGCCTACAACCACTCTAGAATACCCATATCAACTATATGCTTCACCTACAAGTTGCCTACAACCACTATAGAATACCCACAACAAGTTTAGGCTTCACCTACAAGTTTCTTTTAGCCATTACAAAATACTTGTAGTGACTAAAGCTTTCACCTATAGGTTATTTATAGCTATTATAGAGTGCTTGTAGCTATTATGCAAAGTAGAGTCATTATTGAGGAGATATTGTAGACACATCTAGCTATCTTGGGAAACCAAATGAATGATTAGGAAGAATCATAGTTATTGTATAGATTCCTTACATGCAAGGAGACATTGGATGTGTTACCAAAGAGGGGAAAGACAACAATAATGAGAAAAGACAAAAGGAAATAAACTATAAAATAGTATGCCTTGTCTCTAACCCAATCAAAACTAACATAAGTAACTTTGGTTACTAACCACTTAAAGGTTGACTGGGGTAGTTTCTAATTATTTGTAATTTTTCCTAGTTTGGATTTTTTTTATTAAGAGTCAATAAACTACCTTTTGTATTTAAAGGTAGAACCTAGATTAGACTAGGATTTAGGTAATTTTGAGGAGATAATAGTAGAAGTTTTTGAACTATAGCCTTTGTATTCAAAATTGAGTAATGAGAAAGTTCAATTTGTAAGAAGTTTCTAAATTCTCTTAGAGAGGGATCGGAGCTCAGTTTTGAATGAGGAAGGGCTCCCTCGAAATGAGATACTATGAAGATCCTGACCCTCTTTAATTATTAGTGTATTATGTAAGTTGATTTTACTATTAAGTTTGATTATATAAGTGTGTTACATGTATGATACATAAGTGTGGAATAGTTCTATAGTTCTATCACAACATTTTCATAATATATCTATCTAGTAAATTCAACATAAATAAAATGTACTGTAACTAGAAAAGCAAGTTGAATTCTAATTTAGTAATACATATATAGTTATGACACTCTTAAAAATATTATGAACCCTAGGTTGACAATTAATGTTTAATCAGACTAATGAATCTGGAAATCATTGGATAATTAGTCTACACATCATTAATTTTTTTTGGTTAATGCACTATTCTACCTAGCTGGGCAAGTTGAGTGAGGACACTGCAATGTTTTATGCCATATGTCTAAGTTTATGGACATATATTTCTAGCTAGGCAAGTCAAGTGAGGGCAATATGGTCTCTTATGTCAGATGTCTAAGTTTTTGGAAGTAAACCGTACATAAGTTAATTAATTCATGTTTCTAGAATTTATTTCCTACAAAAGTGATTTATTTTTAGCAAAGTGTACTTTTAATTTTCCTACTTTATAGAATAAATTTTCCTACTTTAATTTCCTAATTTTTATAATAAATTTTCCTACTTTAATTTCATGTTTTTTAGAATAAATTTTCTTGATTTTAGTAGTTAATTTTTATTGCTTTCTAGAAGTAGAATTCCAATTACTGTTGTTCTGATTTTAACATTCATTTATTTATACATTATTTTTTAACAAAATTGGTCTGAAATAACCCCCTTGAAACATAAAAAAATGAAAAAAACTAACTCTATGTAGGAATGGATAGGACAACTGAAGGAGTGGCATAATGTTTATGTAGAGAGAAAGAGATTCTCAATGGAGATTCCTACCAAACAAGTCACAAGTTGTTGCTAGGAAAGGACCACAAATACCTATATAAACTAAGAATCCTATTGAAGAATATATCATAAGTCAGAAGGATCTTAAAGAAGAGAGCACTACAAACTAAAAGAGGCAACTTGTAGAAGAAGTATTATTGGCTCTGATAAAGGAAATATAAGTAGAAGAAGCATTAGTTGAGCTAGTAAGAAGAAACAAAGGAAAGGAACTACATGAACTAGACACTCCAGAGAGTAACATATTTAAAACATTTTATCAAGGCTGTCTTGATAAAATCAAAGGAATCTCAATAGAATCTTTAGACCCTTCATCTAGTAAAAAGACTAAGGATCAACAGATAAACATTTATTATTATGCTAACCAAGGGATTGACATAGAGTTTGAGGATGAGATCCAAAGTACCTTTTATATCCATATCAAAAGAAGAGTCATCATGAGTAAATAAGGAGACTTTATAGAGTACAATGGGACTCTAGATATAGTTACTTTTGAAATTCCTATTCTAGATGCAACATGTGTAACACAAATGAAAAACATCCTACCATCAACCTTTCCCTTTTTCAAAGGTACATTATTAGAAGACCCAAAAAAATTCTTATTCAAATTTGATATCCTCTATAGAAGCTATGACTACATGCAGGATGTATAAAAATTGAAACTTTTTCTAGGTACTCTCAAAGACTCAACACTTCACTGATTTATGGGACTAGGTAGTAATTTGGTCTACACTTGGGAGGACATGAAAAAGAAATTGATTGGACAAGTATCAAGAATATGGAAGAGGAAAAAGTTATAAAATAAATGGCATCTTTAGGATAACTCAGGAGGGGGATGAATCCTTGGAGGATTATGTTGAATGGTTCATGTTGAGTGTACAAAAATTCAAGAAAAGTGCGCTTGGAGAAGAACCTTTAAAACCCATCTTCCTAAAAGGAGTTAGAGAATATTGTTTGAAATCCTTGAACCTAATGAGTATAGGATATATTTCTCACCTAGAATTCTCAAATATCAAAGAGATAAACAAGAATTATTCTAGATCTACCATAAACAAAGTCAAGAGTAGAAAACTTCCATTGGTACTTGCAAATGGCCTATCAAAAACTAATGTTAGTAACATGTTATAGGACATGAAATGAGATATCAATAGCCATTTGGAAACCTAAATGGATAACCTACACTCAATATAAAATCAAGAAACTTTGGATCAATCTTTGACCATTTATTGTCAAGCCTATAAGAAGAAAAAGGCTGATTGTAGATGTCACAAGGTTTAGGCTCAAGTAGCTCACATCACAATTGAAAAACCAAAAATATTAGAGCTACATGATATAGGAGGAGATAGTGACCAATTTTTCTATGTTACACAAATAAAATCCATGGGTTAAGTGATTGCCTTATCAAGGTATAGGACAAAAACCACATTTTTAAAATTCTACCTCCTTTAATTCATAATTTACAAATGTTACTCCTAATTTAAACTAGTCCTTGGATGAACATTCCACCCCCTAATTTTAGCTAGATTCCATCAAAAACAAGATACCCCACCACCTCTTAGTATCCTCCACAAAATGTATCCCCATCTTGGATGCAATCTTGGTAACCACCCCAAGGCATGCCCTTCATAAACTAATGGCAATAGCCCTAGAGACCTAACCAGCCATGGGGAATCTCTCTAGGAAGATGTCCTCCAAAACATCAACAAAAACCTCTTGATTTTATGCCCAATACAAAAAATACATCCAATCCTTATCATCTACCTTCCTAACCCCTATAAAATCTTGAAAATAAGATGGTAAAATCCACATTCAATAATAAGCCTATTCAGTACCTAGCATACACTGTGAACATCAATGAAGTTCACCTCCATTTAGGAAAAGTTATACCACACCCACCACCACCCATAATAAGGGATTAAGATGATAAAACCCTATAATAACATGCTAACAAACCTCTATCATGTCAATAACTCTCTAAACTAGAAAATAAAGTTGTTGATAAAATAGCCCCCCCATTTCTAAATCCATGACTAGTAGTAGTAATAGTCTAGATCCATGATTAGTAGTTTTCCAACGCATTGATTGACCTAGGGGATACAATAAATGTAATGATAATCAAAACTATGCACAAATTACAATTGAAAAATATTTGTCCCACAACTACACTACTAAAAAAGGATGATAGGTTTATAATCAGACCAAAGGGAATCATTGAAGATCTTCTCATTACTATAGATTCTTGGGAGTATCTTATAGATTTCATTATGCTACAACCTAAGTCTAATTTGGATAGATACCCCTTTATCTTAGGATGACCTTGGCTTGCCACAACTGATGCCTTTATTAGCTATAGAATAGGTAACATGATGATATCCAATAGCTACAACACTAAATAGTTAGTTTTTTATCTCCTAACATAGCCAATTTTTACACTAGAGCCTACATTATGGGCTGAAGAAGATGAGGTAAATCAGCCTTCCTTGATTCTTGTATTTACCATAGACCATGAATGCATATTGGTTGATTAAGAGGAAGATACCATTCTATTAAATGTTCTTCAACATAATTACCAAACTCCTTCTACATATCTCAACCACTTATAATGTGTTGAGTGCCCATTTTCTAACTTCTAAGAATTGGATAATTTTGATGCAACTGTACAAAAAACATTCCACCAGGTACTACCTCATAGCTATAGAAAAACTAGATCCATTAGAAATGTGGAAATAATGAAATCACTCTCACATAAAATTGAAATCTCTCCAAGGAAAACATTTCTTATTAATAGCAAGTTGGAGTTAAATGAAGAAAAATGCCTATTCAACATGTTGCATGCCAACCAACATGATTTTACATGGGATTATGAGGATATGCAAGGAATCAACCCAAAAATATGCACACATTATATGTACATCAAAGAAGAGTACCAATCAATTAGACAACCACAACGTAGGATGAATCCAACTCTTTGAGCAAGTCAAAAGGGAATTACAAAAACTTTTGACTATTGGATTTATATATCCTATCTCTAATAGTGAATGGGTGTCACCTTTGGTAACTATACAAAATAAAAATGGATAATGGTTTGTATGCATTGATTATAGGTCACTCAACATATCAATCAGGAAGGATCACTTTCCTCTACCCTTCATTGACCAAGTTTTAGAGACACTAGCAGGGAAGAAATATTTTGCCTTTCTGGATGGCTTCAATCATTACCACTGGATTAGAATTGCTCTTGAGGACTAGGAAAAGACCACCTTTACTTATTCATGGGTTACTTATGCTTATGACGTAATGCTCTATCCATATTATAGAGGGTTGTATTGAGTATCTTAGAAGATATGGCCAATGAATGTGTATAAATCTATATGGATGACTTCACTATCTATAGAGGGACATTTGATGAATGCCTCAAAAACCTATAAAAAAGTGTTGTAACACTATTAGGAGCACCATATATCTCTTATCCACAAGAAATTATATTTGCTTATGATAGAATGTATTGTCTTAGGCTACCACATAGCTACTGTAGGAATTAATGTTGACCCTGAAAAAATCACCATCATCAAAAACTTGCATGTTCCTCAAAAAATGAAAGATGTTAGGAGTTTTTTAGGACATGTTGGTTACTAAAAGAGATTCATCAACAATTTTAGTAAATTAGTAGCACCATTATTCACCCTTCTAGCTAAAGATACTAAATATCTCTAGACTCTTGCTTATGATACAACCTTCAAATAATTAAATGAATTATTGACCACCACCCCTATTTTACATGGTCCTATTTGGAAGCTTCCCTTCCACATTCACATAGATGATTTAGATACTACCCATGGAGCTATGCTTGGCCAAAAATAGGAATCACTCAAGTATGTCATCTATTTTATAAGAAAAAACCTATAGGTAGCAAAATTAAATTATATAGTTACTCAAAAAGAGTTATTGGTGGTAGCCTATGCTATCAACAAGTTCCATCACAAGGTATTAGGTATTTGTTCATATAGACCATGTAGCCATTTGGTACCTTATGAACAAAATAGTTTTTATAGATAGAGTGATAAGATGGTTGCTCTTATTACATGAATTTGATATCACCATTATAGAAAATCCTAGCAAGGACAATTTAGTGAATGACTTTTTATCATGCATACAAACCCCTAAAGAGGATACCATAGTGGATGACTCATTTTTAGATGAGCACCTATTCTTTCTCCCCCTAACCACACCTTGGTATGTTGATATCACTAATTACCTTGTAACAGGTTTATTTCCATAGAACTTCATCCCCAAATAAAGGAGAGCATTGATTTAGAAAAGTGCCAAATATTCATGGTTGTCTAGATTCCTTTTCTATACTGAGATGTCTCAGAGAATATGAAGTTCCAAATATCCTTAAATCCTACCATGATGAACCCTATGGAGGATAGTTTGTAGCCAAGTATAAAATAGTCAAAATTTTGAATACAAGATACTATTATCCCTCACTCCATAAAGATGTAATAAGATATACTACTCATTGTGACAAATTTCAATGTATGGGGAGACCCACACATTTAGATGAAATGCCTTTGCAGCCCTAGATGGTGCTTGAACCATTTGAAAAGTGGGGCCTAGAATATTTAGGACATTTTGATCCAAGATCTAATAATGAAGAGTACATCCTTATCTTTACTGATTATGTAACTAAATGGGTGGAAGTTAAGGCTCTTACACACACTAGGGATGAGAAGGTGGCATCTTTCCTCTATGAAGAAATATTTACTAGATATGGTGTGCCATATGAAATAGTCACTAATTAGGGGCCCAAATTCATTATTAATTTAATTACTACCTTATTCTAGGAATATGAGAGTAGGTATCATAAATCAACTTCATATCATCTATAGTCCAATGGATAGGTGGAAGTCACCAATAGGGAGCTAGAAAATGTTCTAGAAAAAAATGTTAGTCTGTCTCATAAGGATTGGGAAGCTAGGCTTCTTGAAGTTATGTGGCCTTATAGAATCACATGGAAGACCACTATAGGATTCACTCTATATGAGTTATTCTATGGAAAGAAACCTATCTTGCCAATTTAATTTGAGCACAAGACCTTACAGTTAGCACTGGAACTTGTGATGGATATATCTGAAGCCTAGAAAGAAAGGCTTCTATAGTTGAATGTCTTAGATGAATATAGACAATAGGTATTACATAACATAGAACTTGTATAGTATCAATGGATTAGATGACATGATAGGCACATTAATACTATGTAATTACATATAAAAGATTGGGCCCTTCTTTTTGACTCTAAATACAAGGACCATAAGGGTAAATTGCAGACCAGATGGCTTGGTATTTTTGAGATTGAGCATGATTTTGCCAATGAAGTAGTTTAACTCCAAAATATTGATCCAGTTATATGTCATCTATAGGTAAATGGCCATAGACTCAATTTGTATAAAAATACACTTACTCAAAAAGAATTTACTAGTCACATACACTAGTAGTTATAAGATGGATAGAATGATGTCCTAGATAGGCATGTTGCCTCACCAAATAATGAGAGAACTAGTCCATACTCATCTAAAGAAGGAGAGGAGGACATCATTTTCCTCCTCTGGTATGATGAATGATACTTTCACCTATTCCTTGAGAAGCCACATTTCCATGTGACTTAGCTAGGGCCTTGAATAAATATTCTACTATAAATAATAGTTAGAGTCAAAAAAATCTAACAATGAAACCCCATTTTTGAGCATTATTGGTGGCTTCTAGGTAGAAAACCAACCTGTTGGCTACCTAGATCTATAAAAAGGGCTTAAGTATAAAACTATCTTGTTGGCTATTAGGGGTTAAAATAAAAATAGATAAATAAGGGACGTGAAGAAGGAAGTAGAGAGAAGGCAATCCCTCAAATCCCAATTATTCACATAGGTTTTCTCTAGTTGTTATAGGAATTTTTGTAGCTATTATAGGCACATTATACATAGTTGGCCATCACTTTGTATCTCTTTATAGGTACTTCTATAGCTACTACAAATACCCTCTTATGCCTATTCTCACATTTCTATAGAGCATACAAGATAGATCTTATTATAGTTCTCACTGATGGCTTGGCTATTAGCTTTTGGGCATTACATGAAAGTCATAAGCCAAATTCATGGAAGAAGAAGGAAGATTAGAGTAGAAAATTTCAAATCTATTTCTTAAAACTACCCTTGAATACTAAGCTATAGAGACACAAAAAAGAATACAACTTCCCTTTCCATATGGAAATGTTATAGACCAGATTTTTTACCTATAGAGACACTCCTGATTCATTTTCAATTTTGGTCATTTTATAAATATCATTTCACTATGTTGACTAGTGAGATCTCAAATTTATTTTTAAAATAGGTTCCATGTTAAAGACCCTACTAATTACTATAGCCAAGACCCCATGCATAAAACCTTTAGGGAATAAGTAGCATCCAAACTCCTATCAGTTGGTTCATCTAGATAAAGGTCACTAGGTAGTAATGCCCTTAGCTACTTTCTCAAGATCTTCTAGCACATCACTTTGATCACTTAGATTTTCAATCACCACCTTATGGTATGATAGTGATCATTTATCCTCCAAGTGTTAGACCCTTATTCCATACAGACTATCTTACATCACATGCACATGAGATATAGGCATCATCAATACCTAACCATTGGTGAATTCCCAATTACTTCACAAAAGGTCCACTTCACTCCAGTTCTAACTACCAACCCAATCATTACATCCATTAATCATTCCCATGCAAATATTTACATGTCAACACATGTGTGACTTCCTATGTGTGACATCAAAAACACCATTATTAAAAGATATGTCATATCTTTCATCATTGAAAATGTCATTCATTATTTTAATATAACATTTATGTCATTAATAAATCATATTTAATTATGAATTTAGTCATTCATTCAAAAAAATCTATCGTATCATCTCTAAAATTTCACTTTTATTCCTTATGATGACCCATCTTATTCTATACTTCTTACTCAATCCACAAAACCTAAGGACATATGATAGCTCAAGTGAGGGGATAATTCTATGGGTAAATGCCATAAGAACCCTTGAGATGCCATAATTTTCAACCTACAACCTCACATCTACCATTATTGAGCCAAACCTTGCAACCTACAAACCCCATATTTGTTATTTTAGATCAAACCTATTGCAAGTAGATTTACATAAGTCCAAAGAGTGTGAAACTGACTATTGGTTAAAGGGAATAATATAGAATTTAAAATGGGAGGGTTAGTCATGTGGAGAGAGTCTTCGACCATAGGCACTTATGAGGAGACCAAGCTAGTTGAGATGTCTTCCATAGATCTAGTTGGACTACTTATTTTGAATGGTTACAACATTTTTTAAAGCCTCTTACTTGGGAATTTATATGTTATTTTAATGGAAACCAATCCACCATTTGTGGCATAAAATTTATATTTATTGACACCTTAGTGAGCCAAGAAACTAGGCTACCAAGCATGGGGAAAAATTGGTAGGATAGACCCAATGACCAAGAGGCTAGGTAACAGTTTTGTCAAGTAAATGAAAGATTGGCATTAAAAAAATGAGGTGTGGAAAGACTTATTCTACCTATAGAATGGAGAGAGATAGAATCACATATTATTAAGTACATGACTTATGAGGGGAGTTATTTCCTCATTTACACTCTCTATTTCAAAATTTTAAATCATTTAAGACATAATAGAGTCATTAATGTTCCCAAATTTTTTTTATGGAATATCTTAAAAATAATGTCCAAAGAATATCAAAAGGGCACTAAAACAACCCTATCTCACCACTACCTCATATGGATCATAATTAAATAAGGAATAACTTCTATCAGACTTGACCTCACTTGGGATCAATTTTTAGCCCTATAAAATATTGTACACCAGCAAGAAGGCATTGATGAGAGGGTATCCACTAAAGACCAACCCCAACATACTATTCAAGAAGATGTTGAGGATATTAGTACTATTGGTCAGGCCATAGCCAATAAAATTCCATGTGATATTATTATGGGAAAGAAGAAGAGGAGAATATTTTTCTTATCTCCTTCTGATATAGAGGAGAAAAGCCCATAATACCATGTCCCTTCTCCCATTATGTCCTCACCTCAATTTGATTCCTCCACACTATCTCTTATTGGACAAGAAGAAGTTCCCTTGTCAACTAATATATAAAAAACACAAACTCCATCAGTCACCCCTATTGAAAGGAAAATTAAAACCAAGGGGAAGAAACCCATAGTGTCAAAAAGAAGGAGACATTATCTTAGTAGATCTCAAAGGATGAAGAAATAAAATACCAATATAGCCTCCTTAACCATAGCTATCAATGATGATGAAGAACCAAGGAAATATTCTAGGCTTACAAAAATCTTGATGGATTTGAAATAGAATAATGGTCTACTAATGAAGGATATGATAAGGTAGAAGAAGAAGATTGGTCACCTCTCCCATCTAGATTCACTAAGGAGGACATTAATCTCCTCAAAAATATTGTACACACAGAGGAAGAATTGAGAGAGACAGAGAAACATTCAAGAGAAGAAGAATTAGTTAAAGAAGAGGTTATGGAAAAAATAAGAGAACAAGAAAAAATTTCTCATGATCAAGAGTCCCAAACATTAGAATAAGTTATGGAGGAAACATACAAACTCATAAATGAGATAACAAATCTGAAAGGAAAATGAGGAATCAAAACACTTTTGTGAGTAGTAAAGTTTGTAGAAACCTCTAAGAACAAAGAGAAGAGAGTGGAGGAACCAACAACATCCTCATCCACCTTAGCCATATAATCCCCTATAGTAAAGTAAAATCTAGATTTATTACCCTTCTATTAAGGATATCCTCCTCCATTGCCCACTACATCATCATCCACTACAAAAGAAATTATTGATGTGGATTTCTCAGCTACCACTCTAGTAGAGACTAATGATCTTTTGATTTTCCTTAAGGAAAAATTTAGTAATAATGAATCCTACCACAAGGAATTAGTGTAGAGATTTGAGGGATATGTTGAATCAAAATAAAAACATGATAAATTACAAGAAAAATTGGAATTTTCTAAAAATAGGGTCAGATATATGAAGCAAAATGTTGTCAAATTGCATGAAACTATTGAGTTATTGATGGAGTACAGACCCCCTTCTAGAGTGTATATTGTATACTTGGAAGTAAAATGGTTGTAATTAAGGTATGATAGGATTTATAAAGATCAATCTTATATGGTCTATGACAAAATATCTTTATTGAATGAGTATAGACATGATGATCCTAATATTGAAGCCCAACTAAGTGAATTATACATTCACCAATATGTTGCTCCTAGTGATACAAAATGGAATCCCAACATTTATTTGGGGGATATCCTATTACATGCATTTTCTTCATATGTTTTAAATGAAATATAAAGAATAAAACATATGGAATAATATCAAGGAAAGGATAAATAATCCACCTTGATGATCAGGAATGAATTCAAAGATTCAGATGCTATAGTAGAAGAATGGATATCATTTATGAACACAACTGCTCCATAGGAATGGGTTGTAAAAAAATAGGTGGAAGTCCAGAACCACTACTTGAGTCTCATGGAAGGTTATGGAAGGTAATTTTTTGTTTCTTACTCTCTAAGATGGGAAGAAATATCAGATGCCTTGAAAATGAAGGAACCATACTCCCCTCAAAACCTTAGGGAGGCCATCCATAGAGTATACTTGTATATTGAACTTGTTAGGAAGTAGAGAATATAATGGTTAGGATTGATGTTTCAACCCCCTATATTTTAGTTCCCAATCCTTGATTAGGAAGGAAATTTTCTAGTTGATAGAGAGGTAGAGAAGAAAAGATGGGAACACATTGAGAATGCTAAAGGTTTTTTTATCTGGAAGGGTCAAGTTGTCCTGAACCCTTAGACTTTAGAAAATTTTGTGGTTTTAGAATGAAACCAAGGCTTACTCAAGGTTAAGCAAGAGGATAAGTAGGGGGGAGTGATGATTCCACCAATTCCTTACTTTTATATCCTCATCCATGCTTAGTCTATGTCCTTTTTATATGTAAATCCCATAACTATCCATCACTAATGCAAATAAATGAATGAAGTTGTGATTTTGTATGTTCATTGATATATATGTGTTATGTTATGATTTATTGATGATTTTCCTTGATTTAATTATATTGGTGTGAATTTATCTAATAAGCATTTGAGGGGTCATGCAAAGCTACAAAATCTTGATAATCCATAGCTACTATAGGATGCCCATAACAACTATAGGCTTCACCTATATGTTGCTTACAACCACTTTGGAATACCCACATCAACTATAGGCTTCACCTATAGGTTGCCTAAAACCACTTTAGAATACCCATAACAAATATAGGCTTCAATTATAGGTTATTGATAGCCACTATAGAATGCCTACAACAATTGAATGTTTTACCTACAGGTTGTTGGTAGCTATTATAGAGTGCCTGCAGCCACTATGCAAAGTAGAGTCATTATTGAGGAGATCTTGTAGACACATATATCTATCTTGGGAAACCAAATGAATTATTGGAGAGAATCATAGTTGTTGTATAAATTCCCTACATGCAAAGAGACATTGGATGTGCTGCCAAAGATGGGAAACATAAGGATAATGAGAAAAGACAAGGAAATAAAACATCAAAATAGTATGCCTTATCTCTAACATAGTCAAACCTAAGAGAATTAACTTCATTTACTAACCACTTGAAGGTTGACTGGGGTAGTTTCTAAGTATTTTTATTTTTTCCTAGTTTGGTGGTTTTGGTTAAGATTCAATAAATTACCTTTTTTATTTAAAGGTAGAACCTAGATTAGACTAGGAGTTAGATGATTTTGAGGAGATAATAGTAAATTTTTTAAAACTATAACATTTTTATTCAAAATTGATTAATGATAAATTTGAATTTGTAAGAATTTTAAGAATTCTCTCAGAGAGGGATTAGAGCTCAGTTCTGAATTAGGAAGGGCCCCTTAAAAATGAGCTATTGTGAAGATCCTGACCATCTTTAATTATTAGTGTGTTGCGTAAGTTAATTTTACTGTTAAGTTTGATTATATAAGTGTGATGCATGTATGGTACATAAGTGTAAAATAGTTCTATAATTCTATTGTATCAGTTTCATAATATATTTATCTAGTAAATTTAGAATAAATTCATTTTACTACAATTGGAAAAGCAAGTTGATTTTTGAATTAGAAATGCATATATAGTGTTGACACTGTTGAAAAGCTTATGCACCCTGGGTTGACAATTAATGTTTAATCATATTGGTGAATCTGGTAATCACTAGGTAATTAGTCTACACAATAGGGAGTATCATGTCTTTGCCTTGGATGCCCTCCCTACTCCCCATGAGTATGGGAACCTTGACCAAAATCTTGATTACAACTTCAATATTAGGACAACTATTTATTTTGGGTATCTCAATCTCCAAACAAATCTTATCTATGGAGGACTTGATCAATCACTTTTTCCTTCCTTGACATCCTCTTCTCTTCAATTGTTCACCTCCAATTTTTCCTATCTATATAAACCATAGTTCACCAAGATATACCTCCATAGGTATGTTTAGATGGGATTTGTTATAGGATGTTATGAGCATAAACCACATATTTACCTCCATGTAAGACCCAAATTCCTCATGAGAGATTTAGTCTCAATTTTTATCCACTCGAAGAGCCAACACACTCACCTCCCATTATCATCATTGATGAGGGAGACCCATCCTCACCATACACTCCACCATCAACATCTAAGGATTTTGACACCATCCCCCATAAATTTTTCATCAACATGATCAGAATTGGACCACTAACTTATCAAAAGGATGGGGAGACCATAACCATTCCTCTGACTCATCCTGAGATGGGAGGAAATGACTCTCCTACCCTTAATATTGTTTGATGTCAGGTTGATGATTCCATTCTTGCCTATCTTGTCATAGAAGTTTTTTCTATCCACAAATACCTTCCCTCTAAGAATTCAACCATGTTGAATGAATCCACCATGAATATCAACTTGGGTATTCCAAATAACCTATGCATTGTCAAAATTAGTTAATCATTAAATCTCATGGAGCTTCAAAATTCCCCATCCTTCTTAAAAGATTGTATCATAGAATTTGATTGGTCTTAAAATGACATGCTAGGAATTGACCATTCCATCATCATTCATAATGTAGTAACCAATCATGATTCCAATCTAGTTAGGCAAAAACTTTGTTATATGCACCCTCACATATCTCTTCTCATCAAAGAAGAACTTTAATACCTCCTATCCATGAATTTAATTCAACCCATTGATTATCCCCAATGGGTCTAGAACATAATCTCTATCACCAAATCCATAGGGAGACCTTGAATTTATGTAGAATTTTGTGATCTTAACCTTGATTTCCTAAAGGATGACTTTCCTTTACCAAGTATTGACCAACTTATTGATCTTACAACAAACCATGAGATTATATCTTTTATCGATGTATTATTGGGTTATAATTGGATCTTAATTACCCCTGAAGATCAACACAAAACTACCTTTATCACCCCTTAGGGAAATTTTTGCTATAGGGTCATGCCTTTTGGTCTAAAAAATGTTGGTGAAACCTACCAACATGCTATGACCTACATCTTCCAAGAACTTATTCATAAAATCATATAAGACTATGCCAATGACCTTTTTGGGAAATCTAAATGTCATAAAGATCATTTGGCCATTCTTAAGATTATCTTTGAATGCCTCATCCATTATCATATTTGCCTTAACCCCAAGAAGTGTATTTTTGGGGTCTTGTCAAGAAATCTCCTTGTATTTATCATCTCCCTTAGAGGAATTAAAGTAAATCTCACTAAAATAAAATCAATCATAGACATGACTCCTCCCACCCACCTTAAGTAACTTTGTATCTTGTAGGGGAAGCTCCAATCCACTCATCACTTTATCTCTCATCTCTCCAATCGATGCCAACCTTTCCATCACCTTATGAAAAAGGATGTATCTTTTAAGTGAAATAGAGACTATCAAAATGCCTTTGATTTACTTAAATAGTACATTATATCTCCACCTATCCTCATTTCTCTCAAAGAAGATCAACCTTTTTAATTTTATATTTCTACCACCGACCACTCCTTAGGGGAAATGTTGGCCCATCAAGATGAGAAACATAGAAAGAAATATATCTAATACATAAGTCATACATTTATAGAGTGTGAGACTTGGTACACCCATACCAAAAAACTTTTCCTTGAACTAGTCTTTGTTACCTACAAACTTCACCACTACCTTCTCAACCACAAGACCTATGTCATAAATAATATCAACCCACTCAAGTATATGCACTCCAAGCCTTACCAAAACTAGAATATGGCTAAATGGATCATGCTCTTAGATGATTTTTACCTTGATTTCCTCTAGTATAAGTCAATAAAAGGGCAAGTCATGAACTACCATTTGGTTGAAGCACCCTTAGCAGATAACCAACCATCCTCCCTTAAGTTTCCTAATGAGTCCATCACCACCTTTTATTAAGAAGACATGACCAATAAAATGACCATGTTATTTGAAAAATCAATATGTTAACATGGTGTGGGATTTAGTATCGACCTTATTACCCTTGATCCTAAACCTCTTCTTTTATCCTTCAAACTTGACTTTTATTGTACTAATAATATGTTTGAGTATGAAGCCCTAGTGATAGGTCTCCAAAATTCTTTATCC
Organism: Torreya grandis; assembly: GCA_037957365.1. Lineage (NCBI taxonomy): Eukaryota > Viridiplantae > Streptophyta > Pinopsida > Cupressales > Taxaceae > Torreya > Torreya grandis. Next base: position 1,684,753 of record JARHVA010003865.1, read on the forward strand.
TTGGGAGTCAAAATAATTAGCTTCTTTGGTGACTCCCAACTTGTGATCAACCAAATCAATGGATCTTACCAATGTAATAATGATATATCACAATAGTACTAATAGCTAGTTAATGTACTCTTAGCATCATTTGAACATTACCTTATCCAAGCCACTCTTTGATCTATGAATAAGTTTGATGATATGATGGCTTCTCTCACTTCTTAGATCCCATCTACACCTTCTGAATCTAGTCTATCTATCATTATCCATCATCTTACCTAGCCTTATTATATCAAATTAGATTCTCAAACCATATTTAATATGGAAGAGACCCAACCTGACCTTTGGTATAAGTAGATCTTTGACTATCTCAACCTTACAATCATTTCTTCTAACCTTTTTAGGAATATTCAAAGAGCGTTCATTTAGGGTACCTCTCATAACACCATATTAGGGGGAAGTTTTTATAAACATGGCTTTGACAACCTTATTTTCCACTACTTACCTAGTCATGAGGCCTCTCATGATATCAAGGAAACACATGATAGGGTTTACATTTGACACTTTAGTGGCCTAGCCATTGTTAAATGCATCCTTTACCTTAGCTACTATTGGCATAATCTTAACCAATATTATTGTGATTATGTGAATAATTGTTTTAAATGTCAACACCATGATAATTTACATCACACACCTATCCATAGTCTCCAAGTATCCAAAGGTTTCTATCCCTTCTCATAATGGGGTCTAGATATTATTAGCAAAATTAACTCCCATTATTTATAGTGACATCATTATATCATCATTATAACAAAATATTTCACCAAATGGGTAGAGGTTATTCCTGTCATCTCAACCAAAGCTAAAAAGATTGTTTATTTTATCAACCATCACATTATCTATTATTTTTGTGTTTCACATAAAATAATCACTGATAATGGTAAATATTTCAAGAACAAGCAAGTCCAAGGTCTTTGTGATGAATTTGTTATCAATTTAAGTTTCTCATCATCTTATCATCCACAAGCTAATGGATATATTAAAGATTCTAATAAAACCCTCAACAACATTCTAAATAAAATGGTTAATGCATCTAGTTGAAATTGGAATTTATACATCCCTTTTATCTTATGGGCATATCATATTATCATTTGAACCCCTATGGGTGCTACCCCTTTCTCTCTTGTGTTTGGAGTAGATGTTGTCTTACCTCTCAAAGTACAAATCTCTCTCTTTGTATATCCCTATAGAATATCATTTTTGAGGGTGATTACCATCAAGAACATTTATCCCAACTTGATCTACTTGATAAATGATGTTTATCCATGCTTACCCATCTTTATGTCTATAAAAAAAACACCAATCATGCTTAAAACAAGCACCTAAAAGTGCAAAAATTCAATATAAGAGATCTCATCTTAAAGGAAAATCAACATGTAACCAATATGGATAAAATCAAGTAGGGCAAGTTTTATTAAAATTGGCTTGGACCTTAATAGTAATCCACAAGTATGGATTGAGAGCTTACTGATTATCCTCTCTTGAGGGGAAATTAGAACCTAAAACCCTCAATTCTTCACATCTACATCTTTTATTTTTTTAAACAAGATCAAACTCACCTTTTATCTAACTTAAAATCATCTTGTTTTTACCAATGTTCATCTCCTTATTTTAAGGACAATAAATTAAAGCTATATCATGTGATTATCCATTATAGCCTTAGACCAATCATGAACATGGGTATCATGGCTCTACCCATGGCATGATTCTTATGGTACTCTCCACCCCATTAAAATATGGGTTCCCATGCTTGTTGTCACTTAAAACTCCTTTACCCACTATCAACCTTATTTTAATTTAGTCTTGCCTTCATTAAGGTTAAATTTTAAGCCTATATAAGCAAATCCATGTCACTAGCCTAAAAAAATAAAAAAATAAAAAAAATCATATATTATATGGGTCATTACAAGAATTCATAGACTGTTCCCTTAAAGGATAGCTATCAAAACCAATCAAAATTTATCAATATAAATTACTCCCTTGAAGGATAGATTCTAAAACCAATCAAAATTTCTCAATGTAAGGTAAACTACTCCCTTGAATGATAGGTATCAAAAGCCATAAACTAATATCACAAACTTAAACCACTCTCTTAAAGGATGGTTGAGTAAATTATTTTTCAAAGTATAGAAATTTCTTGGAATATTCTCACGTTGATTAGCTTCCTTAGCTTCCAAATCAATAATAAAATATCATGAGCCCCATTCTCAAAATTAAAAAAGGCAAAGATAATTTTGGAATCCATAATCAGCTTTTCATATGTAGACTTCCCACATTGATCAGTCTACACCTTATGTGACATGGACTTGTTTATATTGGCTCTTTAATAACTTTAAGAAGATGCATGCTAGTCTAATAAGAATATTCCATTATCATCCATCTTCCCTCTTTCAATAAGGGATTTTTGAGCTTACTTGACATTATGTGATCAAAAAACATTTTAACCAACTAACAAGCACTATTGTGAAGAATTTGAAGTGCTTATGTTCATAAGCTAATCTAACTTAAGTTTTTTTGAGTCCTTACCAAATAAGAAGCATCTTGTCTTCTTATTATTCTCTCATACCTCTTTATTGATGCATTCATTTAAATTCTTGTCTTTTGATTGCCTTATCTTTCTCATCTTCCCTCACATTTAGTTTTGTTATCCAACTTACTCTATGTGTTTTAAGATTTATTCACCTTCATCTAATGCAATCCATAAAAACATTTAAATACCAATTATGTTTTTTATTATGTGTGTGACATCTTATCTCATTTATTTAAGTGTTTTTAATAAAAAGAACATTTTAGTGAACTAACCATCTCAAACATTATCATCTCATAACATCATAATCATATCTAATCCTAGATATCACATCATTAGCATTTATCACATCATAAATCCATGAGTCATCCACATATGTTATCCTAACTAGGTAGGGAAACATAGATTCATTAATTTAAAAACATCCAAATTTCTAATGAGTCATGCATTAAACCATAACCATCATTAAATCATTATCAAATTAATAAACAACATATATATAACCAATCACATTAACTAATCATAAACCATCTATCATTTCATTAACATTCAATCATCCATCATAAATCAATGTGTTATCACACATGCATATCTAGATATTAGATAACATAGATTCATTAATACATATACTCAAAAAAAAAATGATAATTAACATCACAAAATCATGATAATAATAACAACACATTCATAAGCCATATCCACAACCATAACCACATCATGAGCTCATAATCTATATATATATATATATATATAATGTATATATATATATATATATAATGTATACATCTCTCAAAATCATATACATCTCACTACATTGGCTCATAGGCCAATATAAAAATAATATAATACATAAAAACACAAAATCTCATGAGAATCTAAGGTACTGGAGCATTGCTACTCCCTAGATCTTGGCCACCTATAGGGCCTCTTTGTACACCTATGAAATCTTCCCACTAACTTGGTGTAGTAATGTTGGCTCCCCCACCCCCTCATTATGTCACATACTCATAAAATTATGGATCATATATAAGGTGGCTAAATACTAGTGCCTCATAATATCAAAGCTCCTCTACTATAGTAATGTATCTAGACATAGGAATTATCCCTCCATTCACTAGTAAGAATGTGTTAGTGGCTATGTCCCATCTCTCAATGAGGGCCACCAAAATAGCCACATCTCTAGGAACACACTCATAATATTTGATGCCTCCCAATCCAATTACTATCATGTGATCCCACTCTTGGTCTATTGTCACTCTATAGACCTCATCTAAGAGCTATGACATTTGATCCTAAAGCTACTCCCTCACTTGTAAGGTTAGATGTGTTCCTTAGTATACTTTACCTATTATAATTCCACCTATTTGGCTTACCCTACACCCATCCTTCCCCTTCACTTCATCTATGTATACCCTCACCTAATTCACCCTCAACTACCTTACCTAATTCATCTTACCCTATATTCACCTTACCCTACACCCATCCTTCCCCTTCACCCATCTTTTCACTATATTTTAAATTTATCCTAAACCACTAATGATTGAGTATTGATTGATAATGGTTCCTTATGGAACTATCACCAATCACCCTCAATAATCAATGGTTTAGTGGAGAATCATCAATAGTATACACATTATCTACTTTGATGATTACCTATTAACCATCAACAGTCACCTATCAACTAGTAATGGTTGATAACAACCATCGATGGTCACTATGTGGTGACTATCAATGATACACCAATCCTTGGGGCTTAAATAAATACCTAAAACATTAACCAAGCTTCAAAATTTCAACCTACCCATAAACTACTTATCCCCTCCACTAGTTCCCAAATAACCACTACCCACCCCATACCCAATTTCATACCCAAATCTTAAATACCCTTCAATTTCACAACACTAACCCCTATCCACCCATAATAACTATACAAAAAACAAATTCAAGCACTTCATAACCAAAAAATTCTTTACATAACCTACCCTATTCCATGATCATTGTCATGGTGGCACTCTCGCAATTACCACTACTCACCCCCATGCTCTACCTCTACCTCTTTTCATCCTCTCTAAATCAACTCTAATCTATCCCATACGATCACCTAATAGCTTTTTAATCAATCTCACCTAATCACCACCTCACTTAGCTCACATGAATCTCTAATTGTTGATGTTCTTTGCTCAATCTAAACACCAACACCATGGGTTACAATTAAAAAATGAGTAAATATAATCCTCATTTGACTTTTAACCATCACCCTTTTAGTGCTAAAATCTAACCACTGATAGTCACTATGTGAGCACCAAAGGTTGACCCAGACCATTGATGGTCAACCCCCCAAAATTATTGGCATAAAAAGTACATGTTTTACCAAATATTTAACATAAAAACATTATCATTAACCACACCTTTTCCACCAACCCACCAACCAACCAAACCACCTAGATTTAGTTATTTCAGCCCAAAATTTTCACTTTTTATGATAACCTTGCCTTGGTCATTTTAACCACTAATACTCCTTTTCCATATTTGAATAACTTGAACTTATGTTACTTTTGTGCACCAACCATTTAGGTACCTTGAAGCATGAGCCTTTGTAGTCTCAACACCTACAACCCTTTTGTGTCTTCTTAGGATCACATCCTACCTTAAATACCTAAGAACACATTGACCTTTCCTAGGAGACTTACATTTACAAGTTCAACCATAGTTTCCATACCTAAATGTGGTCACTTGATTCACTTATCACCTATCCTTCTAGTATCAACCATGATTTACAAACTACCTCAATTATGGTAGCTTAGTCTAATCATGATCTATGTTATTATACTTAGTTACATTTTATGCACATGTTTTCACTTTAATGTGTAATGTATCACAAAATTTATCACCCACTTATCCACTTTCCAAACCCACCACTGACTATGTTTCACCTCATTAATTCCTATTTTTAGGGGGAACACCTCCTCTTATTCTCAAGGCATCTGACCTTCTACCAACCTTCTAATTTTTGTTTTGTATCTTAAAGATACAAATTTCATAACAAAAAGGGTAAATTTTAAACATTAGAAAACTATACACTACATTTCTAGATGTTGTATTGACCCTTAGACCACCCCTAGACCCCTTTTGGACCATTTCCAAATCATTTACCCTATTAGTCATTAGTAGAAATGGCTAACTTTATTTATTTTTTATTATGACCATAAACACTGACAATCGACCCTTAATTACAGATGATTAACCTCAACCATCGATGGTTTTCCATTAGCCACCTTAAGAGTTAACTATAACTCAAACTCTATCTTGATTTTTTATTAATAGTTATTTTAGCCATCATCATAATAAATTCATGTTATGTTAAAATTAAACAGCTTGTTAGACACCTTGTTGAACCTTTTATTTCGCCACTCCCTTTCCTCTATATCAAGAGAGGAAGAGGAGGTGAAATGGATCAAAACTTATTATGTAAGATATTAGAACTTATTATATGAGAGATTATATTTTCTTGTGCAGGTATCCTTCTTACTTCTAACGACTATGATAGAGATCAAAAGTGCTACTAGAACTCATCAGTCAAAAACTAAGGTACTGTCACTCTACTAGAATTGATTCAAAATCTACAACAATATTTTAGCCAACATCAAAATTCTTCAGACCAACAACAATAAATCGAAGTATATATATCTTATCAGGATTCAAAAATTAGTTTCTTTGTGTCATTCCTTCTGTCACTTTCTCTTTCACCCCACTTTCCTATGTTGGAGCTCTACAACTCCATACACTTATTTTCTTTCCCAAGATCACATGTATGTATGTGTAAATTGGATTATGGAGTAAGCTAAATATTATATACATTTTAACATGTATTCAATGAAGAAGTTTACATGAAAATGTATGTAGGGTTATTCTCAAATTGTTGACTTATAAATTATATAGTATTATAGTATTTAGGATGGCTTCTTTATAGGTGAATGTTCAAGTAAATTATGAGGAATAATATAAATTGGAATGGACTGTAATGGTTTTCTTATATAATATAATTTGTGAAAGTAAACTCTGCTATGAGAAATGTATGATTAAGAACACATGCATTTTGAGAATTTAGGGTGGTGTTAGGATAAATTGAAGACATAGAGTAACTTGGTTCTAATTAAATAAACATAATTTTTTAGAATTAAGTGTTTGCTTCTATCTTGATGTAATTATTTATAATTTAATTAGAATATTGATTTATGTTTGCTATATTCTTTATTATGTTTATTAAATCATTTATTATTACATGGTATTATACTAGTCTACTCTCAAATATTTTGAGGATTGTATAGGGATAATAGGAGATACATATATGAGTATGGAATTGGGTAGGTCATATATGTACCTCCTATTATCATTATGTGATGATTTAGTATCAGATATTTTTCTATGAGTGAAAATGGCTCAAGTTATTAAATATGAAATTTATAATGAAAATTTTAGCCAAAGTAATGTTATAAATAAGACATTATCATTTCATTGTACTTATAGTTTACATGTGTTTACTAATATAATTTAGATATATAAATGGATTCCATGGTCTATTTTATTATTTCATGTGATAGTGATAGTACACACATGGGTTCTAGTTGTTTCTTGAAATCTGCATTGTTCTTATCTACCCCTCTATGAAGGGTAAACCCACTACTAGAAGGGAGGTGTGTAGGAGAATGTTGGTTTTATGGTTGGAGGTAAAATACTTAGATGATGCTCTCCCTCTATTAGTTGATTCAACCAAATGGAATTACACTTATTCTATCTTTTGTATCATGGAGATATTTTATGTATCTCATACTATACTTATGTACTTTTTATTATGTATATTTGACATTATAATTCAATGTACCTAATTATGGATGGATATTATACATAGAAATATCTATGTATTTATATATTACTCTAAAATTGTTAACAATAGTGGTAGTAAACATATTTAAGACTGAATTATGGGTTATATTAGTGGTGGTTGTACTTGTTTCATTTTATTTTACATGATGAATTGTTTTTTTTAGCTTATTGACTATTTTAATTATTGAGTAGTAAATGGGTTTTAATTAGCTAGTAGGATGATGTTATTATATAATATGTTTCTTTAGACTCATTTAGTTTTCAAGTATTTAATAGTTAGATATAAATAATCATAACATTAATTACATGGAAAAAAATAATATAACTATTAATTTTCCCAATGGGATCTAACATCAAAAAACTATGCAAGTGTGGAGAACATGCTTCCAAATCATGTCCCCAATATACATGGAGAAATATAAAATTTATATAAGTACCAATGTGGATAACATGTTTCCAAAATATTCCCCCACTATAATCTAGAGATGTTGAATACTAAAGACTATGTATTTTTGGAAACCATGCCCATATGACATGCCCCCACTAAATATGAAAATTACGAATGTGTGGAAGCCATGCCCATATGAAATTCCCCCACTAAATTTAAAACTATTCAAAGTGTGGATAACATGCCTTTATGACATTCCCCCACTAATATACCCCCCTTTGATGTGAGGAAAAAATAGGAATTGGTAGTTACCTCACCTCAAAAGGATAATACAATTATATGGTTTTTAGTATAACCATATAGCATATAGAAGGAACATATCTAGGTAGATATAAAATTGAATAATATATAACTAATTTGATCATGTAAAGGCCTAATATGAATGATAAAAATCATGGTAATGTTAAGATAGTAAAAATACAATCTCAACAAGTAAAAAATCACACACATGAGAGTACTCAAAATTAAGTCAAAAGGTAATGGTCCAAGGAGACCAAAAATAAGGGGCATGCTTAAATGACACATAATCAAGGGACATGAATTATTCAAATTACCATAAAATCAAGGATGACATATTCAAATTCCCATAAAACAAATAATGACATATGTAAATTTTAATGAAAGCATAAATAGGCATGGGGACCAAAAGCAAAGAATCTTATTCAAATTCTCAAACAAACAAGACAACATCATGGCAAGACACTCAAATAAGTGTAAAAAATAAATTCATAAGAAACTAGCATAAACATGTCATAATAGCCCATGGATCAAATGTGTTAGGAAAAAATGTCAAGTGTATAGCATATCAAGTACTCTATGTAAGATATAATCATAGATAGATGCATGTGTAAGTACATATGTAAGCTTAAACATGATAATGAAATGTTATCATCAGACCATATAACATGTGTGTATCAAGATCAAATAAGTAAATTCCCCTAATGTCTACATGGCATGAGTAAAGGAAAGGCCCAACATCCAAAATAGGAATAGATCATGTATCTATGTATGCCTATATCACACATGTATAAGTGTGACACACATGTGTTTATTTAGGAGTTACTGAATATGACATCCATTGATGTAAAGGGAGAGTGAAAAATTACTTTGAAATAACTTTATTTCTTTAGGCTTATAACTTCTAGCCCTCTAAAACCACTTTTTTGGATGGTTTTATTATTACACATGATTTAGAAGCCAAATAATTAGTGTTTCAAGTACCCTTTATCTTATTTGTGTATGATATAAAGTTAAAATCTCAAAATATTGAAGGAAGTTCTCTATTTTTTCAACCTTACACACAATTAGGTATATTTATAATAGCCCTCCAAAGGTACAATTTTTTATGTTTTTTTACTGATGAGATCCTATATATTAATCAAACAAGATATGGTACAACATTAATCATACAAAAAAATCAAGAGGAAAAGTCACACCCCATGAGCATAATCATACCAAGGTCAAAAATACCTTGGGATAAGTCTAAATAGTGGTTGAAAAAATTACCACAGCCACAAAAAAACATCACATCAATAGTTTGATAGTAAATTAGAGAGAGAAAGGAACAAATAACAATAAAGAGAATATTTAAGTAGCCATAACAAACATGGATGTCAAGGGAAGTGATGCAGATGGTGGGTCATAAGGCTTACCATCCCATCCTACTAAGGTATAAAGATCCCCATCCATAAGTAAGGGATCCCAACCTATGTTTTCTTGAGCCTCTAATGTCTCAAATAAATTTATTTCAAGTGAGATTTCTAGATCTAGACATGAAAACTTATCTTTGGGGGGAGGACACCAACCTCTAATGTCACCATCTTGAGATGAGGGATGAGATCCCCATCCCCTACCATCACCTCCAAATCTAGATGATCCACTCAAATCACCATGATAAGGAGAATAACAATGACATGGTGATCGATGAAAATAATGACACTTGTGTCTAGTTCTGTAGCATTATCAATGTGCACCATGCCCTCCTCGTTAGTGAGGAATAGGATATTGTGGAGAAATAGGAGGTTCATGGATGAATACCCATGGGGAATTTACCTAGTGGTTAATCAAATTTTGGATGTCATTGAGTTCCGTGTGGACCTTGTATGTTTTAATTTGAAATTGAAGAGTAACATTAGATAAAATAGTAATTTTTTTAGTAATAGAAAAATGACATTCCATCTCTTCATGATTAAAGGAAGCATAACTTATAGCTTTCTAGATTTGAAATAATATATCAGCTCAAAAGATCTATCGAAATATGTTTTATTTTTTAGGTAATAGATTTGAATCCCTTAAGAGATCCATCTTCCACATAAAGAATTCAGGTTGAAAGTGATGCAAAAGGGAATGAATCTAGTTCCACATAAATTATGCATCAAAGTAAAACTAAAAAGGTTCTTAACAGTCTTTGGTTTATGACAAGATAGGAAAATGGGGTTAATCATGCCTAGATAGTTAATATAGTCATCCATATGTAGTCCCTAATAAAGAAGACACCATAATAAATGAGTTTTTTGGGATGAATAATAATAAACCACATAATGCTAAAGTGTCAGGCCCAAGCCCCATGTTTGAAATGGATATTCTATATGAGGTTGAGCATTTCATCTAAAACATGTTAATGGGAAAATAAATGATACCCCAATTAAGGATATTATCAAGTGAAGGGGTGGTTGTAGGCTAGTGCCAATCCTTTCACTATGGAAAAAAGAGTTGACTCTTGTTTTATGTAAATACTTGTCAGGTATGGAACCTTGAATTTATTTATTAACCTTTCCATCTATATTTTTTAAATGAATTTTATTTTAAATTTGTTTCCAATGGATCCATGCCCTATTCTCCTTAAAAAATATATCACTGATAACTTTCACACTTTTGTTGAAGATCCATAACCCTTTAACCCAAGGGACTAAGGTATAGGGAACACTATGAAAATTTAGGCAAGGAAACCACCATAAGGACTAGGAGTTAATGGAGAGGCCATTATTAAAACCCTCACCTACCTAATTGAGGTGAGGTTTAATCTTTTCCCAAGCTTTTCATAGACTTTGAATTATAAATGCACCTTTGATTTTAGTAGGCATTGGGGTTATGAATAGAAATTAAAGTCCTAGGCCTTGCCAAGCCTTTCTACCACATGGGAGTCCCTGAGAGATATAATGGCATAGAATAATATTCCAAGATTCATCCCCAATAAGACCTCTGATAATCTATTTGACACCAAGAGCAAGGAATTTAATTTTAATATCTAGGAGACCTAGTCCCCTAGCTTCCTTAGGTCGGTAGCATATGTTCCAAGGAACTTTATGGAAACCCTTATGACCCTCAAATTTATCCCATATAAAATATATTGTAGTTTTTTCTAATTTTATATAAGTGACATTAAATTGGCCCAATAAGAGGAATAATAGACATGAGTAACTATCAAGACTCTTAGAGCATATTTGAAATTTTCTAGTAAGGGATAAAGGCTTGGTGATCTAAAAAGAGAATTTTTATTCAACTCTCTGCACCACATAAGACCATATTTTAGAGGGAGAGGCCCAAAAATCAAAATAGATGACATGAAACTTAAAATTCACCCCTATAATAATCCAATGTGATTGATATCCCTCTAGCCAAGGAGGTTTGGGGCTAAGAGACTTATGATAATATTTAGTCTTCCTCCATTAGATAGATGAACCTAAAGCCAAAAAAATAATATGGATAAATTCCATAGAATTCCTAATGGACTCTTCTTCCTCTTTAAAAGTGAGAAAATAATCATCCATGAAGTGTCCATTTAAAAGATGTATATCAGACTTTGAAAGGGAGATTCCTTTAACCAAACCCCTAACAACATAATTAGCTAGGAGGTAGCTAAATCCTTTTTCTACTAACACATATAGATAATGGGATAAAATTCATCCTTACCAAATATAATGATGAAGTTCAAAATAGGATTGGGTATTGTTGATAGTGATACAGGCCCTAGTATCCTAAAAAAGCATGTTAAGAGTCTAAAGAAATTTGGGGCCAAAACCAACTGCCTACAACATGGCCAAAATGAAGGGCCACTCAATATGGTAAAAAAAATTCTCAAAATAAATATTGACATATAGATCTTTTGATTATAAATTTGATCCCATTCTATATCTTCCTAGATGGCAATGACATTGTCCAAAATTAATCTATTCTGAATGGAGCCAATTTTCTCACTCTTGATAATTAAAGGGAGAATGTGTTTGACCCTAAGGGATAAATACTTATAAATAATCTTATAGGAGACATTTATCAAATTAATAGGTCTCTAGTTGGTGATAATTTTAGGATCACCAACCTTGGGAATAAACTTGATGTTACCTTGGTTTATGGGGGATCCCAAATAGTTGGTTAGAATAGCTTTAGAATAAACTTGGTGAAGATCTGGATCAATAGTATCCCAAAGGGTTTGGTATAACTCACATGGGAAATGATAATTTTTTTGGGATTTATCAAATACCATATACTTAATATCCTCATGGTAGCCATTGAGAGATGAGGGCCGATCACAAGTAACTCTTTGAGAATTGGAAACTTTTTAGGGTATAGTATAGAGTCATTAATGGAGAGATGCCTCCCATTCTATAGAATAATCTTGTGATGAAAAAACACCATCGTAATGATGTAAAAAATCTTACATAATGTCAAGAATTCTGGTAATATAATTATTTCCTTCCTTGATAGCTTTAATTCTATTAGCAACTCTCCTAGAGTGGAAGAGGAGGGAAAATTACTTATAGATTTTGTCTCCAATTTTCAACCAGTGCATACGAGCTCAAAACTAAGCTCTTTTATCCTTATGAGTCTCCTCAATTTGTATCTTATTTATCCAATGTGCCACTTGAGTTTAGAGGTGAACATTGAAAGGTGACTACTTTAGTTCCTATGAAACTTGTGAATATTCATGATCTATAGCATTGTGTAGATGCGATCTAAAATAAACCACTTATATGCCATAGATCCAAAGAAAGGTGAAAGTGTGAGAAAGAGAATTAGACCACCATTGAACCTAACTAGTATCTCCCTCTTCTCATGGGACCAAATTCTAAATTCTAACAATATGCCCCACTATTATTTCATGCTTGACGTGATCCATATTGATGTAAAATTTAGTGGAGGTAGGCTTAACTTACATTTTGGTCCACTCAATATTAAATAATATAGGGTGATGATCTAATAAAAAAAGTATCAAGGGTGATCAAAACTGGCATGTCATAAATTAGGGAAAAATAGAAAAGATCTTGGTCAGCCAACAAAGCTCAATTGAGGTGCTGAAGCACCCTATCTTCTCCTTATCAAAATTTGGACCAAGTGAACTAGGGGGATTCTAAATTTTTTCTCCGATGATGGTAAGGATCAAATACCCCAAGTTTATTGTTCATATAAAACTAAGATTATTGCTCACCAATTAACCACCTCATTATAAGTTGTCCTTATTTATCCTTAATTGACTCTACCACATTGAATTCACCATAGAGGATCTAATGTGCATCTAAAAGTGAGTTAGATAGCCATCTCTATAGGGAAACCCATTCCATAGCATCATTAAAGGCATATAAATTGACCAAACCAATGATGCAAATTTGTTAAAAGGGGTCCATACCACCCATTAGGTGGGGTCTAATCCATAAGAAATAATATTTTAAGCAAGATCTAGATACATAAAATTAATGGCCCCACCATGCCTAGCTTCATGCCTAGTAGCCTGACATATGGATCCATGATAAATTATTCATGTTACAGTCTATAGTAAGAAGCCATAAATATTAACCTCTTAAAAATAAAGAATTTTCATGTTGTTAAAGAGTTGACAACTATTCTTGACTACATATTTATGTGGTGAGTAAATAGGACCTCAAATATTGCAAGAGTCCACAATCATTGGGCATTATCAAGTTGCATGTCACTCTCCTCTATGAGATATTCCATTGTAGCAAACCAATTAAACATGAGTTTTTTAGGTAAGAAATAATTGATTCTAAATGGTTTCCACTTATTTTCCATATGTTCTTCCTCTTCAAGAGATGAAGGGCTAAGAGAATGCTAAAACACTATTTTTAGTCTAAGGTGACCAAACACCATTCTTCCTCTAGAATACTCAGCTTAGGAGAACATTATGATGATGGTGTTGAAGGTGGAATATCAAATAGAGAGGCAAGCTAATTTTGGAGTATGCATAAGAGAAAAATAAGCTTTATCAGGCAAAGCAATTTTTCTAGAAAATTTCGAGGCATGGTTATTCTCAATAGGTCTATAAGAAGTTTTTAGCCTGCCACCACCTTTGAAAGAGTTTTTTTTTGTTGGATATGGTAATCAAATCATCATTATTGTCATTATATAGTTTATATTTAGATCCACCCTTTTCCTTAGGAGTAGGGGGTGTATGCACCATCAAAGGACATTCTAAGATCATATATTCTAAGGACTGACACTAAAATTAGGTATTTAGGAGATTAATATACAAAACATGCTGATAAAAATGGTTAGTGCCAATTTGTATATCAATAGAATCTTTAAAATATCAAGATAGATCCACTTCAACACAAACCCTATTTTGGGGATGATACATAAATAACTTGGCATACTTATGGAATATGAATCACCCTATGGCTTTTATGATTTGGTAATAAAACCCCATAAGGGGAGAGGTAAGCTAGGTAATTCAACCCAAATAGGGATTTTAAGTTTTGTTTGTTTTTATAATTTAATATCTTGAGTTGAGTGAGAAAAGACAACTAAAGTGTTATTAATAAACCAATGCCCATGGTTAATAATAGCTTTACAATGTTATGGGTTTTAAAAGTGAAACTAAAAAAATCCCTTGGTAAGGTTTTGGACTCCTTTAAGTTTCACATCATGGCCTTGCCAATGGTTATGAACCAATTTTTTCAGAAGGATATCAGGGGGAATTGACCAAAAAATTAAGAAATCAATGTAAAATTTTCAAATAAATGACAAGCTTTATCAAATTCAAGCACATCCAAAATAACATCACATAATGGAGATTTATAATCATCATAATTACCTCATGAAAGAATTTTGAGATGAATATTATCACCTTATTTGGGGCCATGGTTGTGGTCACTCACTCCAACTTTATCTACATCCATTAATTTAGAGAGGGATGTGATGATCATTTAAAATAGGGTACCCCCTACAACCTAGAGGATTAATTACTGATCAAAATCAGCAATAAATGTAAAAAAAGGTAATATCCTACTTAGATTCATGATGATCAGTAGTATGATAGAGTCCTAAAGGCTCATCAATGTAGAGACCCATTTTAGATACCCATTATTGTTTGTGTCCTCTCTACCAAGTTTGGTGAACCAAATCACAATATAAGTGTACTAACTCAATTGATCATTCTATCAATTAGGTCTCATAGGCCTTAAAACTATATTTTGAGGTTCAAACACTTAACACGTGATAAAACTACAAAAAAATATTTGATTCACCTTGAGGACCTGAAACCCAACTCCCATGCCAAATTTTAGGGTCTGGAACATTGTCTAGATACATAAACCATGAAATGGCTAAAATCCTTCACTAAGTTTTTAACACAGGCTGAGAGAGAGTAAAAGAAGGATTTAAAGAAAAAAATGAGGTTTCAAGGAATGAATTGGATTGGAATATGTATTTTTAATTTTAATAAAAACTTATGGATATAAAATACTATTCTTTATTGACAAAAACATTCAAAAACTTACAAAACTCACCTGGATAAGACTCCCAAAAAGTAATGTATAGGCCTGTGTGGGCAAAATTGAAGGTTTTGATCAAGATTGAATTTTTCTTGTGATATTGAGTCTTAAAAAAAAATTATTCAAATAATAACCTTTGTTTAATACCTTCCTATTATAAAAACAATCCTAAACAATACAAGAATTGTCTTTTTCACCTCAAACTTGTTGGAGACACATATAATTGTATAAAAACTGAGTTTCTCTCTCAATTCTACCTGAAGATAATAAAATTTGTCTTAATTTATCAATATATTAAATAATAATATTATCAACGCACTCATAAATATTAAATTTTTAGTCAAACACATTCCACAAGCTAATCTTTTGCATTGAAATCCATGATTGTTATAAGCATGCACATAATTTTGGTATGACTATCTTATTTATTTGATTTGTCTCCTCTCTCTCTAATTATTTTAGATTTAAAAAATTATAATAATATATAATTTTTATTCATTTAAATATTTATAAACATTATATCCTCTTATAAATACTCTAACTATTTCAAGATTGCTCCAACGTAGGCCTTTGAATGAACTTAAATGCATTTTGAATTAGACCATGGATCAAACATGACAAATGAAATTAAAAAAGTGTTCAAAAAATTATAAATAAATTTAATATCCTCTATAAATATAATAAAATAAAAATCCATACATAAGATCTACCAAAAAATTGTAAAAGACTTCAAAACTAAAGAAAACTATTCAAAAATTTAGATTGGTCATTTTGGCGGGAAAATGCCAAACATAGCCAAATTAATATTTTAGACAAATATAACACCTATAAATGATTAAAAATATATTATATTAAATATTTATACCTATATAATACTTTAAAATATATAAATATATTAAAATCATGCATTTGGACTAATGTTCCTACATCATACTTTCTAAGAACAAGAAATTTTGCTCATGAACTCATGTTCATAAGATCTTCAAGAGTACTACCATGCTTAATGATTTCTATTATTGTCATCCAAGTGTAATCCTATATATTATGATGTTTAAAATTTAACAAATAATGATATTATTATTTTCCTCTTATTCTCTTTACTAGTTTCTTATCCAAGATAAGCTCAAGTTATTCTTGTTTTGTTTGTTGTAGTTAATCTGCCCACTCTTGGGTTGCTTTGTATTGACATCTATTTGGTTGATATCACATATAATATTCATTTTATGGATAAAATTCAGCTACATTTAATATTTTATAGATAATAATTCCACTAGGAAACTCTATTTTATAAGCATTATTAGAAAATTTTCTTATGACCTTGCATGGGCTAATCTTTTCCATCCTCAGCTTGTTGTACTCAGCTTTGGGAAATATTTTATTTCTTAAGTGATCCAATAACATATCTCCAATATGTAAATTGACCTATCTCTTCTTAAAATCATCATGTTGTCCATACTTATCCACACTTATCTCTAACTACTTTCTCACTTGTTCAAGCACCTCTTATATGATAATTACAAACTCCTCTCCCTCAGCACTTCTTCTTTCCATTTTGACTATCTCAAATAAAATACTCCCCTTGGGTGAATATCATATATTGGTTACAAATTATACACATTGTATACTTATCCTTTGCTATGTACCTAGGGATATGATATATTATTGTATATGGGTTGATGGAGATGCCGACATGTGGCACACATCCCCTTAGTTATTTGGGTACAATATACTAGGATAATAGAGTAACTTGTGGAAGTAGTACATTGGGTAATGGTTAGCCTACACTAGGATTAGGAGGTTACCCATCCATGGGTTAGATAGATGTATATATATAGGAGATGATTATCATGATAAAGATATCAAGTAAGCATTGAGTCTTCTATTGTAAGATGATATTGGAGGTTGTCCCCTCGAAGAGACATTGTGGAGTTATTCCTTCCTAAAGGAGTATTATATGGTGTTTCCATACCTTAAGGGTATTTATACATATATTCAATATCAATATCTTATCAAATGGTATCAAGTGCTATGTACCTAGGTATTGATATATTATTGTATATGGGTTGATGGAGATGTTGACATGTGGCACACATCCCCTTAGTTAGTTATATGGGTACAATATATTAGGTTAATAGAGTAACTTGTGGAAGTAGTAAATTGGGTAATGGTCAGCCTACACTAGGATTAGGAGGTTACCCATCCATGGGTTAGATAGATGTATATATATAGAAGATGATTGTCATGGTAAAGATATCAAGTAAGCATTGAGTCTTCTATTGTAAGAGGATATTGGAGGTTGTCCCCTCGAAGAGACATTGTGGACTTATTCCTTCATAAAGGAGTATTATATGGTGTTTCCCTACCGTAAGGGTATTTCTTCATATATTTAATATCAAGATATTATCAAGTGGTATCAGAGCTTTAATTTGGGCAATTTGTGAAGTGAAACCATAGTTTTTTTTAATCGTCAATAACTTTTGATTGGTTGAAATTTTTTCCACAAAGTTTTTACTAGTTATGGATAATATTGCAAATAAGTCACAATAAAAAAATTGAGATTTTTTGATTCATTTTGAGGGAGTTATTGTTATTTTAGGTTTATAATAATTTTGCTATATCTTCCAAAATATAGGTAATTTTTATTCAAAATTTTTCATGGAGATGTAAGCGGATGTAAGAGAAGCAAATTCAAAATTTCAGAACTTTTAGAGTTGTTTGAAGTGATTTGATACAATTTTATGGATCATTTTTCACATTTTAGGGTTTCATGAACCTTAATTTTTTTTTGGATCATGGAGTTGCAAACATTTTCAGGTGAAGATGATATTGATGCTAGAGAATGGTGGCTCTTTTTGGAGAATCATTTTACAAAAACTTTTGGGCAAAGATGATTACTTCCTTTTTTGTCTGTGCCTACACTACATTGGTTTGATCAATTAAGCTGTACAGAAAGGTTTTCTTCATGGAAAGAAATGGAATAGATCTTTTTAGATCATTAGGATATAAAACAAGAAGTATAAAAAGAAGAAGAAATAGAAGAAGAATCAGATGAAGAAGAAGAAGAATAATAAGAACAAAAAGATGAAGAAGAATAATTGGATGATAAAGGTTCAAATTATTTGGCTCCAAAGAAATATGAGTCAATTTTTCAATTTCATGGATGCATTCAAAAGAAAAGGGTTATTGTGTCCATAAGCCATACTAGTAAGTATAACTTCATCATCATGAATGTGTCCAATCATCTACATGTTCAAGAAAAGAATATCAAATACGTTCCACTAGATGGTAAGAATATTTCAATGTTTGAACATCTGAAGCTCATTATGGAAAAATATATTTGGCATTTAGATTTTTATGCTTTGGGTATGGATGATGTGGATATAGTTCTTGGATATCCATGGTTAGAGACTTTGGGAACAATGAATATTAATGTTCATAAAAAGTTCATGAAGTTTTGGAATAATAAAAAGAAGATCACTTCACAAGATATCATAGTGAAAAAGGCACCAACAACAATCTAGGTAGATCACGAGGATGAGATTAAAATAGGTGATGAAGATCATGATAAAGATTTAGATGATATAGATAAGGACACACTACAAACGAACACTTCATCTACTCAAGAGACAAAGAAGGAAAAGGTAGAAGAGGTAGAAGTAAAGGTGGATAATGTTAAAGTATTAGAAAAGGTTCAAGTATATAGACACCCACATCATCATGAGAGGAAACAATCATGGAACCAGGTGAGGAAGTGTCATAACAACAATCATTTTGTCTATATAGGAAATAAAATTTCAAATCATTATGGATATGCATAGAATAAAAAGAAAAAATACTATGGCACATGGAATGAATGGGAAAATCATTATGAATATGCATGGAAGAATACCTATTATGGTCATGGTTGGAATCAGAGAAGCGGAGCAAAATATGGTACATGGAATAAAAAGAGGAGTAATTATGCTGAGACACCAAAGCAATATAATTATGATCATGAATGAAATCAGAGGATCACAAGGGAATTTAGAAAAAATATTGGAGAGTTATCACCAAACAAGATCACATTTGGATGGCTAGATGATCGAGATTGGAGAAAAGTGTGCAAATTTGAAGCACACTCATTATTTGGTTTCTTCCTATGTTTTGGGGATGAAACATGTCAAGGAGGGAAGTAATGATATGTACCTAGGGATATTATATATTATTGTATATGGGTTGATGGAGATGCTGTCATGTGGCACACATCCCCTTAGTTAGTTATATGGGTAAAATATATTATGATAATAGAGTAACATGTGGAAGTAGTACATTGGGTAATGGTCGGCCTACACTAGGATTAGGAGGTTACCCATCCATGGGTTAGATAGATTTATATATATAGAATATTATTATCATGGTAAAGATATCAAGTAAGCATTGAGTCTTCTATTGTAAGAGGATATTGGAGGTTGTCCCCTCGAAGAGACATTGTGGAGTTATTCCTTCATAAAGGAGTATTATATGGTGTTTCCCTACCTTAAGGGTATTTTTACATATATTGAGTATCAAGATCTTATCGAGTGGTATCAAAGATTTGATTTGGGAAATTTGTGGAGCAAAACCCTATTTTTTTTGAATCATCAATAACTTTTTATTGGTTGCAAATTTTTACACAAACGTTTTACTAGATATGGATAATATTTCAAATAAATCATAGTAAAAAAATTGAGATTTTTTGATTCATTTTGAGGGAGTTATTATTTTAGGGTTTATAGTAGTTTCTCTATATCTTTATAAGCACAATTTTTATAGGGAATTTTTATTCAAAATTTTTATTGGAGATGTAAATAGATTTAATAGAAGCACAATCAAAATTTCAAAAAAATTTGAGTTTTTTAAAGTGAATTATTGCGATTTTATGGATCAATTTTGACATTTTAGGGTTTCATGAACCTTAATTTTTTTTTTGGATCATGGAGTTGCAAAAATTTTTAAGGGAAGATGATATTGATGCTAGAGAATGGTGGATCCTTTTGGAGAATAATTTTACAAAAACTTTTGGGCAGAGATGATTACTTCCTTTTTTGTCTAGGCCTACACTACATTGGTTTGATCAATTGAGCTATACAAAAAGGTTTTGTTCATGGAAAGAGGTGGGATAGATATTTTTAGATCATTGGGATATAAAACAAGAAGTAGAAAAAGAATAAGTAGTAGAAGAAGAAGAAGCAGTAGAAGAAGAAGAAGTAGAAAAAGAAGAATAAATAGACGAATCAGAAGAAGAAGAAGAAGAAGAAGAAGAAGAAGAAGAAGATGATGATGATGATGATGATGATTATGATGATGATGAATAAGAATTGGATTATAAAGGTTCAAATTATTTGGCTCCAAATAAATCTGAGTCAATTTTTCAATTTCATGGATGTATTCAAAAGAAAAGGGTTATTGTGTCCATAAACCCTACCAGTAAGTATAACTCCATCAACACGAATGTGTCAAAGCATCTACATGTTCAAGAAAATAATATCAAAGAGGTTCAAGTAGATGGTAAGAGTATTTCAATGTTTGAATATTTGAAGCTCATTATGGAAAAATTTATTTTACATTCAGATTTTTATGCTTTAGATATGGATGATGTGGATATAGTTCTTGGATATCCATGGTTAGAGAATTTGGGAACAATGAATATTAATGTTCAAAAAAATTTCATGAAGTTTTGGTATAATAAAAAGAAGATCACTTTACAAGATATCATAGTGAAAAAGGTACCAATAACAATCTAGGTAGATCATGAGGATGAGATTAAAATAGGTGATGAAGATCATGATAAAGATTTAGATGATATAGATAAAGGCACACTACAAATGAAAACTTCATCTACTCAAGAGACAAAGAAGGAAAAGGTGGAAGAGGTAGAAGCAAAGGTGGATAAGGTCAAGGTATTGGAAAAGGTTGAGGTATATAGACACCCACATTATCATGAGAGGAAACAATCATGGAACCAGGTGAGGAAGTGTCATAATAACAATCATTTTGTTTATACAAGAAATAAAATTTCCAATCATTATGGATATGCATGGAATCCAATTAAAAAATAATATGGCACATGGAATGAATGGGGAAATCATTATGACTATGCATGGAAGAATGCCTACTATGGTCATGGTTGGAATCAGAGAAGTGCAATGGAATATGGTACATGGAATAAAAAGAGGAGTAATTATGCTAGGATGCCAAAGCAATATAATTATGATCATGAATGAAATCAGAGGAGCACAAGGGAATTTGGAAACAAGCTTGGAGAGTTATCACCTAACAATATCACATTTGGATGGCTAGATGATCAAGATTGGAGACAAGTGTGCCATGATTTGAAGCACACTCACTATTTGGTTTCTTCCTATGTTTCGGGGATGAAACATGTCAAGGAGGGAAGTAATTCTATGTACCTAGGGATATGATATATTATTGTATATGGGTTGATGGAGATGCTGACATGTGGCACACATACCCTTAATTAGTTATATGGGTACAATATATTAGGATAATAGAGTAACTTGTGGAAGTAATACATTGGGTAATGGTCAGCCTACATTGGAATTAGGAGGTTACCCATCCATGGGTTAGATAGATGTATATATATAGGAGATGATTATCATGGTAAAGATATCAAGTAAGCATTGAGTCTTCTATTGTAAGAATATATTGGAGGTTATCCCCTCAAAGAGACATTATGGAGTTATTCCTTCCTAAAGGAGTATTATATGGTGTTTCCCTACCTTAAGGGTATTTTTGCATATATTGAATATGAAGTTCTTATTCCTTAGTTTGTTGTACTCACCTTTGGGAAACATTTTATTTCGTAAGTGATCCAATAACATATCTCCAATATGTAAATTGACCTATCACCTCTTAAAATCATCATGTTGTTTGTACTTTTCCACACTTACCTCTAACTACTTTTTCACTTGTTCAAGCACCTCTTACATGATAATTAAAAACACCTCTCCCTCAGCAATTCTTCTTTCCATTTTGACTAAGTATCTTAAATAAAATACTCCCCTTGGGTGAATATCATATATTGGTTACAAATTATACACATTGTATACTTATCCTTGCACACTTGAAATAAAATGGCAAGCAAATATGAGAAACCTACTAGTATGTTGTTGTAGTTGGGGAAGGGTTTGGCACCAATATTAGATTGAATATAAAAGATGATTGAGAAGTACCTATAGAGGATATGGTCATCTCCTTGCTAATTTTGGATCTACCTAAACCAATGTGAGAGGAACTATGGGGTAGCTTACTCACATGGATAGATTCTTCAATTCAATCTCTATGGGGATTATTAGTGTAAAGAGACACAAATTTGACTAGAACATAACCAAACTCACTCACTCCACCTGAGAAGGGTTTTCATATGAAATGAGAAAATGTTATAGGATAGATACAAGTTATTAAATATAGATATGAATGTGATTAAAATTTTCATTTGAAAGAGTCTTAAACAACATAGGGGCTAAATAAAAAATTGCATTACTAGGATTTAAAACACAAAACATAGACTTTTGTAGTAAAGTGTTCACTTAAGTAGGCATGATGCTTGGTCATGCATGAAACTTAAATTATTAGGCATTCCTAGGGTTAAAAGAGTTAGGAAAAAGGGGAGAAAGGTTTGGCACACAACATTTAAACACATTGGCATGCTAGCATTGGTTTTACATAAGACATGAGCCTTATGCTCTCACCTAAAGTGTGAAAGCAAGGGGATCAGCTCCGTGTTGGGCTAGTTGCATCATGTTGTAGCCATGGGTTATGTAGGTTATAATGGTTTATGATGTTCACTAGGTCTTTGGTGTAGAATCTTAAAATGATAGTTTTATAGGTGCATGCTTAAACAAAGGGGGATAGGCATGAGGATATCCATTATTCCTAAGTTTGCCCTTTGGTGTTGGGTCTAGTGCAAGGACTTTCATAGTGGGTAAGAGGTCTAAATAGTGCAAGGTACCACTTACTATAGGGTGATTCCCATTTCCTCAACATTATTCATGGGGAATGAACTTCACAACTCAACTAATCTATAATAGACTAACATATAATAATAATAATAATAATAATAATAATAATATAAATTCATCCATTAATATCTTGTTTCTATTACAATAACTAGTAATATCCATAATTGATCAATCCTACTTTTACTAATGCCAGAGACTCATAGACAAGCATGGCTTACTTTAACTACTTGGCACTCAAGGCTTCATCCTTTTATCATTCTCATATTCACTAGAGATTTATTGAAAATCATCTCTCCTCTACTCTTGAAGGTCATCTTCTTTAAATAGGCACTAGTCATTCCTCTTGTTGATTAGATAGGCACATGTTAAAAGGTGGATATGTGAGATCTTATTGGCTCCATTATGTCATATAAGAAAACTAGGGTGCACAACAAGTGTTAAGTTTTTGGTTAGGGATGTATACCTACCTTCTCCACTAATATCTCTATGTTCCTCAAGCCTCAAACTGGTGTCTGTGGGACTAGGTGGGTATGCCTTAGGACTCATGCTGCTATGTAACTATGGGCCAGTTAGATTAGGGATTCTGGTAGTCTATCTAGTTAGTTCCTAGGTGTAAAAAAAATGTATTTTGATTCTTCCAAGGGTCTTTGTGAACTAGGGTTGGTTCAACTAGCACACAATCAATCCTTCTCAAAAAGGGGTCTCAACATCACCCCATACAAAATTAATAGTCCACCCTAGACTAGCCCTAAAGTGCCTTAGGTATGTAGAATTTAGGTACACCCTACTATAAATCCTCCTTATATTTTTTAAATCCTTAGATGGTGCCCTTTAACTCTTTAATGGCACCATCCACTTCTATAAATGATACTTCTAAAGCAAGTACATCTATGCTTCCCAATTCCATTTTGAAGGCTTCTAGCCTTTCCTTTGCCCTTCTCACTCCTCCATCTAGGAGTTTGCCCTGCTCACTAGCCTTCATCTAGAAGGCATGAATTATTACTTTCAAGTCTTTCTCTTATGGTTTTGGCTAGGCACTAAGGTATTTGACTTTCACCATCACTTACATGCACTTATTCCTTGAAATTATGAAGGAACACTAGATCAAGGCATCATTCTCCCTATTTATCTCCTTGTGACATGCATCGATGATCTCTACCTAGCATGAAAAGTTATAGAAAATGGTATCTACTTTTTTATCACCTCCTTTGAGCTTAGTGAAGAGGTCTTCAACCTCTTCTATTTTCTTTTCTAGTTCACTCCTTATAGCCTCATAAGGGTCTTCCTTCTCTTCTAGCACTAGTTGAAGCCTAAGAATCATCCACTCAATAAGCACATAAGTGTAGTCAACCTCTTTCATGTCAGTGTATTCAATGTTATCTTAGAGGGATGGATCCACTTCTTTGATGTGCTCAATTAGTTATCATAGCTTGAGTTTGGTTTCCTCAAGATCTTTCTCCATGTCTGTAGAAAATTTCTTCCAATTACTGGCATGAACAACATTGATGATGTTCTTGCATGCTACAGAGTTTGACATCTTGATCAAAGCATTGGTTGAGCACATGGGGTTCAAGTCATGGGGGTTTAACAGATAGTAATAATGGCCCTCTTCAGGCTTCTTGGCATGCTAGATGGCCTTTTTAGGTACCTTTAACTCTAGCTCATTCATGTAGCAATCCATGGCCCATGAAACTTGGTGGCGTATAAGGGTTATGGTAGTTATTGGAGGCATACACTTTATCATGTAAAATTCATCATCCTAGTTGAGGCCAATATGTTCTTTCTCATGGTTTATAGGCTCAAAATCTACCTTTTCCTTAACATATTCTTCTTCACTAGCACTGGTGTTAATCCCTATTTCTTTAACTCTCTCTTCTTCTTTATTAGAATTATTGTTAGTCCTTATTTCTTCCATATTCTCTTATTCTTCCTCTCCTTCCTCTCTAGTGCTAGGATTATCATCTCATTGTTATTATGTGGGTTATTTGGAAAAAAATTCCCCCTCATCCTCTTCCTAGTGTGGTGCCTCTTCCTTTGTTTATTTTTCTAAGGTGCTAGCATCACCCTTTTTCTCTGCAAGTGCCACCTCAAAGCTAAGGCATGCCTTATATGTGGCCTCTTCTACTATTTGGGTGTTAATGTTGAGTGTTACCTTGGCTTCTTCTCCCCTATGCTCCATGCCATTAGAACCCTTATTTCTTTCATGCTCCTTTAGCATGTATGTCTTTTCCTCTTGGGCTAATTTTGCTTCTCATTACTTCTTCTGGGCATGTTCTACCTATGCCTTCTCCATACTTTGTTATTTATTTTCCTTTAATTCCTTGGATTTTCTATTTTACTTACATGGCATAGTTTTCTTCCCTCTTTTAAACTTCTTCAGCCTTGAGGTGGTCAATATTAGCCTAGATTAGGCCTGAGGCCCTCAACTCCTTATGCCTCAAGTATAAGGTGAGAATTACATCGATGTGAACTTTATCCAAGCCCATTTATCTCCATTCATTTAACAAACCTTCCTCTATTTTGCCTATACTGGAGGGAGTTGTTTCTTTAGGTAATTCACTTGCTCTACTCATTTCTTTCCTCTGTACCTTATACACTACTTTAATTGTTTGCTCCTCTACATCTACCATTTGGATGAACTCAATAATCACCCATACCTTGGTTATATATTATTTCTACTCCCTTAAATCTTGTGCCCTTTTGGTCTTAGCCTCATAGGACCCAAGTCTCCTTAGCCTGTACCTTGGTTTTTATGACTATGCATGTGGAGGAGGTGAAGGGTATTGTTCACTAGGGGATGATTCTACGTCGTCAAGTGCAATGTGGGTACCTTATCCCCATTCTTCCTCTTATGATCCATATTCTCATGTATCTTCTTCTAATGTATGGTAAGGGGCCTTCTCTTTATTTTTCCCCTTTGGGCTTGTGGTGGATTGAGATGTAAAGAACCCATGTTTCTAGTGTGATTCCATCCTCGAGGATTCGCCTTATGAATCTATCTTTATCTTCATCATCTCCTAAATTTATTTCAATGTCTACCCCCTCTTATTTATGGGGATTTTCTTCTTTTCCTAGGGCATGGGGGTTCCTTCCTTCCCAACTAGTATTGTGGGGTCTCTTTATTTCTTAGTGATAAACCCCATGCCATCATCCATTCTTCTAGGATTCATCACATAGTATAGTCTAAGGATGAGATAAGGATAATTATCTCCTACACATGATCAATATTATTCTAATCTAAGTCATCCTCTTCATCTTCTATTGATCCTCCATCTATGTAAGGGAATTTATGCCTCATCGGTTGGCTTTCTACGTCCAGCTCTTTAACTAGGATGTCAAGGCTTTGCATATTGGGGATTTTGCTCAGCACATCCTAAAATAACTCAAATAAGAAGGTGAAGGGAAGCTTCAACCATCCTAACTTATTCTTATCCTTGATTACTAGATGGATGACTTAGTAGTGATGCATGATGGTGAAGGTCACCATTCCAAACATGCTCATTATGAGCCCTTATAAGATGCACCACTCTAACCTGAAGGCCTTTATGTATTAATTATGCCACTTTAGTATGTGAGTCATGTACTTGGTTATAAATTCAATGGGGTAGGTTAGGTCCTTGTATTTCTATGCTAGGATTTTATGGTGTCTTGGGAACACCCACAAGTTGTATTATCGATCGTCAGGGATCTTGATTTCTTCCATGATTATCAAGATGAAGATGGATCCCCATCTAAATGTCCCCTTTACATTATTTCACTCCATCATGTTCTTGGTAATTTATGTTGTAGTAAACTACACCATGTTGAACTTTACCCCCTACACCATGTGATAGGTTAAGCAAAGGTATGCCTTGGACACATCGGTCCATCTCCTTCCTGGGCATAATTTTGAGTTGACCAATCACATTGTTTCCCTTATACCTAGGTTCTTACACTTGATGATGGGTAAAGTGTATCCCCCCTTAAATTAATTGAGTATATTTTTGATACACTCCACCTCTTCATCATCACCCATTAGTTGATGGATGTCTTTTCTAGAGTTTTGTGGTTTGGTTATCTTATTAATCAGGTGCATAGATATTTACATGTGCCACCCTATAGAGTACACATGATATTTATGTATGCATTAGAGGAGGAATTAAACAAGTTCTTTTGGATTTTCAAAATATGGAAAATCATAGAGTTGAGTTGCACTTGAAACCTTCAATCTATCTCTTATTGAGATGTCAAAGATTGCATCTCCCTTTAGGGTCTTGCACTTAGTGTGCACCATCTAATCTTACGTCAAGTCTTGAAATTGACTTGACATCTAGTGGTTGTAATCCCATATCTGACATACATGCATGAATGAGCACTAGGGTTAACCCATGACACTTTGGGTAGGAACTACATGTGTTGGTAAGACATCTTAGTTAGTGCCTTAGCTTCCACCATCGTAATGTTGACCACTTCTACTACCTATGCCCTTAACTTGGTAGTAAATACTTCTTATACTATTCAAACCCACTTGGATTCAAGTCATGTCTCTTCATATTTTGATGCCTTCCACTTCTTTTTCATTATAAATCTACTAAAATTGAAACATGGGAGGTGTGGCTTACAAAAACCCCTAATTTTAGTTTGGTGTTATTTGTCTTCCTAATGTTCTCTAGCCATTAATTGAGGCCCAGTGTCTATTCCAGTTTTGTTGTACCACTTTAATCTTGATGTGCATTTTGATCTAGTTTATTTCACCACTTCCTTACTTGATGCACTATCTACTCTATGGGGATTCACTCTTTTAAGGTCATTTGGCTTTAGTTTTTTGTCAATTTCATATAATTTTTTAACCTTGTTCATTCACCATTTACCCTATTTATAGTTTGATATGTCAACCACCATCATTAGTGCCACCATATAGAATTGGTTATCAAATTTTTTGAGAGATCATGAGATCTTAAAAAATTCCATGTCTTGTCCACATTAAATGTCTATCTTTGTTTTTATATCACATTAAATACTTCTAATAGATTTTCAATGATGTAACATCCTTTTTCAAATGGTCACTTTCCACTTTTCTTAGGTAGACACTAGTTATCCTTGATAATCTCTTTCTATGTGTCTCTTTGGCATGACCTCACCTCTCTAATGGAAACATAGGCACAACACCTCACATGTGTGTGATTCAACCTCCTTGATTCCACCTCTTCTAGCTACGCTCTTCTTCCAGTGCACTCCTTTATTTTATTTTATTTTATTTCTCATGTGTCATCTTGTCTTGGCCTATCTTACCCCAACAAATTCATTGCACTAGCCCTCTAACACTTGGTATCTCCATCTACCTTACACACCTCATAATAACTACTTATTTGAGTGTCTTCTCATCTCAAATTTCATCCAACCTAGTTGAACATCTTTTCTTACACTGGCCCTCCAATGGTCTAGCATGTTTGAGGGCTCTTCCTACCATCTCACCATGTGCCTCTTGTATAGATGTTTATTTTTTTACTACTACTTGACATATAAGCTTCATGCACCCACAACTTAGGTGTCTAGCATCATGCACTAGTGGTGCAAGTTCTTAACTCACTTGATTAGATTTATGCATGGAGTGGTAAAACATAGGGACCTCTGTGGCCATCTTACACCACCTATTGCTAAAAAGATCCATATAGTTTGGATTATACCAAACCTTATTTCATTCATATCAATTCAAATTAACTATTGACCAAATATTTAGAGTGTCCTTGGTGTAGGTGCCACCCTATTACATGTATGGCTTTAATCAGTTTACATTGAAATGCCCTTGAAGCATTTCATCAAATAAGGTGCATAGTTTGCATGCAATAATTTCTAAAATGTGATGGATGAAATAGGGACCCATCTATCAGATCTACATCTTACCTAGGTGCCAAAAGTATTTGTAATTATATATAAAGACTATGGTTCCTTTATTTATCACCTTGCACTTGATATGTTTGTCATGCCACCTCTTTTGATATGCCTTCTAAACTTGCTGACCCCACTTGGTCTAAGTGTGCATCTTGTCTATGTGATCCAATTCTTCCAACCTTGAACTCAAAGATTCTTGGTCATAAAGGTTTCCAATTCACATGATTCACAAGTAAGGTACTAAAAACTCTAGGGGTAGAATTGATTATATACCAAACACTAGTTGAAATGATGCATCCTTATTCAAGTGCTTGTAGGTCGTGTAGTAGGCCCATAGTAGTACAAAGACATGATCATACCAATCCTTGTGACCTACATCACATATATTGGTGAGTCACATTCTAAGGATCTTATTGAAGGATTCATCCATTCCATTAGTCTTGGGATGATATGGGGTGGCCTTGTGGTGTGATACCATGTATTCCATTAGAAGGATACACACTATCTCATTGATTAAATGAGTTCCCCTATCACTAGTTAGACTTAATGAGTACCCATATTGGTTGATGATGTTCTCCCAAATGAATCATGTAGTTATTACAACTATGTAATTTTTATTCAGCACTACCTTAACCCACTTAATGAAATAGTCAGTTGTTGGAAGGATATATCTGGCCCCTGTACACTATGTTGTAGGGTTGATTGGCCCTACAAAGTCAATGGGCCATTTCTCAAATGGTACCTAGGATAGAATAGGGTGAGAGGCATCTCATACTAATGGTTTGTCTTTCCAAAACACTAGAATATATCACATTCCCATGCATATTCCTTAGTGTCATTGAACAGGCTTGGCCACCATAATATTGATTGTAAAATCTTGCACACTATTACATCTCTAGTGAAATGTCCTCCAATTATCCCTTCATGCACTTCTTGAAATATGGAGTTCCAATCATGTCAAAAAACACACTAATTCAAGACTTCATCCCTACTCATCTTGTATAGCTCCCCCTAAATGAGCTAGAATGGGGAGGCATAGACAACAAGCTACTTCTTTTATTTTGAGGATAGTGTTTGTGGTGCTAACCCTAAGGTTAAGAAAGTGGAAATCTCTATTAAGTCTTCAAGAACATGATGAACTTAGTAGAGCTACACATTTGGCATATTTTCCTCAATTGGAATCATTGTATCACCATAATTGATGCAAGTTAAGTGGTATATACCCAAATTCTATTTTCTAGGTTTAACTGTGACTAAAAATTAAAAATCCTAAGAGAGGATAACCTAAAAATACACCCATGCAAAATAGGTTTTTTTACAAGGAATTTAAGAACCTCATTATTAATGAAAA
Organism: Torreya grandis; assembly: GCA_037957365.1. Lineage (NCBI taxonomy): Eukaryota > Viridiplantae > Streptophyta > Pinopsida > Cupressales > Taxaceae > Torreya > Torreya grandis. The sequence goes on from JARHVA010003865.1 coordinate 1,715,600, forward strand.
AAGTGAATGGGGTTACTAGTATATACTATCTAAACTTTTTTAGGGTGTAGACCATTGCCAATGCTTCACACTCGATAGTGGTATAGTTCTATTCGGCCTACATCATATTTTTTGTTGTGAAGGAATTGGGGTGGTCCATGTTACCTTCACCTAGTTATGAAAAAATGTCACCTATGGTTGATCTCAATGGATTTAATGGATATGAAAAGGATTTACCTAGTTAAGAAAATAAAGTATTGATGCACTCACTAATTTTTTCTTCAAAGTGTCAAATGCTTCTTCTTGTACCTTACACCAGTAGTTTGGGGCATCTTTATGCAAAATTTCCTCTAGAGGCATGGAAATTTTTATGTATCCCCTTATGAATTTCCTATAGTAATTAAAATGGATTAGGAAGGTGTGAAAATCCTTATGCATGGAAGGGGTCTGGAGTTAGATGATTATTTCAATCTTCATTGGATCAATGAGCAATCTATCCTTCTAGAAGATGTGCTTGAGTAGTGTGCCAAATGGGGTGGTGAAGATGCACTTCTTTAGATTTGATGATAGCTAGAGCTATCTACACCTTTAAAACATAATGCATAGGTTTTCATGGTGGTCCCTTTCAAGACCATACATTGTCCAGTCATCCATATATACTTGGAAGAACTTGTGGATGAAGTCCTTGAAAGTGGTGATTACCACTCTAGAAAATATGGCTAGCATGTTCTTAAGCCCAAAGGGAATCACATTGTAAGAAAAAAACCCCATTAAATCATGAAGGTGGTTTTGGGCCTATCCTCCTCCTCTATCTACACCTAATGGTAACCTCAGAACCCATTAGTGAAAGTGTAGATCTTACAACCTATGACCCCATCCAAGACTTCATCAATGAATGGTGTTAAGAAAGGGTCATTGATGTAGGTGACATTTAACATCATATAATCAATTAAAATTCATATTCACCCATCTTCGTTGATGTTAATGACCATTATACTAAACCACTTTTATTCTTACACTGATTAGATGACACCAATAGCCAACATTTCATCAATCTTTACCTTCATCTTGTCATGGAGATTTGGGTTCATTTGATAAGGGTGCTTATTGATTGGTCTTACATCATCTACTAGTTTAATCCTCATATTTTCTAAATAAGGGTGGATTCCCTTAATTTCCTTATAACTACATGGAAATAGATCTTGAAATTCCCTCAGGAGGTTAATGATGCACATGATCTCCACCTCAGACCAATATGTGCCTATTTGGAAATCTTAGGCTCACTTTAACCACTAATGTCTACTTGGGTAGTGTTGAGGGGTGCATGATAGGGTTCATTTCTCTCCTAGTGGGAGTATTTAACCTATATCATCCTTCTATCATCTCAACCTAGAGATGCATTAGGTCTCCATCATCTAGAGAGTTGTCATCAATGAGGTGCACAAGCATTTACTCACCTATCAGGGCCCTCTAATTTCACTCCTTCTAGGTCTCATCATCTTCTTTATTAGAGTCACTATGGAGCATTGTTTCTTGAATAAAGTTAGAAGCACTAGTCCTTTCTCTCTAAACATCTCTTTTAAGCACTCCTCTAAGATAAATATCTCCTCAAACATGGCTCAGTAGATAACTTATAATAGCTCTAGTATTTCAAGGTTTTGTGAAGAGAAGGAAAAAGTGTGAATAAAATTCTCCTTCATCATGTCCCAATTTATTATTTCCTAGTGCATCTCATTCATGATGTACCATTATCATGCCTATGTCTTTAGATTTATATAGAATGCATGTATCCACAAGCCTCATAGCATGTTTTCTCTATAGATCACCCAAGTCTCTTTGTAAAGTTTGATCTGCACAATGGGGTAAAAATTGACATCATAATGAGGTATGTCCAGATCCTTATTTAGTCTACCAAATCTTATGCACATGGCTACCTTCACATCCCACCAAGTGGGTAAGCCAAATTTTTGTGTGGCCTACCAATGTGTGGTAGTAATTTTTAGTGTATACACCAATTCACCCAATTAATCAATTTCCTTTGGGATGAAAGCCTCAAATCCTATGCATACCTCTCAATAGGCTAGCTTCCTTCATACTTAGGGAGTGATACAAGATTTCCCTTATTGATTTAGAGTAATCTCTTTCCTATATCCTTTTTTTGAGGAGTCAAATTATTCTAGGGTCATGTAATTATTACCAATCCTGTGCCAAACAATCTAGATCTAGCTTTACACACTAGGTAGCATCTATGCCTAGTGACCTCATAGGATTTTTTGACCCAATAGTCACAAGTTACATCTATTTTATCTAAGGATGATTATCTATATTCCTAAGTGAGCACCCATTACTCACTCAAATTTATAGTCTCAGTGCCTTGCACCATGATGTTATAAATGTGGTTGACCTCATCCTCAAGGTTAACACTTTAAATGTAAGGTGGCCCTTGGTCACTTGAAGATTAATCACCACCCTCTCTTTTCCATTTTCAAAGGTCATATAACACTTATTAAAGCACATATCAACATTTTTTGCATAGTATCATGGCCTTCCCAAGAGTATCAGGTAGTTTTCCTCCTTTGCTAGCTCTATGACCTCAAAGTTAGCTTAGAACTCAGCACCCATGATGTCCACATTGGAACCATTCAAGATCCCTATGGGTTGTGTATGGGTCTTATTTGACATGAATAATGTGTTTGGTGATGATCTCAAGGGTGGCCTCCCCATATTCTCCTAGGTGCTCTTGGTCAGGATATTGACCTCTACACTTAAGTCGACTAGTAATTCATAAATTGACTACCCATTTATGGTGGCATCTATTATCAATTCCTAGTCAAACTTAGTGTTTTGAGTATGCTTCACTTATTGCATTTTCTCCATATATAGTGCTACAATATCTATTGTTTGGGGGATGGCTTCCCATGTTGGTTCTTTCTCTGTATGCATTATAAGTAAGTCCTTCATTAGGGGTAGTACCCCTTCCATCTATAAGAAGCATAAGATTTTAATCAAATTTTGGACCTCAACATCCTACTGGTCTTTTTTTTTGCACATCTTGGTAGATTATGCCTCCAAGTCTCTAGCTAACTAAAGTTCACCTTGTAGGTCTTGTAACAAGATCATTACTTATTGTAGGATGTCCTTTTGGCATGTAGGATTAGGATATGGTTTTATTTTTGGATCTATCCATATCATGCACTCAGTGTGGCTTGACTCACTATATTCTAAGTATAGGTCTTAGTTTGGTATAGTTGGTGGTTGAGTGGTGTACCCACTCTATTTTGTGATCTACACATTTGGAGGCCATTTGGGATTATATTATGGCTTGGGGGCCCATCTTCTTTCTTTAGGCTTGCATCACACCATAAAATCTCCTATATCCATGCTAGGTTGACCCTACATCAGATTCTTGTAGAGATCTGGGTAGTCTTTAACTACATATGGACCTTGATAGTACCCACACATTAGGTGTGTTGGGTAGTCACACTGATAATACTTAATCATCTCACACCTATAACAAGATCATGATGGGAATTTCCCTCCACCATGTCCACCTCCTTGACCATGCACTCCTCTTTGGCTTCCATAACCCATGTTATTCTAGCCATAATCCTCATTCCCTTGGCCTATCTAGCCACCACCTAAAGTCATAGCTTGCCTTGCTCCTCTCTCCATTTTTTAGCACATCTCATTGATGACTCTACAATCTACTTTCACATGTGTAGGTAGCACACATCTTCTAATAAACTATAGTATTTACTTGACCAGCATGCTGTAATAGGGGATAATTATAGAAGTCATGTACTCCATGGAAAACGTCATAGTTAGGGAGTATTATATGGACATTCTTTGGGTAGTTGTTCTTTTTATTCTCCTCTATCTCATAGTTAGTGCACCATATCCCACTATGATATTCATTTGCCTATATAGTAGTAAGCTTATATAACTAATAAGCCATTGACATAATCTGAACTTCCATGAAGGGACTAATCCTAGTGTTGGTATTTCCTATTGCCTCAACCCAGAGCATAGCTTCAAGCACTTCATGGGGTTCTATGAAGGTCTTCATGGATAGTGCCCTTTAAAATCACACCAATAGGCCCCCAAAAAACCATTGTGTTTGTTGGGATGGGTAGATATCATAAGGAATCTTGGAGAGGAGAGTCTTGAACCATGCATCATACAAGTGCATGCTTTCGATTAACCCTTAACTAATATCCTTAAGCACCACAATGCTCTATTATTTAAACTTAGGAATGCCAAACTCCTTAAATAATTCTTCCTTCAACATGTCATAATCAACCATATCCTAGTTTAGATCAAAATTATGATAATAGGTATGATCACGATCTAGTAGGTTTGTCATGAACTATGTTACCTTACACTTGGGCTAAGTAATGCCATGAGCATTCCACTACAACTCTAATTTTATCACATGATCCATGTGATTTTCAGCTCTACAATACTCAAGTAGACATAGGGCCATCTCATAGTATATTTATAGTGGTAATGACACATGATTCTGTAGTGTCTAAACTAGTTATGTCTGCGTAGGGGATGATCCTATAATATTCTAACTAGTAGGGTTAAGAATTGACCCTAATAGAATAGATTATGTTGTAGAGCTTGATAGTCCAGCTCCACCCACTAGTGACACTATACCACTTCCTATGGGTTGTTGCCTAGTTTTCATGGTTGACATTCCTTACATGGGAATATTTACACTTGTGTCCATGGAACTTATACTAAAACCTACTTGGTTAGCCATACCATTACTCAGCTCCTCATATGGGATCACTCATTCAATCACAAATCTATGATCCAAAATCTTGGTCCAATCATAGTTTATTAGGGTAATATGTTGAGTTACTTTTCTTCTATTTTCAAAGGGGGAATATAGTGCATGGGCTTGTGTTTTAGGTTCAAAGCGGATAGGTGCCTCTAGTGCATCCTCAATCACCTTATCTTGTAGGGACTCACTATATCCCACACCCATACATGGAATTTGACCACTTGTTTCTTCCTCCATCTCAGCCCACTATGGTCTTTTATCAGATCCTTCCCCATGCCCTTCCTACTCACTATAGGTCCTCTCAGCACTTTTAGGTTCTAGGTCTTCCATTAGCCTTCATATGTGCTTACTATAGTTTAGCCTCCAAAGCTCTTAGGTATCAATTTTTTATTATTATACCATGGTACCTTTCCTACACTTCCCCTTTCTCCCCCTCATTCTTTCCCATATGTGCAAGGAATTTTATCCTTCCATCCTCATGGTCTCTATCCCATAATTGACTATGAGCTTTTTTAGCTTAGTTTAGAGTCCTCTAATGAACATGCCCCTTGATTCTCAAATAAACTCATGATTTGATTCTTTTGGATATGAAAAGGTTGACATTATAAACTCTAACATGTATCTATTCAAAGTTTCATCCCACCACTTGTCTATGGTATGCATCCACACTTCATCCAAGATTTTCAACCTCTCTACATGATCTATTGTCCACTTGAGGTTTTGTCCATAACTTATTCATATAGTATCAACATATGCAACCAACCATATATATACATGCTCATTTAGTTCATAGAATAATAATTCATATAATGGGTCATATAGATAAGTCTACACCCATTTCTACATCTCTCTTTCATATGTTGGATGCCTCTATGTGAAGAAATCTTCGACTTGCTCTAGTTAGTGCTTGACATTCTCAAGTGATAGTTATATCATTGCTCTATTATAACATCTTAGAAATAAAATTCAATACATCCTAAAAATAGAACCAAAAAGTTGTAGTAAAGTGTTCACTTAAGTAGGCATGATGCCTAGTCATGCACACAACTCTAATTGGGTTACAAGAGTTAGTCACTAGGGGAATAAGGTCTAACACACTACATTTAAACACACTAGAATGATAACATTAGTTTCACATAAGGCATGAGACTTATGTGCTCACCCAAAGAATAATAGTGAGGGGACCAAGTCTATGTTGGGCTAGTTGCATCATGATGCATCCATGGGTTATATAGGGTATAATGGTTTAGGAGGTTCACTAGGTCTCTAGTGCAGAGGCTTAAAAGGATAGGTTTATCTATGCATGCTTAAATAAATGGGGATAGGCATGGGGGTGTCTATTCATCCTAAGTTATCCCTTTGGCATTGGGTCTAATGCAAGGACCTCGATAGAGGGTAAAAGGTCTAAATAGTGTAAGGCACCACTTAAAATAGGGTGATACCTAGTTCATCAACATTCTTCATGGGGAAATAACTTCACAACTCAACCAATATACAATAGACTAACATATAATAATAATAATACTCTATATTCATCCATTAATATCTTATTTCTATTATAATAACCAGTAGTAGTCTTCACTAATCAATCCTACTTTTACTAATTCTAGAGGCTCACAGATGAGCATGGATTATATTCACTAATTAGCACTTAAGGCTTCATCCTTTTATCATTCTCAAATTTACTAGATATTCACTATAAAATTATCTCTCCTTTACTTTTGGAGGTCATCTTCTTTAAATAGGTGCTAGCCATTCCTCTTATTGATTGGATAGGTGTATGTTGAAGGATGGGTAGGTGAGAGCTTGTCTAATCCATTATACCATATAAGACAACTAGGGCATGTGCCAAGTACTAGGTTATTATTCAAGGTTGTATGCCTACCTTCTCCACTAATATCTCCATGCTCCTCAAGCCTCAAATTATCAAGTGCAAGATTAGGTAGGTATGCCTTGAGACTCATGTTGCTATGCAATCATTGAGGTAGCTAGCTCAAGGATTTCAAGAGTCTATCTAGTTAGTTACTAAAAAATGTCATTAACTTCTTCTAAGGGCCTTTATACACTAGGGTTGGTCCATCTGGTGTGGGATCAAGCCTTCTCAAAAAGGGGTCCCAACATAGACACATGTTAAATATATAATGTTTATTCAACTGTAAGAAAATAACACTGAAGATATGTAAATGCCATGTTATATGTAAGGAAGGATAGGGTCTGACAAGTTAGATATAATTATAATGAGGGAGGATGGTGCACTAATGGTCTTCAAATAGTAGGGATTATTTCAATCATTCATGACATCATCTAATATGAAGATGCAAAAAATTTAAATTCAAGATAATGGAACTACCAAGAGTGATTTACCTTTTCCCATTGAATCCATAAACTTAAGGTGCCCTAATAAGTTATTCAGTAACATATTTCCAAATATAACATAGAAAGGGATTTATAATCTAGCTCTAAGCTGAAGATGACAACCAATAATGAGTAAGGAATGAGATGTCCTATCAATAAAATTTGTAAAACATATTACTACACTTCATCAACAAAAAATAGTAGATAACCACATGCATTTTCATTAAATTTATAAGAAAATATTACACAATTCAATGTTTCAAAATCCTACCATTGGGGCAAGCATGGTGGATTTGCTCCATGTTGGATAGGGAAGACATATAGAGATTCTTGTTAGCATATTATTGTATTTACCTTAGGTTATTTACTAAGGTAATTTATTTTGGTTAGTTTCCTTAACCACTTTGGTTAAGAGGTTAGTTGTTTATTCGGCCTTTGTTATTTCATGCAAGCCGACATAGGTTAGTTTTATTATACCCGTCTCATGCTTCACGGGTATTTCATTTGTTTGCCTATTTAATAGGCCTTCATGCTTAGTTGAACGTAGAATGTGTGCTCTGCTATTCTCAATCTCATTTTCTCTCTGTATTTTGTTTAATCTAATATGGTATCAGAGCCTATGGTTTGTAGAACCTGAGTGAAGGTTTGTGGAAGCCAGAGAGAGGTCGGTGTCTTGCCAGGGAGGAGCTTCAGGCACCCAGTGGAGAGCCGAGGAGAGAGAAAGCATCACGGAATTTGGAAAACTCAACCAGAAGGTCTGAAAATTGCCAGGAAGTATCAGAAGGCTAAATAAGACCAAAAGGAAGCAAAAACAAGCTGTTTTAGAGGCTCAAAAGCCTCTGTTGAATTTATCTCTGTGCTGGGTGCCGTACGGATTCGGCAAAATCAGAAAAATTCATTTCTTCATCTTTTTCAGTGAAACAAAAGTCTAAATCGCAAGTTAGATCAAAACTAAGACACTGGTGAAAACGGTTTGCAATTTGGTTGAGAAACGGGCTCAGAATCTTCGCCTGAAGTTTCAGAGGTAGGCCAATTTTCTGATTGGCTGAATTTTTTTATAAAATTTTTAGCCTAAAGTTTTTAATATTTCAATTATTTTTATTTTTTAATTGAAATAAATCAAAACTTTAGCCAATAAGGGTTATTGGGGACCTACCGCTGACTAATAATCACGGAAGCGTCTGAAAAGCTAAAAATTTTACCATTTTCTGGGTTTTTTATCTGGATGTCAACGGAGAAAGAATTTTTTAAATCGGAATTGTAGTTTTCCCAATTTAATTGTTTCAGTGGTAGATTTTTTGTGATCTTGCAAACGGTATTGAGTTTGTTGCCGAAAACGGATAAGGTTGTTCAATGTCAATATAGAATCAGTGTGTAGAAGGAATTTTTTTTTAAAAAAAAAAGTCATTATAGTTTTTCCGATTTTATCATTTTCGTGAAAAACTAGGTGAAATGGCTAGTATTCAACACCTGTTACTACCAGATTCTCAGAAATTGACTGGCAAGAACTTTAGTTTGTGGAGTCACAAGGTTTTGACAATATGTGAATATCTGAATATTAATCAAATAGTGCTCGATAAAGAGCAAAGGCCTGCCACTACTACCAATGACTATGATAAACATCATCGTGAGGCTCTCATGTTGTTAAAATTGTCAGTAGCAGATAATCTAATCTCAGAGGTCAGAAATGCAACTATAGCATCAGATTTATGGAAAAATTTATCTTCAAAATATCAGGCTTCTGAAGCCGGTAGAGTGTTGTATTTGAAGAATTTGTTGTTTTCCACTAAGATGCAGGAAGGTGGCTCCATTTCTGAGTTTTTATTGCAGATCAAGGACATCAGTGACCAGTTGAAAGCAGTGCAGAAACTTGTTGATGAGCAAGATTTGATTGCTCTTGTTATGCAAAATCTTCCACCATCATTTGAGTCATTTGTGGAGTCCTTGCACATGATTGCTGAGATGCAGACTTTGGATTTTGAAACATTGTCTACATTGCTATTGCAAAAGGAGAGACGACAGGAGCATGCAGTGTTGTCTACATCCACTTCCACAGAGAGTGCATTCTTTATTAAGGAAAAGGGTAAGCAGTCTGATAAAAATAGCTATCCATCAGAATCTTCACAAGTAAGTGGTAATAAGAGATCTAAATGGAAATGTTTTTACTGTAAGAAACTTGGTCACCTTAAGAAAGATTGTAGGAAAAGACAACATGATATGGCTAACCCCAGAAAGAAAGCTCATCATGCGAATATAGCTAAAGGTGAAGGCGAGGAATCACCAGATTTTGCTTTCATGGCTTCCAGTGGTAATTATGTGGTGGATCGAGCTTGGTACTTTGATTCAGGGGCATCTCGCCATTATACATGCCATAAGGACTGGTATGTGGATTTTGTTGAAGATAACAGTAGTAATGAATCTGTATCTTTAGGAGATGGTACAACATATTTTGTGAAAGGATTTGGTAATGTTCATATAAGTTTTAATGGTACAGTAAATTATACTTTCAAGAATGTTAGGTATGTACCGGATATGAACAAAAATCTTCTTTCAATCAGTGAGATCACCTCAAAATCTGATTTTGTTGTAAAATTTCAAGAACAACAATGTTTAGTCACCACTAAAGATAACAAGATTATTGCTGTTGGGATCGGTGAAAAAGGCTTGTATAAGCTTGCAGATCCAATCAAAGCAAAAGAAAGTGCACTTGCAGCAGTTGATAGCACAAGTTCACTATGGCATGAAAGGTATGGGCATTTGAATTTTCAGTATTTGACTACATTGAGTAAGACTAAGATGGTTAACGGGATTCCTTCTATTCGGCATAATCATCATGTATGTACTGGATGTCAGTTGGGGAAGCAAGTTAGACATTCATTTGATGTTGGTAAAGCTTCGAGAGCAAGAGTATTGGATTTGGTACATGCGGATTTGCATGGTCCAATGCAGACACCTACCCCTTCTAGTGCCCGTTATTTCCTGTTACTGGTTGATGATTTCTCTAGGAAAAAGTGGGTATACTTTCTAGTAAATAAATCTGATTGTTTTTCTAACTTTCTTACTTGGAAAGCTATGGTTGAAAAATAGGCAGGACGGCCAGTGAAATCTCTTAGAACGGATAATGTGGGTGAGTTCATCTCAAAACAGTTCAAGGACTTTTGTGCCACTGAAGGCATACACAGACAATACACTACACCTTACACTCCACAGCAAAATGGAGTTGTGGAAAGGCGTAATAGGACGGTGATGGACATGGCTCGTTGTATGGTCCAAAGCAGAAATGTCCCATACAAGTATTGGGCAGAGGCAGTGAATACAGCAGTATACATCCTCAACACAAGTCCTACAAAAGCTTTGGAGAATTTGACTCCAGAGGAGGCTTGGTCAGGTCGAACTCCAGATGTAAGTGATTTCAGAATTTTTGGTTGTGTAGCTTTTGCAGTTATTCCTAGTCAAAAGAGAAAAAATTTGGATGTAAAAAGCAAAACATATATGTTTGTTGGATATAGTGATCAGTCAAAGGCCTACAGATTACTTGATGTTTCTACTAACAAAGTTGTGGTAAATAGAGATGTCATAGTAAATGAACAAATGCCATACTTCACAGCAACTGGTCAAGTTTCAGATATTGAGTCATTGTTATCTAATGATTCCATTATTAGTCATAATGTGAAAAATGAGCAGGATTCTTGTTCATCAGTGGAATCACATTCCAGGGAGGGAATTGATACAGGTCATTGTGAGGTTCCAGCATCACAACCAAAGAAGCCAAAGTGGTATACTACCACAATTGAAGCACTAAAAGAAGGAGACTTGCCACAAGGTGTGGAAGGTAGAAGACTGAGATCGGGAAAGCAGTTTGGTAATAGAGGTGAGCATGTTAATCTTGCTCTAACAACTGATGTTTCACAAGTATTTGAGCCTAATTCTTTTTCAGAGGCCAAAGGGAAGTCTGAGTGGGAATCAGCTATGCAATTGGAATATGATTCCTTGATGAAAAATAATACTTGGAAGTTAATGGAACTACCACCAGGAAAGAAATCCATTGGTTGTAAGTGGATTTATAAGGTAAAATACAAAGCAGATGGTTCCTTGGACAAACACAAAGCCAGACTTGTTGCAAAAGGTTATGCACAAGAGGAAGGGGTTGATTATGAGGAGACTTTTGCTCCAACCACCAAGATGGTAACTTTTCGTTTGATTATTGCTATTGCTGCTCAGTTTGGATGGCAGGTGCACCAAATGGATGTAAAGAGTGCTTTCTTGAATGGAGATCTAGAGGAGGAAGTCTACATGGTTCAGCCACAGGGTTTTCAGGTTCCTGGTAAGGAACATCTTGTTTGCAGGTTGATCAAGTCCTTGTATGGACTTAAGCAGGCTCCTCGAGCTTGGTATATAAAAATAGACTCATATCTTAGGGAGTCAGGTTTCAAAAGGTGTAACTCGGAACCAACTCTCTATGTAAAGGTGTCTGGTGATGATATCTTGATTCTCATTATATATGTTGATGATATAGCCATCACTGGGAGTAGTACTAGTCTCATTCAGCAAATGAAAGCTGATGTTTGTTGTACTTTTGACATGACAGACTTAGGACTACTAAAATACTGTTTAGGTGTTGAGTTTTGGCAAAGTGGTAATACTATATTTGTGTCACAGAATAAGTATGCCAGTTCATTGCTAGAAAGGTTTAGAATGATGGATTGTAATCCAACTCACACACCTATGGAAATAGGAGCTAAAATTTCAACAAACACTGATTCACCTCCGGTCAATGAAACAGTGTATCGGCAGCTAGTGGGTAGTCTCATTTACCTCACTACCACTAGACCGGATATTTGTTTTGCAGTGAGTTTTCTATCTCGCTTCATGTCTAAACCACAGGAAGTCCATTGGTTAGCTGCAAAATGAGTATTAAGATATGTTAAAGGAGTTTTCTCATGGCAGAGCAAACTACAAACTACAGTAGCATTATCTTCAACAGAAGCAGAGTATAAAGCTGTGGTTAGTGCAGGTTGTGAAACCATGTGGATAAAGAAAATTTTGGAGGATCTTCAGTTTGAGTCATCAAAGCCTACTCCAATTTTTTGTGACAACCAAAGTGTTTTGAAGATGGTGAAGAATCCAGTATTTCATGCCAGGACCAAACACATTGAGGTTCACCATCATTACATCCGACAGTTGGTTACAAATGAAGACATCAGTCTCTTCTACTGCCCCACTGCAGAGCAGCCAGCTGATATAATGACCAAACCACTTGGTACAGACAAGTTCATAAAATTTAGAGATAAACTTGGTCTTGTTTCTGGTTTAGTCATTAAGGGAGGGTGTTAGCATATTATTGTATTTACCTTAGGTTATTTACTAAGGTAATTTATTTTGGTTAGTTTCCTTAACCACTTTGGTTAAGAGGTTAGTTGTTTATTCGGCCTTTGTTATTTCATGCAAGCCGACATAGGTTAGTTTTATTATACCCGTCTCATGCTTCACGGGTATTTCATTTGTTTGCCTATTTAATAGGCCTTCATGCTTAGTTGAACGTAGAATGTGTGCTCTGCTATTCTCAATCTCATTTTCTCTCTGTATTTTGTTTAATCTAATAATTCTTTCAGAGATTGCTAATTGTTATACAACTACAACCACCTTAGCAAGATAGAAAAAACACACACAACAATGATCCAAAAAAGTGGAAGAGCCTATACTAAGGAAGACATGGACCAACACAAATGACCATCACAATAGCCAACCAACCTCCTGAATATAAGGCAAGCCTTCTATTTATACATTTTTTACACCTCTCGATTCTATAACTATGGGTCACAATTTTCAAAATTAAAGAATAAGCCTTCAAGTTCATCAAGATACTTCCAAATGGAATATTCCATTTGTCATGCCTGAGATCCTCATCCACTTGTAAAAAAAAAATCATTATTAAAAATTCCTCTATAAGGAATGATGAGGAATATTAACCACCTAGATACATTCTTGACCATTCACTTGCACAGTGAGACAGAGAAAATCATTTGAGGAGCCAAGCAGACTTTGTCCTTATGTAGAACTACCTAAAGATGCCTCTTTACACCTACCTAGAAGGTTAATTTCATGGAAAATTTTGAACAAACTTTTTTACCTTGTGCAACTACATGAGATGTTGGTGAATGGTTGCCTACATAGTTGGAACCTCCTAAATAGTTGTCTTTCTATTTGTGCACACAACAAAACAACCTATTATTGTAATGATGGATTGAGAATGATCTAGTTGTGACATGAAATATAAAATGATCCATGATCATGATTAGAAATATTCAATCTGGAATGGCTCGTGGACCTTATTCTATGTTTTGATTCATTACTTGATCATGAAAGACCCACAAAGTTTAACTTTTTAGACCAAAGCTTACCATATACTGACATTTGGCATGTCATATCAAATATAGGCATTTGTGACTTCCTCATGTAATCCAAGATCTTTCAAAATTACACCTCAGGTCACACCATTTATCTTCTCACTCGAGTAATATCGTGTCATTGATCTTGATCCAAAGTATCAAATTCCATTGACTACCTATAGGTCTTATACCAAAATGGTATAACTTGGAAACTTTGTGATCTCTCTACATCCTACACCATTAGTCCTATCAGGCTAATACATTCTTACCAAATGGTGGTCCTACATTCATTCTAGTCTTTTTTGAAATTTTTTGACTTAATATGCATCATAGATCAAATTATGTACACTTGAACGTGCACCATCAATCTCCAATAATGTGCTTGATCTTTAAATCATGCCTCATGAGCTTGATACTTGTCATGACTATGTTTTTCCTATATTCCTTTGACTATTCAAATTTGATCACACATAATTAGATCATCTTTCTCTACATAAATTCATGCCATTAGATCTACCTCCATTTTAAAATAAATGGCTACTTCACAGGATCTAAAATTAATGCTCACATGACCATTCTAGAACATTTGAATACTAACAGCTACTTGTTACAACTTAAAGTTGATATTTATGTGCCTATCATAAGATTTCCATGAGACCATCATATTTTCAATTCATAAATTTCTTTGGGGACTTTGTTCTATAATAATTTGGTCAGTGTGTTCTTTGTCTTCAGCATTCCTATTTGCTTCTCAAGCCTTTTATCTTTAGCTTCTATGTCTTTAGATTTTCTTTAGAAAATTTATCCCACAACAATTATTTTAGGCATTTTTCTAGGATAATTATCTTGGAATTTTTTTTAGATAATTTCCATGAAGGATGTTGACTTCACACTTTTACTATAAGAATTGAGATTTATCAAGACTTTTATGTAGGTAAGATTCCTGAAAGAATTCAGCCTTCAGATTTTCACCTTCATTCAAACAATTATTTTAGACATTTTGTATAAAACAATTTCCCTGAATAAATTTGTCTTTTGTACTTTCATTAAAGGAATTGGAGATTTACACTTTTTATCTTCATTAGGATGATTGTTTCAAATATTTTATTTGAGACAATTTCCCTATAGAAATTTAACTTGGTACTTTTCCTAAAGAATTTGAACTTTACATTTAACCCAGAGAAATGCAATTCTTTCAAAAAATTTACATAGGCAAAATATTCGAATGAAATAGTACTTCTACTTTGCAACAACTTTTCCAAAAGTAACCTTTGGGATTTTGAACATACCCTTCAAACTTCCTAAAAGTACCTTTTAGCAGTTTTGTCAAGGGAACTTGCCCTACATAATTTCCTTTTAGCCTTTTGGAATGGTCCTTTAGATCTCTTGAAAGTGCCCTTTAGACTTATTGAAATTGTCTTTTGCCCTCCAGACTTACCCTTCAGACTTTTTAAAGGTGCCCTTTAGGAATTTCACAAGGGAAAAATGCTCAAAAGAAATGATCCTTTATAAATTTTGCAAAGGCAAAATGACTCTTATGCAAGTGTCCTTTAGAAAATTTTCAAGGGAAAATGCCTAAAGGAAATGACCCTTAAAAAAATTTACAAAGGCAAAATTTCCCTTTTGATATTTTTGTACAAATAAAATGTCTAACGGAATTATCCCTTTAGGCTTTTTATGTAGACAAAATGCCTAAAGTAATAATCCTTTAGACTTTTCATGTGAACAAAATGCCTAAAGGAATAATCCTTCAAAATTTTTGTAAACACTTTGGAATAAATAAATAAGTCCTTACAATTTACTTGAAATAATGGAAATATCCCTTTAGTCTTTTTATGCAAACAAAATTCCCAAAGTAAATGGCCCTTTAGGATTTTTATGTGAACAAAAATCCCTAAACAATATGACCTTCAAACAATTTATGTGAACACTTTTTTTGAAAGACTCTAAGGACTTTATACTAAGAATATACTAAATTAACACAAGGAAATACCTAATGCAGAGTGCCTAAAGGAAATACACTAAGTAAAGACCAAGTTAAATCATCTAGTCTATTCAACATGAACTTGACCTTTGAAGGAACACTTTAAAAACAAGAATTTAGGTTGACTTGGGAATTTACATTGATAAGGCCCAATTAAATTAGTATAATTTTGGGCACTAACACCAGCTCTCACCCAAGGATGTATAACCCTTGTGGGTGTGCAAATAACCAGAGAACACAAGACTAGGTGCCAATCAATTAGGCTGTGGAGTAGAGACTTAGTAATTTGTAGTAAACATCCATGAAGGCTCAAAAAACATGGAAAACTTACAAAAATAGATTAGGATGATATAAAATTGAAGACACAGTAAAACATAAAGGGAAACTATATAAATAAGGCTTGAAAAGAGGGGAAACAAAAAAATAGAAAGACAAAACAAAAAAACACTATACTATATGGTACATTATTTAGACTCAGTTGAGGAAATGCTTTAGATGCTTGCCATTATTTGGTAGCTCTAAAATCCTTCCATCCCTTAGTCTCTTGAACTTTTCCAGTATCTTGGTGTCTAGGATGAAGTAAAATAATATCTACACATGCCTAAAGGTACTTTTTATAGGCTATAATAGGATGACATATCAAAGTAAATCCTCTCTACATGGTCTCAATTCTAGATAAGACCAAGCCAACATATCATGGTACTTTTTTAGTAGCTATAAATAATCTTGTTATTTAGCTAAAATCAAATGAGTACCAAGTAAGAGTGCATCAGGATCAACAATATCATTCATGCACTAAAGTAATACTTTAAAGAAGCCTAAAAATATTCATCCTTAGGGGCATATAATATAACCCCATCTTCACTGAATGATATTCTCCAAACAACATCCTCACTATCAAACCTAGTATCAAGAACAACTGGTTACTCAACAATGTGAATACTCCCATTGAAGTCACCCAATTCTACACCCCTATCTAGTACTTATGATAGAGAACACTCTATTTCTTTAATTGCATCATGATTGGGTAACTCATATGCTTGTGTTATACTATAATCATAAACAAATTCATATGTTGGGACACACACCTTATTTATTACACTCTAAACAATTTTTTAGTAGTAACATTCATCATTTCTACGGAGGTAGAAAACTTACATTGTGAGTCTTGATAATCAAACATAAAAATCTCATATTTAACTAATGCATACTCAAGTTCATCTAAATATTCATTAATTTGTTTAGCCATATCACATGTAGGATGTGGGATGAAGCACTTTTCATACCATCCAATGTCAAAATCAAAATCCACATCATTTACTTTGTCACTTAACAAATCAGGCACTTCCATTCTAGCCTCGAAATGTGTCTCCATATTTGATGCAAACATAGCAATGAGACAAGGGTCTAATGAGTCACCTTTGCAGGATGATCTCAATCCTTCCAGCTTTTTAAATAAGAAAAATACTCAAAGATGAATTTTAATGAAGATATTCAAACTAGGCACTGATCTTCCTTGAAACCAGATGATAAAAATTAGAGTCGCCAGTAGAATCACAATTCTAGAACATAATAGTTAAGAAACTATTATGATACATGCTAAAAATAAACTTTACTAAACTTAATTATGAGATGATAGCATAAAGACACTCAAATGTTTAAAATAACGTTTAAAAGGGAAAAAAGCACCTTCTAACATGAAACATTAATATCTCTTTATAGTAGATGTAGTAGGATTCAATTATCAATCCTCAAGACCTAGCATGCCCCTAGTGGAGTGATCTAAGTTGATGGCCAAGATAGTCCAAATATAGCAAATAAAAAACAAAGAACCTTTAAATTTTAAATATTTATAGTTATAGATCTCTACAAGAGTCCTTGATAACAAAAGCTCCATGGGTGTCTTTTATGTCCCTAGTAATGGTGCCAGTAAAGTGTTAGTGGCATTGATGCACTAAAGATAATCAAATCAGTACAAATATGTAGAAAACCTTTCAAAAAAATAACTTACATTTCTATATAATATTACCCAACAACATAGGTGACCATAATTATCCCCAACAATGGTGTCAGAAGAGTGTTGGTAGCATTGACACACCAAAGATAATCAGATCAATATAAATAGGTAAAGAACATTTCAAACAAAGCACTTATAGCTCTTTGTAAGAGTCCCTAAAAATATGGGTTACAAGAATTATCCCTAGAAATTGTGTTAGAAGAGTGTTATTTCCTATTTGTACACCTTGTACACTTATCCTTACACACTTGAAATAAATGGCAGGAAAAGATGAGAAATTGACTAGTATGTCATTGTATTTGGGGAAGGGTTTGGCATCAATATTAGATCAAACACAAAAAATGACTGAGAGTCACCTACAAAGAGTATGTTCATCTACCTACTAATTTTGGATCTACTTGAACCAAGGTGAGAGGACCTATGGGGTAGGTTTCTCACATGGAGAGAATCTACAATTCAATCCCCATGGGGATTATTAGTGCAAATAGACACAAATCTAAGTAGAAAACAGCCAAACTCACTCACTTCACCTGAGAAGGGTTCTGACATAAAATGAGAAATGTTCTAGGCTATATTAAAGTTACTAAATATAGATATGAATGTGATTACAAACTTTATTTGAAAAATTATTCAGCAACATAGGGGCTAAATAAAAGATTGCATTGTTGGGATTTAAAGCACACAATGTAAACACATGTTAAATATATAATGTTTATGCATCTATAGGCAAATAAAACTCAATATATGAAAAGTGCATGTTATATTTAGGGAAAGATAGGGTAGGACAAGTTAGATAATTATTAAAAGGGAGGATGGTGCACTAGTGGTCTTCAAATAATAGGGATTCTTTCAATCATTCATGGCATCACCTAATGTAAAGATGCATAAAAATTAAATGCAAGCTAATGAAACCACCAAGAATGATTTACCTTTTCCCATTGAATCCATAAACATAGGGTGCCCTAACAAGTTATTTAGAAACATATTTCCAAATATAATTAAAAAAGGGATTAACAATATAGCTTTAAGCCCAAGATGATAACCAATAATGAGCAGGGAATAAGATGTCCTATAAACAAAATTTGTAAAACATATTAATTCACTTCATCAATATAAAATATTAGAGAATGACATGTATTTTCATTAACTTTACAACAAAATATTACACACATCAGTGTTTCAAAATGCTACCATAGGGACAAGCATGGTGGATTTGCTCAATGTTGGATAGGCTAGATATATAGAGATGTTCTCGGAGCTTGCTAATGGTTATACAGCTACAACCATCTTAAAAAGAGAGACACAAAACACATAAAAATGATCCAAAAATGTGGAAGAGCCTATACTAAGGAAGACATGGACCAACACAAATGACCTTCATAATGACCAACCAACCTCTCAAATATAAGGTAAGCCTTCTATCTATACATTTGTTACCCTTCTCAGTTTTGGAACTGTGGGTCATAATTTTCAAAATTATAGAATAAACCTTCAATTCCACCAAGATACTTCCATCTAGAATATTCCCTTTCCCATGCCTAAGATACTCATCAAATTACAAGAAAATAATCATTGTTGTAATTACATCTATAAGGAATTATGAGGACTCGTAAATGCCTAAAGATGCTCTTGACCACTCTTTCATACAACTAGAGGGAGAAAATCATTTGAGTATCTAAACAAAAAAAAATATGTATAACTACCTAAATATTCCCCTTTACACATTCCTAGAAGGTAAATTTTATGGTAGAGGCAAAACAAACTTTATTACCATGTGCAACTACCTAGAAATGTTAATGAATAATTGCCTGCATAGTTGGAACCTCCTCAATAGCTACCTTTCTTTTTGTGCACACCATGGAACAACTTATTCTTACAATAATGGCTTAAGAATGATCTAGTTATGACATGAAATAGAAAATGATCCATGATCATGATTGGAAACATTTTCTCTAGAATGGCTCATGGACCTTCTTATGTTCTTTGACTCATTACTTAACCAGGAAAGAGCCATCAAGCTTAACTTTTTAGACCAAATATTTCCACATACTAACATTTGGCATGCCACATAGAATATATATATAGCTATTTTTCACTTCTTTACATAATTTGAGCCCTTTGAAAAGTCCACCTTGGCTTGCACCATTGGATCTACTCACTTGAGCAAGTACATGTTGTTGATCTTGATCCAAAGGATCAAATTCCATTGGATACCTATAGGTTTTGTACCAAAATGGTGCCACTTGGAAAATTTATGGGATCTCTACATCCTATTCCATCAATCTTATGAAGCTAATGTGTTCTTACCAAGTGGCAATCCTACATTCATTCTAGGCTTTGCTAATTTTTTTTGACTTATTACACACTATAGATTAGATTATGTACACTTGAACATGCACTATCAATCTCCAAGAACATGTTATATCTTTAAATAATGCCTCACAATCTTAACACTTTTAATTCTTGCACTTTTCCTCAGTTCTTTTGACTATTTAGCTTTGATCTTGCATCATTAGATCATCCTAATCTATGCAAACACATGTATTTAAATCTAACTCTATTTAAAAACAAATAGCTACTTCATGGGGTCTAAACTTGATGCTCACATGACCATCCTGGAACATTTGAATCCCAATATCTACTTATCATGGCTTAAATTTGGCATCCACGTGCCTATCAAAAGACATTGAAATATCCCTTTCTAGATATGCCAAAGTATTTTATAGTTCAAGAACCTTTCAATAATAAATTGCAAGTACACTCATATTCAAAATGGTAAAGTATATGGTTAACTTCACTTTATTTGGACTGAGATTTATACTAGTTTGTATTTTAGAGTTTGTTATGTTGATCTGAGCATAAATCAACTTATTATTGGACAGATTTGAGCAAGAAACAAGTGCAACAATGCCTAGAAATAAATCACAGACTTATCAAAAATTTATATTTGATTAATAATTGCTCAAAATTAATTACCAGACTAGTTCTAAACTTAGCATAACCTTCAATAGCTGATTACAACATTCTCAGAATGATAACAGCCCATAGAAACATAAATTGACTTATGTTTCCAGATAGGTCAGATATAGATTTTAGACTCAAAAATATTTACAACAGCATTTACATAGCAGAATCATTAATCTAATTTGAAACAGAAGAAATTGGAATTCATAATCAAATTCTCAAACTTGAACATTACTTGTCTTGTCTTATGCCAATATTTGTCTTTTACCAGCACCTTGAATCTTCGAGTGATCTATCTTTGACAGCTTCCCAAGATCACTTGTGTTCTTATTTGGCATCTCTTCCCTTGTATTTGTTCTCAAATGCTATTGGAGCATTGGGCCCTATCAACATAGTGATAGTAGCTACTCCCTCTATTGGTCAAGTTGGCCCTTTAGCATAGACTGCATTGTCAAACTTCCAAGCATAGCATGTATTTGTCGAGTCCACGCTTTCAAGTCAGATTTCCATGATTCTCAAAATTATGCATCGACCAAGTTTGTCTTGCTCTTTTCAATAATATTTTTGTTGTCAATTCAAGAGCTATCGCATCTTGCCCAACATTGCAATGCCATCAACCTTGCCGAAGGTATTATTCTTTTTCAATAATGATTATGCTTTGATAATGATTATCGATTCATCATTAGATTATTAGAGGCCATGGAGTAGATCATTGTCTCAATGGTTTCCCATTAGGCCTACCTCCAAATATTCCTTGGTGCCATATACACCAAATTAGTGTAATGGGGGCAGCCATCCAAAAGTAGCTTCAAATTTATTTCCAAGCAACCAATTTGTTTTCATTCAATTGCATATTTTTCCAAAAAGGATGTTACAACTATCAAGTGGAATACTTGGAAAATTTATTGATAGCTAATTACAAATAGATCAGGTCTGATTATTGTTTCAGACACATATAATGGTGGTCAAAATGTAGTCCAAACCTCCAAATGATGTAATATTGTCCTCTTTTGCTAGCCACTCAAGGAATGTTGAATCCTTGTGAAGAAATGGAGTCAAACCCAACAAAATATGACTGATATAAAATCTATAGCTATTGATATGATCTTTTAAAGCAAAAACCCTAGTTTTTTGAAGCTTTTAATTTCATGAAATACCTACAAATAAGCTTAATAATGGATCCTAGGTGAATCCATCTCTCATGGTGGAGTGGGTTTTCATCCAAACCACAGATTTCTAAGGGTTTTCATTCTTAGAATGAAGGCTAGCAAAAATTGCAGCCAAAGAGTATAACACTCAAGAGAAATATTACTCAATAACTATATCCAAATGCTTTACCATCAACTTCTTTTAAAGGCTCTAAGGAATCTTCTAGAAGAAGCCAACTCGTAACTAACTCCAACTTCTAGAAGAAACTTATTTAATATTTTGTTGTTTCCATTTTAATTTAATTAAAATAATTAATTAAAGTCATCCTTTTGAAATAATATTAATTTTTGGACAACTAAAATTGATTAAATTAATTAAATCACTTATCATAATTTTGGGGACATTACAATCCTCCCTTCCTAGAGATTGCTTGTCCTCAAGCAATTCACACCTGATACCCAACACCAAATTCCAAGATGCCATATCATTCTCAAAAATTTGCAAACTCTACTATCTGAAACACTATGCTACAATATATCTGTGAATAAATTCTCCTTATCTCTCCTAGATAATAGTGTGATAATTCTCAATATGTAATTAACAAACTCACCATCACATACCTTAGTCCTTATAGAAGACCGTTATGCTACTCTAATTATCATGCTCTCCAAATCCCCATAAGGATGATGACTCATAATTGGGAGTGAAAGTTTCATGCAACATCTAGAATCATTTACCTTATCATTCATAAAATGAGCCTCAATCTTCTTTGTTATTGCAACATTTGGAGCACCATCTTCTAAAGCTCTCAATATAATCTTCTTCCCATCTGATGTGAAACCATTCTCAAAACCTCTATTTGGAGGTATTCCTAAAGGTATGTCACCAAATACTCTCCCATGATGGTCCATCACTGACTGAGTATCAACATGAAATACCTAGTTATCCTGAGGTGTTGGTGTTTTGGACTTAACCAAACAATGTGTAGCCCAAATCACATCATTATGTCTAATAATAGTCTCCATCCTATGAGATGACACCTCCTTAGGTCCACCATCTAATGCGACCCTCATGATAGTCTTCTTTCCCCCAAAAAGGAACTCTAACTGCATACATTAGTGATCACTATGTAATGCCCAATACCCTATAACCACTGCATGCCCAAGACCACATCATAATCCTCTAAGGGAAGCACATAAAAATCATCAATTAGAGTATAATCTTCCATCTAAATACTAGATATGAAATCCATTTGGTACAACCCAAAACTGCACCATCTACCACCTTTACTCCAAAACCACCAAACTCTTCATACTATAATCCACACCTCTCCACTAACTTCTAGTCAATAAAGTTATGTGTAGCACTTGTGTCTACTAAGATCACTACCCAATTGCCCTTAAGCATACCTTTCAACTAAAAAGAATGAAATTTAGGATAACTGGAGAGGGTAGCCATAGTTACTTTCACTAACGCCATGGGCTCAGGGGTATCTAACTCCAACTATGTATGTACTTGCCCAACATCCACCATGTTATCTTCAATATCAGTGTTGGGTACCTCCTCATCACCTAACTCAGATGTCACCTCAATCAAATGAACCTTTCCTTTACCCATACAATGATGTCCAGGTTCCCAAGGTTCTTTGTAGGAAAAGTATAACTTTTTTCTTCTCAATTTGTTCCTCATCTCCTAATTCATCCAAGGGGTTCTAGAAGATGACTCTTCTTTATTTTGTGGCTTGTTGGCCTTCTATGTAGGTTGAGAGTCCCTGAATAGTTTCTTATATTCTTGATAAGAAGTGGGAATAGTATCCAGTCTCAATATCACATCAATGGCCTCCTTAAGAGTAATTGGTTGGAAAGCATGTACCAAACCCTTAAGTCTATCCTATAATCCTTCAATGAATAACAACACACTCCACCTCTGGGGCATATTAGGTACCATAACCACAATACGCTAGAACTCATTAATATAATCTTCTACGTGACCAATTTGTTTAAGATGGGCCAACTCTCTATAATAGAGCTTTGTGTCCTTATAATCAAACTATGTAATGAGTCACTTAGTGAACTTAGCATAGGAACATACCAAGGCATGATCTTGGGTGACCAATCCATGGTGCCACCAATCATATAAAATTCCCTCTAAATGTAACACAGCAAACTGAATAGCCTCACACTCAGGTATGGGCTGCAATGATAGATATATGTCCAGCTTGTGTACCCAAGCTCGTGCACTCATATCACCTGAGCCATTATATGTAGCCAATGTGATCTTCCCAATAGCTCTATTGAGGTCAAATTTCTACTATTAGGGTGGTCTATAACCATGATCTCCCCTGAGTCTAGTTGTATCTCTACGCTGCACACAATACTGGGGAAGAGGGAAAACATCCCTAACCTCTGGGGGTAGAAATCTCCACTCAGTTGTGGCTGCCAAAATAGACTCTTGGAACCCAACCTCTAATGGATCCCCCTATGTTTGTTATTCACCTGGTATAAACTGAGGAAGCATTGGTCTATTCATAGTAGGTGTATGATGGTGATTCTACCTAGAGGAATGAAAGGAGCTCTTAATTAAAGAATGGGAATGATGGCTATCATGACTAGACTGATGGCTATGATGACTACCTACCACTGAAATGGATCTACTCCACCTACCTCTGTGTCTATCCACCTCTAAACATTCCAAGTTATCTTGTAATCTATCTAAAGCCTGAGTGATCCTGGGCTGAGTAGTGATGAGAGTCCTCACCATCTCTCTCTCTTCCTCATCTTGATTTCTTCGAGCATCCACCTATTCTTCTACCATAATAGGTTCATGTTCTATTCCAAACTCATGATCTTACTAAGCTCTTCTACATGTATAATACCTATGGGCTATATCAATTCTTCCCAGATGCATAGAAATAAAATATATTCACCCCTACATGCTGGCAAGATGCATGGCTCTGATACCATTGAAATATCCCTTTCTATATATGCCAAAGTATTTTATAGTTCAAGAACCTTTTAATAATAAATTACAAGTACACTTAGATTTAGAGTGGTAAATTATATGGTTAACTTCACTTTATTTGGACTAAGATTTATACTGGTTTGTATTTTAGATTTTGCTATGTTGATCTGAGCATAAATTGGCTTGTTATTGGATAGATTTGAGCAAGAAACAAATGCAACAATGCCTAAAAATAAATCACAAACTTATCAAAAATTTATATTAGATTAATACTTTCTCAAAATTAATTACTAGACTAGTTCTAAACTCAGCATAACCTTCAATGGTTGATTACAACATTCTCAGAATGATAGCAGCCCATAAAAAACATAGATTGACTTATGTTTCCAGACAAGTCAGATACAGATTTTAGACTCAGAAATATTTGAAATAGCATTTACATAGTAGAATAATTATTTTGATTTGAAATAGAAGCAATCAAAATTCATAATCAAATTCTCAAACCTAGACATTACCTGTCTTGTCTTATGCCAATCTTTGTCTTTTACCAGCACCTTGAATCTTTGAACAATCTATCTTTGACAACTTCCCAAGATCACTTGTCTTCTTATTTGGCATCTCTTCCCCTGTATTTGTTCTCAAATGCTATTAGAGCATTGGGTCCTATCAACATAGTGACAATAGTTGATCCCTCTATTCGCCCTGCTAGCCCTTTAGCATAGATTGTGTTATCAAACTTCCAAGCATAACATGTATTTGTTGAGTCCACGCCTTCAAGTTAGATTTCTATGCTTCTCAAAATTATTCATCAACCAAGTTTGTCTTGCTCTTGTCAATAATAGTTTTGTTGTCAATTTAGGAACTATCGCATCTTGCCTAGCGTTACAATGCCATCAACCTTGCCGAAGGTATTATTCTTTTTCAATAATGATTATGCTTTGATAATGATTGCCAATTCATCATTAGATGATTGGAGGCCATGAAGTAGATCATTGTCTCAATGGTTTCCCATTAGGCCTTGCCTCCAAATATTCCTTGGCACCATATACACTAAATCAGTGCAATGGGGGCAGCCATCCAAAAGTGGCTTCAAATTTATTTCCAAGTAACCAATTTTTTTTGGTTCAATTGCATATTTTTCCAAAAGGGATGTTACAACTATCAAATGGAATACTTGGAAACTTTATTGATGGTTGATTACAAACAGATCAAGTTTGATTATTATTTTAGACGCATACAATGGTGGTCAAAATGTAGTCCAAACCTCTAAATGATGTAATATTTACCTCTTTTGTTGGCCACTCAAGGAATGTTGAATCCTTGTGAAGAAATGGAGTCAAACCTAACAAAATATGACTGATATAAAATATGTAGCTGTTGATATGAACTTTGAAAGCTTAGTTTTTTGAAGCTTCTAATTTCATGAAATACCTACAAATAAGCTTAATAATGGATCCTAGGTGAATCCATCTCTCATGGTAGAGTGGGTTTTCGTCCAAACCGCAAATTTCTAAGGGTTTTCATCCTCAAAATGAAGGCTAGCAAAAATTGCAGCCAAAGAGTATAACACTCAAGAGAAATATTACTTAACAACTATATCTAAATGCTTTGTCCTCAACTTCTTTTAAAGGCTCTAAGGAATCTTCTAGAAGAAGCCAACTCGCAACTAACTCCAACTTCTAGAAGAAACTTATTTAATATTTTGTTATTTCCATTTTAATTTAATTAAAATAATTAATTAAAGTCATCCTTTTGAAATAATATTAATTTTTGGACAACTAAAATTAATTAAATTAATTAAATCACTTATCATAATTTTGGGGACATTACAGACATCCATAAGACTATCATATTTGCAATTTGGAAATTTCTTCAGGGACTTTTTTCCATGGAAATTTGGTCAACTAGATCTTTGTCTTTAACATTCTTATTTGCTTCTCTTGCCTTTTATCTTCAGATTCTCTATCCTTAGCTTTTATTTAGCGTAATTATCCCACAAAAATTATTTCAAGAATTCTATTCAGATAATTGTCTCGAATAAAATCTCTAAGATAATTTCCCCAAAGGATTTTGACTTCACACTTTTACTACAAGAATTGAGCTTTATCAGACCTTTCACATAGGCAATATACCTAAAATAATTCAACCTTCAAATTTTTGACTTCATTAGAATAGTTTTTTTGAACATTTTGTCCAAAATAATTTCCCCAAAGAAATTGATGTTTTGCAATTTCACCGAAGGAATTGGAACTTGTACTTTTTATCTTCATCAGGACAATTATTTCAAATATTTTATTCAAAACAATTTCCTCATAGAAATTGAACTTTGTACTTTTCTTGAAGAATTAGAACTTTACATTTTTCCCATAGAAATGAAATTCTTTCAAACTTTTTGCATGGGCAAAATTATGAAAGGAAATAGGACTTCTACTCTGTAACAACTTTTCCAAAATTACCCTTTAGGATTTTGAAAATACCCTTCAAGATTTCTAAAAGTACTTTTCAAAACTTTTGTCCATGTTATTTAACCTCATAACTTACCCTTTAGACTTTTTGAGGGTACCCTTCAAGAATTTTTCAAGGGAAAAATGATCGAAGGAAATGATCATTCAAAAAATTTACAAAGGAAAAATGACCCTTCTGCAAGTGTCCTTCAAAAAATTTCAAGGGAAAAATGCCTGAAGGAAATGACCCTTCAAAAAATTTGCAAAGGAAAAATGGCCCTTCAATATTTTTGTGTGGATAAAATTCTTGAAATAATTAGCCCTTTAGGCTTTTTGTGTAGACAAAATTCCTAAAGGAATAATCCTTTACTTTTGGTGTAGATAAAATGCCAAAAGGAATAATTCTTCAAAAAAATTATAAATAATTTAGCCAAAATAAATATTCCTTATAATCTACTCAAAATAATGGAAATAACATTTCAGTTTTTTTGTGTAGACAAAATGCCTGAAGGAAATGGCCCTTCAAGCTTTTATGCAGATAAAATGGCAAAAAGAAATGGCCCTTTAGGATTTTTAAGCAAAAAAAAAGCCTAAAATAATATGGCCTTTAGACAATTTGCATGAACACTTTTTTTGAAAGACTCTAAGGACATTGTACCAAGAAAAAACCAAATTAACACAAGGAAATACCTGATACAAAGTGATCGAAGAAAATACACTAATTACATACCAATTTAAATCACTTAGTCAATTCAACATGAACTTGACCTTTGAAGGAACATTTTGAAAATAGGAATTTGGGCTAAGGACTTGGGAATTTTCATTGACAAGGTCCCAATTTATTCACTTAAATTTTGGGCACTAGCACCATACACCACTATAAATGAACTTTTTATAATGCTCCTATTGGGTGATTCATTGTAATCAAACTTTGCTTCAGGCAATACCAATTCCTATTGTTTAGGATTGTCCTTTATCAAACATCTTAACAAATTACCCAAACTTTTATTGACAACCTTAGTTTGGCCATTTGTTTGGGGGTGGTAGGTTGAGTTTAAGCTCAAATTAATTCTTGTATTCTTCCAAAAGCTTCTCCAAAAAGTGTTTTACAAACTTAGTATCTATATTTGAAATAATTATCAAGGGTATACCACGTAATCTAACCACCTCCTTGAATAATAAATTGGCCACATGAGATGCATCATTGGTTGTCTTGAAAGGTATGAAATGGGCCATTTTAGATAATCTATCCAAGATAAAAAATATAAAATCATGCCCATTTTGAGTTTTTGGCAATCCCATTATAAAATCCATGATAACGGAATCCCAAGGCCTATTTGGGATTGGTAAGGGCTAGTATAGGCTAGCATTTGTACTTTGCCCCTTTGCATATTGATAAACTTTTCATCCTTCCATAAAATTTATCACATATATTTGCATTATAGGCCAATTTTAGTCATTACTAAGATAAATTAAGGTCTTATCAAGGCCAAAGTGACCTACCAAACTCCCATGATGTTTCTTATTTATCAATTTGTCTTTCATTGAACTCCTTGAATGTACACATAACTAAAATCATTTTAATAATAAACCATCTTAAATCATATACTCCATCCAAGGATTCATATTTATTATAGTAGGATGCTTACATGATTCATATGCATATTTAAAATATAAATTAGTTTTATATAATTCCTTGAGTGACTCAATTCCTCCACTCTCAAGCTAAATTTCATTAACAAGCAAAGTTATTTTACTTAGTGCATTTTTTACCTTGTTTATTTTCCCCTTATAGTGCTTGATGATGAATGTGAATTTATATAAGTAATCCTACCATTTCATATTCCTTTGATTAAGATTTGGTTTGATGGTTATGAACTGAAGAGCATGGTTGTTTATGAAGATAATAAACTCTTTTGGCATCAAATAGTGTCTCCTCTTTTTCAAGGCTTAAACCATGACATAAAACTAAATATCATAAGTTGAATATTATTTCTTATCCTTATTTAAATTCTCACTAAATTAAGCTATAGGTCTACCCTCTTGACTTAAGATAGCTCCAATAGCTACTCCACTTACATCACATTCAACTTGAAACACCTTTCTAAAATTAGGAAGTGCCAATATTGGTTGCTTTGTTATTATTTTATTCAAATACTAAAAGTTTATCTCAGCTTAATTAGTCCATACAAACCTCTTTTTATCTTCTCTATTAGTATCAATAATGGGTGAACATATCCCACTAAAATTTTTAATAAATTTCCTATAAAAACTAGCTAAACTATGAAAGATTCTTACCTCATAGGTTATCCTTGGAGTTGACCACTCAATTATGGCCTTCAACTTGCCTTTATCCATATTTAACACACCTTTTGAGATCATAAAACCAAGGTAAATTATCTCTATTTTCATTAACAAACATTTCATGAGGTTAATCAACAACCTCTCCTCATGTAATATTTGCATCACCATCCTCAAATGATGAATATGCTCTTCTTTTTTATGACTATAAATCAAGATTTCATCTAGGTAAACTATCAAAAAATTACCAATTAAATGACTCAATAACTCATTCATGAGTCTCATGAATGTTTTTGGGGCATTGATAAGGCTAAATGGCATGATAGGCCATTCATACAACCCCTCATTTATCTTGAAAATAGTCTTCCATTCATCTCCTTCTCAAATTATTATTTGGTGATAACCATTATTAAGATATATCTTATAAAAAATAGTTAGAGCCACTCAAACAATCCATTAAGTCCTCAATTCTTTTAATAGGAAATGTGTACTTTATGGTGATCTTATTGATTTCTCTTGATTCTATGTACATCTTCCAATCTCCTTATTTTTTGTGAACTAGTACAACTAGTATTGAACATGGACTAAGAATTTATTTGATCAATCCCTTGTCTAAAAGGTCTTGTAATTGCTTATTTATTTTTGTATTCTCTTGTGGATTCAATTTATATGCAGCCTTATTAGGCAAACTAGCACCTAGAACAAAATCAATAAGATGACTAATACTTTTAATTGGTTGCATGTCATTGGGTAGTTCCTCCAGCACTACATTAGCATATTTTATACATCTTGAGGTAATTCATTACATTTGGTGGATGTTAAAAATTTTATTGGTTTTAATTAAAATCACAAATCCCAATTCATCTTCATTCATGACATTCAAGATCTCTTTATCACTTACCATCATGAGACTTCTATTTATTCTTTGTCCTTGATCTTCTTCTTTAAGAGGTATCAATGTATGGTTTATGCCATGTTTTTCCAAGGTGTATATATTTTTTCTACCATAATGTGTAGTCTTTATATCAAATTACCAAGGCCTTCCTAAGAGTACATGGCACACATCCATTGGCATTATGTCACACAATACCTTATCCTTGTATCCTCTAATCTGAATTATACCCAATATTTCTCATTAATAAGAACTTTTTACCCCTTTTATAGCCATGAAAACTTGTAAGGATTTGGGTGTGGTATTATTTTCAAGCCAATTTTCTCTACCATCTCAATTAAAACTAGATTTTTTGTGCTGACATAACCAATGACTAACTTTTAGCACTTACCTTGACATTTACATGTTGTATTGAATTGAGTCTTCCTTTAGGTAGGCTCTTTCTCTTTATTTTTTTTTATCATCACTTTTATCATCAAAAATAATTCACCCAATTTTGGTTCCTCACCATGGGATGGAGAATCCACACTCTCTTCTTTGCCTAAAACTATTTGATTTATATCTTTAGCTCTTGATCCACTATATTGAGAATTCTCTAGACATTCCCAAAACTTATGACTAGAAAAATTATTACATTTAAAACATTTAACTATGAATCCACTTACACCACTACCTCATTGTGTGTATCCACCTCTAAAATATGGTATCTTTCCTCTAAATCCACATCTTGAATTTTATACATGTTCTTGAGATGTACTAGGTTCAAAATTGGTTCTTTGTGATGTGCTTATTCCTCATTTTTGACCTCTACCTCTATAATTTTTGCCTCTACCTCTATTTTTCTATGTTTATCTCCTATTCATCTTATCTTCAACTTTCCAAGCAAATTTATAACATCATTCAAGTGTTCTAGGACTTACCAAACTAAGTTCATCTTGTAATTTATATCTCAACCCATTGAGATACCTAAATATATTTTCCATGTCTTCTTCCACATGAATTGATCTGATGGTCAATTAATAAAATTAATTTGTGTACTCCTTCACAATCATCTCCTTTTGATTCAAATTATGTATCTTCTTGAACAAGTTAGTGTGATAATCACTAGGTGATAATTTTTCCTTTAATTTATCTACCATCCTATTCCAAGATTTGATCTTGGTCTTTCCTTTCTTTATTATTTCATCCTACACATAGTCCCACCAAAGGGCTACATGTTATTTCAATTTAGTGCAATAAAACTTCACTTTTTCTCATTAGGTACATTCTCATAATCAAAATACTTATCTATGTATATGATATAATCAATCATCTATTTTCCATCAAGGATGTATGCATATGTGGGAATTTTTATCTTGGGTTTAGACCCCTTTCCCATGACTACATTCATTAGCCTATCTATTCCTTCTTCATCTTGTTCAACTCCTTATTCTTCTAGGGCATGTGGTTCTTCTTCTTCCTTATCACTAAAATCTCCTATTACCACTCCTCTTATCTGGTTTTCCTCTACTAATATCAACCTTGAATCAAAATTAACTCTAAGAGTCCTTAACTCTTCTAGGATTTCATCTCCCATTTGGATACCTATAATTCCACCTCATCTTGGGTTCCTTCTAAGTGATATTTTAGTTTATTAAACTTCACTACCCACTAATCAATCAAATCACTCTTTTTCTCAAAGAGTACCAACCTTATTTAATTCTAATTTAGGTACATAACCTGATTTGATACCAATTTGATTTAGAGGGAGAGTGAATAATTACTTTAAACTAGTTTTCTTTCTTTAGGATTATAGCTTCTAGCCCTATAAAACCACTTTTTGGATGGTTTGAAAATTAAAAAGTACTTCAAATCCAAATAATTAGTTTTTGAAGTAACCTTTACCTCTTTATATATCAAACAAAATTTCAAGCTCAAACTCTTAATGGAAGTTTTCTATTTTTTAGATCTTTCACACTATTAGGTTTATTCCTAGTAGCCCTCCAAAGGGACAAATTCTAGTGGTTTTTTAAATATACAAATATTATAATAAATAAAAATTATGATATCCATTATCCTTTTTTTACTCTTTACCAAGTTTGGTGAACCAACTATAATATAAGTGTACTAACTCAACTGATCTTTCTACTAATTAGGCTTATATTAGGTCTCTTAGGCATTAAAACTAAGTTTTGAGGTTTACATTATTCACACATGAAAAAAATAAAAAATAATATTTTATTTAACTTTATAACCTAAAACCCAAATCCCATGCCAAATTGAAGGGTCTAGAACACTGTCTAGATACACAGACCATGAAATAACTAAAACCATTCACTAGGTTTTTGACACATTTTGAGAGAGAGTAAAAGAAGGATTTAAAGAAAAAAATGGGGTTTAAAGGAATTAATTGTATTTGAATATTTATATTCAATTTTAATAAAAAATCATGGATAGAAAACAATATTCTTTATTGATAGAAAGATTCAAAAACTTGCAAAACTCACCTAGACAAGACTCCCAAAAAAGTAATGTATAGGGTTGTGTGAGCAGAATTGAAGGTTTTGATCAAGATTTAATATTTATTATTTTAAGTATTAAAATAATTTCATTCAATTAATAACATTTTTTAAATACCTTCTTATTTTAAAAACAATCTGAAAGAATGCAAGAATTGTCTTCTTCACTAAAAACTTGTTGGAGACACAAAATTATATGAAAACTAAGTTTCTCTCTTTGTTCTATTTGAAGAAGATAAAATTTGTATTAATGTATCAATATATTAAATAATAATATTATCAAAACACTAACAAATATTACATTTTAAATCAAACATGTTTTACAAGCTAATCTTTTGCATTGAAATTAATGATTGTTTTAAGTATGCACAAAATTCTTGGTATGATTATCTTCTTTATTTGAACTATCTCCTCTCTCACTCATTCTTGGATATTTAAAATATTATTCTCATATATAATTATAAATAATTAAAATCTTTAAAAAAATTATATCCTCCTAAAAACACTCTAATTATTTCAATATTGCTCCAACATAAGCCTTTGAATGAACTTAAATGCATTTTGAACTAAACTATGGATCAAACATGACAAATAAAATAAGCAAAGTGTCTAAAACACTAAAAATAATTTTAATATAATTTAGACATCTATAAAAATAAAAAATCATCTTTAACATCTATAAATTTTTTTTAAAAGACTCCAAAACTAAAGAAAACTACTCAAAATTTTGAATTGGTCATTTATAAAAAAAAGTATCAGACCAAGACATTTTTAAAAAATTCCCCCATGGGGAGTATGATGTGGAAAATCACAAGAAAATATGAATGTAAAGGTGTTTGAATGTCTTTTTTTAACCATTTTGGCTCTTGTGTATATGTGAGATATATTATAGGGATCATTGGGATGTGTTAGAGTCATTGAGAGTCCTTGAATGTGTTAGTGTACAAGCCTTTTAGAATTTCCTACCTAAATCAAAAATTTGAAAATTTAAATTTAGAAATAGGATTTGGTGTGGTGTTTGAGTCTTGTGATTATTATAAGTCTCTCAAAATGTTTGTATGTTTACAAAAATGTCATAAAATAGTGTTATATGGTGTCTTATACATGGTAGGCAAAAAAAGAAATAAATGAGCAACAAATATGCAAGGTAACTACCACTCCTACATTGAGTTAACCATGTAAAGAGTCTTGCATGCAAATTTTGTGTATAAAAATGAGGAGAGACGTTTTAATTAGGTTGTGTGTTGTATAAAAATGAGAGATAAGTCATTAGAGTATATATAGGATAGGAGGTTCAAAGAATTGTGAGTTTGGTTGATGGAGAAATGGAGAAAGATTGTAATGTCCATGATGGACTATGAGAGGAGATTGAGTTAAATAATGCACTTATCCTCATGAAATAAATAATAAAAAGATGTTTTTTAATCCAATAATATAATTTAATATTGTTTTTTGATTGTAATTTCATATATTAGATGAAT
The DNA here is from genome assembly GCA_037957365.1 of Torreya grandis. Lineage (NCBI taxonomy): Eukaryota > Viridiplantae > Streptophyta > Pinopsida > Cupressales > Taxaceae > Torreya > Torreya grandis. Next base: position 1,749,803 of record JARHVA010003865.1, read on the forward strand.
GACAGTTCCCTTGAGGATTTTAAATAGCATTTTATATGAGTTTCAGGCTTTTTGGGAGACTTGTGTGGTCGCAGCCAAAGGGAGAGTAATTTCCAATAATATGTAAGGTGTTTATGAAATTTAATAATTAAATAATCAAGTAAGAGTCCTTTATAACCTTTTTAAATATTTATTTTACCCTTGTTAGAGTAAAAATAAAGACCAAGTAGTGAAGGAAGTCTATGGTCTATAAGAGTCTAAGTGATTATGCATACAAAAGGGTAACCAAGAGTCCTATAAGTTGTCAAGTGAGTATTTAGAGAGTCTTTATTTCATATTGGTAAGTATATATCTCTTCCATCAGTGTTTACAATTATTTCTCAAATCTTGAAATTTCTAAAATGTGCAAGTTGACAAAGCAAACTCAAACTTGGGAACACAGTCATATAAATAATTCAAAACTTCTACAAATTAGTTTGTTGATGTTTTAAGCATGGTAAATTTTATTGGAAAATACTCATTAATTCATGAATATTCCATTTTTTTGATTTTTTTTGGTAATTTTTTAGGTTTGGTAGATGGGATTGGATCCTAAAATTTTAGGAATATAAATTGTTTTTGGGTTTGGCTTGCCATTCATTTACAATAATATATAAGATTACACTTCAATTCACCACATATATGGTACAACCACCCCCCGATATCAAACAAGTAAAACTAAAATTAGAAAACCACAAAATTAAATGATATTACTAAATATAAGAACCAAATGAAAATAGTTTTTTATAGTTTCGAATGAAAATACCTAAAGTAAGTACCAAATGGTAATACCGAATACATACTGACAACACTAGTCACACATGGGTGTGGCTCGATATCAACATTCAGCACTAACCCCTCAAACCACCATTTGACACAATAATATGACTATGTACACTTGGATCATGTTTACCACCACATAACATTTAGCTCCACAATTTGGCACAATTATATGGCACAATCATTTGATATAGCCATATGGTGTAACCATTCAACATAAGTGTTTGACATATCCATTTTGTGTAGCTTCATTTGGCATATGTCTTTCAATGCAGCCAAATGGTTATAAAAAAAAAATAAGAATTTTTTAATTTTTTCTCCTTTATAATTATTGTTTATCCACCATATCCCATATAGGATTCACCATACCTATGAATTGAATTTCCCTATATTCGTTAAATATTTCTATTAGGTTTTCCAGTAGGGCCTCTTAAAATTAACCTTACTTTTAAGGTTGTGCATGAATAAAGAACCATTAGGTAAGGTAAATGGAGTTATTTCAGACATTAAATATGTATTTTAAGTTTTTAAAAATAAATTTAATAGTAAAATTTTTCAAGATATGCTCCTAAACTCAAGTAAGCATGTGTTTCTCATATATATCAGACTAGTAAATTATCTTTTCCTTGAGATAAATACCTTTTGGGAAGTTATTTTAAACTAAAGAGGTGAATAGGAGGTTAATACTGAACTATAATAAAAATAATGGAATTTTTAAGTTCCCTAAAACTCAAGTTATGACTTTTTTCACTTGTTGTCAGTGACAAAACCCTACCTAGGTCAAAAGTGAGATTTTGACTTTTTGAAATTTTTAGCACATGGGTATCACTAAAATTAGATACTTAGAGTTTTTGTAACATTTTTAAATATATTTTTAATGTTTTAAGTCTAAATATTATTGTATAGTATGGTCTCTAGTACATTAGGAGTTTTTAGATCTAAAGGAGGTCTAATTGATGAAGGAGAGTGTTTAGAAAATGGACCTTCCTAATGGTTTAAGTCATTAAATTGATTGAGAATTAGGATGAGGATAATGGGTTACCAATTTTTTTTTTTAGTTTTTTATTAACCCTAGTGGTTTTCTCAAAATTGGGAGCTTTTCATAACAATAAGGTTACTAGAAGGAAGCCTAATTGGTGAAAGGGAGTGTAGAGAAAGAGGGTGAGCCTAAGGAGCTAGAATATGAAACTTGATGTGAAGCTAGAGAAATATAATGGGTACTCAAAATTTGTCTCATTTTATTTTAAATCATTACAAATTTTTCTAGACAAGGAGGTTTTCATGTTTAGAGGGCTATAAGGAAGAATAGTCTTCTTATGAGTAAAAGGTGTGTATGTGAGATTTAGAGAATGAAATAAAGGTCCAAGTGAATTAGTACAAGTTTTTTTTATGTAAAATATAGGCCAAATGTGGTGAATTATTTTATTTTTGGAGTTATAAATAATATTTAGGGTTATATATCAAAAGAAAAACTAGTAAAGACTATTGATCTATATGAAGCTTAAGAGTGATCTTGCAAGGATTACATAAATAAGAGAGTAAAGGGTAGTTTTAGGAGTTTGAGAGGTTAAATAATATATTATAAAGGATGTGATTGTAAGTAAGAGATAAATTTGGGAAATATAGAGGGTTGAGACAAAGTTTAAAATAAAGAAACAAGTACCTACATGATAAGTACAAAGAAGAAGATCAAAGATCAGAGAAGAGATATTAGAAGATCAAAATGAAGAATCAGAGCCAGGGTATGATGTTGTATGAGAAATATTGGGATCTACATCAAGTGGTATAAAAGTGAGAATATTATAGTGTCAAATAATAATAGATAACATCATCCATCAACATGTAACTAACACATATATGCCAAGGAGACAATAGAACATGTAGGTGCCAAAAAAGTTTTTGGATTTTTGAATGGTTTTTATTTATTTATTTAGTATTTTTGGAAATTTTTAAAATAAATATAATCCTATGATTTCATATAATATATGGTCATATATATCTCCCCATTGTGAATCTGGTGTAATAGTATTATGACACTATTGAGGATTACATATAGGTTCAATATCTATCATATTAGTATCAATGATGCTCTACGTATGTAAAATAGGACTCTATGGACATAAAGTAGTAATAATATTAATAAGAGTAGGGTTTTGTGGAACCCATCATTGGGAGATTTGTGTTTTTTTGTAATAACAACTATAGGAACATGTGTAGGTGCTCTGGATATCTAAACATGGTGTGTAGTATATAGGGTTTCTATGGAATCCACTATGTGTCTCTGATGTAATGGTGTCTCAAGTATTGGCCACCTAGTAAAAGAGATTGCCTTTTTCTTACCCTTTTATGGTAAATGAGACTTATTAGGCCTATTAATTAACTATTTGGGTATAATTTTATCTTTTTTAAGAGGATGCTCATATGGATTTATATAAACTATAATTAATCAATTGGCATGAATGCATTTAACACACCCATGTATCATAGAAGGTAGTACTAAAAGTGTATGGATATAAGGTCTCCATAATAACATATCAAAGATTCATGTGGAATCTATGAATAAAAATGTAATAACCACATATATGAGATTGACCTATAAAGGTAGGTCAATCCCCCTAAGAACATTTTAGGAGGTCCCATCAAATGCTCTAACTGATCTAGTAGAAGGATGTAAATCATTATGATTATAACTGAAGGGTGTAAATAAATTCATAGTGTAAACATTATTGTTTACACCATTATCAATCATAATTACATATAAGGCATTTATTAAGGTATGTTCTAATGAATAAATAATGAAGATCAAAGTTATCATCCATAATCTCATTGTCATCAAAAGTATTAGAGGGTCTTTGAACCATAGGAGGTATATGTCTTGTGCAAGTACAAATAATCCCATCTAGTGGGTACCCATAATGTGATGAAGGAGGATGTGCATTATATGTCATTTGAATTTATGGTTCCTTCTTAGAATGGTCTTACAAAGGATTGTTAAATATTTTATGTTTGTGGTGATCACTAGGTTGTGAGCTTAATTCTTTTAGAGAATCCTCAAATGTAAGATTTTGGTCATCAAAAAGATCTTAAATCTTATGCTTCAAGGTAAATAATATGTTTTTAGAATGTATCAGTCCCTAATGATAATCATAATAAGCATTCACATCATATCCTTTGGGTAGAGGTTGACTCATATCAACCTTTATATGATGAGGGAGAGATATAAGCTGACATTCTAATAACCATGGGAGTAATGAAGTTGGGGACTTAGGTAAACATGTAAATTATCTCCTTGGTGTATTAGATAGTACAAGTCGATTAGGATACTATGAAACTATATTAACCATGGTGGTTTTTTTCCTTTTCAGGCTCATGAGGTGTTACCTTATAGCTTGGTTTAATTATAAATTTGGTACCAGATGTATGTGTATATGTTTTGTTTTCTACATACTTGAGCTTATTCAATGAAATAAGCTTCATTTCATGGTCTTTTACAGCATTACATAAGTCATTTAAATATTTTAACTTATTAAAAATAATGGATTCATGTAATTGAGAAAGTAAACTTTGCTTGAATATGTCTTGAAACTCCTTATTTACCATATGGTTACTCATTTTAGCTAGCATTGTCTTATATCTCAATACATATTCATTAATAGGTTCATTGGTTCCTTATTTCAAATTTTCAATTTGATCATAAGAAACCTTTTTAAAAATGTTAATGGAAAAGTGTGATAAAAATTGATTTATAAGAGGTTTGAATTCTTTCATATATTGGAGAGGTAAATCATAGAACCATCTCAAATCATAGTCTTTGAGGCTTCTTGGAAATAATTTGGTCTAAAGTTTATCATTGGAGGCATAATCAAGGCATGTTGAATAAAAAGATTGAAAATTATATTCATAATCACCCTTACCATCATAAAATCTAAACTTAGGTGAAACAAATATAGTTGGAAAAGGGTTCACAAAAATCTCAAGTACAAGAGGATTATGCAACACATCTTGAAAATTAATATAATGAGGATACTTTAAATAATTTTATTCAATGTTTATACCCTTTTCCTTTAAGGTCTTTATAACTTAAAGGAGTGTTTGAACTATATACGTATTGGTATTTAGATTGGTAGGTTGAATAGTCACCAAAGAGGATGCAAACATGGTTTTAGTAGTAATAGGCATGGAAATTTATAGCTATGTTGAAACAATTAGTGATTCTATGATAGATGTAATAATAGTAGTTTCAAGAAACAAAGGCTTAAACACATAACTGATGCCCCCATTATATGTATTATTTTATAATGTGTTCAAGGGGAGGAATGTTTCAACTATAGTTTTTGAATTTTTTGCATCTAAGATATTTTTTAAGATCTCATCAATAGCTTCAAGATTTTATTAAATACGCTTAGAAAACAATGCAATTATTTATACTTGATAATGTTATATTTGCTCATCTTCATTTATTTCATGGTTTTCATTATCAGAATCTTATTCTACGATAATCCTATCAGTATGTTTCTCAATGTAAATGTGGGTATCATCATGATCTAAAGTATGAGATCCCTCATTGGTTTTATGCATCTTAAATGGTGGGAGGGTAAGTTCAATGTGTTCATTAAGAACACCTCTCAATCTTGGGCTACACCTAGTTGCATGCAAAATCATATAATTATGAAATAAAAATTACAATAATTCGAGCCCCTAGTTGGCTTAAAACCGTAATAATTAGAAAAAATTGCATTCATACAAATCAAGTTCACCAAATTTTTAACCCTAAAATAAATCTAGGAATCCTACATTGGTAATATATATAGGGTTTATAATATATAAATTACAATGCACAAGAGTGATAATCAAATCTACAGAAGACCAATTGGGTGCCAAAATCAAATATAATAAACACCAAATTTCTTATAATGAGAATAGGTTAAATATACAAATTAAAACTAAAGTTATGTATAAAAATGACAAGGAAGTAATATACTTAACTAGTTAAGATGCTAACATAATGTTAAATCTATAATAGGTATAAATTAGTCTAGAAGAAGATTTTGAAAAGTCATCAAATTCTAGATCTAACACTTCTGGAGCTCTAGACACTATCATCAACATTTGTGTCGACACTATCATATAAGTGCAAGTGTCCTATGTGGAATACATATTAAAAAAGGATGTGATCACCTAGATTCCTATGGGTTGTAATTCACCTTCTCTCTAATGAATTTAGATCTAGATCATGGACTATCTTTCCTCATGAATTTGTAAAACCCTAGTTCTTCATCTCCATGGTGACCTTGGAGAAAAATGTATTAGTGTGCACATGGTGATGAGATAACTCAAAATACACCTATATTAGTGAGTTTTTATTACATATATATTACTTTGAAGAGGGCCTTAGACTGATGAAGTTGTCCCTTATGTGTTGGTCCGTGTGTGAATTATATAATGTGTGTAAATCAAGTACAATAATGACCTAGTTTCTAACTTGGAAAATTAATCTCTTGCACTGCTCCTTTAGTAATTAATACTTATATATGTTTTTTACCTATGACTAGTATGGAAATAATTAAAACTTTGTTCAATTTAATTCTCAATAGAGTGATTTTGATAAGTCACCTTGGCCTCTTTGGTATTTTTCTTGGTGAGGAATGAATGATAGCTGATCTTGTATTTATATCAATACCTTTGGATAATTAAATTGAATTAAATAACTTATTACAACCATTATGATATGCTTCATATGTAAAATTGATGTATTTAGGGCACTAAACACTTACATCAGGTCAGGACACTAATGTCAATACTAGAGTTTATCGTAAATGTTAGTGTATGAAGAGAAGGAAAGTAAGTACAATTTTAGAACTTGTAGAGATGGAAGATGAGTAAATTTTAAGAATTATGGGAAAGATATAATTCATAATACATCAACATAATTTTTTCTAGATAATACATAGGCTAAGGGGCATAAGATATAGTAGATGTGAGACTTGTAGAAGTAGGAAAATGTCTAGAATATAGAGGTACAACTAAGGCCTAAATTTGCCAAATATATAATATTGAGGTGATATTTAATCCATAAATATAATATAAAATAATAGGGATAAATCATGAGTGTAAGGACATATTCAATCTATATAAATTGGGTAATCATTCTCATAGCAACTAGACATGCCAACAAGTAGCAATGTAGCAGTTGATTTTTGAAACCCATAAAAACTATTGGGTTGTTTGTTGCAACATGTATAAAATTTTGTGTTGATGATAATATATGATAACATCCTTTGATTTATCCTAAATAATTTTTAAATGACAATTGTAAAATTAATAACATCTTATAGCAACTAAAGGCACAACTAGACATCTTATAATAACTACATGACAATTGTTCCAACCTATAACCTAACTGAAACTGTTCAAATATGAAACTAATTTGTTGCACCTAATGAGTTATGGTGTTTAGTCAAGTATTAATATGGATTCCATGACCAAAAATTAGTAATATAATAATCAAATATGTCACCATTAATTCCTTCCCTATGGACCATATTTATCTATTGTTGCAACCATGTAACTATAATACTCTATTCTTTGTAGAAACTGTCTAGTTTGTCATGTAGTTTGATTAATATATCTTATTATATTCCATTGCGATAATAAATATATCTCATCTATTTAATAAAAGTTGTCATAACTTATAAGAGAGTTATAAGAAGTAATAAATCATTGTTATTATTGAATCATGATATAAAATCTTTGTAATCATTTATGTAGTAATACCCACATTACTAAAAGACATTTAATGCAAAAATAATTAGTTTGACTTAAATATATTTGTGTTAAATAGAAGGATTATAACTCATCTCTAATCAAGGAAGGCCCCTTGTTAGTATTTGTGGTATATATCCTTAACTATTAGTATAGTTCTTATTTTTATTATGTAAGTACAATTTCTACTTGAGTTATATGCATGTTTAGTTCTTAAGTTAATTCCTTAAGATTTTGATATTTATGTGAATGTTATTAATTATTAATGAATATTACAAATATATAAAAAAAAATAAGTTCATATCCATTTTAATAAGTGTTCATTTTAATTATAACAAGTGTGATTTTATTTCCAAGTATTTTAATTGCATGTAGTTTATTTTAAGCAAGAGTGTTTCGTATACGCAATCTATAGTCCCTTAATCTCTGGAAAGAGTTAGTGTTTCATATATAGTTTTTACATATTAAAATATTACATACCTTAGGTTGAAAATTACTGAAAGTAACATAGTCAATCAAATAAGGGTTTGTACCTTATAAGAGGTATTTTAGGTTGTATGTGAGAGATTGGTATTTTTTTAGTTTAATTGGTGGTTTGATTTTACATGTTAGTCACAACATTCATCAACATAGGTATATAGTAGAATAACAATGTGAAATTAGGTTAGTAAATATGGAAATATTTTATGTAAGGTACTATACTATATTAGGAATAGAAGGGATAGTCATAGAGTGATAAACCCTAAGTACATAAGTTGTAGAGAGCCTATGACTATCTTAGATATAATAAATAGGAGATTGTGTTCAATGGGACAAGTTTGTTAGAATGGAACAAGAGCACAGTGTATTACTATTTTAAAATGAGTGGTTTTGTCTATGTAAATTTGTTGGGTCTTAAATAGTATCAACACCTGTAACTGCATCTAAAAGTGACAACCTATATGTTCTAAAACTCACTCAAGTACACTTGTGCAACATATTTGATATAAAATTACATATAGATAAGTATTGCATATACTAAATCATAAATCAACTAATGTAAATGAACTACACATATGATGCATATGTCTAGATTTTTAGAATTTTTTGAATACTTAATTAATTTTTGTATTTTTTGAAATATTTGTATTTTTATATTTTTAAATGCTTAATGATGGAACCATCGTAGGTTCATAATGTTCATTATATTATTGAATACTTTTCCTTTAATTGAATCCAAATGATAAAATTTTATGCTTAATTTTTTTGTAATCATATATGGATCCAACCAATTAGGCTTGAATTTGCCTTTAGTTTCCTCTTTTACATCGACATTCTTGAGATTTTCCTTTAAAACCAAGTCACCAATCTCAAACTTTATATTGTGGTTTATTTTTTATATACCTTTTAAATGTGATTATAATATATTTTATTTAATGTTTGTGTGTATTGTCTAATTATTATAACTCATGTAAATGTTTTTCTCTATATTGATCATATATATAAGCCCTTTGAATGATACTCATAAAGATGAAATTTCCAATTCTAATAGAAATAATGTTTTTGTCCCATTTACTAAATATTATGGAGTATCACCAATGGGTGTGTGAATTTTCATATGATGATCCCATAGTTCATAAATTATTTGGTTATGCCAATCATCACTAAATTTAGTAACTTTCTTTGTCTAAATTTTGTTTATAGTGTTATTTTTAGCTTTTGCCTATCCATTGCCTTGAGGACAATAAGGAGTAGAAAATATGTGATGAATATTATATTTAGTGAAAAAAAATTGATTGATTATTTATTCTTTAAATATGTACTATTGTCTATAATGATAATTTAAGAAATTCCAAAGTGTGAAATGATGTGTGTCATCAAGAACCGACATATGTCATCCTTTATAGTAGATTGCAGGGGTATAACTTCCACCCCTTTGGTGAAATATTCAGTAGTTGTAATTATAATTTTATGCCCACCTAATGATTTTAGATTTATTTTTCCTACCAAATCAAACTGCCAAAGCAAAAATGGCCAAGGCAAGATGATAGGCTACAGTTCATGTGAAGGGATATGGTTTAAACTACTATGACTTTGGTATTTTTCACATAATTTTGATATTCATAGCATTCATATTCCATAATAGGCCATTAGTAACCTAGTTGAAGTAATTTACATGAAATTTCTTTTCCATTGAAATGTTCATGCATTCATTTTCATGTACATATTTTATTACTAACTTAACCTACTTAGCATATAGACATCAAATTAGTTATCCTTAAAATGATGATTTAAATAAATATCCTATAATAATAACATATCAAAGTGTGCCTCTCTATAATTTGTGCTTGTCATTTTTAGTAAAAATATATGGTTTAACTAATTTATTCAAAAAGATTTATATATGAGTAAACCATTATGATCCTTTTACATTATGTGTAATTTCCAAAACTAATAAAACTACTAAATACACATTTAAAATTGATGGATGTTGTAAATGTCATACAGTGAAGTTTTCTTGATCATAACTTATGTCGACTGGTATTAAATATGATGCACTAGCCATTGTGTTTACATGATGATTATCTTTTTGTGGAATATTCTCAATTAAAAAATGATATATTATGATCACAAACACTTAACATATTTATATATGGATTAACATTTATTATTTTATATAGTAAACATTTGTAACTTGATTAACAACCAATTATGAATCCCCATATATCTTAATATATAGTATTTGTAAATCAAGAGAAACATATAATCCAAAAATCAATAACTCATTTATGTGATATAGTTTTTACATGAAAAACCTAATCTATATGAAAATGGCATAGGCTTTCCTTATGTAGTAATAAAAACAATTCTAGCCCTAGTGCTTGATGCACATTTAGAACCATTGAAAAACCTTGTCCATGTATCATTAGTAACATTATATGTTGTGAAATAATCCCTAAAAGTATCTCTAAATGGTGTTATATCTTGTAATGATGTGTAAACTAAATAATATTCAATAAATTGACCTTTTACCAAATTTTTAGGTATCAAATTTAAATCAAATTACATGAGTAACATTACCCATTTTGTCATATGTCTTGACAAATGAGGTTTCAACATGAGAAACTTTAATAGAATAGTAGTGTAATAAATTAAGTTTAATTATTAATCAAGTAGTGTTAGAGTTTCTATGTAGTGAATAAAAGAGCCAAACATAGGTTTTCCATGTTAGTGTAATTTTGCTCATAATTAACAAGTATGTGTCTAATTTATATTTTTTAGGATTATGGAATGTAATCCTAAGTTTGATAAAGGGATGAGTAATAAAATTAGGGAATAAAATACTGCAATATCATAGCCACTAATTTTCACAATAATTAGTTTATTTGAATATTCTATAAATAATAATAAATTAGAAAAGGTGTACTTATCTAGAAAATATGATGTAGATGGATAAGTGGTGGGTAGGAAGTTATGCAAGAATAATACCAAGTGTCATCAATAGATAACAGGTTTCAGAACCCTCTTTAGACAATAGTATATCCCTCTTTTCCAATAGTACACTACATTATTGACCTTTTGTGTTTCACTAATGACCTTGTATAGGTAAAGTAGTGAAATTATAGGTAGACTTTTTCCTTAATTCAGGAAGCCTATGTCTATATGACTAGGAATTAGATTGTCATCTATTTTTTGCTTTGACTGATTTCATTATAAAACCCACAGCTTCCATGCTTACAAGGGTTTTGATGAACACAAGTGAAACAAGAGTAATGTTAGTAGGGTAGGCTAGGTGAGACCTCAACAACCCATGTGTTGAGTGTTGCCTACATACCAATACCTAGAAAGGGGATCAATATCAATTTAATTATCCCAATATAAGTGCTAGTGAAAGTGAGAGTGATGCTAATATTCCTAAGTTTGAATGCTAATTTGAATGTTTTGAGAGTGAATAAAGACTAAAAACCTAGGTAAAACTAAGTTATGGGTTGGTATAGATGGATGCATGTAGAAATAAGTGTAAATAGTAATAAATAACCTTAATTTACATAGCTATTTTTGAGCTTATTCATGAGAATTGAAATCTAATGGATGAATTAAAGAGAGTTGTCTTTATATAGTGTTTTGATGCTTGTCGATACATGAAATGAGTCTAGGTTGACCTTGAGATACTTTTGGGAGTGTAAATATATATGTTAGGGGAAAATAAATATAAGGGTCAATAGCATTGCCCCCTTTACTAATAACACACTATGTTAGATACTAATGGGGCCATGATATTTTTCAAGTGGTTAGAGTATTTGAAAAAGTATTGGGGATGCCTAAGTGATGGTTCAATGCAGCTCTTGGTATATTTAAGAATGGGATAGACATGCATAAAATCTAGAAAAGGATAAAAAGAGGCCTAAAGATAAGTTTAGGGATAATATAAGGATAGGGTGGTCTCAAGTGACATTCATTGCATTAAATGGAATTTTAGATGACTACATTTTCCCCCATTTATTATATAAATGCATAAAATTGAAATGACTAAGATAAAGGAAAGAGAAACCTACCTAGAATTACATAAAAGGTGAAGCCTATGAATATGGATTTGAGTGTGTGAACTATGATCCATTATATGTCCTATAATTAAAACATATATGAATCAGTCCTTAATAAATATCAAAATCAAAGACATAACTGAGTAAAGTGATGTGAGAAAGAGGAAAGGAATGAATATACCTCACTAGGTAAATGAACCAATGCAAAAACCTAATGAAAACTTGTATGTGTAGATGGTGATCAAAAGGTGAATAACTTAGACTAGGTTGATGGATTGCCCAATCCCTATGTTTTGGTGGCTCAATAATTCAATTTGACTTTGACTCCATCATTGCCCACCCCTATTTTATGGATCATAATCTATGAATAACTTGGATTGGACTAATGACTTTTCCAACCCTCTTATATAGGTAGCTCAAGAACTCATGTACATTATGACTCCATCATTTCCTAACTATGTGTAGTACAAAATGATAAAACTAAAATTTTGTGGTGTTATGAAGTTTTAATAGATAGATCTAGGCTACATGGGAATTTTTAAAATTCAAAATGGCTTAAGGGCCACTTGAGAATATTAAATAGATCTAGGCCACTAGGGAATGCCAACTAATATGAATAGAATGAGGCATTAATCTAGTGTAATCTTGGTGTAAAATTGGTTTTTATGGTGTATAGACTATACAACATGGAGAATGACATGGAGTTATCAGTCCATCTAAGAGAATTGGTATAAAATTGAGCATATTGAAAATAATGTGCCGTGCACATTGCCCCTAGTTCTGATATTTGTGCCTATGAATTATAGATTGAGTTATAGTAATCTATGTTTATGCATATCTAAAACTAAAATGGGAGTGATCATGTCATGCATGATGCCCCCAATCTGAGAAAACCTATGTAATTTAATGTAAAAATTGAGTATATATTGAGCATAGTTGATAATCTATGATTGATACTATGCAAATATAAATTGTACTTAATGTACCTTTCTGATAAATCCAAAATTTTATATTTTTAGGCTATTTTCAATAGTGTAGTGGGTGCACTATAGTGCATTGTGCTCTTGGTAGTATACTACACTATTATATAAAAATGTTTTTTATAGGAAAAACTAAGATTGGTATATGTGTGATTGTATTCCACTATATTTTCATGATTCTAGTCTTTCTAATGTGTGTCTACATGTTGAAAACTATGTTTTAAGTGCACTAGGATGGCTTGATCTCTATGACAAACCCTTATGAATTCACCCTCTTTTGATGAGAGTTGTTAGACCTCTTAAATTAACTATCCTTAAAATAAAATCTATGCATCGTGTGTGTTAGACTAAAATATATGATATCTATGTGATAAACCAATTTAATGTGTATAAATGACATCATAATGTAAAATATATTGAGCATAATTTGGCAATGTATGATGTATGTTAGATATAACAATCATAAGGTTATAAAGATATATATAATAATGTAAACATGTATAAGAACAACAAATCTAAATATAATATAAACAAAGTAATTGGGGGCATAGGGCATGATGTCCATCAAGGCACCCAAGGAGGAAGGGGAGATGCATGAGGTCCCTCATGGCATCACAAACTATATGTGAAATAAAAAAGAAAGATATAAGTGTCATTGCCATGATTCATACATAAAAACACATGAGGTACACAAAGTAGACCAAGGGCCCATAATATAAGGGACATGGTCACATGTCACTAAGTCTGATAAAAGGCACACATATAAGGACATGTTAAAATGTCCACATATGTAAAATAACACACAATTTTGGCTTAGATCCACATGAAAGGACATATCCAAATGTACACATACATAATCAAGAAGCACACACATGGACATGGGCACATGTCCAAATCATGAAATCAATGAAAGGAAAATAGAATATTTAAATTCCCTTGAGTGTATGCAGAATCAAAGAGACACAATTAGATCTAAACTAATAAAGCTAGAAATGAAAGTATGCATAATCATGTGGTATGAATCCATATGAGAGAAAATATATACATAAGCTAAGTCTATAGTAATAATAGTCCAAAAAAAATCAATGTATTATAGGATGATCAATATCAATATATAATCAATGTTAAATCTATGATATGGAGTATAGAAAGATATAACCTAGAAAATTCAAAGTTGTGTATGATGTCCCTAGTGGGTTAGTATATCAATGTTGAATTGGTGTATATGTGTTTTTTCCCCTAATGGATAGATATTAGAAAATTTGGATCTCTGTAGAGGACCAGATTCTATAATAATATAAGAAAACTTGAAGGGAAAAAGTGAAGCATGTATGTGTTGACCAAATTTTGACCCTAAAAGTCAAAATTGGGCACCCCTTTATGAAAATTTGGCTTTTAGATATTTTAGGGGTGAATATCATGTCGAGTGTGATATCAAGTTTATTAAACATAATATTAATTCTATTAGCTTTGATCATTTTATTGTCTAAGTCCTTTTACTTTCTTTGAGTCATGCTAACAAGTCTGAGCAGAGTTTAAAGAACATTTTCAAAGTACCAAATATTACATGTATAGTAGTTACAGAGGAAGCTGATCATGTGGGTTTGCTCATCCTCACTCAAAGTTCCTTTGTACTAAGTCTAAGGTCCTTCATTGAAGCACAAGAAAATTTGTTCATGTTCAAATAAATAATTTGAAAACATTTTTGGACTTAGTCATTTGAGCTCGATCATTCACTTTGGGTTTATCTTGGTCTTTAACTTTGGGTTTCCACAACTGAAAGATTTTAGGTTTTCCTATTATGTATATTTCATTTAGAGGAGGTATTCCACTTGAAATCCATGGTAAAAATTTCAAGGTTTCTTTCTTTCAAAAATAATTATTTTGGGTTTTTTCTATTCAATTATTGGGAATTGTTTCAGACATTTTGTTTGAAATAATTACCCCAAGGGACCTTTTTGGGCTAAGGGGTTATTTTCATTTTTACAAAGGGAACTTTAGTTTCCTAAAGGGCACTTCATTTTTCATGAATGGAATTTGTAACAAAGCTGAAAGGACACTTTCAATTTCTCTAAAGGGTACTTTTCTCAAAGAGATGGTCCTTTACAATGTTTTCAAAGGGTACCCCTCTACAATGAAGTGGACCAAACAAAAAATTTGAATGGAATTTTCAATAGTTTTAGAGGGTATTTTATTTTTTGGAAAGGCATAAATATAAAATCCAAATAAATCATTTACAAAAGCCAAAGGGCATCTCTTAGAGCTAAAGGTAGTTTTGTATTGAAAAATAACTAAGGCATAATTCCTTCAGACTTTTATCTAAAGGAATTACTCAAGTCAAAAGTTTGAAGAAATCATATACGAGAAGGTAGATGAAGAGATTAGCCTAAAATAATTACCCAATATAAATATTCCAAGTAATTGGTTCAAGAAAAGTGACCAAGACCAATATTTCCAAAGGACACCTTTAAATCCAAGTGCCCCAAATAGTTCCCCGAAAGATATCTTGCAAGAAAAAGTGTCCCATGCAGGGGTCCCAAAAGGGTACTTTCCATTTTAAGAGGGTAATTTATATTTTAGGATGTCACTTTATAGCCCCAAAGAGCACTAGGAAAAAGTTCTGAAGACCTTGTCTGTGAAAAAATTGTCTGTAGAAGATTGTTTGGGATATTGTCCAAGGAAAATATCCTGAAGGAATTCATGACAAGTCCATAGAAGTCAACTTCAAGGTCATGGGATAGCCATTGAAATTAAAAATATTGGTAGGAACTTGAGGGAAAATATGGAGGTGAAAAATGGTAGGATATTAAGCATGTGTTGCAGATAAAGAAAGCAAAAAATAGGTAGGTTGATGGTTTGAGTCATGCTGGAAACCAACCAAATCAAAGGGCTTCCATGAAATCATAAACACAAGTGTATAGAGGAAGGCTAGTAGTTATGGAAAGAATTTTATAACTATAAAAATTGATTTCATTTCCCTTGAGTATTTATATGTGTTAGATCCCCTATTGATAGTTTTAAATGCTCATGGATGGTCATTGATGGAGGCAATTTCATGAAGGATGGCAAAAGAGTCATTGCACCATTTTGAAAGAGTATGGCACAATTTTACATGGATATCTATCTTAAGATACATTCAGTGTCTACTTCCCACTCAACCATATGTGTAGCGTAACTATTTTTATTCTCAAGCTCAAGCATGTTTTTATGTGACCTTTGAGCTTCCCTCTTTTCTATCCTTAGAAATTCTATAAATTGGGCCTTTTTGGCCATTATTTGTATCTCTCCACTTATGTATGATGAATCCATACTAAAATTTTCTCTTGAATCAATAAAGATAGCTATTTTTTGCCTCATTAAAGAATTATCTAAGTGTATGTGATGGTTATTGTCTTGTGCAAGTGTATCTTAGCTTACCTTCACATGTCAATTTTACTAGTACCTTGTGAGTTCAAAGACTTCTCTTTACAGGTTAGCAAGTAGTGTCAAATGGAGTTTTAGGTGTAGTGAATATATTTTCCAATAGTGTGTTTAAGAATGCCTATTTTCTACATCTTCCTATCCTAAGTCAATTACAAGACCCCATGTTGAAACATTGATATAAGAAGGAGGTTGTTACTAGATGTAGTATATGTTAGGCTTCTCTTAGTTCAAATTACATGTTAAGAGTGTGAGTAGAGAATACGTTTGGTGCATCACCCCTAGTATAATAGGTTTAATTTTAGTTATTTTAACCCTTTTCATCCCCCAAGTTGTTATTAATAGGAATATGAGATTAAATGATGCATCAATGGGAGCTATCACCTAATCTAGAGATCCACCCCCAAATAGGGATACCCATAGCCCTAGGGTGGTTACATTATTTTACTTGAATGAGGAGAAGATTGTACCATATCCTAATTGGGTGTAAGATAAAGTGGCAATATTATGTATGATAAAACCAACTACACTATCATAGATAACATATGTAGAACTTGGAAAATAGAAGGAATTTAAACATAGAAATGCATATAATCTAAAATTTGTATTTTTGAGAAATATTTGAATGTTTTTTATTTATTTTTGAATACATTATATTATTTTTTATTTTTTGAGTATAATATATATACAAGTAACATGAAAATTAAAATATGTATAAGTAATAGGAGAACAAACTTATCGATGAGTCTTGCAAGAGACTTACTATCAATGTGACCTATATCAAATAAAGGAAGAGTGATCACATGTGATGTGTAAGGAAGTATCTAAGTATGGTAATTCTATGTAATGAATAATCTATAGCTAAAACTAACTACAAATTTTGGCTATGAATATATTGAGTTGATTAAACTAGCCTATGAACTATTGGGCTCTTGGGGACCCATCTAGTAGAATAAGTTATGACTATCATGGATCCTCTATGCGGAGTATTGTGGGGACTTAAAAAATTTGATATGGGTGGGAATGGGGTATAGAAAGGTTCTCTATAATCCAAAACATTTCACTAATGTAGGGATCTCTCTAATAAATTTCTTTATGGGAGAGTGTGTATACATGGTAATGTTTTAGAAGTAGACCTCACCTACACTTGTGGCTCAATTGTTGTTTGAGGTGTGCTAATGAAAAATGTGTGGATTTTTTAATGGTGATTCTTCTATAACCGATAGTGGATTAGGTAAAGGGTAATCATATGGAAGGCCATCAACTATAACAACCTAATTAACATGTATACACTTAAGACATCCATGTACGATAGAGGGAATGGATAAAAGTTCTTATATCCAAGGCCTACCCAATAACATATCAAATGTTATATCACTAGGTAAAAATAAAAATCTAGTGGCCACACGTGTGGGAATAACCTTTAATGGAAGTAGGATCTCCCAAATAGAGCTCTATACTTTGCCACTAAAGCCACTAATAATTGTATATGTTGGATAAATATCCTGATTTGAGTAGCCCAAGTGATGTAGAAGTGTAATAGTACACATATTGATGTTTAACCCACTACCAACCATGAAACTTTGAATAGGATGATGATCAGTGTAAACTCATAAAAAGAGTGCATATAAATTTGAGTCATCGTAAATGATCTATTTTGAGAAGGTGATAATAGGCCTAATTGGAATTTTAGTATGATACACCAATGATATTATGTGAAGGGTGTGTGTCCATTACATTAGTATGATAAGATGTTGGTGGTGGATATGCCTTGATAATTTTAATGAACACCTAAAATGTCTATTGTTTCATTATTTTTATGTTTTATAAATGGATCAGAAAATGCTTTCATTGATTTTGCTTCAGTTGGTTGTGCCTTGGGTGTTTCTATAAGGGTGATCACATCGATTATATTATCATCTATCCAATTTTTGATATTTTATTATAAGTTGATGAAAATTTTCATAATATGGTTTGGTGCCTTGTGATAATAATAAAATGCATTAGAATAATAACTATTTAGAAGAGGCCTATTCATATCAACCTATTTGATGGGAGGGAGAGATATGACATTTCATTCTAAAATTTGTTGGAGAATATGAGATGACACTTCAGGAAGATTCATAAAAGGTCTCCTAAGAGGAGTTGATAAAACCACCCAAGAAGCTAGCTCCAAAGTTGTGTTAACTTTTATCTTTTTCTCATTCTTGTTTTCATTAGGCCTTACTTTTTATGGTAGATAATTTGGACTCTTATTAGTGGAATATGATCTAGTTGAGTACTTTAACTTGCCCATGGAGATAAATTTGACTTCCCATTCCTTTACTATATGACATAGATTTATAAATTATGGAAACCTTTTGAATAATATATATTCATGCAATGTTGGTAATAAAATTTGCATGAATATGTCCTAGAGTTCTTTATCTACCATGGGGATAGTTATATTTGATAATATGGTTTTATAGTGTAAGACATTTAGTATTTAATCATTAGATTTTGTTTTAATTGAACTAATTGAGCATAGGAAACTTTGTCACTGATGTTGATAAAAAAATTGCCAAAAACATATCTATAAGTGGATTAAATGTTGTGATGGATTGATTAGGGAGATCATAGAATAATTATTATGCATAGTCCTTTAAAATATGAGGGAATAGCTTAGTTAGTAACCAATCATTATATATGTAGTCTAAACATGCTATGTGTAAAACACATAGATGATGCTCTAGGTCACCTTACCATCATACAGAGTAAGCTTGGATGCCATAAATTAAGATGGCAAAGGAATTGTCACTTTAGGTTTTTTCAATGGTATATGTATGAAAACATGAGAGTCCAAAGCATGAGATGGTCTAGTGACACCTTAATCAATATGTAACACCTTAACCTGCATAAAATGAATCTCTTGCCTAAGGAATTGTACATATAGAGAAGAGGGATGTGTACTAGCCATAGGAGTTGTTACCAATGGTGATATTTGTCTAGTTATAATAGGTTTTTATAGAATATAAGTTTCTCATGTAGTAGGTGTAATAATATTTGTATATACGGGGTTAGAGTATTGACCAAGTGATGCATTCTGTACTTACAATATAGATTTCAAAATTTGTGCATGATTATGGGTTTGTTCCCTAAGTCTCTCTCTAAAAATTTGTAATATATCATCCTTATTGATTATAATATTGTCAGCATAGAGGGGGGAGTGTGTCCCGAGTCCCCTCTTGTGTATCATTATGATCTTGAGTGTATTTTTCATGTCATAATGTATTATAATTTAAACCTATATAATTAGGATGTGAAGGATAAATTAGAGTAACTTATCCTTTATCCATGGTATAAGCTCAAATGGAAGGAATGTAGGTATGCTCAATATGATTACCACTAAACCTAGCACTTATTCTTAAAGGAATAGATATAAATTTCTTAGATGGCATGTAAAAAACAAAATAAAAGAGTATGACCAAAATAAAATATATGAAATTTGAAAATCATAACACAACAAATGGAAATAAGAAAAATAATGATTTAAAACTAGTAACATCTAGGGTTAAGGTTTGGACACTATTCAAAGTAACTCATGTTCACCAAATGATTTATCATTTTTAGGATTATGGAATGTAAACCTAAGGTCGATAAAGGGATGAGTATTAAAATCATGGAATAAAATACTACAGTATCAACAACCATTAATTTGCATAATAATTGATTTATTTAAAAATTATATAAATAGAAGTGAATTATAAAAGGTGTACTTAGCTAGAAAATATGAATGAGATGGACAAGTGGTAGGTAGTGAAGTGATGTAGGAATAGTGTAGTGATATTATTAGAGAACATGTGTCATAATCCTCTTCAGACAATAGCATGACCCTCTTTACCATTAACACACTCCACTATTGACCTTTTTTATTGCATTAATGACCCTATGTAGGTGAAATAGTGATATTATATTCAAACCTTCACTCTATTTTAGGATGTTTATGCCTTTATGACTAAGACCTCAAATCATCAAGTATTTTATGATTTGATTTATTTCAATATGAAACCTTAAGCCTCCATAATTTCTAGGGTTTTAATGAAAACAAGTGAAAGAAGAGTGGCATTATTAGGGTAGGTTGGGAAATACCTACACACCCCATGTGTTGAACACTACCTACATACTAATACCTTGAAAGGGGATCAAGCCTGTTATAGTTCTCCAAATCTAAGTGCTAGTGTAAGTGAGAGTGATGCTAGTATGCCTAAGTATGAATGCCAATTTGAATGCTTTGAGTGTGACTTGAGATTGGAAACCTAGGTAAAAGTGAGATTTGGGTTGATGTATATGGATATATGTATAAAAAGGTGTAAATATGGATCAATAACCTTAATTTTCACAACTATTTTTGAGCTTATCCATGAAATTTTCCATTTTAGGGATAAATGAATGAGATTGGTCTTTATGTAGTGTTCTAAAGATTGTCAAGACATGAAATGAGTCTAGGCCGACGTTAAGATGCTTTGGGGAGTGTAAATATATTTTTTAGGGGAAAATAAAACTAAGGTTCAATACCACTGCCCCCTTTTCCAATAGTGTATTACAATATATAATAATGGGGTTGCACTATTGTTTAATTGGTTGGACCATATAAAAAAAGATTGGGGATTCCTAGGTGATGGATCAATGTAGCTCTTACTATATCTTAGAATGGTCTAGATGCACATAAAATTTGGAAAAGTATAAAAAGAGGCCCTAAAATATGTATAGGGATAAGCTAAGGATAGGGAGGTCTCAAGTGACACTCATTACATTAAATTAAATTTTAGATGACAATAATGTCTAATATGACATCCTACTCATTCTTTATGATAGTCATCATATTAGGATAGCGAAGTACCAATTGCATGATTTGAAGTGAAAATGTATAATAAGAGTGGTCTGTCTAGTACCAAAGGCATGAGAATAGGTGGATTCAATGAATATTATTTAAGTTCCTCAAAACTCCCCTAACATTTTATGTCTTATTCAAATTTTATATCTTTTTCAAGTAATATTTTAAATTACTATGTTTTATCTACTAACTAGGCCACAAAGTGATGTATTGCTTGAATTTTACTTTATAAATATCAAATTTGCTTCAACCCTTGTGATGGAGGCATATTGACAATAACTTTGACCTTTTTAAGATCAACTTCAATACCTTATTTTGAGATAATAAAACCTAATAATTTTCCTAATGTTACTCAAAGAATGCATGTTTTTAGATTTAGACATATATTTTACTATCTCAATCACTCAAATACTTATTTTAGCTCTATGGCATGATTTTGTATCTATTTTTATTTTAAAATTAAATCATACACATAATCCTCTATAGTTTTGTGAATAATATCATGAAAAATATGTGTCATGGCTTGTTGATATGTAGCCCTGATGTTTTATAATCCAAAATGCGTCACTATATAATAAAAGGTACCCCATGGTATGATAAAATGATGTTTTATCTTGATCTTAATTAGTAAATTCATTTGAATATAACTAGAAAATCCATCCATGAATGATAAAATATCATATCCTATATTGGAATCCATAATCATATCAATGTTGGGTAATGGAAAATCATCTTTAGGATAAGCCTTGTTTAAATCTCTAGATTTTGAGCAATGTCAAATTTTTCCATTAGGATTTACAATTGTTATAATATTAGAGAGCCACTATGGATAGGCTATAGGTCAAATAAAACCTTCATCGAATAATTTTTGAATTTCTTCCTTAATTAATAACACAAAATTTTGGAAGCATTTTATGTATTTCATGGTTAACTAATATTCTATGTGGGTAAAGTGTTATTCTATGGATTGTAAATGAATGATCAATGCCTAGCATATTTGAGTAATCCCAAGTAAGTATCTTGGGAAAATCATGTAATGCTTACCTTATTGATTTATCCTCATCATTTTTAAGTTCAATAGCCAGAAGTATGGTTATTGGATCTATATTTTTTCCATAATTATATTTTATTATCTCTTCATTTATAAATATGGATCTATTGTTAACATAAGATGTGGTAGGAATTATATCAAAACCATCAAATTGGACATCATTATATGAGATTTTAGTCTCACCAAAATATGCATCGGCATTTTTGGAGTGAGGAAATGTACTATTATGATATAAGGGAGGGAGATCTTCATATGCTCCTAAATATTTGTAGATACTAAAATTTGATTTATATAATACCTCAATCTTGTACACTTGGAGAATACATTTTAGTTTTGGACCTTCTTATTGATAAAAGACTTATGTTCTCTATCTCTTTATGCCTAATTTTTTATTTCTTAATCTGACCATGGTTATTATAATGACCCAAGCCTTCTATACTATGGAAAAAACTCTTAACTTGATTATTATCCTTCACTACTAATTTTGGAACTGTATATGTTTTATATCTCCCCAAATGCTTACATCCTAAGTAGACACATAGATCAATTCCTACAAAGTGTCCTATGCCAAAAATCATCTAATTTGAAAAATAAATGTATCCAAAATGTTGGCCTATGTTTTAATGTGATATATTTCCAAAATGAATTGGTATATATAAAAGATCAAACCTTATTCATTCCTCACTTGGAAATCACATACAACTCTTAAGGAATTATACCAATATATACTCAATCAAGCATTCAAGTCACAAAATATACCCTATTTGTCCTTATTCCCATATCATTCATAGGACTAGTTTTTCTACAAGTTTGAAGCATTCAAAGAGCAATTTTTGAACCATATTTTATAAGTTATAAGATAGGTCATTACATGAATTTGCTTATTATTATGCAAAAATAATCCATCACATAGGGGATAACTACATCAATTTAAGGCCCTCTTTATAGTAGTAGTTATGTAGGCAAAACTCATTGATGAAGGGGTCTTTGGGGTCAGCTTGACACTGTAAGACCATTAACCCAATTTTTCCACATTCACTCCAAGGGCAAAGAACTAGGGTTTGATAGTTTTACAAAGAGTGATAGCTTGTGTGAATTATATGAAGGCATTAGATGAAAGGTAATAAAAAACATAGAATGCTCTAGTTGGTTACATCTAGGTCCAGTTTATATTTCATATAGAACACAAAAGATTTAGAAATTTGTATTGATGCAATTGTCTAGATCCAATGCAAGTGTCTAAGGATACAAAAAGGGTATTTTAATAATCTGATGACTATCCTAGGATCATCATTTAGACCACTTCTAGTTTTTTTCCTATTTAGATCTACATGTACACAGTAAACCAAATAAGTATCATTTTTTTGCAATTTATCAATAGTTATACATTATTATTTTTAGCAATCTTAGTTGTATAAATCTAGAATATTGTTTATCTAAGTTTTCTATTAATTATCCTGCTATAGAGGTAGTTTATCACCATTGTAACCTATACTAATATATCTTCTTGGCCCTAGAAAAGTCCCACACATATATTTTAATTTAGGTTTAAACATTTAGTGAACCTAATATATGAGTTTCATTTTCTCATAAGCTTTCTATATTTAATGTTTTTCCCATTTTCCCCTAATATTTATTTTCTTTAATCCCCTCATCATGGATGATATAGATTATTTTGATGACTATGATCATGAAACTATCAAACTTTATATCAAGGAAGGAGTGAAAATTAATTATATTTATCTTTTTGAAAATACACAAGCACATTATGTCAAATATTTGAATGGTGGTAGGGACCTTCCCTCTAACTAGATTCATGCCACCACCATCCAAAGAGATAAGTTGAACAATCTTAAGGAAGATAAAAAAAACCTTTTCCTTTAACTTATACAACAAAATTGGCTACATATGAGCAAAATATTCCTTCATTCAATCATGATAAATTTTGTCCAATCCATAAGGATATCATGGCTAATTTAGAAAATAATCATAATGGGGTGTTATTTCAATAAAATTAATTAAAAATCCCATAATTCTAACATTTCTAAACAATATTGTCCTAATTAAGGAAGTTGTGCACAAAAATCCTAGAAACCTTAGGGAAAATTCCTTGTTAATTTTAGCAATATTTTTTTATTTTTTCCTACATATATAAATTAGAATTTCACATTTAAATTTTAAAATTTATCATAATAATTTTTAAAATTATTTCTTTAAAACCCTATTTATCTATACTAGAACCTAATATTTTCAAACCCTAACCCAAGCTTTCAAATTTAAAATTATGATTTTTGCACATTGGGATAAATATTCCAATTTTATTAATCATGATTTACTTATGCCAAGTTTTCTAGTTTCTCTTTCATGCTTATTTCTTTTCATTTGGCATGAATTCAAAAATGACATAAATACATATATACATGTTATTTTAAGACCAATTCAAATATATGTCATATTTAATTATTTATTTAAAATGATATCTATATATTATGTGTAATTAAATTAATAATAAAATCCTTACATACTTAGAGGATCCATCACATAAGCTAACAACCACCTGTCAAGTTTCAATGTCATATTCTATGCATAAGAAATAATTTTCTTCTCCTCCTCCATCCTAAGAGGGTAATAACTACTTTACATCTAATTAGGTCCATGGTATCACCCCTCCAAAAGGTGAGGTAGTATATAATATTATTTTTAATGCATACATTCATCTTGTAGCTTATACAAACCCTCTTCAACATATATGCTTACATGTTCAATTGAAAGTAACTAGGGTTTGTACTTGTGATACTCTAAGGGATCAAATCACCAGTATGAGCAAGTTAATTTCAGATTTACAAATGTAGAATCATATATTACATGAAAAGATCACAACATTGGAAAATCATATTATAATATAAAAGCCTCAAAGACAGCCTAGTGTCAATCATGTATATGCACCTTCACCTACTCAATTGATTGCAAGAAATGTTGCATATCAAAACAAGGAATCACAATAAATTAACTCTACAACTAGTAATTCAAAAATAATTAAAAGATAAAATAAGAGTTAAAGTTAGGTACTAATGGAAATGATCAAATTTGAGTTGATCAAACTACCTCCTCTACATATAATGAGAAGATCAAGATATTATTATGTATATCATAGCATGCATAAGCATCACACAGATTCATGTTTGGCATTGAAAAAACATATACAATAGATAATTTATAATGAGGACCCTATATAAGGTAAATTAGTCAATCAATCCATAGTGACATAGGAACATATTCACAAAGGGTCATATTTAGGAAAGTACAAAAGTGGTTACCAAAGCATAACTCAAAACAACAAAAAGATCAAAAAGAAAAATTAGATCAAGAAAAAGTACCAAAAACATAGGTAAAGAATGAAAATGATATAAATCTACCTCTCCAAAATGAATCTCAACTTTCAAAGCAATATGGGTTTGGTAAAAAATATCTACAACAGTTTGATTATCAAGGTCAAAGGGTTAGGCAAGCATGCTCAAGGCATCACTAATCCTATTCTAGAAGTTGATAATGTTTGTCACCAATGTTTTGAATTTATTTAAAATCCTAAGGAAAATCATTATAGGAATAATTTATCAAAGGAAAAGATCAAAATACAACAAAAGTCAACACTAGCATTCCATTGGTTCAAACTCAAGATGATAATGATGAGTGAAAAAATACAGGTTATTATGATTTTTAAGATATTGAAAATGAATCCAAATATTCATAGTCATATTCATAGCCATTCCCTCATGCTTCATAATCATGCATGATTCCTTTGTTTGATACAAGACACCATGATAGGGAGTCTCTTTTGAGACTCATCAGTTAGTATCATTTTTTCTCAGCTTACTTGTGCATAGTTTCTTTCTACTTGTACATAATTTCTTGGCTTATTTTTACATAGATTATTTAAAAATACAAAAACATTCAAATAACTCAAAATACTAAAAACTTTTTAATTATATGCATTATCCATGCTTTACATTTCTACTACCACGATAGACTTACATTTTTCTATTATATGCTATTGTTTGTTGATTTATATACATTACCATGATTCACTTGATCTCATTTGAGTGTGTGTAGTGACACCTAAATCCCTAATTTCTTCACTCTACCCATTGAAGGGGCATCCTAATTTTACATTCAAGACATAAATCAATGTATATAACCATTAGGGGCATCTTTTACATGACTACACCATCCAAGTTATGTCATTCCTACACCACACACTCTAGTTATCATGTTGATGTACATTAATTACTAGATTACATATATTATTCTATTGAAACTCACTAATATACAACACTTATATATTTTTTAGCATATACCTAGTCTTGTACTACATGTTTTTCATACTTTACTTTCTTGCTTTGATTATTTATATGTAATAGTATTTCTAACATTTACATGCCTTACTTTCTTACTTTGAGTATCTAGATGTGATTGCATTTCTTAGTTCTTATTTTTTTACTTGTGTGTGCCTTAGGACATTTGCTAATGTCCTTTACTTGTAATATTTTATGTGTTTATAGCCCTCATGCTAATCTTATTTATTTTCAATTGTATGTGTATGTGGGCATTTGAACATGCCTTGTATGTTTGCTTTCCTAGTTTGAGTGACATGTGCCCATGTCCCTTATTTTTTTGGCTCCTTGGCCTCTTATGTATGCTTCTTACTTATTGCCTTACATTCTTATTTATTTCTCAGTTTCTTACAATTACATGATCCACATCATGCATTTTATTACCTTCTTGGATACCATGATGGACATCGTGTTCCATCCCTCCTTAAAAACTATATAGATTTCTAGTTTTAGTTTAGTATACTGCACATGTTATTACATCTATCTAGGCATACCCTTTTCGATCTAATAATATCTAATACAAACTATGTTATATATTGAGACATATTTTTGATTATCAATGCAATATCATGTATTTCATAGTATAACAAACTTGTAGGGATATTTATTCTAAGGGAAATCATTGTAGGGTCTTAATTCCTAACCTCAAAAGAGGGGGAAACAAACAAGGGTTTTGTCTCAAAGATCAAAGCCTTCTATCAGTCAAAATTTAGTTTTTAGAACACTCAAAACAACAATTAGAGATCAAAACACACGTAATATACTATAAAAATAGTGATGAATATATAATAGTCATCATAAATAGTAAAGGATAAGAGCACCAGAATTGGAAATGGCACTAGACACTAAAGTGTCCACTTTTTGGCACTCCTATACAAATATTTAAAAACCAAAAAAAATTATAAATAGATAAAAAGATAAGGTTATTTACAATTTTATTAGCTATATTTTAGTTTATATTTGGTATTTTCAATATAGTTTTACTCAGAGTATCTAGATATATGGGCATCATGCATGGCATGATGGCTCTTGCTTTGAATTTTAGATTGGGTAGTTGGTAAAACTTCCAGATCAAAATCCATGTTATAGAAACCAATGATATGGGGCAATGTGTGAAACACATTTACCTTATTTTATTTATAGTTCATTGTATTACCCAAGTATTCTCAGCATTTACATGCCTTATTCCATATATAGGTGGTTGGCATCATTTTAGAGTGGCTTTCATATAAGCCATGTTCTCAGTTTTAGAGTGGCTTCCATACAAGCCTAATCTCCATCTTTTATAGTGGCCAATATTGACCTAGTTCTTAATAAAAATTAAGATATCCATGCCACATTGTTAGATTATAGAGTATTCATGGGAATTATGATCCATCTCATATGACACACATTCATATTGGTATTAGTTCATAGATGACATTTAATGGGTAATGATGGAGCCAAAGGAATAACTAAGCTTTGTATTCATGAGCTACCTACTTAGATGGATTAGACACATTTTCCAAACATCAATTAACACATGCATGATCACATAGCTTTACTTAGTGGGTGATGAGGGATCTAAAGGACTAGCCTTTATACTCTTGAGCCACCCTTAGGAAATTGAGTACTCAACTTTATTTGTGATATTACTCTTGATACAACACATACCCAGTATCATTTTACATCACTCATCATCATTAAACCTCAAAATAGGTTTTTATTGGTTCACATACCTGATGAGGTGTATTCATTCCTTTCTTTTTTACCGGCCTTTTTAAGTTCTTATTTTAGACATAGCATGTCTAGTAAGAACTAATCTACTCCTTATTTTATTTTATAGATTTACACTTCATATTGTGCTCTCTCTACACACACTCAGTATCACACATATTCATGATATTCACCCTTGAAAGTAGGTTTAGTTAAGCTTTATATTTTTACTTTATCCTATTATTTTGCTTTGCTACATCACTAGAATAAAGGGGGGGAAATGTAGTCATATAAAATGTCCAAATTGGTAGTTTGAGTGTGGCTTTCAAGACCCCATCCATAGGTCCTTTGTGAATACTATTTCAACCATTCCAAACACCTTTTTTCTTATTATCAGTCATCTAAAACCTTCTTAACCTTGATTCCACCTAAGTTAAATAATATTCCCTATGCCAATCCTATTCCCCCAATTCCTGAGCCTATAGGATAGGAATGTCAAAATTGGACTATAGTGTTGAGCACCAAAGTGTCTTATTTTTGGTGTTCCTATCCTTTTTCATTTTGAGCTCCAATGATCATTTCCATCTGGTCCTTATCTTTAATTAGGTTGGGTTAGTATGAATACATCTGATTCTTAACTAAAATAGGAATAAAAGTCCATTATTCCCAAAAAAGTTAAATCAATCCTACATAAATAAAAAAAACTTGTAATGTAATATGTTTGTAACAACTTTTATTTTATTTGAAGGACATATAAAATAAATGAGTGGAATGAATCCTTAGGTAATATAATAATACCAATTGATTTTAGTCCTAAAGTTATTCAAATCAGGGTTTGGTTATGTCACAAAAATCTCAATATTCATTGACATTGGGAACTATTTTTTATATCAAATGGAAGCTAAAATTGACCAAAATAAACAAGGTATTTCATTTTCCCATTAGGGAAAGTTATCCTTAAACCACAATATGGCAATCATTATTCTACTTCACATGTAAATCATGAGGAAGAACGTGTCATGCATTATTTTCACCTATCTAGCCATGATCCAAACAATGTAAATGTTCCAATCTAAGGTTGAAAAAATATAAATATTTAAAAAAATATAAAAAATAAATATTTTAAAAATACAAAAATATTAAAAAATACCAAAAATATTCAAATAAAATTCAAAAATACCAAAAATATTTATTGTGTTCCTAATTTATTATTTAGTATACTTATGTTGTGTGTTCTATGTTAGTAGGAAATATCATTCATTTTCATATATACACATGTTTCATGCATCATTTGAATGTGGTACAGGCATACCCAAATACATGATATATACACATATAGATAATGTACCTTTCCTCCACTCATGTCATAAGTACATTGGGGGATTCTATTTCTTTGATCATGATAAACATAGGTTATATTATTATATGATCACTTTACATTATCATGTTTCATCTTATATACTTACACATGTCTATATCCATGCTTATACCTTTCACAGTGTACTTGATATGTTATGTACTTAACATTTTTTTATAAACAAATATTCATAAAAGCTAGTATGTTAAGTTCATGTTTACTTATATTCCATGTTGTCATTTATGCACGTCCTTAAGTGTGTTCATTGTTTGTTATTGTCTTGCATTATATTACTTATTTGAGCATTTGAATATACTCCATTTATTATGGCCACCATACCTTTATTTTTGTTGGGCAAGAGGGGGGTGGAGGTAAATCCAAGAACAAACACACCTGTTCTAATTCCACCCATTAGGATCTTGCTCCTCAGAAAGAGCACAGTATGATTACCAAATATAAGCAATTGAATATGCGGAAATAACCAGAAACACAAGTAACTAGAATTCACCAATAGCACAGAATATGAGAGACAATACACTATCTTGTATTAACACTATACAGAAAAGAATACATCAAAGAGCCGCCACACTCTTTCACCTTATAGAGATTTGCCACACCTCAAGTGTACAGTAATTCTTCTCACACACACTCTCCTACACAAAAAACGGTCCCAACAACCAACTCACACACAGAATTGGTGTTCACCTCACCAACCAGTCAGTAATAACCCTGCCGGTACACCAAGCACTCTATAGCACTTCAAGCTGATCTCTCATGAACCTGCAACCTGCAATTCAAAGACCAAACTTACATGTAGATCCCCAATGAGCTTGCAACAACCTGAAACTCACAGATCTTACAACTAGAAGGAACTCTTCCTTTCTATCTCATGCCTTTAACAATACATGCCAATGGGTCTATAAATAGATCCCTAACTCAAACAATAACTTAGACTCTTAATTTAGACAATTATCCTCGCAGCCCAAGACTCTGGGTGGTCTTAACATGCAAACTCATCATTCACTTAACCAACTGTCTATGAAACAAACACTTTGGGAACACACAGGTGGCCGACGCCGGTCCCTGCTAGTCTGGTTCTGCCGACGTCGGCCGACTTCCTGCCATCGCCGGTGGCCTTCTGCACTGGACTCTACCGACGTCGGTCCTGCTGCCGATGCCGGTTCCTGTAGAACTTAGCAACCATCTGTTCCTCAGTTTGCAAAGGTTGAAGCTTTTAGCTCCACAACCTAACAATCTCCCACTTGGAGATAAATAGCTGCAACCTGTACCTGTACCTGTACACCATCTAGTTTGTTCCCTTGGCTTTGTATCCCTCCTCAAGATCACTCTTAAAGACCAACCACCACAAAATCCAGGGTGCTAAATCTGTCATCCAAATTACCTGCCACATCTGCATCTACAACCATGTAGAAAGAAAGAACTTGACCCTGCATAGCATGTGCACCTGCTGCTGGTCCCACTAAACTGCCCTTCAGTATTACTCTCCCAGATTGACTCCAAACTTGTGACAACTCCCACTGCTTGGGAAAACTCAGGTTTAGTACATACCATGCACTCAACCTCATTATGTGAATCAAGACACCTATTCTATGAACTGTCTAACCATCGGCGTGCTAACCGGCTTCACACAATCATCCTGAAACAAAGTCAACAAGACCTCCATGTCTCTAGAACACACTCATGCCAAAGAATCTTGCTACTCCCAGATTCTCCATGACAAACCCCTAAACTAGCTTTACCTTTAGTTCAGCAATACCTGTATATGTAACCCTGCAACAAGCACATCATACAGAAAATAGGATAATGTAGCTAATATTATCCAACATGGTAAAGAGAAACACAATGATCAAACCTCCATTGCCCTGCAGCTAATACAAGATCATATAACCTGATCTTCCATCTCACGTATCCATTTTCGCTCTTCTTCATCCTCAACATCCATTCGTCTCTCAGTGCTTACTTCTAGCTAGCAACTCTACCCAAAACCCCTGTTTGGTTCTCCTCCAAGGAATCACATCCTCATCCATGCCAAGCTCCCACTATTTCCTTGATCTACCTGTTCTGCTTCTTCAATAACTTCCTGGTCCTATACCATAAGTGAGCAACAAGTAGTGTAAAGAAGGGAAATGACGAATTTAAGAACTTACTTACACCTTCAGTCCTCCATATGGGTGCTTGAGACTCCATGACAACTCACTGTCCACCCAAAATTTGTCTCAGTAACCGATGCCGATCACATCTCAGTCTACAGCCAACCGATATCGATTCCCTGCGACTGCCTTTCTGCCAACATCAGTTTCCCATGGCCGACGCCGGTCTCCTTTCTGCCCTGAGTCACCGACGTCGGGCTGCACATAGCTGACGTCGGTCCCTGTCTGGACACCGACGCCAGTTTTCCTGCCGACGTTGGTCTCTATGTTTTTCTTGTGAGACCTGACTTTTTCCCGCGAGCTCTTTTTGGATCAAAACCTTGTCCAAATCACCCTTGCTCTACTCAAAATTCCTCTGCACCTTATGCTGAACTCTGTCTGTCACTTTCTCCTTGAAAACCAAGGCTTTCCCATTCTTGTCATTAACATCAGATTCCTCAAGAAACCTCACCTTCTTCTTTTGCATACAAAAACCACGATCCATGCCTTCCAAATCTGAAAGCATACTCTTTGACTCAAGAACCAGCATCTCCTTCTTATCTATGTGACCAAGCCTATCAAGCCACATCTCTGAATCTACAGCTGAAGTAGATAACCCAGAAAGAGAATCAGTAAAATAAGTAGATAGATAAAGCGTACCTACTTTCTTACCTCTAGCTATAACAAGTGTACCCTTGGTAACCTTCCAAGAGTCCACTGTGAGAGTTACTGTGAAACCCTCTTCACCCAAGCTTCTAACAGAAATCAGATTCCGCTTCAGAACTGGGACATGCATGACCTCCTTTAACACCCATGTGTCACCTATCTACAATTTCAGCTTCACTTTGCCTTTGCCAACAATCTGACAAGGCTTACCATCCCCTACACAAATTTCTCCAAAGTCTCCCTGGACATACTCATGAAAAAATTCCCTATGTGGGGATGCATGAAAAGAGGCACCAAAATCTAATACCCAAGATTCTACTTTATCCAAAGAACATACCAGAGCATCCTGTGCAACGTAACCCACAACATATGCTTCTTCTACATGTCCTTCATGCTGATCTTCACCTGATCTGCAATCTCTCTTTAAGTGCCCTTGCTTTCCACATTTCCAGCAGGTTATTTTGCCATACCTAGACTTGGATCTTTTGCCTATCTTCGACCTTGATCTCCCACGCTCTGTCTTCTCTCTTGGCCTTCCTCTTCCTTCAACACTCAAAGCATCTCCAGATGATTCACCTGTGCTTTTCCTACGTATCTCTTCATTCAAGATCACACTCACAACATCATCCACTTTTAAGACTTTTGAAGGAGACACAGTATTAGAAATTGCCATTACCAAACCTTCCCAACTTTCAGGCAATGAACACAAGATTAAGAGAGCTCTAAGTTCATCATCAAATACAATATTCACTGAACTTAACTGGTTTACCAAACCATGGAAATCACTAAGATGGCTATGAACAGATCCACCTTCCAACATTTGCAAATTAAATAAATGCTTCATAAGAAATACCTTATTAGAAGCCGAGGGTTTTTCATACAAATTTGCCAGATATTTCATCAACTCCACCGTTGTCTTACACTGTGATAAGCTGGAAATCACAGATGAATCAAGACTCAATCTAACAGATCCTAGAGCCTTCCGATCAAGAACCTCCCATTCTTCATCTTTCATATCCAAGGGTTTGCTAGCAACCCCACCCAACGGTAAGTACAAATCTTTCTGATACAGATAGTCCTCAATCTGCATCCTCCATAATTGGTAGTTCTTGCCATTAAACTTTTCCATTCGTAGTTGACTATTTTCTGCCATTGCTCAACTCCCACTCAAACAGAAACCCTGTGAGTAACCTGTAATCAAAACACACTACCCAGATCTACACCAATCTGTTAGTATCCCAACCAAAAGCTTTGATACCACTTGTTGGTGGTATCAAGCTATGAGCCAACAACCTTGCTCTGATACCACTTGTTGGGCAAGAGGGGGGTGGAGGTAAATCCAAGAACAAACACACCTGTTCTAATTCCACCCGTTAGGATCTTACTCCTCAGAAAGAGCACAGTATGATTACCAAATATAAGCAATTGAATATGCGGAAATAACCAGAAACACAAGTAACTAGAATTCACCAATAGCACAGAATATGAGAGACAATACACTATCTTGTATTAACACTATACAGAAAAGAATACATCAAAGAGCCGCCACACTCTTTCACCTTACAAAGATTTGCCACACCTCAAGTGTACAGTAATTCTTCTCACACACACTCTCCTACACAAAAAATGGTCCCAACAACCAACTCACACACAGAATTGGTGTTCACCTCACCAACCAGTCAGTAATAACCCTACCGGTACACCAAGCACTCTATAGCACTTCAAGCTGATCTCTCATGAACTTGCAACCTGCAATTCAAAGACCAAACTTACATGTAGATCCCCAATGAGCTTGCAACAACCTGCAACTCACAGATCTTACAACTAGAAGGAACTCTTCCTTTCTATCTCATGCCTTTAACAATACATGCCAATGGGTCTATAAATAGATCCCTAACTCAAACAATAACTCAGACTCTTAATTTAGACAATTATCCTCACAGCCCAAGACTCTGGGTGGTCTTAACATGCAAACTCATCGTTCACTTAACTAACTGTCCGTGAAATGAACACTTCGGGAACACACAGGCGACCGACGCCGGTCCCTGCTAGTCTGGTTCTGCCGACGTCGGCCGACTTCCTGCCGTCGCCGGTGGCCTTCTGCACTGGACTCTGCCGACGTCGGTCCTGCTGCCGACGCCGGTTCCTGTAGAACTCAGCAACCATCTGTTCCTCAGTTTGCAAAGGTTGAAGCTTTTAGCTCCACAACCTAACAATTTTCCTATTATAATGTTTTAGTATGTTATTGTTTATTGTATGGACATTTGAATATGTCATTCTATGCTTTGTGTAAATTTGACTAATACATGTCCTTTTTATTCTATGACATTTGAACTTGACCCCTATATGAGGTCTCTTTGGACCATATCATTTTTCTTTAATTTTGAGTGCTCTTGTGTGTGTGTTTTATTACTTGTTGAGATTGTATTGTTACTCTCTAAATGTTGTCAATATCTATATCATGCATCTTAGTAATTTATGTCATCACATATTGCATGTTTAAATGTTATAACTACGTAGACATGTTATGTATATATGTTACATGATCCATACACAATTTATACAATTGTATTATCCTTTTGAGGTAAGGTAACTACTAGATTCTATTTTATCTTACCTCAAAATTGGGGGAATATCAGTGGAGGCATATCATAGAGGCATGACTTCCACATTTTCATATTATAGTGGGGGAAAATTATAGAAACATTTTATCTACATTTTCACTAGTTTTTAGATTCTCTAGATTCAATGGGGACATGTCATAGAAACATGTCCTCCATACTTGCACAAATTTTAAAGTTTTCCATATTTCATAGTTG
Organism: Torreya grandis; assembly: GCA_037957365.1. Taxonomy (NCBI): domain Eukaryota; kingdom Viridiplantae; phylum Streptophyta; class Pinopsida; order Cupressales; family Taxaceae; genus Torreya; species Torreya grandis. The sequence goes on from JARHVA010003865.1 coordinate 1,785,288, forward strand.
TATGATTTAGATACACATTTATGGTAGAATTATATCCATTGGTATTATTATTATACATATATTTTATCTTGATACATATATGAGGTACATATTCCATGTAAGGGGCACATAAAAATTTCAAAATCCAATCATTATATAGAATTAAAATACTATTATGGACTATTTTCATACCTAGGATGGACTGTTATGGACTATTATTGAGTCATTTTACTATATTAGTCTATTCACCTTTGGAAGGTTGTCTTGATTAAATCACTTAATCTTAGAAAAATTATAATTTAGATTTGATTAAATCATATATCATCACCAAAATTATAAGTTAGATTTGATTAAATCATCCATACTCACTAGATATTTATTGTGACTTGATTAAATCACTCTCTACCTCGATTATGCACATATTTGTGTTACATGATTGAGATGAAATAAGTTCAATGGCCATGTTGAAACTCACCATTACACTAAGAGTGGGGCCATGTTATCCATTAATATCTATATATACATGCACTTTCAGGTTCATAATTATCATAATCTCAATTTTAATGATTTATAATGAGGCATCCTTTCAAATTAAATTTCCAAAAGGCAATATGGTTGCATCGACATAGAGGTGTATTCTTAACCTTGCTATTTTTTACTTTCAATCATTTCAAATTATTTCAATTTCAGATTCCATACATTTATTATATTCTATAAAATGATCTTTCTTGTAGTTTGGTTACCATCAAAGCACTTGATATGGGCTCACATAAAGATAAGTTGTGTTTTACACACCTAGGTACACATTTATTTCCTTTAAACTAATATTTACATTAATAGATTAAAAAGGGAATGTAGATACTAAAATATAATTTATATACTATATTAGTTTTATACACTTGGCAAATACCTATTATGGATGTACCTTTCACTCTTAGACCTTCCCATTGCCAAAAGGCTCACATTCACTATTTATTTATGCCTAATTGATTATCTCTTAGTCTAATCATTATTATTCTGATGACCTAAGCCATTGCATGTATTTATTTATCACACATTGCACCCTTGTGCACACATAAGACAATACATAGGGGAGAACTTCATCATTATGAGGCCCTCTTTAGAGTAGTGGATATGTAAGTATCTCCCATTGATATAGGGGTCTTTGGGATTAGCTCGACATTATGAGCTCATTAACCCATTTTCTCCATAGTCATTCCAAGGGTGAAGAGTTAAGATTTGATAATTTGAAAAAGAGAAATAACCTATGTGTATGATATGAAGACATCAAAATTTAGTTGACAGAAAACCTATAAGGCTCTAGTTGGTCACATTTAGGTCTAGTTAATATTTTATTTAGGAAAACTATGGTAGATTTAGATACTTGCATCGATACAACTATCTGGATCTGATGCAACGATCCCAAGTTACATAAAGGGTATATAAAAAAACTCATTATTATCCCAAGATCATCATTTAGTACACTTACATCTTGTTCCTATTTAGATTTGCATGTGCATAATAAATTAACTATCAATGTTTCCAATTTATTTTAATATCTAACAATAGTTGACTTTACTATTTTTATCAATCTCAATTGTATAAATTCATAATACTATATATCTAAGTTTTCTGTTAATTAGCCTATTGTAGAGCTATTTTATCACCCTTATGCCCTAAACTACTCTATCTTATTAACCATATATAACCATTATTTTTCAATTTAGGGTAAAATAATATTCTAACAATGAATTATCATTAGAAAATCCATCCAATGTTAAAATTTCTAATGAGACAATATCATCAATGAGCTCTTAATATGCAATTGATAATGTGGATATATGATTTATTGATTGTTTATCTTACTGAATGGGTTTTCAAAAAATATATATTTTTTTGTATATGTAACTAAGTTAAAATTTTCTAAATTATTTGTATAACCAAGGCTTTATTTACCTTTATGAGTGGATGCATCAACATGATGGATAATGTCATGTGCATGCCTTCCTATTCCATGTTTCCTACAACACACATTTTGTAAATACTTTAATATAAAATCATATTACTTGTCATTATATTATTATATGAATATAATTTATCTGTAACTATAAGAGTTATGATATAACTATGAATAGTAGGTTATACCACTATCTAAGTAGAAAAATCCATCTGGGGATCATAAATCTATATAGATTTAATTAATTGATAATAATTATTTGGATCATGGTCTATAGGACATGTTTATATATACCCTTTGTAGCTAAACTTCAAGCATGCATGTAAAGTATAAGGGATGTCTTGTATTTCATGAATTCGTGACCTTCCAAGCAAAATGTTATAATTTAGTCATTGGGTATAACTTGACATGTCATAGTTATAGTTCTAGGACCCAATATGAGATTCAATGTTGTTTAACCATTAAAATTATGATTAATATTCTCAAATCCTCTAATATTCATATCTAAATAATCTAAATCATTAGCATTTGAATTTAGTAGTGAAATAAGATAAACATTGTAAATATTCAATCCCAAACCATTATTAAGTACAACTCACTTAACACCCATGTCATCAATTTTGAGATGAGTGTATAAAGGTAAATATCAATTAATAATATGTTGTTGTGGTATATATTCATTTTCAAAAGATATATATTATTTTATCCATTGTAATGTGTTAATTATTGAAGTAACATAATTTGGTTCTACATTTCATGGAATAGTAGTTTCTAACATCTAATGGTAATAGATGGAGACTTGAACTAAATTATGTAAAAATAATCATCATGGAATTATTCATTGTTATTTTATTTTTTTTAATTTGATAAGGTGAAATTTAGGTTTTACATGGATCCTAAAACCTAGAGTTGAATAAGTAAAAAATAATGATTTAATGTGTCCAAAGAGAGACAAGATGAACGGGCCAAATAACTGACAAATTTTTTTACCAATTTTCTACTAAGACACCAAAATAAAAAGAACCTAGTATGACCAAAAAATAGAAATACACTAAATTTCCTCTGAGGGATCCATGGAGCCTAATTGTATCTCAATCATAGCATGATCCTTCTTTTATGTATGTTCCTTATACTTAGTGTTGTTATTTCCTCTAGTTTGAACTCTAGGACCCTTAGTGATATTTCCATCATATTCCATCCTCCCCTTGATTTTCTCAAGGTTTTTTGTTCTAGTTTTTTACTTGCTTTTAATGATTAGGGGGGAAGTCAATTTTGATAGGATGATCCTTGTGATTTCATTTGTGTTTTTTATTAGAGTTTCTTCCACCTTTGCACTACCTCCTTCATCTATCTTGGGGTTACTCTAGGTTTCCTTCAGGTTATCGAGTTCTGACTTTATAGTATTCAAATCCTCCATGATGGAAACCAGTTATCACCATAGGATCTATAGGTTCTCATGAAAGGCTTATAATTTTTTGCCTAAACCCTTCAAGGTGCACCCTATCACTCTAATAAATTCTTGTTTCCTATATTCAATATCCTTCAACTTCCATATTTCAAAGTTAGGGTTTTCAATTCCTAAGGTGACTACTGGGCTTTCACATTCTTTATTAGAGGTTTTCTTACCCTTAGGGGGGTTGTTGGTTTTTCATTTTACCTTTCTTATCTTTAGCCTAAATGGGATTTTGGATTTTCAAGGGTAATGGTGGTGGGAAGCTCATCCTCCACTCCTAAAATATTATTAGGATCATCCCCTAATTTTATATTCTTACTACTTTTAGTAGAGGTGATCCTGATGCCTCTTTGGGATTTTCCTTTATTTACTAGAAGAAAGATAATACCCTGGTCAATAATGTTAGAAGAGGGTTTTAATTGGAAGGCCAAAACCATGTTTTATAAATACATAAGTAGGAAATATGGTAAACTAATGTTGTGGACCTTAAAATGATTAAGGATAAAAAAGTGATGAGATAAAATGTGGGTAAATTTACCCTCAAGAGTTAGCTATATCAACACATTAAAAGAAATTTTTGGCTAGTGCCTAAGAAGGTTATCTCTGAGAAGCCCATTTTATATGTCTAGAAGGAGTCAAATTAAAATAAATTCTATAAGAGTTCTTGCTTTTTTATCTTTCCTTTGTATGCCTTTATCCCCTTGCATGACATTCTAATAATTTCTCCAGCCAATTCCTTCAAAATCTTAACCATGAGACCCCTGAATATCACTTTCCTCTATTTCCATGCCATGGAAAAATATTTTATGATAAACTCATTTTGGTTGAATACATAGCATAAACTCCATAATCCCACCTTTTCAAAGCTTATGCCAGACCTTTCTATTTTTTTACATCTTAGTGTAAGGGATTGGCTTGAGTTTATCCCTATCACCCCCCATTGCCTTTTTCTCTTCTTATTTGGATAGTGTGATTAAATGTAGTGATTTGAGTAGAGTGTTGAGTTGATATACTTCTCATTATACTGAATGATTTTAATGTGATGTCATTTAAGATTACATTGGATAAGCTAATATTTTAAATAAGTGTCTTCATAATGATACTCGGTGTGAAGTAGTCTAGGATTAGATGTTAAACCTATTCACATGCTTGTACTCATCCCTCAACGGATAATGAGGAGATTTTTAATCGTTATTAAATAGGAGGGAGATATAGGGAGGGAGGATAGTATACTCATTCCACATAATGAAATCCTTTCTTGAGATGTTAATATTGCCAAGTTTGTCCACATCGACATTGCCTTCTCAAAAAATGTAAGTAATGGAGAAATTTTTAATATTAAATGTTTTGTAATCATTTATTATTAATGTCTTTGGTTCATATTGAATTCTATCTTTTCCATTAAATTATGCATTCCATTTACCTACATGTAGCTTAAATATTTTTCATATTATAGGAAAGCTACATGTAAATAACACTTAACAAGTTTGAGTTAAGAAATGATAAATACATTTAGTAATTATTATCATTATTATTAAAAAAAATAGAAAATATAAAATATAAAACCTTAACAAAAGTTCTAAAATTATAAAAGAAGAACTTGTTGACCAATTTTGGCCCACATACATAAATTTGCTTAGATAGATCAAGTTCTAGAAGTTTTGGGATAGAGTGATAAGCTGAGTAAAGTTCTGGATGGAATGAGTGGACCAAAAGTAGGAGAATAAGATCTCATATTTCTTACAAATTTTTTGAAACACTTTAAGCAAGCTTAAAGTGCAATTTGTTGATCCTTAGGAAGTAGGCTTGGAAACAGGTCTAGGATTGCAAAGTGAAAAGACCAATAGGTTCTCATGGTATTTTAAGTATTAAAGGACATTAATTAGTTTTTAAAAATTATTATAAGTTAATTTTATCCTTATAAAGATACAATAGTTTCTTACATAAGTCCATAAGAACTATATTGTCATAAGCATGTCATGTAAAAACAAACAAATCAATCTAGTTAAACATTTGATAGATGCACTTGAAAATTCAACTAAGGTCAAATATTTGTATGGACATGGTGATTTTTTTCCTTAATCATCCTCTAAAAATTTAACATCTTTATGTCTTTTCTATCTCAAGATCTAAAGCTTTAAATTTAAACCAATAGAGTGGGATGTGCACAGGGATATCAAGTTAAAGCTATGGCATATAGCCATTTGAATTCAAATGTTCCAAGGATGGAAACACAACTAATAAGTGTATAAATAGTAGAGGATTTATTCAATATCTAATGATACATGGTTATCTAATGAGTCAGTGGGTCCCAAAGATACAATGATGCATGTTCGATCATGCATTCATATATCAATGGTGAGATTGCAATCAAAACATTAGCATATCCTAATATGAGTACATGGTTGACAAGTGGAATAATCTCAAGATTATAATATAGATCCAATAGTGTATAGATGCAGCTTAATTCATTGGGTCTAGGTATATAAATGAAGCATGTTCACTTATATAAAGTAGATCTGAGGGTGAGTAGTGTGTCAAAAGGTCAATAGATCCTAAGAGTAGATGCATGGGTGACAAGTTTCTTAAGAATGTTAAAATTAAATAATATATATGTATCACATTTATTCATATAGATAAATATCAATGATTTGAGAAAGTTCAATAAGTTGACGGGCAATGATCAAAGGTGAGCCCAGGAGACTTCTGGTGGAGGTTGATGAGGTTATTTTTGACCCAAGAAAGCAAATGCATAAGATTCAAGTTTGAAGATGATCCAAGATGAACCAAAATGGATATTTTAAGTTTAAATGATGCCATTGAATATCTATAGATGTGTAATAATTATTTTAGGTCTAATAAATATCTATGTTGGGCTACTAGTCTGTTTAAGAAATGTAAATACACCTTGGTAGATATGATGACTATATGAAAACCAATAAATGGGACTATTTTTCATATATAGTATATGTGTCTAGGGGTTAAATTAAATATCAAACCAAGGAATAAATATTATATTCATGTCATACACAATTTAGTAGAAACATTCATCTTCCTAAAGCAACCATAGTCATGGTTCAATCAGGTTGATGGACATAAAGATTTTGTCCTTATAAGCAAGCCAAGTAGAAGATGGTGTAGATTCCCAAGATGGATATCTAGTGGTTAGATGAATCAACTGGAGAATTTAATGGATTTCAAATAGAGATATAAGGTTTTTCATTCTTAGTAGGAGCATGAATTATCATCTAAAACACATTTTTATCTTTTAGTATGTTTTTTAAAGAGATCAAAGGCTATCAAGACAAACAAAGGTTAGTTTGTGTATGATAGATTATGTCTTAATTTTATCAAAATTGGTTGAGCATTAATTTAAAGGTGGTGCAAGCTAATTTATTTCTCTCTAATGGCATGCTCTCTCTCTCTATATATATCTCTTATTTATTATTATAACAATCTCTCTCTCTCTCTCTCTCTCTCTCTCTCTCTCTCTCTCTCTCTCTCTCTCTCTCTCTCTCTCTCTCTCTCTCTCTCTCTCTCTCTCTCTCTCTCTCTCTCTCTCTCTCTCTCTCTCTCTCTCTCTCTCTCTGATTCTAGACTCTCAAAAGGACTCTTTGATCTTGAAGAGCAAGGGACTCTCTCACTTTTGATAGTAAATTATTTCTCATTTATAGAAAATAAAATAATATTATTTGATAAGGTTAGACCCTAATAAAATTTGTATGAAATACCTCTTAAAGCAATAAAGACTTGCTTTACATATCTCTCCCCTATGAACTATGTCTAGCAAGCTTGTCTATGATGACATTATGAATGAGAATCTTCCATGCCCATTATCCTTATTTATTTATCATTTATAAGAGTTAATTTTATTTATGTTATTGATGTAAGATATCAGTGAGTCTTAGAACTCCTCTTTACCTTCATTCATTACTTCCTAAACCTAGTTTATGACACACTTATTCAACTAGCTAGTTTTATGATATTGTGTGAGCTAGCATTGTCTTATGCTTCCTCAGTGTTTACTTCATGCTTATGTGATTTATAATTTAAATTTGGTGCATCAACCTTTTATCCTACTTAGTGACCATTTACCCCTTCTCTAACTCTTTTCTGAAAGCAAACATTAGTATAGGTGATCCATCAAGAGGAAGATGGCCTTATTCAAAGGTATAACCCCACCATAACTGACCTAGAGCCTAGGGTTATTCCCATAGTGTAGCTAAATTGGAGAGATCCTAAAGAACCCTCTCCAAGGGTGAAAATTGATGATATAATAGTTTATGATGTGCCCTGTGGGACATAATTCAAATAAAATTGGTCAAAGTTTGATTCTATTTTAATTAATTTTTAGTAGTTATATCTTCCAAACAACAACATATAGTGATTACAAAATAATATTCAATATTCTAATAGTAGAGAAGTGACTACATCTCATGCCAAAGGTGACTAAAAGGTCATATTCTAGAGGTATTCCCTTTCAATTTTTTTATTTGCCTTTAAACTCAGTAAAAAGGTTAAGATTTTCTAATATACACCCATATAAAGGCAAATTCATTCCTAAGTCAATTTCAAGGCCTACCCTTGCAAGAAGATATTTTAAAAACCCTTTCATTGTTATGGTATCCCCTAGAGCTTTTTTGTTTACGTATTTTAATGGAAACATTCATTTGGACCTCCCTTAATATGATCTTATTCTAGTATTAGCTCTTAAAAGTGTCTCTTAGTTTACTAGAGACCAAGCTACAACACCTTATGAACACCTCATGGATATAGCCAACTTCTACAAAATTCATGATATCAATGAGGAAAATGTAGCAATTAGGTTATTAGCCATCTCTTTCAAAATTAAATCCCTAGATTGGTTAGAAGCCTTGATTCTAGTTATATTAAATCATGGGATCAATTAAGAGATGCATTGTCTAAGAGATTTAAATATAAAAGTGACCACTTGTCACTTGCAGAGAAATTAACCACAATTCAAATAGCCCCTCATGAAGTTATGCAAGATTTCAACACAAGGTTCCAAAAGACTTGGGATATAATCCCAACCTCTTTTAGGCTTACCCCTAAATTTTCCTTTCTTTACTATTTAAAATCACTAAATAGTGACATGGAAATAATGATCTAGTTCATGGGAGGAAACACATTACCAAATGCATATAAGGTGGTGATCAAAGTAGAAAATTATCTGGTATAAGCTTACAATCTTACACCTAGACCACCAATGCCTTTGTTCCTTGAGATCATACCACCCCTTATTTTTATTCCTCCCCTTTTTTTCATTCCTCTTGTGCCTAAAATTGTTACCATATCTTCACCTAAGAAATAAAAATATTCCACTAGTAAATCTAGTGATTCCCAAGAACAAAAAAATTTCAAGAGCTTAAGAGCATGTTCCAATCTTTGGGAAATGAACTAGTGAATGTTAAGAGCTAGAAATATTTCAATAGGCTTTATCAAGCCTCATATCAACCTCAATAGTAAGTTTATCAAGTAAATAAACCACCCTAAAAAGGAAGATTCCAAGGCTAAGGTCAAAACTAAGGACAAGGGCAACCTAACTATGTTAGGCAAAAAAACTATAATCAAAATGTTGTAAGCACTTCCAACATTTTCATCCCCATCAAAAATATTTTTTCTTAATATGCTGAGGGTACCATGCCTTAGAATCAATATTTTGGGTAATCCATTATCCCAAATACTAAATTTAACTAAGACTTCAATGATCAATGGTAGTAGGCTACTAATTATGGGTACAATAAAGCTTTTTATGGATTAGAACATAGAGGTACCCATGATGAAAAAACCAGAAGAGCCTCAACAAGGTCAAATACATAATCAAATATCAATCTATTTAGGTGTTACAATGGCGAATTATGATCAATGAAAGTGTTATGTACTTAATCAGTAGGCTAATTATATCTAGGTATACATTCTAGTGGTAAAAAATACAAGGTTCAAAATAAAGAACATAGATGGTAACCAAGAATAATTCAAGGAACCTCTTACCATTACACCTTCAATATCAAATCCAAATGGACCTATTATTATTCCAAAGGTTCCAATAGATCCAAGGAATCAAAATTAGGTTAATGTCTTTATCCATCAAAACTCATAATTTCAAGGTGCAATTGTGGCTCCCAAATCACAACCAAAGGTTGGTGATTCCCCCATCAACATTGTGGAAAAAATGAAAAGGTCCAATGTGAGTGTCCCAATGTGGGATATGATATCCATGCCTGGTTAGGTAGACATCCTCCAAGAATGGTTTTCAAGAATAAATGTTTATATAAAACCACTAGTCAAGGAGAATGTGGTCATCACTAATGCAACCAAAATACCAAACGAAAGGCAATCAGGTAAGGTAATCAAACCTTATTCCTTATACATTTTAGTAATCATTAGTGACTTTTTGGTGCATAATTACTTGATAAATAGTGGTGCTAGCACCTCAATAATGCCAAAGTTTATATCAGACTAACTTGGTCTAAAATATGAGCCCCAATCTAAGGGAGTGTTGTAGCTTGATGGTTCTTCCACAAAACCATCTGGTATCATTATAGATCTTAACTTAACCCTAAATTCTTTTCCTAGTGTCTTAGTGGCTCAATATGTGCTGATCTTAGATGCACCTCCTCATTTTTCCCTATGCCTATCCATAGAATTCATTACAAATAATGGAGGTTATCTTATATCAGACTAGTCATACATGGCATTCATAACAAGATATGGGACCAAAGTGTCAATCAAGGCTGAGCCCATTACATAATTCCACATTGAACCTTATAGAAAAGATATCATAAACATCAATTACACCATCATTGATGAAGATGAATCTATAGTTGGTCAAGAACTAAACACTCATCCTGAGGAGATACCAGACATGCTCTTGGATAAACTATGGGATGACAATCATTTGGTTAATCCCTTGGAAGGAGTTGAAGAGAGGGACATGGGTGTCTAATGATTACATGAATAGAGTAAATCGATGTCATCCCTCATTGGACCTCAAGAAGATCTTAGTGTCTTATGGAAATTATTCTTTGATGTTTTAAGGACCAAACATGGAGTGGGTATATGTGCAATGTTGGTCTCCCCCTCAAATGACAAGTATTTCTCTTCTTATAGGATCTAATTCAGTTACTCTTATATTTTAGTTGAGTATGAGGGCTTTATCCATTGCCTTTAATGGGCTAATAAGAGAGGAATCAAATAATTACAAGTTTATAAGGATAGTGAGCTGATATTACACCAAGTTAGAGGCTATAATATCACCAAGAATCCCTCGATGAAATCTTACAAACATAGGGTGTGGGACTTAACTAAAGATTTTGAGGCCTTTAACATCCAAGTAGTGCTAAGGAACCAAAATAGATATGATGATAGGTTGGAATTTAGGGGAGCTCAATTTGATATCCTAAATGAGTTTAAAAAGACTAAGGTGCAGCCATATATGAAAGTGGTGGTGAGACCATCAGTGCCATACAATGAAGCTCATTAGTAGGTATTTGAGAATGACAAACAAATTTATTATTTCTTGCAATAGGAAGTAGAGTTATCCTCCATAAACTAGGAAATGTTTCAATGTCAGTGTGAGGAGTAAATTATTCATTTGAAATACAACAAGCTTCCTAAAGGGTTAGTCACCCTTGAAGATCTTTTCTATAAGGGGATACCATATGAGGAAAGATAAAATAATGATGTCAACAAGTGAAGAGAACTAAAAAAGAGTCCTTATCTTCAAAGACAAGCTACTCAAGCCTAGAAAGGTAAGCACTAAATCTAAAGGGCATGCTTTCATAGAACTTTGTAAAGAATATGCAAACATATTTTCTTAGGAATATATTGACCTGAGAGGCTTTGATCCCAAGTTGTCCCAACACACTATAGAATTAGAGGTTAATTCCAAGCCTATCAAGTATAATAAAAGGCCTATAAACCCAAAAATTGAAGGGTTTGTGAGGAAAGAATTAACTAAACTAATTGAATCTAAGATCATCTTTCCTATTAAGCACTCCTCATGGGTAGCCAATTTAGTACATATGAGGAAGAAGAGTGGGGAAATCAGATTGTGTGTTGATTTCAAGGATATAAATAGGGTCTCTTTGAAATATCACTACCCTTTACCATCCATGGAGCAACTCTTTCAAATAGTTTCTAGTTCAGAACATTTTTCCCTTTTAGATGGGTATTCAGGATACAACCAAGTGCTGGTTAGAGAGGAAGATTGGTATAAGACTACCTTCATCATAAACTGGGGAACATATGCTTACCAAAAGATACCTTTTGGATTGTCAAATATTGGGGCCATTTTCTAAAGATCCATGGACGTGGATTTATAAGGGTTACTAAATCAAATGGCACTAGTCTACTTAGATGGCATCACAAATTTCTCAAAGAAATCTAGTGAGCACATGGATCATCTAAGGTTTATCTTCCAAATATGTAGATATTATGAGATCTATCTAAATCCCAAGAAATGTGTGTTTGTTATTCATGAAGGCAAAATTTTGGGTCACATTGTTTCAAATAAGGACTATCCATTGACCCTAATATAATAAGTTCCATCTTGGCCTTAACTTTACCTAAGCACAAGAAAATAATCTAGAGCTTCTTTGGGAAGATAAAATTTGTGAGAAGGTTTATACCTAAGTTTTCAAACCTAGTCAAACCCATCAATACCATGCTGAAGAAGATCCAAGTGTTTACTTAGTCAAATGAAGGCAAAGAAGCATTTGAGGCCATCAAGCAAGCCATTTTTCAAGAACCCTCACTCATGAATCTTGACTTCTCAAAATATTTTATATTGTACACTTTTGTTAATATTGATAATATACCAGCTATGTTGATGTAGAAGAATAATGAGGGACTTGAGAAACCAATTTCCTTTTTTAATCAAGGACTAGAGGGATATGAGGTGAGGTACACTTTTATTAAAAATCAAGTTCTTGTAGCTTTGAAAAGCCTCAAAAAGTTTAGGACAATGCTTTATAATAGAAAATTTTATCTTATGGTGTCTCATTCTAGAGTTAGGGACTTCTTTAACAAGGATTTTAATGAGAAGAGAGTTGGTTCTATAACCAAAGTCATGGAGTATGATGTGGAGATTAAAGTCACCAAGATAGTAAGAGGTAAAGGCTTGTGTGAGAATATGGTTGATGGCCTTAAAGAAGAAAAATAATTTGTTTTGGTGACATAAGACAACTCACAAACATATGCACCTCCACTGAATAATAGTTATCTCCAAGATATGACACATTTCTTGATAATAGGTGAATTACCTCAAGGTTTGGATAGAGTAAAAATAAGGTATTTTAGACTTCAATCCATACCTTATGTGTTGATTAATGGGGTTTATTTATAAATGACCTCAATGGGGTAACTTTTAGGTGAATTAATGGAAATCAAGTGACAAAGCTCTTCTATTAGTTTCATGATGGACTTATAGGGGGCCATTTTTCTATAAGAATAACAACAAGAAAAATAATGAGGGATGGTTATTACTAGCCCAACATTTCCAAGGATGCCTATGCATGGGTCAAAATGTCAAAAGTGTGCCCTATTTGTAGGTAAAAAACATTATCATCTCTTCCACTCAACCCAATCTAGGTGGAGAAACCCTTCATGTAATAGGGGTTGGACTTCATAAGAATGATAAATCCACTTTCAAGTGTAGGACATAAGTGGGTACTCACTAAAATTAACTACTTCATCAAGTGGGTAGAAGAAATTTCCTTGAAATATCTAATGAGATAGAAATATTGGACTTCTATGATAACATAATAACTATGTTTGGTGTCTCAACTACTATAATTTTAGATAATGCATTAGCATTTGTTAGCATGAAGACAATTGAATGGGAATTCAAGTTGGACATCTACCTCAACACATCTTCCACTTACTACACCCATGGAAATGGACTATCAGAAGTAATAAATAAGAACTTATTAAGGATTATCAAAATCACCATGGAAGAGAATCAAATAACACGGCATACAAAGCTAAGAATAACCCTATGGGTTGACAGAGTGACTCTCTATGGAAGGGAAGCCAAATTTCCCCATTTCTCTTAAACTAACTACCTTGGAGTTACCACATTAGTTTGAGTAAATGGATATTGAACCTATGAGAATGAAGATGGAAGATCTCATGGAGCTTGAATAAACTAGGGACCTTACCATGAAGACATTAGAGTCACACCAAGATTAGGTCAAAAAGCCTTTGATAAGAAAGTCACAACAAGGGACTTTAAGGAAGGAGACATAGTACTAAAATGGAACTCAAAGAAGTCTAAGCTAGGTGGCCATACCAATTTTTATAGCTTGTGGATTAGTCCTTATTTGACCCATGGATGTAAACAACATAATGATTTTTATCTTGCCCAACTAGATGGAGAGGTATTACCCATCTCAGGCAATAACATTCATTTAAATACTTGTCATTAGAATAATTTGTAGTTATTTATTATAACATATTAGAGTATCTTTCTATTCTTTCATCTAAGTACCTTGAGCACATTTCCTTTTAGTTGTGTGTTTCCCTTTCAATAAGTGCCTTGGCCACAGTTATTATTTTATTTCTCTTTTGGTCCTTATTATTTTAAGAGGAGGTTTTTTGGAAAAGGAGAAGTCTTGTATAATTTTCATGATCAGATGAGATAAAATACTTTAGACTCTATATTTTAAATATATTAGTTTAATTCCACTAGTCTTTGCATAGCAAGCATGTAATCTCAGGATGTTGCTATAAATATTGGCCAATTTGGTCCACATATAAAAATTTACCTAGATAGATCAATTTTTGGAAGTTATTGGATGGAGTGACAAGTTGAGTAGAGTTTTGGATGTAATTGGCAGACCAAAATTAGGATAATAAGATCTCATATTTCTTACAAATATTTTTAAACACTTTAAACAAGTTTAAAGTACAATTTGTTGATCCTTAGGAAGTAGGCTTGGAAACAGGTCTAAGACTACAAAGTGAAAAGACCAGTAGATTATCATGGTGTTTCAATAATTTATGAGAATTAATTAGGTTGTAAAAATTCTTATAAATTCATTATATACTTATAAATATATAATATTCTCTTGCATAAGTCAAGAAGAACTAGATTGTCACAAACATGTCATGTAGAAACAAACATATCAGTCTAGTTACACATTTAATAGATGAACTTGAAAATTCAACTAGGGTCAAATAGTTGTATAGACATGGTGTTTTTCATTCCTTAATCATCCTCTAAAAATTTCATATCTTGATGTCTTTTATATCTCAAGATATAAATTTTCAAAGTTAAACTAATAAAGTGGGATGTGCGTGGGAATGTCAAGTTATAGCTACAACAAATAGCCATTTGAATTCAAATGTTCCAAAGATGAATGAATGGATAAAATTTTTCCAAATAATGAATGTTTTATTCAAGATCCAATGGATTTTGGAGATATAACAAGTCAGTGGGTCCTGAAGATCCAATGCCACATGTTTGATCATGCATTCATAGATCAATGACAAGCATGTAGTCAAAGGGTCAGGGTATCCTAAGATAAACATGTGGTTGAAAAAGTGGTGTAATCTTAGGATTATAATATAGATCCAATGGCATGTATATCAATCTTTATCAAGTGGGTCAAGGCATATCAATGAAGTGCATTCACTCCGTACAAAATAGATTTGATGGCAAATGATTAGTCAAAAGGTCAGTGGATCCTAAGAGTAAATGCACAGGTGACAAGTGTCTTAAGCATGTTAAACTGGCATAATATCTATGACTTTCATTCATTAATATATATAAATATTAATTGTATGAGAAATTTCAATAATTTTATGTCTAATGAACAAAGGCAAGCGCAGGAGACTTCTAGTGGATGTCAACGAAGTTATTCACAACCCAAGCAAGCAAATGCATAAGAGCCAAGTTCAAAGATGATCCAAGATGAAATAAAATGGATATTTAAAGTTTTAACAATCACATTAAATCTTTGTATATATATAATTAATCCTTTAGTTTTAATAAAGATTGATGGTGGGCTACTAGGTTGTTAAAGTGATGTAAATGCACCCTAGTAGATATGATGAATATATGAAAACCAATAAATGGGATTGGTTTTCATCTATAGTAGATATGTGTCTAGGGGTTACATTAAAGATAATGACAAGGCATAAATATGATATTAATATCATCCATAATTCGTTAGGAACATTTAACTACCTAAATTAGATATATTCATGGTTCAGTCAGGTTGATGGACATAAAGATTTAGTCCTTATAAGCAAGTTAATTAGAAGATAGTGTAAAGTCCCAAAGATGGAGATATAGTGGTTGGAGGAAGTAGTTGGATAATTTAATGGATTTTTAGGATATCTCTAAGTTTTTTCCTTATTATCAAGAGCATGACTCATTATCCAAAACACATTTTTGTCTTCTAGTATGTTTTTTAAAGAGCTCAAAAGGCTATCAAGACAAATGAAGGTTAATTTGTTTATGATAGATTATGTCTTGATTTGATCAAAAGGTGGTTCAGTAATCATTGAAAGTTGAG